>CP088259.1:6621117-7945341 GCA_025258505.1 Fusarium asiaticum
AAGTACTACAAGGACAAGAAGGAAAAACTCAAGAAGGAATCTCCCGACCGCAAAATCACCCACATCCACAACAACTACCTCCTTCCATCGAAGAAGATCGATGGCCGTCCCAAAGCAGACACTCCATCAAAGGGGATTGATAAGCGACCAGAAGACGACATGCCATCGAAGAAGATTGATCGACCTGAAGCAGAAATTCCCTTTGAGAAGTTCAACCCACCAGGAAAACACAATCCATACGCGACCTTCGATCGACCAGAAGGAGACAATCCATACGCGAGCTGGAAAGCCCGACAGAATAAGATAGCGGTTGACACTAAAAAGAAACGCGGCGTCGTGGAATCAAAAGCCTTCATAGGCAATCGTCACGGCCAAGAATGGCCATACCCCTGGAATACCGACGAGGCCAATGCCATAAAGAAAGTCAACGTCACCATCGAGCAGAATGGCGTAGACCCCATCGCCATCAATGTCATCATCCGGAACAACAGCAAGATGAACGTCACTGTCGTGACCCGCAACTCCCCCGTCGACAAAGACGCCTTCAAGCTAGGCCATTTCAGAGTGTACCCGGACGACACGCGAATCAACTTTGCGCCCGAGAGGGAGGGATACACCTGGTACGAGAGACCTAGGGGCAGAATGAGCCGTCCTTCGGATCCGAGAAGGATGTATCTTCAATCAGACTTTACGCATCTTCGTCCCAACGAGACGGTTGAGCAGACCATCATTGTCCCTAGCGGTACGAAGGAACAGAAAGAGCAGTGGATTAATATGATCAGGCTTGCCAAGAACGTCACAATGAGGGTGGAAGGAAAGTGGTATGGTATTGGTGTTCGGGGAAATGGGCCGCCGCGATGGTCAAGGGATGGTGATTTTGGGTTTGTGTCCAACACCATAGACTTGCAGATTCCGCAACTGGAAAGGGAGTAGATTTACCTCATTTGACTTGCGGATATTTCTACAAATCAATGTCATAGTGTTTCACCTTGAGGGATGTGAACGACTTTAATTTAATGTTGTGGTGTCATGGCTCGGTCGCGATGCACTTGTCTCCATGGAATCAGTGTCTGATGCAATGGTTTTCAGTACACATAAACTACCAAGGTCCCCATATGTTCTACTCATTCCAAAGACCAAGAACACCGACCTATTAATAAACCTAATCATAAAGAGAAGTACTCGAAAGATCTTGGGACTCTGATCTACAACCCAGACATGGAAGGGTACATGGCAATCATCAGAAGAAGGACTAAATCACTTACAGCCAAACTGCTTATTGACCATCGCCCTGAAGTCAGGAATGACACCGTTCGATAGAGATCAGTCGTAGGGAAGAAACCGGCTCAAAGAGCGGGAGGTGGTGCCCTTCCCCATCGTCCATGATGATGAGACTTGGACCCTATTAATATTTCTTGATGAAATGAACTTATCTATTTTCTTCCTCTTCTATGTAGCGTCAAGGTGCACCTAGAATCTTCCTGCTGTAAAATTTCAGCTCTGTGGGCCTTGAACTATTTTCACGGCACCTTAGCCTCCTTGAGGCGTTGCCCAACGATGAGTCAATTAATAAGATGGGCTTGATGTCGAGATAGTCAGACCTGGGTCACATTGATACACGAGGGCAGTAGCAAAGATTGGTAAGAAACTCCGTATAGATAATAGATAGAGTGTCCTATCTATCCTCAGTTCCTCTTCTATCTCTATTTCCTTTTTCCACATTTTCCAGTCTTTCTCTTTTCCATCCTTTCGGCAAAAACATAAATAAATATAGACCCAAAATGTGGGCTTAGAAAAATGTGGCCGGTGGCATGAGCTTTTCCTTACCAATCAAGGTAAACTTTTCAGTTAACCTTGGATTTTTTTTCCCCAAACATATCCAGACTAAACAGAAGTAAAGTTACCTGCCAAGGCTGCCTCAGTCTCGTACCAAGTCTCATTGAAAGGGAGGTAGGTGCCAAACTCCTTGTGCTGCTCAGGCGTAGGGAACAGAACATTGTTGGCCCACCAGCGAGTCCAGTAACCCAACATGGGCTCGTCCACCAAGGTCTCCATAACCTCCTCCTTGGGCTGGGCCCAGACACCATACCAGTCTCCCTGCACGAAGATCCTCTTGATACCCGCAAGTCGGAGCATCTCGGTCCAGCGTTCCCACATGTAAGGCTTGCAAAGGTCAGAGCCTTGCTTGGGAACACAGTGGGGGATCTCCACAATCTCAGAGATGGACTCGCCGGGGTTGAGCTGAACTAACTCCTCGCTATTCTCGGGTCGCTTGGGGATATCCGTCAGAGTAGCCATGCGGTATTTCTGACCGACTCTGCCGAAGAACTGTCCCCATATCTCGGACTCAATAGAGAAGTAGCCGAGTTCCCAACCGCGCTTGCTGGCAGGAGACCACTCCTTCCAGAAGGTGATGGGCATAGGAGTAGTGTTGTTGACAGTCATCCTGATCTGCAGGGGTTGCATGGACGCGAACTCAGCCAAGATGGTGACATTCTGAATAGCAGCGCCTTGATCACCGGGAATCAACTCGTACTTTTCGGTCTTGGGTTCGGGTCCGTTGGGGTAGTAGTTGCAGCCGATAGAGCCACCGTTCCAGGGCTCCTCCTCATTCCAGGTCGGAGCAGTTCGTCCATGGAAACAGTCTTCTTCGGGATCCGAGGTATGACGGCCGGCAGGGGGCTCGTCGACAGGAAGACACTTGACTATAAGGCCGGAAGATGGGACAGAGCCACTGGGTATCAGAAGTTTAGGGCCGACTTCAAGGTCAGACAGCTCGCCATCGTGATGGGGTGGTGCTGAGATGACAGGTTTAGCAATTGCAGCGAGTGTAGCGAATGCATAGAAATAGAAACGCATCTTGGTCAGTGTGTGATTGTGATTGCAGTTGTGTGTGTGGTTGTGTGTGTGGTAAAGTATGAAGGAGAAGAAGTGTTTCTTGGGATGGAGGGGTCTTAATATAGGACAGTTAAAAGTATAAAAATTATTGACTTTGAAGATTTTGTGCATATATCAGAGGCTTTTGTTTTCAGCACTTGTTTTTTAATACAGAGTTTGGATAAAGCGCGATGTGACTATTTTTAAACTTGGCAGCCTTATCAATATGAAGCTTCTATCAATGCAATGATTTGAGTTGCCTCCTACCTAAATACCATAACTTTATGTATCATAAACTTCTAATCTTAGACCTTTCCTTCGTGTTTTTCGTGGTAGATAATTAGACTATGTAGATGAATAAGTTTATCTTCCATATTACCATGGAAATATGATGGGTTCGAAAGTTGTTTGAAAACATTTACTAGTTGTCCATGAAGTCAAGGCGCATCAACCTATGTGACGCGACATCCGTCAAGGTTTGCGTACACCATCAACCTTTCCCAGATACCCATCAGGCTGATAGTCGAAGTAACCTCATGACCGTGATACTCGATTTCTGGTCAATGATTATAGTGAACCCTTATTGATCTTGATCGTGAGTCTGCGCGCGTCTCGTCAATACTCACAGCCTACCACTGGATAGCAATCGAAATATGACTCGGGACCATCCATGTCGGAGTTAGTGAGCAATGAAGTCCGGTTGCAGCCAATAGATGAGAACAAATATAAGCTTATTTCTTTGCCTCGGGCCTGTTTGCCAAGTCAAGCATCCACGTCATCACAGTCTAGCTGCATTTCTCTCTGTTCCCCTCATCACTGGCATCAGTAGCGCAGAATGGCTGGCTTGGTAAACGTTTTTGCGGCCTAAGCATGGCTACTTTACTTACCGGTTTCTAGACCCGGAGCATCTACTAGCCTTTCTTCCTTTTTCGTACAAGTCCATGCTACCTTAATCCACAGCGTGCCAATTACAAGTGTCGTCTCGAGCGCCATATCGTCACTTGGTTAAGGTTATGCTGATCCCCCGCACTTTCCCCGTGGGGGAGAACTTGGCATTGATGAAGTGGGATATAAAATGAAGCCGATGTTTGTCCTTTGTGTGGCATTTCATCTCTTATTTTGTTTCCATTTCAGTATTACAAGCCTTACTTTACTATGTCTACGTCAAATGATCCAAACCCCGTCATCTCGAGGGAAAATGAGGGAAAACAAGAGGATGACGTTGCTCACAACGACCACATTGAACGAGCAGAGACGACAGCAACAAACGATGACGCTGTTTTCTCCAAGTTTCCCAAGATGGATAAGGTTGACAAGTTTGGAGCTCACGCAAAGACTGATCCAAGGGAAATTGCGTTAGTGAAGAAGCTGGATAAATACATCATCGTGAGTATCCGACTGTCAGATACTTCATACCGCGTTACTAATGGTGGGCTAGCCCATGCTATGGCTCATGTATCTCTTCAACTACCTTGATAGAAACGCAATCGCCAATGCACGCCTCAACAACCTCGAAGAGGACCTCGGCCTGAAAGGCACGCAGTATAATACTTGTGTTTCAATTCTTTTTGTCGGATACATGTAAGACTTCTCCGTCTGGATTCCGATTGAACATATGGCTGACTCTCCTAGTGCTGGCCAAGTCCCCAGTAACATGCTCATCAACAGGGTGAGACCATCATGGTACATGGCTGGCTTTTGTCTTGCTTGGTCAGTTGTCAGTCTTGTCACGTTCCTGGCAAAAGACTATGGGAGTATGGTAGCTCTTCGCTTTATTCTTGGAGTAACCGAGGCTCCTGTAAGTTAGCATCATCCTGAGAATGTGATTAGCGACTGACAGAGTATAGTTCTACCCCGGAGCATTATTCATTCTAAGCATGTTTTACACTCGCAAAGAATTAGCTGTTCGACTAGCTATATTCTATACTGGAAACATGGTAGCTAGTTCGTTCGCTGGGCTCATCGCAGCCGCTGTGTTTGCTGGTCTTGATCAAAAGCACGGCCTGGCCGGTTGGCAGTGGTATGTACAGCGTATTGACGACATCAATATCCATTGGCTGACAAGTATTAACAGGCTCTTCATTATCCAAGGAGCTCTGTCAATCTGTACAGCCATACTAGCATTTATATTCTTGCCAGACCATCCTTTAACGACACGTTGGTTATCCGAAGACGAGCGACAACTAGCCTACAACCGCATCTACACTGACACAACCGACGTCCGTGAGAAAACAAGCGTATGGGTCGGTCTTCGCGAGTCAGCCTCTGATTGGCGAACATGGGCACTATGTCTCATGTACAACCTCCATCTCTCATCCGTCGGTTTCCAAAACTTCCTCCCGTCAGTGATGGAGACACTAGGCTACAATCGAACCATCACTCTAATTTTAACATGTCCGCCTTATCTCCTTGCCGCTATCGTCGGTATAGTCATGGCATGGACTTCGGGCCGATGGAACGAGCGTACCTTGCACATTACCATCTGCAAGTGTATCGTAATGGTAGGCTTCATCATTGCCGTCTCAACGCTCAATCTTGGCGCCCGGATGTTTAGCATTTACCTTTTTGTTGGTTTCAGCTTTGGTATTAACAATATCATTTTGGCTTGGATAAGCGCTACTGTGGGACAGACTAGTGAGAAAAAGGCTGTGTCACTGGCGATTTGCAATACGTTTGGAAACCTTGCGCATGTCTACACGGCTTATTTGTGGCCCTCTTCTCATGAGCCGCGATACACTGTGGCTTGGGTTGCGAGTATTGCTTTTTCGTTGGGTGTTATTGTTATTGCTTGGGTGCTAAAAACGCACTTGAAACGACAGAACGAGAAGACGCGAAGAGAACACCCAGAGGTCACCAACTTTTATGTTTACTGAGGATATTGTGTTGGAGACTACAGTAGTTGGTAAATTTACGACTACCCCTGGAGACAGGTGAGGGTCCATTCATTTACGCGTCTGCATACCATGATGGCAGCGTTGGAACCCGTATTGAGAAGTGAGATTCAATAGCCCTGACTTTGTTCGTCCCGCCAATGTTTTAGTATAGTAGTATCTGCGATCGCAGGGTTGATCGATCTCATGCGGATTCGGAACCAACCTTGATGGGCAAAGTGTCTCACATACCTAACCGCGTTTACCATTCTTCAATATTGATAGATAAAGATATTCTATTATTAATGCTTTAAATAAAGATATAGATAAGAAGTGGTCAATGTCATGCCGATCTTGTGTCACTTTACGACAGCTTTATGGAGCTGCCCTCGATGTGTTGGCGCGGGATGGATATTCGACGCCTTTACGCGTCCTTCGTAACGAAGAGTTTACAGTAGTGAAACAAGCACTGATGCCAAGTAATTCACAAGGTCAGGGCTATTGTTAATATTAAATATTATGTCCAAAGACTATTTGATCTATTAATAACATGGTTGCCGCCGTAAAAGCGATCAAGTAAAGTTTCTTGAAAGGGGCAGTAGGGGAGATCAGCGGAACACAGACAGGATGAGGAATCACCAGACAAGTCTTCCCACTTCCGCTCCTCCCTCTGGCCAGAAAAGAAAAAAAGCACTCCACCTCCTCCTTGCGCGGTGTTCTTGGCAGCAGCTGGGCAATGTTTTGGTCGTGTCCGCCCCATTGCCAAGGGTCTTGGCCGGAGCCACAGTTTGAACAACCTTAACTAATAAGCTTAACTGCCAAGTCAGCGGCCAAGCGCCAAGTTAGACGCCAAGCGCCAAGCGCTCACATCGCAATCTTTCTGAGACGTTTTATTGGACTTGTCCTGTTCGCACCGTCGTCATGGTCTCAATATCACCGCTACAAGCCAAGAGAATACTTGTCACACGGGGCTTACTCGAGCCTTGGTTTTCTCTTGGAAGGACTCGATATTGAGGCAGGTAAGTCCTACCGCCCACCTTTGAATTTCCTCTGTCTCTCTCCCGTTCAACATGCCCTGCCGATCCCTCTCTCAGCTTCATTTCTTCCTTCTTGACGCGCCTGTGCGTTTAAACATTTGCGAATACATACTCTAAGCCTCAATGTAACACGTCAAGCGAAACAAAGATCTACAACTGTCGTCAGCTCGTGAGCCTCTTTAGATAACCCGTATCAAGCATGAATCAACCAATGCAGCAAGTCAAGATACGACACATCGCATATACCGTATCTCTACGTCTAAAGCATCCTACATAGTGGCAACGTCATTGGGCGAGGATATGTCTCAAACCTGCCACTCTTCAAGTTTCCACTCATCAAAACACCTTGCAAGCCTGACGGATAGTAGCGTGTAATAGTTTCCCTCCATCACGGACACACAACCTTATCGTGAAACCCCGGAACCCCAAATTTCCTGTTTCTAGCGCTTGAATCATCCGCGCAGATCGTGTGCTCTAGCACTGACTCTCCTCATCTCGCCTGCCCACGTCCCGTTACCTGTTAGCTGTCACCACCTATATGCCCATCCCCCACCCCTGGTTTGCCCATTTCAGGTTCCGTTTCCTTTGTGTTTGAGGCATTTTCCTGACCCGCATGGCCGTGCTCTTCCCTTCTGTATAAGAAGCTTTCAGAACCCGGGCTACGCAACGATGGATGAGTGACCCACGGATCTGCCCTTTGTGTATGCTTTTTGTTCGTCAGTCCAACCACTCCATAATTGCCACAGTACTTGTCATCAGAAGTATTAAGCCGGTTTCTCTGCTCATTCTTGATCTGTTTGTTTATACAAAATTTCATGTTTTGTTTGCTTTGGGGATTCGTGTCGTCGACACACTGAGCAGTGATACAACTTGCCATCTTCACACCGCATCAAACTCTGCCCATTGAGACTTTATCCTTGTCTCTCTGGTCCAACCATTTCAGCCACGCTCAGCAGGTCTCAGCGCAGCACCAACATCGACATATCAAAAGGCGACAGACAAGCCACTATATACTTCAAAGCCCAATTTCGAAGTGATCTGATTATCTCCTGATAAAGTCACCACAATGCCTACTCTTCACTTAAGCGACCTCAACGTCGTGTTGGCAGTTCTTGGTATGTGCAACTCCTTTTTCTGGGCAAGTCTTGGTGGTTACGCGGTTTGACTTTGCCCAGCCCTTGGCACGACTTGGCGTTCTGACACAGTACAACAGGTGCTTTCATGACCCTTTATGGTGTGATCTCTGTCAAGCTCAAGCAACAATGGTACCTTGGAGAAGCTCGTAAGTTTTCTTTTTTTTTTTTGTAGTAGTAGTAGTAGGGATGCTAACATGGTGTGACCTGCAGTACCTGCCATGGTGGTTGGCATCATTCTTGGCCCAGTATCAGCCAAGTTTTTAGACAGTGAGAGATGGGGCTCGGCCGAACCGGGCCAGACTGCTGAGATCGCGCTGGGTCTCATGCGTGTGGTTATTGGTGTGCAGCTCGTGATAGCAGGCTATCAGCTGCCCGCTAAGTACAACATCAAGCGCTGGAAGGAGATGTTCATTTGCCTCCTCCCCGTCATGACCCTGATGTGGCTGTGCACCACTGCTTGCATCATGGCCACCATTCCCAAGCTCAAGCTCCTCGGTGCCATGGTTATTGCCTCATGTGTTACCTGCACCGACCCCGTTCTGTCGCAAGCCGTCGCCAAGGGTCCATTTGCCGACAAGTATGTCCCTCGACACTTGCGAGAGATTATCTCGTCCGAGGCTGGTGCCAACGATGGCTTCGGCTTTCCCTTCCTCATGTTTGCGACATATCTCATGAGACACGCCCATGAAGGCCCAGCCGGAGATATCGATGCTGCCAAGATGCTCCACGCTCGCGCTGAAGACGTGGGTCGTCTCGGCGGTGGCGTCGGCGAAGCCATGAAGAACTGGTTTCTAGAAACCTGGCTCTACTACGTCGTTATGGGTATGGCCTATGGAGCAGTGGTAGGTTACATCTCATGCCGCAGCATCAAATTTGCTCTTCGAAGGTAAGCCAAGAGACCCATTTTACAGGGAATACTTACTGACATTATATGCAGGAGCTGGATTGATGAGCAATCCTACCTGCTCTTCCCTGTCGCCATCGGCCTTTTCATCATCGGAACCTGTGGCGCTATCGGCACAAACGACCTTGTCGCTTGCTTCGTCGCTGGAAACCTCCTCAACTGGGATGGAAACTTCCTTGCCGAGACTTATCGACGACACGATGAGGTCAACCACTGTTTGGATGTTCTTTTGAACTTTGGTGGATTCATGTTTATCGGAACAGCCATTCCCTGGGCCGAGTTCCACGATCCCGATGGCACCGGTGTCACCATTGGCCGACTGTTTGGTCTTGGCTTCATGGTGCTCATATTCCGACGTATCCCTGCCATCATTGCTCTGTACAAGTTGATGCCCAAGGTAGTCCAGAACATGAAGGAAGCTCTCTTTATGGGCTACTTTGGACCTATTGGTGTGGGAGCCGTGTTTTACCGCGAACACATGCGTCATCTCTTCCCTCATCCTGAAGATGCGGACCAAGAAGAAAATGACATGCTCAACGTCACCGGCGCAGTCATCTACTGGCTTGTCCTCTTCTCCATCGTGGTTCACGGCCTATCTATCCCCGCCCTCAACTTCTTCTACCAGTGGCGCGGAGTTGAACCCATCCAAGATGACGCTGTGTCGATTCGCCGCAAGTCTTTTACCATGGCGACGCCTAGCAACGCCATCACTGCAGACGAGGATAACTTTATCGCCTTCAACCGTTTCAGCCGACCCGACGTGGACGGCTCAATGGTTCTTGGCGAGGTTCCACCTGCAGTTCATGCACGAAACGAGTTTGCGGTCTTTTCCGGAACTCATTCGTCCGAGGAGGATACAATTGAGAGAGAGAAGGAGGAGGCGGAGAGAAGACGGAAAGGAAGAACTATTCAGTATTTGGTATAGATTTAGCGTGCATTTTAGATGTGTCATTTCGAATTAAGCATGGAGCATAGATAGCGAGACTTCTGCAATGTTATGACTTTTTTTCACCAATTTGTGGTGTTGTGACCTCTCCTCGTGTCCATTGCCCTCGTTGCTCTACCAAGATTCGTAGACACGGCGTGTTTTTAGCTGACGTCAAAGTGGAGCAGATGGAGTTTAATCACGAGTGGCGATGAAGTGTTCTTGGTGATGTTGTTGATCCTTTGGATGAACCCAAATGACGAAGTTGCCGTGAGGCTATCGGTATCCGAAAGGCGCGGCTGTCTAGACAGATCGACGGAGTTACACTTCTTCCGCCTTTTCCCAGCGAGATATCTGCAGAAATAACTCATCGGGCTCATCATCTGCATCCGAGATGTGAGTACGGCCTACCAGGCGCCAACCCTCGGTTCCCTCTGTGACTCCTCAATCCCCTACCAGTATATCTCTAGCATCAGCTGCCAATGCCAAGATAGATCAGGCATAGACAAGGTTCCTTTATGCAGCCCAGAGATTTTTACTTATCCCTGCCAGAAACATCACCAGGAATATCGCATTCATGCAAGTCAGGGCTTGGCGGAACCACATCAAGAGAATATCCCTTGTAGAAAGATATATATCATTTCGCTACAGTTCAACCACATCCACAGAAGCTCAGGTGAACGTTTTACTTGGCGATAAACGCTGCCGTTCATTCAATTATATTATACCATGGACTACAATTAACTGACAAGTGACTTCACCGAGATGAGCCCCAAGCCCAGACCAAGTGACTAGGATGCTAACTAACAACTATGCAGATATCTTTCTCTTCTCTAGGATCTCCAGCATCTCGACGAGAGAAGGAAGAAACTCCTTAGTCTCACACTGAAACCCCTCATGATGACCCGGCACAGTCATACGCGGACACTCCAAAATCTTGGCCTGATCCTCAATCGCCCTAGCATAAAAAGCTTCTTTCGACCTCGCACCCCTCATCACTCCCACACTGGTCTTATTCTCTTTGATGCGAAAGAAATTGGGACAGTACCCAAGCTGCTGGGGAAACTCATTTTCCCAAAAGTTTCGAGCATTCTCTGGTTCGGGAGAAACAGACTTCGGTACACCTTCGTCACGAGTCCCGACGAAGCATTTGTCGAATTCTGCTGCGACGGCGTCCAGACCTTTGGTCTTGTGCAATTCTACAAGGCCATACATCCAATCGTAAATCTCGCTTGCGTCGGGCATGAAGCCAGAGAGTCCGGCTTCATGCGAGATCAAATGGACTACCATTTCTGGAAAGTCGTGGGCGAATTGATAACCGATGATACCGCCGCTGCTACTCCCAAAGAGGATGGCTTTCTCAAAACCGACTGCTTTGATAACAGATCGAACGTCTCGTGCTTGTTGAGTCATACTCAATGGCTTGTTGACTGGGACTTGACTCGCTGACATCTGACGTCTGTCAAATGTTGCGCAAGTGAAGCGGTCTGATAGAGCAGACATGATGGGGTTGAATTGTCTCCCGTGGCCGTTACCGCCTGGTACAAAGAGCATGAGGGGGCCTTGACCTTGGTACCAGTAATGCAGGTCGCAGCCTTCATTGTGGACTGTTGCTTGAGTAGGGTTAAACTCCATGATGGACTATGATTCAGTAAAGTCAGTGTACAGTTTGAAGACACTCACAGACATAGCTTCCAGTTATATAGAAGTCATATTCAGAGGTCAAACTGCGAAAGTGCGCAGTCACGGATTTAGCCTAAAGGCATATCGCAAATATCGGAATCAGACGATGTGAGTCAGGCCGCTGTTTCATTATCGCCGAAGGATTCACACCGACATAAATCCCCGGCCGGTCTGTATCCATTCAAGGTCACCGCGACCTTATCGGCTGACTTGCAGCAACTAAACACTCTCTACATCACATCCGTCTGAAACCCCCGACTCCAGCTACTCAACCAGGTCACAAGTGTAAAAGTTGCAGAGCTGATTCAGAAAGGCGAAAAGTAATACTATTTGTTGGATATACAGAGTGACCATACAGATCGATTCAAATCTCCATGTTGTCCTCGCCAACTAGGACCGCTTCGCCCATAATCCTCACAGCCTTTACATCGCGCAACCATTCAACTGTCAACTCGCCGCCCTCCCTGGACTGCTGCAAGCATTTTAATGTGTTCCCGCTGAAGCCGGGGTGATACTGGTTGAGCCGTGCTGTAGTCTCGGGGTTTGACAAAGCGTGCGGGATGATAGCTCGGTGAGCGGAACCCGTCTTTAAACTGTTAGTGAGGCTGGCAAGTAAATGGCAGTTTACTTACCGCGACGTCCTCCGCGACGTGGTCGCCAATCGCATTGATCACACGGGTATGGATATGCTCCGTCAAGGCCGTTGAGATTTGGAAGATGTAGATGAATTTGTTGAGTGAAGCCTGGACTGTTAGCCGGATATCTCGCATACCTGGAAGAAACTCACCAATTTCGTCGGATCGATAACTAGACCCCTCAGGTCAAGTTCAGGACTATACTCCAGCAGAAGATACTGGTCCGCTTCAAACACGCCAACAGGCTCACTGTGACCCTCCCACTGCGACCCAGTCGACTGTTCAAATAGCTTCCGCAGCTGTCCCCACCGTTTATCCGATTGCGATAGAGCAGGAAGGTCAAGGAGTTCCGGAAACTCAATGCCAACAAGCTTGACATCCTCAAAGGGACTTTGATACAGGGAAGCAGAGACGATACCATGAAGCCTAGTCAGATATCTCAGCGTTTGAGGCGCGTTTGGCAAAGTGGTGAACAAATGCTGAGATAAAGCAAGAGTTGCATGGCCACAGAGCGGTGCTTCGTTGGAAGGGTTGAACCAGCGGACGACGAAGTGAGGAGCATTAGGTGAGTCAATGGATTGGCTGAGGGGGACTGCGAAAGCTGTCATGGGATAATCCAATCTTGTGGCAATCTCCTGAAGTTTCGAAGCAGGAGGGAATATTCCATACGGAAAGTCTGCGTTCTGGTCGTATGCTACATCGTCGCTTGGGTTGGGGAGGATGATAACTCCAGCCGGGTTGCCAATGGCACGTTCAGACGCAAAGGCCTTGTAAGTTGTCACAGTAGAGGACGTCATATTGATTGGATGGATGTAAGGCCTATGCGGTAATTGATGTATATGGAAAAGGTGCGATATTTATTATATGGTCTGTATCGTTTGAGGTCATTCCAAAGGCGCGATGATGACTCTTTTGCCCCGCACGCCATTCCGATCTTGGGTTGTATAATTACCAATTCAACTACTGACTCAGCGAAACCTAGCAACAGTCATAGAAATGAAGCAAAAATGAACTTTCAAAGGGAAAGCGTAAATTAATTGATGCCGATTTCGCATCACGATAGATTGGGGACGATAGTCACTTTCGAAGTCGCTGGATTGTTGAACATGTCTCGCTTACCGGTCCTCAATCAGCGTCATCTCCGCCGAATTAGTATGGGACAATCGACGAGTCAGCTTTCTAAAGTGCGATATGCTTCTGATAAGTTATTTATTATTAAGAGTCCAAATATCAATGCATTAGCTCAAAAACAATCCATATAATTAACTACCCAACTCCAGAATTTCCCAAGTCATAAATCTTTTTATCCTTTCTCGATCCTACTGGAAAAGTCCCTTGAACACATTATCCAAATGAGCATGGACAGGTCCAGCCATCTTTTCTCGAATACCTGCCAAAACCTTTTCATTATCCGCCGCCTCACTCTTATCATTGATCAAAAACACTCCACCAGCAGATCTCTTAGCTTTCTCTAGACCTTCAGGCACAGGAACAGCCGACGACTCAGTCTCCTCGACAGTGTATCTCGCATTGGTAGCGTAGAACAGTGCACGAGCAGCCACATCATTGGGACTGGCAAAGAACAGGCCACCCAGAGGGGTAACAATCCATTGAAGGAGGAATCCAATAATGCCACTTGATCCGCGAGAAAGAAGAGGTGTTGCAGTTAGACCAGGAAAAGCGTGAACAAAGCTGATCTTTGGGTTCTCTTGCGCAAAGCGTTCCAAGACGAGAGTGAGCATGGTAGCAACTTGGTTGGCGGAAGATGCGACACCATAGTTTCCTGGCTTGGCGAGATCAAGATCGTCTTCAACCAGAGGACCTTCCATGCCACCGGCGAGAATGTTGACCACGTGAGGGTTTGTGCTGCGGTTGAGAAGGGGGAGCAGAGTCTGGATGGAGCGAACACGGCTGTAGTAGCGGGTTGTGAAAGACGGCTCTAGCTTTTCCTTTGTTTCTATGCACTGTTAGTCTCTAATCAATCGGTTGACTGCAGAAGAGTAGCTTACCTTTTCTTCCTTCGAAAGACATGAATCCAACAGACATGAACAGAATATCAACCTTTTGTTCGCGCTTGGAGATCTCTTGCATGGCAGCATCGGCTTCCTTTACGAGGGAGACATCTCTCTCAATGAATTCAATGGTGGCAGATGGGTTGCCCTGGCGAAGCTCTGCGATGAGTGCTGTTGCGGCAGAAGCACTGCGGCCAACGATGTAGATGGTTGGAGACTTTCCGTCTGTGGCGATGGCGAGTTGCTTTACTGTGCTGCGGCCGATACCTGATGTGGCACCAAGAAATACAGCAGTCAGATTGTCAGGGAGGGTTTGGGGGAGAGCTGTGGAGTTGGAGGCCTTGATTGTCTTGATTGCGACCATTTTGATGACTTTTAATTGGGTTTGGTGTGAGTGTTATTTGTTAGTTTTGAAGAGATAATGTTCAAGTTGTTGGGTTGCTATTGAATGAGGCTATTGAGTTGTTGTTCTTGTTCTTGTTGTTGCTGGTGATAATGATGCTTTCTATCGCTTCCCCTCACCAGTTATATAACCATTCAAACGCCATTTCCTTTAATAATTGCATGCATACAAACTGTTCCGGCATTTCTACTCGCGCAAAGATGGAAATCCGACATAGTAAGCACAAGGGATCATTAGCGAGAATTGGTCCGGATGCAGCCCGATCGCGATCTGACTGACATGTGAGTCTAATGCGATTGGCTGTGTGAGTGACTCTCGGACAACTGGGCATTTCCCGAAGGATTCGCGATGTGCGACAATGCTGACAGTGGCAGCCCTATACTATTGGCTCTGGATGATTGTCTTATCTCGGATTCCCGACTATTTATCCAGAATAATATTGATGTTAGATCATATATGAATCGTTCCCAACTAATGATTATACTATGGCATACCCAGAACTTCCCATACATTGTCACACCCAGAGACGGTTGACTTGAGCGACAGTCAGGGCTATATACTCTAATTATGCTGGAATCTCCCATCCAATCACCGGTGAGATGGCCGAGTTGGTTATGGCGCCAGGTTAAGGTTAACCTTAACACCAATTTCCTGGTGGAGCAATCCTCCTGGGTTCGAGTCCCAGTCTCATCAAGATTATCTTTTTGCATTTTTAATTATCACGACCGACGTTCTTTAGATGGGTAACATCGTCATTTTTTTATTTTTTTGCAGCGCAAGATCTATTATTATTTCTCTATCGTCTATTCTCTTTAACAATTTCCCTGTTGGTACATTTTTCACACTATATCCAAATACCTTGATCGCTACTATACTGACAATGAACCAGAAGATTGTTCCTTGGTCTCCTCCTTTTTCATGTTCATCTTCACAGTCTTCCACTCAAAACCAAAAGACACCACCAAAGACGCAGCGCCCATGGCAAGAGCGAGATACCAGATTGACCTCATCGAATCGTTGTACGCATCCAACACGATACTCATCTTGTCTTCCGATACCAAGTTTCGAATACTTGCGGCTCCACTGTTGCTGAGCTGCTCAATATCGATATTGGGAAAGTATTGCGAAATCTTGCTGTCGAGCTGCCCTTGGAGCAAGGTTTGAGCAACAGTAATGAATACCGTTCCCGAAAGGAAGCCGAGGAAGCTGAGAACGGATAGGCCAACTGTGCTGTCGGCTTCTGATAGCACAGTTTGGACTGCAATGGCGGGTTGTTGCAGTGCAAATCCCATACCTGTACCGGTGATTATCTGTTAGTTTGTCAGTATACAGATGCTAAACGTGGGCATCACTATAAACATACCTGGTATCCGATCCATTTACCCTTTTCGACGTCCGCGGTCCAAGTTGTGATGAGAGCAGCGCCAACAATAAGAATTGCGCTTCCAGCAATGGCAAAAGGGTTACAGTATCCAATGACGCTAACCAAAATACCACCAACAATGACAAACACTACGTTACTGAGCAGCAAGGGCAGCAGAGCGATACCAGAGTCTTGGGGCGACTTGCCCTTGACAACCTGGAACCAAACAGGGATATAAAAGGCATAAATAACCAGAACAGTACCGATGAAGAAGTTGAACAGACACGCAGCCAATACCGTTCGCTGACGCAGGATTCTCGGAGGGATGGTAGCCTTTTCACCTCGCCAGACTTGGTATCCAGCGAATGCGACAAGAAGAATTGCAAAGACGACGAACAGAGCGATGACACGTCCAGTTGACCATGCTTTATCCTCCTTGCCGAATTCGAGAGCGAACAGGAGACTGACAATTGAGCCTGCGACCAGCAAGAAACCTAACGGATCTAGATCGAGGAACTTCTGACGCCATGTTGCGGCTGGCTTGACAGGTGATGGTCTGTCGGGAGCGAGAATAAAAAGAAGGAAGAGGGAAAGACCGCCAATGGGGACATTAATCCAGAAACACCAACGCCAGTTGACAGAGGTAAGGTATCCTCCAAGAATCGGACCCAAGATTGAAGAGATACCGAAGGCAGAGCCCAATGATCCCAGATACTTGGGTCGTTCTTCAAGGGGAAATAAGAGTGTGATGTAGATAAAAACACCAGAGCCGATACCAGCACCGCCAATGCCTGTGATGGCCCGTCCAACGATCAAAGCGTTCGAATTAGGCGCTGCCGCACAAACAATTGATCCAATCTCAAAAATGGCAGTGAGAATAAAGAGAACCCATTTGGTGGAATAGTACTTGAAGACAAGACCGAACGAAAGTTGGAAGACGCAGAGAGGCAGAAGAAAGGCTGATTCATACCAGGCGATGTCTCCGAAGCTGTTGAACTCGGCAGATATGGTTGGAATAGCTGTGCCGATAATAGTTCGATCCTTGGGTAAATGTTAATGCATGTTGGTTTTTAGGGCTTGGGGATATTTACCAGTGCAATTAGGAAGAAGACAAGGAAAAGGGCGACCATGGTTGGAAGGACAACCTTTTTTGGCGGATATGTCTTGACATTTTCTGTTGTGTCTGAGGGATTGTTGACTGCGTCGGTACTTGGACGGTCTGGACTGTTGGAAGTTTTGGTATCTTTTTCGTCCATCGTCAAGATTATATGGGGCACTTGGTATGTAGAGTGATTTGTTGTAGATGTGATAATTCGTGACTACACACCACGATCAGATATGAAGAAGTTGATGATAACAAGTAAAAACACAACCCTTAGGAAGATCTGGATATAAATATCAAGATCAAATTCCTTCATTCCAAGTCAATTACACGTTTTTGCATCCCTATCTCAAGGGACTATCCCAAACAACCAATCAGACAACCCGTCTCAAATCTCGGTCTCGGTACCGAGCCCGAGCTAACTGAGATCTGTTGTCCAAAACCTCGCGGAGCCCCCGAACTTTTAATTACAACAACGTCATGGATCGAGAAACCCACGTCACAACAGACAAGATCAACATTTTTCATTCTCAGCCCCAGATCTAAATATGAGATCGCAAGCATGTGAGCCGTGTGCGAAGCGCAAAGTGAAATGCGACAGGGCAGAGCCTCCCTGCTCCAATTGCAAGCGACGCAAGAATGACACTTGCATTTATCCTGAGCTTTCCCCCTTTGAGAGGATCAAAAAGCTTGAGGATATCGTCAGATCCTTGGGTGGTGATCCTGCGTCGGAGAATGCTGAAAGTCCGCTGGAGAATCGTCAAAGGCCGAAGGGTTCTGTCTCCACTGATTCAAGTCATGTTCAGACGCCAGTGATGGTGCAGCAAGAGGGGAAGGCAGTTTATCATGAGTCGTAAGTTATGCCAAAAATTACTGGTGAAATATTTGACTAACTGGTGTGGTTATCAGAGAAGGATGGCAGACCTGGATTGACGTGAACAAATTATACCAAGGCACAAAGGCGCCTTTCAATCCCGCTGACCCTCGAGGATCAGCTCTATCACCAGCTAAATTCCTTCCGCATGCCTTCAATGGTTCGCCCTGGCGAGATAATAGCCTCATCTCAGAGTCATTATCTTTACAAATGCCAACTCTAGAAGGTGTCAAGCTCTGGGATGTTTTCATGGAACGTGTGGAGCCTGTGGTAAAGATCAACTTCAAATGGACTCTTTCCCATCTAAAAGCTGCAATATCCGACGGAGATAAATGGGACCGTCTTGAGGATGGTGAAAGGGCTCTAATATTATCTACAAGGTTGTTCGCGGCAGTAAGTTTGGCTAACCATGAATGTTTGCGACGCTTTGGTAGGTCAAGGGCTATCCTCGTAAGCGAATGTCGAATGAGGTGCGATATTGCTTTCTCAAAAATGAGTCTGTTATCTATAGACAGCTTGGCAACGATAAAAGCATTTTGCTTTTACATAGTAAGCAATACCCAACCCTATCAATCACCACTACTAACAATGCCCAGAAAGCCAACATCGACGCCCTAACATCTCGTAGTCTCTGGACGTTGATGGGCCTCGTATCACGTTCTGCAGAGCAACTCGGCATCCATCGCGACGGCACAGTCCTCGGTCTATCACCTATCGAAACAGAAGAGCGACGAAGAATCTGGTGGCAGCTCCAACATCTTGATCTTATCCTATCTCTCAAAAACGGTGTCACACCTTTATCATTCGGAACAGCATGGGATGTCAAACTTCCTCTCAACATTGAAGACGAAGATCTTGACCCAAACGCAAAAGATCCGCCCAAACAACGAACAGGCCTTACAGGGTTTGCTTACACCTGCTTTACCTATTATTTGTTAGAGGCACAGCGTGGTTTTCGCATCACTCAGGCTAGACAGGCAACAGCGGGCGAGGGGTCCTTGCTGGGTTGTTTGGCCGATTCTATGATTGATGGCCTAGAAAAGGGGCTCAACGAAAACTTCCTACAGTACTGTGATCCGATTAACCCCCTGCATACACTCCTGCAGATCTCTGCGCGGGCTGTCGTCAATATTCTGCGGCTGCGAAAGTATCACGAAGCAAAGATGCGGTCGAATAGCGCAGAAGATAAATGTCACATTGAACATTTCAACTTGTGTATGCAGGCAATGAGATACCAGGCTGTGTCTTATGCGAATCCTCTTTTGCAAAAGTTTCGCTGGCTGGCTGAGACTTCATTTGTGTGGTATGCTCGTGAGTAACGTTAACATATCTCCCCATACCCTCTCCTTACTAAATTCCACGTCTAGTCATCGGTATTCTAGTAGACATGACACTCTTGACAGATGTCACAATAATCCAATCAGCCTGGTCACTACTAGAAGACCTGTATACCTCTGCACATCATTTGACAGACATGTCAGAAGACAGGCGAGTTTCGCACGCTGCCAAGTCTGTTATCGCAACGTGGAATGAGTGTCGACAAAAACCTGGGTTGGAGTACATGGAGAAACCGACGTTTGTGTCAGAGTTGGAGGAGCTTGTGGCACAAGACGAAAGGAATATAGCTGGTGACGCAGGTAGAAAGGAGAATCAGATGGGTACGGTGATGGACTTTGGGCAAGGAGGGACTGGAGACGATGACTTGCAACCGTTTGGGTTTGAGTTTGCGGATATTGATTGGGCTTTCTGGGATAGTATTAGTTAGGGCATCAGTTTGCATGCTTAGTTACTCTTCTAATGTTTGTTTCCAATAGTCGAAGCAGTGGACCTGACCCATGAATTCAACTGTCACTGCATGAGTAGGCTATGCAACCATCTCGGGCATTCGGTCTATCTCAAGGCGGAGACAATCCCATACTCGTATTTGTATGGCCAGAGTACGCAGGTGGCACGAGAAACAGTTCCGGGTCACCACCTCACCGTAATTAGGTTGTGACTTGGCATTGTTCAGATGACATTAACTCCGGTTAACAGGGGCTATGCCGTGGAGATCAATCACTAGTCGGGGCGACAGGTGGTTATCTGATTGTCGGGTTCGCCCTGAATTGACAAATTCGTCCGAGGTTCCGGTTCTTCGGCGATCATAAACCCCGAAGTCGGATCGGTTCTCTGCTGTGGGAGTGAATTTTGGCAAGAGTATTAAACGCTTAGCTAATGTCAGTGATCTGATCTGGGCACTCCAATCATAGCAACAACTATTACAATAATATCTTAAGAAAGCATCTAGCAGTATTATCTGACTGATCACATCTTCGCTTCCCAAATTTCCCTACAGGCTGCCTCTTTAAAATAACCTTAAGTCTTAGTCCGCGTATTGATCGTGATAGCGGATCTCGTCGACAAGGGCCTTAGCCTATGAACGCTCGTTAGTGTGTCACCTCAGTGGAGGAAATTTGTCCATCCTGAAACACCAAAGCTTTGGCCTCTGGTTTATCTTACTGTGATCCTTGGTGCGGTTTTGATGGGCCCAATTGGTGTGCTAATGAGAATTGAGAAGACCTCAGGTGATATGTGTAAGAGCCGACATCATGGATTCAGGAGTCGTGGTGATAATGGCAAGAGGTTGCCGGACATATAAGAATGCTGATGAGTCTCTATATCAGTGTTATCAGCATCCCAATTCATCTCCAACTTTATTCATTCGTTACTCTTCTTATTCAACCCCACCGTAGACCGGTATATTTTTCAACTTCCAAAATCATCAACTGTAATCAAGATGCACGCTCCCAGCCTTATCACCGTTCTTTCTACCCTTCCTGCTGCCATGGCATGTCTTGGCTACACGGGCGGTGTCCCCAAAGCCACTGGCACCAAGTCCCTCAGCGCGCCCCGATACCTCAAGAAGGGCGAGGTTTTCGATGCTAAGTGGGTTCGCTATGACCGCGGTGTCAAGTGCACTGGTCAGAGCGAGGGTGGTAGGTTTCCCTAGTTCTCTCATATCGCGTTTTATGTGTTGACACAGAATAGGTGAGAAGGATGCAGTCTTTGTCCTCGAAGACGGCGCAACTCTGCGCAACGTCGTCATCGGTGCCAACCAAAAGGAGGGCGTCCATTGTCTCGGCGCCTGCAACCTAGAGTTTGTCTGGTTCGAGGACGTTTGCGAGGATGCCATTACTATCAAGGGTAGTGGAACCGCCAACATCATCGGTGGTGGTGCTTACAAGGCCGCCGACAAGGTCATTCAGCACAACGGCTGTGGTCACGTCAACATTGTCAACTTCTGTACGTTTCTATTCGTATCTGATGTCTTCTCAAGCTAAATTTTGTAGATGCCAACGACTACGGCAAGGTCTACCGATCATGCGGTAACTGCAAGGGTAACTCCAAGTGCAAGCGATCCGTTCACATGGAGGGTGTCACTGCCGTCAACGGCGGTGAGCTCATTGGTATCAACACCAACCTCGGTGACAAGGTGAGTTAATTGTCTTGATGAGTGTGGTGAAAGAAACTAGACTAATTGATGTCATGCAGGCTACCTACAAGAACAACTGCTTCCCCAAGACTCAGTGCCAGGGCTACAAGGGATGCGACAAGGCTAATGGCGAGTGCGAGCCTTCCAAGGCCAGCAAGTGCTAGATTCATGCACACACTGCCTGTATGTTGAGGATGCGTAGTTATGCTACTCCTTCATAGTACAGTTTGCTGTGTTGGGCGGATTGTTGATTTTCTCCGTACGCATACTTTTCTTGTAGTAGATAGCTTGCTGAGCTCGCTATAATTATTGAGCCAACTTTAGTTGAGATATACGTGTGTCTTCATTAAATAAAGTGTACTCGGTGCCTTGATACTGTCTATCACTACCTGTTGTGTGGTTTGTGCATGACTTGACTGGTTTCACAATTCAGCAGACCACAATGCCTTTATATTACTGAAGACGACCCACCCAATCACAACCCCCCCAGCTACAACAGTCTTGAGACTGTTCATCTTCCGTAGTATAGTGGTCAGTATGCAAGCTTGTCACGCTTGAGACCCGGGTTCAATTCCCGGCGGGAGAGATCCAGCCACCTGCGATACGCATGTCTTCTTTTTTTGCATTTTTCACAGATCACTTTGTCAATTGAACTTTTATTTGATCACCATTCTGTTCTCTTTTATTTTGACTTGGACCTATGTCTACTATCATCTCCTGGATGTTCGGTCATGTATGCTAATTACAACACATACTGTTTTATCGCCTCAATAACTCTCATTCATAACTTAAGCCATCATTCCGGACAGAGCGTTGGGCTCGCCAAGAGCACCCTGGGGAAATCTGGAGTTGAAACCAATGACATCGCGCACGCTGTTGAATGTGGATGTCTTGATGGCAAGCTTCTGGTCAGAAACCAACCATCGGACACCCTCGCTGCAGGGAGGTGTGGTCAGAGAACCCTCGTATCTAAGTAATTGTTAGTTTCTTTCATCTTGTTTATCATTGAATGATTTACTCACGTCTGGAAAGAACCGGCTGCAAGAGTGCTGACGAGCTCGGCCATGTTGAGAGACTTGGTCTTGGTAAGAGTTCCAGGCTTAGCAATCTCACCAACAGAACCAAAGACTGTCTCCAAAAGGTTGGAAGAAGAGGTAGCAGCGGTGGCAGGGGCGTTGACATGGAAGAAAGAACCGCCAACAGCAGGAAGTTGTCGCTTCTCGTTGGCATGGTCGTGGTCGTGAGTGTCGGTTGTGCTCTTGCGGACCATCTTGACAAAGCCGTCTCTCTTGACCTTGGCAGCCGCGCCAGTCGAGTTACCAGCGCTTCCACCAGCTCCATCCTCGACATCGATAAAGACACCAACAACAGCAATCTTGGCATCCTCACTCTCCCAAACCATGTGCATCTCCATAGCCATGCTCTTTCCGGCGTCGAGATGCTCGCTGGGCAAGTGGAAGTGGAACTGCTGGAGAGTGAAGCTGGTGTTGCCGAATCGCATGCTGCCCTTTCCGGCGATGACCTCGACGGTAGTGCCAAGGTTCTCGAACTCGGTTCCTTCGGTCATGTCGGGGATCTCAAGGTTAAGTTGAGAGGCAGGGATCATGGCGTTGGCGCCGGGGACCATGTCGATGGGGGATTGGTTGACACCGGTAGAGCAGACAGCGTTGGCTGCGGGATCGAGAGCAACCCAGTTGGTTGGGCCCTGTTACCAGTCAGTATACCTTGTCAGAGTCTATCTCAGTTCAACTCACGATCTTTCCAGTGTAACCAAAGGTGTTAACCTCAACACTGCCATCCTCGGCTCTGGGATGCAGAAGAGTTCCGTAAGCACAAGACGCAATGGCCTTGGAGGCAAAGGCGGCGAGGAGAAGACCTCGAAGAGTAATGGATCCAGCCATGATGATAGTAGTACTGATTATACAAGGTAATAAAAGAGATATGTATGTATAAAACAAAACGAGGTATTAGATTATTGAAACAAACAAAAACAGAGGCCAGCCTCAAGAACGGAACAATTAGAGTAAGCTGAAGAGAAACGACAAAGACAGAGGAAAGAAATCGAACGATGATGTCTAAAAATCAGCAGGTTGAGGCAGGACCAAGTGTTTTAATACAAGGAGAGGAGGAGAAGCTAGACTGTTCTAGTACGCTATATTAATTAAAACAGATAATATTCCGGTGTTGAAACCCTCCAGTGCTAGGGGTGGGAAAGACGTCTGTCCGCTGACTTTCATCTTTGATGCTAGTGAGGTATGCTTCACAGTAACCTTAAAGTCTAACTTTGACACATTTGACGGGCGTTACATGGGGATGGTCTGCGTCGCAGGTCTTGTCGCCAGGAGCTGACCTACTAGGGATGGTGTTGTCTCCGGTTTCAGCCACGGGGGAGACAGGCCGAGACTTTGACAGATGCCACGAGCCGAATTATGGTTTTGGGAAGAAACGTAGATCATATTGTTTTAGTTGAATAATTCAATTTGTACGTAAGACAATACTCTATTGTCCTACCACTTTTTGATGAACGATGCATAAGAAGCAAGCCACCTCATAGACAATAAATTAATAATTAGAGTTGAGGATAAGCTTAACCCCCTTAGTTACTCCATTCCATTAGTGACTCGACAAGCATTGGCCCGTTATCTATCAATCTGCAGGGTTCATCGTAGAAAGTGGTCTGATTTCTGGGGTTCTAGACTAATTCGTCCCGTAGCAAGCGCCAAGCCAAAACCGTTTCAGCATTATAACGGTTTGGGATCGGACATTTGAAACGGCGAAACTCCCAACCGAGAAGAGCACGCTATCGATTGCTACCCTGACTAGGATTTCTCATCCGATTATGACGTGAGGACGATGGTTCCGTGTGGCAAGGAGGCGTGCTAACCGGTCAAAGACAAAACGTGAACCAAAGGGACAGAGCGTATTTGACAAGATAGATGTCAAAAATAGCTCACGGGGTTGCTTGCGTTTTTGAACTAAACGTGAATCTTTGTTTTGTAGGCTCCCTCTTCTATATATATATTATGTTTCCGAGGCCTGAATAGGTATGTATGTCACTGGTGTCGGGGGGTGTGCTGAACAAGGTTAGAGGCTCTGTGCTTCCGTCTTATTATCTTGGTATACGGCAGCGATATCTTATTTGGCATGAACTCCATGTTCAATAATCTCGTCGCTATAGATTTTGAGCAGGTTGTCTAGTTGAGATGAAGTATTTCTGTGGGACAACGACATCGAGCGTCAAGAACAACAGACTCAATGTTTCACAGTACGATAGACATGACTCTGCAAGCGGTGATAGAGATGAGGATCTGCATGGAGTCGTTGTAATGGCGAATGATTGGATTAGAGATGTAGCAGAGGATTAAACCCCAGCAATCGGGATGTTCCATGTGTGCCGCGTGTTACGACGATCTCGAAGTCACAACACAGCTGGGAGGCTGGTATTGGGATATAAATAAAGCGGTTGCTCGAAATACCGAGTATAAAAACAACTACTGCGTCTTGGCAAGAGTCAAAGAACCTGGAGGCTTTCATTCTTGTGTTTCTTGAATCATGGCACTTGCTATATCCGATGCTCAACAAGCAGAGGGCCAACCGTGTTGTACTGACCATGTCACTTCACAGTGCTATCAATTGGACAGCTGTATTGACCAGAGTTTGAAATCCTCTAAAGAAAGATCACCACCGCCTTGGCGACATGGAAGTTGGACTGCCGCGATGCGGTATTGAAGCCAAGACAAGGCTGTCTCTCGGCTAGGGTAAGATCAAGACTCAAGGAATCAGCTAGGCTTGGCCCTTGGCAGCGTGTTCCTGCCTCTAGGATTCGAAGTTGTCTTGGCCTTGAACTGTTTGGAATTATTTTGCGAACCATTAGTGATTTGAACTATGAATTAGTTGCCTCTCATATCGAATTGCAGGGATGTCCACTTCTGCTCATCACAGCCCTGAATCAGAACTATTGAAGGCCCAATGCTTGCACATGACAGAATTGGCATAAAATAAAACTGCAAGAATTGCTATTACAGAAGTGGTACTTGAGAACAATGTGCAAAAAATAGAAAATGATAAGAGAAGGACTCTTGAAGAGTCCGACTGTTTTCCAGTCGACGTGGGCCTGATTCGAACAGACGCCTCCGAGGAGAATAGATTTCTAGTCTATCGCGTTAGACCACTCCGCCACCACGCCTTATCGGATTGTTGAGAGCAGACGACAAACTACCGTACACAAATGCAGTTGCTGTGACGATTGACACATTGGTTGGATAAATGATATCTCAAATGCACTTTCGCCTTGAATAAGCCAGCCAGCCCATACCTAGCAGATGAATGTGTCTGCCTCGTGGTTCGCCAGTGGCTATGTAAACGCCTTATTGTAACGTGTTTGTTTATCTAACTCCGACTTACCGCAGAGCCTTACTTTCCCCCTCAATGAACTGTTTACTAAAACTCCCATCTCTGACGGTTTCCGAAAACTTGAACAACAATTCATCTAATTTTCTTCTACACAAGCTGACAATGGAATTCGCACTAAGTGCAGGTGCCGTTGGTGACTTCATTTCAATTGCTGCCCTGATCAAGGACATCGTTGTCGCCCTTGACGACTCGCGTGGATCCGCCAAACAATACAGAGAGCTAGTGCAGCAACTCAACACCCTCGACCAGACACTGGACACAGTACAGCAGACGCTCAAAGATCCTCGCATGACTCATTCCTTGGAACTTATCTCAGCAATCGTGCTTGACACAGTGACCAAGACTAAGAAATGCTTGGTAGACTTCCTGGACCAGATTAGCAAGTATGAGCCAGCCTTGAGCACAACTGCTTCTGTAAAAAAGGCTTCATTGAATGGTGTTTCGAAGAAGGTTCAGTGGAAAGCGAAGAGCAATTGCAGGAAGGTTCAGTGGAAGCTGAACGAGAAAGATATCGACAGATTCCGCGCCGAGGTGGTGGGATACACTATAGCGCTTGAAATGGTTTTGAGGGTGGTTACAATGTAAGCTTTTTCATCTGCCTATCTACACAGTTTCTGACTTCAGTAGACGGTTATTGCAAAGGAACTATGATTCACTAGTCAGAGAACAACAAAATGCCGAGAAACGTACAACCGACTTGATTCATCGATCAAAGACATCATTGGGAACATCACTCGACTCCATAGGTCGAAACATAGTTTCTAAACTGGAGATTATCCACAGCTTAATCACACAGCTCAAGACAACAACCGGTCACATTGTCTCTTTGATACAGAGCGTCGCAAGGGATGTTAACAGCATCAAGGCAATCGTGATGCATCTCGACAGAGGACCAGGCGACGAACATTTTATCCTGGAAGATATCACCGGAAGGAGATTTCCCATTCATCTGAAAACTATTACTTCTTGGGCAGTTCTTGAGTTCATACTGAATGAGCGTTTCAAGGGGAAGAGAGGTGCTCGTCAGGTCCAGCACAAGCGTTACGCTCTGATGGAGGACAAGACCCATAGAGAGGTCGACCGGTCGACACCGTGGGACAGTGCTTTTTTGCCATATCAGAAAATCAACATGAGCTTGATATGTAATGAAGTTGAAGGCAATGGCACAAATGGAAAGGGAGCATCAAGCTGCCCTTTTTGCAAGATGCTCTCGGATAGCCTAGTCTCAACTGGGGTTGAGGTGAAATGGAAAGTCTATTCTCTTTTCCCACTGCAACATGGTTAACTGACTGGATCTTTAGTGAGAGTTGTGGAAGATTTTTCACAAGAGTGGTTGAGGTTCATGGCGAACTAAATCAGGGTGTCAGGACTTCTGGCAGAATCCCGCTGCTCAGAAACCACTTCAGACGAGCACGCATGCATAAGATTGCACGAATCAAAAAATATCAGCCCTCAAACTAGACCCAGAATGGGATCACTTCCATCCAGTTCAGGTTACGATTCAGATGATGAAGATGTTCGAGGCTTTGTAAGGGTCCGTCTTGTCTCGAAAAGAATCAGAGCGACCGAGCGCCTCGCTACAGAAGACACGCCAAATCACATCATCAATCACGAAAGCGATCTCACAGCACCAGTGCTCCGCCCACACAGCACGCAGGAGTTGGGGTCCACGTCGTCTTTCGGCATATCCTCCCCTCAGGATCAAGAAGAACAACGGAAGGGCTTCAACCAAAAGCAGCGAATTTCCAACCTGAATCCTCTTGCTGTTTTTCTTAACATGCTCCCACTCCCCCGAGTTTATACCCCGGACGAAATTCCAAAGAATTGGGACGATAAAAGGGAGTGCATGGACCGTTCGTATAGAATAACAGTTGAGAAACCTAACAGCAGGGCTACCTATAGTTCACGATTTTACGGGTAGAAGGGATTACGAGGCTGAAAGGATAATAGACTCTACTCCTCTCGGAGATGCAATTTGGACATGGCGGATTAGACACCGGGGATTGGGAGTTTAAATATTTCCTGTTCGAGTGGTAAAAAAACCTCTAGTTGCAGAGCCAAAAAGCAAAAGGATTGTCGGTGGAGAGGCTCGAACTCTCGACCTTTGGATTACCCTAGTGTTTAACCAAGTCATACTCAACGAATTATTTCGCATATGAGACCAACGCTCTAACCAACTGAGCCACACCGACCAGATACCGAAGAGGCTCTTATTGGTTAATATATATAACCCACCCGGCTAAATCCGCCAGCTTCTCAAGAAGACAGCAATAAGATACTCTCAGTCCACACAACGGACGAAGAGGTCGGTTACATACATTCAATCCCAGTACTGAAGCAATGAGCCTGGGAGTCAATAAGTAAGTTGAGCTGCTTACAATAATAAAAGCAAGGTTTGCAAGGTAGCGCGTATCACAAAGTATTAATACCTAGTTGCAATCTGGACATGCATTGTACACAGTCCGGCATGCTAAAATCGGCATCTAGAGAAACAAAAATGAACAGCTGGATACTTCAACTGCCTATGCCACGTCAAGGGATCGAACCTTGGACCTTGTCATTACTAGTGACACGCTCTACCACTGAGCCAACGCGGCGCCATCTAGATATAGATAGGAGGCTACCTTGTGGGGATTGGGTGAGGGCCACGATGGCTGGGAATATGCGTGTGCGCAATGAACTGCTCGTCTTAAATCAATGATTGCATCATGGGTACCTAAGAGAGTTGTCGTGGATTCTATCTACCTGAGTAAGAGACGTGGTACACTACCCCGTCGTGCTGGACACTATCGTGTTGGATGGACGCGTACTATCCCGAATCCAGGCTGGTGACTGTATGGGGATCTTGACTGAGTGAATCTCTAAACGAACGTAGTCATGTATGAACACGATGGGATTCTCAGCACTGAATTGAGTCGTGATCTAGTGCTTGGTATGCTTTGTGATTGCATGGCCATGTTGAAGAATGCAACGGGAATTGCAGTGTAGAACTTTACATCTGGTTCAGGCGGTCATTCTGAGTAGTGGACGCGGCAAATAGCGCAATTCGCTGGTATCCATTCCCCATCCTGTGGACAGTTTGCATTGTCAATTTGGTTCAATGGATGGATGTCTTGTTGATTCAGTTAGTTCGGCAAAAATGAATTATGACCCAAGTTAATATAAAGGTCAAAAATGATTGATAAGACTGGGATTCGAACCCAGGCCCCTTTCGAGACTGCGAATCGTTACTAGTTCGAATCGAACCTGAACACAGCGCCTTAGACCGCTCGGCCATCTTACCATTTGATTGGATGCTGGTAGCGGGCAGATTTTGTGAATATGTTGACCAAGTTTAAACCAACAAGTCAGAGACGCATCAACAGCGATATGTATATGATAATAACTGCTGCGAGATGTCTTGGAAACAATCACATTTACTAGTATTCTATTGATCTGGTCATATGCATGTTGTTTGTCAGTAAAACCATAAAACAGTCTCTTTGTGGTGTAGCCTCCCAAAATGAAATGTGTTCCTGACATGGGAACGTGTAAGTAAAGGTGTGGAATTTCTATCAACACATCAACGCGTCCGAATCATTTCAGAAAAAGGCTAGTAGATAAGTTAAAAATACAAAGATAATATACCAGACGTGTAAATGCTACAAATGTCATTATATCTGTAATTGCATCCAATTCTTTCTCAGAAGTCAGTCAGTTGAATCTACCCTATATCTAAAGTAACTGAAAATACAGTGGTCCAAGCTCTGTAAGACGCGTTCCAGGGCTACTTTCCAGCGCGACTCTTGCACGTCCACGGTAGCGTAAATCGCGCTATTACTCCCAACCTCCATGTCCTTCCAATGTCAACGCGATACTTTGATCGGTGATTGCCGTGATCCACAATCATTGCATCATGGTTTCACCGCGTCTGCAAGCGCGTAGGGTCTCTGACGCATGTGCAACACAAGTTGTCTGACACCACGTGTGTTGAGTTGCGTTGCAGGAAGCGCCACCATTGAATAAGCATCTCACCTCATCACCTTTATTTCATCTTGTCTCTCGCCTATTAGTTCATCTCACATCATCTTGACTTTAGACTTGTACTAGTGTATCAAGCAATAACCCACTCCACCTGCGCTAGTTTGTTCATCATCCCAACTCAAGGCTACCAGATTTACTTAAAACTCAGCAATGTCCACGTTCAACAGTGTATCGTATTAGGCGTAGTATGTACTTCATACATGATAAATGTACACAATAAACTACAAAACACAACTACCATCCACCATCGCATGCTCCGTTAGGAACGCCATCCAATCGTAGAAGCCATCGCTTCTGACCAACAAGAAAAAGTAGTTAAAGAAAGACGATAAAAAACTAAAATAATAAAAGAAGATATGGTTGAATTAAACACCTGGAGGTGTGAAGCCAGGAAGCTTGGGCCAGTCACCAAGTTTGCCTGGATCACCACCAATGCGGACCCAGATGGCGTGCGATGGGGTAGGTCCATCAAGCACAAACATCTGGTACCAAGAAGGAGGACTGACAAAGGCATTGGGAGGTGCAGTCACGCTGCAGGTCTTGCCAGAGCATGAAAACTCGGGGAACAAGGTACGCTGACCCATGCTCACACCGTGAGTCGCCCCAACGGAAGCCATGAGCGACACGCGAAGCTTGGAAGCACCCTCCTCAAGATCGGATGTGAGAGTAAAGGTGTAGCTCTCGCCATAAGTCCAGTCACGGTCCGAGATGGTAAAGTTGGGCTGGGTAGCACCAGACAAAAGGTAGTCGGGCCAGAAGTACTCAATGCGCTTCTCCTGGGGATGCTTGCCCTGATCTTGAGGGTCAGAGCCAGAGACGAGAACCTTTCCGTCGCTGAGGAGGACAGCTTCGGAGTGGTACAGACGGGCGATGGTGGTGTTGGCAAGGACAGTCATGCGCTGGCCGAGAGGCTCCTCGGGGTCGTACATGACTGCGTTCAAGTTGGCATTGTCAGCGAGACCGAAGCCACCGCGGCCGACTTGGGCACCACCGAGGATGAGGTAGCGGCCATCAGGGAGGGCGACCATGTTGGGCATGACTCGCTTAGAAGGCTGCGACTGTTAGTACATGAAATTGAACAAGTCAAAGATAATGATCACTTACCATACGCTCGATAGTCCACTCAGCACCCTCAACATCAGGCGCCATCAAGACACAGTTGTCGAGAGCGTCATTGCCAGGCTCATGGGTAGTACCACCACAGATGAGAATCTCGACGGGATCACTGTATGGAGCCTTGTGAGGCAGTACCATCAAAGTACCCTGAAGAGGATAGTTGCGGCCAGTCAATGGGTTGTTGATTTGTCCAGGCATGTCAGGCAGCTTCTTGATAGACTGGAAGTCGACCTGAGAAAGAAGACGAGACTCATTGAATTGAGTAAAGAAAATGTTACCAGAAGGCAGGATAGCCATGTGAGGGTAAGAGTTGGTTCGGCCAATGTTCTCAGCGCGCTCAAGGTAATCGACGTAAGTCGACTCTGTCACACCAGCAGGGTGAGGGAGGACTTCAGCGGTGGGAACAATGGGGGCGTCGGAGCCAGACTCGCCACCCATGGCAAGAATGGAACCGTTGGAAAGAACAAGAGCAGTGGGATACCAGCGAGGGTCAAAGAGTCGCAGCTGCGTGTAATCCTCTTCCCAGACGTTGGTGCCATTGTCGACTCCTTGGGGGGAATCAGGAGTGAAGAAGCGAATACCGTAGACTGACTCGGCAGACCAACCACCAATGTTGATGATACGACCAGCCTTGTCGGGGAGGGTGAATGAAGCAGAGCAAAAGACATCGGTCTTGAGAGCGAGTTCACGGTAGATGTTGGTGGTGTAGTCAAACTCGAAAGAGCCCTCGGTGTCATCATCAGACGTACCGTGCTTCTCGACAAAAACGATCTTGTCGTTGATGCCGACAGAGCTGATCAGGGGAATGATGGGAGAAGTAGAAAAGTGGTCGTACTTTCCAGCCTTGGGACCAGATGCGTAGTGAAAGGTGTTGAGAGAAGTACCAGTCCACTCATAGTAGTTGATGTGGTTTCCAGCACCGCATGTGGAATTGCGATCACCAGGGCAGGCCATGCTGCAGAAACTGTCGTCCTTCCAGACATCACCCCTGTTCTCGACAGCTTTGAGATCACCGCAAACACATTGGCGACCGTACTCGACACCACCAGCGGAGTAACCGAACTTCTGACAGCGGTTGAGACAGGTCTCGATGGTCATGTTGCTGGTAGCATAGCTGCCGGCGTCCTCATAGAGCCATTGGAGAAGGTAGGGGTTGTTGTTGTCAAAGACACAGCCCTTGTACTCCCAGTCGCCGGGAAGGCCGTCTTTCTTGGCAACAGGGATGGGGTTGATCTCAAAGTCGCCATCGGAGTAGAGCGATAGGCGACTTCCAGCACCGCACATCTGGCTGCTGTCGCCCGCGCAGGGCATGTTGCAGTCAGATTCCTTGACCTTGGAAGCAGCATTGTTCAGAGCATTGCCGCAGAAGCACTCCTCGGCATACTCGACACCAGCGATCTTGAAGCCGTCTGCGATGCAGGTGGCGATACACTTCTGGGGAGTCATGCTCTTGGAAGTCCCGGCAGCTTGCAAGGCACGGCCCGGCGGGTCAGTGTAGCAACCTGCATAAGACCAGGTTCCAGGCAAGTCGCTAGCGACAGGACCAGCAGTACCGGAAGCAGAGGCCGTGGCGGAAACAGTTTCAGTGGGGGATCCTGAAGGAACAGATGTCCCGCCAGCTGAAGCCTTGCCAAAGACGGTCAGCCTGTCGCCGGCGCCGCAAGGCTGCTCATCATCGCCAGTGCATGGCATGTTACAATCAGCCTCATCAGTCTTTGTAGTGGGCCTCTTGCTGCCGCAGACTAGTCACAAAAAGCGCAGGTCAGTCACAAGATCGATCAATAAATTACGAATACACCGCATGCATATCCCAAAAGAGGAAGAGAATTTCACTTACAGCACTCCTTGGAGTACTCCATGCCCGCGAACGCATAGCCAAGACCGACGCAGTGGGCGACGCAGGTCTCAGCCGTGAGGCCCGTCTCATCATAGTGAACAGGGCCGTCGAGAGCGCGCTTGGAGGTGCTATCGATGTAGCAGCCCAGGTAGCTCCAGCCGTCGCGTGGCGACTCAGGCGCCGTCAGATCCCTGCGAAAGATGGCGCTCGCAGACGTCAAGGGAAGGGACGCTGCGGCGAGCGCAGCAAAACGAAGCACCAGCATGATGGCTGGATGCTGTACGATGTGACAGAAGTGGAAGAGGGGCGTGGGGAGACAGGCAAACGAAACAAAAAATAACGAAAGACTTGGATAAAAGCGAAGGAAATGAGTGTATCAAGGGGTGGATAATGTGAAGTGGGATACGATGTGCAGAAGGGCTGGAACTCTGTTGTGAACGAAGGACTGAATCCCCATGCAATGCAGAAGCTCAGGAGGAGGCGACATGGTGGTTGGATAACCTGTACATATATGACTTGTCCTCATACCCGAGGCATAGGAAAAGTTTCTCACCTCTCTCAGCTGCCCACATCCCTTTGTCCATTTGATAGGGCCCCTTTCCGCTACATTAGCTGTTCAATAGTCCAAGAGTCAGCCCATTTTCGCCCATCCCTTAATACAATTAAGATTCTTACTATTGTGCACGCGGAACGGTGGACTTGGTCCTTGTGATTATGCAGGTGGACGGGCGCGTGAACACAGCAGAGTAGCAGAATAATCTTTCGCCTAGAGCCTTGTGATCAGAAGAAGCAACAGCTTGTTGGTGGATCAGGCGAGTATTACTGCATATTGGATCCATTTTGGCCCAAAGGGTCGAGACAAGCCGGATCTGTCTTGGCAAAAGTTCTTGACAAATTGCTGACCGGCGCCACATCGGCTCAGACTCAGCCTTGTGTGCTGTACTATGTACTATGTAGGCAGACATTTGGGAATGCTACTTGGGCGAAGAAGGGTTCACGGTAAGCCTGAGGTGTTGCAACTCTGATCGACAGGGTCAGGGCTGGGATCTCAGCGGGTATCCTAGGCTGCCTGCTAATCTCTCGATCTGTACGAAGAGTGGGTGGAGAAGTCATGGACCATCCACTGAACCTTCGTTTGTGGAGAGCTCGCGAGGAACGAGTTGAGCCAATTAACATGTGTAAGAGTCTCTATTTTAGGGCTGGTCTAAAGCGCTGGTTCATCTATAGAGTTATCCACGATAAGGTTGAAACCAAACTAGACGCAAGTCTTTTTTAAACCACTATCCACCAGGCAAATTGGAGTTGAGTCTAAGAGGCGACGGACTGTATCATAATGATTTCTGTTCAGCACGACGGTTCAGGGGACTCGGACGTAGCGTCCAACCGTAATTGGGCGGGTAAAAGATATGTATCTGCACAGATAACCATGAACGAATGTAAACCCCTGCTCGATTTGGACAGTTCGGAACGACAACAAGGTGTTGGCCCGGTTGGCCAAAAAGTAAATAACCGAGGGAAGTGGATGCCACAAGAACCCCTGGCCTAGTATAAATGTAACCCACACCGAGGACCACGATATGAGAGAATCATGAAGCAAGGAAAAAAACACGAGCCTTGGCTGCAGGCAAAAGTTCTCCCACCTGCAAGAGACAGGGGGACACTGCATCAAAAAGATATTTTATCATGACTGCAGAGTACAGGTTTCTGTGAGCGCTTAGCCAGGGTCTCTTATCATGTCATCCTCGGAACGCAACCACTTGAGGCTTCGCTTGGCAGAATACCAAGACCATTGCATTGAGTATGTTGGCCCTGTAATTGTCATGTCCAGGATAATTTAATGCTTTGCCAGCGCACAAGGCCTTGGCCTTTATGGGATATGCATCGAGGGTCTATACTAGTGAGGCACAACACACAGTAGATGGATAAAAATACACACGATCCACCCTGAACGTGCAAATCATCCATCTTGGGTCTCTCTGAATAGAAATCCCATCGACGATCTGTGATAGCTTACCGTTTTATTTCCTGATTTATTCCCTGTATCTAAAGAGATATGCGACCGGTAGTATGTAAGCAATCTTGGATGTGTGAGAAAGTACAGTATGACTGTATATACAAAAAAACTGGTAACTGTCAGCATGGAATGCAAGGTCCGCACAAGCAAATCTGGATTAACCTCCGAATGCTGACACGAGATCGAGAAGCGATGAACCAAGATTACAAGTGATAGCCTCAAAGATAGAGAGATAGACAATGTCCCACCAATAATGTTGTATCTGTCCATGTTGGTGAGAATTTAGTGTCAAACGACATATCTCCGTGTAAGACACCACGTGGGGGAATAAATGCGAAAAAAAATAGCGAAAAGTCAGATTATCAAGAAATTATATCGATGCCATTCTCTATGTATTACTCATTCCACCAGTGAGATCCAGAAAAAAAAAAAGAGAAAGACCCTGACCCAGGAAAAACCAATCGTGCATGATCTTTTATTCAGATCTGACAGCCCCAGCACATCTGCCCTCCTGCCACATCTTGACAGACTTCACAACCATGCCACGATCCTTGACAGGACCCCAGGTGGGCAGCCAAGTAGAGTTGGCCTTCCAAAAGTCTCGCATAGGGGTCTCGCTGCTGTCAGCCCAGGGCTTGTCGCCAATCGCGTCGCTGTAAGGCAGGATAGATTAGCATGTAAGATCGAGTGGGAACGAAAAAGTGGATTGAACAAGAGATGGAGAAAAGAGTGGAAATAACTCACGGAAACCAGCCGTTAGTACCGCCGACTGCAACGTTGAGGATGAGGTAGAATGATTCGTCAAAAGGTGTGTTTTTACGGCCTGTGCTGCTCCACGGGTCCGTGGGGATGGAACCGTTGATGGACTGGCCGGCGAATTCACCGTAGGTCCAGAGGTTCTTGTTCTTGGTAAAGTCAAAGAATTGAACTTGCTGTGAACAAGTCAGTAGCTGTTGTTGAGATGAAGTAAAAAGACTTACTCGAAGACGACCATCAAGCCAGGTAAAGAGATACTTCTCACTCCACTCTAGACCATATGTGTGGAATTTCTCAGAGTAGAGGACTCGCTTGCCTCCCCACTCGCCATAAGCTCTCCTCCAGCGATCATTCTCCGTAGCAGTTCCCCAGTGAAGCGCCGATGACACAAGGTTGTTACCCATGGGGTACGTCCTCGCGTCGTTACCACGGCTCTCAGCAATATCAATCTCACCAGACTTGGGCCACTCGCCGTAGACCTCATCCTGGGGCATCATCCAGATGGCAGGCCAGAGCCAGTCACCTTTGGGCATACGCGCCACGACCTCAACGCGGCCGTACCGGATGGTCTTTTTACCCTTTGTGTTTAGGCGCGCGGACCGCACAGGGTTGATGATCTGACCGAGGGTGGCGTTGCTGTGGGCTGCGCAAGGCCAGCGGTCGTTGTTCTTCTTGATGCTCTTGGCTGTGCACTTGCCCCAGACGCGGCTGTTGGTGGTCATGTTAACCGTGAAACCATTAAGGAGTTGGTCTCTGGTGATGGAAGTGCTCTCAAGTGTCGCTGTAGGGACAATATGAAGACCCTCTGCGTCGACATATGAGTTGGCTGGATCATTGGTTGTCCAGTCAAAGGCACCAGTACTGAAATTCGTCAGCGATGAAATGGAAATTGGATAAAAAAACATACCCGAAGCCATTCATTTGAACTTCATGGTTCCAGTTATCGAGATTCTTGAATTGGTCGTTCATGACCAAACAGTACTAAATCAATCAGTCTCGGGTCGTGCAAGATATCACAAGCTTCACTTACCTCGTGGTTAGGGACCTGAGTCTCCGTCCAGCAGAGAAATGCACCAATCCCTGGACATTTATTAGCAATTTGTTAAAATGAAAAGAAGTAAACTTACCAAGACCGACGATGACACATGTGTAGAAAATGGTACTATCCCAATTCCACTGTTTCTTGTTGCTCTCTAGCCATGGCTTCTCAAACTCGCCCTGAAGACGACTGCTTTTGAAGCGTCGACGGACGGTGGGTACTGTCCAAGTTAGTCAAGAAATTGTACAGAAATAAAGAAAAACACACCATCAAATGAAGAAGTTGTGCGATGTCCCAATTGTCGTGATGCCAAAGACTCAGCAATAGGCGTCGCAACAGCAGGTGTCGCAAAAGGGTTATCAGTGTTATCAACACCAGGCGTAGCGAAAGGGTTCGCTCCGCGCTGCGAAGAAGAGTCCTCCGCCGCAGCGGCAGAGGTAGCAGTCCTTGAACCTTCCATTACCAAAGTGGAGATATGCCAATGTTTGGGGGACTGACAAAACAAAAAGACCAGGGAGGGGGAGAGAGGGGAAGAGTAACTGTAGCCAGCGAACGAATTTATCCAAGGACCTCTTTGTTCAAGAATGCATTTGGCCTGTTTTTCCTCGGAGGGTCTTGATGGATGTCGAGCTGAAAGAATACCAAGGCTCGCTACAGAGTAACAAGAACTCGATACGAGCAAGACGACAGGGATGATGGGAAAAGAGATGCTGGTTATTGGGTCTCGACCTCGACCAACAAACACATATGCTTCATCGCCTCCGTGCTGATGAGGTGATTATGCAAGATATCAATATAGTGATAGAGAAAGAAAGATTAGGAAAAAAATACAGGCATTAATAAAAAGTGTTGAGATGTAGAGTAATCTCGTCTCACGCCAGCAACCAATATTTCCATATCAACGAGCAACAAACATGAGGTCCGACCAGTCCAGAACCCCAAACACATGTCGAGATAAACAAAAAACCACGCTTAACCTAATCGAATAAAAATTATGTGTCAGCGTTAGCGGCGTTAGACGGTTGAGGGAAAAAAGAAACTAGTCTAGGAGAAAAAAATAAAGCCACAAACTTGTGTCAAATTCGCGATTGGCTTAGCACCGAAATAAGGCTCTGCGGGCCGTAGTAGACTACTGAGTGGAATAAAAAAGAACCCCCGAACGGAGTGGGAGGAAAGAGAGCGAGTTCTTGTCTGTACAACAAAGTATTACTGCATATGTACATGCAGGTTTCACATGCGATGCAACAGCAGAATCATGCCGCTAGTAGTCAAAGAGGAAGTTCTATCGCTGTGCTGGAGTCCCCGGCCCTGGTTTGAACTGCCAAGAGATGCAATGTCCTCTCGCTGTTGACCAGGATCCAGGGGGGCAAGGGGACGACGTTATCTTGGACCAGGACCAGGACCAGGACCTTCGCTAGCGGATGACGGGCCGTCCACTGCACTATCCCATAACAATACTGGCTCGACGTTATCTTTTTTTCTACAGTAACTTCTTTCTGTGTCACTTCCCGCGCTACTGTAGCCTCTTGGGATAATGTTCCGTATTATCGAACTTGTTTTTCTTTTTTTTCCTATGCTACTGTTCTATGAAACGTGCTGTATTACATGCATTTGACTGCTTTTATCCCATTCTTTCATTGGATCTTGTACGGTTCTATCATATCTCGATGGCTGGTGATAGCCATCATCTCTCTTGTCCTTGGATCTAATATTAGCCTACTATCGTTAAGCGACTCGGAGAAAAAGAAGAGAGATTACATTGTCAGAAAACGCCGCACGACTACATGGCGTATTCTGCAACCTTGCTCGTAAAATTCAAAAAAGAGGCCTTGATCAACCCACTTTCTCTCACCTTGGTCTTGTTGCCTCGTTTTTGACGAACTGCCGACGATATTTTGAGCACGCACCTCTTCTTGCTCGGACACGCTAAAGAAGTCTAGCCTAATCTTTTCTACGAGGCCTTGTCTCTTGTTCTGCGAACCCACTTTGAAGCCGAACACAGCCTTGCTTTGTTTGACTCAACGAGATTGTTTCGTGATTTGTTCCATCTAGTTCGTCTTTAGCCACCCCAGTCCATGATCCCCACTGCCAAAAAGTTCTAGCTCAGGTCAAGCCAAGTCAATGTCTCGGATAAAATGGCGGGGACATTACGAAATTTTAACACCCAACGGCTAGTCTAGAGGGGTAAACAAGAAAGAAAAAGGTAGGATTCTGAATTGTCCATGGTTAACCAGTCAACTCAATTGGCAAGGCTGTGGCTTCCACAACGTACAACTGTTACTGTACGGTAATTTTAACTCTAAAACGGGCACCTCCAATATCCATTAATCCCGGTGGTAGGTAGATCATCCCTGTTGTTCTGGTTATAGGTACGGTACGTTCCGATTGACATGTTATAGTTACCTCTGTTAAGAAGAAAAGTACTTGGCATCAGCTCGCTAGACGTGACATGGGGCGCCAAATCAAGCATGCATTGCTCGGTTCCCCGTAACCCAGGTACTGACTGCACCCGTACAGGATACAGGGGCAGGGAATGAGAGGGGGGCAAGGGGAGGAGACGATAGAACACGTTTTCCTCGTGCAGAAAAGTTACTGCAGCAAAAAGTGGACAAGGATACGGCCTTCTTCTGATTGTGATTGTTGGCGTTACGTGCTAGAGGCCCAGAGGCCGGGCCCTGAGTCTGAATCTCACCGAGAAAGAGATATGCATGGCCTGGAAACACGATAAACCCCGTTCCCAACAAAGAGATAGATGCGAGGCCGAAACGACAGCAACCATCACCGCCGCCCACGTTTCTTCCTCCACTCTGACCTGACGCTTACATACTGTACGATCCGCACAGCTAATCATCATATCCGATACCGTGGTCGAAATTCCAGACTCCATCTCAGCTCAGATCGGCGGTTCAGCTCAAAGCTCGCCACTGCGTTGGGTATCTTTGTCTAGTGTTGTTTTGTCACGTCCCTGCTGTACTGTAGTAGAATCTACTCAAATCTCACTCTGACACGGATAAGGCGTGCAAAAAAGAAAACACATTCATAACTTGCTTGACCCGCGGTTATCATACTCTCTGCCTTGCTCACCTCACCTTGTTGACGACTGCCCTTTTTCCCTCTTGGCTTATTGAAGGGTCTCCCCCTCCTCTTTCTTTTTACACTTTCTTCCCTCCGTCACCATTTTCTACACCCTTCCCTACCCCTGGTCCTGTCTTGGGCAGATCTTTACCTTCGTTTTGATCCTCTTGACTTCTTTGGACCCAACCCTTCGTTATTCCCAAGTTGTGTACGTGTGACCTGAAGCCATCTCGTGTGTCTTCACCTCCACGTGAGTCCCAGCCATGATTTCAGAGAAGCCCGCCTCTCGTTTTATCGAGACGGGCGTGCTCCAGCCGCCCAGTCCGACCATGGACTCTGCCACGCTCAAGAGGCTTGAAGCTGGTGACCATGGACCGCCTTCACCTGCTGCCCAGCTACCTTCGTTCATGATGCAGCAGAAATCTCCAGAGCTGAAGAGAGGACCGCTCACGAGATCTTCGCACAGCTCCTACTCGGGCACGCCAGCTGTGATGCAGATTCCCGATGCCACGGCTGCGGATCTACCAGTTGTGAGTAAAACTTTTCCTCTTTGGCGAGCATGAACTGTGTTTCATGTTTGGGGACCCAACATCGCTGTTACCCTTCTCCTTCACCGCCCTCGACCCAGTGTGATGGGTAACTTGCTGGTCCACATTTGCCTGCAGCTTGACGATCACCAAACAACATGATCTGCACGATGAAAATAGCACATACTGATAATAACAGGTCGCAAAGTACATTGCTCGTCGAGCAACGTTACTGGGTTGGTTCGATGAACCTGCCGCTGCTGCTATGACCAGTGGCTGGTCATCAACATGTATTGCGCTGAAGAAGCCTGATGGCTCTTACCTCTACAATCCAGATGACCCAAGCCCTGACCTAGCGGCAGCCATCGGTCGCATGAACGAGGCTGCTGTCGTCTCAATGTCGTCTGAGGTGACCAACGCAGTTCTCGATACCATTAAGCCTGAGCAGGCATGCCTTGTCAACAAAGATACCGGTGCTCGCATTCCCATCGTTGCAACCCTTAATGATATCCATGACTCACTTGTGCACCTCACCAGCGCATGCATTGTTGTCCAAGAGCGATGTGTGCTGATTTGGTCACACGAGGCGAGAACCGTTCTCAACGTTGCACACAATGTTGAGAAGCAGATGTTGGGTTTTGTAGGTCACTCCCTCACTCATCGAGATTTCATGAGCCTAACTTGATTGCAGATCGTTGGTCCCAACATGCCCCAAGGTCTGCTGGCCCAGACCGAGGAGCATTCCGTTGAGAATTATCACACGCCCGTTCGTGGTGCGATTGATGAGAACAACGAAGTCTACCAGGCCGCTATCAAAGTCGAAGAGGGAGGCGATGATGACGACGGTGACATCGAGGGAAGAGCGCTCAAGCGCCCCACTCTGCTCATTCATTCTTTCAGAATTGGCATTGTTATGATTTTGGTTATTCTCACCCAGAGTGTGGGTGTCTCAAGAGTAAGTCGCATCCCGACTGTCAAATACCGTTACTAACTAGATTCAGCTCATCCGACAATGGTCTTGGGATGGTGATTACAAGCGTTTTGCATTGGCTGCTGTCATTCCTCCTCTCATGATTCTCTCGTTGGTAAGTGAATTCCAAGTCAATTGAGCGATGGCAGTCTTCTCACAACATCACAGTTCTTCTTCATCGTCGTTGTCAGTAGTGTCTTTCAGCTTCTTCTCCCAGCTGGAATCTGTTTGAAGAATTCAAAGTTCCACTCTGGTAAGTTCACAGCCTTTGTGGTCGCGACAACTTTGCGCTGCTGTACTAATAATGTCCAATAGCCATCAAGCCCAACCCCAAGCGATACAAGGACTACCAGCTTCCACACATCACTGTTCAAATGCCTGTCTACAAGGAAGGTCTTCGAGGGTGAGTTTACATCCACTACTTTGTTCAACATTCGCTGACTCTTCACAGTGTCATCGTCCCGACCATGGTCTCGGTCATGGCTGCCATCCAACATTACGAGAACCAAGGTGGCACAGCTTCCGTCTACATCAACGATGACGGTATGCAGTGCATTCAGCCTGAACTCGCCGCCGCCCGTAAGCAGTACTATCGCGAGAACGGTATTGGCTACTGTGCCCGTCTTCCCAACAAAAAGAGCCCCAAAGGCAAGGGTGCTTTCTCTTGGTTCAAGCGTTCTCCTCCTGTGGACCCCGAAGTCGACAACCAAGATGAAAGCTCTCGTTCTCCTCAGGGTCGTGCCAATGCACTTGGCTTCGAGAGAAAGGGAAAGTTCAAGAAGGCTAGTAACATGAACTACTGCCTTGCCTTTTCCAACCGGGTTGAAGATGAGATGCTGAGGCTCACTGATCTTGAATGTCAGAACCGTGGCTGCAACTACGAGGATCTGAGCGCTGAGGACGACGATCGCCTTTACGACCAGGCTCTGCAGAACATGGTTGATGCTGATGAGGGCAAGACCTGGGCTGAGGGCAACATCCGCATGGGTGAGATTATTCTTCTTATTGACTGCGATACTCGTCTCCCCGTCGACTGCCTTCTCTACGGTGCTCTTGAGATGTACGAGAGTCCCGAGGTCGCTATTCTACAACACGGATCAGGCGTCATGCAAGTCGCCCACAACATTTTCGAGAACGGTATCACCTACTTCACCAACGTCATCTACACAGCCATCAAGTATGGTGTTGGTACCGGTGATGTCGCTCCCTTTGTCGGCCACAACGCGTTTCTTCGCTGGAAGGCTGTTCAGAGCGTCGCGTTTGTTGATCCTTCAGACAAGGTCACTAAATGGTGGTCTGACGCGCACGTCTCTGAAGATTTCGATATCAGCTTGAGAGTTCAGATGGCTGGAATGGTTTGTCGACTGGCTACATACCACAACGGTGGTTTCCAAGAGGGTGTTTCTCTGACAATCTACGATGAGCTGAACCGATGGGAGAAGTACGCCTATGGATGCAACGAGCTTGTGTTTCATCCTTTCTATCAGTGGATCTACAAGGGCCCTGTCACCAGGCTGTTTCTCCGATTCCTCTGGAGCAACATGCCGGTTTCTAGCAAGATTTCCATCATCGCCTACATCTTCACTTGTAAGTTTCAATCTCAATCTCAGGTTTATTTCACGGTCTAACAGTCACAGATTACGCCATTGCTGCCGGTCTTCTCCTCACAATGATCAACTACGTCCTCGTCGGTCTATTCTTCTACGACCTCGACCAGTTCTACATGCCCTCTTGGGGTATTTGGGTCTCCCTTCTGGTCGTGTTCAATGGCATCGGAACGGTCGCGACCAGCATGACTCGTCACCGTCTCAAGGAAAAGTCGTTCTGGGTGGCCATCCTCGAAGCCGCCAAGTGGCTTCCCTTCCTCCTTCTCTTCTTTGGTGGCATCAGTATCAACTGTGCCAAGGCTCTTTTGTGTCACGCATTTTCCATCAATATCGAATGGGCGTCGACATCCAAGGAGCTGGGTCCTACAGGTATTTACATCGGTCTCAACAAGATGATGCACCGATTCAAGTGGACATTCATTATTTGCTTCGCCCTCTCTGGTGGCATGATTTACATGGCTATAGGTGCTCCCTGGGGCTGGACTATTGCGCCTGGGGAGTTTTCATCTGGTACATTTGCTATCGTGCCGCTGGCTGTACAGATTGGTTGCGCCTTTTGTTTGCCGCTCTTCCTCGGCTTGACATAATTACGACAGAAAAAAACGACGAAAAAGAAAATTGAAAAACAATGAAAAGGAACAAAATTCATCAGGATCTCGAATATGGGACAATAACGAAACATTAGATAAACGAAAATGCGAGACTAATACATATCATGAATGGGAAATGGATAATTAGTTGGTCAACATAGAATGGAACTGGTCTAGCTAGGGATGCTCTCATCTGGGCCTGGCTATAATACAACTTCAAACTTTTGAAACATATTCTTTGTGTGCAATCGGCATTTGTGATGTTTCCAGCGACTGTATACATACATGATGGGGTGCTATCGAGGCTTTAACCACGTGATTAGCTTGCTTTATGCGACCCTTCTCTGACTACCTAGGTAGGATTACTTGGAGTGAAGACCACGTTATTTAACCTTGACTACGCTGCAAGAAATGTGTAGAAAGATTATTCCAAGCTAAAAGCACCTGTACCTGTGTATCTGGGAGGCTTGGGGGAAATGCCTTGGACAATGTGTGATATTTTACTTGTTAACTGAGTAAGCATACTATGTCCTAGGAAGATCTCCTCACCCGGTTATGTATGGATGTAAGAGCTAATCCACGAGAGACATTGCTTATGTCTCACCGAGATCTTAGTACCGAAGGGATACGCCACTGACGCGAGGCTATCACCTGATGATAAGATTTCTATCTTAAATCACACTTTTCAAGCATTATGACTCCAATACTTACACAAGACCTTTTTTTTTGCCTTACCCTGCCCTAATATAAGGTTCAGCTGGGCATAAAATGCGTCACTTGCTTCCATCCGACTTTTTTCCTCTTCCCTCCACCAACATGCGAGGCTTTCACATCGCGATATCGGAATTGTATCTCGGACAGTTGATCAGTTTCCGATTAGGCTATTTCTTTCGGAAGGATCTTGCTCTTGGCCGAGTATCACGCATGCTAATTACTTTGCCGTCGACGATATATGCTAAAGAGGTTTCATGCTAACCCTTGCTGAGGAATTATATTTGTTTGCTGCTAATTGCCAAGCGCTAAATATGGGCTCACCTCAGCGCTAACCCTGCTAGGGATAAAACCCGTCGGGTAATTCAGTTAAAGGATCAACACAGGCTAATCCAACATAAAACAAAGACATAAGACACTGTTTTGACATTCCAATCTCACTTGTCTACCCCTTTTTGAATCCTTATCCATACGAATAATACTCCAGAATGGGGTTCAAGGTTATAGTTGTAGGCGCCGGGCCGGTTGGCTTGGTGCTTGCACACGCGCTCCAAGCTTCCGGTATCGACTACTTGCTTGTTGAGCAGAGAAGACAAGTTCCCCCGGAGCCAGCTTACGGTGTTTTCATATGGCCTCAGATTATGCGTATCCTTCACCAACTGGGCCTCCTTGATGTCGTCTCGGCTGTCGGCCAACCCATGCTCCAGGCGATTCATAGATCAATGGATGGCAGGGTTCTTCATGAAGAGGAGGGTTTCCAAAAGCTTGGAGTCATGTAAGTCAACAAACTCATGCTCGACATTTTCGGGAAGTGCTGACATAAACAGGTTCGGGTATTCCATGACATTGTTCAGCCGCTTGGACTTTGCGCTGGCTTTGTTAAACGCTCTCCACAACAAAGAGGAACGCGTAAAAGTAAACAAACGACTCAGCAAAATAACCCAGGATAAGAAGGGCGTGAGAGTCGAGTTCGCTGATGGTACTTTCGAAGAAGGATCAATTGTGGTTGGCGCCGATGGTGTCTGGAGTAGCGTGAGAGATCAGATGGTAGCCCAGGCACCAAAGGGACTCTTCGACGAGACCGTAAACCCCTTCGAGGCGACTCATGCCGGTGTTTTTGCCAAAGCAGATCTCGACCCGCGTCTTGAGCCAGGTAGAAACATCAACGTCTACCAAGAAGATTCACATGTGCAAGTCTTTACCAACAGAAACGAGGCTATGATCATTGTCTACCACCGCATCCCAGCTGAAAGAAAGAGAACATACTTTGGACAGAACGATGCCGAAGAAGCTGCAAAGCCTTGGCTAGATGTCTCTGTCGGCGAGGGCCTGACTTTTGGAGACCTTTGGAAAAAGAAGACTGCTGGCGGAACAGCCAACTATGATGAAGGTGTGCTGCCATTCTGGCACTGGGGAAGAATGGTTCTGGTAGGAGATGCGGCTCACAAGGTGTGTTTTACTCGGCTGACCCAGAGACTGAGACTGATATGCTAACATCTGCAGATGAACCCCATCAGAGGAGCAGGCGCATGCTGCGGTATCGAAGACTCCATCGCGTTAGTAAACTCTCTCAAGAGAGTTTTGCGCTCCAACCCAGACCCAAAATTCTTCGAACTCAGCCAGGCATTCGTAGCCTACCAGCACGAGCGCGAAGGAGCAGCCAAGTTGTGGATGGAGATTTCTCGACTCAATCTTGAGTTGTGCATTGGACCTCACCAGCCGGCGCTGAAGGCGGCGAGTATCGCGGATGTAAAGTTCCTGCCTCTGGTCGCAGATGGGCCGATATTGAATGGCTTGCCGTTCGAGGAGATGGTTGGGCTTATTCCTTGGACGAGAAAGGTGAGAGGAAAGAAGAGAGACGAGGAAGCCAAGGCGAAGCTATGATTGCGTTGATGCGTGTGCGTATGTTTTTAGACAAAGGCGATAAGAGCATTAGATATGATTTGTGTTGAATAGACGTTCAAACAACGACCTGTCAAGTTTGGTGTTTAGTTCCTGAGACCCAAGAGTGGCCTGCTCATGGTCTGGGATGAGTTTGGACCCTGAAGATCTGATATTAATAATCCAATATTGAGAGGGGCCAAAGTATAATTTTGACCGTGTTTGTGAGCCGTTTAGAACTGGAGGACCGTGACATATACCTCGGTTTATTGATGTTTGCCCAACAGACCATCATCTGCCCATTGCCGATACTCATGGATATGAGAAATAAACTCTCGGTTGTGTCCGTACGGAATATTGTATCGCGTCAATCGTTTTATGTCAATGCTTGATATGGATGAACGCTTCTTGCACATCGTCATTTGATTGGTCTGGCAAGTTCACCAACCAAAGTGGCCAAAGAATAAAGTTTCCTTGTTATTACCGAATTGATCAATTGACTTTATTCATCTTTAACTTTACAGCGCATCTAACAACTGCCAAGAAACATGAAACGTATCATCCCAATCGGCAAGCGATGGTCCGTCATCAAAATCTCTTTCTTAAACCTTGATTGTATGTTACCGCTTATTTTAACCCGATTTAGTGACTCTAAAAAAGATAAAGAGAGAGTTTGTGATAGCTTCAATCACCAGAACTTGGAACAAGCCATGTTATATGATGTGACAGCAGTGGCATTGGCATTGACACGTGGGGGAGATGAGCAGGGGTCTTCCCAACGGCGGATCCGTAGTCAGTTTCATCTAGACATGACCGAGTCATTCTTTATACTGCAAACAGACAAGACAAGACGTTTTGAGACGTGACAATCTGACTATATCTGCATTGAAATATAGCTAGGCTGAAATTTGTTAACTTCCCACCACCACAACCCATCGATCTCTATTTCGAGTCTCGGCATCGGTCCGACACGGCAGATCGCCATCTACACAGCCCATTTCCAGTATACCTGCCCTGTCTCTCCAGAAATACGAAAAGCCCTCTTTGGAAACCGTGCAGGGATGATCTTGGGACGTGGAGTTTCAGGACAAAAGTGAAGCGCTATGCACATGCCTCTTAGAGATATGGATAAGACCAGATCCCCGGTATTTAAAGTTCACCCTGGAGACCTGCCAAGTCGGCTCCTGCCAGGAACTGGTTTGTGTCATTGGAGCAACATCTCGTCCGATTACGTCTGGATAATTTCTTTAGAGTTAACTGCCGACTATCAAAGTCATGGGGAGTAGATGAACTGTGGGTTTCGATAAACTGCCGATGGAGAGTGATCGTCTGGACTTATATAACCTCAAACGTCATCGTCCAATTTACTCACAACCCAACGAGCAAGCCTCTTCTTCTGTCTTTTACTCTTCGCTGCTAGTCAACGTCTTTCTTTTCACCAGTAACCATATTCATTCTTTCGTTGCAGCGCAACCATGTCTCTCTTTAAGGCAGTGTTGACCACACTGTCAGTGTCCACCATCGTTTCGGCCTCTGCCATTCCCTTGGTCGAGCGTCAAGACAATGGCAGTGCCGCTCCCGCCCCCACTGACGCTCCCGCCCCGGCCCCCGATGTCGACTGCGCACCCAATTCGTCCACTGGCCTAAAGGCAGAGTGCTGGAAAGCTTGTGAGTAATAATGAAAAGGCGATGGGATTCGGGCTGACATGGATTAGTGGACATGGACAAGTACATCAGGGATTGGGTCGCTGCCAACGGTACTGCAGCCAACTGCGAGGAGCTCGGCTTTGCTCAATGTTATCTCCAGGCCAACGTGAGTTGACAAACCAACATCGACTTCAACTATTACTAATATCTCTCCCAGGGCTTCACTGGTCTCACTTGCAACCTGATCACCAGCGACACTTGCCCACCTTTCAACACCAAGAGCGTCGAGAAGTACGAGTCTAACCAGCAGTTCTACGTATGATATCCTTTTATCCCTTTCAAATCTCATGCTGACCAAAACTAGGCTCTCTGGAACATCTACACCATCTACCAATTCTTCAACCAGTACTCCCAAGCTCTCAGCAATGGTGCTTCCCTTGCTGGACAAACAGTCGATGCTATCGTCGCCAAGGTTGCTCCTCCCGTCGAAGCCAACACGCCCCAGAGCGAACTCTTCAGTGTCCTTACTTCCACTCTCGGAGTGGTCTCCACATTCACCGGTCTTGTCCCTGGAAACGCCGGTCTAGGTGTAGGCTTGATTAGGGGTGGTCTCTCTTCTGCCCTGGACCTTGCTGGCAAGCTCGGCAAGCCTTTGAAGATCACTCAGACAGCAGATGACCGCTTTGTCCAGCTCGGTGACATTGGTTCCGGCTTGGCCAAGTTCGTCGAGACGTACCAGCAGAACCTTCTTGACAGTGTCAAGACGATCCAGGGTGACCAGGAGCTTTTCCTCGCTGCTTGCGCCGAGGGAGGATTCTCTCAGCGAGTCACCACTTCACTTACTATCCAAGCCAGCACTCTCTACCGCCAGCTTCAGCTCTTCATCCTCTCAAGTGCCCTCAAGGCCAACGGTATCATTTCTTCCCGAAGCACCGGCATCCTTGCTCAGGACGTTGCCAGAGACACTGGTGAAGTCACATGCGACAGTCTTAGTGCCGCCAGCAGCTGCTTCCAGTGGTTTGTCGATGAAAAGGCCAAGAACACCTATTCCTTCCACAACCCCAACGACTGGAGCAACACCCACATCGATCTCATGGTGGCCATCATCGATAACGGATGGGCCGACCTTGCTGATGTTTTCGAGATCGAGAACTGCGCTGGCAAGACACCTGAGTTTGACCCTGCCACTCTTGGTATCACATGTCTTGTAAGTTGACTCTACTTCTGAGATATTGACCTCTGACTAACACGAATTACAGGCTACTCACGGCTACTGCGAGTGGGATTACTCAGGCAAGCTTCCCTCCACTACCAGGAAGCAGTGGACGAACTGCGACAACGACAGCAAGTGGGGTACACTTTGCAGCAGCTTTGCCGAGGGTAAACTTGGTAAGTTCCACCATGATATGAATCTTGTCATTGCAATTTTGCTAACAGTATTCCAACAGTTCCCGAATCTTACCTCGGCCCTCTATTGTCCAACAGTGCCTTTTTCTGCAAGAGGCAGTAAGCATAAACCGTTATTGGGAAACCCGGACTACCCAGTTGAGCTCGGAGATGATGGGATTGGAAAGCTAGTCTAGAGGCTGGTAGGGGAATACACCTTTATACATATAGATGATTCTTGAATTTAAAGCTCTTTGAACTCTAGCGAGCAATACGGCTTGATGCCGACCGTGCCCTCTAACGTCTTTGCATTGTAGGTCGCTTTTCCTATAACTCTTTCCTCTTAACTTGGACTGGTGTGAATCGATCTTTCATATTGACTTGTCTTTCTTGTTTATCCTTAGCTGCTCAGGTAATAAGGGTTGAATGCACCTATTAGCAGCTATTAATTGCGCCTCAGGATGCGCCTTAGCTACGAGGCCTTTGACCACTGCAACCCTTAAGCTCTCTAATAGTGAAGTTGAAATTGTCGTGAAGCTAGCTAGCTCACTTCATCCCCTACAGCTCTAACTAGCAAAATGAACTATCAACAATTCTCAATCTAACACAAGCTCCCAAAATGCACAGGCTTAGTTCAACGTAAGCTACCCACTAAAGGATCTAGTTTCGGCTGACATGTTGTCTAGCGATACTTTCTGATTCGCTAGGGATCCTTCTGGAATCGAACCTGGCCAGATTGACAAGCTATCGAATCAAAACATCGAGTTATTGATACAGTCAGCTTGTTTTCTGCTTCAAGTTAGACCATGAGGGGAACTGATATAAACCCCATTCACACCCCAATCGTACTTGGGGATGCACGACTTGAGTTTATATTTCATTAATTGACTAAAAACTGTCCTTTGTAAAATGACGCAAAATAAGCCTGTTATTGTTCTTATTCCTGGCGGCTTTTGCAGTCCCGAAACGTACCAATCTGTTGCCGATTGTCTTCGAGAGGACAGCTTCACAGTCAAAGTCATCACATTGACAACCACCAGAACCCTTCCGTCAGAAGACCCCGATCACGATGAATACAAAGACCTGGCCAGCAAGGGAATGCTAGACGACGTTAAAGAGATCCACGACAGTATCGCTAAGGAACTTGATGAGGGCTCTGAAGTTGTTCTCTTTGGCCATAGCTACGGAAGTCTCCCAGGCCTCTTGTCCATTGAGGGATATACCCTGGAGGAACGTAAAGCAAAAGGACTTGCTGGAGGCATTAAAGCCTATGCGGCTGTCGCTGGATTCGCGTTTGCGGTTCGCGAGAGAAACATTTACGGGACTACGGAACAAGGTCCCGTGATGCCTAATCATTCTCACGAGGTAAGTTTGAACAACATAGAGATTGACATCCGGCTAAAAGCGTATGTTGAATACAGGAGGGCGGCCTTGTGCATCTCCATGATACATTCAAACCGTTCTTCTTTAGCGATCTATCAGTCGACGAACGAGACGAAGCCTGGAAAAAGGTCTTTGGCAGCCAGAGCCGCAAGAGTTTCGATCACCTGGCAGACTTTATCAATGCGGATGTTAAGATTCCCACGACATATGCCAAGTGTGAGAAGGACGAAGTTCTACCTCCGGTGTATCAAGATAATTTTATCCAGGCAGGAGGATTTAGTAAAGTGGAAAGCCTGCCTTCTGGCCATTTTCCATTTCTAAGCATGCCGAAAGAGACGGCTGAGCTTTTTGGACGGATTGCTATGGCATAACTGTTCGGGTTTCACTTTACCGAAGGCAACTAGTAGAGTCCAATTCTTTACACTCGCGTCAGGACTGTGTGGTTGGTTAGGCAGTTTACCATCGGTATCCTTCTCGTCGACCAAAGCAAGTCCGTATAATTAAATATTTCATCACACCACTGACTAAAACATCCATACCACGCATTTGCCCAGAACCACGAGACTATCATATCCTTCGCCCTGTCTATTAACGCCAAAAAGACAAGGTTGTATCATAAATCTCACATCACTGAATGATTCTGGACTTCGCGCGTCTTGTCGCATCTTTGCCTTATCAAATACCATATTATGCCGCCCGACATGCGGCCAATCAACGAGATACCGACTGGTCTGGCCAGAAAACCAGAAGTCTATTTGGATAGCCTTGCTAACCAGCGCTTCCAAGTCCAGTCGATAAGAGTCTGATCTTGACTTTCTGGGACGACAGGAGGCAAATAGGTCCTCGAACCTCTTGACTAGACGAATAACCTGTTGGGCGTAAGAATCATCGGATTGGATGGTTGCCATCATGTTGGCCGTCAGAGTATTCCACTGATGGAACATAGGAATGAACTGTTCAGTATTCTCCTTTGTGTTTTCCTTCTGAAGTTCATCCACTATAGACTAGTTAGTACTAGAATTTGCCACACAGGATTAGAGGACATACTCACCTAGTGTTCCTAGGACCCTCTCATAGTTGCCCGCCCAGCGCATCGGCCGATTTCCCTTGGTATCCGCAAATACAAACATGGAGAGGTTATACCAGATGGCAGCCTCGATCATGGCAAAGGATGTTTGTTTGCCAGTGACGTCTTGTTGATAAGTCTGGCTTACTTCTCCAAGCCACGTTCCATTTTGCTCTGCCCAAGCCTTGAGCTCATTGGTGCTCACCTTTTCAAAGTGAAAGCCAACAAAGTTTCTGACTTCAAATGCGAGATTCTCCCAGTCTTTGAGGAGTTCTCTTTCTGGCCGATTGAGAGGCGTGCGAACCGGAATGTTCACATTTTTACTGGCGGCTGCGCTGACGCGTTTCTGCAAGGATGAAACAGTCTGGTTCAGACTCTGGACTTGATCGGAGAGGGCCACATTATCGGTCTTGAGGCCGTTGATAGTTTCTCGTTGTTTTTTGATCGTCGCCTCGTATTGTCTTTTCCAGTAGAAACTGTTCTCTCCTTCAGGCACCATCATGGCCTGGATTTCATGAGCTGGAGGAGGAGGCAGGAACTTCTTGGTGTTATCAAACTGATCATTCTGACCTTGGCAAACGCTGTCCATCTCAGAGTCACTAATTGATAGCTTCGATATGTCATCGGGAACATTCTCTGGAAGCAAGGACGTTGCCTGTTGGGCTTGGCTATCACTAGGTAATTGATCTGCATTGACTCCATCGAGGGTGACTACCGCGGTAGGTTGGCCTTGTTCACAGACTGGCGTGGCCCTTTGGGATTCATCAATTATGACCCTTTCAGATGAGCTCCGAGATCGATTGATAGAGTCTTTATTAAATCCTTGAGGGTATTTTCCTATAGTGTCCATGGAAGGCTGCTTCTTGGTTGTTGATTTGAACGGATGCTTGACAAGTTCAAAAACGCTCCGAGCGCCTCTAGGCTTTCTTGGTTGTTTGGAGCTTTCGTCTCTTTCTGATGTATGGTCATAACGGCGCTTGGAGTGAGCTGAAGTCCTTGACTCCATTGAGCCGCTTCTGTGACGCCCTTTTGAACCAGGAGTATGAGAAGGCTCTGGAGGTCGGCCCTGCCGTGCTTTGGGTGGATACAACTCTTTTCTCCCAGTGGAATAATGCGTCATTATCGAAGAGAATAATCAAGTTTAAGCTGCGTAAATTCGCGCCAGGATGTTTCATATTCCTGTTGAATTCAACTTTCAGAGAGGACAAATTCTTTTCGCCCAAGGAGATAGAGCACGAAGCCAAGAATGCGTGAGAATGGTTCATGTGTTAGGCTGAGAAGCACAAGTGGCTACACTATAGATGGTCATGAGACTCTGCAGCGCCTACTCTGGTTCGAACGCGGAGATGGTTCGCAATTCGATCTTGATGCAAGGATCCGTTTCCGTGGCTTACAAGCTGGATTGAAACCTGCATATACGAGCTGTTCGTTAGTCTCCATTTTAGATTTAATTTGTCATTGAGGCTTGGGGCTGAAATGCTGACCGAAATTGGTGTTTCACGGCGCTCGTGGATTCGCAGCCTGGTTCTATACAAGATACCTGTCACCTTGACTCGTTTCATCCGGTCATACATGATTGAGATTGCCAGGCTAACGGCAGCCTGATGAGTACAGAATCAGTGTTTATTGGCTCGAGATACGTTCAGGCGCCTTTTCTTTCCCTTTGGCCCGCGACTGAGCACGAGCTATTTCACAACCACGCTGAAAATACATGGCTAATGAGAATAGGCAGAACTACACATCGACACTACCGATTAAGCGCTGGGGCTTGGCTGGAAACCGAGTCTCTCGATGTGCAGTGACTATTTGCTCGCCACTCAGCCGCCACGACTCAATATTTGCACATTGGCATGCATCACATTGTCACCGCATGTTGGTGGTTGCAGGATGAAACATAGGTGTTCAATTACAAAGTGACAATAAAAACTATGATTCAAGGCTCCAAGGCGTACATTCCCGTCGGTGGAAATGTCAGCTTATCTCCTCACCCTACTCTTCCAGCCCCAGCCCCAGCCGAACTGCAAAGAAAGTGATGTTCAGAACCATTCCGAGAGCTGTAAGAGCAGTGGCGCCGTGGTCTTTCATGGCTAGTTTCATGCGTTGTCGCATTGGCGAACCAGGGCGAATTTTCATGCGCTCCTCCGAAGTCCCTATGGCGTCCAGAACCTTCTCGGTCGCTTTCATTTCGCTTTTGAGTCGTTTGATCTCCTCTTTGTTTGGTGGCTGGGCAGTCTGCTGCCGATCCAGTTCGTTCTCAAGGTTGCCCAGCTTTTGCTCGTAACCCCTGCGATCTTCCTTCAACTTCTGGATCAGGGATATGCCTGCCGTGGTCTCGCCAATCGACCTGTCCTGACCTACAATTTCCTTTTGGATATCGAGTACCACACTCTGCTGATCTGCCAATTGATGAATCAGAGGATAGGCCGATTGCGGTGTTCCGTTGAATTGCGCAACATAAGACCCTTTGTCAATCATGGTGTTCCAAAACCCATTGAGAAGTTGCTGCTCACGCTGCAGGGCACGGTTGCGATCTTCTGGGCGAAGGACATTCCACATCGTCGTAACCAAAATGACATTCCTCAGAGCATCATCTCCAACAATCTTTCTCAGGAGTTGGATATGCCGCAGAGAAGCTTGGGTCATCTTATTATCTGTGATTTTATGCAGATATAAGATTCCCCGAAGGGGCAAGCGGGACAGGTGCTGTGCAGTAAGGTAGTCCGTGATTTCGGCAACGATGTCTGCCTCAGAGCGAAACGTATCGCCAAAACCTGGAGTGTCAACCACGGTTATAGTGCGTTTCTCTTCCTCATCGAGGATAATCTGAACAGCCTGACAGGTCTGTGTCTCTGCAGTGTTTGTTAGCTGAGATGCCAAAGGGATGAGGGTAACAGAAAGATGGAGAAAAGGGGTACTGTATACCTGAATACAGTGAATGTCCCTCGTCGGCAGATTGACTCTTGAGTTGATTTATGAAATAACTCTTTCCAGCGCCAGTAACACCCATAACCAAGATGACGCCATTACTTCCATCATCCATAATGATTTCGTTGTCCATTCTGATGTACTGCCCTGGGAAGAAAAGTACTCTGCTGGAAATTTGGCACAAATTTAAAGGAAATGAGCCTTCGACTGGGTAGTAACAGAAATCAGGCTGTGAGCGAGTTGGTTCCCTCCACAAACTCAACAATGTAGCAGTATGGTAGCCTGCATAGTCAGGCTGTGATAGAATAGGCTAAGGTGATACCTGTCATACCATATGCAGACGCCTCAACGCCTGGTCTCAGGTCTGTGTGGGCGGAGGAATAGCCTGCCTAACAAGGCTCTCCGAGTTGGAGGGGGTGCCATTGCCTCAGTGTGACTCTAAGAACACCCTGGGCTGACCCATACCAATAGAAGAATGCATGTGGCTTACAAAATACTCATCCTGTTCCCTTCTTAGCCAAATGTTTCCTCGTACAGAATCTGACCTTCTTACCTGTCTCCGATTTCGCTATATACACAATGCAGTCTTATGAAATAGACCTTGACGACTATGCGCAAGATTTTGTTGCAATTGGTATTGACTTTGGAACGACGTAAGTTGGCAGAAATATTGCGCTCGCCCTTACACGTTTGGATATGACTACTAAACATTCTCGAAACTTTAGTTACTCTGGCATATCTTGGGCTTTCTCTGGTCAACCCAAAGAGGTCCATCAAATCACAGACTGGCCGTCAGACGACCATCGAAATCATAATGAGATTCAAGTACCAACTCTCTATGACATTGACTCAGGTAAATGGGGCTACGAAATAACACCCGATATGAAGCCTATCAAGTGGTTTAAGCTCCTGCTCCTCAACAACGAAGATATCACTAAGGAGGATATTCGCAATGCGAAACAACTCCAAGAAGCTAGGAACATCTTGGCTAAACATGGAAACATCACGGCGGTACAGATTGTCGGCCGGTACCTCAAGAAAATTTGGGATCACACTTATGCGGCTCTTCGTTCGAGGCTGGATATCGACGATCTCCCTATCCGTGTTGCGATCACCATACCAGCTATCTGGCCTGGTTATGCAGAGAACGCCATGAAGGAGGCTGCTCGCATTGCCGGTATTTTGGATCATAGAGTCATTGGGGAGACGACTCTAATGCTTGTGCAAGAGCCCGAGGCAGCAGCTTTGGCATGTCTGTTCCAGCGGAACTCCTCACCCGAGATCGAGGTATTCATACCCATCGGAAGCTTGCACATATAAAGTGGAACTGACCGTTACTACAGATGAATGAATCTTTCGTCGTTTGCGACGCTGGCGGTGGCACAGTGGTATGACATGCCGTTCATTGGCTCTTCTTACTTTGAACTAACAGATTGGTCAGGATGTTATCAGTTACAAGGTTGTATCTGAAAAACCATTCATGTTGGACGAATGTGCAACAGGAGCAGGTTGGTGACAACTGTTCACTCTTAGATATCTCAACTAACAAAGTAATAGGAATGTTATCTGGGGCCTTCCTGATTGACGAAGCATTTGATGCCTACCTTCGTTTCCAGGCTAAGCTGAGGGTCAATTCCATCAAGGACAGCGACTTTAACCAGTTTATCCTACGGGAGTGGGAACATGGCGCGAAGAGAAGTTTCAGCATTTCCCAGTATAAGCAATTTTACTTCCTGCATCCACCGATGAAAGCCTACGGCAGGTTTGATCGCCTCATGAACAAGGATACACTGAAAATCAGCAAGTATGTCTCCATAGCACATCACAGAAACGAACATGGTGTACTAATTTGTTTCAAAAGTGAAGAAATGACAAACTTCTTCAACCGATCGCTCACTGGTATTCGGACTCTTGTAGGGAAACAACACGAAGAAGTCAAGAAAAAAACAGGGAAACCACCCAAGGTTAGATTTTTAGATGATTTGAAAAACTGATCTGACTGCATATAAACTGACTTGGGAAATTTCAGAAGATCCTTCTTGTTGGCGGCCTCGGTAGCTCTGAGTATGTTTACGACACGTTGACGGCAATCTTTTCCAATGCGGTCCTTAGGCCAATTGACGGGTAAGAGACACGACATCTGAAAAGACGTACACGGTAACTAACAGATACCTAGATGGTCAGCTGTCGCTCGAGGTGCTGTTCTGCGGTTACTGCAGGAGAACATTTCATCACAGGGTCCCCAGTCTGTACAGCAGCAAGAAGCTCTGAACAGGCTCCCTGTAGTTCTTTCTCGGCAATCGAGATATCACTACGGAATTCAAGTCAATAAGCCCGTTAAGAATCTAGATTATGATTCTGATGATGAAGTCACTACTGATCCAGAAGGAACCAAGGTGACCAGTAGAATTACGTGGTATTTGTCCAAGGTACTGATTCCCACTCCATCTCTTATGGTTTGAACCCTCCCACTGACAGCATATTAGGGTGACAGTGTCGGGAAGCAATCACGTATTCCTTTCTCGTACCATAAATTCTGCCGGGTCGGAAGTGCTCCCTCCACATGTACATTCGACATCTTGTACAGTGCTCACGATCCAGCACCAAAGAGAGTCAACTCTCAAGTGTCGACATTGTGTCGCATTGAGTGTGACTGGGATAAGCCCATCAGCGAGTGGAAAGCTGTAGGAGATCCATCGAAAGGATGGAGAAAGCACAATGATCTTGAACTTACTATGGGATTGGAGGGAGTGCCGAAATGGGAAATTCGGGTTGGGTCTAAAAAGCGTGAGCACAGCTTCAGAATTGACTATGTAGAGTAAGGCGAGCTAACATGAAGGCACTGACTTGGATTAATAACATCAGATGAAATCAGTGCTGTAGCAGTTTCCTGGTGCTTCAAGCAGTCATCTTACCGTTAGTGCAGCCCTAGCAGTTCTGTCAGGGGTTATTTGTTTCAGAGTCCATAAGAGTGCTTCCCAAGCGAGGTTGTCCTATAAATATCTCCGAGTCCTTTGTCAGTGAACCCTTGGCACAAGTCACAGGGGCTATGGATATCCATCCCTATTTAAGCTTAATGACGTATTTTCTTCCTCGACTCAAGTCAAGAGATCAATCACATAGTATTATATCATACCTGTCCGTGAAGCTGGAGCTCAAACCTATTTAGTTTACTGGTATGCAGAAAGAGGCAACGGTATAGTAATATTCACAGAGGCAAGTAAAAACCGGTCAATTACTGATCTTCATAAAATCATCTACCAAGACACCACAACCCCTGAAGTTTGTAACCGAACCTCGTATGTGCCGGCATAATGCTACAAGTGGACACTCAGTCTAGTCAATTTTGTCATAGTTTATGCCAATCACGGAGCTAAGGACACTAGAACAGACGTTTGGACCCGACGCTCGGTGAATTCGAGTTTCGAACATCCTGGTTGTAGATTTTTCCGCTTAGGCGAAGCGTGGTTTGTCCACAGCTAGACGAGGTAGCGTGTATTAGGTCTCGTATTCACAATGTCATGTCACTTGTATCAAGCCAGCAGCACAGAGTATATGAGTGCGAATACTACCTACAGAGTTAAACTATTTGACTATTACACAAGCTTAGTCTTTTACTCTCGTTTATTACTGTCACTCCATTCATTCGTTTTTCTTAGTAACTATCTTTGACATGCGTTTCCTCTCACTCACTCTCCCAGCTCTTTGTGCTGCGGCTGTAGTCCCCAAGTCCTGCGAAAACCCAACAAAGCGTGTTGAATGGCGACAGCTCGATCAGTCTGTCCGTCAACAGTACGTCGACGCTGTTCTGTGCCTCACGACAAAGCCCTCAAGGATCGGTCTGAACTCGACACTCTACGACGATTTCCCTTATGTTCACTCTCAACTTGACAAGCAGAGTACGTATATCAGCCCTTGATGACTTGGACGTTTCTCAGCCATGGATAATAATCATTTAAAACGTCTAGTCCACTCCGTTGCCTCTTTCCTGCCTTGGCACAGATACTTTGTCAACGTTTATGAGGGCGCATTGAAGGAATGTGGCTATGAAGGAGTCATGCCGTAAGTCTTTGCATGAGTACTCCTCCTCTATTACATCTGGTAATCATCAATATCTAGATACTGGGACTGGTCCCTCGATAGTGATGACGTGCCCAAGTCTGCCATCTGGGACGCAAAGACTGGATTCGGCGGAAACGGTAGCCCCAACAGAACCGAGTCGATCTACAACGGAAGGGATGTCAGAAAGTGCCTTGATGATGGACCGTTCAAGGTTCTCCATCCTGAATTCCTCGGCAACAAGAGGGACCCTCATTGCCTGTCTCGTAACTGGAACGACGGAAGCGAGAATGTTGGAAACATGTTGTCCGACGCTTACTCACCCGAGGTTGTCAAGAAGGTCCAAGCTGTCGAGAAGTACGAGGAATATCGCCATACTCTCGAGGGTGGTCCCCATGGTGCCATTCACAGCGCCATTGGTGGCGACATGACTCCCAACACTTCACCTGGTGGTAAGATTAAACCCAAAATGTCATTATGAAGTACAAGCTAACAGCTTAGATCCTATCTTCTTCCTTCACCACACCCAGATTGATCGCCTGTGGTCGCTCTGGCAGCAGGAGAACCCCAAGGTTCGTCTTGCTGACTTTGCCGGTGACAAGACCCAAGATCAATTCGATGGAACTAAGCCGCCCCGAGCATCTCTCGACGACGTTCTGCTTATGAATGGCTTGGCGGATGATCTCAAGGTCAAGGACTTGATGACCACTGAGAGCTCACTGCTCTGCTACACCTACTAGGTTACTTGACTCTTGTACTTGGACAAAGGATCGGGGTTTCACCAGGAGTTGTACAGCGGGACTGTTGACCATCATTCATGATTGGAGGGCCTGGGCTGGCATGTTGAAGGAGGAAAAGGATATCGGGTTGTAGATCAGTCTTGTATCGAGCTAGAGGGGAAGTCGAGCACATTCCACACTTGAAATGCAATTAACGCAACTTGAAATCAGGCCATGTACTTACCACTATCAAATATATCTACTGACTTCATGTACAAGTTTAACGTGTGGCTCATTGTTCCCCGATTTGGACAGGCTTATGCGTCCATACTCTCTCACAAGTTGGCAGCTGTTGACAGCTGTCACCAGCTGCCTCGAATTTAGACTAAACTACCACCTATGAATTAAGCACTTCGCATTCGAAGTAAATCACTGTGAATAAGAAGCTGTGCGCACGTGCCCTATATTTTCTTTAGTGCTGGTCAATGCTCGCCTTCATTTCTTTCCCCCTCAACATCAACTCGATCTCGATTTCCCTTGGGAATGCCCTCACCTTTTGCCGCCCGCACCAGCACTTGACTCGCAAATTGACCAAGGCCGATCATGTCTTTTCATACCTTCTCTGATTTTGAGTACGGCGATTCTATTCCTGATGATGATTGGGAATATACCGTTCCGCCGCCTCCGCCTACACCTGTGCCTGCTTCAAAGCAAAAACGGGGCAAAGGATGTCCACCACCCAAGTCCCGTAAGTGTCCCTCAGGGTCCATCAGAGTTCCTTCATGCTAATGCCGCAAGTAGGTAGGAGATTACAAAGGGAAGCCGCCCGCAGACTCCGCGTCCTAGACGAGATGGACCGTTTAGCCCAATTTGGCACGGCATGCTGGTATTGCCACATTCTGAGACGCGCTCGCCGTTGAAAGGTGTGACGTTGGTTGTCTTGACACACCTACGGGTTGTGCTATTCCTGACAGACTTGAAGAAGAATGTCAAGAGCAGAGGTCGCACGGTAGGTACGTATTTTACCTCCGACTAGAGCATACGGCCTGACTGACTACTTGATAGAACCATGAGCAGAAAAGGCGACGAGGACCAGCGGGTAGACCTTTGAGATCTGGGGTACTCAATCATGTTGGCCCTGAGGGCGTATAGTTAGGCCTTAATGTATCACCGCAAACAGACATCGCCCCATTCAAATCCTGGCATCTGCATGACTTCCTCATTCATGATTCCTTACACATACCCAAAGCCAACAACCTCGAAAGACCCAGAGACCGCAGGACTCGGTCGCAGAATAGCAGGCAAGCGACAACCTTTCAGAGCCCAAACAAAATCCCCTGCACATACCTCCTTTGGCAACATTGCAAACATTCCTTTTTCCGACTTGCAAACTCGTAGACCACTTGTTGAGAAGATCTGTGTGAACAGTTCGGTAAGGATATCCATCTTGTCTTCAACCTCGTTAATGATGGCTTCCATCATATCTTGACCTTTGTTTGGGTGGGACGCGACAATCGAGAGGAGCGATTGACCAAGCTGGCAGATTGAGGCAAAGGAATCACCGAGTGCTTCTTGCGAACTAATGTCAAATAATGTCTTCATCGCTGCGTCTTGGACATGTTCATCAGTCCACGAATGTTGCATGTCCGTCTCGTGCCCAGAAGTGAAAAAGTCCATGGCTTTCGCAAACCAGAGTATCATATCCTCCATTTCAAAGACTTCATTTGGTTTCATACTTGATACCTCGGCAATAGTGTCAACGAAAAACCCTTGAACGATCATCTGGTCAGGACCTTTGCTATCGAATTTTGCAGACCAACTATCAAGATCTCCGCCCGCCTTATGCCAAGCGTTACTCAATGGGCCCAGCTGCCAGACGGAACCCAAAGGACTGTGTACAGTTATATCCCTCAACCACGAGGGATATCCGTCACTTCGGCCCGCCATTCCGGCCAAGAGAACAAGTTCTCCGCCAGAACTAAGTTGTAAGGCGTGCTTCCAAAAGCGCATGGTAATATCTCTGATGGGCGATGTGTAGTCGACCTGCAGGTCATGTATCTTCCCGTTGCTTGCTTCTTCCACGAGGCCTAGTATAGCAAAGTACCGATCACGAGGGACGGTACAACTTTTGAAGCAGCCAGCCATAAGAGACATGGGAAGCTGAGTTTGACTGAGTTCTGCACCTCCAATCAAGACTCTAGTGGCCTTCATGAAATCGCGGCCGTGCACCGTGTTGGGATCAATGATCCTGCAGCTGCGGATGAAACAGATCGAGTTTAACGAAATCAGCCTGGTAACGATCTCTGGCTTGGCTAGTTCCATTGAATCCCATGGCAAAGAAGAGCCCGAATATCCTGATGTACCTGCCCAAAGTTCTCCCCATGGCAAGAGTCGACGGCCAAATATCATGGTGACATCGCGACCAAGAACAAACTCTTGCAGGATCCACAGACGATGAAACCAAGGCAAAGATATGAACTCGAGGAATTCTTCAGCCCAGTCCTCCGTCTCAAAGCCCTGAATTTCATCTGCCTCCTCTTGGGTTGGAAGACGGACACCCATTATCGCTGCAGTCGTTTCTTTTGAAAGGGCCATTGAGCGACCATGTGCTAGCTTGAATCCATGACGAATATTCTTCTTCCAGTGTCGTTCCATAGCGTCCAACAGCCGATTTATGTTTTCATTCTCGTCGCACACGTCGCAGAGAACACGCACGGCAGAGGCGTATATCACTCCCATAAGAGGGACTTGGATCTCTTTCTCAGATATATCGTTCTGGTTGATACATAGACCATCTACCCAGTAGAGACGAGATTCCTCATGATGGCGGACACGTCGCAAAATCGAGGCGAGTGAGGGTGTGATGCGGATAAAACCACCGGGTGTGACGAGGCACTCAGTGAAGCTGGCTTCACCCCACACATAGGAAATGGCTTCGAAACAGACGTGTTTGGTTAGGTCAATCAGCTCTGCCACATCTGAAGAAAAGGGTTTGCGACACGGAGGTAACTCTTCCAAGTGTTTCACCAGTAGCTTGCCTCGGAGCTGGTCTGTCTCTCGACTACCAGGACTCAGTTCCAGTACACGTATCTGTCTCTTGTTAAGAGGGGTATATGAGTAAAGTTCCGATTCATGACCAGAGTGTTCTTGGTCCGGGGCTTGACCCAAAACTAACTTGTCCACCATGGCTGATGAGACTGATGACGGGACCGAGGGGAATGTTGATTGATGCGAAAAAGAAGAGGCTAGTGTATCAAGCTATTTTCAAGTTTCGGCCACTAAGCAGAATCCTTGTCAAAGGTGTACCCCGCACTAGAGTAACGTACGCGACTGTGAGACTGTCGATTACCTGGACCGAGTTGCTGCGGCTGAAGTTGATGTCTGCCTGATTGGTCTCTACAATCATGACTTCAAGTCCCATTATTCCATCATGTTACCGCACTTATGAGCACCTATGATGTGTCTACATCTCTGTTTGGCTGCTTTAGTCTGTGAAACATGATCGCCGAATGGCCTTCAATCCGAACTTCAATGCCTGGCTCAGATAGTGGTTGGCTATGTTGATGCGGGTTTACAGCTATGACGTCTGCTGTGCCATCACCTCATATCATATTAGCGAATCCATGGATTGACGTCTGCTGTGGATAGTGACAGTTCATCAATATTACGGGTGCCGACGGAAATCTTGTGCAATCGATGTTGTGGGGTATGTGTCACTACAGATGGACGGGACAGTCAAGACATAGCTAGGTAGTCCAATGACAGAAGGGACGGGACGTCGCGAGGTATCACGGGCACATAACTCAAATAAGCCGAACCTACAGTGTATTTCCATCCGGCTTCCGAATCCATCATATGCTTTTTAAAGAAACTGAGAGAACAATATTTAAATATGGTAGCTAATTAAGTCCCATGAGTTTGAAGGTATTCACTATTCACATCGTGTTATTTCCCCAAAGCCATACAATGGAGCCCATGATAATCACACCCGAGATGAACTCTACACTCAAGATAGCAGATGTCCAAGCACATGATCTGCCGTTACAACACAACTTTCTCAGCTATCTCTTTGGGTTACTCATCACCACATATATCGTATGGCAGTACTTCCTGCGGACAGGAGTGACGGAGAGTGCTTGTTCAGAACCTCCGATGCTACCATACTGGATACCAGGTAAGGCAAAGCCCACAGTGACAACGTGACATCTAGAACTAATGTGAATAAGTGGTCGGCCACACATTCTCGTTCCTGACAAACACTCGCAATACTATCATGTCTGGGAGGTAAGCTGTATCTCAGTTTGGCTAGAGATATATATCGTTGACTCGCTCACAGGTCGCACTTCAAGAGTATTACTCACCCTTTCAGCCTGTTAATTGGGGGCCATCGGACATATGTTGTTCTCGACCCTCACTACATTGGTAAGGTCTATAAAAAGACCAAATATCTTGTGCATGAGCCGTTTATTGATCATTTGATGATGTGCATTGGCACCACTCAAAAGACCAGAGATATCATGTGGAACACCATGATTGGAGATTCCTCGTTAACCAATTCTGCCTTGGACTGGTTACGAGAAGAGGTATCGCAAAGTCCTTCTTCACAACCGTTCTTTGACAGGTTCATGATGGAACTAGACCATGGTCTACAACAAGGTGATCCACTAACCACCGGGAGACTACGTGAGCATAACATGCTCAAATTCGTTGAGACCATAATTATTACCGTCTCAACGAACTCCTTCTTTGGCAAAGTCTTGTTAAAACAATCTCCTGAGATATTGGATTCTTTCCCTATTTTTGATCGCCATGTATGGGAGATGGTATTCCGAGCGCCAAAGTTCATGTTTATGACTGCTCACAACGCGAAGGGTTCAGTCATTGATGGGCTGACCAAATACTTTGATCTACCACAGAGTGAAAGACAGGATGCTGCATCTTTTATCTTGAAATCGGAAGATGCCATGCGCGAGAATGGGATTTGTTCTCGAGAAATTGCCGCGTTGGTGTTCAAGTTTTTCTGGGGGTGAGTCTTGTGATGGATGCCTGTGAGTAGTGCTGATAATGACATTAGGATCAATGGAATGCCCGCCACCCTTGCATTCTGGTTTCTTGCCCGAACCGTCTACACTCCCCATCTTTGGGAAGACATTAGAGCCGAAGTTGCTCCTGCTTTTAGAAATGGCATTCACAGTCCTCCTGATATCGGGTACCTCAAGAAATGTCCCAAGCTCAATGCGACATTCCACGAAACATTACGTATTCATGGAGGCACAGCTGGCTTTCGTCGGGTGGCATCAGATACTGTTATCGGAGGCTTCACTTTCAAGGCTGGAAGCGATGTCATTATGCCTTACCGTCAAATGCACCTCGATGAAGAGATATGGGGTCAAGACGCCAAAACATTTGACATTGATAGGTTCATCCACAATCCAAAGTTGGCTACAGCAAAGACGTTCAAGCCGTTTGGTGGCGGTGTGACATTATGCCCTGGCAGATTCCACGCGCATCGGACTGCCTTGAGCTTCATAGCTATTGTTATTACGAGATATGACATACATGTTGTTGGCGGCTGTGAGAGTCAACCTTTTCCGCACATGAACACCAGAGGTCCCGAGGTGGGCATCGTTTTTCCAGTATTGGAACAGGTTCCCCAGATTATAGTAAAAAATGTGGATATTGAATGATATGAGCTGCGTTTATATTCTATTCTAAAGGCTTTTGACCCCAAACAGCAGTTCTGTATCGCGTTAGTACTAAGCGAGATAGATATCTCATAAGTTAAGAATACGTACACTAAGACGTATGAATGGAGGCTTGGGTTCAACAACTCCTTACGCATATCGACAAGAAAGACTTGCGCCTTTTCATATTCCCACTAAAGTCCATTCGCGTTAGCATGTACACAAACCCGTGGGCTGAGAGTATCATACCTCCAGAAGCTCCGTCAAGCCGCGAATAGAAAACCCTTCCAGTCCTTGCATCAGGAATTGTCGGTTCCAGGCGCCCCACTGCTTGAGATCCTTGTTCTTAGGCCAAGTACCAATGGGCACCTTGACCTTTCGCTCGCTTATGTTTTGCAAACCAGCCTCCTGGAATGCCTCGACCGGGTCCCAGAAGAACGGGTTGCCAATCTTTTCTCCGATTTGGTCAAAGATCTGAACCCATGTTTTGAGTGGAGAGTCTTCAGTCATGGTTCCGTCGTCAGACATTGCGTTACCCCAGAGTTCAACGTGCTCGATCCAGCCACCGGGCTTTAGGTATCTGTCAATTGATTAGAACTAGACTGTCGAATGACTTGTGATGTCTTGCCTTTGAGCCTTCTGAAGTAGGTCTTTCCAGTTTGGAACTGTGCCCGTCATGTATCGGAGGTGGATAAAGTCGAATTTATTGTCTGGGTATGTCCACTCTTTGTTGATATCGTCAACTTCGAATCTACAGTTAAGAGGGACGAAGTTAGGCTGGATAGGTGATAAATCGACACCGACGACTTCGGCAGAGGGGTGAAGGTCTGCCATATCGCTATTTCTGTCAACATGCAGCTGTGGATTTCGGAACCCTGTCAAGACTCACATGGCCCAGATGCCCGTGCCACAGCCAACGTCTAAAATGTTCTGTTGGTTGCAGGTCAGTATATCAGCAGTAACCGATTGGCAGTAGAACTAACTTGTGGGTTCTCGCCAATAGGTGACTGGTATAATTTACCGTCAAGTACAATACGGAATAATTCATGACTGGATTTCTGTTAGTCGTACATGTTGTATGTGAGAGGTGGATATCGTCACTTGCATCAAGTCTTCGGCTTCTTGTTGACGGTCATCGTTGGCGCCCCTACGAGGTATTTAGCAACCCTGGCTGGAACCCCAATCTTACAACATGATTTACCAGTAAGTACCGTCACCGTATGCATGGAAGCGTCTACCATGAACCCATTTGTATTCCATAATGGAGGACTTGAGTGATTCGGTATCGGTGACTCCGATTCTAGTTCCTGTCAGCGAAACCTTTGCTACAGTGTGTCATCATCTTATTTCTTACGACTTTGTGTACGAAGAGTCAGAATCAGTATCCTGTACGAAGCGTTAGGACATACTGAGATGGATAGACCCTATACATGGGACTGAAGTAGTGGCTGACTGGTTCGATTGTGCCGTCTTCAGGCCTGACCGCCGGATCCTCAAGCTCCTCGGGCGTTCGAGACCTCGGTGGCATCTCTGGAGAGGACATATTGGATACCGAGTAATAGGTTTAGGTATAACAAACGATGGACGGGCAAGCGAATGCTTGGCCTGTTGGTTCAAGGCGAAAAACAAAGCGATTCGTGGGAGAAAAAGAGAAAAAACCTCAGAGGGCGGTCAATCATTTATCTCGCATTGCATGACTCCCCACTCCAGCGGGCGAACATCAGTGGAGAAGAGGGCCACGTAGGTTACTAACCGCAGTACGATGCAACGGTCTGGTGCAGATCTTGACCAGGATTATTCGATTGTTGGGATTTTTGATTGACGATGGCATCAGTGAATGAGGGGTAGAGAGGACATATGAACAGTTGAATATATTTGTTGTCTAGTCTTTATTCGTTCGAAAGTGCCTTTCCAAAGCATGTCCCCTTAAAGTCGACTTCTGGCAGCTCTGTAGAGTTGACAGGGATGAATGCGAACTTATTCGCAATTGAAAAGTCATGGACAGCAAGTCCGGATGAATTAGTGTCGTACTCCACATGAAGAGACACATAGTCGGTGTATTCGCTCCAACAAGCACGTAGATCACCCTCAGTACCGGGGCCGCTCGTATATTTGCCGCATGGAGTTCTCCGGGTTTCGACACATGCTATCACAATCGTTGCCACTGTGATACCGAAAATGAAGCCGGTGTAGATCTTGTAAGCTGTTGAGGTTATGCATGGTATGATGGTCGATGTCGTCTTGCCTTGCCAGAAGTAAGGCATGAATATGATGATGGTCATGGTGAGAAAGAACATGTAGTAAATGGTGAAAACAAAGCTCGTGGTGGTATGCCTCCCACCGCGGATCAGGTACAAAGTGTCGAGTATCAAGAGACATATAACTAAAAAAAGAAAGAATGATCGGAATATTTTGCTGCCCCAAGAGGATGATGGCGTTTTGAAACGGGACTGAGGATATGATGTAGAACGCTCTAGTAACGTGCTCGATGATGTCTCGTTGGAATCTGTTCGTGGCAAGAGTCTTATCTTGCCCATCTCTGCAACGTCCCCAGACGAGTGTCCGTAAAAAACGGGTGGATCTGGGGTCGTTGAGTGAGCTGCCGAGTACCCATAGTCATCGTTGAGCCAAAATGCGCAGCAGAGCCTCAGAAGCCCAATCATGGCTAGTGGGAAGAATATCGCATCCACTGCCATCCACTTTGTGAAACCAGAGTATTTATTCTTATCAAGTGCGCCAAGAAGAAGTGCCATGGCTTGCACACCCTGAGAAGTGACAATGATGGTAGTAATCATTTCCTTTGAGAATATCGAAATCCTCGTGTTGTCAGGAAAGTGATAGCAATACGCCGCGCTGCTTGCAATCATAGCCTCAGAACCATCCCAGCCTCGATTAGTCCAGAAGATGGCATTAGTAGGAGCGAGGTCAGTCCGATCCCAAGATTTGGCTCGGATGCGTCTATCGGCTATCGCCGCGTACCGCCAGAGGATTGACGTTGGGTTGTACTGGCAGATCTGTTCGTGCCATCGTGGCCGGCTCTGATGAAGATAAACTGGCGAGGGTGTACCGGCTATGATATGCGCGATGAGTGGAGCGAGGCATAGAGTAAAGAGGGTTATCCACTCTGAGCTGTCAATTTCTTGACTTTGATATACCAATGGTAGAATAGTAAGCTTTCTGCCGGTGAGAATGAACGACATTGTGAAATAGAGTGATGACAGTAAGAAAGATGACAGTATCAAAACGCCACTGCTTCCAGCTTGTAGTTATATAGACATCGGTACGAAGTAGGCAGCCAACTGGAAGGGTGAAATGCATACCAAGCTGCAGGTGGTTGGATGCTGATACGAATGCAACTTTGCTAACTCAACATACAAACCTCTATTGGTTGATTTACCAGGTGGTAAGACTGAGATTTCCAGGGTATTCTCGGGCCTCCCGTCTGCGGGAGAAGCATGTCGCTTACTGACTGGAGAGTTGGCCATCTTTCAAGCACAGTCCCGGTCTTTAGTTTTGAGCCAGCCCACAAGCGAGGATCTCAATAAAAGACAACTTGCCGAGCCCAATTTTCGTTTATTCGACAGTTTCGGGAAAAGCTCAACTGGACCAGGCCGTGCGTCTGACCAACACCATTGGAGTCATGTCATACGAGAAGTAAGCAAAGCCGCATGCGCTAAAATTGAAGATCACAAGGCTACCAATCAGATTGACTAGAGGGAAATTATCTCGATTCAGGACCAGGATGGTGAGTTGCATTGGAAGAATACGAAACGCACTCCAGCCCTAAACAGTCGAATAACCTTGATTCATTATGTCATGGAATCTTTGTCGAATACCTCGTTGGTTAATTGCTTTTATTTCAGCTGGACAGGACCTTGTACTAGATTTCATATGTCTTGGCACATCTGCTGTTATGTGTACTCTCTGCATCTCGCCAATCGCCGCAACATTGGTTGTGTCGTATTCATTGCTTACGTGACGTCAGGACGGATGAGAAAAATGCTGGGCAGCATAAACTCGGAGGAACTAAATATAGTGGTACTGTCCGGTAAATATGTATCAAGAATTAGAAAACTTATTGATTGCTTATGAGACATACAATGCTAGCGGATCAATTTGTATAAGGCATTTAACCGTACTTTCTATTCTCTTTGCCAGGACGATTCCCTCACTCTAGTCGACTCTCCTATGCCTACCCTGGAGCTGTAATAATACCTATCGTGCCGTCGACTCATACTTTCTGCCTAGCCGTCAACCGTGCCAGTGCTGTTGAGGCACTGATCGTCCACCTGTTCGCTAGTTATGCAGTCTTTTGTCCATCGGCAAAACAACCAGTTTTAGCATCAAATCATCTCATGTTCATACACGTATACTAGTTACTCTTGCTGATGAGATCCTTACATACCGACATAGGCTGGCGCCTCCACATCTTGTACTCGATAAAGTTCAGCCGCAACGTGACATCATACCATAGAAGAAGGTTAAAATATGATGATTAAACCTTTGAGACATCAACCACAACAATGTCTTAGAAATATAAAGTTACGCAGAAGTTCCAACCTTCTCATATCTAACACTCGTTAAAAGAATATTTAATCAAGCCACATTATCCCCACCGTCCATGTCGCACAAACTCTTATCTCTGTCACCATCGTCCATCTCATTGGATCTGACCCAGTCACTCGGAACTCTCGTGTCACTCCAGCAAAACACGCTCGCGTGATCAACACCTACTCTGTTGAGAGGTCTACATAAAGCCTCTTTTGCACCTACTCACTACTCTATCGCGGCGCGCAAGCCATCAATCTTGAGCATCCCTCAAAGTTAAACTCGGCGAAGAATTATGAACACCATGTCGCAAATTCCTTCCGACAGCTCGGGCAACAGCGATGCCCTGGAGCTTGAAGCAGCGGGGTATCAGCAGGCTATGCCTCGCCGTTTCTCGTTGTGGTCACTCGGCGCGCTGTCGTTCACTCTCACATGTACGTGGCTGGGAACAGGATCTTCGATTGGTATCAGCTTGACTGAGGCTTCCTCGGCGGGAACCCTGTGGTCTCTTCCTATCGCGGGAGTGATGACTACTATTGTCTCATTGGGCATGGCAGAACTTGCATCCGCGTATCCAGTCGCTGGTGCACAGTATTACTGGTCGTTCATGGTAGCCAGAGATGACTACAAACCCTTTGCGTCTTACCTGTTAGTATTCAGTCTGCCATATTATTATTATAGTATACTAACCATTTTAGAAACGGCTGGATGAGCGTCATTGGCTGGTGGCTTGCTTCAAGCTCAGTGTCCAACTTTGTCTCATCAATGATCCTTGACATCGTGAGCGCCTGGCATCCCGATTGGAATCAGGAACGATGGCACCAGTATCTGATATACGTTGCCCTAATCTGGATAGCCACTTCCGCCAACATATTCATGTCACGATGGATCCCTCTTTTCAACAAGATGGTATTCGTACTATCAGTCTTGACCCTCAGCGCCACAACCATCACTCTGTTCGTGGTAACCAAGAACCATGCTTCGTCGGAGTTTATCTTTAAAGATACGACCAACAGAACAGGCTGGTCCAGTGATGGATTTGCTTTCATGCTGGCGGTTGGAAACGCAGTATATGCCTTTCTGGGTAGTGACTGTGGTGCTCATCTCTGTGAGGAGATCCCCAACCCAGCCAAGAACGTACCCAAGGTCATGATATACCCTTTGCTGATGGGGCTCTTGACCGCCTTTCCTTTTGCGGCTTCTCTTATGTATGCGATATCGGATATCTCGGCTGTGCTCAACACGACGACTGGACTACCGTTGTTTGAGATTTACTTTCAAGGAACCGGATCTCGATCTGGGGCGACGGTGTTGATGACCTTGTTTGCATTCTGCTTCTTTGCGAATCTTGTCGCCAACGGTAAGATATCTCATACAACGTGACTTCCAAGCTGACCATGTGTAGCCACGACTTCATCACGAACGCTATGGGCCGTGTCTCGTGATGGCGCATTACCGTACTCACACTTTTGGGAACGTGTCCATCCCAAATTTGAGGTGCCTGTCAACGCTTTGTTACTTTCGGCAACGTTTATTACAGTCAGTAAATGACCTGGAGTTGACCATGTGATCCACACTAACCTTGCTCTTATAGTTATATGGTCTGATTTTCCTTGGTTCCTCCACTGCATTTGCCGCCATGGTCAGTGCAGCCATCATTTTCCTGCAGACATCATGCATCATTCCACAAGCCGTTTTACTCTACAGAGGACGCGAACGAGTCTTGCCACTACGATATTTCAACCTCGGCAAGTATGGCGCTTTGATCAACGGTATCTCCGTAGTTTGGGTTGTTTTCCTGGACATTTTGTACTGTTTTCCCACAACAATGCCAGTCACGGCAGAAAACATGAGCTACGTCTCGGTTGTGTTCGTTGGATTGGTGGGATTTGTAATTGTTCTCTGGTTTACTACCAAGAAGAACACGTTTACCGGGCCGAGGATTGATCTTGATATGTTGAATGCTCGGCGTGTGGCTGCTGTTGGACCTTTGGAGGGAACCAACCCTGCTGAGTATCACCCATTGAGAAACTCTGAGGCGGTAAAGTCGGATTGAGAGGTCATAGAAGCAGTTTTGAAAGTCATCACAAATTGTTTAGCATTACGACTTCACCGCTGTGTCGCATTTGGTCATCATGTGTATCGGAACAGTCGGCACGGCCGTTGCGCATCGCACCACTACTCAAGATCAAGGAACAAATAATAACGTCGATGCCATTAAAGATAAAACAGGGAACCATGACTCTCGATGGATATTTGATGTTTGATGTAAATTGTTTGTCGGGTTTATGAGTGGTGGATGATTTCTGGGACAGTAAATTACCCATTTAGGCAATTCGGATGGGTCGCACCGAAGACCATCGAAAATCAGGACATGTTTAAATACATGAAATATCCCTCAATTTCGGTGATGAACGACAATCGTCTTTGAACCATTTGTTTGCCAAGATGAAGCTGACCGTGTTAACGTTTTTGATCACTGCCGTCACGGCTGCTAAAGTGCCTGTAAGTCTTACCATAACGAACATTGACCTGTTCTAACGTCATCTAGGGCTATCGCTTTGTTGGTAGAGTCAACCCGGCGACCAAGCAGCTCACATGGCCGAGTACTGGCGTGGCTTTCACTTTCACGGGAACTGAAGCAACTATCAGGATCAATGCGGTCACCGGAACTTCAAGCGCCGACCTGATCATTGATGGTAAAGACCCAATTGTCATTGCTAACGTGAACGGCACTTCGATATCGGTCCCCAAATTGCCAAAGGGAACTCATACTGTTGAGCTCCGCAAGCGGTCAGAGACGTCGTTTGGCACTTTCAGTATTGCTGGTGTTTCTACTGATGGCAAACTGCTCGACACTGCGCCGCCAAAGCGCAAGATCGAAATCATTGGAGACTCCATCTCTGTGGGCTATGGTCTGGATGGTGTTCTTCCCTGCGTGGATACCGCTGCTCTTCAAAACAACGGCAAGACATACGGTGCCGTAGCAGCCCGGTCTTTGAACGCAGATTATAGCGTTGTAGCTTGGAGTGGGAAGGGTCTTATTCGCAACTACGCCTCGTCTCCTCCTGATACATCACCACCGATGCCCACTATATACACGCGCTACGGTGGTAATGATAAGGACAACAGTTTCCCGTTCCCCAAGTCATGGGTCCCTGATGCTGTTGTCATCAATCTCGGCACCAACGACTTTAGTTATCTCAATGTTCGGGACCCAGTCAACCCAGCGGATCTCACCAAAGCTCTCGTCAAACTGGTCAAGAGCATCCAGTCACACTATCCCAAAGCCCAGTTCTTCTTCGTGTCTTCACCATTGTTGAATGACAACTACCCTACTGCAGCGGATGCGCAGAAGAGCACCCATGTTCGTGTACTCAAGGATGCCATGAAACAATTGAGCGGTGTCAAAACTCATTTCGTGGACTGGCCGACTCAAGGTGCGGAAGCGGGCTGTGATTACCACCCCAATGCTGCTACCCAGGCACAGGGCGGTAAGCTACTCGCCGCTTCTATCAAGGCAGCTTTGAAGTGGTGAGCGAAGGCAGCGTATACCATAACGGCCGGTTATTTATGAAGTATAGCGATGTAAAGACATTTGTTATTACCTGACTCAATTAGATATGTTTATATATCATTATGGAACAAAAAGAAAAAATACTTTTGCAACTAGACTGCCATCTTGGCAAAAGAAAGGTTACGCCCGGGCTCGAACCGGGGACCTTCTCGGTGTGAGCGAGATGCCATAACCAACTAGACCACGAAACCTCAATTTATTTCCGGATGCAAGAGTCGTCAAACTAGAGCCCTATACTTCAATGACCTTGTGTTGAATTATCATGGACGTTGACATGAGATACGTTGTCGCTGTTGTGAAGATGACCAAGGTCTACCGTATATTTCCAAAAAAAAAGTGGTCGAGGGGAGTAAACCGACTAAGGCAAGCCACTGGGTCTTGCCGTGTTAATCACTTCTAGATATCATCTAGGCCGGATGATAAAGTATACAGAGACCGTTATTGATTTGCTTGACCCTTTGGCAAATTATTGGGTAGCTAAGTATCTTACCTAGACCTGCTGTGGCTGGCTTACTCCCCTCGACCAGTTTCCTGGAAATATACGGTAGTGCATGTCCCCACACTGCTCTTCTTAGCTCGAGCCAAGATGGATGAAGATCTTGTAGTCAGAAATAAGCTATGTGACTGTCACCTGTGTTGTCAATTCCCAATTCAATTATTGACGAACCATGGCTCGAGTGGAATTATCATGCATTAAATAAAGTGTCAATTTGTTCTGCAATTAAGCACCCGGGGTAGGCCCTGCCCTACTAAGGATCTATACCACTAGACTAAGATTATAACTCGCCAACACTCTCATCCTTGTGCTTGTAAAAGTCAGGCTTGGTAATAACCTCATTATCAGCATCCTTGATCTTATCCCAAAACCTCTCAGCATTCTTGGGATCATTAGCAAAGAGCGTGTCAATAACCTGCTTCTTTGGTGTCTCGCCCATCCACTGGAACAGAGAAATATCTCTAAACTCATCTGACCTAAAGATCTCAAGCATCTCAATGGGCTCATCGCCAATGTTCTCGACAAAGTGACCCATGTTTCGGGGAACAATGCCGACATCGCCAGGGACGTAGTCAAAGGTTCGAGCAGTACCCTCTGCAGCAAAGATGGTAACTCTTGCGCGACCCTTGATGAAGAACGACCACTCATCAGCAGAAGGATGCCAGTGCATCTCCCGGATGGCACCGGGCTCGATGATAGCGTGGGCTGCGGCGATGGTCTTGGAGATGGGGAAGTTCTTGGAGTCAGTGATGCGGACTTGGCCGCCACTGGTCTTGAGGGGAATTTGATCGTGCATGCGGTGGGTAAAGTTGTACTTTGACTTCTTGGCCTTCTTGCCCTTGGGGGCTTCATCCGAGATTTTACCAGGGTTGCGACCTTGAAAAATGTACTTTTCTCCCGCAGGAAGATTCTTGAAGACCTCGGGATCCAAGTCGAAGTTCTTGGAGATGACTGACTTGGGCGTGTGTGCTGACTTTGTTAGTCATGAACCACCTAGTTCAGATTGTTAAAACGTACCGAGCCAGTCAGTGAGCACAAATGTTGACTCTTCAGAAAAGCGCCCATCATCAAAAATGAGGAGGAACTCAGTGCCGTTTGGGCTGAGACCCTGGAGGGAGTGAGGGACTCCACTAGGGAAGTACTACAGAGTTGTTAGTCGGATATTAATCATGAATTCAGCTTCCTTACCCATAGATCTCCCTTCTTGAGGTCATCAATGAAGTTACCACCCTCGTAGTCCAGGGCTGTCACTCGAACCTCTCCGTCAAGGACATAAGCCCACTCAGCCTCCTTATGCCAGTGAAGCTCACGGTAGACACCTTCGCCAAGACGCATATTCACACCAGCAAGCTCAATACTTGTTGGAAGCTCGCGAATGGTTGTTTGACGGGTCCATCCACCTTCCTGCTTCAGGTCAGCTACTATTGAGTTGTATAAGCAAGAGACGTACCTCAATTCGGATATGGGAGTCGGCAAAACTCCATCGCATGTTGGCGAGATTGCCATGGTCAGTGCTGGGTGGTCTGACGAGATCTGGGTTCTGACGCGATCGCGCCTCATTCCAAGGTCCAAGAACAGAAGCTCCAAGACCATTACGCCAGGGAAGAGGGTCAAGCTTGTCCCCGACAGAGTCGACGGGTGAGTCGTAGGGATCTCTGTCACCAGGAGTGAAGGGGATCTTCTTGCCACCAGTCACACCGCGGTAATTGTCTGGGATCCCAAGGCCCTTGAGCAGTCGCTCACGAGGACTGTCTTGGACTGGAACACCAGCGCAAATGTCCAGAAGGACCGAAAAGAAAGCAATTTGATGAAGATGCATGATTGCAGATGATCAATAGAGGAGAAAATGGAATCTACTTCCAAGTAGATATTAACAACAAGGTTTGGACCAAAAAAACAAATGACGTTATGATTGAGGGGAAATTGAGTTTGATGATGTATCTTGCTAACACAATTGAATTGTTGAAGTAGCTCAATTGTTCATTGTCCTCTCATGTTAAGTATCATTTGAAGCTGAAAGCCAAATCATCGCCAAGATTCTTTCGGCGCAAAGATCATGATGCCGAGATGGCGATAGCCGGTTCATCGCCGAAACAGGCTTATTCGAACAGGCTTACAAAACCCGTCCAAGGTGCCATTGCATGGTGATGCTGACGAGTGCCGTAAAAACGGGTATCCGGCACATAGCGCCCTGCAACAAGAGCCATTATCAGATGCAGCCATGTGGCACAAACATGGGGCAACCTCCAGACGATCAACCTCGCAAGGGCGTTGTTGACGATGAGAGGTTGGCTTTTGAGAACTAGGGAACTTTCTTGAAACGATATGGTGTGCTTGTGTTACTTGCAGCTGCTTAAACAAGTTAAAATGAGGGGAAATAGGTGATATTGAGAGGGGGTGTCAGGCTTTGTAAAAAAGATGACGCCGAAGGACAGTAGTATTGCAGTTTGGAATCGGGTATAAGCACAGATTTACAATTCCCCGCTTATTAGAGACGAGCCGTGTCGATCTAGACGATTGTAGTGTCTCCCCTCGGATGGCGGAATTAACGGGTATACAGGTCCGGAACTTGGCGCGGTCAGTTGTCCTTGTGTTGCGACACACCTTCGGTGAAAACGCGGGGTTGAGAACAAAGAGTGCAAAGACTATCCTCTAAGCGATGACACTATGTGACGGTAGAGATAAGCTAAACTTCATTCCGGACGAGGTTCTTGGCGATTAAGTTGCGGGCGCTATTGTAGTTTATTCTGGTCTTTGGCGTCGTGCTTATTTACTCCCCGTCATCGAACCATTCCAAAGAGACATCAATACCTACTATCAAGTTCATTGTCACGCATTCAGATCATACGACCAAAGAAACCATGTCTCAACCCTACGGTGCAATCTCCAACGGTGAAAGCAGAGCTGAAAACGGCATTTCTACTCACAATGACGAAACGCAGCCTCTGCTTGCACCAAAGCCGGGATCTAGATCTTGGTTGCGTACGAGATTAGGTGCTGATGTTCGTCGAGATTGGGCGGATGTTATGCTTCTCGCGTGTTATATCATAACAGGCATTCTCGACAGCGCTTCCATTTCCACGTGGGGTGCTTTTGTGTCTATGCAGACAGGTCAAGATTTATTTACTTGTTGGTCTTGGAAATCATCATACTGACGAATTCACAGGTAACACGGTTTATCTCGGTCTTGGTCCAACAGCGGGGACGAACCGGTGGAAAAAGTCTGGAACCTCGATTCTGTCTTTTTGCATCGGTTCCTTTCTGTTCAGCCGTCTGCATCGAGCCTTCACGTCTAGCCCGAGACGCAAATGGGTCTTTTGTTTGTCTTTTGGCATCCAGACAGCGTTCATCGTGGCAGCAGCGTCCATTCTGACATGGGGCCCGAAAGGCGCTGGTCCAGACGACGTGCCCTGGTACGTGATCGTGCCAATAGCCCTCGTGGCCTTTCAAAGCTGCGGGCAAGCCGTGGCGAGCAGAGCGCTCAAGTTCAACGCTCTAACCAGCGTCGTACTCACGAGCATCTACTGCGATCTGTTTTCAGATGCGGGGTTGTTTACTGCTTCCAACGTGGAGAGGAACAGGCGTGTGGCTGCACCGGTGCTTCTTCTCATCGGAGCCATTATTGGAGGAATTATTGCAAAGAGCGAACTGGGAACTTCAGGAGCCTTGTGGATTGCCGCTTTGCTCAAGTTACTCGTCATGTTTGGATGGGCTGTGTGGCCTGCAGATGAGGGGTCTTTGTGAAATGACGAAGTCTATCGGGCTAGCGATGTAACAACATGTGCAGCCTAGTCTAGTATAACTGCTGTGAAATGATCTAGAACGTGGCTTGCAGCAGCTTGAGAGCTTTAGGAAACTCGCTAGTCTATGGGAACTCGATAGCTTAGAATAAACGGTCCGTATGACTCGTTAGACTATACGATAACCGCCTTGATAAAGTTGGGACCCAGTCATGCCTTACATCCGAGTTCCGTGTAGAGTCACTCCTTGTAAAGTTCTAAAAATGTTTCATGTATCCTTGTCTCGGCGACAAAAGTAAGACATGGGTCTCAAAACGGCGGGAGATCTACAAAGCCCGATGTAAGCGACCCTCACTCGTCAACGCAGCACCGTTCAACCAGCCATTCATCTTGATCCAAATTCATCAAGCTGGTCATATCATGTGGACTGTAGGATCAAGCTTGTTCGTCAGCGTAACCCCTCATATGCCGGTGACACAACCACCGTCAACACCTCTTTGCGTATCGTCAGCTTACAGAGTCTTGAAATGGTATGGCCAGGCACCTTTTGCAACGATAAACACTCCCTCCCAAACTCAATTGAGGTGTGTTGTTGACTTCGGATGAGATGGATATCTGTCGGTATTCGGTATTATGTAGATGAATTCCTTGATGAGGTTATACGCCCGTCGTATCGAGTGTTACACATATAAATGTGCCCAATCCGCTGTGCAGCGAGGGCCTGGAAGGGTGTACGGGGAGTGGTCGTCAAATGTAGTGAGATGTGATACACTTTAGTAGTTGATAGACTATCTATCTGTATGTCTGTACGTATGTGCAAGCTGCCACATGACAGGTAGGCGATAGGGTGTGATGGTGATGCACTCGGCAGTATGTTTTGGATGCGAGCCATGTGTTGCTATCTGTAGTGAAAGTCTATATCAACCCCAAGTGAATCACTAGATGAATTGAATTGCATCTTTTCAAATCACTTCAAACAAGCTCTACAGCACTGCAGAGATGAATATGAATGCTCTCAAAAACTTCCAATCCGATGTTAAAAACGACGTTACCTGGAATCGAGCAGCTCGACTGAGCGTCAAAGGGGCCAAAGCCCTCCCCTCGGGAACAGTACAATACATCAGTGACAAAGTTCCCATCGTTGGCTGGTTACCACGATATAACCTGCGATGGCTCATCAATGATCTTATTGCTGGTCTGACCTTGGGTCTGATGCTTATTCCTCAGGGCCTATCCTACGCCAAGATTGCGAATATCCCTGTTGAGTATGGCTTGATGTCGAGTTGGCTCCCAGCTGTGATCTATGCATTCATGGGTTCTACTAAAGGTAAGTTAAGCTGACAGACCCTCGATTATTGAGCTGACGTTTGACTGTAATTAGATGTCTCTACCGGTCCAACCTCGCTCATCGGTCTCCTCACCTCCGAAAACGTTCACGCCCTACAAGACAGATGGACTCCATCCGAAATTGCCTCCGCGACAGCCTTCATGATGGGTATCTACGGTATGATACTCGGTTTCCTGAAACTGGGATTCCTCCTCGAATTTATATCTCTTCCCGTTCTCAGTGGTTTCATCACTGCTATCGCCATCACTATTATTCTGAACCAGATGGACTCTCTCCTTGGTGAAGATAATGTCCGCGACGGCGCAGCCAAACAGATCCATGATATCTTTAGTGAACTCCCCAATGCGAACGGCTGGGCCTGTCTCATTGGCTTCACTGGAATTTTGTTCCTCACAATCCTTGAGAAATCTGGAAAGAGATGGAGCAAGGATAACAAGGTCATCTGGCTTCTGTCTACAACAAGAGCATTTCTAGCCCTCGTCCTGTTCACTGGCATCAGCTACGGCGTCAACAAAAATAGAGAAGAATATCTATTTGAAGTTGTCAAAGTCCAGTCTGAAGGTCAGCAAGCACCCACAATGCCAAAGGCAGACCTTATCCCCGAAGTCGCTGGTCGCAGTATCGCTGTGTTCATCGGATCCGCAGTTGAGCACTTGGCCATCGCTCGCGCCTTTGCAGTCAAGAACAGCTACACCTCTGATCAAAGTCAAGAGCTATGCTACCTCGGCATCACCAACTTCTTCAACAGTTTCTTCCATGCTATGGGTGTTGGTGGAGCCATGTCCCGTACCGCTGTCAACTCGTCATGTAACGTCAAGTCTCCCCTTTCTGGTGTTGTTACCATGGCTGTTGTACTGGTTTGCGTTTATGAGCTTGTTGGAGCGCTCTTTTGGATCCCCAAAGCTACTCTGGCTGCTATCATCATCACTGCTGTTTGGGGTCTAATCTCTCCGCCTTCCACCTTCTACCGGTACTGGAAGACTTCGTTGGCCGATTTTATCTCGTCCATGCTGGCACTCTGGGTCACCCTCTTTCACTCAAGTGAGGTGGGCATCGGCTGTGCTGTGGGTTTCAATATTGTCTACATCCTCCTTCGTCAGGTCTTTACCCGACTGACATCAACTGGTGCCGACGTTGAATCCAACCGCAGACCTACTTGGGCACTTGAAAACAACCACACCTCCCCGCTCACTATCCCAGAAGATGCAAGAATCTTTACCTTTAACGAGTCTATCATCTTCCCCAACGCCTTTGCCAACACCACCAAGGTACTTGATGAGATCCAGACTTACCATGCAGCCTACTACAGTGGTAGCCATGGGCCCGAGACAGAAAGGAACTGGTCTGTGGTGGGTGAAAAGAGAGTAGCGCGTCTCCGCAAGAAGGCCAACATCAGCGACCCCTCATCACTACCTGGCATTGGACTCGTCGTCCTGGACTTTTCTCGCGTCAACATGCTTGATACTACGGCGGTGACATACTTGAAGAACCTTGTTTCAAACATCAAGTCTTATGGTGGAGACGGTACCGAGGTCAGGTTCGCCAACATGAATGCTGTTTGTCGCGAACGAGTTGGACGGGCGGGTTGGCGCGTCATTGAGGTTGGTGGCAATGGTGAGCTCCAGGGTGACTTGGAAGATGATGGTGAGCCGATCTATCTCTACTGGGATACGAGAGCAGCTGTGGTGGCACCGAGAAGGAGAGGGTCGGTGCTGACAGATGATGGGAAGGTTCATGCTGTGCATAAGGAGGAGAAAGCTGAAGTATGATGGACAGTAAAATTTATTTATCAACGAAGTAGTAGCTTTCATTACAGTTATGATGTTCACAAAACATACTATCATTCTTACGATCTGTGACAGCATCATTGCTTTTCTGAAAGTGCAAGCGCGCACTTATCATGATTCTCCTTCTAGTTGTAAAGTGTGGTCAACTGTTCGATATAGCTTCAATTTACGGCACATTCTTTCACATACGACCAAAGCTCGTAGAAAATACGGGATCCCGTCCGCTCTCCCATAGTCAAGCTGCGAAGCGCTGGATTAGTAGTTGGGTCGGTGACGACCAGCGAATCCCCGGTGTTGTATGTTTTTTTTGGCGATGCGACAACGCTGTCATCTTTTGCTCTTGTTTTCTTTTATACTTTTTTGATAAAGAATTTAAGTGATTGTCTGTGGAAGTCATGGTGGTTGGGCTGAAGACGCAGCTATCGGTTCTCAGAGTCAGATGTGTCATGACAATTATGTAGTGACCGGCCCCTGGTAATCAGCCAAAGGGCTGACGATGAGTGGCGCTTCCCTTTAGAAAGACAATGCCTCAGGGACCTCAAACTTCCTTTCAGATGGCTTGTGGAGAATGAGTTACAGAATAGAGGTCGCTGGCCAATGCGGTGATGGCAGCTTTCCTTATGGCGCAATGAGTGCATGGGCTTACGTGCCAACACATATTTTGCCCGATTTGTTATGGATCTTCACGATTCCTTGACTGTACTTAGACCCAACTAACATTGTTGGCTTCTGCCTAGGTTATCTGCAGAATGACCCTTGTTTTTCTCATGGCATGATTTTAAAGACCCTCGACAGGAAGAGGTTTGGAATAATATTTGTATTTGTCAAACCTAGAAAGACCACCATGACTTCTCGACGAGCCATCCCTCCCCCTCCATCTTTTGAGAATCTCACGCCTGATGGGGTACTGGCCGAGACCCAAGATATACTCAACTCTACTTCAACCCTGCATGACACTCTAGCCGCTACATTCACAGCCGCAACCGCAGATTTTGCCCGTGTAATCCGCCCTATTGTGGACGATGCCAACCGCGCAGCATGTCGCTTACGCATTTTGACGACCCTACTGTGTCAGTTGTCACCGGATCGGGAACTGCGACATGCCGTCAGTAGCGAAATACGTCGAAAATTCGCACTCGCTCAGCAAAACCGTCTTCCCGATAATGTAGTACGCTTAGCCAAGCTAGTCGCTTTACGCGATCATGTTGCACGGCTCTTGGGGTTTGAACACCATGCGGCTCTTAAAAAAACGGACAAGATGGCACCCAGCGTTGCCTACGTTGAGGATCAGTTAAACGACCTTCACCAGAGGCTAAATCCAATTGCAATAGCTGAAATCAAGAAACTGCTTCGTCTCAAAGAGATGGATTCTGGTGCTGGGGAGCTATATTCGTGGGACAGGGCGTATTATCTTCACAAGCAAAACCAGGAGAATTTCTCTGTGGACCATGCTCTTTTAGCAGAATACTTTGAAGTCACCCACACGCTTCAAGGGATGCTCAACGTTTTTAATGAGATTTTTGGTATCAAGTTTATGCGCATCAAGACCTCAGTATGGCACGGTAGTGTCGTGGCATATGAAGCCTGGGATACACCTGACGAGGGAGGGAATTTTCTGGGACATTTGTACGTAGATATATTTGACAGAAAAGGGAAATATCGCGGCGCGCATCACGTCATGATTCAGCCGGTATGTTTACATCAATTGGCCATATAACATGTTCTAATCATGAATATTTAGGGATTCACTTTGGCGAATAACGAAAAACACTACCCGGTGTCAGCGTTAGTGTGTAGCTTCCGCAACTCAGCGCCTTCCCACCCATCTCTACTTCAGCACAGTGAGGTGAAAACCATGTTTCACGAGCTTGGACATGCTATCCACAACATTGTTGCCAGAACCAAGTATTCCATCCCTCATTCGCGAGACTTTATAGAGATTCCGAGCATCATGCTGGAGAACTGGATCTGGCTCCCCGATATACTTGCTCGACTAGGTCGTCACTATGAGACCTACCAGGCCCTACCACACGACCTAGCAGAAGGGATCGCACGCACTAGAAACGCAAACAGGGCTAGCAACATCCTTGCTCAGGTTCAGCCAGCCTTATTCGACCTTGCCATCCATACATCTCCAACTCATAAAGATGCATTAGAAATGGACACAACCGCGATTTGGAATTTGACAAAGAGAGACATACTACCGTATAGCTTTGGGCCAACCCCGCAAGATTTAGGGGCTGGACAGGCGCGATTCGCACACATGTTTCGCAAGAACGACGGGGGGTTACTTCGCTTATCCCTTATCTATGGTCTATGCGGCAGACATATTCGCATGCGCATTTTCACGAGACCTAATGGATCCAAAAGCTGGGAGACGGTACAGGTATCAGGTGCTAGAGCCAGGGTCTAGTCGTGCAGAGACGGAAATATTAAAAGACTTTCTGGGACGAGAGCCTAGCTGTAAGACGATTCTTGATGAGCTTTGCCAATAGACTGCTGAGTCACTGAGATCCGCTGATATCTACCACTACTTATTAAGCAATCTAGGTAAATGATTATGTGCAGATTTATTTTGATAGCAAGTCTAGTAGTATAACGATGGGCAACTCTTGTATAGGATTTAGGCAATTTTGTATAATATTTCGTAAGGTGGACAGATCATCATCTTAGCCCATCGGCTTGTTCAATTGTGATTGACCATACCACTAAACTACCACGAAAAGGCTTCATCCAAGAGAACATAGGCGCGACACAGTGGGTTACTCCTCACAATCTCAACAATATCCTTACGAACTTCATCCGACATACCAGGAGGTCCGCAAACAACAATTGCCAGGGCACCATCCTCGCTCGAATTCGACCCTATTAACTCTCGCATCAAGATGCCCATGAGGTCCAAACGCTCCCCCACAGCCGTTTCGACTTGTACACTCCTCGGCAGATCGGCAAGTACCGGCGCCAAAGCCGTAATGAGAGCCTTCTTCCGACTCGACCAGAAGAGTTTTGTGTTGCCTGAAGCACCTTGTCGGACATATGGGAGACAAGCTGTGATGCCTACGCCTCCTGCGATACACAAGATGTCCTTGCACTGCGACAGTTGTGGTGAAATATGGCCAGAATGGTGATAGGGTCCTTCAACTACCACGCGAAGTTGAATTGTTTGAGATTGCGATCCAGACACTCGCGATGCAAGGTTCTTGGTTATGCCTGTACGGACGCGAGCATAAAAGACTGTTGAACTTCCCTCGGTTGCGCTAATAACTGTAGTTCTCTCATCGACACCAACAGCCTTCTCGGCGTCTATCTTGGAATTTTGCGATACCACCAAACCCTTTCCCTCGTGGCCGTTTGTCGAGGGTTTTGAGCTACCCTCACTAGTCAAAGCGCCAGAACATGCGACAGAAAAGGGGTGAGTTTCCCAGAAGCGCCATGAAAGCGTCGGAAACGCGAGATACGCAACACCGTCCTTGAGAGGCTTCCCATCGATTTCAATGCGAATATACTCTCCATCGACATCTGCAATAGCTGAGATGGTTGCCGTTCTACTACCTTGCCAAGCCATACTAGCAAGACGGATAACATGCTCCAGGCCCCAAATGCCTCCGGCCACAAATGCAAAAATCTCGTAACCCCAGTTGTACTTATAAAGGTACCAAATGTGATAGTAGTATCCAATAATGAAGATGAGAGCAAGAACGATATGCGAGGCCAGGAAGAACTCGTATACCTTTTGTCTGACTGGCAGGAGAGAGCAGGGGAGGATCGCACAGACTGCTACAGTCCCTACGATACCCCATATCCAGTACTCACGCACCAGCTCTTCTTCGTACGTTCCTTGGATGACATAATTTGCCATAAGCATAGCTGAGTGTACGATTGTGTGGAAGATAGCCCAGTATCCAAGCCATCTATGTAGTAGAAGATAGGTACTATGACTCCAGTCCGTAACGTAAAGAAGAATACTGTTCCGGGTTGAAAAGAGAAACAAAACCACAACATTGCCCATGGCCATGTCGCCAGCACGGTTGCCGACGATACTAATTGTCTGCATCTTGAGTGATGAAAAGCTGGCTTGTGGTTGATGGATAGTATATGGTCCGAGCCAGAGGATGATGTTGAGAATGCTGATGAGGAGAATATACAGTGCTTGTCCCCTGTTAGGAACATTTCCAGCAATGTTGGGCTTGCGGTGTTGGCGACCGAACGCTGCTGGATAGACCAGAAATGACTGCCAGTAAGTCCATCCTCGACTCTGGGTCAGACCAGGGATGAACCTGAGAAGCGAAAGGACGGTAGGTAGAAATACGCCCACAAATATAATGATGAGGGTCATTGTTGTGTGGCCTGCCTCGTTGGTCTCGAAGTCATAGAGGTAGTTGTACTGGAGCTGCCAGTCGCTCGGTCCAACGAAGCTGGTCTCATTGAGGGGATTGCTTCCACCAGCCGTGATAGGCAGAGAGCTGGAGACGTTGAAGGTGCTAAGGCCTTCAGGTGAAGAAGTGTCATGACCACCGTGACGTCGCAGCAATGGATTCCTCTTCATGTGGTGGCCACTGGTATTGTGACTAGAACTGGAGGTGGTGTTGTGGGAAGCCTTGGATTCGTCATCTTTAGCTTTAGCCAACGCATCCTCATACGACATGGCAGGAACATATTGATAATCCCCAATAGTTCCCGTTCCAAGATGCGATGCCCAGTAGTCGTTGATCAAACTCATTGAAGGATTTCCTGCCAGGGGGCAATATGTATGGATGCAGAGCGCCATGGTCTTGAGAAAGGCATGATCTTGCACAAAGCAATCGGGAGGTGTCGTGACGGGATTATGCGCCGTTCCATGATTTTCTGTCGACTCGGTAGGGGTGCAAGAAAGAGGCTGTTTTCGAATGACTTGGCGACAGGCGAAGGAGCAGGTGGGATTATACATTGTTTTTCCCCAGCCGATGAGACCTATCCCGTCGGCTTGTACCCCAATGATGCATAGCGCCAGAATAAGTGTTGATAAAGCCATTAAATTTGGATGACGCATGGCTGTGGTGAATCGGTAATTCAATGGAGGGTCATGGCTGCTTTAAACAGGCTGATGACTGCAATATTTGAATCATTGGCAAGATGGATTAGCCGGGATGGTAACACGCCACGGTGAGCAAGTTTTCTTCTGACTGGGGTCCTATATTTGCTCAGCTAAAGGAGATGGTCTCAGTTATCCACATGGCTTTCAGGATACACATACCTATTCTATTGCTCACGTTTCAAAACCAGCGAATGAAAGCCGGAAACAGATTGATCAAGACGAAAGTTAATTCTTTACTAACAATTAAAAGAGATATTGAGAATAAGTACTGTCCATCTCAAATCAGATCTAGAATATGCAAGTAGGTATCTTTACATACACACTGCCTCTTCCCAAATAAGCATAAAATTAACTCAGTTTAAACTACCCACCAACTCTGAACTAGTACATGGCTTTCTGGCGTAAGTGTCTATTATCAATGTCCTGATAGGTTGAACAATAACTGTCTAGCAGGGAATGCATGGTCTTGGCATGAAATGAGCACGTTTGAGAAGGTTTCCTAATACAGATGACAAGCATAGAAATAGGTACTATGTACGTCTGTTGTAGGCGAGTGCGCTCACAAGAATAACCTTGGTCGACTCCACCAATAAGGTAAAGGCCCGAGACCATTCTGCAATCGACTTCATGTACGGCATTGTCATTATCGTACTATAGCGATTGTCGCAGACATGAATGACATAAGTAAGAACAAAATCATTTACGCTTTTATTTCGTCATGCGTAGAAAACTGATTGTTTTGGTTGATGGTGCACGGGCCTCAGGCCACTAACTGGTCTGCCTCATCTTCAGGGTGACAAAAACAAACCGCAACACCAACAAAACATCAACATCAACATTAACATCAAACAACCCCCATTCCAACCACAATCGCTGCAATTGCCCGCAAGGGACAAACAGCAATCATCATGGCTGAATTACAGCCTGTTGTTCCGACTGTCCACCAACTCATCGTCGACAACCCCTGGTTCTGCAAGAATCCCCTTTTTTGGACCGCCCAGCATCTTGACCTCCTCAACATCAAATTCGAACGCATCGATGTCCTCCTCAAACATCCCCAGCCCCGAAAGTATCTCGGCATGAAGGACGACGACCCTTTTTACTACTGGTCTAGGCGTTTCGCCAAGAACCTCACCTCTGTATCCAAGCACGCTGCCTTTACCCGAATTCTGGATCTCATGGGTGTCAAGATGTGGCATCATCCGTACGTCTGCTTCCTTACCATGTCACCCCGTGCTTACTCTGTTGCATAGCGATGAGAAAGCTGTCTTCTTGTTTGACAGCAAAGACGTCCACGTTTCCGACTGCTACGTCTGCCATTTCACCCCTCCCTTTCTGTCCGAGCTTCCCATCATCGGCTACTTCCACTACGACGATGTCAAGTGGGCTCGCCTCAAGAGCATCCGACCTCAGAGCAACCCCGGCCATGGCGGAAACCCTCCCATGGCTCGAGTCTGTCGTATCCGACTTCGCAACGTCACTCCCGTCGAGTGGTCCGAGGATCCTTACCTCGTCGGTCTGATTCTGTCCTTGGCCCAGTAGCAATGGAGCAAGGAGCGACACCCCTATGTCAGAAACTATCCCGTATGTTGCGATCATCCTACTTCTATTATCACCCGACTAACCTCAGCCCTTAGGTTCGAATGCTGGTTACTACCGAGTCCGACCCCTCGACTGCTCACGTCTTTGTCGCTGACATCGGCATTCGTCTGTTGGAGTGCATCTACGACCCGGCTCTTTGCCTCGATGGCGTCATTTGGCCAACTATTCAGCACTGCGAGCTTCCCATGGAGCCTTACAACACTTTCCCCGAGCGCGTTGTGGCCGAGCTTCTTGGCTACCGCCACTGATGCGACTCGCTCAACGACACTGCCCTGATGGACGGACGGTGTCGAGCAGTCGAAAGGAAATATGCGTTTCCTTCTTGGCGACAGGTCTGGCATATTACGATTGTGCGCAAGATGATATCGAGGTCAATGTTTTGGTGGAGTGCAAAGCTCATGTATTTGCGGTCATTGATCTGATACATCATGTGAAGACTGGCGGCCAGAGGTTAAAATGATGTTGCATGTAATTAGGGTTACTTCCACTAAGTTTATTTGTCTCATCAACTTGCCTTCACCTATCAAGACGTGAATTGCCAAGGCAACCAAAAGTATCAAGAAGTAACTTTTGATAAGTCTTCATATTTTTCAGCCACGGCAAACCAGCCGTATATAATGGACACTCTACCCTCTTGGATCAATCACGAATTCTCGACTCTTTCAACTTTCCAACCAACACGTCTTCTCAGCCAGAACTCCACAACATTCACGGCTATCTAAGTTTGCAGAACGTGGTCACTACCTCCAACCAACCCAACCTGTCTCTCAATCACGATGGATCCATTTCAACGCTTGCCAGCAGAGCTGCGCATCATTATCCTCAGCATGATACCAAGCCATGAAACGACGCTCCACCTCATAAGTGCATCACCTATCATGCTCGCCCAGTACATGTTATCCGGACGACAATTTTTCCTGTCCTTTCTACAAAACTTGGCAGGGTGCAGTTCCGGTCCCGTATTTGATGAAATGCTACAAGACGCGATTGGTATCGTCTACGTCCAAAACGAGACGCTTGACACAGAGTCACGCATCGAAATAGCAAAACAGTGGAAGCAGAATGCTCTGCCGAACCCATTCTCAACTGGAGACGGTCAGACCATAGACAAGATTCGCCTTGTGTTCGCTTCGGCGAGTTATGCCATCAACGAAAAAATCTACGGGGTAGCCTCAGACCCTGGCATAGTCACGCACTTTCAGCGACTAGACGACATGTGTTGGCCCCGCCTCTACAATAATTTTCGGATGGTACTTTATTACGGTTTTATGAAGAAATCACATATCCCACGATTCCGTGATACGATGTCCCGCCCTGAGTTTAACATGACTTTTTACAAACCGATTTCGCGCACCACTCGCACTCCTAAAGACAGGAATCGCGGCATATTCTAGTCACCTTGGATGGGACTTCGCATGCCAACATTTAGTTGAGCAAATTTGTCAACATACAACAAGTTCAATATATTTATGGAAATTATTCTACAGAATTGCACAAGTCTTCATAGAGGTCCAACCAGCAAAATCAGAATATTTGTTGCCGATGCTTATCTATGCCTAGGTAATTCGAATGTGAGTTTATGTAAGATTATCTGATCAACATAATGAGTAGTTCATGTTCTGAATCTAAAGAGTGTATCTGGACTGTTGCGTATCCGTCGCAACTTCGTCTCCATCCTCAACATCATATCTCTCAACCTTCTTATTCTGACGCCAGTAAACCCATATAATGCCAGTTGTAATCGGTAAAGCCGCAGTATACAGCAAAATAATCGCCAAGAAACCACGCTTATACTTGGGCGCATCACTCTCCCGAAAGAGCTGCTTTCCCGCCAAGCCACCAGCATTACTACCAATAACCACCAACGCAAGGCCAATGCTGCGCTTCCCAGCTGATCGAACATTAATACTCAACCAAGCGTCATTCAGGCCCTGCGAAAGCGCATTCCCGCTGCTGAGCAAAGTAAACAAGGCATACTTGATCCACTTGTCTTGGTCCGTTGATCCAAACAAGGCACCGCTAAAAGCAATACTCCAGACAAACGCAACCATGCACCACAGACCACGCTGCTTCGTCCTATCCGAAGCCCAAGCTATAGCGAAGCTGAGAATCACAACACAAAAGCTGCTGACAGAGTTGAGAAGGTTGGAGTTGATCTTGCTGAAGCCTAGACTTCGAATGATTGTCGGTCCGTAGAGCTGAAGACCGCCTTTGGGAGCTAGGGCAACCACGTTTAGAATCGTGTGGATCCATAGGCGGTAATCAGTGAGAGCTGCTATGATACCGCCAAAGCTGATGTGGGCGTGGGCTTCAGTCTTGGAGATGTCTTCTTGATAAATCCGGTGATGCATTATGTCACGCTCGCGCGCGGAGAACAGGTCGAAGCGGCCGTGGATGGGCTTGGTGTGGGTTGGTGAGCGAGGAAGAAATAGAACAAAGACAAAGAAGATGACAAGTGTGAAGATTCCCTCGACTGTACGTCTGTCAGTTAACTGTGGAAATGTGGACATGAGTCAAGACGTACTGATAAAAAGCCACTGCCATCCCGCCAACCCAAGTACGCCACTCATCTGAAGGACACCAGCTGCAATCAACGAACCCGTCGCAGTAGCAAAGTAATTACCGAAATAGAAAATGGCCGTCCTCAACGCCAACTCCTTCTCTCTATAAAACATGGCAAGCATATACTGCGCACCAGGAATAAATCCAGCCTCGAAGAACCCGAGCAGAAAGCGCGTGGCAAAGAATGAGTGCACATCAGTTACCCAAGCTTGTGTCAGGGCGACAGTCCCCCAAATGAGGACTTGGCCTGTCAGCCAGATGGGCGCGCCGAGTTTTTGAAGAATGATATTAGAAGGGATCTCGGCGACGATGATACCAACCATCATGAGTTGATCTCCGAGGTTGACGTCGTCTTTGGTGATGTTTAGGTCAGTTGTCAGTGTGTCGGTCAGGGCATTGCTGATGTTACTACGATCGAGCTGGAGCGCGTAGAAACCGAGGACAAGAAGCGGCATGAGAATCATGTCGAGCCTTGCAACGTCATTAGAGGTCGATAAGAAACCAGGAATTAGAAACTTACTTCCTGACTGCTGCCTTTTCCTCGGCCTCTGTCCAAGTAGGTTCAGGAACAATAGACATTGTACGAGTATCGTCAATATCGTGACACTCTTTGGAGTCTTGATCCAACTTGACCGATCTATCGATAGACATGATGATATCGCGTCAAATGAGTTAGAGGAGCCGATATTGATTCTCCAGTCTCAAGACTCGGAGTCGTCTTTATAACATCCATCACCACCAGGATGATCCCCAGACTCGATTAGGAATGATAGCTAGCCAAGCAAGCTCGCCATTGAATGCCTGAATCGCGTATATCTATCCGCGATGACAGTTTGCGGGGAGATAGGACTAAACAGACATGGCGTCCCTAGTCTTCGGAGGTGAGCGTCGGTGGTGAGCGAAAACTGTGGGGTTTCGGCCACTTCGCCGACGCTGATCATTTCAGCTTCAAGATGGATGCTTCTATCTTCCAGCAAGATCATTACTTACCTAATCATCTGTGATTTAGGTCAGATCGAGGTTCTGCGAAACCCCCACTACCAAGCAAATCATCATTATCTTTCCCACATCCGAAATCTTCAACCATGTCCAAAGATCCATCAAAACCCAACATCGTGCTCATCCTAGCCGATAATCTCGGCTGGGGTGAACTTGGCTGCTACGGCGGAGGTCTTCTCCGCGGTGCTGCAACACCTCGCATCGATAATCTCGCCACAGAAGGTCTTCTCTTGCACAACTTCAACGTAGAGAGCGACTGTGTTCCTACACGCTCAGCCTTGATGACAGGCCGTCATCCCATCCGCACAGGCTGTCGACAATCTGTTCCCGCGGGGTTCCCTCAGGGCCTCACGCGCTGGGAGCAAACGCTTCCGGAATGTCTCAAGCCAAAAGGTTATGCGACGGCACATCATGGAAAGTGGCACCTTGGTGATATTCCCGGGCGGTATCCTTCCGATCGCGGCTTTGATGAGTGGTTTGGAATTCCACGAACGACGGATGAGAGTCAGTTTACTTCGGCGTTGGGTTATACACCTGAAGTCGCAGAATTGCCATATATCATGAAGGGCTGCGCAGGACAAGACTCTGAGAATGTCTGCGTCTATGACCTCGACAAGCGGCGATTGATTGATGAAATGCTAGTTGATCAGTCCAAAGACTGGCTGTCTCGTCAAGTCAAGGCCGAGAAGCCGTTTTTCTTGTACCATCCGCTTGTCCATCTGCATTTCCCAACACTGCCACATCGCGACTTTGAGGGAAAGACTGGCCAAGGAGAATTCGCCGACTCAATGGCAGAAATGGATTACCGAGTTGGCCAGTTGATAGACCACCTGGACGAGCTGGGAGTTCGCGAGAATACCGTTCTCATTTTTGCCTCTGACAACGGACCAGAGTTCAGACCGCCGTACAAAGGCACTGCTGGGCCGTGGTCGGGGACATACCACACAGCCATGGAAGGAAGTTTGAGAGTACCTTTCATCATCCGATGGCCAGGCCATGTTCCGAGTGGTGTGACATCGAATGAGATAGTCCACGTAACCGACATCTTCACCACCATTCTCGAAATCGCCAGTGCTGAAACTCCGTCTGATCGTCCTATCGACGGCGTCAGTCAAGTTGCTTTCTTCAAGAACCCAACTTCTGTCAAATCACAGCGCCAAGGTTTTCTGTTTTACATCAAGGACGAACTGCGCGCTGTGAAATGGAAGGACTGGAAACTCCATCTGGTCTGGGAGCCTAAAGTGAACCAGTCATCTGGGAAGCTCGAGTCGCCGTATTTGTTTAACGTTGTAAGGGATCCGAAGGAGGAGACGGATGTCCTGGCTTACAACACTTGGGTCATGCAGCCAGTCATGAAGCTAAAAGCTGCATTTGATAAGAGTCTAAAGAATGATCCTGCACCGCCAGATCCTTTGAAGGGTTTATAGATTGCTATTAATAAGTAAATGTCAAGATGAAAGCAATAAATTTTCTATTCTGTTCTTCTTTGATCCGCCACGTGAAGTCGCTACTACACTAAGTAGGGTCAAATATCCATGGGTCCAACGTCGGAGGTGTTGACGTCCATATGCCCGCTGTTCCATTCAAATCCAATGGCGGTATTGAGAACTGCCCAAAAGGAAAATCGTCCGAAATTTCGAATGAAAGATCAGTTGCGACATCCGACATGGTTGCCGACAACTCGTCGAATCGGTCACGGTACACCGTCCCAGGGGAGTATCGTTCTGCCATGCCCCAAAGAACAGTGGAGCACACAGAAACACTCCTTTTGAGAGTATCAACGTCGAATACCGACCCCTGAAACGTGAGACTCTTGATGCAGTGAACCAATGCTGCACCAGACTGGAAGAGGTTTGGTGTTGTTCGCCAGTAGAATCTCAACTTCCCCTCTTTGAACCCCTCCCGATAGAGTTCTATACTCGTCGACGCGTATCGGGCCAAATCCCGTAGTTCGGGTTCCGAAAGATCTGGAAAGTGGCGTGATGGTGAGAAGAGCGATACAAGCGTCATGTACAGAGCGCCATCAAAGAAGTTCTGAGGTGCCAGCTTTGATCTTGTATCAACGGGGGGGACAGTAGCGTGCCACTCAATAAGCCGATCCTTCATGCCCACCTTCCAAACTTTGTAGTCGAAAAAGGCACCATTTGCTGGGGGCTTGTAGTTGAGGGTGTGGTATATCTCATATTCCAGCTGGCGGAATTGAATGCAATGGTTTGCCAGGGGGCTGCAGGATTCTGGGCCACTTGTTGAGGGCAAGGGTGTGAAGACTGCCTCGTCAGGTATTGACCGGGGACGATTGAGGACAACACAGAGGTTGGTTTCGAGAATGTAAGTTGACCAAAATACACGCCGTCTCTTGTTGGTCTCGGCATCCAGGATGACTTCTTCGCTATTGCCGCTCGAAAGACGAGTCTCGTTCAGCAGATCAAGGTCGATAGCAAGACGGGTTGCCAGGCCAATAAAGTGCCATGCTGCCGAGAGATTGGATGCAAAGATTGTATACTGGACGATAAGAAGGAGGTTTTGTAGATGCTGGAGGTTGCCTTTCCAGGTAGCCTGCGGTCGCTCTGTCAGGATTCCAATCGCAGAGGCAAAAAACGAGTCTGATGCCGTTGTCGGGACAGCAGAGTCGATCCGGTTGAAGAGCCTGATGGCGATGGCTAGAACCATGCATAGTTGGAATTTCTGGACTGGTTTGCCTCGATCGACATTCGGTAGATCTTGGTACAAGTTGGTGATTATTTCGTGGAATGATTCTTGACAAAGAATGGGTGAAAAGAAGTTTGAGTGTTCGAAGTAGGTAGCTGCGAGTTGAAGAGTGGTGGACTTGGGAGGGAACTTCGTCTTTTCTGGCACGGTGATGACACCGAGAAGAGCATGGTAGCCTGAAGTTCCTTTGTCTTGGAGATCGCTTGGTTCAGGTATGAGAAGACTCAGTAAGTTCAAGTCGGTTGACTGTCGGGGCTCGGGGGTGGCTTCAACAGTGTCTTGAGAGACGCGACTTCCGGCGAGAGATTCAGTGTCCAATCCATGGCCCTGCAAGGCGAGTTCGAGTTCAGCGACTCGATCCTCGAGGCTTTTTATGTAGCTAAATGAAGGTCAGTAGTCTGTATTCCATGCGAAAGTATGAACATGCCTCCGGGGCGCTGTTTGACCATCGATGTCAAGGCTTACACAGGGCACACCTGCACGTGCACACGGGGAACATGCTGGGATGTTTTGATCACAGCGCTGTTTTCTTGACTTGCATCGCTGACAGGCCGTTACGTTGGCGCGTCGTACACTGCTTCGTTTGCGAGCGGTAGAGGGAGTATTCTCCATGAGTTCAGCATGACTGCAAGTGGGAGCGAGGTTTGGAGATGGCAGGTTTACTGAAGAGCCCAGTCTGTCGCTTCTTTCTTTCCCCGCGCTACCAGCGATAAGAACCCAGAATTAATGTCATCATTCACGCTAATCCTTTTCGAGTTGCAGGGCAGTTCCAGGGCATTTCCAGTGCATTTCCAGTGCATTTCCAGTGCATTTCCAGTGCATCGATGCTAATTGCAATTCAGTTTTACAGTCACGGTATCCAGAGTATTTATTCATTATGGAGTATTAATTGAATTTGTTATTTCCATAATTGCTAAAGCTATCTATTTTTATGCCATAAGGCACCAGCTAAGACTATGATTCAATTACTTATCAAGCCATAACACGATAGACAGGATATTCATCTCCCACATTAACAGGCAAGATGTTAAAAGTGGCATAAGAATCAATGTTCTCAGGCTCAAGAACAACAAAGGCATACGCCGCAGCAGCTTGTCTGGCAGAAACCCAAAAGCTACCCGCAGGCATGGTAATTTCCTTGCGCTTGGTCTCAGTGGTAACAGTGTTGAGAACTGTTCCATGGTAAACGCTAGCACCCAAGGTGATGCTGGTGACGTTGAGTGCTTCAACCTCACCCTTGAACTCAGAGCGGAGCTGTTCGACCTTGACACCGACGAGACGGAGACGATCGGCGGCTTCCTTCCATGCTTGGGGGAAGACGTAGGCCTCGGGACGGCTGCGTGTCAAGTTGGCCTTGACAGGGGTTGAGCTGAGGAACTCGATGGGGACTTTGACTAGTTTTCCCGTCTCGACCTCAATCATGTCCCATGTCCGGTTCTCAGGTGTGTAGCTGTCGCTAATAACAATGTCTTCGTCACCCTCAATGACCTTGCGACGGGCTCCCTCGATCACCTCGTACACCTCCTCAGCATTATCAGCGGCTGTTTGGACGATGGCTTCGATCATGGTCAATCCCGATACGACACGTCGCTGGAAGTTCTGGCCACCAAGCATAATACCTCTGGTCTCGGTGAGAAACACCATGGCCTGGGTGAGAGCCAGCGAGACATCACCTGCACGAGCCTGAGTATCGAGCTGAGTAAAAACCAAGGGCTCCGCAGCACTTCCAACAATGTAAGGGCTCCAACGCAACTTGCGCTTCTCCATTGCGCCGGCGATTTGGGGTGCAAAGACGGACTCGGAGTACTCGCGGATATCCTTGTGGATGTTGAGGTTCTTCATCGCGTCAAATTGACCGTCCACAGCCTGGTGCCATTGTTTGTTGTCGCCAAAAGGTCTGGTGGCGCCAAACTCGTGAGCGTCAACAGCAATGTGAGGGTGGAAATCAGTGATCAAGGCCTTGACATCACGAGTCTGCTGGCTAGCAAATCGAATGTGATCTCTGTTGGGATCGTATCCAGTGGCGAGGACTCGCTGAAAGTACGCGACACCATCGGGGTTGTAACGAGGAAGAATCATGATGTCCATCTTTTCCAAGATTGAAGCTGTCCAAGTAGAGTTGGCATCGAACTTGCCTAGCAGGGCCAACAATGCTTGATCACCGCCTGGTTCGTTTCCATGAACTCCGCCTTGTAGATAAACTCGTAGTTTTTCTGTCGAGGATGCATTGGCCTTGATCTGGGGCTGGGTAGATGTGGTGAGGTAGACGTAAGGGATTGAGCGTCCTTCGTCGGACTTGAATGCGGGGTTCTTGTACGTCAACCAGTCATTGCGAGATGCGAGGCTCTGGAGAAAGTATTCTGGCCATGTTAGTGTTTGTATGATGTGTTACGTTTCTTGACGTACCCAGTGTTGCATCATCAGTTGGGCCACTGGTGCCGTTTTTGAACCCAGCAGGAATGCTCTTGGGGTCAGTGAAAGCAGGTGACTCAAGCTTCACATCATCGATACTTGGGAAATTCTTGACAGCTTCCTCGTCATCATTTACGACAGCCACCTGATTCTTGGCATATGTTTGCTGAGCCGTGGCCAAGCCGACGTACAAAAGACCAGAGGTAAACACAGCACGGAGCGACATGATTACCAAACGAGCGATACAGAGTCTCCTACCACATTAGGGTTCCATCATGAGGGCTTTTACGACATTTTATAGATCAGCCAAGAGAATGGGCCTCATGTTACTACGACTCTTCCCATGGGAACTTGTGAGCCGTTCAACAGTTTTACCCCGCCGATCAGCAAGGAAGCTTATCATGCTAGGGTTGGCCGATGATAAGCTTAAACCGTTTAAAGCAGGTACCATGACATTAAGCTCCGCAAAGTTGCAATCGTGGGCGGGGGAATGAGGTGCCAAGGCTGTGAGGATTGGGAATTATTTACCGCTTCTTGTTTTGGGGGCCGGTCCTTGATTTAATCCCGGATCGTTAGGGATCGTCCTGAAAAGATTAGATAGGGGAATGTGTCTTCCAGCCCACAGGGTGGCAGAGAAAATGGCCGCTGGAACTATAAGAGACGAAATCATTAGGTCAGCTTATGCTCCTTAGACTATACAGTTTATGCTATTTATTTTTATACACAAAGACTCGAGAGGTTAACTTTCCTTCTGTCCACTAGCCGGCCTCTGTTGTAGAAGCGTCACGTTAGTGGGGTTGGCAGTTGAGATTTACTAGCATTCGTGTCGGCCAACTGCAGGGTAATTTAACAACAAACGCGCGATGGTACGGTGACTTCAAGAGACACAATAGAGAATAAATTGAGACATTTATTCATTTGAAAAGCTATTCGACCATTATTCTCGGCAACTCTATAAGAGAATCTAGATGTTACGAGTAAGTGGTAGAGTGAAGTTGTTGGAAATGAAATGAACAATGATGCTGGTAATCGCGGGAGTAAGAACATCAAGCTTCCATCATTAACAGCTAGGCTACATAAAGCGTAACTTTAAGGTCAAGGCTTAACCGATCATCAAGACAACGTGGCCGAGTGGTTAAGGCGATGCCCTGCTATCTCTTACGAGACATCATAGGCATTGTGTTCGCACGCGTAGGTTCGAATCCTGCCGTTGTCGATCCTTTTTGTCTTTTGCATTTCCTGTACTCTATTTGTATCTACCTAATAGATGAATGAAAGCATAAATTGGCGTTTAATTGGGACTTTGTAAGCTTTGTGGATGCCCAGGTAGGCTTTTTTGTTTGTTATAATTGCTCTAATCTAGGATGACGAATGTAGAGGAAAATAACAACACCGGAGCAGCGAGCAATAGCCCCTCTCCTCATACCATAGCTGAATTTCGCCAAGACAAAAGAATTGACTCGTTGTTTCAATTGACTGTGCCGTTCATAAGTCCATCTATCCAGCTTTGTTCCTTCTGAAACCTAGTGTTGAACTTTTTGTCCATGTGCCAAAGAAGAAGAGCAACAAAGTGTCAGTCTACACAATGGTTCTATCTATTTGTTCAGGTTGAACAACACGATTATTTACATAACCCAGAACACAGTCACATCCAGTATATAAAGCCAAAAATCCTCTTTTCGGTATCATCTTCTCAAACCATTCACCAGCCCATGAAAATCCCTAGGTATGTCCCCATCTTCACAAAAAGCTAACGCGATCTGCAGATTAGATCACGCCCTAAACCGCCTTTTCCAAGCACTACTCACCATGGCGTCTCCCTTTACCACCCCATTAGGCGAAGAAACCACCGAGATGCTCTACATGAAGCTGAACCTCCTAGGACAAAAGCTAATCCAACGAGAAAAAGAGCTCCATGCGCTAACCATAGACGTCGTTAAGAAGCTCGCCGGTAACATTTCCGTTGCTGAGCGTGAACGATAGGAACAACGAGCCAGTGATGCCTGTCATCGCATACGCACTATGCAGCGCGAGTACGATGAGCTTTGGCAGCGTTGGTATAAGATGTTGTAGTAAGAAGGGAACGTGGATGGTAACAATTTGGAGCTTGAGATGAAGAAGAATGATGAGATTAGGCTTGAGTAGGAGGAGTAGTGGGAGATGCTTGATAGGAATGGTGATTACTTCAAGACCCGTAGGGGCTGAGGTGAAGTTCTGTCATGATGCTCAGGATGCTGGAGTGGGGAGTTGAGTTGGTACGCTGGTCGTGCTGAGATTAACTTCCATAAAGTAGAACGAGAAGGAAGTATTATCATTAATAAAATTCCTCCTTTGATTGACTCAAGACTTGTTTATGACTTCATGTTCCATTCCTGTTTTTCATGTCACTATTAATTAATTGTGTTGTTGTGCAGGTTTGCCTCGGTGATGTTCAATGATGTAAACTCCTCATAACATGGATTAGTCGTTTCGAGAGTGGGCCATGATAAGGATGCATCTATGCATCTTTTTGAAGAACATGCGCGTGTATATTCAGTCATCACTTGCTTGTCCTGTTGGGAAATAGACATATTCTGTGAAGGCGGTATAGTATTAATGCATCATCATTATAGGATTGCTCCCGTCATTAGTATATACTTTTGAATAATAAAAGAAAATCCACATGTCAATCATGACCAGAACCTGAGCTTATTAACCCATCCCGACACCTGGCCAGCCGACCCATCAGAATCATTCCCAGAATTTCCAAACGATATTTGCCGCGGTCTGACATAATATCTGTCAATCTCCCGCACCGAATAATCCACATCCGTGGCCAAAGGCAAAACCATCTCCCACGGCGAAGGAGGTTCTGCCAAATCACCACTATCCTGACTTCTACTGGACCCTTCAGAAGTCCTCTCGTTGGGATTCTCGTACACGGTTTCGGGCCTGTCGAGTGACGGGAACAGTCGACTTCTGCTAGACAAGCTAGATGTAGATCTGGGATTCCTCTCTGAGTGGTTTGAGATAGATCGTTTGGGTCGTGCAATTTCGAAGGACGAGAACTGTCCGTTTCTGTCGGAAAGACTTGATATGGATCGCTCGGGTCTTGGAGAGCGGAAATATGTTCGGAGAAGTTCAGGTGATACGGGATCCGAGTCTCGGTTAGATGACGTGTTGGACGACGACTGAGTGGTGGAAGAATGTTCCGAATACGATAAACTGCTTCTGTAGTCGACTATGCCTCTTTCCGAGAGATTCGTCCTATTTGTGGGACGTCTCCTCAGTTGTCGAAGACCGTAGACCTGTAGACCAGATTAATATAACAGATGGCTTCATGAGATACAAAATGACTTACCTGGGGCCGCGAGGCCTCGGGAGGCGGAGTACTTTTCCATTCATTATAACTAGTTACAGCAAGTCGTCCAAATTCCAGCGCCGTAGGTATCAGAAACATGCCGATAATGAAAATGGTGTGAAAGATTAGAATGATGTAACCAAGCACACTCGCTGCAGTGTGACTCCAGATTTGAGGAATCATCCCCAAGCAGAGAAGAAGAACAGTAAGTCGAGCACTCGCCATAAAAATAGGTTTAGAGAGTAATCCAGGCGCAGCTGTAGCCCATGCCAGAAAGCAAAGTTGTATGAGTTCGCACGCAATTAGAGAGCACACTTGTGCTATGCCGAAACGCTGCAATCCACCCACGATAACTCCGCGTGCGAACAAAAGTATGAAAGTAACGAGGGTGTAATGATCTTGCGTGCGAGAAGGCTCTCCGTCGTCGTCTTGCTTGTGAATGTCGTCGATGAGTAGATAACCCATGTTCTGCGGACTCCTCGATGCTAATCCCCACCAGCTTCCAATGATGAGAAGAGCGACGATTGAAATTACGAGACAAGTGTAGTATACCGGTCGTGCGGTCGCGCTGTCGAGTTGATATGTCGTCCATGCTGTCAGTGGGAACAAGAGGTAACTGAGAAACACACGTAGAGCAACCCAGATGGTGGCTTTCTGTCGTTCAAGCGTGGAGCTTTCGAGAGTCAATGTCCCTGACCGATTGAACCAATCCCGCGTCCATCTGACATGTAGGCCGATTTGAAGGATGCTGTAAAGACCAACGAGGATGACAAAAGCGAGGCCAACGATGTTGACCCAGGTGTGAACTGTGACGGGAGCAGCCATGACCTGGGTCATATGTTCAAGACCTGACGTTCCCCCAAAAGTGCCGTTGATCTCGTGGATGCCATTGTGAATACCATAGTAATGCGATTCCCTCCATAAAATACCTTTGCGAAACATGAGAGTCGACCAACTAATTCCGGTAACGACAGGTTGCAGGAACCCAGGCTGATAAAGGGTGAGAGCGCTCGAGAAGAAGATGAACTGAAAGTAGAGAAGACAATCGGCGATTCTCGTCAGGTGAGACCTGTCTGGGTTTTTGTCTGTGCCATTTTCTTCATCATCGCCAAGCGGATGCACCAAATTATACCACTCTCGCCATCCAGCAACGAGAATGACAAAGATAAAGATCAAAGCCGGACCCCAAAACGAAATTCCCTGGAACGTCGAACCGATATCAGGCGTCAAGAAGGACCGAAGGCACGCGACTGAGAAATGCTCCGGGCCGTCGATGTTGAGTTCCACTGTGTAAGCCGCCAGCGGCGCAGGATCATCAATCTTGAACAAAACATCCAGAACCTGCAGATGAACTACCAGGTTGATCTGCTTGTACTTCTTTGTCTTGCAAGTCGCATTCTGGTGGTCGCTGTTATAACGCCTCGTGCCACCAACAGCCCCTAAACTCAATTCAACAGAGGCGTTGTCGACCAAGGCTGCCTCACAAGCCGCTAACGTCTGGTAATTGGCTAACAGCTGAAAACTGAGATGAGTCTCGTCATTTTGCTTCTCCAGGTAGCCGTTGAGTGAATTCGGTACGAAGTGGTCTTCAAAGGTGATAGTTGAAGACGGATTGTGACCCTGGCAGTCCTGGAACTGAAGATGCGCCGCGTAAGTTTGGCGTGTTGCGAAAAGAAGGAATACGGTGAACAAGACAAGGCGTAATAATAATGAGTGCATTTGTGACAAGGACTATTATTTTTGAAAGAATGCTGAATGACCATTACCACGTTTTTACGATTGTCGTCATTTGATAGAAGGAATGGATGGGGCCTGGGGTTGTCTCTCGCTTGCGTCGGCTTGGGGAGATTAGGAGGTGGAAACAACAAACAAGGAGGAAATAAAAAAAGAGAATTTTTGGTGCCTTGCAGCTCAGGTACTTTTTGGGGGCGAAGTAGTAAGGTAGTGCTGAGTTTGTTTTTTTGGCGCTTGACCGAAAATGTCGGTCCGATCTTGGCTGTGCTGGTTTAGCGTGGGAGATGAAACTGGTATTGTTTGAGAGTCGAGGCTGAAGGATCGTGAAATGTGAGGAGGAACTAGCTCTACTCGAGTGGGAGAAACAGTGACAACTAACAAGACTCATTTTTTTTCGATGAGATTGTCGTGTTTGTTATGAGTACTTGATGAGTTTGCGTGATCAGCAGAGGGATGTTCAGTGATCTTCAGAGAACATGGGTCGGACTTGTCCGCGTGGCGAAGTACAGCGTTTCATTATGGAGCCGCTGCGGAATATCCATCATCCGATGTGCCTACAGCCGAGGCCCTGGTTCCTGGTGGATAGAGTGTGCATTCACTTGGAGACAACTCAGTCCATAAACAAGGGGGACAGCAGACAGGAATCAGAAACCGGACCTAGCTTTGGTATCCTGGAATAAAGAGAGACCCAGTGGCATTTCGGAACATTTAATCCTTGGCTTGCCTCGTGCGTGATCTCAGTCTTGGCTGCTCAGCCCCGAACGTGTTGATCGCCATTGTCATGACCAATCCTGGCTTTGCAGTGTAACATTTGGGCACATCATCACACGTTGAACAGGAAACACCAACCAAGTTCGAAGAGAGATTGTTTAAGGGTCAGATGTTTTCTTTGTTGTAAAGAAACTAGATAATACTAACCTATCGAATTGACTTTGGTATGCTTAGAAGTGGTTGCAAGTGTCATCTTGTCCTCATCCAAACCATGCACCATCAAGTCTCATGCTCACTCTCATCACTAAACAATACCATCACCACCAACAAACCAAAATGTTTGTCCCATAGCGTCGTAGCATCCTATTGTCTTGACCTCGAGTGGCTGAAGACAATGGCTTGGGCCAAGCAAAACTAGCCCTACCCTGAAAGGCGGATGGCAAAACTAAAATACCCACTTTCCCGGACCACTTCGCACCGAACCCATGACACACACTGACTGATCTCTCGTCCACCGCCTTCACTTACTCACTCACCTATCAAATCTACCACTTCACTGCCACCATGTCGTGCTTCTCATCCCTACCACCACAGCCTACAGATGAGATCTTTGATCTTCTCGGTGCTTACAGGAAAGACTCCAACCCTGACCGCGTCAACCTCGGTGTCGGCGTCTACTGCACCGACGAAGGCAAATCCTGGCCTCTTGACGTTGTCACCCGCGTGGAGAAGGATCTCTTTGAAGAGGCTAGTTTGACCAGACACGATTATCTTCCCATCGAGGGAGACCAGCAGTTCCTCAAGCTTGCGAGGGATCTTGTTTTTGCCCATCAGGATGAGTTGAGCGTCGCTTCCGTACAGACCGTCTCCGGAACCGGAGCGAACCATATCGGTGCTCGTTTCGTCGCGGATTACCTTCGACCGCAAAATATCTGGGTGTCGGACCCTACCTGGGCGAACCACCACATGATCTGGGAGTCTGTTGGACTCAAGCCCAAGCTGTACCCCTACTATAAAAAGTCGGATTGTTCGTTGGACTTTGAGGGTATGATCAAGACTCTTGAGGAAGAAGCTCAACCTCGCGATGCCGTCTTGTTGCACGCATGTGCACACAACCCTACCGGCCTTGATCCCACAAAGGAGCAGTGGAAGATCATCGCTGAGGTCTGTCAGCGAAAGCAACTGTTCCCCTTTTTCGACGCCGCCTACCAAGGCTTCGCATCCGGCAGTCCCGCGGAAGACGCCTGGGCCATCCGCTACTTTTATCAACAGCAGCCACGACCTGACATGATTGTCGCGCAATCCTTTTCCAAGAACTTTGGTCTTTACGGTCATAGAACAGGAGCAATTCATTTGGTGCTTGCGGAGCCCTCCAAGGAGATCAGGGACAACGCTTACTCCACCCTTTCGTATCTTTTGCGATCTGAAATCTCCATGGCTCCCAAGTATGGTTCCACGATTGTCAAGACGGTTTTGGATAGTGAGGAGTTGACTGCTGCTTGGATGGCTGATTTGCAAGTCATGAGCAGTCGTATCAAGAGCATGCGCCAGGCTCTGTATGATGAGTTGGTGCGCTTGGAGACACCTGGTACATGGAACCACATCATTGACCAGGTAAGTTGGCTTTGGAGCAAACAATAAGAGCAAAGACTAACTGTTGCAGATTGGCATGTTCTCATACACTGGCTTGACCCCCTTTGAGGTAAAGGTCCTTCGGGAGCGCTTCCACATCTACCTCCTCAAGTCGGGACGTATTTCCATTTCTGGCTGTAAGTTTCAACTGAATTGATACCATAATTATATAACAGAGCTAACAAATGTGCAGTGAACAAGAGAAATGTCAACTACGTTGCCAAGGCCATCCACGATGTCCGAGTAAATGGCCATGAGCTCAATGGCACCAACGGAACAAATGGAACAAACGGTGTCAACGGACACTAGGGTGTATTTTATAACCATATTTAGACTACAGATTTCTTGCCCTCCCGGGTTTATAGATGCATAGCCTTTGTCTCTCAAATTTTCATGTTGAAATCATCGTTAGGTCCGATGTCGGCCCGAACTCGGCTATGGTTGTCTTTGTGCTGAACTGTCGCGTGTGGCTTGGACATTGTCAGAACAGTCGTGCTACTTCTCACGAGCTGTAAAAGAGTTTGTCATGTATTCAAGTGAATCGCTTGTCGAGTGGCAGACCATTCTTTCATATTGTACTTTCCAAAATAAGACTGTTCACGTTCACTGACCGTAGCTAGAATATGCTGCAGTATATGGTTAGTCTACTCTTACATTTACAATACAATACCAATCACCATATCAATATTTGGTCGCTCATGGCGTTGATGTCTGTATACATGGATGGATCCTCGTTAGACCCGGGGGTTTCCGAAGCGAATACGAATACTCTATCAACCGAGCTGAAAAATAGGACCACTCTTGACGATCCAAACATGATCTTATCAATCTCGCTACAAATCAGCTGTTTCTTCTTCATCCTATTATATACCTCTCACAATCAACATGTCTCAGCCCTCTGCAGTTGAATAAAGTCGGTGTACAGGGGCAAAACGATTCTCCGCTCCGTGTCTTGTTCACGCCGCTTGCCCCGCAAACGTACGATCAGGAAGAAGAGACCACTTATTAACAGCCCCTTCCTTCACTTTCAACAACATAACTACATCTCTCTCCTCTTCTCCAAAATGGCCAATCTGGGTGTTTACGCAGGTGTAACGACACTCGTCGCCCTGCTCTTGACCTACGGCATCCCATTGTTTCTCAGCGAATACTTTCCCTGGCAGAGCTTGTATAAACAACGCCACGGAAAACCTACAGTCACGACAAAATCGTATGAGGGACGAACTGTGCTCATCACTGGAGCCAACGGTGCTTTTGGATCGAGAGCTGCCAAGCTCTTTGCCCACCGCGATGTTGACACGCTTGTTCTTGTTGACGTCAGGGACTGTGGAGAGCTGAAGCAGGAGATTGAAAAGGAATTGAGTGCAGCGGGCAAAGCAAAACCTAACATTTTGGTCTGGCAGGCTGATCTGATGAACTTTTCGGGATGTCGAGAGATTGCGAGAAAGGCAAAGGATCTCAAGACGCTTGACCATGTCTTGATGACGATGGGGATCTTGTCTTTTAACCGTCGCGTGTCACCTGAAGGCTGGGAAACCTGTGAGTACCTATCTTGCATCTGATTGAGGAATTACTAACATACCGACAGCCATTCAAATCAACTATCTCTCTGGTGCTCTCCTCGGACTTCTCCTCCTGCCCCTTCTCAAGCCTTGCTCTTCCAACCCCAACCCTCCCGTCATGACCTTTGTCACATCCTTCGGCATCTACCCATCCTCATTCACAATGGGCATGTCCAAGAATGGTTCTTACCTCAAGATGCTCAGCAACAACAAGGACGGTATGCAGCAAGCTCACCAATACGGCCGCTCCAAGGCTCTTCTTCTGTACTTCACCCGTGAACTCGCCGAGCGCGCCTCGAAGCTTCCTCACAAGGTGACCATCAACAGCGCCGACCCTGGATCTGCATGGACGCCTCTTACCGCACCGAACCAGGACCAGCTCATCCCAAGACTGATTCAGAACTTTGGATCCAGAGCACCGGAGATTTGCGCTGCTGCTCTTGTCAATGGTGTTTCGGCATCTGAGGATGCGCATGGAAAAATCATGCAGGATTTTGACACCACTGCGTAAGTTTCGTGACATTAGAGATAAAGGCCGTACTGACTGAAAGATAGGTATCCTCCTTTTATGGAGCGCAAGAGTGGTTTTGCGGCTCAGAAGCGTGTTTGGGAGGAGACGCGGGAAGAGTTTGAGGCCAAGGTCCCAGAGGTCAAGGCTGTTTATGAGATGTTGGACTAAATTTGATCCTCATGCTCATGACATACCGCTTAAGCGCGGATGTTGATGGTACAGCTATGAAGAAGCCGACATGTACTCTAATCGACTGAATGGGGTGTTTGTTTCTAGGTACTCGGCCAGGCGGTCCTTCACAACAATGGCAGTCGTAGTGCGGATACTATCCAGATATGGGAATAATTATTGATTCGTCAGATCTTGCTCGTAAAATCTGATGTCAGCATTCCTCTTTGTGCAAGAATAGTATGATTTGTTGTCGAGACTTTTGCAGGATGTGTCACTCAAATTTCTGTATTTAGTAGCAATAGAAAGGTTGGCTTCCCAAGTTGTAGGGCAGAGAAGTAAACAGCCCAAGAAATCTGGTCTGACTGGCATAAACTGACCTACTAATTGTCTCTTTGTACTTTGGCATGGGATGAGACCACGAGACTTGTGATGACATTCGATCGATAAAAGCTTGTAGCAGCCAAACAATCATTGTCAAACCAGGCGTTATGCTTCTTACGGCATGTTGATCAGAAAGAACGATAGCAAGAGTCATGTTGCATGGAAAGGTCAGCCTTACCAACATGGATCACCAAGACTAAAACGAGTCTAGTACAATTAGCTCGTTAATCCGGCCGGCATCGTTGCGAGTCAGTCAAGAATGGAGTATCCTTATTTCGTGGCTTTCTGCAAAAATCACGCGATCACCAGAGTCAAATGGAGGTAATATGTCTGCAACGAGAACTATCTTGTTGCTACGGATATATTGCCGCTTGATGCTCAGCTCTCAAATAATCATGCAAGCCACAGGGTAGGTAAAGGACTTGTCAGCCAAATTACGAGACAGAATGCGAAATTGACCAGGGTCATCGGCGATAACTGAAAAGAGGCTGTAGCCGGTGACATGCAGTGGGGATCCGAGCGGTTAAATTACCCCATTGTCTTGCATTATCCAAGAAAGGAGACCGACACAATTTAATCTAGATAGCTGGTTGCATTGTGATCAGCCGTTATCTGTTGGGTAACCAAGAGCTGAACAAAATGGCGTTTCATAATTCATCACAGTTGTATGGTCACATAGGTGGTACACATGCACAGTCACCACATACAGTGCTCCAACTCACGGAAGCACTTTGCCGGTTATACGCACAATGGAACCTCGAGACACTGCCTCGTCAATCCGAATTGCCGAGAAAAGCGGGCGCCTATCTCGTAAACAATCACGACAAGGAAACAAAACTCTATGTCTAGACTGCCCATGCAGGTGCAACATCCTTCTTATAGGCGCCAGCGTAAACAGTCAGATCATTCATTCCAGAGAGAACAAGCTTTCTGGCAATCCAGAGGGACTCTTCAATCTCACTCTCAGGGGACTTGTCACTCCCTCAAACCCCAACAACTAAGCCCAAGCCGGTTAACAGCCCCGGTCTAGAGGCGTTGATGAACCCTGAATTTTCCACCCTCTCAGGGGAAAGTCCCCAGCTTTTTTCTTAGAGGCGGAAAAAGCCCAGAACCTGAAAGTTGCGCAACCTTGTCAGGAGAGTCAGGTTAAGCTTCTTGAGGCTAGGCCTACCCTCTGGACCTAAAGATATGGTTGGTTGAGCCGTAATGAGGCATCCAGTTCGAGATTACACTGCTCCACCAACAAGGGAACCTTGTCAAACGATGTACGGTAAACGAAAATGGATCTTTTGTACTGAGCACCAACAACCACCAAGAGAGGCGCAGCCCAGTGAGTGACATTTTAATAGTCCAGCTTTGGTTTTATGCAGCTAATAGTTCGTTTCTGGTCGATGTCGAATATTCACAAACTCAAAATAAGGCGCAGTTTACTCAAAACCGCTAATCCTCATCCAAAAATGTGGCGGCGTGCTCTCGAAACATGCTCAGGGCTGGACCACGATAGGCTCAACTGCGAGAAAACGGATAGAGGGTCCACTCCCCTTGTCCAGGTTCTAGATCGTCGAGAATAATGTCCGTTAGCCGTTAGTCAACCGACAGGAGCTGGACCCTTGGACTGGGAGGCGTTGGGTGCGGCACAAGCCATGAACTAAATAACCCATGAGCGATATTTATGACAGGTCCCTACGTGCGCCTGGGTCTTTTCCTCTTGTTTCCTTTCTCTTTTTCTGCTGTGTCCGGCCTGACTAGACTATACAACAGTGCCCTGATTGTAGTTACATGTCCCCGATAATCATGTACCTATCGTGATTAGACTACAGTGTAACAGGACAGGGACATTGCTGAATCCATAGGGCCGAGCAACAGCCCGCTTGCCTTGCCTGCTGGCACTACCACCCTCCTTCTTTCCAGGGAATCCTTCTATCCTTCGATTCTTCTCTTTCAAACTCGAACATCTTTTCCTCTTAAGAGGTTCATTCAATATGGTTTCCTTCAAAAAGATGAGCTCGGTGCTCACATCGCGACTCGCCAACCGTCGCTTTGCCTTTGCTCTCGTCACATTAGCTGTATGCGCTGCCAAAGGCGTCCATCTTCACAACCATAGATCATCAGTAGCGCCCAAGCGCATGATTCTCTTCTTCTTTTCATTTTTCACCCAGGATATCCTTCTACTTCTCTTCATTCGACTCCTCCTCAGCCACTGGACGCCCAGCTTTCCCGGCAAGCTACGATACTGCGTCACGACGCTTGCGAGCTGTTTGATAGCCTACAATGCCGCGCTCGGCCTTGTCTCGGTATCGTTTTACCTGGTCGCTGGTTCTGAGATTCGATGGCGCAACATTGGGTTCATCGCCGACCCTTCAGCCAGAGCGATTATGATGTCAGGTCTCACAGCATTCCTGGGTGTTTTGGCGCTGTGTCTCTGCTTGAGCGGCGTGCTTCAAAGTGCGTGCTATGGATTGTTTGGTTGGGGTGGTGATATCGTCAACTTTCCCTTTACTTTTATCTGGCGCAAGCTTGGGTTTTTCGCAAGCGGTAGAAAGAGCTACGATCAGCTTCCTCAACGAGATTCTCTACCACAGTGGAATGAGGGTAGTGATAGTGGATCAATTCACGATGATTCGGATGATGAGTACAAGGGAAAAACCAGATCGCCGACATCACCACGACGCTCATCAAGCTTTCCCACGGGAGGTACTTCATCCAAGCGCACAAAATTCATGCGCTTCCTTCGCTTTCTGCCGTATCCCATCGTCACCATTCTTTTGACGGCTCTTTTCACCCTTACGCTTCTACGACCCAAGGATCCTTCTCTCATCTTCCTCTCCTGGACCACTGGACTTTTGCCTTTCATCGACTTTTCCTCAACATCATCATTTCTCGATGATCTCCCCTCAGTGTTTGGCAAGGGAGTGCAACATAGCTGGGACGACCTTACTGCTCTAACTAACCCCGCTCCTCTGGACTGGCTCCCCAAAGGCACACCTATTGCTCCTGTTGACGCGCCTTCTGGCTTCGGCGATTGGTATAGCAACCAGCCCCGATATAGCGCCAAAAACGACCCATTGAAGATCTCGAACTTGGAGGACCCTCTACGAGAGTCTCTGCGGGGAAAGCTGCAGGATATCAATGTTCGACATGTTGTCATGTTCTTCTTGGAAAGCACCAGAAACGATGTTTTCCCCATCAAGAAGGACGGTCTAATCTGGAATCGATTCGCCGACACGTTTCCCGACAAGAAGCTACCGAAGGAAGTCCAAGATAAATTGGTCAGTTTGACACCAACAGCGAACTTTCTCACAGGCGACTACGAGGATGGATTCGAACATGCCGATAAGCCCAAGCGAGGAGGAATTCACTTTACCAACGCACACACTGCCGGGACCTATACTCTGAAGAGCATAACCGCGTCCATCTGCGGCATTTCTCCTCTTGTTGCAGACTTTAACCTCGAACACAGCCATCACCTATATCAGCCTTGTTTACCGCAAATCTTCAACGCCATGAACATCGCCGAGACCAAGGATGCCGAGAAGACGAAGAAGGACAAGTGGAACTCGTATTTCTTCCAGGCTGCGACTCTCGACTATGATAATCAGATGAACTTGATGGCAGCGATGGGCTTCCCTACAAACCACACCATTGGACGAGAATATCTTCGCAGCGATCTTGCGAAGCATGGCCCTGTCACGTTGCCCAACATCAACGAGTTTGCTTTTGAGGAGGATCCGTTGGAGGACTACATTACCGATATTTTCGAGGACGCGGTCAAGGACGACAGCCGCGTATTTCTCACTCATCTTACGAGTACCAGCCACCACCGATTCCACATGCCCAAGACTGAGCCATATACCCCCCTGGCCAATGGTCTCGATATGATGTCCCGTTATGTCAACACAATCGGATACGATGACAAGTGGATCCGAAAGGTCCTCAACGTCTTGGAAAAGCAGGGTATCGCCAACGAGACGCTGGTTATTTTCCAGGGCGACCACGGCACATCACTACCGGAGAACGATTACGCATCACCATACTACAATCCCAACATCGGCGTCGACCACGTCCCCATGATCCTCTCACACCCGCAATTACCTCCCTTTAACGTCGACGAAGCCGTCCACTCAACGCAAATCCTCCCCACCATTCTCGACATGCTCCTCGAAAGTGGTTCTCTCAGCGAAACAAGCCGCAAGGCCGCGACAGACTTGATCAGCAACTACGAAGGCCAATCACTCCTTCGACCACTCAACACAAAGAACAATTCCACAGACCAAGGCCAGTGGCAATTCACCGTGACGAACCCAGGACGGGCTATGCTCACGGTCCGAGACGCGCGGTATCCCGATCGCCACCTCGTGGTGCCGGTCATCGAGAACGTGGACTGGAGATTAACAGATTTGTCAAAAGATCCTCTCGAGCACGATTCGGTGCAGAGTTTGGACTTTACTGCTTTTATACACGGCGTTGATGAAAAATACGGACGAGAAATGGCTGAGTGGGCCGAGGAGGGTGCTTTTGTTACGAGATGGTTTGTCAAGGAGAATAGCAGGCGTTGGCGGTTTGAGCTCTGATCACCAGGAGTGATTTTTACGAACTTGTTATGATTAGATATATTGTTTATTAATACTTTACGTTGATACCTTTTCACCAGTACACATTGAAGCATCTTGAAAGACTAGGTATCGACAAACGAAGGTCGTTGTTATTCTGTGAACGAAGACTTGGAGGTTAGCTTTTCTATTGTGTGCAGCTCTGGAGTCGTACACACATGAAGCATCAGAGTCGACTTCTTCAAAGATCCGGAGGCAACTTGATCTGAAACAACCACGTCTACAGCGCTAGAGTCTATTTCTTCTACGATAGACTTGACTACTCCTGATGAAACTCGTGAAGCAACCACTTTGACCCTTTTGTTGTCAGAAACGACATCTACTGCAAGCTGGACTCTTACTGTATCTGCCACTGCCATGCCTACATCAACCATATCAACTACTACAAAGGGCCTAGGCCAACTTCCAACATCCATTGATGATCTGTCCCCTGCAGCCAAAGAAATTTTCGACTTCCTTATGAAGAAACTCACAAAGACTGTTATATGAGATGATAGCTCGCAAAACAAGAGCTATTACTGGTCCATTAACCTTGACTTGTATCTATCGCCTTGGCATAGCTGACAGGATAAGAAACCTAGGCACTAGACGGAGCTGTAAGCGGTCTAGAAGCTCAAATCTGCACCTGTAGTCTTGGCCCAGCTTACCAAGTCATAAACGTATAGCGAAAAGGAGTTTTAATTATCTAGAGTGTCTGATAGGTAGGCTTGGCAAATGTGCGGAACTCAAGTGCTGTAGTTCAACAACCAATAGCAATAGCAATAGTCCTTCAACAAGTCTGACTGGTTTCGTTCTTCTAGCAAATAGCTTAGGACTCAATTACTTACATAAGCGTCACGTCCAGCGGTATTTATTATTTGCATCGCATAACACAATATTATTATGTCGTCGAACATCGCTTTCAATGCATAAAGATCTAAGAAATCATGGAAACATTTAGCAAGCATATTTTCATTAAAGTTTCTGTGTCTAGGTACTGTAGTATAACTGTATGCAAAATATGTTTTTAATGAAAACTTAATGACAGTGAGTCATTGCCACCTTCCAATGTTGACTATTTGAAGCCTCCTTTGCCCCAGATCTCGGCTTCATTTCTTTCTTCCTTCACAACACTCAACATGGAGCCACCGTACCCCCCTGGCGGCCATGGTCGTCCCTCTCGAAGTGGCCCTAAGAAACAACGACACGGTGATCTACTTACACCATCCACGACTGAATCTTCAGGAGAATCAGACCCTGTTATCACGGTACTATCTGCCAGATATCGCGCAGCTTGGCCCCAACTTCGCCCCAGGCCATTTGAGTGGTCGCAAACCGCACTACCGACTCCCGTCGAGAAACGTCGAGGCGAAATCGAATGGCAGGCCAGGAGAATACTTCGCGAACATCGTCTGTTTAACGATAACGGATACGATGACGTGGAGCTTATGCCCCAGCAGATGGCATCGCAGCCATGCACAAGCGTCCCGACAATTGCAATCAATGTACCCTGGTCTGAAGATAAGAAACGCCTCTGGGAATCAGCTATTCAAGGAATTGCTGTAGAATTATACAAAATGTATAAAGACTCCGACTTTAATTACGAGGATATCCACATTGATATGCAGTCACCGGAGCTTACCCAGACTATTTACTATGGCCCAGTTACTCGCGATAGTCTATGCAGAACTTGGGATACTATCAGAGAGATTGTCTACCAGCGCCTCGAATCGTTTAAAGCAACGGCTGGCTGCATGACCTCGATATGTCTTTTCAACTATGGCCTACAGGACATCGATGATAACCCACCTACTATTTATATAGCGGTGGATTATAAGTCCTCTGAAACAGGATGGTCTCAAGTCATGGACGACATCAAATCGAATATCAGCAGGCACAATCGAGAATGGGCGGGTGTCAATGTGCACATTGAACATAACGTCGGGATGAACTATGGCTTCGACTATCTAGCACCGACATCTGATGAAATCAACAAGAAAGACGCAAAGAGAAACAAGCTGATCACTGGCGATTATCAGCAAACGGTAAAACCTGGAGATGAGTTTGGAGCAGAAACATATATTGTTCGCAGCGATGGGATTAAGAAAACTGCAGGAGTCGGGACCATCGGCTGTTTCATTGAGATCAAGACAAAGAACAATCCAACTTGGACACGATACGCCCTTACCAATTACCACAATATTCGTCCAGCCTTACCTGGTTTTCGCCTTGAGCTTGTCGCTAACGAAACAAAGCCTGCACCGCCAGAGCTGAATAGCGATTGCTGGATGGTTGACCTGGAAGGGTATTTTCCTACGCACAATGCGCAACCTGTGTCTCTTGGGAGCCCTTCTCGGACTAGGCATAACTTCACTCTCTGGTACCTCAAAAATTTAATTGATGAGAATGCTGAACACATCGAGGGCCTGAAGGTCAAGCTACAGACTGCCAAGTCTAACAGGTCTACCCAAAAAACAATCGACAAACTACAGGAGGATATCCAGAAGGCCAGAAGCCAAGGAAAACAGAAGGAGGCCTTTTTCAATGATGGCAAGCACGTACTTGGTACATTGTTTGCTGCTTCGGGGTACAGGCGCAGAGCTTCGCACGGTTCTTCAAAGATGAGGCTTGATTGGGCATTGATAAATGTCCATGGTCACCGTCAAGGCCCGAATATCCTACCATCAGAAGAAGCTTGGAACCGCAAGTATCCTCACAATCGCTGGGCACAGCCACTCGATACTTTTGATGAACCTCTTCAACAGCAGTCCAACTCACTCGGCCCCGGCTTTTCTTCGCTCATTTTCAAAGTTGGTGGGACTACAGGCCTAACGACCGGCAAATACCACCGCACCAAATCGTCGTGCACAATGGCAGAGGATGCTCACGTTAAGCACTTCATGGCAAAGGACTACAAGTCAACCGAGTACGTCGTCCAGCCAGTCTTGATGGACAGCGACGGGCGACTTAAGTTTTGCGCACCCGGCGACTCGGGTTCAGTGGTTTTCGACAGCGATGGAGGGGTGCTGGGGCTTTTCTTTAGAGGATCAAAGCCTCTAAACTCCGCCGATGATGGGTATGGGTTGGTAACCCCTATTGAGCTTGTATTCCAAGACATCATAGCGTTCTCAAAGGGGGGTATAACGGAGATTCGGGTAGCTGAGGACTGAGGTAGCGGCGATTTGGTGAGAAAAGGGTCAAGCAAAGAATAGACACAACCCCCCAGGCGGTTCTATGCGGTGAGACACTCACTGATGAGAGGTACAATATCCGGGCACCCCTGAAGGATCAGCAGAGACATAGTACGCACTACTGCGCGACGGGAACAAACAAGTGTCGTAGCGACGGATGGCTGCACTGGGAGGACATGGGTTAGGTGTTCACGGTGGCGGTTAGGCTGGTTGCAACATTTGGGAATGGGGTTGAGAGGCTGTAAAGAAGGAGGGTTTTTGATTCGCATGACGATTTTTCCCTGCTTCAGCTAATTTAGAGGGCGCGAAATTAATAAAGTAAATTTGTTACTCAGACTCCTTGGACTCTCTTACTCCTCCCAAGGCTTCATAAGAGTGTTTGCCTCAAGCTTTTCAGGAAAGTCTACAATATGTGTAGAATGGCACCAGGGTTTGTTGGACTCCTCCTGACGAATGACGGAAGCAAAGCAAGACGTCCACTTGTGTCGAGGAAATGCCCTATTGATATTATCGCGAGTGGCCTCATCAATCCAACTCCCATAGTCTTGAATGCCCTCATAAACGCCGACATTATCGTAAAGTGTGGCAAGTTGAATCAGCTGCCCAAGAAACGTGATGGTGCCGTCCACGCCCACATCCTGATGACGTATGATGGCCTCGGCGACAGCTTCAGCTTGGTCGGTGGTACCGCCGAGCACCCTGAGCACTTCCATAGCCTTTATGCCACCATAGAGATCGAACGACATGTGTGTGGATGTGAAGAATACATCGGCCGTTCCTATGTCGTGCAAGAGACATGTGAGTGCCCAGGTAGACGTGGACAAAGCTTCAAAATGCTCGGGCAGCAAACGCTTTGCAAGAATGCTTCCTTGTCAACATATTAGCCAATATTTTGTACTTCGGAAGCCCATAGCGTACCCCAGTAAAATACTCGCATGGAGTGATTATACGCTTCTGGGCTCAGTCGCGCCTTGGCAAAGGCCTGGGCTTCGACAACGAGCTTGTCGTTTGATGGAAATTGAATATCCTCTGCCTTGTAGGTTGGAACTTCTGCGATCTTTCCTACAGAGTCGAGAATATTCTTGGCGTTGATGGGAACAGCAGTCCAACCGTTAGTTTTGACTTCAAGTGAAGACATCTTCTGCCAAGTGTTGATAGTGTGAAAAATAGAAATTGTGTGATTGAGAAAGAAGGAAATATTGGGGAATTAGGAGCTCGATGCTATGTATTTATACTCCCATTCGATCAAGTGGCTAAGTCTTACGTACTTGTCACTTGATCGGGTAATGCATGACCTCATCTTATGATAATAACTATCATGTAGTTCTAGGAGATTTACCTACAAACTGATGTTTCTAAGCAGAAATGACCACGATATGATTTATAATCTTACGTTGTCCCACGTCAAGCAGCCAACACCAATTCTGTGCATTGTGTTACAGTCCTGAAATGCGTGATGACGTGTGGAACTGGAGTTATGGCAGCGTTTTTCCCCTCTGCATGCACGTAAAAGATCGCAATACTATGAAAGATTCTTGAATGTTATTCATTGCCAATATTGGTTGAGCTGAATAAATATGAGAATAAAAGAGTGACATACTAGATAGTAGTATCTAAGAAATATATAAAATGGATAATATATTAATAAACGAAGGGCACCATGATAGTCTTAATCCACCTTATTTACTGTAGGTGGAAGTCATCGAGGGCAAAGTCAACGACAGAGGCTGAGCAGGAGACAGTGAGAGACATCGACTTGACCTCTTCAGCCGCCGTGAAACTGGACTCGATCTGTTGATACTGATACGCAATGACCGGGTCGTCTAGTCTGAGGACTTGGCTGACCAAACCAAACGCGATTGTGAAGGAGCAATCACCGGGTGTATACGATGACCCAGCCGCCCAGTTAAACTGAAGAGTGTAAGATTGACCTGCATTCAGGGACTTTGCCAGCGGTTTGGTCAGTGTGGCTGGTTCCCCTATGGATTCCAGTTGAACGTATCTAGGCTGAGTTAGCATACTGTATGGAGAAATCTGAGTGGGAAGTACTTACAGGTAGTTGTTACCGCTGTCAGGTGAGAAGCCGTTGGATGTGCTTCCAGCCTTGATAGCCATGCCATTGGTGCCGAACCAAGCATAGGAACTATCCCCAGTCGCTCGGATTTCGAAACTTGGGTTTTCAATGAGCGCCCCCGTCATAGGATATGCCTCGCAGCCACCAACTTTGATCAGTGCAGTGTCGTCTACATAGACAGATCCCAATTGCTGATTGCCGCCGTTGTAATTGCAGTAGAAGACGATTTGGAGAAGGAGGTCACCATCTGGCATGGGGAAGCGAGCTGAATAGAGTGTGTACCCGGTTGACGAAGTTGCTCCAGATTTGACTTCGGCAAGAGGGAATCCAATATCATCATTGTAGCCACCGTAGATATAGCATTTTCCATTGTCAGGTAGCGTTTTGGGCTTCCAGAAGAAATGGTAATCGTATATCTCGCCGGCTTCAAGATCCTGTGCACTAAACTGTTGTTCAAGGAAGATGGCGTTCTGCATGGTTCCACTGGGGAAGACCCTGGTGATGGTTAGTTGATTACTTGACAATGTGGGGTATAGACTTACGCTTCCCACTCGCCGGTTCGAGCATTAGATGCGTCTTGCGAAAAGTCTCCCACGCCGTGGTAGAACGCCCATGCCTGCTCACCGTCCCCAGGCTCGAAACCAGGAACTTGAGCGACATTTACAGGGCAGCGAGGTTCCTCTGGTTGTTCGGGGACAAGAAGGGTAGACTTTGGGGGATCGTTAGGGTCAACAGGAGTGTTATCGCAGGCCTTGGCATTCATGACCGAGGCATCGTCGATGTAGACTGTAGCAGTGTAGCCGTTGTTTGCTTGAGGACAAGAGACGCCTATTTCAATAGCCGGATCCAGGTTGTCTGCCGAAATAAAGCTCGCCGAGTACAGGTGGTAGTCCGTGTCTGAAGGTAGAGGCACTTGGGATAATGTCGTGTAGTAATCGAAAGTAGCAAACAAGAAGCATTGAGTCTGGAACGATGGTGGGTTTGAGACAGCGTAGTAGAAGCTGATCGTATACTCTGTGTCAGGCACAATATGTACGCGCTGCTCCATGCGCCGTTCTTGTGCGTCAGGAACAGGTAAAATTCTGGTCTTAGTTAGCTCGAGTCATTAGGAGAGGGATACTTGACATACGCTAGCCCATCACCTGTTCGAGCCTCATCGGCGTCATTGGTAATGTAGCCGCCGCCCCAGTAAAATCCCCAAACGTTTCCATCATCGGAGGGCTCAAAGCCGGGCTGTCTGAGCATTTCGGTGGGCTCAACACAGACTGAAGTTGTAGTTGTAGGTTCTTCAGAAGTAGTGGTAGTATCAGCGGCTGTACTAGTATCGATAGCGGTGGTAGTAGTATCGAAAATTGCTGCAGTATCAACGGTTGTGGTGGACTCAACGGTTGTCATAGTTTCAGCAGATGTCGCAGTACCAGTAGTCGTCGTAGGGTCAACAGAGTCCGTGGAAGAACCGGAGTCACCAGTGGTCGTGATATCGCTTGACGTAGTAGGACTACCCGAAGTCGTGGAATCCTCGGATACTTGGGTGTTTGAGGTTATAATAGTCGATAATGTTGGGATTGTAGTATCCGATGTTGTCAGAGTGTCTGAAGACGCAAGGTAACTGAGAGTTTCACTTGTGCTTCCAGATGTCACAGGATCGGTGACAGTTGTTCCTTCAGTCGACAAGATGGGATCCTTTGATGTTGTATCAGTTGGGATATTGCTGTTGTCCGAGGTAGAAGTCGGAACTAGCGGGGACGATGTCTGAGTCTCAGCGCCAGAAGAGGTTAGAGAAGTCTTGGTTGATGGACGACATAGACCAGCGTCAACACCCAAAAGGTTCATCGCCGCATAAGCGACAACAATTGCTTTGAGCGACACCATTTTAAATGAGTGACTAATTCACAGATTGGTGAATTGAAGGATGGGATTTGAGAGGACTTCGTGGGGGGAATCCCATGAGATGTAGTGTCACGAAGGAATTTCAGGGGAAAAGCACATTAAATCGTACCATTTAGACGCACACAAGACTTGGACCTAATCTGTAAACACGAGTCTAAATCGGTCTTAGATTAGCGACTGCCTGGCAGCTGAGATGTATGGAGTTGCTTCTGAAGGATCAATAGATTCATACTAGCCGTTCAATAGTTTTGTATTTTACGAATGCCTGCTTCGGCCAACACCGTTCAAAATGTGTCTGAACCTGAGATTGGTTAGGCAAGTAATTATAGCGGATCGGAAGTAAGTGCATTTGGATATTAGCGTGCTTGGCCTGTGGCTCTAGTCAAATTGTTTACCCCTGAAGCTTAGTCTTGGCGTCTAATTGTTTTGACCTTGATACAGACTATTGGATCTTTTATGGGTCTCAATACCCTGAAGTAAAAGCACTTCTTCCCCATTACAGATCGTTGTGCGTTTGCCTTATCCCCCAATGATGACTGCCTTTCCCTAATCCGTAGGCGCTGGTTCTATCATGGTCACAGTATCCGCGGATGTGCCAGTGGTGGTAGCCTCAATAATTGTCGAGGTGGGTTGTTCATCCATATCGCAGAAACAGTCCATATCATACCAAATGTAATCCGTCTGATGGTCGTTGACACTTTCAATGGTGCCGCTGTATGTCCAGCATGACTGGCCCGGAGTAAAGGCGAAGAAAGTACAGCGATTATCATCATGACAAGCTTTGCGGCAGGACTCCATCGTTTTGGTATTGGCTGGAGCGTCCAGGAAATTCATGCTGGTACCGCCATAGACTCCATGGCTATTGCAGACCAAATCGGTCGGGAATGGACTTTTTTCGGTATTGACGCAGGCATAGGTTGCAGCAGCAGTAGTTGTAGCCTCAGTGGTTGTAGCCTCAGTCGGTGTCGTCTCCCTCCCCGGGACGCAGAAACAGCTTAACTCGTACCAACTCGACGCCCCCATATTACCGCTGCTGTCGTACTCATAGTGTCCAGACCAAAGCTCACAAAGCTGACCAGGCCAAAAGGCAAAGAAATCACAATTGGCATGCTCAGCGCAGGCTTGTATGCATATGTCGAGTGAGTTGGCGGCCATGGACCCTGCTCCACCGGTTCCGACTATATACCCATTGGATCGATCATGGTTGTAACGGATACCGCATGAGGAATGAGATGGGAAACCGCCGGGGCAGCTGTAGGTGAGTTTAGGACCGGTAGTAGTGGTTGTTGCGAGAGCTGCCTCAGTGGTAGTGGTGGTGGCGGTCAGCTCTCCAGAAGTGACAGTACCAGTGGTGGAAGGAACATCGGTTGAAATAGTAGCCAAAGAAGTGTCCGTCAAAGCAGTACCGGTTACTGTTGTCACTGAAGAAGGCTTGCATGGGCCGGCTTGGACACCAGCGGCAAGGCCAATAAGTGCAATAAGAACATTTTGGGCTATCATTCTAAAAGAGTGCAACGCTCGTAAAAGAGCTAGTAATGGAATGACTGGGAAAATGGAAGGAACATGTTAACATACGTCGTTATGTTTATATACTCTCGTCCTCCTTGAGAGCATTCTCTGAAACGAATGCGAAGCAAATTTCCACAATGACAGCTGTAGGGAAGCTATAGGAACACTAATTCAGGGGTTAAACATTGTGGGGAAATTAGATTACATTATTTCGTACGATTTTATCTTCAGCTGTAAATCTATTCAGGGTCCAGGCCTTAATAGTTAAGCATAATGGAGACTCTGTTAGTTCGAGGCACACTACTGGCAATAGCTTGCAAATATTCTGCATTATTAATATGTCTCGGCCATTACATTGCATGAAAAAACATTTTGTTTTATTACTGATCCCCCAATTGTGAATTTGAACTGGCTGGGCATAAAGAGAATAATACTCTGTACATTTCACAGCACTATCTGAAAGGAGATCATTTACCCGTAAGGCAAATGGCAGCTAAATTTCACTAATAGAAGGATAGGCTTCTGAAAGACTGTTATGGTCAGATCTCAACTTCAAAAAAATTATCAATGGATAGGAGAAGCCATAACGAAAGTTAAGAACTCCCATTAACCTCACGACAGCTAGTTTCTTAACAAGCTGTGAGTTGCATATATCTTTCTTCAAGTAATAATTCATTTGGCGTCTTTAGTCGAGATATCCCCAACGATGACTGGTTAACAGCACCCTTAAGCTACAGCTAAATAACAATCATAGGCTGACCGTTAGTGCAAATGGCGCTTTGAATCTTATTATCCTTTGTCCTGAACTTGGCAGCCGCCTTGGTACTCCATCCCCTAGCATAACATGTCAAGTGGACCTGTGTCTATCACAAAGACCGTGTTACAGAGAATACCCAGCCGAGGTGTTACAAATTTACAAAGTCTTTGGTTCACTTGTACAACCCTCGGGATCCAGTTACACCAAATAGTGTCTTACACTCCAGCATGCGAGGGCCTCAAATCGATATCGGCCGGCGTCATAGACATTTGTTGTCTTTGAATACGAGCACCTATGTAAGGAAAAGTCATACACAGACTATGTATGACACGGTGGCATCAATTGGCGACTGCCGTGATTTGCCGACCCAATGACTTTTCGACGCCGGGAAAGCTGTTTTAGACACAACTTCAACCCGTGTCTCAGATCGGCATCAGCTTGAGAGCTAAACTTCTGAAGTGGCTTAAGAGATGAGCTATATCTGAGACAGATCTACTCCTAGCCATCCCTTCGATATCAATGGTGATGCAATCAACGTGCCACTGATGATGTTTCTAATAGGATGCACAATAATTCGGTGGACAATCGCTGACGTACGTGTCTCACTCTCTCCTTGACTGTGATACCTTTGTGTGGCGCTCTCACAGCCAAGGAGGTTGGTATCGTGCCCGATGAGCCGCTTCCCGGCCGTGCCGTCCTCACTAGCTTAGCGTGTAGATCTACCTTGCATGATTGATCGACAAAGGAAGGGAGAAACATTCCATCTGCCAGACCAATGACAAGTAGAGCACCGTCATGTAACTCGAAGACTTGAGACCTTATGTAGTGGACAGTACTCTGTAGTGTAACCCACCAATGGACGGTAGTTCAAAATATAATGTGAAAGAAATCTATAAAACCTGGGAATCTTTCCACACTCTACTACGTCCTACCACCACCATCACCATCACTTTTACACAACATACCAACACAACAACACACTACTCCCCAACTATCCAAGATGAAGTTCTCCATTCTCTCCACCATCATCCTTGCTCAGGGCATCGTAGCCATGCCTTGGACCTCGAAGCAATCCAACGGCGAGGAGATCACGTAAGCTACCCAGCACTACACATTCTACCACTGACACAGTACCCGTCCAGTCTTCGCATCCAGATTTCCGAGGGATCATCTTCCATCGTCCACCCCAAGCCCAAGGGAACCATTAACATTGAGAATTATGAGGTTTGCCTCAGAGTCTGTTGGCCTGAGGAGCCAAAGTGCCCCGAGGGATGGGTGAGTGACACTATAACGCCCCATTTTATATCCGTTGCTAACTTGTACTTCAGAACGCTAAGAAATTTGTATGTTGGCACGCTGAACAAAAAGATAAAGCCTTACTGATAAATTCACAGGGTGACGAAGACTACCCTTGCTGGACTTGCTGCAAGAAGACCGGCGACGATGACCTCTGATTATCAAGACTTTGTTGAACTTCACAGAGCAACTGTTGAGTTTAGAACTCTTCAGATCAGGATGAGGAGGATACTGGGCCAATATAGGTAGAATTGACATTTGTTGACTCTGAAACTCATTTTATTCTACTTTCATGTATGTGATGCGATGTAAAGATTTACCAAAGCCGTACGCATAATGTATCATCTACAATATATACAACTCGTGGCGGCAACTCCAACGCTCCCATAACGTGGAATAACTTCCACGAATGAGTTGGGTATCTTCCCTGTGACGATCTTGATCCAATGATGGAATATATACATTGTGAAGAAAAAAACTTGTTTGCGCTGGAACGTTGCATTTATACAGCCCTTGTACCCACAGTAATACGCTCAAAGGCTGCGTATTTGATATCATTATTCGATAGGGTATCCTTGGCAATGATGATACGGAATACCCCAGGACTAAATTGACGGTTTACCTCGAGCAAGTAAAACTGACTCCAAGTATCGCCAGTATCAACAAAGATGTTGTCTTTGCTAATGTATTGCTTGGCAGGAACATTGCATCTCAAGCTACCACCAGATGGATCGTCGCAGGTGAGTTCAAACTTTTGGCCTGCCGGCGGACCCTCGCAGATCGCGAAAGAAGCAATGACAATGCTGTCGTACATGAGACATAGGCGCTTGTTTCCGAGAAGGAGGTGTCGTGTAATGGGGTCATAGCTCAGAGGGGCCGTCGAGTATGAGGTAAACCAGGCAGCAGAGGCTTGTGAATTTAAGACCAGGGCATCTTGACCATTGGTGTAAAGAGCAACTCCGTTAGCCATGGCACCTCCTTGAACAAGAAGGTTGAATGTCGTGGAGACTGGCTCTATAGAAGTTGTGGTAGTGGTAGCTTCGGTTGTAGTAGTCTCAGCAGTTGTGGTAGTGGTGGCTTCGGTTGTAGTAGTTGGCTCAGCAGTTGTGGTAGTGACCTCAGTCGTTGCGGTAGTAGCCTCAGTCGTTGTAGTGATTGCTTCAGTCGTTCCGGTAGTAGCCTCAGTTGTAGCCGTGGTCTTGACAGAACTGCTCTCTGACTCGACTGTGCTTTCAGCAATGGTGGTGGTTGGTTCAGTTGTTGCGGTGCCAGTAGTTACAGTTGCAGTGCTGTCACTTCCACTTCCTTCAGTCGTGCTCTCGAGGGTTGTGCTCGCTATATCGTTGGTTGGAGTCGTTTCCATAGTACTTGTTCCCTCAGCTGTAGTCTCTGTCTTGGTATCGGAGGTTGCATCAGTCACAGTGCCCTGAGAATCTGTCGGGATTGTGGTAGTAGATTCAAAAGTGACTGTGATGCTCATCAACGAAGTGTCGGCTGCAATGTTGGTGGTAGTCTCGGGGCCCAATTCCTTGCTGGTCGATGCATCATGTGTTGGTCTGGAAGAAAGGGATGAGTCGGAAAGGGAGATCATTGACGAGGAAGAGAAGTCGGTAGTGGACGACAGCACTTTGGTGGGTGATGGGCGACATGGTCCTGCAGCCACTGGACCAAATGCAATGGCCGCAAGGATCAGCTTCGAAGCGACCATTTTGAAAATGAATGGCAAATGTCAATGTGAGTAGAAACTGAAAACCCACAGACAAAGTAGCAGAGACTTTTATTATATTTAAGTACAATACCGTCAATTAATTTTTAAATGAGCGTAGAATAGACTATCAAGAACTATCGAGTCTAGTGGCAATAGTCTATTGTCGAGCCTGGTCTATGCACGTTCTGGACTCTGCTGGAATTCTTGTTGCCAATTGTAATAAAGAACTGATTACTAAAGTAGAGCACTTTCGCTTAGATCTACATAAACGGTTAAGTCGGGCAAAGAACAAGGGATTGATATTATTAAATTAAGGTAGCGTGGCGAACAAGTCATTATCATTAACCTTGTTGCATGTCACTGTGAACGAACGCTCCTCACGCTTATATTTCCTTGTGAGAGAAACTCTCCAAAGTAGTAAACGCCGGGGTAATTCTTATGTGGTTTGTCTCGAAAATAAGTGAAGTAGTTGTGCTTATGGATAAGTAGCGTACTTAGTCGCAACAAGGAGCGAAGTTATCCAGGAGATAAAATGGCTCCCGCGTCATTTTGTTAACCATCCAAGATGCTCATTAATGGCTATAGTGATATCGGCAACATCGCCTCATATAAAAACATCTGTCATATTGTCTTCTAGAGCGTGAATAGATCTTGTCCACCTGATAATAAGGTTTCCATCTTGAATTACACTTTTCAAGCACTATGACTCCGATGCTTACACAGGACCTTACAAAAGAAACGACGCAGCAGAAGTCAGCGTCAAGGTACAGCGTTAAAACTTATCAGGTCATCGGTATGGTGATGTCAGCTTACAGTCTCGTCGGTGTTCTGGTTCACATCTCATCCGGAGTTCCGAGTAAGCACCATCATATCACTAACTTTATTATAGTTCGGAACTCCGAACTCAGCGTGTAGACCATTATTGACTGTCTCGAAATTGACTAACTTAAAGTACAGCATAAACCTTTCCAATTAGACTCAAACCTCACCTAATACAACTCAAGTATGTGCTCGAAAATGGATGATATCTGCCACACCATCACCGCAGGGAGGTTATTACGTCAGAGGATTAAAGAGAGGGATTTCATCCTTGCTCCCGGTGTGTACGACGGTTTCTCTGCGCGCATCGCCCTCGAGGTTGGATTTAATGTCCTGTACATGGTAAGTCTGCTGTATTCATTTGTCTCAGAGTTTACGTCTGACATTGTGTAGACGGGAGCAGGAGTAACAGCATCCGTTCACGGATCCGCTGACCTGGGCATCGCAACACTAAACGACATGCGCCGGAGCGCAGAAATGCTTGCCAACTTATCACTATCCACGCCCGTCATTGCTGACGCAGACACTGGTTACGGTGGACCAATTATGGTGGCACGCACGGTTGAGCAATACTCGCGCTCAGGTGTTGCCGCGCTACACCTCGAGGATCAAGTGCAGACAAAACGTTGTGGCCACCTCGCTGGCAAGCGCCTAGTGGACTTGACTGAGTATCTAGCCCGTATCCGAGCTGCCGTGCAAGCACGCAAAAGGATCGGAAGCGATATCGTCATCATCGCTCGAACAGACGCTATCCAGAAGCATGGATATGAGGAAGCGTTGAAACGACTCCGTGCTGCGCGCGATGCTGGAGCTGATGTCGCTTTTCCTGAAGGTCTTCGCTCAGTTGACGAGGCGCGACAGATCATCATAGATCTTGCACCGTGGCCCGTACTGCTAAACATGGTTGAGAATAGCGTCACGCCTACATTGTCAGCTAAAGAAGCAAAACATTTGGGGTTCAGTATCATGATTGTGCCACTGGCCACGCTGGCTCCGGCTTACACATCAATCAAGACTGGGTTGCAAAAGCTGAAGGAAACCGGTTCTGCCAACACGGAGCTCACGCCACAGGCCCTGTTCCGAGTATGCGGGCTTGACGTATCGCTTAAGATCGATGAGGAGGCCGGAGCTTCCAATTTCCAAGGTGGCGTGGACTGATGCCTATCACTGTATTCAAGCCTGGATGGAATATCATGTCTATAGCTAGGAACATACATATTTTGTCTACCCGATATAGTCGATATTCATAGGAAAGTTCCAATCCATATAAAATTCAGGAAAGCTGATTGACCCAAAGCTGTCACTTACAGGGGCAGTCATAGAGTTCCAATACGTACTGCCACCTTCCATGTCAGCCTGCACAGCGTCTGGCGCAGTTTTGTCCGTATCGTAGGGACTGCCTTGCCCGTTGTATTCAACTCGCCACCACCAAAGAGAGTCAAATACCACACTCATAAACTATGGCAGTCAGTTGGATGCAGCCCAAGGGGGTTATCACGTACTAATCGACTACGGATCTTGAGATCCAGTCCATCATTAGGAGCAGCCATGTTCAACAAGTTGCTGCTATTTGACCATAACTGCGAGAGGATCGTTCCGTATCTCTCATCAAGATCGCCGTTCTGTATGGACCGCCTCTTGACGAATGATATAGCCTTGAATATTGACTGTTCAGCATCCCGCAAGTCAATCTGCTCTCTGAGCGGGCTTCGGACAATTCTCAGGATGCAAAACGCCGCCAGCAAGGCCATGCGGGTATAGCTATTTGACGCGTAGAAGGCGAAGTCCTGCGTGGCATCTAAGCGGGACACGACATCGAGGACTTCTGTGGCTATTGACAGGTTCAAGATCAGGCCAGGCTTTTTCAAGTCATGGCTTTGTAAGAAGAAGTAATAGGATGATAACGCGAGGCGGGTGCAACATAGGATCAGGTAGCCTAGCAAGTTAGTTAGATTCCGTCCAACGAGAAATTGTCCTTTGGGTCAGCTCGCACATACATAAGTCGTTGCGGGGAGGAACGGTGAGGACTTCCACTTGTGCACTGAAGATTCTGATCAACGGTAGTAAGGACTTGCCACCCTGGTCTTCCTCGTTGATGACATTACTAAACGCTCTGATGGCATCAATGAGAATCTCATGACACTTGATGTGATAATGGAACGGGGCTTCAACTATTTCCTCAAGCCTAGCTAGTTTGTAGTCGGTGATGGCGGAATGAGGCAGTCCATCGCATAAGCTAGTACTACTTTCGTTGAGCGATTAAATGCCGAAATATATAAACAAGAGAAACTTACGCTTGGAATACTAAACAACAATTGAGCCAAATGTGGACCCTAGAGTCTCTCATATCTCTAGACAACCAAGTGTGTGTTCGTGCAAAGTCTTGTTCGTGGCCCTGAACGAAGAGCCCGTTCTGGATAGCGAGAGAATGGGCTGTGCCTGCGTACACGTGAGAGGGGTCTTTCCACATGGTATCTACTGGAAGGGGCCAGAGACAAAGTATCAGAGAAGCTTTTATAATCGGGATCGGGTCTGTAATATGCAACAAAGGCTGGAATGTTCCGCCTCTGATCTCTTGCGCAGCTAACCGGTAAATCTTGTTGGCGTGCTCTAAGTGTCTGGCACCTGTGGCAATTATTGTCCAGAAGAGGAGGGGAGACTCGTTAAAGTAGGGCTCTGGATTTGGGTCGTTATCATTGAAGATAGCAGGCAGAAGCTTGCTATAGTGGTTGAAGAACCTTGTGATATCAGCTCGTGATCTATTAACGACGCGAGAATACAGCTTACTGAGAAAAGCAGTCATTTAACTCTTGCATAGCGATATCTTGTCGACTCAAAATCTCAGAAAGTGCTGGAGACGGGTGCGAGTTTGCAACAGGACACGAGGAGTCTTGTTCGACTGGAGGTAGTGCTGTACTGCTGGAAGCTCTTACAGCCGTCCGGTCCGACCGAGCTGGCGAAGTTTGTATAGCAGCCTGCGAAGTGGATTGCCCTCGTCTTGTTGAATTTGTTTCCACCATACCGCTACATACTACCCGCTGGCGTTTGCAACGTGAGCATGATTGTCCTGGGTGTTGATACAGGTCGCATCTCAACTGTGAGCTATGGATCAGTCACTTTTAATCGGTTCTGGGTGTAGAAAAATTCCAGACCTTTTGTTGCCGGCAACGAGCACAAGATTTCATTCGACTTGTCATATGCATAGTTTCTTTTTTGGGTTTGCCGTATTGTCCGACAGACTGAGTGATGACTTGAGGGTCAACGGGCGTTATATACGGAAGTCCGACACTAAGAGATCTTCGTCTGACCGAGCGGGGTTTAAACTTTCCAGATCTACAACTCGTCTTTACTTCAAAGAGTCTAGGTTTAACAGGCGCAAACTTTGTGATGCCTTATGCTACATGTCCAATTTCTGTATGCTCGCTCGCATAAATTCCCAGCTTTCATTGCAACAATGATAAAAAGGAAGTATTCTGATCGTAGCCAGCCTAGACGACATATCGGAACCCCCTGGGATGATTGTCTTCTTCCATTTCCGGAACTGCTTCCGCAATCATTGCTTTGTCCATCCGTCTATTCTCCAACCAAAGCAACATTGAGTACGACAAACTGAGTAGGATAACCACTGATGTAAACCCACACGATATCCATGCGCCCTTGTGATAGTAAGGACCCTGATCTTTCGGAAAGATGTTGGTTCCTACCAAGGGCCCAAACTGGCCCAGCGTAGCAAAGATTGCCCATCCACCAGCGCGCTTACTCTCAGTACGGTGCACACTAGAGACCCATGGAAGAAGAATGCTGATACTGACAAATATTTGAACACTGAGAAAGACTCCAATGTATCGAGCAGTAACTGCCGAGGAAATACCAAGAAGACAGTATCCTATTGTCGATACCGTGGCGGCGGCGGCCACAAACGGACCCCTTACTTTGGCACGGTCGCTAGCAAAAGCGCACAGCAGGATCATAACAAAGCAGAGACCGTATGGGGGAGCAGAAAGGCCATTGCTTGCTTGGTGATCAAAATGGCCCATCTCTGAAATGATAGTCGGAACGAAGAGCGGCAGCGAGCCGAAGCATACGTTGCAACAAAAGTACATGAGTCCAGGCACATAGCCTAATACGACAAGTAAGCCATCAGCCTGAAGTTGTAAGATAATAATGGAACCACTTACTACGCCAGTCAAAGAATGCTGAACGCCATTCTACCCAGCTGACCCCTCCAACACCCTGTAAGTCGACAGTCTGTCCACGTGCAATACACTGCCAAGCCACTTCTTTTTCTCTGTCGGTGAGAAACCTGGCGCTGATAAGATCGTCCGGAAGATACAGCCAGACCAGAACGGCAACGATCCAAACTGGCAGCCCTTCAATAAGGAACAGGCACCGCCAGGGCGCAACTGGACCCCGGATCCCCAGAATAGCATAGCCCAGAACGCCTCCATAAGCATTCGCGAGGGCAGAGCCAGAAAGGAATATACCCTGGCGAAAGCCCACCTTTTCTTTGGGGTAGAAGAAGGAAAGGTATAAAGGCACACCTGAAAACATACCTTCGAAGCAACCGAGCAGCACCCTAAGGGCAACCAGGCTAGGGTAGTTGGTGACAGCGGCTTGACAAGCCGATATGGTCGAAAATCCGATGGCAGCGCAGAAGACCCAAATATGTGGAGGAAAACGTTTGAACCCAACTGCTGTCCACTGCGAACAAATATCTGTTGTTTTTGTCTTATCAGTCATTGTTATTCATGTCAGTGTAGTGACTTTTGCTTACATGAGATATAAAATGCTGTCCCAAGCCAGTCGTAGCGTTTACCCTCAAGGTTTACAGATTGTGGGAGTCCTGCAAGACGAGCGTTGCCCAGGTTGCTGCGGTCCAAGTTGGAAAAGGTGTAGACAAGGAACAGAAGGGGCAGGATATGCCAGTCCAGCTTGCGCAGTACGGCCTTTTCCTCGACTGCTGTAGGGAGAGTCATTATCTCACCATTAATAGGGCTTCTTGCATATGACACATTCTCAAGGGTGCTTTGCTGGGCCTTTTCTTCAGTCATGACGATACGTTGTTGCGTTGTTCAGGGTATTGACGTGTCTATTGAATGAATAACTCTGATGAGTGAAGTGTAGTCTGCGCTGAAAGGTTGCATCCAACCAAGCCTGCATTTTACATACTTATACAATCAAAAAGACCGCATTGACCAATTACTCGGACTTAGTAGAGTTGGCACTAATGAGTGCATGTTTAATGCGGAACTCCGACACCAATATCAGTAATGCTAGATGCGGTTTTTGGAGCCAAAGTCTAAAGTCTACACTTTCACTGTACGCACAGCTATATTACCAAATAATGTAGGATACGACGATGAACCTTGCATCACATATTTAAAAAATCACTACAAGACAGCTTATCTCCAGCATAGAGTCATATCTGTATCAGATCAGATTCGGATCCCACCATCATAGTAGCACAATTACGTACCATATGCTTGGAAACCCAACCTCACTCAGAATGGTGGTCTCGGACCTCCTTGTGGCTGAAACAACGGTAGGAAAATAATGTCGCACGGTTGCATCGGCATTAACTACCGTGAGTGCTATGACATGTGTTGGTAAATGTTCGGAGTTCCGATCGAAACCTGGGTATTTAAAGTTTGTACTAGGACCACTCCGACATCTTCAGGCGGATTAGACAGCTTGAATAGAAATGCCCAGGACTCATATCATTGTGCGTCATAACAGATAAGTAACTATAATATATAAGACAGTCTAATAACTCGAAACAGTGTTTTGACGCATTCTTTTCCAACAACCTATAACCCCAGTATGAGTGAGTCAAAACCCAGTCCGACCGTGCAGCTTTCGCGATGGGTATCACAGCTGAAGCTGGACGATATACCGGAGCAAGTGCGCACTCGAGCCAAATACCTCATTCTCGACGGGATTGCATGCGCTTTTGTCGGATCTCACCTGCCTTGGTCCGAGACAGCAGCACACGCGATCTTCAAACTGGAGCCAACGCAGGGAGACGCGTCACTGATCGGATGGGGAGGACGAAAGGCTACTGCTCTCAGCGCCGCACTTCTCAACGGAACCTTTATTCAGGGCTTTGAGCTGGATGACTGGCACAGCGAAGCTCCCCTTCACTCCAACAGCATTATTTTGCCAGCTCTGATTGCTGCTGCACAGAACTCTCACTCGACAACTTCCGGCAAAGACTTTTTGCTCGCGACTATTGCGGGCTATGAGATAGGGCCACGTGTAGGACGTGCTCTCTGGGGCACACACGTTCTCTCGTCAGGCTGGCATTCTGGAGCAGTCTTTGGTCCTGCCGCTGCCGCCTCCAGTGTTAGTAAGCTTTACCGTCTCAGCGCAGACAAGGTCGAAGATGCCTTCGGGATAGCGTGTACCCAAGCTTGCGGACTTATGTCTGCACAGTTCGAAAGCGACGTTAAGCGTATGCACCACGGGATCGCAGCACGGAACGGTCTTATGGCTGCCGTCCTAGCACGAGACGGCTACGTGGGCATCAAGAAGGTTTTCGAGCGCGAATACGGGGGATTCTTAAAACAGTTCAGTTCTGGAAACGGAAGAGAGCCTCAATATCGATTGTATGAGTTGGCCAGCGAGCTCGGAACAAAGTGGCAGACGAATGGTATTCGAATCAAGCCATATGCTGCCATGGCTGGTACACATCCCAGCATTGATTGCATCTGCCGTCTACAAGAACAGAATCCTGAAAGGATGAATAAGTTCGACGAGATAACCAAGATCGAAATCCTTTTAGGCGAAGCTGCGTTTCATCACGGAGGCTGGAAAGCTGAAAAACCTCTCACAGCAACTGGTGCCCAGATGAGCAACTCATTCACTACCGCATTGCAGATTGTTCATCGACAAGTTTTGATGGCACAATTTACTCCCAATATGCTTAATGATGGGCGCGTCTGGAGACTTGTTGACCTGACTGAGTGTAAATTGCATATTACTGACGGCGACTCGATCGGCTGTCAAGAAGTACGAATTGAGTTCCAAGACGGGACCGCCCTGCATCACGCGGTGACGAATGCGTATGGCGTCGACCCGCCCCTATCTAATGAAGACATAGTGGGTAAATGGAGAGATCTCACCAAAGGCATTGTTGAGAATGAAGTACTGGACAAGATTGAGGAGATAGTGCTTTCTTTGGAGGAGCTGGATCATCTTTCAACACTTTGTGATCTGCTTGGTCAAATCGCGAAAAGTCCGCTAACTGAATAAAGATATCAGTTGCTTCAACAAGGCTAATAAAAAGGGTATCCTCTTCGAAAATTAATTGAAATAATGACACGAGGCAACTGTGACCGTGTAACGGTTATGTTAGCTTGAAGTGGAGGTCCAGCCAGTGCCCACGTCTACGTCCACGCGATAGCCGGACTCGGTATTGTCCGATCATAGGAGAGGAGTATATGTGTTCCAACAAGGAACCCCAGTGAGTGAAGAGATAAGAGTGGATAAATTGGTGCGGGGGACAGTCCTCAATGACGTTGTTTCCGGATGAATGCAGACGCAGTAACATGGGTAGCTCTTGATTTGTCATTCTACCATTCATGACAACTTTACTACAACAATTACTCACGACGTGATTGATACAGGTATCGACTGAACAAACATCGCCGTTCCTGCTTCATTTATAACAGGATATCAACAACCATGGCACCCATCAAAGTAGGCCTAGTTGGTTACGGCAACTCAGCCAAAAGCTTCCATCTACCATTCATCACTGCAATCCCAGACTTTGAAATCGTTGCCATTCTTCAAAGAGCTGAGGCCCCGTCAGACCCTTCATCTGCCGCCAAAGGGTCGCATTGCACCGTCAACTTTCCTCATGTCAAGCACTATCGCGAGGCTGACAAGTTCTTTGCCGACTCGGAGATCCAGTTTGTTGTTGTGGTGACTCATCATGATACACATGGACAATTCGCCGAACAAGCGCTCCTCGCGGGAAAACATGGTACGTGAGGTAAATCATATTTGACAGCATGAGCTGATATTGGATTAGTTATCGTCGATAAGCCTTTCACTGCGACTTCTGAGGAGGCGGACAAAGTGATCAAGATATCCGAAGAGAAGGGACTTATCCTCACGTGCTTCCAGAATCGAAGATGGGTAAGTGCCATGGTGGAAGTGATGTTGTTTAATAAGCTAACCCAGACAGGATGCCGACTTCAAAACACTCAGCCACCTCGTCAAAAATGGCGCACTTGGCGATATCAAAGAAGCCGAGTTGCACTACGACTTTGAGTCGCCATCTTGGATGTATAAAATGGGGACCAAGTTCAGTCCAGGGTCTGGCATGTCTTATGGTCTTGGTAAGCCACTACTTTGATGCCCGTCTAGTCTACCAGCTAACAGTATGATAGGAACACATAGTCTAGACCAGGCCCTTGTTCTTTTTGGACGACCAAGATCTGTAACTGGATTCTTTCGCGTTCAACGAGATGGCGAAAGTGAGATTGAGGACTCTTTCACGATTATCCTTCAGTACGACAGTGCACAGAAAGACCTTCTTGTCACAGTCAAGACGGCTGTGGTTACGCCTATGGCGCAGCAGCTTAAACAGCTTGTTCGAGGAACTAAAGGGTCTTTCATCAAGGTAAATTGAACATGATACAAGTAATGATGCATTGACTGATATCTCGCAGTTCCAGCAACGCAGCACCTGCATAACAGAAGACAACATCGCCGCTGGTCTCAAACCACTCGATGAAGGATTTGGTGTTGAATATGAGAGCATGCAAGGAACTTTGACTACATACGAAGAATTTGACAACAAAGTGCAGAAGTGGGATCCGGAAATCAAGAAATATACGGGAAAATACCCAACTCTTCCAAGTAGATGGATGGGGCTTTATGAGAACGTCGCGGATGCGATCAATGGCAAGGCAGAATTAGCTGTCAAGCCTACTCAGTGTCGGGATGTTTTGAGAGTCATTGAGCTGGCGAGGGAATCTCATGAGAAGGGTGCTACGGTTGCTTGGTCTTGAAGGCAGGAGGCTAGTTCTAAAACCAGGCACACATTATCCTCATTTATCTGAGTTGTTATAGTGGAAAGTAAAGCAGCAGCAAAGATTGGAAGCGAGGCAAAAAGAGAGGATAATGGTGGAATTAAACCACCTATGTTGGACGAACAGGGAATCGAACCCTGGACCACTCCCATGCTAAGGGAGTATTATACCACTAAACCATTCGCCCGAACCGAATGTTTGATGTCAAGGCAGGCTCACAACACGGACTGAGACTCTCAAGATACTGGATGAATATTCCAGTAACAAGCCATGTTGCGCTTCAACGTTGGGGGATGACATCTGTGAAGGATCAGATATTCAAAGAACTAGGCATAGTAGCTGGGAAGAAATGGAACAAGTTGACCTGCTTCTAGCGACCACCTTTTGTGACACCCCGAGGTGGTACTAGTGCACCACCTTGTCAACGTTATTGCCCCGCTCTTGGAGACAAAGGCCCAAGTGTCAGCATCGAAAGTCACGCAACTCAAGCTTGGTCTATAGCAGACTATCTCTTGTTCCTCCCACAAACATTTCAATCACGCAACATTTCACTTTCAAAATGGCTACCCCAGAAGACTCTCTTCCTCACGTCCGATGGGGCGTTTTAGGCACAGGATGGATCTCAACCATGTTCCTAACCGACCTCCTCACAACTCGTCCCGACGCTCGAGCCAAGCACACAATCACAGCTCTCGGGTCCTCTTCACTCCAAAAGGGTTACGCATTTGTTGAGAAGCTCTGGACAAAGGCACCCACGAAACATCAGCCTCAGGTTTACGATGACTACCAAGACGTGTATGACGATCCCAATGTCGACGTCGTGTATGTCGGCACACCTCACAGTCTGCACAAGAAGAACTGTCTCGATGCTATCGCTGCCGGAAAGCATGTTCTGTGTGAGAAGCCGTTTACTATCAATGCCAAAGAAACACGGGAGATTATGGATGCTGCCAAACAGAAGGGCGTTTTTGTCATGGAGGGTAGGTTACCTCGTTTGTATCACAGTTCTTTACTAACCATCATCAGCGGCTTGGGTGAGGTTCACTCCATTTTTCAAGGCTTTACATGAGGAAATCATGGTCAGAAAGTCCATTGGAGAGATTCAACGCCTTTCTGTCGATTTCGGAAACTACTTCGATCTATCAACACTGCCTAAAGAACACCGTCTCAAGGATCCCGCTCTTGGTGCTGGTGCTCTACTCGACATTGGATTTTACACCTTGACATTTGCTTCAATCATCTTGGGCGACTGGAAAGTAGGAAAAGAGCACCCCAAACCCAAAGTCCTTTCTTCCCTTGATATCGCCAACGGTATCGATGAGGCAAACGTCGTCGTCCTCGAATACCCCTCAGCTACAGGTGCCAAGACTGGTGTATGCACATCGAGCTTTCGATACCGAGGACCAGATGAGTTTGGTCGCATTGAGGGTTCGAATGGTAGCATCACTCTTTTCGGTCCCGCAGTCAGCGTCCCTGGTGGATTCCACGTTACCATCGGACCTCGACCGGGTCCCCCTGAGCCTGATAACAGAGAGACTCGCACCTTTAACGTGGAGAGACATAAGGGTACACTGGGCTTTTACTGGGAGGCTGACGCTGTGGCGGAAGACATCGCCAAGGGTCGGACTGAGAATGAGATTATTCCTCTTGATGAGACGTTGAGGATGATGGAGCTGATGGATGAGATTCGATCTGCAAATGGACTCAAATATCCACAAGATGATAATTAGACAGATAGATATCGTTCCTCAGCGATTCTGTCACCGCGTTCTGTACTTATGTCGCCGGAGAAGGCGAAGAACTTAAAGGTTTACCTATTAGGGCAGTAATATTAGACTTTCCAATCTTAGGATACAAAAATGAATATTCTAAGAATTATTATCTGAATAGAATAAAATGGCTACTGATTTCGCCCATTTCGCACATAGGCTAGTTGCTTCAATGCCCCGAGGACACACAAATGCAGCTTCTGGACTATTGTCTTTGAAAGTGCACCAATAAAATGTTTTGCCGCTGATCAGTTCCTAGAAGGTTTGCACCTCCCAGAATTGGATCACGAAGACCCTTGTCTTCCCCGCGCTCAGTGCGCAGTGCCCGTGGTTTGACTTGACCGGCTAAATGATCACATCCCAAAGAGTGGTGCAAAACGACATGCGGAATATCTCCAAGCGAAAGCTTCGGTATAGTAACGGCCGAGTGTTTCTAGGATTCTTTAAAAGTCAGATTGAGCGCTTCTGGTAGAGAAACAAGCAGATTTTCCTGATCAGGGAATACTTTCCATCACTATGTTTGGGTCCAGCCTCACAAAGTTGGCCTTAGTCGCTGGCTTTGTCGGTCATACCTTGGCTGACTTGGTCACCTCGGAAAATACCACCCACATCTCCCTTGCCAACGACCGCTTCGCCGTTGTTCTAGCCAAGTCCAGTGGCCATATCATCGATGCAACACTTGACGGACAGGACCTACTCGGTCCCCTCAGTGGCAATACAGGCAAGGGACCATATCTCGACTGCTCTTGTACTCCATCTGGGTTCTGGACACCAGGAAGTACCGCGCAACTTCGTCTTGTCAAAGGAACTGATTCCAGTGGGACAAATTATGGAGGAATTGTCATGAGCGATACCTTCAAACCCACCAACCAGACACTATCTCAGTACTTCTTTCTTCGCGGTGAGGAGACGGGCCTGCATGCTTTTACTCGTCTCACCTACTTTAATGCATCCACACCATTCCTTCGCGACTTGGGTGAACTTCGCACACTATTCAGACCAAACACTAAACTCTGGACTCACTTTTCAACAAGCGACGGCAACTATGGGCCTCTTCCTGATGCCGCGGGTGCCCTTACGGTTCAAGATGCAACATGGTATGTCGGCGACAAGACCAACGACCCGTACGTGAAGCAGTACTCGGACTATTGGACCAAGTATAGTCTTTCAGAAAGCTGGCGCAACCATGATGTTCATGGAGAGTTCAGCGACGGGTCTACCAGCAACGACGGAAGTACTTTCGGCGCTTGGCTAGTCCATAATACCCGCGAGACATACTACGGCGGTCCTTTGCACTCAGACCTTGTTGTAGATGGTATCGTGTACAACTACATGGTTTCTGGTCATCACGGCGCCCCGATGCCCAACATCACCAATGGTTTCGATCGTACATGGGGTCCTCAGTTCTATTACTTCAACAAAGGCAGCAAGGATACAACCCTAGCAGAGCTGCGAGCAGATGCTGCCCAATATGCGGATCCAGAATGGAATGCCAAATTCTACGACAGCATCGCCCATCACGTTCTCAACTTTGCTCCTTCAGCGAAGAGGACTAAGTACAGCGGCAAAGTCAATCTTCCAAAGAACGCTAAAAGACCGATCATTGTGTTGTCCGAAAACAAGCAGGACTTTCAACTCAATGTTTTCAACACAAAGTCGCTTCAGTACTGGGCTGAAATTGACAAGTCTGGACAATACAGCATCCCACAGGTCGTCGAGGGCACTTACAGAGTCACCATCTATGCGGATGGGATCTTCGGTTGGTTCATCAAAGATGACGTCCTGATATCCAAGTCCCATAACAAGGGCACTTTTACGTGGCGCGAGGAGAGCGCTGGAAAAGAGCTTTGGCGTGTCGGTACACCAGACAAGTCATCCGGGGAATATCTTCACGGCTACGCACCTGATACTTCCAAGCCTCTCGAACCAGAGCAGTACCGAATCTACTGGGGCAAGTACGATTTCGAGAAGGATTTCCCCAAGGGAGTAAACTTTCACATTGGCAAAGATGACGATGCGAAAGATCTGAATTATGTACACTGGTCGTTTTTCGCTGCCAAGGGCAATCATCTTCGCTCCGAGAATTACTATGATAACGTCAACAACTGGACCATCACATTTGACCTGAGCAAGAACCAGATTAAGAACGCGAAAACAGCCACATTCACGGTTCAGATTGCTGGATCGAGAACAGGCAACGGCAATGCGAAGTGGACACCCGTCAAGGATCGATTTAATAGTAACCTCCCGTGGACGGTAAATGTTAATGGTGGATATGAAGATACATGGGTGATTCCTTACTGGCGAAGTGGCTCTTGTGCTGTCCGCAGCGCTGTTGCGTGTCAGAATATTGAACACAAGTTTGAGTTTTCTGCGTCGAAGCTGAAACAGGGCAAAAATGAGTTTGTGCTGAGCTTGCCTTTTAATGCTTCTAGCATCGAGACGGCTTTATTACCTGATACGCTGTATGTTCAGTATGATGCTTTTAGATTAGAGGTTAAGTGATTAAAGATAGTAATAATAAATATTCTACTTGAATATAGATTATGCAGCTGCTTCTCTATTAACTTGTTCTTATATATCCCTACGACTAACAGTTATATATTAACACAATGTAACAGGTCTATTTATAATTTAAGGGCAAAGGAACGATGGGGTATGTATTGTTTTCTGTGTCCCACCTTCTCTTTCTCCCTGGATTCCTAGATACATCTGAGGTATTAGATCCCCCTCATTTCTTTCTCTGACAGTACAAATTATTAATGCCAGTAAGGCAATTGTCAGGGGCGTTTTGGCCCTTTGAATTAACAAGCATACAGGATTGACTATTTGATGTGTTAGCATGACGTGAGAAGGCTATCAACTACGTTCAGGACATACCTGTTTTTGCCAAAGGTGCAGAAACAATCACTGGCAGTCTGCCCAGAACCGATTGATGATTCAAGTCCGCTTCTGTTGATTTTGACGGTCTTGCCGTAAGGGTAGCAACCACCCATGCAATTGCCCTTGCGGTTAAAGCCATCACAAACTTTGACGTTACAGCACGCAGCAGCGGCTGTATCAGCTGCAATGCCGAGACTGAGGAGAGTAGCTGTAAAAGTGGTTATCTTCATGCTGTTTGTTTAACTGAGGAATAAGATGCTTCAATGATTAACTGAAGTTTTGCAGCGATGAGACGTCTACTTATACTGAGTGTCATAAGTGGGGCTGAGTAAGGTGAATAGGGAACCGCGCAAGTAATAACGTAAGAGTGTCCCCTACTTTGAGTTTGCCGCCCGGCTAAATCAGACCTGATATTAGATTGTATTCCTTGGCGTTGCCTCTATAGGTAAGCAATGCGAGGAGACGTTCTCGCTGTATGTGTCACTAGTAGGGAGACCTTGAGTCAGTGGGTAATATTAGGGCTAGACATATGTGGAGATCTTAAGTCAATCAGCCTTGTATAATGCTTTGTTACGGCACAGTTCTTGGTTAGGTATAAACATAGAACCAACTACATTCACCTGACTAACTTTGGAAGGTGAGGCATAACCCTAAAGAGGCAATAGACTCGCCTACATGGGAAAGCGGATGCGAAGGAGCTTACCTATAGCCAAGGAACTCAGGCAACACCGCGCGGACAAGAAGAGTGGGATGTCAAGGGTATCAGTCATAGGCCAGGCACGTATCTTCAAGGGTGATCCGTGTAACTCCCTTCCTCCTTCTTTTCTTGCCTGTATGTATTCGGTCTTGCATCATCCTCTGGTCCACTATGTATATGCTAGCTAGTTAATTACGTGTACGATTCCTACCCGAACTTGGCTGCGGTTAACTGCACATCACCATGCATATCATATCTCCACTTAAGACCTTTTTCGATGAAATAGACGAGACTAAAAGCGAGGAGAAATGCCAAGGCTGGTTAGGCAAAGTTTTCAATGCCAAGCTGGAACTGACAATATTTGTAGCTTCTCGTCACCTTGGCCCCAGAGTTGCAAAGAAGGTCAGATTCTCTATTTGAGTTAAAATACCACGATTCCGGTCCCTCGTCTCTAAAGTTCGAGTTTGACTTCTGAATATCCACACCAGCCCGGTATGTTTATTATCATGGATTATATCCAGAGCACGCTCTTATCGATGGTCTTGACACCAGCAATAAAGCCAGACTTTCGCCCAAAACTGTAATTGGATAGGGACGTCTTGACTCGATTCCTTACTAGTCTCTTCCAAGCAGGAATAAATGTGCAGATCCATCTGAACGACCCTAGGTGCCCTGATCAATACGCTCTTCTCTGATTGGGCTTGATCTCCCGAACTTATGGCCGGACCCATCACAGATTTCTAGGAGTCGGAGGTAATACCTACTTATTTGCCTCGCATTGCAGAGATCCTTTCTTCTATAAGGATGGACTACATTCTGCAGAGGTTCCTTGGATCGCCCACGTTACTTTTGCTGTTCTGTCCCGTAGTAGGTGGCTGTTCAACGTTACTCCCTTTTCGTTTTCTCTTGGTAAAGCATTCAACACCTCGCAAGTAAATTGACTATCTTAGAAATCGCTATCGCAGTCGCAGTGACTTCATTCAGTTGTCTAGAGAGCCTCAATTAATTCTGCAGCATTAAACACTGCTTCTTACAAAGGCAAAGGCCATTTAGAACGTACCCGGGAGCAAGCCACACTTACTAATACTACTGACAGCCTGAGATTGTAGCACCTCATACAGCGGAGATACAGAATTCAGAAATACCGATCTCCCTAAAGTCCTCGTTTGGATCTCATGCGACTCTCGTTGAGATCTTATAAGAGCATCTTGTCCGGAGTAGTTATAGCTTACTTAAATTATATAGCTTGACACACCGTTCATAGTGTCCCGAGCAGTTAAAGTAAACAGTGATAAGATATTCTCTTCTCCCTGCAGAATTATGAGAATTAACGAGAATAAGATCACTGTTGGGTCAACACTTAGAGGTCCCCAGTTGAGAGGGAGGAGGCCTACCTCACGCACCAGGTCGGCCTTCCGCATCAATAGCTGCACGCTGGTCCAACCGCAGGTAAATGTTTGGCCGGTATAATCCCATATGGCGTGTTCTCTATGCACGCCAGTCGTCAGCCATTTGACGCATCGGCCAGATCGGTTGCAGATCGGTTGATCGCAGTTGGGCATTTATGGTAACAGCAACGACATTTGCAAGCCTGATGCCCAGGTCTACCACCGACTTATAACAGTAGTCGAACCCACAGCACTCAAGCTGTTTCCTGCCTATCCCGTTTCCATCTTTTAGCCGCCTGATAATATGGTTTCCATCATAAATCACACTTTTTAAGCACTATGACTCCAATGCTCACACGATCCTTTAGCCGCACGGTCTATTTTGTATGTGCGCTGAGCGCCCGGAGATCGAGCCAGGCCTGTCGGCTGTATTTAGAATCCAGCACCTGTCGATTTGTGTCGAATCGTCGGTTTCGTCACGAAGGACAACCAACAAATCAGACAAGCGTAGGTGCACATCCGCGTGACATACATTCTCAGAGCGACTAATTTCTATTCTGTACATAAGAATCCCACAACTGCATCGAAGAAACCAAAGCGCTCAAGAAAGACAGAAAACAAGAGAGTCAAGAGATCTCTCGACCATATCGATCGGTTCTTTGCTGGGTATCCTAAATTCAATTACAGCTCTTCAAATCCAATTTGGACAGAGTTCAACAGAATGCGCGATTTCTTTGACTGGGATAGAGATGATGAAGAAGATGCGAAGCGAGATTTCAAAGCAGCGATGGTGAAACAATTCAACGATATTTATGGAACAGATCCCAACAATCTTGAGAATTGGCAGAAGCTTTGTCATGTGCTGAACATCGAGCCAGCCCCTACACGTTTGAAAGCATGTCGCGAGGTAGGTTTAATGGCTTCCACTCTTTTCTTTGAGATTATCAGAGCATTGATTGAGTCTAGCGTGTACGTCAGACACATGTTAACTTGGTTGATCTCGTTGAGACTGCGAACACTGGGTTGCCGGTCAAAGTGTTTGAGAACCTGGAGCAGCTACAGGGTTATACTGTTAAGAACGAAAAGTTCTTCCCCATGTATGACGCTTACAACGGCGGTTTGCTTAAGTTCTTACTCCGCCAGATTTTTTTTGGAATGCGGCCTGAGGCGAAAGGGATCCGTGTCGGTCACATGAAGAAGAATTGAGTACAAAATAACTTCGTCTTTTGTAAAATGGTCAGAAGCGTTTATGAAAATATGAAAACATCTCGCTTATCCATCTTCATAGCCCACAGAACATTCGAGTTATTGTGCTCAGTCACGGCACTGGTTTTGTTGGAAAAGGCTCGTAAGCTCACTTGGATAGATACCTTGTAGGAAACTTGGAGGTGGCGCAGGTAACGCGTCGCTCGTTTTAATACACTAGCCACTGTTTATGGCGTGCTTTAAGAAACCAGATCGTACGTATCTTGTGTACATGGTCGATATCTGGGCTATTGTGCATCTGTTAACATTGATGTTGGTATGCCCTGTGGAGTTTTTGGGAGATTCGGTTGTCAATCCCTACGCTGAGGTTATTCTTACCACTGTTTCGGTGGTCCGCTGCACCATTTGTCGTCTATCGTTTGATATACCGTCATATACGTCACAGATTAATCGTTGCGTTGATCATACTCGGTACATCACGTTTGCGTTCTTGTTGGTAAGAATGAGGCCAGCCGCATGTCAAGTTGTTGAGTCATATATGTTCCATCCTACTTAGTCATTGGTTGGGCACGTAAGTGAAGGATGGGTGAATAGAACCAACTGCATATGTCCGACCAATGTCGGTAGGCGAAGGATGACCACCAGGTGATAAGATACTCATTTGCAGGGGCGAACAAACACGGAGGTGTTCTGATTACAGCTTAAGCACCAAGGCAATACCTCGGGGTAGGCAAGAAGAAACAAGTACGTGTTGCATATGCAGGAGGCCGACCAACATCAGCGGCGTGGACATTAACTTCTGTGAGAGGTATAAACTCACCGCTTCTCATAATCTTCACTAGCTTTTCCAGGTCGCTATTTCATGTTGAAAAACTTGGTCAAAACCTCAATTACTTGATTTTCATATGGACTTTGCTTGCGGTACATGTTGGAAAACATGGTCTTCGTGGCGATCTCGTGACCAGCATGTATCAGACAGGGCACATGAAGTCCCAGACTTTGAATGTGAGACCTGCGACCGCTACTTCAACGACAAGCGTGCTGTTGAGCAGCATATGAGCGTACTCAATCACTGGGCCGATTCGTCATCGGAAGAGTCAGATTACTCCAGCTACATTTGCGAGTTCGATTTTTGTGACGAGGAACTTGACACTGCAGATGATCTAAGGAACCATGAGATTAATGATCATTTGTACTGCGATCCATGTGATCGGTCTTTTATAGATCTTAACAGTATCAAGATGGTGAGTTATCAGGTCCCAGTCTGCTGACGACTAATGTCTAATGTCTAATGTTTATAGCACCTCCGAAGTAGGGCACACCAAGGAGAAACTCAACACTGCCCCTTCTGCAGCCAATCATACGTGACTGCCGCCGGTGTGTTCCAACATCTCGAGAACAAAGGCTGCCGTAAAGCTCCTTTAAACAGGGCGATGATCTACGAAGCGGTCAGAAGCCGGGATCCCAACGGCACACTAACCAAGAAACTGCTCGACTGGTCCAAGTCCGTCCGTTTTGAGGCCACTGAGAGATCCCTGAATGCAGTCACAGGAGCCTTCGACTGCTCTCTGTGTGGGGCTTCTTTCAATCGACTCCAATCTCTTACCCAACACCTCCAGTCGCCAAAGCATGAACAAAAGTTGTATCATTGCCCGAAGAAAGGTTGTGATGGGCGATTTACCACGCTCGCTGCCGTTACCAGTCACTTGGAGAGCGAGCAATGCGGTTTCATGCGCTTCGAAGATGTTCAAGAGGTCGTAAGTCGAATTTTCGATCCCGGTCGCATGATTGCGTTTTAGTTTGCATCCAGCCAAGAAACGAAGCGAATCTCAAGAGGGTAATAGAATAGTCTGGAGCTTATAGAAACCCTAGTAGCTGAACAACTATATCCCAGTAGAGTTGATTCTTTGGATCTCCTTCGAGCTTAATAAGATTGATTATTGTCCGGGTGAAAGATTGATATTAAGTGATTCCATAATGGCATGTACGGCAAATGGAAGCGCTACAATGTGCTGCATAGCCACTGTTATTCTACATGAAAGAACAACATAGTCACAACGTTTGAGACATGCTTAGAATTTCGAAGAAAAATAATAAATGACAAGAGGGCAAGGTGACAAAACAATCTTGTAGGATATGCGTAGACCAAGATGTCTTTCAACCCCCGCATTACACTGCAGGTATGGGCGCCTAACAGACAGCAGTTAGTGGTTAGGAGGCCCAAGGGTAGCAGAGCCATACCCAACACCGTTGGCAGTCAGCCGGGTTACAAAGTCCAACGCGAGGATGGAGCCACGAAACGGTGAGTCCTGTTTGCCATTGGCTGTATGGTTCTGCCTACATAAACAAAACAAGAAATAGCTGCGTAATCTTACCGCTCACAAATAACCAATAGCATCCTGCAGGTACACAGTTCCGTGTGCTTAACCCAGATGTTAGAAGCGGGATAATAGCATAATCAAGACGCGTCTGTTCTGACCTGATGAAACGCCAAGAGTTACAGAGTGAAGCAGAAAAGTAATAAGTAAATTTCAACCTTTTAGTCTAGTTAAAAGCTTTAGTCTAAATCGGCCCGCTCCGTTGTAGATCCTCTAGCAGCTGGTACCACACTTGCGAAAGAGAAAATCGGTGTTCTATTACTCACACTCTGATCAACTCCAAGATAGCAAATGTATTGGATTAGTTGTTAATTATACTTCTCATGATAAACAGCAACGAAGGAGTCTGTTCCTGTGCCCCTGCCGTCTTGTTAGACGCTAAACACCCTGAAATTTCGTGCCTGCTATGAGTCCCAGGCTGTGCCGCAGGATTTTGGGCTGTTGGTCGTGATGAACGACTGACTCTTTTAAGCGCTGTGGAAAGTGGTCGCAGATAAGGACGTACAGAGGGAATTACGTATTTGTTGTTGGCTGCAGAAGAATTGACGAAACAACTGTTGCTAATCACGTGGTAAAGTGATATATCTGCGCTATTTCGTTCGCAAAGCTGCCTGCAGTTTCAACACATGTCCAGAGCCGGTCATTAACAATGAGCGGGAAACTGGCGGAAGACTTCGCCGTGTTCAGGATTGCAGAAGAGGGGCAGGTGGCCCGGTTACAGGTAATCTTGACATTTCCTATCGCGCAACGTCTCGATACCATACTTAATCATTATAGGCTCTGAGTTGTCAAATTCAAGAATTGGTTGGCAAATATGATGACGCCGTCCGGGATCTTGAAAGTGAGCGGGTTGCGAGACGTTTTACGCAGCAGGACGCAGATGAGTCGCGCGCCAAATACGAAGAATTGCAGCAATCTATGGTATGATTTAATCTTTATCACAGTTTACAAGACCTGACCAGCTATAGGAGCGCAGTTCCTTTGTTCTAGTGTTGATTGATGCCGATGCTGATTCGTACATCGTATGTAATATTCATCTTTCATATCACTGTTGTCTGACCGGTTCCAGTTCAAAGACGAGTACTACGCCGCCAGCGAAGGTGGTACAAAGGCGTCCCTTGATCTACGTGATAGAGTTCGCAGTTTTCTTCAAGCGAACAGGCCAGATCTATCCGATTACCCTATCATCATCAAGGCATATGCTAATGAGGCTGGTTTGTCCCATTTTCTCGTTTCATCTGGTATCATCAAGGCGTCCCGTGATCTCGTGGAATTTGCGAAAGACTTCACGCAGGCATCCGAGTATACCGACTTTTTACTTGTTGGGAGTGGTAAAGATCGAGCAGATAAGAAAATTCAAGGTAAGCGTGATGCTTCTTACCACTTTCTCTTGGCTCACGCACAAGCAGGTTGTTTCAAGCAGTTTGTTAGAAATCCTACTTGCCGCCATATCATCTTTGGGGCTTGTCATGATAATTCTTACGTGCGACTGTTGGAGGATTATTGCCATGACGATTCTGTGGTTGACCGAGTTACAATGCTTCATGGTTTCAGCGTTGGTCGAGAATTTCGTGATCTTCGTTTCAAAAGCTTCAAGATGGAGGATGTTTTCAAAGCCGCGCCCGTGCGGGACGTGGCATCATCGCCAGAGTCATCAGCATCCGTTCCAAGTTTTTCGACCTGGGCGTCCATGGTAGGGTCAGAGGTGGATGCAAGTTCTCGAAAGTCCCGAGCGAAGAGTTCAGTACGGTTGAACTCCACTGGGTGCCGAATCGATGACCACTTGCGAAAGCCCAATAAACAAGCTTTGGATAGTTGGAGACATAAGGTTGGCAAGGTTGGCATGCGATACTGTCGCTTGCACCACCTATGCGGGTCGTGTTCAAACTCTTCCTGCAAGTATTCTCATGGTCCACTCACGGAAGAAGAAAAGCTAGTCTTTCGACATGAGGTCCGCATGGGAGTTTGTAAGGCTGGCCTGATGTGTCGTGATGTTGCTTGCTTGTACGGCCATAATTGTTCATGCAGCAAATCCACGTGCAAGTTTTCCGCAGAAATGCATCAAATTGATGTTTCTGAGGTTAAACATTAAGCATACCTTTGTTATAGTTGATGTGTGGGATCTTAGTTGCATATGTCAGAGGATTGTTACACCGCTTCCAGTTACTATTGTGTTGATTTTATCTGTATACTTCGGGACCTACGCCTCGAAAAATCTCAAAAAGAAAAAAGGATTAGCTTCCAATTACTAGAACTAGACTTACTTAAGAGACTGTGTAACACCAGAAGAGATGTAGAAAAACTATTTCTGTTTATCCATTCTTATATTACGTTCTTTAATACTCTTGTTGCACCAGATACCTTGCTTCATTCATTCCTGAACATCAAGTACACAAAAGCCAGTCCGATCAACCATCCTTCACAATCGTCGTTGGAGGCCCACGCCTCATTGGACAGAGGTATACAGGTCCATAGGTTCATATCTGCTTGTCCACATTTCACTACTGTCCCCTTTCTTACTCAAAGGTAGGAAACTTGTCGAGGTTGGTGACAGTAGAAATAGCATAAATAGTTGTAGGGTCGGCGGTGGTAGTGGTTTCGGTACCAACTGGTAGACCAGGAGCTACCGGGGAGGAGGAATCAAACCTGGCACACCACCACCGAGAAGCGGACCAAGAAGACCGGTGACGGTTTCAAGTTGTCGCTTGTTTAAGTGTTCAGGCTTTAACATTTCAACGCCTCGCTTACCAACCCCGCCAAGGACACCAGTAAGCAGGCCAGTGACCGCATCCGCCTGTCGCTTTTCGTTTCCGGACCCCAGAGGAGCGAAGTCATCTGGAGTGGATGATGCTACTTGTGATCTACAGGAGAAAAGGAGTTGTGCCAGTAGATTACACAGCCTATAGTACAAATTCCATCAACAAATTCTTCCGCTACCCTGAGGCTACGTTAAGAAGAATGTCTGTCTGCAGCTTATCCTAAGCTACGCTGTCATATTCTGCCTCCACATATCATCTTCCAATTGCATCATTAACTTTGAAACCATCGACGCATGCACAAACTATCGTCAATAGTGCTGTCCCATCGCAGCAGATAACGTTCAATAGTGTCCATGATTACGAGGCTTACTTCAACGCAGCTCAGCTGAACCCCTGCCGTGATCAGCGCTGCGAGACTCAGCCATTCACAGCTTCCAACTTCCCCGCTCGACGTGAGACAGAGTTTACGGTCAAGAGGGCAGCTGAAATCTCCAGTTATAGCTCCATCTTCAATGGCGATCGTTGACGAATTGATTAGACAATCGCAAAGACTCCGCAAAGATACAGTGACGATCATTTGATAAACAGGACATTTGTTGTTGACCCCACGCCTGTGCTTTTGGAAATGTCTTACTTACTGTGAGGCCCGAACCGGGTCCAAAGCTTCCTCCAATAGCTCGACGCATATGCAACTGTTTGAAATGCAGTGTCATAGCGATCCCCATATTTTCTCATTTAGGCGACTGCGGCTGCGCTGGAATTCTTGGAATGGTGTGATAGTCTGAGACATTCCTTAGTTGCTTTTCGTCTTATCTTTGGAGACGTCAAAGAACCTGGCTACTAGAAACATGGGAGACTAAATTAGTGCACCAGTATATGCTACCTTGGAGTGCACCTGCGTAGTAATTATTCTTTACGCTCTCCAGTTAATATGTCATGCCCCTCACCACCGTCATGCATCGACCTAACCGCCATAGAGTTCTCCCTGGAAACATTGAGCTATCACGTCAAGCGGCAGCTCCCTTCTGGCGCTCGGACAACTAGGCATGCAGAACTAAGGATGCGGCTGGATGCACTCTGTGATGGCGAATTGGATTGCTTAGATATAATCATTGTCTCGTAGCTATGCAACAGTTGTCTTGAGGGGAAATCCATAAAGGAGCTAGATTTTCCATTTTTATTGAGTTGTACCAAATTCAGTCATTCCTATACCATTCAGATCGTTCAATTCTATATCACCACTTATGCAGGCATAAGGAACGACATCTCAGCCCTCTTCCTTGATTATCTGAGTCGTCACCATGTCTCAGTCCCAGCAATCCCTCCTCAATGGCAACACCAACGGCTATGCCAACGGTCATGCCAATGGTCGCACATCTGGGCCTGAGTGGGATGCCAAGATCCAGAAACTCAACGGGGAATTGAGAGAAGCCAAGTATCTTGCTGGCTTCCATGGAGATGCTCTCATCGGAGTAAGCCATCATGGTATGGCTGACACGCATACGCTAACACTCAATAGGATATAACTCGACCTGGAGTCAAGTGGTGGACTGATTTACGCAGTATCCTCACCTTTCAACATCTTCCTGCTATCAAGAATGTTTTGGTTCACTACATCAAAACCAAAACTCTTGACGTAAGTAACACTCAACTACTGACACTAACCAATGCTGACGGCTTCAAGAAAACAAACTTGGCAGAGTTGGTTGGATCCATCTCCAATGACAGCCTTCTTCGTGCCAAGTTCATCGAGACTGAAGTCAAGAACAAGTACGAGCGCATGCTTCATCCACCCATCACATACCTCGGCGATGCCTTCAAATACCGCACCCCCGACGGTAAGTTTAACAGTGCCATGCACCCCCATCTCGGAGAAGCAGGTGCCCCGTATGCCAAAACAGTCCCATCGAAGACTCATCCCCTCGGCGCTTTGCCCGATCCTGCTGATCTTTTCGATCGTCTCATGGCTCGAGAAGACCCTGGTCCAGACGGCAAGGGTCGACCGTCCACCTCTGGTTTGTCGTCCATGCTGATTTACCACGCTACTATCATCATTCACGACATCTTCAGAACCAATGATGCCGACAAGAACATCTCTGATTCGTCTTCTTACCTTGACCTTTCTCCTCTTTACGGCTTCACGGAGGAGATGCAGCGCAAGATCCGTGATGACAAGTACAAGCTTGGACTTCTAAAGCCTGACACCTTCGCCGAAGACAGACTTCTACGACAGCCTCCTGGAGTTTGCATCTACCTGGTTATGTACAACCGCTACCACAATTACGTCGCCACTCAGCTACGTCGCATCAACGAGAACGGACGCTTCTCTGTGCCCAGCAAATACACACTCTCTCCTCTAGCATCTGCTGCCAAGGAATTCGTCAAAGATGCAGACGAAGCCTTTACCGACGATATCTGGAAGTACCACAATGAGTGGAAGCGTCGTCGATCAGCTGGAATTGACGATGACGATGACGAGGATGAAGACTTCGATGACCTCGCAGACACTTTGCGCCAGAGAATCCTTGCTGGTATCGAAGAGGGTCTCCGCAAGGAGAGTGAGCGCCAAAAGGCACTTTGTGTTCAAGTCACGGGGAAGGAGCACAGCGACGATGCTGATGAGAAGTCAAAGAGTATCAGCCCCGAGGGCGTTCTACAGCAGTTTCTCAAGGCTCATGAGGCTGCTTGGGACAAGCTCGATGAAGATCTTTTCCAGACCGCGCGACTCATAACCTGCGGCATGTACATCCAGATTTCGATCCACGATTACCTTCGTGGGCTCATGGGATTCATGAACTTTGATACCAACTTCACTCTTGGTTAGTATCCCCGACTTCAAGTATCACCTCCAGACTGACCTCTCCCAGACCCTCGTGTGGACATGAAGAACCACAAGAACGTCTCCAGAGGCTTGGGCAATCAAGTCACAGTTGAGTTCAATCTCCTCTATCGTTTCCATTGCGCCATCTCCATGAAGGACGAGAGCTATGCCGAGGATTTCATGGCCGAGCTCTTCGAGAAGGATGAGCAATGGGACCCCAAGTCGATGGGCCTCCCCCAGTTCATGCAGGAGATGGGTAAGATGAAAGCCAAGGAGGGTTTGAAGAAACCTCTTGAGCCGTGGCAGCAGGAGTTTGGTCTCCGTAAGGATGGAAACCCGCGGTTCAAACCCTTCAAGAGAAATAAGTACACCGGTTTGTTCGATGACGAGGCTATGGTCAATGAGTTGACAAGTGCTATGGATGATCCCATCGGTAAGTGGCCCACATCGATTTCTCATTGACATACGATTCTGACTCTTTCGCAGCCAACTTCGGTCCTCTCAATGTCCCTCGCTGCCTCAGAGCCGTCGAGATTCTCGGCATCATGCAGGCTCGCAAGTGGGAGATCGGCACGCTCAACGACTTCAGAGACTTCTTCCAAATGAAGCGTCACGAGACTTTCGAGAGCATCACTCCCAACGAGCAGGTTCAGAACGCACTACGCGATCTATACGAACATCCTGACAAGGTTGAGTTGTACCCGGGCATCTTCTGCGAGACCAATCAGGCGAACGGTCAATTGAACGCCGACCCTGGTCCGTCAGATTTGGACTCTGCGCTATGGGCGGCCATTTTTTCCGACGCCATCACCCTCGTCCGATCGGATCGCTTCTATACCGTCGACTGGAATACGAACTCTTTGACCAATTGGGGTATGAAGGAGGTCACCCCAGACAACGATGTTTGCAAGAGCTCCATGTTCCACCGACTCATCCAGCGCGCATTCCCCGAATGGTATCCTTACGACTCCATCCGGTTCTTCCACCCATTCTACACTGGTGAGAAGCTTGCGGAACTTGCCAAAGCGCAAGGTTACGACAAGGAATTCTGTGTTAAGACTACCCCGTTGAAGAAGGCCAAGAAGAACTCCCGCGGCGAGATGACCAACTTCGACTTTGAGCTCACAAAGTCCAATCCTCAACGGCCAAGTAAGACGGTTTACTTGACTCACAGCGATGACATCAAGCGCATTCTCGAGGACACCTCTGACATCTTGGTTCATCCTGCTCGTACCAGGATTTCTGATCTTCCACCGGAGATCCACGATGTTCTGAAGCCTGGCCAGAACAACGACCCCGAGAAGAATGGCGTGTCTCTCGCTGCCGCGGCGGAGCACTCGACTGTTGATCATGAGCATATCCAATCATACTTGGTCGAAATTGCTCGGAATATCATCAAGCGCGAAGTTGTCACCACCGATAAGACCAAGGGCATCTATCAGCTTGATATCGTGCGAGAGTAAGTCTTTCATCCAACGTTTCCGCATTCATCATCTAACGTCGTACAGTTTCGCCATTCCCATCGTGACCCGCTTCGTTGCCGATTTCCTCGGATTCGGCCATCTGCTTCGCTCCGACACCAACTCTCACGCGCCGTACTCGGAGAACGAGATCTACCAGCATATCAACAACTGCCAGGTCTTCCTCTCATACAACACCGATGAGACAAAGCTTCTGAAGCGCCGCAAGGCGTTCCGAGACTCTATGAGCTTCCTCCTCAAGCTGGCCCAAGAAGGCAACATCTGCGAGGCCGGCAAGTGGCGCACCACGCGATGGGTGCAGGGTTTCTTTGGCGCTATAGCCTCCTTTGGTCATGATAAGCCTAACTTTATGACGGCCTTGGGATACAGGGTCGCTGGCGAGGTATTGCAGAGGGAGAAGAACACCACCAAGGCGGCTACCATCCTTCTTTTGACTGGCCTGGACAGTGCATACAATGTGGTCCTTGCGGTAAGTAACTTGCAAGTTTGAAGAATTCTTCTGACGCATCATAGTTCACCTCAGTTATGGAATCATTCTTCCAGAATCTCTATGCTGAAAAGCCCAACGCCAGAGGTGAGGAGATCAGGGCAGCCTGGCTTGAGATCCAGAAGCTCGCGTTTGAGGACGATGCCAAGTCCAATGAGCGCATTCAGGCTCTTGTTCTCAAGGTCCAGAGATGGAGTGTCCGTCTGCCTATCGTTCGTAAGGCATCTCAAAGCACTACCATTCAAGCTTACAACTGGGAAACGAAGAAGCATGAGCAAATAACTCTTGCCAAGGGCACGGTTGTTGTGTGCGATATCGTAAGTCTGGATGCGATCATATAATGATACCACTAGCTAACCGTTTTACAGAACAAGGCGGAGAAACAGAACACCAGCGAGTCAGCCGATGAGCGACACGAACTGAACTACTGTTCCAGTTTCGCCGAGGCGTTCAGCGAGTACCACCCCAAGCACGTCGCCGCCACTGGCCTGGTCACCATGGTCAAGGTCCTAGCACAGCTCAAGAACCTTCGTCGCGGACATGACACTCAGGGTGTTTCCAAGAAGGTCTCGATTGATGCGTCTAGCGTTGGCTATGCCAACTACATGGCGCCCATGCGACTCAAGGAGATTGAGCTCAAGGTCAAGGAGGCACGTGAAAAGAAGGAGCTGACCGAAGAGCAACTAGAGGCTATTTTCCCATCTGAGATCAGGAAGCCTGCGACTGCTACTTATCTGACCACCGAGTGGGACGAGATGGTTCCTTTCCCAACGAGTAAGTTTTTCACATGTGAGTGTAAATAGCATATGCTAACGGATAACAGCTTGGAAGCTACGCTTCGATGGCTATGGTGTCTCGGACTACAGCAAGAACAACTATGAGGTTCTCAAGGTGTTCAAGATACCCGATGACATTCAGCCATTCTATCAGCCCAATGGGCCAAGTAAGATTGGAGGGTCGTTCGCTACTCCTGTTTGTGTTTGCCACAACTCATGGAAGAAGGGTGACAAGAGCAAGGGTCATGAGGGTCATGAGCATGAGGCCGGTGCTCACGAGGTGCTCTCAGCTTGTGGACATGCCCATGCACCTATGCCTGCTACATCGGGATGCAAGATTGGTTAAGCAGTTGGATATAAATTGATGTAAATGTATCTGAGACTAGTGATTTGTCAAAGGAGTTTGCAGATTTTCCTCTGTCGTGTTCTTATACGAAGCGGACTTTATTGTTGTCAGAGAATAAACCCTACATTAATTCACGTCATTGTCACCATACACAAAGGAGAACGATAGGACAACGCTTGTTGGAAGAGAAACATTATGCCATTTATGACAGGTTGGATATTACGCTAACTTCAAACAACTACAATGCTCTTTACAGCTTCTTGCCACCCTCAATGTCTTGTCGCGCAGTGTTGGTGTTGACGGGAGTGATGACCTCGATACCCTGGAGCTTGTCGTCCCGACCAGGTCCAACAATCTCAAACACTGTTTCATAATTAGCCATGATCTAAAACAAGGAATGTAGAGCAACTTACAGTCAACAGGAGTAGTAGTAAACTTGCGAGCGTTGACCTTCTTCTGGAAGAGGTAGTCGAGATCGGCAAAGCTACGGTTCATCGTCTCAGGAAGGAAGAAGAAGATCCAGACAGCCCAGATGAAGCAGAGGCCAAAGTAGAACATTCCAGTCTTGGCTCCCCAGTTCCATGCGTCGCTGCTGCTGTTGAGCATACGGGGGTTGAGCTGCTGGACGACGATCTGACCACAGACGTAGACGGCACGACCAATGACAATGGTCTGGGCTCGAACACGACTGGAAGCGGTTTCGGCGACGACGACGTAGGTGGTGGGACCGAGGGAGACCTTGAAGATACACTGGACAACGACGAGGAAAGCAGCGGTGACAATGGCCACCTTGTCGCCATCGGCAGCGAAACCCAGGATACCAATGATCAACATGCATGCGCCGATTCCAGAAGAACCCCAGAAGTAGAATGTACGACGGCCAATTCTACCCATGAGAGTGATGGCGATAGCGGTAGCGAAGATGTTAACTGACTGGATACCCATGTTGTAGTTGAAAGCGTTCTTGCTGCTCATTCCAACCGACTTGAGCAGGATAGCAGCGAAACTGGTGATGGATTGACCGTTGAGAATCTGGATGATCCAGGCCATGCAGACGATACCAGTTCGGCGGGCGTTGGTGCCACGGAAACAATCCATGAAGCTAGCATCCTCAGCCTCGATCTTTTCCATCTCGTTGGTGTGCTTCATAAGAGCAAGAGTCTGAGCCATAGTCTCATCAGTGTAGTGGCCCTTGCGAGCAAGACGACGAAGACTGTGCTCAGCCTCCTCGAGCTTGCCGCGGCGAATGAGGTACCAAGGACTCTCGGGGGCGAAGAAGGCGACGGTGAACAGAGGAGGAATCCACATCCACTGCAGACCGTAGGGGACACGCCAGCCAGCATCGCCCTTGAGATCGAGAGAGCCACGGAGGACACCGGTGGCGAGGAAACTTCCGGCTCCCCAGCACATGGAAACCCAGGCGGTCAGGTAACCTCGGAGGGCGGCGGGGCAAATCTCGGCGGCGTAGGCGGTGGTGAGGGTCTGGAAGATACCCCATGGGATACCGCAGAGGAGGTTACCGACGAGGAGCATTTCGACATTGACAGCGAAGAAGAGGACGAAGATGGTGCAGGACATGAGAGCCATGGCGAACTGGTAACATATTAGTTTCAATTTATTTTGTGAATGAGGAACTTTGACATACCATGTAAACACGTCGAGAACCGAATCGCTGCTGGAGGAAACCGTTGAGCAAGAGACCAAGGATAGAACCGCAGTTGTTTCCAGCACCAATAGCACCCTGCCACTTTGTAGAAATGTGTTGCTTGCCGTCAGCATCGGGCCAACCGAAGCGGGCGAGGTAGGCATCATGAGCGAAGAAGTTGTTGATGAGACCGACATCCATTCCCTCCATAACCAGCGCAACACTCAAAGCCATACTGAAGGCAACAGCAGGAGCGTAGCGGCTGAACAGCTCCTTCTTGGGGATGAGAGCCTCGGCATCACTGGCTGCGACGGCGGCTTCGATGAGCTCGACCTGGGAGTTGTGGCCCGAGAACTCTGTGTGGTGGACGGGGAGTTTGCCGCCGTCTTCCACGTGGGCGGGATCCTTAGAAGGCGCCATTGTGGATTGAGGATCTGGGAGAGTAGGAAGGGGAAAGGGACGAGAAAAAAAGAGGAATGGAGAGAATGCTCAATGCAGATCTGGGGAAAAAGAGAAGAAGGGGAAGGGAATGGGAGGATATAAGGATAGATATAAGCAGTCTCCGCACCCAAGGCAGTGGGCCTGTCTAGTTCTCATGCCATGGTATACCCTCGTCGGTTGATAAAGTCCGGCTATGAAAGCAGAGAGTCACATCCAAGATAGTGACAAGGATTATCGGTCGTATTTCCCCACGGGGTCCGCGAATCAGTGCCCCATGTCTCCCACGCCACGGCTAACCTTTCCCCGCATACAGAGGACGAATTGGATTGTGGTTCTGTTCGCTGGCTTTTGTCCGAAAGGACGAACCAAACCAGTTTTAGGTCAAAAATACTGTGCTTCGGTCAAGATGAACCCGAGTCATGTATCAAAGAAGGGCGCTGGAAGACAGCGCTACGGACAGTGGGAAAGATTAAACTCAATTTCTGGGGACTCTATTAAGGTTGTAGCGCCCGATAAAGAAAGACTAAAAACCTCTCCACCCCCAGAAACTAACTGTTGATGGGGGAGGGTTCCACAAGAATTCCCGCGGCTTCAATTCTGGGGTACGAAAGATGCGGATGCGATACGACCATGACTGATGAAAAGACATGGAGTATTTTTTGGGGAATATTTTGTCAGTGACAGACGATGCAGGTTATTCAGGGTATCATTATCAAACTGTATTATTCCCCTCTCACTCGATACAATTACTCCCATCACGCTCAGTCACCACAGCAATTCTGTTTCTTTTGGTGCAATGACCTCGGCTAACTGAGTCGGCACGGTCAACCTCGTACTCTCCAATTGGTCAGCGTTTTCATGACTGACTCTCTTGGCCGACGAGTTAGACCCTGTCGGGACTCGCTGTTCTCTCCGAGACCATCACATGAACCAGTATCCTAGGCGAATTCTTCATTAGAATCATGCCAGTATTGTAATAGCTGATACAGACTATTTACTTGGCATGAAATAAACTACTACGCAGAGATGGTCATGTTTAATTGAAGAAATGGATGATCAAATGGTTGAAAGACAATGTGAGACCAAAGTTAAACCCCCATCAACCCTCCAGAAACGTGCTTCCCCACAATGCCCTGACCCCAAACTTTGTCCGTTATTCTTTAACATCAAGCTTAATTACGCGGACAAAGAGCAAGACTCAAACACGAAAGAAGGGTGTGGCAATCGACCCTCTTTGCTTGGCTTAGCTTGCCATTAGGTACGCTCATAAATGATGGGCATCAATGCCTTTTTCCCCTCATTTTCTGTCTGTCACAATGAGCTGAGTGGAATGTTTCGCCGACAACTACGGCATTGAAGACCGGTAATTGCCGGACTGACACCAACGGCTGAGATCGGACGTGGCACCGACTGAGCTGAGCTTGTCTCTGAAGCTAGATGAAGATTAACACATTTAAAAGGAATAATTCCGTGCTTGTTTATCTAGGGCGCCATCAACACGTTTCTCATCTAATTGTGACTCGGTATCTCGGTCAATTTCGACGCGTTCATCTCACAACTCCAACCGTCAACTCCAAGCCACCAACGCCATGTTTGGGGTTAAAGCCTAGAAACCCCCAATCTCTGGGATTCTCTACCGTCAGATTGTATCAGCCAAGTAATCGTTCAGTGTCCATCATGCATGTCCTTCAAGTCTCGGTACGCGTCAAAACTTGTTTTGAGAATGGATTTGCATTCTTCTTCGGTGATTCCCCCCCTTTTTGGGGTTACTGTGACATTAGCTACGGTGGATCGTGCGCACTCTCCCCGCATTCCGGGGAAAAGGCCGTGTGTCACCGCGATCCTTGCAGACTCGAAGGCATGAATCTTTATCTTTTTAGTTGATGAGTGTACGCGACCCGGGAAGCTGGATCGTAAGGAATATCACATGGGAAACCATACATTCACTGGGTTTTTTTTTTTAGAAGGCTCGGTATGCATGGGTTTGCGTACCAGAGACTGTGCTTTTGGTGATCAAGACATCTCGGGATGTCTATACCCGAGATGTGAACAGTGTATGGGGTCACCTCCAAGGATCTGGATATGCTTCAGTAAGCGTTCGGCTGTCGGGTTATCATGACAGCCGCATCACCATGCAGACCCTTGAGCATCGGAGGATACTGACAGCTTGGACCAGATGCACGCAGGCACGGTATCTGGGGTATCGTGGCATTGGAGCTGCCAGCAGTCCCCGTTGTTCGGAATGAGCCGTGACTTGGACGGAGATGAAGATGCGCGAAAGGAATCATACTTGACGACCTTCAGTCACCACTGCTCTGCTGTTGTCAAGAATATATACCATCTGATACACAATACAAAGCCAGTATCTCATAGGCTAGGTAACCCCAAAAACCGTTACCAAAGTCACCACAGTATTTGCAATGTCTTGGCAGTAGATCTCTCTACCATGAGCAACGGCTAAGCGGATACTTGAACAAGACCTTTTGAGTCTATCCCTCACTTTTGAGCTGCACTGTAACCCTTCTGATCGGCATGTGGTTCCCCAGATTCACGAGGCAATGGCCACTGTGAACTTTTCCATGTTTTTTTTAAACGATAGATCGGTTAAATGGTAGGATTCTCAACCTGTGGACGCCTTTTAAGCGGACCAGTCGTGGGACGAGCAGTGCGGCACAGTTGCGACATGACTGGACATGTTATGGATAGAATGCAAAGTACGCAGGCAGATGTTGAGAAATTAGGCACAGATTAACCGAAAGACATCCAATGGTCGTTGCAAAACTATTACTGCGAACATGTTGACTGATGCTGACTGTGTTTTTCACCATGTGTTCGTTTTCATCGGACACATATAACTCTGTTTAAGACTCCAGCCTAGATAGATTACTCCTCTATAGTTAATTCACGAGAATGCTTTCGGAATTCCGTCACAAGAGCAACCACTCATTCCAGTATTGTAATGAAATTTATGTTGTTTTGTTGCAAGTTGAAGTCGTTATTCGAAAACGTCTAGGGTAGCTGGACGGTCACACGTGACCTTTATGCCAGCGTCGTGATACGCGACCAGGCTTCTCTGGCCAGTACCTGGAATGGCGTTTACTACAACTCGCACGCATTGCGTCACTGTCTTTCTTGTCCTAGTTGCGTGATCTTGACAAGATACTCATTGTATCGAATGGAACGCGATCGTTGCGCAACAAGTGAAGATCCCCCTCTGCCTCTCCCCACAAGACGATCAAAGACTCAAAGACGCGACCGGCAATACTGGATGAGTATCCTTGACCCTCGCTGTCTGCTAACTGCAGTGGTTGAGAATTAACCTGTCGCCTGTCTCGTCCACGGATCCTAACAGCGACACGGCCACCTTCCTCCCGGCCACACACGCCCAGGGTTCCTACGATAGCGATGCGTCTCCGTCCCCACCGATCAAGAGCCAGCTCGACACGACGTGAAGACATCGAAGCTCCTAGCAAAAGAACACCCATCAGCCGGTATTTCGAGTATGGCCCAGCACGCAACCGATATCGCATTATAACGAACGAATATGAACAATTGATGACAAGCGCTGCGCTGTACGACCGAACAAGCTGGACCGGGCGCGTCGCAGCAAATACTGGGCAGATGCCAAATGCCTTGTGTTCCCCGTGATTGAGCAGTTGGACTTCACGACTCGAGTCACTGCTCGCCGTCGTAATGCTGTACAAGACCTACGGCGTCGCCAGTTCCATTGAACCACTGCCAACTTTGGATATGTCCGCCAATGCTTGAAGTTGTATGCACTGCCTCGTACCGTCGCCTTGCGCCTATTGTTCTCCATCTCTCCTCGTCTCCGAATACAACATCATCTTCTTGACCTTCGATATGTCGCCATACTGTCCATCAGGAGTGTTGTCCTTCACGTCCAATTGTAGACTTCCCACCACTGTAGAACCGACCAACATTACACCATAACCAGCTCCTCATTCTGAAGTAGCGCATTCACCACCACGTCGTCGCCGTGATACATCTCCACATACATCCGAATGGCAGGACATTCCACCCTAGCCCTCAACTCAATCCACCAAATGCTCCGCCCTGCCTTGCGGTACCACAGATACAACAACAGCAGAGCGACAGGGTCTTTGTCTAGAAGCAATGCCTTGAACACCCCATCAAGGCTGTGCGTGAAAAGCTGCGTATGACCTGTTGTCACCTCGCTGTCCGGTAGATTGAGCACACGAGACACGGCGTGCGCAGCGATGAAGTAAGGGTTATTATCCGCCGTCGATAGATGGTGCAAAAGACAAATCTCAGCCAGTGGCTCTGGTATACCGTCTATCCCGACTTCTGGCAAGGGTGATTGCATCTGGTCAAACGTCGCTGCCATGATATGGAAGACACTATCCTTTCGGTGTGGCTCGACCATTTCCCAGAGCGACATCTTTCCATTGATCATTTGCACCCATTCCAAGTCATTTTTGGTAGATGATTTCAAGGGCCATGAATCTTCAGGTCTGTATGCATCGGGTGATGAGAATGTAAGGACAGCCAACGCGGCCGCAGTGCCCCAGATAGGGTCTTTATCTCTTTTCTTGAGTGTTTGTCTTAATTTCTCATTGAACAAAGCTGTGCTTTGGGACCAGTGGTAGCACTCTTCCAGACTGCGCCGGGAGTATGAGTTTGTGTTTAGGAAGCGATCGTAGGTGAGAGCTACAGCCAGAGAGGCATGCATCAAACAAGGGTACTGAGAAAAGATAAGATCAGATTAAGATATGGAAGTACACCTCATGTGACATGGGGTACTTACAGTAAAGGCTAGCTTAAAGAGATCCCGGTTGACTTTCAGCATATTTGTATCATCAGGTGTAAGAAGACTCCGCTCATAGTATCGAGTCGCAAAGTCCTGACACTTGGCGCTTAGCTGATACTTTGTGACCTCGTCCGACGTCCACACAGCGCTTGTAACAGACTGCCTCAGTGCAGGTTTGTATCGAACCAGAGACGTTCCAGTATTAGACGTCATTGGCTGCAAGTCTGGAACATTGAACCCAAAGTTACATAGTACACCGAAAGAAGCACAACTCTTGCAATGCGGTTTAGTCTCGTCGCACTACGGACAAAGTCAGGTCTCCAGTCTAGACAGGGGCAGCGGTTCAGACCTTGACTTTTCTCAACTTGCAGTTCCGGCAGCCATGTCTTGACCTCCGGACCGGCCTAGACTGTTTTCCAAAGTCCGAGGGCATGCTTGGATAATGTGTTGCTTGGTAATAATGAGGCCTTTGCTGAGAGAATTTGGATAGAGAAAGAGATGTAAGCTGCAGCAAGTGGAGAAGATGTGAATCCTTCTGTTCCACTTTGTTCGATACGCTAAACCTCGTCTCGCCTAACCATGAGAGACGCTAACCATCTTACGGAAACAGCGGGTGTTGATTGGTTGAGGTTAATTCGAGATGATCACCCGGATATTTAGGCATTCGATCGTTGATCATAGAGTAAGATATAAAAAGGGCAGTATCTCATCCTATTCTCTCTTACTCACTCATAGCAAACAACCCCTCTCATCTCTACTTTCATCCTCACATCGCAATGTCTACACATCTCGCTGCAGTCCTCAAAGGCAAAGGCCAACCTTTCGAGATCCAATCTCGCGCCACCCCAAAGCCAGGACCGAATGAACTCCTCGTCGCTGTCAAGTCTGTCGCGTTCAACCCAGCCGACACTTTCATGCGCAGCCAGGGTTTCTTCATCACAGAGTACCCTACTGTTACCGGCTTCGACATGGCAGGTGTCGTTCTCCAAGTTGGCGAGAATGTCCCAACTGGCGACGACAAGTCCAGCCTTTGCTTCCAGCCTGGTACTCGGGTTGTTGCTTATTCGGCCTCGGCCTGGAGATCCTGCGCCCCAGACTATGGAGCCTTTCAGGAGAAATGTCTTGTCCCGTGGCAACATGCCGTACCTCTTCCAGACGAAAACATGTCGTGGAACCATGCTGCGACGTTACCCGTGTCTGTACAGGTACCACTTAGTGCCTGGGATCAAATGGGTATTCCAAGGACAGAAGAGAAAAGCACCGGTACAAGCATGAAAGCCGAGAAGAATCAAGTTTTACTTATCTGGGGAGCATCTTCGAGTGTAGGCACAATGGGCGTTCAGTCAGCACGCATAATGTGTCAGGATCCCGACTCTCCCTTTGCAGCCGTTTACGCCACGGCTGGGTCGGACAATCTCGAGTACATACGTTCCCTAGGAGCAGACTCTGTGTTTGACTACAAAGACCCAAATGTCGTGGACACGATGGTTTCCAAGGCTCAAGATGGTGGCCTGGTCATTCGCCATTGCTTCCTGGCCGTTGGAAATCTTTCCCTGTGCCAGGATGTTTTGAAAGCCTTTGCCAAACCGGGCGAAAAGAAAGCAAAGGTGGTCTCGGCACCCCGACTTCCAGAAGACGGAAAGGATGTGGAAGGGGTACAAGTAATGTTTGTGATGCCGTCGATGGTGGAAGAGGAACGGTTGGAGCAATTTAGGTATTGGATGGGTACTTGGTTAGGAAAGAGACTTGCCGAGGGGTCTATCAGACCAAGCCCTGAGCCAAGTGTCGTTGGTAAGGGTTTGGAGTTTATTAATGAGGCGTTGGATAGGATGGCTCAGGGAGTGAGTTGCACAAAGTTGGTGGTTGAGATTAGCGAGTGATTGGCCACAGGACGCATGAAAAACCACATTAGAAAGCCAGTTCTGTTATTCATTAGACCATAATTTAAAGCAGTTATTATTTCATCCCATTGAGAGGTCAACCTTTCTATTACTCACTAGTCTAGCTCTTGTGGCATACCAGGTGAACCCTTGCTGCGTTAGCGAAACAGCTATGGTGGAGTAGACGCGATGTTTCTGCCATAGACTCTACCGCAACAAGAAATAGTCTCAACTTGTGCTCCATATTATTAACATTTCCTAGTCTGGCCATGAACAGGGTCGCGTGTTGGTTTCCAAGTCAAGCCAACCGTTGGTATATCGTCGAGAACAGCTTTATCGAGCCACACAAGCCGAACTTGACAACGGACTTCCCCGCATCATCTCAGCCACCCTCATTCTCATTCAACGATTGAGTTCCCGTTTGCTAGCAATGACGAATAGACTTGATGTTAAGCTTAATTCTTGGCAGTCTTGGGAATGGCTGTGTCTGGCACACCCAAGACCAATGGCCCGTCACTTCAAAACTGGTACGAAAATGTTAAAGAAGCAACTATCATCATCGAATCGAGATTATCCCATCAGCGTTACATTGCTCCGGCCCTGTCCGAAAAGGTAGAATCTACTACTAACTCGATACAGGGCAGATCAGCAGCTCCTCACAATTTCCACTGCTCGTGATGGACGTCCTTTGGGTTTAGTTCGTCCCGAGACAATGGTCAATGCGCGTCTGGAGAGAAGGAGAAAATCCGGGGGTGATGCATTTTCATCCAGAACACTTTTGTCGGACCGACATCTCGGACCGACAACATACTGAACAAGACATCGAATCCATCGTGAACTTGGTGGAAAACGCATCGTCTGACTAGAAATTGGCAATCCTGTCGGTCCGACATTGCGTTTCTACTCACTTTGAAGCCATCATGAGACTCCAGCTCTTGGCAAACATGACCTGACTTGTGAGTCTTTTGCTGTCTGTCTTGTCCATTTCGTCGGTCCGACGACTCGGTTCATTGCTGTTTGACTAGACTGTTCTTGGCATTTTGCCCCTGGCGTCCCCCAGCTTTGAGAAACCTTGGGAACGTGGAGAGATTTACGCGTTTCTGGGGTTTAGAATAAGAATCCCCAGATTCCCCAGCTTCTTTGTTTTCTGAACATTCCATTCCCAGAGCACTCTCCAGCAAAGACTCCTACTTTCCCATCACTCCAAGAGGGTTGCATCCCTTGACTCTCCTCCCCCTTACCTCATCTTGTTTGACACATTCCACAATGTCATCTTCCCCAAAGGCCAACCTTGCCCAGGTTGAGCATATCGATCCTGACTCCAAGATGGGTTTCGACGAGGTTGAGAAGCCAGCTGCGCGCGAGGCCAATGATCGCGAACATGATCTTACCCTGCGCGATAGTTTCCGCTTATATCCCAAAGCCATTGCTTTTTCTCTACTTTTCTCCACTGCGATCATCATGGAAGGTTATGATCTGAGTCTTCTTGGTAGCTTCTACGGTTATGATGCGTAGGTTGCCACCCAATGACTCTTAACCCGTCATCAAAATACTAACAAATTCTATCTAGATTTAAGCAAAAGTTTGGCAACGAAATCGACTCGGACGGCAACCCTATTGTCTCAGCAGATTGGCAAACATATATCCAAGTCGGTGGCATGTGCGGTCAAATCATCGGTCTCTACATCAACGGTTGGGTCTCTGATCACTTCGGTTACAAGAAGACCATGATGGCTTCTCAGATGCTCATGATCGGACTCATCTTCTTCCCCTTCTTCGCGCCCAACCTCCAAGTCCTCCTTGCCGGAAACATTCTCCTCGGTCTTCCATGGGGTATCTTCCAGACCCTCACACTCGCCTATGCTTCCGACGTCGCGCCCGTTGTCCTACGACCATACCTTACTGCCTACGTCAACCTTTGCTGGGTCATTGGTCAGCTCATCGGTGCCGGAGTTCTTCGCGGATTCAGCACCATGGGTGGTGACTGGTCATACAGAATTCCTTTCGCTCTGCAGTGGGCTTGGCCTCCATTCATCATGCTTGGTACCATTTTCGCTCCCGAGTCTCCCTGGTGGCTTGTCCGCAAGGAGCGCTACGAAGATGCCAAGCGATCCATTCTTGCGCTCGTCACTCAGTGTGATGTTCCCTTTGATGCCGACGCGCAGGTTGAGCTTCTCAAGGCTACCAACCAGATGGAGAAGGAGAACTCTGCTGGAACCAACTACTGGCACTGCTTCATGCGCAGCGATTTGAGACGAACTGAGGTCGCCTCTATTACTTACACCGCCCAGGCCCTTTGCGGTAGCGCTCTCATGGGTTACTCTGTTCAGTTCTACCTCGAGGCCGGTCTATCTCCCGAGAAGGCCCTTGATTTCAACGTCATCCAGTACTGCGTCGGCGCTGTTGGCGTTGTTCTCTCCTGGTTCTTGATGTCCCGCTTCGGTCGTCGTGATATCTACATCTGCGGCATGGCAACTCTCTTCTGTATCCTTATTGTCGTTGGTGCTCTCGGATGCATCAACAAGACCGAGAGCGTCGGCTGGGCCATCGGTAGCTTGCTCATCGTGTACACTTTCGTTTACGACATGACCATCGGGCCCATCGCCTACACCATCGTCGCCGAGGTCTCATCCACGCGTCTCAAGGCCAAGACCATCGTTCTGGCCCGTAACTTCAGCAACATTGCTGGCCTTGTCACCAACACCTTGATGCCCCGCATGCTTGGCCGAAACTCGTGGAACTGGGGCGCCAAGACTGGTCTCTTCTGGGCAGGTTGGTGTCTGTTGATCTTTATCTGGGCCTTCTTCCGTCTACCCGAGCCCAAGGACAGAACTTATGGTGAGCTGGATCTGCTTTTCGAGCACAAGGTTCCTGCGCGCAAGTTTGCCAAGACCAAGGTTGATCAATTCCCTACTTCTAGTTCCACCGAGAAGGTCCAGGAGCAGTAAATAAATAACATGGGTGGATTGTTTCAAGTTAGAACAAAAGAGTTAGAAATAATATATCTTTCATGAATTCTATCAAGAAGTATCTTGCTTTTATTGTGTCATGACATGTGTGATAACGGTTGGGATAGTTCAGTGTATGCAAGTTAGGTAACATCGAGGCTAAAAGGAGCCAGTCTCCGGATTCACATGCATTATATCACCAGTAGGGTAGTAGTTGATGACGTCAGTCGGGTTTACCAAGATATTGGCTAATTAATCTGTGGACATTTATGCAAACATATAGTAAGTTATATACATCTAGACACGACTCAAGAAGGTCTAGGCCTACTACTAGTATTGTACCGAGAAATTGTTACAAAGAACAGCTAGAGTCTAGTCAGACATGTCTAATTCCTTATCGATACTCTACGCCGCCAAGATATTACACATGGTTATCGCCAGCCAAGCCTTTTAAATTAACCAACCCTACCAACAATGCCGCTTCAAAGATATAATTGGCCGGGAATACGGTGGAAACGGCGGGGCGATTCTGCCGGTAGAGAAGCCCCTCATCATCTCGTTTAAGAGACTCTGGCATTTCCGGAGTAAATTCCCTCCAACGTCCCTCTCTCTTTTCCACATATACGGAAAGAAAGCTTTCTCTGCTTACTAGACCCGCGGTAACCCGGCACGAAGAAAGACCCACAGCATGATAATAACAGTGGAACAAGAGCAATCTGTCAGCCCGACGACCCGAAAGTCACACGCAAGGAGCCGGACAGGATGCATGACATGTAAGAATCGGCGGGTGAGATGCGATGAGCAGCGGCCGACTTGGTTAGTACAATTTTCTTCATCTTACATCTTACATCGACTGCAGTTCCATAAATGGAAATGATCAAGTGGCGGATTCACATCCCTGGCACCTCTAATCCTCCACTTGTTACAGAAATATCTAATGATTTAACAACAGCCTCAACTGCGAAACGGCTGGGCTATCATGTGGCTTTGCAGCTCCATCTCTGCCTCTTCGTGAGCGTCGCAAATCATATCTCCCTGGAGAGCAGCAGCCCTGGGCCTTGATAGCCAAGTCAACGCCAGTGGCGCCACCAAAACCCATCAGCGTTTGCTATCCATGTCCCATAGAAATGCCACTAAAGTCTATGGAGCTCCTTCATTACTGTCAGTGCTGAGTTTTAGAGATTCGAACAGACAATGCTAATAGTTGGCACAGTCCACAAGGCTGGTGGCAACGATGAACTGGCATTGCGATGCAAGCGACAGAACTTGTAAGTGCATATTCTCACTTCATAGCCTGATGTGTTCCAAACTGATAGGCCCAGACTGGCATCTAGCATGCACCATCCTGACGCGCTCCGAAACACACTCCTCATTGCTGGCTTCCATTACATCGTCAACGCGGGTCGCTCCAGCGATTTCAAGCCAACCCTCCTACTCCACAAAATAGAAACCATACGCTCGGTGAACAAATGGCTTCAACTATCAGATTCGAAAGCATACGCCATGTGCGTACGGCAAATATCTACTTTGTGTTTTAGCGAGGTATGATAGTAATGTCTACACTGCCCGACTCCCATATTGATCTTTCTAGTGCTATCTAGGACATTCGAGAGCTGCTGAAACCCATCTCAACGGGTTGATGAAGTTCTTGGATATTTACTGCCCTCTAGGCATGGTTAGCCCAGCGGAACCCAGTAACACTGCGGAGCTTTCAATACGATACATCATGCTGTGAGTGACACCACATCGTCTTAAACATCTTTTAACAGATTCAAAAGAACATACTCCTTTATATCTATTTGCAAAAGCCGTGTCCGCGTCGAATTAGTGGATGTCGGCGAAGAAGCACCCCCAGAAGTTATGGCGGCAATGCACGACCGATATAAAGTGGAGGCCGGAGGGATGGATCTCAAACTTAGAAGTATGGAAATGATTCCTTACTTCTTTGCTCCGTTGTCCTCCATGAGAGGATTCTGTGATATCGATGCATCTCCCATGATTAAGTGCCTCCTGTCCATGACTGAGATATGTCAATTGAGAGCACCAGCGACGGATGAGAAACCGGTCCAGCAACTAGTATGGCTCGAGGGTGCTGCCGTCAAGTGGATACTCGCGGCTATAGAGACTCATGTGGAGTCCATGCCCTGGCAAGACGACAGGACTCGCAAGGAGATATCTCCTGGGGGAATGAAGAGTTCCTGGTCTGGACTGTTCATCGCTACACAACTATACGTGCATCAAGTTCTTGGGCTCTGGATTTTAGATGCACCACTAGAGGTCAAGTTCCATTCCCACATCCTCGCTTATTTGAGCTGGGATCTTGCGAGAGGTGAAAGTTGCCTAGAAGCAGGATCTACCGTGGCATCAAACTTTTGGTTCTGGAAGGCTTTTGTGGGTGCCTTTAGTCTAGCGAGGCACATCGAAACTGATCACGCAATGGCGCTATATCCTCTTCGACGACAGTTTGTTAGGCTTCTGTACAAGTGGTCTGAAGCTACAGGTATCAAGACATGGAAAGAAGCGCGGGAGATTTTAATTGGTATTGTATGGCCCAGATCGGCATTTACTCATGGTTCTTTGGCAGAGATGATATGGTACGAGAGTCAAGTCAATATTCAAGAGTCGAGGGGTTCAAGTGTACAGAGCGCTTAATTCGGTACACATATTCTATTTTGGCATTGGTAAATTAGTCTCTGATCGAGGTTTTTACTGTGATGGTTCACGTTGATTTGGCGAAGTCGTAGTTCTTTTCGACGACTGTTTAAAGCAATACGGTCATCACTGTGAGTAAGAGCATCATCAGCCACCACGACACTCGAAAGGTGATAAATCCTACTAATTCCTTTTTTTACAATTCCAAAAGTCAAAAACATTCAACTGACCTGTCGAGTATTGACATGAACTTTAAATTTATATCCACTCATATAAGTGCCGCCTGGAGTCATCACGCCTGGAGGCAAACTCTTCACCCAGTAAGCACAGCCTTTTCCATTCAAATCTGACATTGATCGTCCACTGAGTGACTCACATCAAATAATTTATACAGCTATAAAGGTATTCCTGCCTCCTCAACAAATACCAACCGACGCGGTTGTTACAGAAACAAGACAAGCTTTTTGACTCACTCGAGTGATTACATAACCACGCTTACCCCATACAGTACCCATAAAAACCACTCACCCCGCCACATCAGTGGAGGGAGGCGCTAAATCACTTCAACCATAAACACACCACAGCACACACCACTTGGCTTCACTGTCTGTCACCCAACAAAGTCCACCTCAAAGGCGCAATAGTCAAGTCCATACTCTATCGCGTCGCCGACATGGTAGCCATACACCCAGTGCATCAACCCGGCGCTCCAATCGACTTGCTCGCCCGTTGCCCCGACCTTCTCATCGTCTCCATCCTTGAAACACTCCCCAAGCATGACCTCTGCAGCGTGTCGCGTCTGAATAAGCGCTACCACGCTCTCGCTGATGCCGTGCTGTACAATACAGTGCAGTGGCTAAAGCCCGAGCTTCATCTCATCTTCAGCCAATCGCTGAGCCGTCGGCCTCGTCGCGGCTCGGCGATTGAGGAAGTCAAGCTAGCCTATCCAGCGTCAGAGATAACACGTCTCATCTCTGACACGCTGGAGCCCATGAGCAGTGTTTCGCAAACTATTTCCACAATGTCCAACTTAAAGACTCTGGACATTGCTGTTCCTGTCGGACTCCTACATAGTATAGGGAACCTATTCAACGGGCCCTTTGATCTCGCTTGTCTGCAGTCCTGTACCCTGTTCTACCAGGATGAGGACGATCAGTACTGGGATCTACAAGAGAATATCCACATCTTTACACATCCTACCCTCGAGACGCTTGTTATCAAAAGGGCAAAGCTGGACGACCGCGGCTTTGAACCCATCGAACGGCCCCACAACACAGCTCTTAAGACGCTGCACCTGATAGAATGTGATATTAACGATGATACACTGTCGGATGTTTTGATGTTTCCCGAAGCCTTGAAGGAGTTTGTCCTCACTCAAAGAGAAGAACCCGAGCCAGAGCTTGAAGAAAGTTCAAGTAGCATTCGCGATTATATGATGGCGCTTAAAGAGCAGTGCCATTCATTGGAGACCATCACAATCGATTTCCCCATGTTGGCTAGCGGCAGAGCACTGGCCCTCAGAGAGTTTGTGAAACTCAAGACGCTACGACTAAACTGGGATTACCAACTCTTTGGAAAGTCAACCAAAAAGCCACGGCTTCACTCCGTAGGCCTACCACCCGAATTAGAAACGCTAGAATTCTTCAATCCTCTCGGCACCGACGAAGAAGTCACGGACTTGCTGGCGAACGCAATTGAGAGTCTTCATATTACCTGTAGGAAAATGAAGGAGTTGATTGTTCTTGTCGAAGAGGCGGAGATACCGAAAGAGGTGTTGGAGGCGATCAAGTCACAATCACAGTTACATCTAAGTGTTATTGGCGGCGAAGAAGATAGAGATGACCCTCAGTAGGGAAGATTGGATAGATTTGATACACGTTGGATACTTGCCATACTGGATAGAACATTTAATGAAGATACCTTTGAATAATGAAACCACTAGTCACTTCGGCAGAAAGATCTGCCAATCACGATGTACATTTGTCTTTATAAACGGGAAAAAGAACTCGAGTCCACCTTTTCTTCTTCCACTCCCCAAATAACCCAGATAGGTATGACGACAATATTAGTCCAAGATTAATACTATATTCAAAATCGACAATGTGCTGGATGAACCACGTACACGTCACCTGCCCAACCTGTGAAAATAGCCAAAAGACAGGTATCGAAGTAGAAAAATGCTCGAAAGCAATTGCCAGTGCAAAAACATGTGAATTGAGGAAGCGAGACACATTCAAGACAGGCGACGAATGTGCTAAATGTCAGGAGATCCAAAGGCTTAAAGACGAGGTAGACTTGAAGATGGCTAGGGAGGCGGGTAAATACAAGTGACTTAGAACCACGTTGGAACTGCCATGACTCCAGTGGCGCAGAGTTGTCAGCTGAGTTTGTAAAGATTGGGCTTTCTGGTCTGACCAAACACGTAAGAGCGAGTGACTTTATTCAGTAAAAGATAGCTAAATAAAAAAAAAATGGTAGAAATATGGTATGCCCAATACTGGATAGTAGCTTGGTTCTTGGAACAATCACACTGTTCATGTTGACAATATAGAGACTTTTTTGAGCTCGAATATCAGAATTAGTCAGCGGGTTTAGCTCAGTTGGGAGAGCGTCAGACTGAAGTCAAACTTCAATCATTCGATATCTGAAGGTCATGTGTTCGATCCACATAAACCGCACATCTTTTTTTTTAATTTTTAATTTATTTAAATTTCTTTCAATGCCTCTATCTGTCCCTTGGCATATTACTAGCAAGAATCGTTGGTCTTTTTACTCTCTACGTTGCATTTGAACACAGCAGAAGGCGGCGTAGAATGCCATCGATTAGGCATACAATGATCGAGCCAAAGAGCTTGTCGATTCTGTCACGCACCTTTGGGGGACGTTTACTACATCTCATGAAACCCAAGCAGGTTGTTCATTCGTCAACCCGTATTGAACTCTTCTTTGCTATCTGGAGATTGTATGTGTACTGACAAAAGCCTATCGTGTGGTAATAGGGCTCATGGACAACAGGAATGGTCAGTGGTGAACCACATGCAGATTGTCCACGTTCTTAGTCGTCAGGTGGGTAGCAAAAACAAAAGACAGACTTGAAGTAATCCAGACGAAATTATTAAACCACCCTTAAGCTATATAAGCACTAAGAATGATCTGACATTTATGTTGACTGCTAAATCAGTCACGGTGTTTTATGCAACCCGCTTGGTCGTCTAGGCTTTTGATCGATAGCGTTGACCCGTTTGGTAATGGGTCAATTCTGGTATATGGCGATAGGTCTATTGGTATGCTTGGCCTCTAGAGACGAGCAAGAACAATACTGTGCGAGCTAGGAAGATACCACTTTGTTTCAATCGCAGGAAACAGAAAGAACCCCTGGGTTATTGAATGTTGGTTTCCGTTGGTATTTAGCACCGGAAGGAGTTATCGCATGCAATAACAACTTTGTAAAGGGAGCCCAGTGGGTAACAGAAAAGCTGGCTCCCTAAATCTTAGGGTATAAAAATACTAAAGTACCTAGTTTAGGTAAGAAGCTTAGTCTAAATAGCAGGAGCTGGCCTAATATTTGCGTCTCTTATGTTCATAGTGGTCAATCTTTCTACTTCGTCCCCCCCCCCCCCCCCCCCAACTCTTCATTTCTTCAACATCTTCACTTTTTGGACCACACACGATGGACTCTCAAGGCGAAGAGGTCGAATAGGCTGATCAGCCTCAACAGCCCGAGACAAACATCGTTCAAGAGTCAGAGACCAATACTATTCGAGATGCGCTGATCGTTCTTGTCAATCAGAAGCTCGACGTTATCAAACGCATCGTCAACAAAATACCACCGAACGGTAATTATCACCTTCTCACAATGTCAGACTTTATGCTTGATGAAAATCCCTACCCAAACGGAATCGTCGATGAATTGCAACCGAGCAACCTTCCCGTTCAGCCACTTCCAACCTTTCAGATCGATCCAGACTACAACCTATCTGGATTTGGCAATCAGGTGCAAACGAGCATTTTCCCTCCCGATATAGAAGGACCAATAAACCCTTTCCCTCTGGCGGCACAAGGGCACCCTCTCGCTCCGGCGGCACAAACGAACCCTATCGCTCTAGAATCGCAAACGAATCCTCCCGCGCCGCTATTAAACACCCTTCATTTCGCAACCCTGCTACACATGCCTATGCATATCTTGGAACTCATTGCTAAGCAGCCTGTGAATGATCCTATTCGAGACCTTGGTACACTTTACACAGCAATCCAACAAATCCATGAGTGGAGTACGCAGTCATCCCTCCCCTTAGGTCCGTCGTGATCAATTCTGACACAATTTAGGTTTCAAATATCCACATATTTCTAGTCCGGAGGAATCACCAGAGAGGCAAAAATGTGTCGAATACGATAACCAGCGTTGCATTGTCACTGGCCATAAGATCAAGACATCCTGTCACGTTATTCCCCTTTCTCGAAGGTCTCTGCCTGGGGGAGCAGGCCATCGACTTGAAAGCATACGTTCAATCATGGAATACCTTGTCGGGTTCTCGCATCTATCAAGAGACGTGGAAAGCCAGGAACTCTTGGGGATGTTGGCAGCAGAAGTCGACATACCAAAAATGTACTGGAATTTGATCACTCTGACCCCCGGTATCGCAAACATGTGGGAAAGAGGCATGTTTGCATTCAGATGGCTGCACCACACGCGAATCGTTGCCGACCCTTGGAGTCATGTCGGAAAAGTGCGTATCACACTGGAGTTTGTGTGGATGCCCTTCAACACAAGCAGATGGCGACTCGCTCCTTTCGACCTCAACGAAGCCCAAGGTTTATAGGCAGAATTGGAATACGTTTGGGGGGTCAGTGGATCAGAAATAACTGCTCGCAACGTCGATGGTCACGTGATTCGAAGTGGGGAGAAATTCAATATTGTCCGCGAGGAAAACGATGTGCAGCTTTGTCGACTTGCGTTTGAGTTGCAATGGGCACTTGTATGCTCACATTGGGTTTCGGGGGTTTATTCTTAGTAAGCAAGTAGTCTAAGAAACTTAGTTCAAGTGCCATAAGATATCCTACCTAATAATTTCATCTCTTATGCTCCCAGTGGTCAATTATTCTGATACCCTGAGGGCTGCTGAGGAGGTCTCACAGTGTTTTTGTATTGTGCGAGATAAATGTTGCCTTTATGCCTACATTCTATGACTATTGATACAAGGCAACCTCTTTTTTTTTTTTAACGTTGTATAACCCATCAAATTCCCTTGCGACCGCTGCGTCTGTCTAAGCGCGCTTAAAAACGGTGATCCCTTGAGGAATTCCCTGCTTGTCCTTCACACCAAGAAACAGTCTCAATCTGGACAGAATATCAGCGACGGCAGGTAACCCCTCCATATCCAACCCCTTCCCATCTTCTCCGTTAATCTTGAAAGGCCTCATCTTAATTTTGTGCTCCTCGAGCTCCGCTTTCGCCGGTTCCAGTGGCAAAATGCAAGCCACCTGCGGTGTCGCAACCGAATTGCCCAAGTAGCCAGCCACGACATTCAACCAACTCGGGATACTGGGATCGGGGAATGACAAGATGACGCATCCGCCGGATTGAACTAAGGGGTCGTTCTCGTCGGCATTAGATTTCGGGATCCAGATTTCCGTCTTGATTTTTGAGAGATCTGGTTTGTCTTGCTGGGTGATGGATTTCCAAATGGTGTAGCCTTGATCATCTGTCTCGGGGGTCTGAAGAGCCAGCATGTAGCAGCCGTTGTATTTGGTGTGACCGTCTGGGTGGGCGTCTGCGTCGATTGTCGCAGGGGCGCATGATGCAACAGGACAAACGGTTGTCAATTGACCCTTGGTTCCGCGTTGCTGTGCCTTGCCGGTGTCTATTCTCTCAAGACCCGTGAGCTGCCTTCGAACTGTTGCTTCGTCTCCGTGGGCGATAGAAGCTGCCAGGGCCAATTGGACGCCGATGAGAAAGGTGAGTGTGGTCGCACACCAGACGTAGGGCTGTGCCTTGACAGAGGCTACAACCCATTCAACGACAGGTTCCATGTATTTGTCCATCTTGTGATTATTGAAAAGATTGTGAAAGGAATGAGAAATTAATTTCAAGAGTCGACGTTAATCAAGGGTAGCCCACGTGTTAATTTGGGTGAGCTGATTGGCTACCATGGACTGCCAAGTCGATACCTCTGGTCTACAGGTGTAGATGTTTAGTTACAATCTACTGGGCAGCAGAAAAGTTAACCTCCCAAGTCTTATGTTACAAAAATAAATAGAATAAAGAGCATAGTCTAAGTAGCATAAGCTGATCTACTAATTTCATCTCTTGTGCTTCTAGCGGCTGATTCTTCTGATACCCTGAGGACAGTCAATTAAACTGCCACTTAGGCGTCTCGTAACCCGCCTCAGGGTATCAGAATTTAATGGTTTATACAACGTTAAAAAAACAAAGAGGTTGCCTTGTATCGATAGGCATAGAAAGTAGGGCATAAATGACACACTCACCAAGACTCGGCCTAAACGTAAAGTAGTCGTATGGTCGCAAGGGAATATTAATTATGTTAATAAAAAGTTCTGTTCACGGCGGTGTTGCCCCTATGGTCGTCAGGATCCGGTTGTCAACCTCGCTATTTCTTCCTCAAATTTGGCCCACGCCTTTGGAAGAAAACACCCATCAAGCCAATAATTCCCTCCATGATCCTTTCCCTTTATAATCATGACATTCTTGGACATGAAGCTCTCCTTTGCAGACGAGACATAAATCTGGGTCATGTAGCCTCTTGCGTTCTTCCTCGCTAGACTCCCATCTCCCTCTCGAAGCACAGCCGCACTAAAGTCAGCAGCTTGCGTCAACTCCGCCTTTGTCCAGTTCGTGATGATGATCAGAAGCATATTTGATTCGCCAAAGAGAATAGCATCTAAACCATTTTGACTCTCAGCAATCGCGCTCTTCAGATAAGCGCGTATCTGTGGTTTGGTTGTTTGCTGTGTCAAATGCTTGCGGTTCTCTAGGGCGATAGGACCAAGTGGACCTCTGACCATGGAAGGAGAAGAAAATGTGAATTGGCAAAGTGATAGGTTCTGGAGATATACTCCAGTTGAGTGCTTTATTGAATCGAATCGATACCGGAGATTGACCGCGTTGAGGATTGAAACTGGAAGTTGACGAGGATCGGATGACGCAACTGTCTTTGCTGTCCATGCTGATAAGACATCTCCTTCGCTGATGAACGGTTTCTCATCGTGATCAAATCCATCTCCAGTGGTTAAGTCCTCCAAAGCCTCGCGTCGTAATTGGGAAATGGCTGACTTGGGTAGAAATATAGCGCGGGATTCGGCTTTTTCGTACCACAGCAACTCCCAAAGGAAGCGCAGCACAAAGATGAACATTTTGAACCCTTTGATGCGTTTGGGAGCGATTTCAAATCTCTCTTGAACAAAGAATTCGGAGTGATTTTCAATGTGGCCTTCTGCTATCTTGTGGGTAACATCCTTTTGCGCACCGAAAACGGGCGAGACATCCGCCTCGCGCCCTGCAATCACCCGTGACCAATTTTGTAGCAAAGCTTGTAGCCCGCCAGCGTCCATGAGCATATGTGAGAATACCAGAGTAACAAGGGTCGTGTTCTTGAAAGACACAATGTTTAATGCCATTTGTGGTTTATCACCCACGAGGAGATCCCAGCCATTGACAGGATTGCCAGGCGCTGTAACGAGAATTTTGAGCTCATGGTCTCCTGGATGAACGCTGGGCTGCTCCCCTGCCCTGGGTAGTTTTTGACCTATTGGATGATCTTCGATGTTCATGTCGAAATCTCGTTGCGAATATTGAAAAGACGGTCGCGCTTCTGTGAATGCCTTGGGAACATGGAACTCGGCCCTGCCTTGGGCCTTTACACGGGTTAGATATAAACACACGACTGTTGCGCGGCACTTACATTAATCTTATAGCGACCGCCCAATTTTCTCCAATCTCCAATGTCAATCAGCGTCGCTAGTGAAGTACGTAGCTTCTCAGTATCGAGTACATCGTTGAAGTGAAATGTCCAGTGCAGAACCATGTCGCGCTGGGCTTTCGTATCGTCTAGTAACATTGCCGGATAGACGTCGTCATCGTCAAATTTTGGCTGCTGATCTGTGGTACTAAGACCAAACATTGTTGTTATGGTGTTGATGATCTGTTGCTGTCGAGTACTTTTAGACACTATCTGCAACGAACAAGTATGGATTCTGCTGAAGATGGGCTGAGGCATGTCCGGTCCGACGGCCTTTAAAGAGTCCTACGGTATCTCACGCGCTGCGCCGCTCTTACGTTCAATCGCGGGGTTGCAAACACGGGACGTGAGATATCAGGCGTCAAATCAAATTTTAGTATCACAAGGCCCATCTAAGCACTAACACGCATCGATAGCAAAATGGTAGTCTCTGTTGGTTGGTGCTACCTTGTTACGGCAGGTCCTGAAAGGGTTGGGAAACGCCGTGTCCAGGATGCGAGCAACTGAACACACAATCATGCCGGCTTCTAATCCAATACCATGACACAAGAACGCGGGTGAACACGATTGCATGTTGCCGATATCTAACAACTTGCTACGTTATTCATTACCAGTATCCTCCACATACAAAATGCGCCTGTCTAGGGAACACCACAGTTAAGGTCACAGAATCGGTGGCTAATTCTATGTCGGAGCTGACGGTCGAGGTACTGGCCCAGGTGGCGGATGATAATGATGCACTGGTGATTTGTCCGTGACTATCAAAATGCTAGATTAAAAATAGGTCATTGTTCCATCTAGTCCCATACCGGACTGTCAGACCCCAATGGCTTGGGCGGTCGATCCCAACCAACCTGTACACCTTCAATTGAAGCACTATGCTTTATCGATTTCATTATTCCAAATGTTGTCTCTCCAGTCTCAAAATATTTATCAGGGACATCTTCGTGTTTCTTGAAGTCTTTCGCATCGAAACCACTTGATCCAGGATACTGTCCCAAGCTTCTCAAATACTTCATCATGCCTGCCAACGACACATCTACTTTCCACGAACCTCCTTTGATAGATCGATGATAGACGGCAGCCATGACACCAACTGCAAGCATGTATCCACCAGAATGGTCCAGTGCTTGACACGGTGTCGGGCGTGCAGCCTCTCCTTGTCCCGCATGTTCAGCTTCGGAGACGTTCATCCCCGAACATGTTTGAACCATTGAATCGAACCCGCGACGACCAGACCAGGAACCATCAGGACCAAAAGCAGACATGTTGGCTACAATAATGTTTGGATTGATCTTGATCAATTCCCCTTGCGATAAACCATACGAGGCTAGACTTCCAGGTCTAAAACCTTGTACAAACACATCACATTCTCGGAGTAGGTTCAGAAGCTTCTTGTGGTCGGCGGCGTTGTGTATGTCGAGTTGAACCGTCTTTTTGCCGCGCCCGAATTCGCGATCGAGTACAGGCAGATCTGGCAAGTTTGGAGAGGTGACCCATATAACTTCGGCACCGTAGGCTGCGAGAGTTTTGCCGCATAGAGGTGCCGCAATGACGCGACTCATCTCAACCACACGCAGACCTTGTAGGCATTTGGTATTTCCGCCAACCATTCTCCTGGGTATGTCGCTGGGTGACGATTGCGAAATTCGCTTGATGCTGATGGGGAAATTGCTGATAGCTCTCGACTGTGCAAGTTGTTCCCACTGTCTGTATGAACGTAACGCGTAGATGGCCGTCTTGCCTTCAACAGTTCCGCAGTTCTCCAAGTCGATAGCAGCCCAGTTCGCTGTTCTCCCAGATACCTGCTCTCTGGTTGCATCGAGTGGCAATCCCAGAAGTTTGAGTGTGCCCTGGACATGGTTGGGGAACGAGTCATGAATGCGAACATGGCCATCTAATGTCTTGTGTAAACCACCAATAGTTCCCCGAATGGGTGTGGGTTGTCCGTCAATCGTGTACAGTCTTTCCGATTTGTACTCGATTACGGCGTGTTCGAGAGGGACTGTGACTTGAGGAACAGCTATTCCGTTGCGACGGGCGTGGATCTGAGCTGCTGCTAGAGCAGACAGTGCGATGGAAGCTTGCGCAAGGATCCCGATCCTGAAGGATGACGGCAAAGCCGGACCTTCAAATCCTGGGAGGCTGACTGATGTCAACGCAGCTCCAGGGAGATCGAGACCTGTCCAAACATCGTGTACAACATCTTTCGCTGTCATGTGTTCACGGTCCAGCATTTTAGAGCCATCAATGATCTCGGGCTGTGCCATGATTGAAGAATTAAGTGCTTTGGGATATTTATCTTCAACTGTCAAAGGTTGACTGTATTGAAACCATGCCGACCCCGCATTGGGAATGATGAGATGCATTAATTAGCTTCCTTTTCGGCATTTTCTCGGTATTGAAATTGATGACAACTGACTGACAACAATCGAGAAGAGTATAAAACTAGTAAAGAAATATATCATATCAATTTAAAGTGATTGGTGATGGAGTAAGTCACCTACAGACGACAGACTATATTTCTTAGTGCTCCCTTGTAGTAGCTTAGTTTCTCATACATATCCTTTCCCTCGCAACCTGGGCCTTTCGATTGACTTCGAGACAGTAAGTAAAAGGAAGAATCCAACCGTAGTGTTTCAACTACGTACCTGATACTCAACATACCCAACCTAGGTTCTTCTTGAACAACTAATCCAATGCCAATATGATGCTCTCCAAGAGTATTGAGGGAAGATGCGTTCAAGCCAAAGCATTCTCCTGTGAATATGCCGAGTCTTTGGCATATATGGGACAACGCTCGGTCAGAATCATGAGATGAATGGTTCTTTAGACCGTCATAACAATGGTCAGCAAGGTTTGCGCCATTTCCACAACCTTGGCATTGAAATTGGTCACTTGAAGTTGATCTTTGTTCGCTGGGGCCAACGTTTCTAATAACCTTTGCCCGGGCTTGCAGCCTGGTTGTGAAACATTGTAACACACAAACACTCACAAATGACAGCCACCTCCACACCGGTCACGTTGCAGAACCATGCCGGGAAGTTAGCCGGGCTTCATGCTCTCGCTGCGGGACCTTTGGCCAACACCATTTGTGGTCACTATGCTCGCTTGGCCTTGCTTTTATACATAGCTAAGCGGCTTATCCCACTTTGACGTTATACGGCATTTCTGTTTGTTTTCCAACTGTTTTTTCTTCATCATTCGGTGCTCAAATTTTTTTGTTGTAATCTTGAGAATCATAATGAGTGACTCCAAAGAGACTTTCAGGGAACTATTACTGGCCGATGCTTCGCCTTCAATCCGCCGCAATGCCATCGAGCTCAGCCCAGCGCTAGCGCACATTGACAGAGGCATCACCCATTTTGTGCAAATCTCATTATCTCAGCCCTAAGCAGCAGGGCCCATTTCAGTAGTACAACTAAACACATCGAGAATTTGGAGCCTGATGTGTCTGACATCGCAAGCTCTTACGTCAAAGTCTCCCGGACTAGAACATACGGTGCATACAATCGCCAGCAACTTGAACCTCCAACTAAGCCTGCGGCTTCCCCTTCCAGCAACACAAGAACAGATCTTAACCTTGCAACGGATGACAGTTGCTTCTATCGGTTGGTTATCTTTTCTATTCAACTGGAAAAGGTCTACTGTCTCAAATCTTTGCACCATCGAAAGCGGTCCTTCCTTAAAGCAGACCAATCCACACATGGAGGATTGCATATGGTCTATCAATATGTTTATACGACCCTGGGGATTAATTCCACAGACATGTGATAAAAGAGCCCTCATAGATAATCTGCTCTATTTGTCCAACTTGAACTTACATTCTCTTACCCACATTGGCCGTCTCAACATCAAGTGAGTTTCGTATTTAAGTTAGCATCTTATCTTGGATATTTCTACCAGAACTCTGCACATGTTCCAATATCCCTCTATATGCCTTCTTGTCATGTCCAATGGTAACTATCAGAAGATCATACATAAGTAAGAAATCCGTAGGTGTGTACTGTTGCCATCACTGACAGGAATACAGGATACTCAAAGGCCTTTGTGAACCTACAAATTCGTTACATCGAGAAGTCCTCTTATCCCTCCGCTTCATATTTGGAGCCACTCGAAAATCAAGAAACCTAGCCAGGAAAGTTGCATTTCTTGGCCAGCCATAGCAAGATCACGATGCGGTCTTTGATGATCTCTTTCAGGGAAAGTTTGACCATATTCTGCTTCAATCACCACCAGGTTCACCAAGAACGCTAAACGGCCAAGACTTTCTGACGCCCTGGAATGATTTCCCATTGCTAGGAGAACGGCTTCTCCAGATTCAGAACTACAACAAAGGACAACGCCCGACAAGCACTCGAGCAATGATTAGAGATAAACAAAATCCAGCACAGTGGTATACTTTATGGGTTGTGTTGCTAATAGGGAGTTTGAGTTTGATATTATCAATACTGCAACTAGGTGTAGGCATTGCCCAGCTTATTACCTCATTGTAGAAAAGATTATAGCTATTATTGTAATAAAAGTACTGTTGACTAAATCTATTGCGACCAAGTCTGCATGACAAAGGATCTATGTGATACTCATATACTGTTACGTGCTCTGTACTTGTGCTATTTTGATAATCCCCTTTTTAGAATATCAACTTGTCCCTATTGACCCCAAATAACGCCAGTCCATTCTCAAAAGCGGACTGTCGATCATCAGCGCCAATCTCTATCTCGTCCGCAATGATTCTCTCTCGACTATTGAGCAGTTCCATCGCAACGTCACGCCATTCTACCTCCATCTTATCCTTCTTCAGCTCAGGCGCTAATCCAAGATCGAGCTTAATCGACCCCAGACGTCCATCACGCTTCCTGAATTGGCCATCCACAATCACTGCCTCAATGTCGGAAGGTGATGAATGATTGATAATAGCGCCGATTTGATCTTCTTCAACTGCACATATCATACTAGGTCTGAGAGTGTCCCAGATAATGAGATCAGCCACCTTACCTTCTTCTAGGGAACCAATCTGGTCCTCCATATGGATCGCCCTAGCACCGCGTATCGTTGCCAACTGGAATGCATCCTGGACATACACTTGGTTCCGTCCGGGGAACTTGCCAGTGTCGATGATTTTGTTATTGCGACGAGAGCGCTCAACCTGGATTGCAATTCGCATCTGTGTCACGATACTTGCGCTATTGTTGCTATGACAGTCGATACCCAGAGAGCTGATAGAGGTACAGTTCTCTTGAAAGCAAATGGGCCAGCCATGAGACATCTGGAGCTCAATCTCGGGGGTGGAAGAGACAGCTGCGCCGACCTTCTTGAGCTTTTCAGCATCCGAGTCGTTCAGCGGAGTCGCATGGGATAGGAGAATGTCTTTCTTGAGGAGACCATATCCCTCCAGTATGTCTACAAGAGAGCCCTCTGTCATAGGGTTAGTCGGTTTGCAGCGATGGAACAACGGTGTCAAACTAACCAAGCAAATTTGCCACATAATGAGACGTGATAGTCTTGATTCCCAACTCTCTGACTTTGCCAAATATGCCGACGAGAACCTCCTTTGGAAGAAAGTAAAAGTCGAATCCAAAGCCCATGGTAACACGCCCATCGCTAAAAGGACCGCGTTGACAGAGTTCGGTCAACTGTTCGAGGACCCAATCCGGGATAAGAGTGTCTTCAAACTCGAAAGGCTTCCAGGTCCTGACTCTTCCAGTTGGCGTGTAGCAGTATATAGATCGGATGCCAGATGAAATGGTTCCCGACAAAGCAGCGGTGTCTTACCAAACGTCAGTTGGGATTTCACCACATCCTTGAAGCTCACTTACTATGCTCGGGGGTGTATGATATATGTGCATGATCGACAATGGTGGTGGTCCCTGCTTCGAGGGCTTCGAGGCATCCACCCAGCTGTCCCCAGAACACATCTTCCGGTTTGTAGCTGCGCGACACCATATTTCCTTGTGTAACAATCAGCAATGTCATTTCCGGGGTCGTCGAATTATTACGAACCAGGTGCCATGTACTCAAGTAAACTGTGGTCTGCATGTCGCCCCTTCATCTGCGTTTGCCAAAGATGGTGGTGCGTGTCGATGAAGCCCGGCGTGATGAGCTTAGCCGTACAGTCGATCACTTCAGTTGCATCAGACGGTGGATCAATTTGGGCTGCGATTCGAGTGATTTTATTGCCCTCGATCAAGAGTGAATGGTTCTTGAGTGGAACGATGTGATCATCTCCGGGGCCACGAGGGACCAACAAAGTGGCGTTCTGTAACAGGATGGATGCCATTCTCGGATAGTTGTATTGTAACACAGTTTATGACAGGAAGAACCACGACCTTCAGCTTTATCGGTTGCACACGCTCTTCATATAGAACTCCCAACAGCCTACACGGCTGATTTAGTGACTACTCTCACATCATCTCAGGTGAGGGGTTGATGGGTAACTGGGTATACGATTGGCTGTTGATAGCCTATCTCCCTGGGCCTCAATTCCCCCCGCCTTGTAATGGTAGTAAACACGCCGATATATCACGTCATCGTCCTGATGGAGACTTTTTCTTCTCACCAGATTACAAATAATGGTCACAATATCGTCATACATCTCGATCACCAACGGGTTGATCTCTGGGGTTCATATGGTGCAGTATGTGGGTGTGTTTGGCGGTGTCCTGTCATGAACCACGAACCGCGAACCATGCACCGATATGCAGGACCGTTAATTCGAGTCAGATCTTTCATAAACCATGAGACCAGTTTCCAATTCTATGAATGCCGATGAACCCGGAACGTTATTTGTCTTGAATTTAGCTTTTGAAACAAATCCGCTATGGAGGAATCTTGATTTTGAGAATTCTTACTTCGTAGCCAGGCGAATGTGCCTCAGAAGTGCAGCCATAGAGTCATCACTTGAACCGGTTCAATCAGACAAGTTCCATTCTTAAATATGTTGCATTTTTCTATCTGTTTCCGATGAAGCTGAATCCCAGTTGGCGCTTACATCGCTCACATCTGTACTCGCTGCTAATTAAGGTTACTTGTTAGCGGTAGCTGTTTAAATAAGCTTATATTTATTACCAAGGCACAAGCTGACTAGTACGACTGGTTCCGCAAGACAAACGATGTGAGAGGGTTTCGATTGAAGGTAATGACACAAATTGAGAGCTCTGGCCTTGACCTCTATGTCGGAATCAACCACTGGACATCCATGACACTGTACAGCGTCGCAATGGCTTCTTAGACTGTTTTACTACCACCACTGTTATGTTTGACAAACCACTGGCGACGTGAATGGGCAGCCACTTCAGAGAGGATCTGCGTAGTTTCTAATAAGACCTCCAGATAGGTACCTGATATACCTCTGTTTTATGGAGTGGAGTTGAGCGTCTACCTGTAACCTCTCTTGGCATGGAAGAGAATTTGTTCTTAAGCATGCAACAAAGCCTGTTCGGTTTGCGCTGCTCTTCACTGGCCGCCTCTCTGACCAGTTCTCCTGCCGGGGATCTTTTACTAGAACAAACCCTGGGCAAGAATTTCGCTTGGTGTGGCTCTGAGGGATGGCTCAAATTTCAACATGCAGATAATTGTCTCGCAAATCTTCGCAAGTCCCTCCTTGGTGAACTTATCCTTTCCATCATGGAAGAAGTATGTTGCTTCCATCCATTCTTGAAGCGTAAATCTCTCATCGTCATGAGACACATCTTTTTGCATTGCATTCCATTTGGCTTGCCACCTTGACGGAAACTCGTCACCGATTTCCTCAATCATCTGCTGACCGAGTTGAGCGTGATTCTTAGGAAGGACTTCAAACGCAGGTTGACCTGTTATCAATTCGAAAATCCAGAATTGTTGGTTAGTTACTTGGAACAATTATATACAATTGTTTACCTACCAGGCAGCCAGCGCTCCATAGATCCACTCGACGATCCAGCCTGTTCCCAAAAATGGCCTCTGGCGCCCGCATAACCAATGGGGTATTTAGTGTGTTTGGCACGTTGTTTCTCAAGAAGCCTTCTCCGAAATCAATGATCTTGATGGATGAACGATACAGTATATGATCAAGCCCCCGGAAAGTTGCAGGTCGAACAATTTGGGTCGGTACATGGTTCCCCAACGGCCCACCACCTTTTTTTGTCACTGGACCTGCCTGGAGCTTGCCGAGTGTTGCCATGAAGTCTTCTTCGTTCAGAGATTTAAGATCTGGCACGGCTAGAGCAATGTTTCGAGTATGCAAATCTATATGATAGTTAGCATGGCATGAAAGAACCTGACACATCCAAACCTTACCCCCATGCGCGATATCGTTAGCCGCGAGAAAGTCAAGCCCACGCAGTGCCTACTTCGCGAAACTTTTCGCAACCTTGGCAGGAAGCCGATGGATATTGCAATAAAATTCAATAGCATCCGAAACACTGGGTCCCGCAAGCTCCAACACCAGGCACTCATGGGAACCATTTGGACCGCCAAGAGTAAAGTGGTCCAACATCTGGTTTACATGAGATGATCCAGGATGATGCTTGTTTAGAGCAGAAATTGCTTGCAAGACGTCAAGTTCCCTGGTATCCTTAGCCTCAGAGACTTTGACTTTTACTGCAACATAGGAATTGTTCCTAGCACCGTATTAGGAACAGTATTCGTTGGTCTTGACTTAACATACTCTTGGTCCTTTGCGGCCCATGTAGTGGAAAAACTACCCCATCCTAACTTGTGGAGAACTTTATACCTCCCATCCTTCAGGATATCACCTAATTCAACAGGATGGTAGCCGCCTGGCTCATATCGATAAAGTGGTTCAGCATCGATGCCGCAATCATGCGTGAGGTGGCATCTTGGAATAATGACGGCGATTTCAGTTCAGTCGATGCAAGTATATAGAAGGAATGGAGTAGCCGTTGGCAGGAATGAGACGCGCCCTCCAAGATATTAGGCGCGTCATGGTTACCGCAAGCTGTACTGTTCTCGTCAATCCTTGTTCCATTTACATGGCATCACTCTCAGTAATGCTCGAGACATTTTGCTTGCATGCGTCACGTGTACAAACTTTGATCATGTCGAAACTCTGTTTTTTCATCAGCAATTTACTTGGTTGTGCCATTGCGGACAGCTCCTACTCATTCTTAAGAGAAACTTGACTGGTCCTTGGTTCATCATTTCGGTTACGAAGATGTGACCTATCCCTCTGATAAGTGAGCCATAACAGAGAAACCATGCACGAAGTCAATCTGACATAAACGGTAATGAGTGGCTATCAACTCCTGATGTATTTCCAGAAGCTTAACAGTTCTTATCGTGTTTTGAATAAGTCTTGTCGTGATACCTGGTTGTTTCTTCTCACCATAGACTGTATGTACCGTAATACGAAACGTTTTCCACAACGGGGGCTTGGTGTAGGGGTATCACGTTCGCTTTGCATTGTTCCGAATGCTTGCGAAAGGCCGGGGGTTCAAATCCCTCAGCCTCCATTTTTGCTTGTCCACATAATGATAGCTTGTTGCTTTTTACCAACCTGTATACTGTCTAGAATAGCTAGTAATAGTCAAATATTTCAAGCTACAGGTAGACAATCCGAGCAGGCTCTCGTGTTTCAACGAATCTCGTGGGTCTTTTGAGAGTCCATTGAGGGTATCGTGATCCACAGTAACTAAAACCAACAAGGATCCAGCGTCTGATCATGACCACAAGGTGGCGGTGCAAAGTGTCTACTCCCACAAACTGCCTGCCACCAGCCACCCCGCCACAAACTACCACAACCCTCCACTTGCCACCAAAAAGACACACGACTCGAGATCTATCCATGACGCGATGAATAAGAACAAACATCAAAAAACAAAGTGTGTCTCCGGTGCGGGGAATCGAACCCCGCTCGCCGCGGATTTCTCGAGATGAAAACGCGGTATGCTAACCGATACACCACACCGGATATTAGATGTTAATCACCACTGCTATTAGCGTCTATATAGAGAGTCGTCTTCTGAGACGGTCAGAGCGTATTGCTAATAAATCTGCATTCTCTCAAGTCTAGATACAAGAGGGTAATTATAGACTTGAAACTTTGCGCCTCTATGGTATTCTCTGAGATACAGCGTGTTGAGTCCAACTTGTCACGAGCCTTAGTTCAACTCGGGACGCTCATTTGGTGTATCAACGACAATCGATAAGCTCACGAGGTTCTCAATTAACAGTTTGATCAGATACACATATATTTACCGTCAGGCAGTCAATACATCTCATAATACCACCTCATACACACAATATTATGAATTGCAGTATGCCTAGTCTGGAGTACTGGCTACATGCGGTAAGAAATTAGACAAAGTTGATGGTCTAGGGTAGTATCACAACGTAGAAAGTGTGGCCTTGAAATCACTCATAACCATGTAAGCGAGAGAAAAGAGTAGGCATTATCCACCAAATCAACCAAGGCCTTGGGATTTTTCCATTAAAAGCTGGTTAATTGTATTCATTGTAAGCAAGTTGCAATAAGCTACCATTTAATCTTGAGACGCCTTCAACAAATTTCTCGCCCTAAATGCCGCCACAACCGTGTGCTCCGCCCCAGACCCCTGCCCTGTAGGGCTGTGATCTCAAACTCGGGGCCGAAATCACTGAAGACCCATGCATAGAATTTGTCGGGACCGGCAATATGCCCAACATCGAAAAGAGGGTGACTGTGTTTCTGGATCAAGGAGGCGATGCCCCAGACACTAGCCAACGTGCTCAACTAGTGCCATACGTTATTGGCCGCGGAACGATCTAATCTAAAATTGTCCATCACCATGAAACGGCCAAATTATCACTCTAATTAAACAAGCATCAGCAGTTAGTCTCGGGCCCGAAGTCAGTCGTGAAGTAAGCGACGATGTATCTCATTATTTGGAGCTGCCATGCAGGAAGTGTATATATAGGCAGTTCATTGTAGCATCAAATAGTTCACCCTTACAACACTACTATCCTATTGTTACCATCTTGATTTTATTTTGCATTCTTTTACGCCCTCCATCATGAAAGGTAGTACTTCTCTAATCATTGCATCGAGCACTCTGCTGAGCGCTACAAGTGGCCTACAACTCAACAAGCGTCATGATCCTGCCGTCGTATCAGTCAACTTTGAGAAAAGAGCAAGACACGCCTCCGACTCCCTTGGAAGGCGAGCGGACAATGTCGTGGACATGTTTGTTGACAAGCATGGCATGCGGATTTCTTACTGGGCAAACTATACTATCGGCACACCTCCACAGAACCTCTACGCTGAGATGGACACTGGCAGCTCTGACCTACTTGTCCTGACGAACGAGATTGAAGCCTGTAAGAAGGAAAAGTGCATCGGCAACATATTCAATACCAAAAGGTCCCAAACGTTTAATTGGGTTGAGAGCGAAGATCAAGTTCACGGCTCTTTTGGGAGTGGAGAATCGTGGTCGGGATACTACGCCAAGGACACTTTTAGCTTGGGCGATGTCAAGCTCGATAGCTTCCAATTTGTTGCCACAGATGTGTTCAACGGTACCGTCGCTGGTATCGTAAGCATTTTCGGTGTCGGACTTCCCATCGGTCAACGTGCTGCCAAGAAATTTCCCAGCCTTCCTTGGGCTTTGAGGAACGCCGGTGAGATCAACACTGCTGCGTACAGTCTTTGGCTCAACGACGACCAAAGCGGTCACTTTCTCTTCGGTGGCGTCAACAAAGCCAAGTACAAGGGGCCTCTTGTCACATTCCCAATTCCTGTGACAGCTCCCTCCGACGATGAGCCCGATAAGCTTCTGGTTGTCATGGAAGGGTTTGGCACAACCAATGACGGCAATTCTACCACGATCGAGTTTTATCCACGATCCGTATTGTTGGACACGGGCACTATCAAGAGCCGTTTGACTGAAGACATGGCACTACATGTGTTGGCAACCCTCGGCGGTGTTATCTCGGAAACATATGGCGCCATGGTGCCTTGCGAGGAGAATCCTAAATACACCCTTGACTTTACCTTTGGAGAGTTGACTATCAATGTTCCCCTAGCGTACTTTACGTCCAAATCCAACAACGTGGTCGGCATCGATGGTGCCTCTTACTGCTCACTCTTCTACGATCCCAAAGCTACCAACATCATTCTCGGCGATGATTTCCTCAAGGGAGCCTACGTGGTTTTTGACCACGAGAATATGGAGATCTCTTTAGCCCAGTATAACCCCGACGGAGGGAAAGATGATATCCACGAGATCGTCAAGAACGTTCCCGGTGCTACCAACGCCAAGAACATCCCTATGAAGTTCGACCAATTTGATGGGACTGCAATGGGCGATCCGACATCAGTCCCAGCGGGACTCAAGACAGTTTCCATGACCATTCTCAGCAGTGGAACTGCCTCTGCATCAATGAATGGTGATTACCGGTCTAGCAACGCGGGTCTCTCAATCGCTCAACCCACCGAGACTGGAGACGCCAAAGGCTCAGACGACGAAGACAGCGCGGCCGTGAGAAGTCTGCCAGGAAAAGTTATGTCTGTAGTCGTTTTTGGTATTATCACTGGTTTGTTGTGTATTTGGTAAAAGTTAGAGCATAGGGGAAAGAATAGCGTTGTTTATTTATTGATATCAGTCAAGCATTTACAAATGTTGTGGTTAGCATTAGTGCAGAGTGTATTGAATATAATACGAGTTGATTACTGCGACAATGATTTCAATCAGTATACTTGAGAAATTGTGAAACACAACCGAATAGCAATGATCGTAATCTTAGCAACGCACATTTATGGCATACACTATTTTCATAGGGACAAAAAAATAAAAGCCTTGATTGGCGGGTGGAGAGACAAAAGGAATGATCACGCTGGGGATCGAACCCAGAATCTTCTGATTCGTAGTCAGACGCCTTGCCATTGGGCCACGCGACCGTGTTTCTTGTTGAAAGACTAAGCTCAGAAAAGTCACTATGATCGCCAGAAGGCCATAGCGCGCGTCTGTAGACAAAGCATCTTGTCTCCATTTGAATCGTTCTTATTCCCAGGAATGGATACTCGGTAGTTCCCGTTGAGCCCTTCGAGAGTCGAATTTGCACCAATGCCTATTTCCGGAAGAGAATGTGGAGACTGTCGAGTTAAACTGAGCAACAACTTTATCGTATAGCAGAGTGGAGTCGAGACAAAGCAGATTAACATGGCGTTGGATCTCCTGGGAACCTGGGGATATTTATAGATCGGCAGAGTATTTATGGAATTAAAGAAACGTGTGGTGAAATCTCAAGTAGCCCAAAGGTACTGTCTATCGACACTGACCTGACTTTCCAGTTTCATCTCCTGAACTTCTAGCGGCCAGCCATTCTGGCATCGTGAGGCATCGTCACCGTTCTATCCACTTCCCGTCTGACAGGGTTTCTGCTCCAAATGAGGATGGTTTAATTTCATTGATGGCTTGTTTACTTCTGACTAAAAAATCGGTAATAACTTAGGCATGGCGCGTAGAGATCCGGCAAGCACAGACATGGGTCCAATAGACCTTGACTGGGTTCAATGATCACCGCATTTGGCAAGTTCGTGGTGACTGACTAGGGACCCCAGGATCTTATAAGGCACATCGGAGATTGTCACTCTTTGACTGCGTAACATGGCTGCATCATATAGGGAGAACCTATTGTTCGTAGAAGTAGCATGATCCTTGCATTCGACAACAAGTTCCAATATCGTGCAGTTGGGACATTTATCTCCTCTGTGATGAGAGAACCCCTTCCCGACTAATGTCTCACAGCTGGAATGCAAACCGGATTCCATGCCGGCACCCAGATGAAGATCTCCGCACCTTGAAGCGCCACGCCAACAAAATATTGAAGCTAGTGTCCCAAATGCGGCCATGTCATCAAAACAGAGACATGGTGCCTTGTCCGTCATCGAATCTAGAGCAGGTACGTAAGCCATCCAGATGCGAAAGGCGGAGACGCTAAGCACATGTCTCAGACTTTCGCCAACCCGTGCATACATAATGAGAGCACCCACTTCATTCGACTCCAATTCTCTTCCCGAATTGAAAACTTGTTGGTTGATCCGCCTGGATGGAGCCATCGCCAGCTCCATTATGATTTTGGCTTACAGGCGCTGTACCTTGGTATTGGGTTTGCTACTTCTCTTACAGCTGACACAAGCTAAAGAACCAGTGTCTCCCGCTGGGCATCTCGCCAGCTTTACATCACCGTGCGTTGTTAGTTGACGCCTCTGAGCTCGCTTTAGCAGGTGGTTGCTGACACTAAACAGAAATCATGCTTCGACCAAGTACTGGGCGACGACACACGATATCGACAGAACAACAACGCATTATGTGGCAATAAAAAATATCTTCGCGACTTGGGTACCTGTGTGATGCAAAATTGTGATGTTGGCGACACAATGAGTAAGATTAATCGATTAGTACTGGAGGCTGGATACTAACCATTTCCAGGATATTACTTAATGATGGAGCAGGATTGCCACTGGCCCGTCCTCGACCGACGAAGGGAAATAAATATCATCTGTGCGGTGATGTTACCTCTAGCGATGACTTTTTTCTGTATGAGAGCTATCTCGAAGATAATCGGGTTTGTACCGTACGGACATGACGACAGCCTGATTATCGCCGCATTTGTACGTCACAAACGACATACAAGCATCTCAAAGTTGTTATTGACCGCTCACAGCCATTCTTCGTTGTATTCACAGCTATGTGTTTTTTAGGTATGTCCGCACAAACCTTGCCGCAAAGCGGTAGAACTTACCAGCATATGTACACCAGTATCAGCGAATGGAACAGGATTGGATATTTGGCACGTTCAGGATGAGGATATTACAGCATGCTACAAGGTCAGAATAGATACTCATTTTACTCGGAAACTCATACTAACCATAATATTCAGATCACTTTGGTTGCCGAATATATGTATGCTATAACGTTGACTCTCACGAAACTGTCGATACTAGCATTCTTTCTACGGATTTTCCCCGACCACAACTTTCGACGCATGGTTCACGGAACTGTCGCCTTTATCATAGTAATGTCCGCCACATTTCTTGTGCTCTTCATGCTGCAATCAGTACCCACGAAGGTATCCTGGGAAGGATGGAAAGAGAAGAATCCAAAGGGGGTGCTCTTGAGCACAAACGCCATTGCGACAAGCCACGGAGCGATAAACGTCGCCTTGGATGTGTGGATGCTTATTCTCCCAATGACACAACTATGGAAAATAGGCGTCAAACCTAAGAAGAAAATCGGAATCATCTCCATGTTTGGTGCGGGTGCATTGTAAGTTTACATGGTTTATCTAACAAGTGTCTCGAAGCCAACTAATAAAATTGCCAGACTCACAATATTTAGTACAGTACGTATCCCATATATATCCAAGTTTGCTTTATCGAAAAACATTACCGGTATGTCGCAATTTTTATGTCTACTGCAAAAGCCACTGTTGTTAATATTCCAGTAGCGGACACTGTCGATACAGTCATCTGGTCTATGGTGGAAACGAGTATAGGAATGATTGTTGCTTGTATGCCTGGTGCTCGCCAATTCGTGAGGGATATACTATCGCGAATAAGACGTGGAAAATCTACTGAAATAAACGACAAGGGTGGTGTCTTTATTGATCGGCCATTGGCGACCATTGTGATGACGAGGCAGGACACCGAAATCAAAACCGATCACTCCTTTTCGAGTACTATAATCAAACCTAATGCGGGCATGGAGGTGGATAGAAAGCAATAGCCCGGTACTAAAATTTAATTAATATGAAATGAATGAGTTGAACTTGATGTCGTGGGACGGACACGAGCCAATAATGCGTTGCGCTGTTGGGCCAGAGACTATAGCACCAAGTCAGGCTTAACTAAAGGATCGGTGATAATTGTTACAGGTATGAAGAACATAAATTGACATCTATAAAGCAGGTTTCCTATTATTCTAAATTTAAAACGTCCCATCTTGTGATTAAGTAACATAATTGCAAATCTCTTCGTTCTGAACAACTTTGCGCACTCCATCCTTCTAAGAACTGCGATTGAAGGCCCCCTCGTTCTGGATTCGGTTCAAGAATCTCAAAACAGCTGGTGTAACCTCCGCTGGCTTCTCTAGTTGAGGTGCATGTCCAGCACCCTTGACCATAACAACTTCGCTATCCTTGAAGTTCGAAGCAACCCAACGAGCTTCCTCAGCAGGATCGCTCCAGTCAGGATCGGCATCGCCGTAGACAGCAAGCACGGGAGCCTTGACTTTACTCAAGAATGGCTCAACGACAGCATGGTCTGTTGACAAAGTAGCGTGGAATGCCTTCCAGCGTCCAGGGCCGGTGAGCATCTTGATAGATCGGTCAACTCGCTCTTGTGTCTTGTCACCAAGACCAGGCCAAAGCTTGGGAGCGTAGGACTTCCAGATTATAGGTCCGGTAGGCTGGTTCATAGAAAGACGGAAGAGGCTTGCGACAAGCTTTCCAGTACCTGGACGAAGAAATGCGCCGATGAGGATAAGACCGGCGACCTTATGAGGTTGGGTTCCGGCTGCAATAGTGGCGGCGGCACCAGATAATGAAGCACCGACCAATACAGCAGGACCACCACCATAAGCGTCAATAAGGGTGATAAGATCACTTGCTGTAGCTTCGTCGCCGTAGCGGTTGAAGGTTGTTGAACTATCGCCGTGACCACGAAGATCAACCATGGCTACTCGGTATCCGGCTTTACGGAGTTCAGTGGCCAGGGGGTCGTATGCATCTCGAAAGTCACCCATAGCTGGTGAGCAAATGACAAGGGGTCCTTCACCGGAAATATCGACGGCGAGCTTACCCCCATCAGTTTCGATAAATGTGACAGTCATTGCTGGTGTTGTGTGTAAGTGTGTAAGTGGGCAGATGAGATGTGATGAGATAAGATAAATGATGATAAGTCTTGTGCGAGGATATTGTGTTCAGTAGATTCTTGTTTATTGTTTATTGTGAATGAGAATATCAAGTCATGAATGGAAGGAAACATGCTATATATAATGTTTTGTTGGCATTGAGTGACGGTCATTGCGGCAGTGCTTGAGCACATCTCGAGCGAGATCTGGCCGACAAAACAAGGGTCCTGTGATTAATTGGGTCGCGAAAAAGCACGAGAAAAAGCCGAAACTAACGCGAGGATGAGCGAGAAGTGTTTTGATTCGCTGGACCAACATTAGTCCGCATGGCAGTCGTCAGTCGATCTAATCTCGGTGATAGCTCGCGGGAATAGTCAGATCGGAGGAATAAAGCCCGATTCATTATCTCGTTCCTTGATATGATAACGCACTTCTTGTCGTTTAACCAGGAGATAATAGATTGATTAACTTCGCTATGTGACACGAATAGAACGTCATAGGTCAAACTACTCTGTTAAAAGACATGCCATGTGAAACATGACCTGCTTCCACCTTGCTAAAGTTGATCAAAAGCTAAGCTTCTGTCCCGCCTGCCCTGGAACAGTAGACGCAACCTTGCCAGATCCAAGAAGAGTAAACTTGTACGGAATCTTACTAGCACTCAGACTACCCTTTGGTGCAGTGTTCTGGCTCTCTCCATTGAGAACAACGTCTTCTGCAACAACGTATCCCACCTCAGAACTGGACTCGCTGAAAATAGCCTTCTTTCCAACGTTGGTAAACACTGAAGATTGGATTAGTGCCTGAGCGTTCATGCGACTGTTAAGACCAGTGTCCATAGTATCATAGTATCCGCTGCTAGGCGTTAGTGAGAGCCAAAAAAAGATATTGTGAGACAAACTTGAAGATGTGGGCTGTGCCAAAGCGAAGAAGAGGACCACGGCTTCGGACGTTGTTAAAGTGGTTGTTGGCGTATGTGACGTGAAGTGTGCCCACGTCTTCGGCAGCGTTCTTGTCGGAGTGGCCGACCAACGATCCCTTGGACTGTATACCAATAGGTTAGCATTCCATACAGCTAGAAAGACGAGATTACTCACGTGGTCATGGAAATAAGTGTGTGAGATAGTGACCCAATCCGCAGCATGAGAGAGATCCACCAAACCGTCGTAAAAGTCCTTGTCGTCACCTCTCACGGCAGAGAGATCACAGTGATCAACCCAGACATTGGTGGACTTTTGGATCGTGATTGCATCACCATAAGTTGCTTCGACTTTGGAAATCTTCATGTTTCGAATGATGACGTTCTTCTTTCCGTTGATCGTAAGACCAATACCGGTAAGGGCTTTAGGGTTAGAATTAGCAGCGTATAGATGAGGATGGCTTATATGTACATACAGCTACCCGTCTTTCCGATGATGGTCTTGTCGGATCCGACTTGTACCTTGGCTGCGCCGGAGATACTGCCTTGGACAAAGATGACTGCCGGTCCAGCGGCATTGGCTGCTGTTGTAAGTTCACCTAGAGTCTTCACAGTTACTTGTGCAGCACTGCCACCACCAGTTGTGCTGCTTATGTTAGATCATGCGAGTGACGGTATCGGCGTCGAAGCTCATTTACTTACCCTCCATTCTGGGTGCAATAACCAATGTCACACGGATCATTGGCTGCTGCTCTGGCGTGCAGAGTAGTACCAGGCGCTGCGGCAACAATACCGGAGAAGAAAACAAGGTTCAAAAGTCTCATGTTAATGTTTGGAGTCGCGTGGGTCTGTCGATATCACAAACTTACTCGGGATACAATGACATCTAAATACTATTCACGTCTACACAGGCATGATAACCAACTCAAGCATTTGGTTACAGCTGAAGTTAAACCCCCAATCTCCGATCTCGCGAATTCCCGAATCAACCGTCTTCGTAAATCCTTATACCACCCTGATCATGGATTCAAAGAGTGTTAAATTGATGTGATTGGTGGAACAATTGCGACGAAGCTTCCGTTTCTTGACATATCCCCCAAAGTATCGAAACATTGAAGTCCTCGTGAATGTTGTTTCTCATGTGCAATAGGTTATAGAAACAAAAACATTACTCAAGTCGGAAACACTCGTTCCGAGGCGCTGGATCGGGACCAGGTGGTACGGGAAGCGGAAGGTATCGTGGGGTAATTTGGAGGTTCAGCAAACCAGATCATGATTGGGGTGTTTTTGTGTAACAACAAAACCGAACCCGTCGTCGGGTGTGTTTCGTATCCAAACGTTTTATATCGAGCTTTATTCTATAAAGCTATGCTATGACGACTGTTTCAAGTTGGCAACCGAACAAACATTCGTTTCACGGGTTTCGTGCCAATGGTTCAAGAAGCTATGGGTACCAGGTTGTTGGTATTGGGAGGTCCCTCGACTTGTAGAAATCTCATAAAGATTGTGTGATATCTTTCTATCTTCCCTTGTTGAGGCGAAATAAATACAGATATCCGCAACTATGATTACAGGTAATTCGTATAACCTGATCGATCATTTAATTAAGTAATGCCAAGTCAGTGGCATATTTATCGGGTCCGTCAGTACATATTTGGTGAACAGAGAGCTTGGCTGCTTGAAATATTAGTCAATCCAGGCCAATTTGGTTCAGGGTCCTAGGTCACTCATGTTTACGCGATAAAGCTCAAGGGTCAGCTGTTGTGTTGCCTACGACAAAGGACGCATCATCAAAACACTGCCTGAAAACTGGCCATTCAGCCAAGACTTGGTCAGACCAATATTTATTACTACCCAATACTATCGACGTCGATCACTGCAATCATGTACGAATAAAGCGTCTTATCTCTGTCAAGTGGGTGACGTACTCTACCTGCTGATAGGTCTTTAGCCACACGTCTTTGCGGGGAACAGAAACCAGGATCTTTTGCTCGGCGTGCTCGGACGATTCTACCCTTGTCATCATCGGATCACCACCTTCCACATTCGACAATCGCCCGATGATAGTCGAATCTTTAAAATCATACTTAAATAGACGGCATGCGCTTTGATCTTGCACGTTTCCGAATCGAGTGATTGGACTTCCGATGCATTTTCTGTCGATATACCAGATTGTGCCGATTACCCTTGCTGCTTGCGCTTCGTGCTTCTTGGTACCTTCTATTCTATCAAGAATGTCTGAGCGAAAGGTGCGTGGCGATGCATATTTGAGTAGAAATACTGTGCTGACACAATATCTTGTAGGAAATCATGTATGCCTTTGACACTGTCGATGATTGGCAGGCTTCTCTGAAAGCGTCAGAAGAGTATGCGATCTTATCTTCAATGACTGGTAATGAAGCTGACATTCTTTCAAGGTTGGTCAAAGCGGACACCGGTGCCGAGCGCTGGAGAAGCACCAGGACGATGCCTCCAACATACTATCCACCGTTAGTAACATGATCCATAAATTGAAGACAAAATTGACGAGAATTGTTCCAGGCCCATGACTCAACAGGCTATTGATAAGCTGAAGGAATTCAAGGGCGCAGTTGTCAAGGATATCTCAGAAGAATAGGATCAGTACCAAAGTATCCAGCTCCGTATATCCATGACAGTACAAAACACTCTTTTTGTAATAGAGAAAGATCCTTTAATATCTTATTGTTTCCTCTTAGTCGAGCCTGGTTGGTGGAATATATGCCAATATCGATCGTTACGCTTGTAGAATGTCCACTTCTTAACTGACGATTCACTACATGCCATTCATTTTTATATACTTATATGCAAGGTACTAGAGACATACGAGCCGAAGCCTTCCTATGATACATCTTAAAGCCTTTTGGCTTCATGCTGTTATGGTTGCGGCTTTCCAGAATATGCTCTTTCAAGATGGAAAGCACGGCCATATCATTATTGCACACTTGGAAATTTTAAAGCAGTTGCAGAATGCTTATAAAGACGAAAGTCTGACGAAGATTATCAGGTATAAGAAGAAGATCATTATAGCTGTTCAATAGAAGAAGGCTTCACTAAAGCTACTAGACAGTTTCATGATGTGCATCAACATATGTATTTGATAATCAAGTATTTACAGAATGTAATCCCTCTCATCATTCCAAACATATCATCCAAATCATCACTCCTTCACCCCAGAAGACTCTTCAACTCAGCCAATCCATAGTCATGTTGCGACGCTTAGGCGTTGCTGTCGATCCAAGATCGGAGGGTACCGACGCGAGCATAGACACCAGCGGCGTTGGGTCGGGCGCATCCGTCACCCCAAGAGACGATACCGACAACGGTCTTGGAAGAGTCGACAATGGGACCACCACTGTCACCCTGGCAAGCATCCTTACCACCTCCGGTGACACCAGCACAGAACATGTTGTCGGTGATGGCAGAGGTGCCGTACTGGGATCGGCAGGTAGCACGAGAGACAACAGGAACGGTAACCTTGAGCAGGTTGACGGGGCTGACGCCACCACCCTCAGAGGTGTCTCCCCTGTGCAATGTTAGTTCTGTCGAGACATCCAAGTTCGAGGATGTACTTACCAGCCAGCAACGGTAAGAGAAGATCCAGCAGCGGGGTCAGAGCCAGAGGTGGCAAGGCGACCGTAGGCAATGGAGCCACCGGCGGGGATGGAAGTGGAAAGCTTCAGGAGAGCAACATCGTTGTTGAGGGTAGAGCCGCTGAAGCTAGGGTGCATTCTGATGCTAGAGACACGAGAAGTGACACCGCCAGAGGTGCGAGACTAAGAGGCTCATGTTAGTTATCAGAGTATATGCCATCGGCTGTAAACTTACGTTGGATCCGACACGGATGGCGAAAGCACTGGCAGATCGGCCCTGGACACAGTGGGAGGCGGTCATGACAGTGTTGGCGTTGAGGAGAGTACCACCGCACCAGGGACCACCGTTGTTGGTGATGCTGACGATGAAGGGGAATTCACCAGCGCTGGCAGAAGTTCCGCCAACGATCTGGGGGCTGTTCTGAGGGTTGGGAGCAGCAGCAACCAGAGGGGCCGCGAGGGCAACGAGGGAAGTGAACTTGACCATTGTGACGAAGTAGGAGTTATCCAAGAGAGAGAGTTGAAGAGTGAGGTGAGGCTGATGAGAGATGATCTTTGGAAAGGAAGTTTCTCATCCTTTATATACACAATCGTCAACCTCTTGTACATCTCATGGCCTCTTCCGAGTCAGGACTGTCTCATCCTGGTCTAGTCTCCTACCTGCCCTTCTGGTGGATCCCCCGCGATAAGCTTGTTTTGTGATATCGTGAGAGGGTGCATATTGGCGTACCTGCCTTTCTCGTATGAAAGTCCGTTTGTTCCGCTGTTTAGTTCGGCATTTAAATAGAGCATTAACCTTATCATCCTCCCGTGCAAGTGATCGGCATATGTGAATCTTGGCGGCAAGGATCAGCATCCCGATGAGGAAAGTCGATAATCGTGTCGACCATTGAGAATGTGGAGATGGCCGGTTAAATCCAAGTTCAATGGCAATGAGAAAGATGGTGGCTGTGAGAAGTAACACAACAACAATGATCACCAGCGCGTTGTCAGCACTCAATCCCGTTGACTTACTAGCTGAAATGCTAAGGTTGGGTAGCAGAGAAGGAAGAGACTCTGTTCCTGAACATCACCCGGAATTGAGTAAGTCCGTCTTATCGCCAAGCATTAACGCGTATCTGCACTGCTACTCTAGGCGGGGTTAGTTTCTGCAATGCGGTCATGCGTCCATCAATCACATTAGCCCAGCTTCAGCGCATCTGAAACTGGTCAACTAAAGTGGGAGGATCTTTTGTAGTCCTTCCCATCAACACGCAATAGCTAGGATTGGATAACGCACGTACGCATTGACCCCATATAACACGTCTTCTCTGGCCTTGGCTAAAGACTTCTTTGCATCGTCTGTGGAAATCGCTCATGCTCAATACCAAGCCAAGATTGATTATCATATCTTATCTACCTTCCAAACAGGGAATCTATAGCCGGCTTATCTTGTGTGTCCTGTATGCGAGTGTTGTTTCCCTGCGGAGACAAGGCAGGAGTTTATGGTTGAACTGAAAGGTTACTTCAATATACTATCTCAACTTCGCAAGGCGGGTATTTCTTAGGAAGGTACTTTTGATTTGGCCAATTAAAGAGGCCTTCTGCCAAGTATTTACACGGATTTTGCATAGTTGACGTTGATTGAATACGAGCACTATTGACAGAGATGATCTGACTCGCACTGTTGTTCTATGTGCTTACTGCATCTGCAGAGGTTTACTCGCTGCGAGTAGTTACCAATAAGGAAGCCCCTGGCCATGTTGCCTTCCGTTTGGGATACGCTATAGAATCTCATAAGAATAACTGGTTTCTGTGGCTTCACTGAAGGTTATAGAGATAAGAGACTTGATGAACAAGGAACTAGCGTAATCTTAAGGTTGTTTAACAATGAATACCTAAAACAAAAAAACACCACTACTCCCCAAAGGACATTCAAGATCTGCCCAATAACTTTGCTTACTCTTGCAGTCTCATGGCCAATCCGTCTACACGCGCTACTTATTTGACAGCCCCAAGACATCATTTTCTTTTCTTCTTCCTGTAACCACTTTGCGATGCTTGTAACCTCATTGCTGCATATGACCTTTTAGATACCGGTGTTTTCTTTCTCATGTGAGAAAATGGAGAGCGGCTTTTCATAAAACCTTTTATAGACTGATCGTGAAGTGTTATCTCGGCCACCAGCTCACCGTTGACGATTGCGTATGATAGAACCGAAAAATAATTATGCGTTCTTGAGGAGATCACCTCCCACCATGCGATATGTGAGTTGTCAAGGTCGTTTGGGTCATTAAGCGCGGCGAGGTGGGATATAACATTATCGGAAGCGTCTTTCTGTATCCGCCATCCAATTGTCATTGTCAGTGAAGGATCGGGTGTCATGGTTTGTTGCAAAGCCACTCGAGCATAGTAATTCTCGCTGACTGGAGGAGAAATGCTAAACGTCTCGGGGTCCCAGCTTGGTGACCCGGAAGTTCCAATTATAGCAAGAGACATACTTGTCATTCTGCAGCCAAGGATAAGTTTGGACGGGTTTCTTGTTAGATTCATGGGAGATACATGGTTGATACAGTTCTGGACATAGATATGGCTCGGTATGATAGAGGTTGACATGTCAGACTCGCTCTCACAACGTAGACCGGCGTCGGTATGCACGCGAGCATACTGGCCCCATACGTCCAGCCTTCGAAGCCTGATAGAGTACCGGTAATCCTGGCCCAGGCTTGTTTCGTTGTCCACGTCTAATATGGCGTAGAACTCGTCAGGGTCATCCATTGTTTCGACTAAACGGATCTGCAAGTGCAAACCTTTGTTTGTCATCTCGTAGGGATTTCCAATCCTCTTAGGGCGCAGATTTCGACATCCATAGCTACTGAAGTTTTTGGGAGAATACGAGAGAAGCCCGCTAAGAGTAGGCGTTGATGACGCCGTTGAACCCCACGTGAAAAGTGTATGATCTGGTGCCTTTTTGAGAATTTCTTCTTGTAGTCGAATAAACGCATCTCTCCCCTCACCATAGAGAAGTGGCATGTTGACATCGAAAAGACCCAGTAGACAATAGGCTTGGTCCTCGATACGAGTCGTTTCGCGCTTTGCAGCCCACGACATCTTTGTGGCGGCTGAAATGGACTTGAGGTCTCCAGCGTAGAAGACACGATCAGGAATGCCAGTTATTTCAGCAACCCAACTTGAAAACTTAGTCGTCGTTGATGAGACATTTGCGATTTCGTCTGCTTCTGTCCCAACACGGAAGAAACCATTGACTCTGTATTTGTTGTTCAAGGTCCTCGACATCTCTCCGATACATGACCAGTGCATATCGAAGAACCGGCGGGTTTGGGGAGCAACGAGTTCCTGCAGTGTCCAGCCACGAGTAAACCAGCGAGAACGTCGAAACGCTGACAAAGATTCGGTTGCCATGCCTTCCACGTCATCCAAGTAGATATAGCAAACAGCCGAATTGCGATACCAGGTGAACATTGAATTGATTGCCTCTGAAAGCTCTGCGCTGCTTGACTTATCGATGCAGCAAGTGTCAACCCAGCAGTACATAAGTCCGTCTAGTTGGGCTTGCTGAACGCAAAGCTCAATCTTTCTGAAACCCTTTTTCAGTCTGACTTCAGGTGAAGGGTTGTTGATCTCTTGAAACGACACCTCATCTTTAGCGTTACCCCACGTATGGGACAAAATGGCGTATTCGGGGATGTTTTTGTGAAATTCCTCAAGACCAAATGTCAGCACATTGATGAGTTGCATGATTGCAAACAAAGAGTTCTGGATGGTATGGGAAATGGTAGAGGTTGAAAATGATGATGAAACATAGAGGGGGGCCTCACTTGAGAACCATCCTTGTGCTGCACACAGCCTCAGCGGGCTATGCAGTACGTACTCTGGTCATGGTCAGCCATAAGGCAGATTAAGGCTCTCTTGGCAATAATGACTTGTCGCAACAACATGTTACTAACATATGCATAGATTTCTACTTAAACTACATTTATTGGAAGAGATAGAACGTATAGACTCGTAACGTTGAAGGTTTATTTTCATATATTGGTTCATAGACTTTTAGTTGTAAAGGCAAATATCAAGCTATTTATCATGGCGTGCACGTTGCCGTGAAATGCCGACGCGTAGCTTCAAAGTTCTAATATAAATATAAGGAATATAATTCTTATAGGTTGTTCAAGCACTTGGGTTCATTATTCAACCTAATAAGTTTAACAATTAACCAAGTAGTTCCCACGAGACACACAGTCTTGTTGATATAAGCATAGGGTAACAGTTTCGCTTCGCTTCAGCGATCCACTCATTCATCAAGCCACTTCATTTCCCTGACGTTCAGCCACCTAATTTTAGATCACCTCGCTATACCATGCAATTTTGGCAGGCTGGAAAGTTCAGCTCTGGAACTAGTGACGATAGTTTCCTAAAAAGATAATCCTAACGCACGTTTGATGATTTGAGTGGTGCTAGTTTCCAATAGCTTCACTTGTGGATCAGGGTTCACAGGACGAACAAACTTGCTTTAGACTCGCTTATCTGTTATCCGTTGTAATGCTCAACTAGTTTTGCTTCAATGATGCTAGCTAGAAGAATTACCTTATAAAATGTATTAATGCTGACATATTACTTTCCTTCCAAATATAACACCCTGAAAACCTTGATAACGTGAATACAAAACTAAGATGTAGATTTTACAAGTTTGAGACAATACTCTCTATACCATGGCTAAAAGAACAGCATGACCCATTTACCAAGAACGTTGAGACTGGCAACGATACGATAAACACCTAGTTCCGTGGTGGTTGAGCCCAGAGAAAGGCTAGAGAAAAGCTTCCATCACAAAATGTCAGTTTTTTTTCTGTAGTCACGCGCGATAGTCAAATTGCAATTACACACACCGTTTTGCCGTTTTTCCATGTCGTTGCAACAAATTTCCACTCGTGTCCTTCAATAATGATACCTGGTAGAAAGCCAAGATCCTTAATATTATCACCAGCTAGGCCCTTGAGAAATCGCCATTGTGCTGCATGCCAAGCTGCCAGATGAATTTCGGAGCCAACGGGGTCCTCACCGTATAGACTAGGTTGTTCCACGCCGTCTTGTCATGCTGCTGCGAATGACATCTTTCGGCATGTCTAACAAGGTTATTTATATTGCACGGAAGCATTGGTGAATAATGTGCCTCCAGCGGTACTGGTCTATAGTATGCATCATCGTCGAGAGAATTGAAAAGAGGATCGTTTCTGGATTGGAAGTACGCCTGCGATGGCTTGTCATATAACGGCTCATAAAGCACTCAAGGTTATGCTGCCCACCTTGAGAGTACAAGGAATAATAAGCTTGTCTTTCTGAAAGTCAAATAAGGTAAGAAAGAGCCCGGTCAGGTGGGGTTTCCTGTCAGCATCGGGCTTCAATGTTCTGTAACAGAGCCAGGGTTTGTTAGGCAGATCCCTTTCCGATGATGAGAGACCATCCGCCACAACATCGCTCCGATCCGACGCGGCTGAATACGATTGAGCTAGAGTTGATTCATCATCGCTGTTGTCTCTTTTGCGTTCCTTGGATACTGGAGTCTCGTTATCGACGACAATGTCAACTGTGCTTCCGTCAGTGGTAGTTGCCATGGCATAGTGTTGGGGGATTGATGTTGTGAAATCTTCAGGAGGAGACGCGTTGACGCGACAGTGGATGAAAAATAGAGATCTTATTTGTACCACATGGAAGTAGTTACATAAGCTGGGAGGATGTGCGTATAGCTTCAGAAGCGTCTTTTTGTCTATACGCACATCTGGCTGTGCGCATAAGCCTATAAGAATGGCGCGATAACAGCTGAGTCACCATTGTTTTATCGTCAAAGGTGAAATGAAGGAAACTAGATTTTATTCATACGCTTCTTCTTAATTCCTATCAATTTGACGGCTTTGACGCGAGAAGCTGACTATCATCGGCGACTGGAAGTCCTACAGTTGAACCTCGGCCAGGCAAGACATTTAACATGTATAAGATATCTCCTCCCACACTGAATCAGTCATTACTAATAACCCCGTCCAAGTAACACACTCCGCGATGTTCGAAGAGTCTATTTTGTCCAGGTCAACTGCGTTTCAGCACAAGTTCTTCCAAGATCAGCCCACTGCAAAGAACTCCATTTCTCCGGATTCTCCGACGCCTCCACGAAATGCTTCATAGCAAGAACAGTCTGCAACGCCCACTTCTCGGGGCTTACCCTTCCTACGCCTGTTGCCAAGGGGGTCATGAGAACGCTCTCAATCTGATCATGTTCAGAGGCATCGCGATTGTGATTGTCAATGGCACAGAGCAAGCTCCAGATACACTCATACACAACCTCTTTATCCCATCTGACGTCAGCAGGCATACGCATCGTCGGACAGATAGCAACACGGCGTGTTCCAAAACCATTACGCGATCTTTCTTCAAATTCCTTTGGGATCTCTACCAGAGTACACGTCCCTGGTGGTGCGAAACCGCGCCATGTTTTATAAAGCTGGGCTTGCGCAACGCCAGTGAGGGCATGGTAATCGTCACGCGGTGAAAACTGCCGGGATATAGCATCATCGAAAGCACCGTCGAGTCGACCGTAGGAATTGGCGGGTGAGACGACGGTGTCAAATTTGACTTTGCTCGAGAGTTGAGACAGAGCGCAGTTATGGATATCGATTGGGATTGAGTCGGGAAGCTTGCGGCTCTTGCGGGCGACGTTGAAAGCGTCGCTGAATTGTTCCTCCATGCAGAGGAGATGGATGTGAGGGACGTGAGCAGTTTTGGTGGTCATATTGAGTGTTGATTGCTGTGCTGAATAAGATAAGTTCAAGATGAAATGGGATAACAAAAAAACGCAACGAACTGTGAGATGATGTCGAGACAAACCGCGTTCAAGGTCAGATGGTTGAGGCCGATCAAGACTTAATTAGGAATAGCGTCAGGTATCAACCTAGAAGAGGGGAAATCTAGACCAGAAAGAGGCTAGATAGGTCAGAACCAGACAGAGGATTAGTTTAATTCCACGTAACTTCTCTGACAGTATATATCTGATTCTTTATGCTATCTTTAAAACTAGTTATTTAGATAATATCAAATTGAAGCTTCTGTAGTTAGAGGAGGGTTATGACGATGATGTCCAAGTTCTCCTGCAACAAGAGGGGATCCAAGTTGACATGAAAGGCTCCCGTGGGCAAACGGCGTTAATGTTCGCAGTTGGTAGCGAGTGTAAGCCGGTAGTCGAATTGCTTATCAAGAATAACGCCAATATTGATATTCAGGAAGAGGAGGGAGTAACGGCTCTGATAGGTTCTGTCGAGGAAGGGTTAGATGACATGGCAAAATTATTGCTTCAGCATGGTGCAAACACTCATGTTAAAGATGAGAGGGGGCTCACAGCGTTCGATCACATCATCGATAAAGGAAACATTCAGATTTGTCGTCACATCTTAGAACAAATAACAGATACCGAAAGGATGGATTTCGTTGGCCGCAAGCGCATGGCTGAGGCATGCAGAAACAGTCATACTGAAATGGTCCGCCTCTTTTTGGAGAACGGAGTCAGGACAGAATTACCAGAAAGCCAAGCCCAGACGACGTTTCCATTCTCGGAATCGGCCCTTGGGGTCGCAATAGCGACTGATCAGCGAGATATACTCGAACTCTTACTTGACCATGAGTTCACATATTCAGGGTTACCGGTCTGGAGAACAAACCTACTGTGCGAATGTGTCATAAGCTGTGCTTTGGAATGTATGATGTCTCTCATCATTCACTATAGGTGGGAAATTGACGAGGTGGATGCAAATGGTGGTGTGCCGGTCTATGTTGCGATCAGAGAGGCCTGGACAACTTATGAAACTCCCAATCACTTCTACGGTATCATTAAGACACTTATTTCGCTGGACTGGTCACCACAAGGCATTGTTGTGAACGCGCTCAACAACCAGTTGCAAAGCGCTCTGATGCTGGCAGTTGAATACTGCGGTACAGAGCGCTTTGTTCAACAGATACTAGCTGATGAGCAAGTTAATATCAATTACCAAGGCTATGCTTGCATTTATGTTTTGTATATATCTTGCTATTATATATACTTTTTAGATAGTCATTTCATACATTTGGGTAGAGTGGAGTCGAACCAAAAATCCTCAGATTGACAAGTTTACAACCTGTCTTTCTTTCTATTCCATCATATGCTTTCTTACATGGGCTTCATACTTCTTCTGTACACTATTCCGAACTTCCTGGGCTAATCGACAAAACGATGTGCATATTTAAATAAAGCATGTTGAATGTTAGCTTCACATATAGTGAGAAAGAGAAGATGATTAACTTACAGGAGAGTAACGACAACTGATAGTAGCCCCAGTACCCTGACGTTGCTGGCCGCTTGTCTACCGGCGACACTTTCTGGAGGGCTCGAAGTGCTGGTCTCCCCGGGGCCTGTAGATGTTAATGCAGCCTCTTGTCGTTTCACGGTTCTAGTACTTGCAATGATGTCGCTTGATACAGACCCAGACTCGTCTTCTTCCTCGTAAGGTGTCCGGGTTGGATCGATCGATTGAGTGGAGAGGAACCTTGCAAACACAAAACTTGCACACAAGTTGCCTCTCTGACCCCCTCTCAACCGACTACCATCGACGTTCAGCGCTTTCGATAGCCATGTGGATAGAGCCAGGCCATTTTAATTCCTCAAACTTACAGGGTTCAGAAATCTGACGCTCATTCCTCGAAAATGACCGCAATAATAACCTGGGTCTATCGATCCCTGTCACCCACTCAAATTCACCTAATACGCTTGAGTCCAGATCTTGATGATCCCATCTCTGGTCATTTAACAGAGACAGCGCTTACAGACGCTCCCCGTATCAATCAGGGTGTTGTGCACGAGCGATCATTACAGGTGCCCATTATAGGGAACACGTACCGCCAATCCGTCTGAACGTGATGCATCTTCACCTTTCATTGATCTCGCGTGGCAGCTTATCACCGATATCTACGCCATTTTCCAAAAGGAAGACCCATCTGTCCAGACATACGGTGATAGATCACATATATCACAAAATCTAGGGAGGATGCGAGTGTAACCTCGTAAATAGTTCCTTGTCATTGCACGAGCAACCAGATGTGCGTATAGGTTAGATACCGCGTTTAGCTGAGTCAGCATGCTCGGATCGTCACGAGCCTGGATTACCGAGGCTAAGTGCCTCCTCCCAGCAAGTGCAACGTCTCAGCTTTGGATTCTCTTAACAGTCGTTGATGTACTCGTCGATTGGCAATTTTTGATACTTCAAAACCAACATGGCTGCTTTACCATCACTAACGCCAGTTATCATCGGTATCGGCGAGAGTCGTCAGAAAGACTTCACCATCGAAACATGCCGAGAGCCGGCTGAGCTCATCTTATCAGCTATCCGCGATGCATCTCAGGACTCTAGCATTAATGCCGTTGAAAAAGTAGACAGTATCTCCGTTGTGCCATCGTGGTCCTGGAACTACGACGATCTGCCTAAACTGCTTGCGCAAAGACTTGGTATCCAGCCATTTCATCTCGAATTCGCTAGTCATGGAGGGAACACGCCTGCTCTTCTCTGTGACAAAGCTGCTGCGAGGGTCGCGTCTGGAGACGTCAAGATGGCTGCTGTTGCAGGAGGAGAAGCATTGGCCTCACGTAGGTGATAAACTAACAGATATGCGAGATGAGTAGCTAATATATCGGTAGTTTTCGCTTGTCAAAAGGCTGGGAAAATTCCTCCACCAGGGTGGACTGAGATGAACCTGGATGCCAAAAGATACAGTCCGGGAGATACATCGCTTAAGAAAGGTAGTCTCGCAAATAATCTTCGGTCGAACAGACATTCTGATGTTGAATAGGAGCTGGTGCGACACATTCAATCGGCAACCCAATCCAAGTGTACCCTCTGTACGAAAACGCATACAGGAAGCAAAACCAGCAATCCTATATCGAGAACCACCACGAATCAGCAGAACTCTATACTCAATTCGATAAGATAGCGTGCCAGCATCCCAACAGTTGGAGAGCAGAGGAAACCCCACGAACGCTTGAAGATATCAAGACAGTGAGCAAACGCAATAGAATGATATGCACACCTTGTAAGTCGGCTGCCGATGTGTTCTTGATGGCTGCTGACCGACTAGATCCATTATTAATGAATGCATTCAATGGAGTCAACTTGGCCGCTGCTTGTATCATCACGTCAACCGAGTATGCTACCAAGTTGGGGGTACCGCGTGAGAAATGGGTGTATGTGACGGGTGGTGCTGGCTCGAACGACAGTTCGGACTGTAAGATCTTTCTTATTTATCGAGTGCCTCAGCTAACAATACGATAATTCACAGTCTGGGAGCGATCGAACTATTACTCAAGCCCTGCCATTGAGTATTCTATCGACAACGCTCTGAAAGCTGCTGGACTCGAGAAAGATGAGATAGACTGCTTCGACTTTTACTCGTAAGTCACCCGCTACGACATTATCTCAAGGCTAATCCATGAATAGGTGCTTCCCTATCGTACCGAAGATTGCTTGCAAACATGTTGGACTCAACCTGCTGAATCCAAAGAAGTCCATAACGCTCCTTGGTGGATTGACTTCTTTTGGTGGCGCAGGAAATAATTATTCGCTACACGTAAGACAATCTTATTTCTTCTGGTAAATGTATCTGACCATGATTGATAGGCCATCGCGGAGATGGTCCGAGTTATTCGCAAAGGCAAATACCAGAACGGTCTAGTTCTTGCCAACGGCGGAGTTCTGTCCTGGCAACACGCTATCTGTCTGTCTGCAAAGCCAACGAGAAATGGCTCGGCCTATGAAGCACAAGCAGTTCTTGACAATGGACAAACGTCTCAAGGTCCAACATTTACTGCTCAGGCACAAGGCGAAGCCGTAATTGAGGTACGTCAAACCTTGAAAAGCATGACATCTCTAACTCCATCTCAGACATACACCGTGGATCATGATCGAAGTGGTCCGAAGTTGGGACATATCATAGGAAGGCTTGTCGAAACTGGTGACAGGTTCATTGCGAACCATGGCGATGAGATGACTTTGTCGGCTCTCGTGAGTACCAGTAGCGAGCTGATTGGTATGAAGGGATTTGTCGAGGTTGGCCCGAACGGTAGAAATGTCTTTACTGTTGATCCATCGGTGAAACTGTAGTCATGTCTTTTACTTGAAACAGCCACACTAGAGGTTAAATAAGTGCAGGTGGGCGTGTAAATATAAATTCACTCTGAGATATATAGACACAGCTTGAAGTGGGCACTTGGAATTGGAGGAACAAATACGAATCCGAGCTTGTACCACTATTTAGCACATCAATATCCGAGGATTCTTTTTGTCCGATTCGACTGCCGATCTTGCTCCAAACGTCGGCACAGTCCCCGGGATGTAACCAGCACCCCGCACCAAGACCGATGAGTTCCCCGCAGACTGAGGATGATCTCTCCTTAACCTTAACAAGAGCTCAGGATGCGCACCTATAGGAATTGGTCTTCGTGCATGTTGTGATCATTAATATCGTATGTCATCGTCTAGGAAGTGTCTTTCCGCTCATTAAAGCAACCGCGCCTATTGAAACCTTGCAATTATGTCATGAGCCTGTTCTCTTCATTTCAAGGTCGTATTCTGGACTTTGAACCTGACCACGGTCAAGGATTCCTGAACCCTGCTCCGACATCATTTTACCGAGACATTGCAGGCCTATAAATACCACAATGAGCAACCCAATACCAGCACGGCGTGATACGCACGGTATTGGGAACTTCAAAGTCCCCATCATAATCGCAATGTCGGCACTCGCTTTTGCAGTACTTCTTGCTAGCATCGGGGGCACGTCTGGCAAGACAGTTAGGTCTCCGACTCCTCCGATGGGATGGAATTCCTACAACCACTACAACTGCAATCCTTCGGAGGAGATTATCAAGATCAATGCCAAAGGATTGGTAGATCTGGGGTTTCTAGATTTGGGCTACAGTATTGTCACTGTCGACTGTGGGTGGCCTTCGAGAGACCGGGACAGCGAGGGAAGACTCCAGTGGAATGAGACTTTGTTCCCTTCTGGCCCAAAGGCTCTTGGCGACTACATTCACGACTTGGGATTGGAGTTTGGGCTTTATTCTGGAGCGGGATATCTTCAATGTGGATCCCAGGATATCCCTGCGTCCCTTGGTATGTCTATCATTCTACAGATGACCCATGAAGGTGGCTGATCAACCAAACCAGGATATGAGGAAATTGACGCAAAGTCATTTGCTGAGTGGGGAGGCGATACCCTCAAGTAACACACTCTCAACTTTGTCATGATGCATTCAGCTAATATTGATAGATACGACAACTGCTATGCCACGTCCAAGACTGATATGGTTGACTCGGACTCTGCCGAAGCAAAGAGCCCAGACCGGTTTATCAAGATGGCTGCAGCTATCAACGAGACTGATCGTGACATCAAGTACTTCCTATGCCAGTGGGGTATTGGTGAAGACGTCCCGCAATGGTGTGTATCAACTCTCATATACTACGTGCTCTCTCTAACTCCATGGCAGGGCCACCAAGGTTGGCAATTCGTGGAGAATGAGCAACGACATCTTCAATGCATGGAGAGCAATCTGGCGCATCACAAATCAGGCTGTTGCTCACTCCAAGTACAATCACCCTGGCGCGTTCGCAGACCTTGATATGCTCATGTAAGTTCCCAACCGAGTCATTCCGTGACAGCTTCTTAACAATAGTAGTATTGGTCTCGGTGCTCTCTCCTACGAAGAAGAGCGTTTCCACTTCGGCTTCTGGTCTATGATGAAATCCCCTCTCATCATCGGAGGTGTCATGGACGCCAAGCAAATCCCTTCCCACTCTCTCGAAGTCATGTCCAACAAAGAAGCCATCGCCATCAACCAAGATGCACTAGGCCAAGCAGCAGAGCTGGTTATTCGACATACAGAAGAGCAGTGGGATGTTTGGTCCGGTAACCTCACGTCGAACCGCAAGGTTCTCGGCGTTGCGAACTGGAAGAATGAAACTCAGACTGTTGAAGTTGACCTGTCGCTTATTGGTGTTGGAAAGGCAAACGCACGAGATGTCTGGGCTCATGAGGATCTTACTATCTCGGGTAATCAGAAGTTTGAGCTGAAGCCTCATGAGTTGCGACTTCTCGTGCTATCCGATATCACTCAGACTCCCAAGCCCAAGCAATGGGGGTATTATGCGGCACCTAAGGCGGCACTAGAAGGGACTGCTTCACTTGTCGACTGCGGAGCAAACGAATGTATGCCAGTTAACAAAAAGATCAAGTCCATCGGTAAAGACGCCAAGGTAACGTTCAAGTTTGTCAGCGCTCCCAAGGATGGCCCGTTATACGTCGGCGTCGACTACATCAACCACGAATACCACCACACGATTGGTGACTGGGAAACCAACACGCGAAACATGTCCATCTCTGTCAATGGAGAGGATGCCAAGCGATGGGCATTCCCGAACGCTGGTGGCGATTGGTTCGAGAGTGATCGTATGACGATCCTTCTAGACGGGTTCAAGAAGGGTAAAGATAACACTGTCACCTTTACTGCTTCTCCTTCTGGAGGTTGGGCGCCTGATTTAGTTGCCTTTGAGGTTCTGGCATAGGTAGATTTCAGTAATTCGACTCACCAACCTGTCAGAGTAACGGGCTATTTAGTGTCACCAATCGTAGTTCATCTTCTGAAGAACAATTATGAGATGTATAGTGGTAATTCCATCAAAATATTCCAAGTACTTGTCAATCTAAAATAGATATACTAAACCTTGACCGTGAATTCGTACTGCTCCTGGCCGCTCAGCTGCCTCTCCTCCCCCTTGAACACAAAGACACCCTTAGTCTTCTTGGGTGCCTTGATACTCACCCCCATGTTCTTCTTATTGCTAGTCAGTTTCCAGGTCACTTCAATCTTGCCTCCAAAGGCAGTCTGTAAATGACCATGTGCGTAATCCAAGCCCATAGACAAACCACTCTCTGGCCCGACGACCCAATTTTTATACCCATACCCATCGATACCCTGTGCAGGTCGAAGTCCTGCTGCCCACTCAGTGAGAACATACGTAGCTGCGCCACCCCATGGATGACCAAGGGATGTGAACAGACCCAAGCCAGGACTACCGTCGTGAAGAACATACTCCCAACTTGCGCCCGTGGAGGTTTTGATGTCGTCAACCATGGGACCCCAGAGTGTGTCGATGAGCTTGGCTCCTTTCGTGTCAGCACCATATTCGAAGAGCGCTGGGAGAAGAAAGCCGTTGGTGTTGGGGCTGATGCTAGCAGTCGGCGCATCTGGGTCTGTTCGAGTATTATCCATGTATCCTGGACCGAGAGCTAGCTTTTCCAGGGCCTTGAAAGAGCGTGTGGCTTGAGTACGGGTAGCGACCTTGCTTGTGGTGCAGAATGAGATGCCCGTAACGGAGAAGTCTGTCTCGTTCGCGGTAGAAAGCTTCCAAACACCAAGTTTGTCATTCCAGAGTGACTTGCGAATAGCTTCAGTAAGTTTATCACCAGCATCTTTCCACTTCTTGGCCGAACTTTTCTTTCCAATCGCACTCGCGAGTTCAGCCATGGAATGGAGAGCCTGGACAGTCATGCAGGAGACTGCAGACCCAGACTCGGCAGGGCCAGTAAAAGCACCGTTGAGATGGACGAGCCCATCAGTCTTATTGATAGTGCTAACAGACCAGTCAACCACACGCTCAAAGTACCTCCACTCCTGCTTTAGAAGGTCTAGATCGTTGCTAGACTGTACGTAGTAGTACAGCGACAAGAGTCCGAGAAGTTGATAGTCTTCCAGCCCATAGTTATCAGCGAATACTGTAATATTGGCTTGGTATCCGAGTGGTGCACTCATACTGAATAGTCCATCCTCATTCTGCGTCGGGATAAGGGACTCGAAAGTACCTCTCTGGAGATCGAAGCGTGATGTGCTGACGCCTATGATACGAGAGGTGTGATAATAGTCCCCGAGCCAAATAAGGCGATCACGTTTTGGTCCATCAAGACACGCCGCAAAGATGTTCTCTCTGACACCGTACTCGTCTAGGATACCATCAGAGGTGAGACTGCTCTCATACACCAGCGCGCCAAGATCATCATCGTGAACTTTGACATTGCGGTAGTAAGCTGTCTGGTCCTGGTACGCGCCAAGACCAAAGCGACCAGTGAGCGTGATAGGCTTCATCTGACCTCTAAACAAGACGCGGTAGGATGTCAGAGACATGTTGAAGATCTTGGCTCCGTCGACAGAAGCACTGAGATAGCCGTTCTTGAGGGTAGTTTGGATCTTGTACCACTTGTTCTCTTGGACGGGAAATGGAAGGTCAAATGTCTTCAGAAGATAAGTAGGCAAGGTAGTCTGGTTGACTTGGCCCCAGCCTGAAGTAACTTGAAGAGTGTTTCGAGGGGAGAGCGTGTAGTTGTGGTTCTTGAACGTCGTCGTTTTTGGAAGGTCTCCCGTGATTTGAAGGCCGATTCCACCACCTTTACCAATCTCCCAGGCCTTTTCATGGTCAGTAAATCTTTAAAGTCATGCTCAATGTGATGACTTACAACTCCATACCAGAAACCACCCCTCACAATCTTGGCCTCGAACTCCACAGTGTGGTTCCCAACAACAGGTGACTTCTCACTCTGGATGGGGCGCAAAGACTGGACTAGGACTCCATTCTTGGAGTCAACGCGCCAAGTGGATGGCTGACTACCCTGCTCAAGGCACGAAGATTGCGCACCGCGTACACCAGCTTTCCAGATTTCGTTGAGTCGCTTATCACTGCACTCAAAGAAACCAGGTTCCTTATCCGGATCGACATTCGCGAAAGAAGCGTGAAATCCGACGTTGGAGAACTTGATACTCCCCTCAGTCAAGAGTCGTAGAGACTCCCATCTCTGACCACCTTGGATGAGAAAAACATCGTAACGGCCCGTCTTTGTGATATTCAATGTTTCGATACGGAAATTGTTCGCCAGTTGGTTCCCATATAGTAGAGGACCATCGCTGAAAGGCTCTTCCAAACCATGATAGGCCTCGGTGTATTTGACCTCGATTTGAGCAGGGCCACTGAGTGACTGCACGTCAAAGAACGGCTGGCCGCCTACTTCGTGGCCATAGTCGAGGACTGCGACGTTGTTTTTCTTGGAGTCAAGGGTGAAGCTGGTGAAAGGCTTGGTTTTGTAGGTAGGCTGGGAGCCCAATGCAAGGCCTTTGGGGAGAAAGGGCTTTTCAGTGCTGGTAATTAAATTAGGCCAGGGTCTGCATATGTCGTTGATTCACGCAGAGTGGAAAATACTTACTTTGCACTGCAAAGACCAATTGATCCGAGTAGGACCACACCAAGAACGTTCAAATTCGACAACAAAGACAGGCCCATCATGGCGATCAGGGTTATTTGTTTCTGTCAAACTGTAATCAATCAACGATGATTGCATCATCTTTTTATCGTCTTCTCCCGGCTGTCTATAGGCTCGGTACGCTTCGGCTCGGAACTCAATTGAAGGCACAAAATAGCTATTGAGTAACATCGTAGCTTGGCGCTATACCTTTTGCTCAATGCCGAATCGTCAAAGTGCGAATGAAGCTCATTGAGCGGGGACAGCCGAGTCATTTCGGTCTTTGATAACCCGAGTGATCGTCGGTACCCCGGATTTCGATACACCGGCTACGATGTCCGACTTGACCGTATTGGGTTAGGAACGAAATTAGTAGTTCGGCTTAGACTGTTTTGAGGCCCAAAAGCTGAAGGATTTGTTATTTTGTAGCTCACTCACGAGCGAGAATGGAGACTAAAGTTGTACACAGACTACCCTGGGAAAGTACATACTTAAGATGATAATATGTAGGCTATATTTATGACTGTTTTAAAGCCAATTCTAACATCAGATCCTGAGCTTTTATCTCCTTTCAAAGATTAACACAATAAACCACATTATTGCCGCTGCAAAGCAGCAGACGGCTCAGTGAGTTAAAGATGCACCAAGAGTAACGGCAATTTAGTTTGTAAGAATATCATAAATTGTACACTATTATTGTCTAATGTATTCTTTCAGGTCTACTCAATTTAAGCTGGACTCAAAAGTACTAGATATTTAGATATTCTAAAACTATACCAAGTTGCTACCCTGTATGCGAAAGTTGACATAGCATAACTGTCTCTTAGCCAATTGTAGACTGCGAGGATAGACAAGGGTAATCCACAATCTATATGGGAAATCGGCAAAAAAGAATACTGGATCCCCGAAACCTGGATCGAACAAGTGACCTTTCGATGACATATAACAATTACAGTCGAACGCTCTTCCAGCTGAGCTATTCGGGGATGATCTCCGAAACGGAGGAATAGCCATTGGTGAGGATTCGGCACGCAGTTTGTGTATATGATCAATCACCACACCACAGCCTGGAGATCACCAGAACACGCATATCATCCGCGACAGTACTCACTGGCAGAGTGCATACGCGATTAGATCACCATTTAAATGGAAATAAATAATGTTGTGAAAGTGATAAAAAGTACATTGCGTGCGCGCATTATCCATTCCATTCAGCGACGCGATTACAAGACACATCAGGGGCATCATAGCGTCCCTGTCACATTACCAGGATCCAGCAGGCCCAAAATAACATTTTTTAATAATCACACGGCCTGTCAAAAGATGCACGCAAGTAAAATGACATAATGCCATGCCAGAAGGCTGTTATAGTTGGCATCAACTTGCGACAAAAAATGCAAAAAAAGATATTTGTAGCTAGCAGCCACTGGTTTCGATCCAGTGACCTCCGGGTTATGAGCCCGGCTGAGTAATCGTTAGTGATAATTTTGGTATACAAGATTCGAGTCAACATACCGCGCTTCCACTGCGCCAAGCTGCTTTTTGGTGCTTTGTCGTTATTTTGCCACATCTTTTTGTAGACTATACCCTGTTGACACCCAGCCCTCAAAACCCAACCCACAATACCCTCAGTCCACGCGCATCATCAAGCAACGTCCATGGCAAGGTCGCAAAGACCAACCTTCGGATCTATTTTGACATCCGATCATTAATTTGACAGGTTGACGCTATTGACACAAGCCTCGACATTAATTGACGTTGTAGTCGGTTCGCCGGTTTTACCCAGTCAACCGAGTCATGTCCTTCTAGTGGAGTTCCAGGATTGGGTGTTTTGCGGAGGAGCTGAACGATAAAAATCAGGGGAGAATTGGACCCTGACCCCTTTCTAGTCCACGTGGAGATGGTGTCTGTCCTTTCCTCGCTCAACGGGTGTATCCATGCATTGTCACACACGGCTTGGCCGACGCTTCTGACGTTGACTTGGCATGACACCTACTGATGGCGGCCTTTGTTCCGCTATATCCAATGTCTTGAAGAAATTGAAATGCCAATCCAGTTCTATCAATATGACTGATCGCATAGATGAAGTGCTCAACAACGCATTTGCAGATATCGTGATCCGGGCGTCGATTACCCTGAACATGATCTTAGAGCATGGAGGATACGTCCTGTCAGACGGAACATTGCTTCGGTATTGTTCTTCCGTTAGAAAAGAACTTTTGAATATTGTTTAATTTATGAATGTCACCAGAAGAAAGACTAGACTACGCAAATTCAAGACATTGACTCGCGCTGACATATCCGAACTATTTATGAACCCGATCCATTTATGGTCTTTCGTCTCGTCCTCTTCCCCGGGCTTCAACTCCACTCGCCGAACGGTTTTCTAATTCCGCAAGCGACCCACCATACAAACGACCAGTAGGGTAATGATCGACCTGAGTCAGTGAATAGGCGACGATAATCCGATCCCAGAAAGGCGCGTCAAGTGATCCGGTTCCAGTAGTACGGGGTAGGACCACAGCTCTAGTGCCCCTTTGAGAGCTAGCACAGAATCCATGCCAAGGTCCAAGGCTCTCACTGGAACACTAGCATAAACTCTATTGATAAGTTAAAATGATGCGACGAGCATTCGTTTACGTACGCTACCTGTAGCTTCGCAAGCCACAGGCTTTTACGAAAATGAGAGACCCTCTTTGACGCAGGCACGGAAAAGACTATCAGGTAATAAAAGTGATCTAACAGAAATTGTATCCTTGCTTTGTCTCACATGCCATGTGAAAAGTTCAGATATGGCTTGGGATGCTGATCTCTTGTTGTATCTCCAAGCCAAAAGATTGATCGCAAAATCGGGGCACGAACAAGTCCGCTTCAGTCTGAGATACATGCCAGCTGATATTGTCCCGGGGATGGAACAAGCCTTCCCGTCGGTGGTTTCCTTCCCCATTGACGTTAGTCGACGCCCCGGCTAACGTATTGCAACCATCACCACACCCAAACTCAGCCCACCTTGGATGTCAGGGCTAAAAGCAGCTAACCAGTGTTGGCCAATATCCCCTCTAGACCCTGTAAACGAAGGATCTAGGAAAACGCCATCAGTCACTTAGTCCCTCCTTACCCTAGCCGTCATGCGTTGCCGACCCGAATGACTGGACATAAGATCAGCGTGGGTGATCGCAAGTCGATCTCCCTCTTGTTCCTCATTTGTCCTGTCACTTTTCATTTTCTGAGCCGAAAAATTCTAGCAGCAACCGCTGCATTTGTCGTGACTCGCCATGGACTATTTCGAGGTGTGTTGGTCCATCTTCAGCACCATTTGCTTGGTGAATGTCGTCTTTGGTGTTCTGGTCTGCGAAATCACCACCTTTACTGTCCTGGCTGCTGTGCCCATCTTCTCGTCTGCTGCGGGCGCCATCGCCAACGGTCTTTGCTACTATGTGTACTACGAAAAGCACCCTGTTGTCAATGAAGTCGTCGCTGCTGTTTTCTCTGATTTCTTCTGGCTGGTAGGTCAATCGATCACTTGATGCCTGCCCCCAGCGCTTATTAATAGTCTGAATAGCTACAAGAAGCAAGTTTGTTATTGTACAGTTACATTATCCTACAACGAGTCCTTCGTCCTAAACAATGGCGCATTTTCTCAATTATCTTTTGGAGTTTGATGGTCTGCACTGCCATAACCCGAGTCTTTATCGCCATTTACCGAGCCAAATTCCTTATTCAAGGCGTGGATGAATACGAGCTCATCATCAATTATCTACATATCGGCTATTTCACATTTATGGCCATTTCGGAATGTCTTAGCGCCTATTTCCTTGTCGTCATCTTCGCTTCCGCCAAGACATCGAGTATGAGCGCGGCGCTCAAAGTCGGCCTTCTTCGTTATCTGACACGCAGTACTGAAATGCGCGTCGCTTTCTTGGCATTGATCGGTGTTGTTCGAACGATTATCCATCCTTTTCAGACTCCAGGACAAAAGGCAGTCAATATTGCTAGTCAGCTTGATCGTTTTCTTTACGCTCTTTTTTGTCTTTACCCAATTGTTTTATAGTAAGTAAATCTTCTATTGTGCACTTACCCAAGCTAACAAGATTCCAGCTTCGACACCCTTGCATCTAAACTCCGGTTCAACGAGGATAGATCGATATACACACACAGCGACCAGGCGGGGAACCCTACGCGCTATGGAATGAATACAACGCAAACTCAGACCCGATGCTACACTACAAAGTCCAACTACGCATCTAAGATGTATGGTGGCGATGTCGGAAACGAAGGGAACAATTCACAAGAACAAATTGTTCCACCGAATGGTTCAACTCGATCAGATATCTCGGAGGTGGAATTGCAGGATATTGACGTGGAAGGACTTGTTATCAGAAAGACAACTGAGGTCACTGTCACATAAACAGAAATGGCATATACTAAAGCCAGACTTATTATAGATTTTCTAATGAATAATTGAAAAGACAGATTAACTATACGTTTTGAGAGAATGGAGGCGGCACGACACTGCCATCGGATTTGAGACCCCAGCTCTTGAACATGGCTCGCGAATCGGGCAGCTCGTCGGCTTTATTGCTGCCCTCATAGACACTCTCTGGGGGTGCAGCGGCTAGAGGCAAGTGAGGATATATGTTTCCGATGTTGCTCTGGATGTACCAAACCAGGGCGTAGAGCGCCGTATTGAGATCCAAGGTGCTGAAGTATATCGGATAGAAGTTGATACGTGCGATTTTCGTATCAGCGTCTTCGTTGACTGTATGAGCCCAAGGACCACGTTTCTGAGGATTCGGATCGCATTCTTTTTTACACCTCTTGGATGGATCGTCTTATCGAACATGCAAGCACCAGGAAAAAAGATCGTAAAAGTAGCCTGGCTGGATGGTGGCCCATTGTTTGTAAAGGTCTCGAGAGCGGTCCTTGTGACGATGGAATCGGATGACATTCTATCAAGCTTTTTCCAGTCACGATTAATCACTCACGAAATATGCGATAATTGTTGATTTGTTATGCCCTTGTATTAATCCGTGCTATTACGTCGGTCGTTAAGTCCATAAATGTAGGTAGCAGCATAAAAGGCTCAGGAGAGAAGGTTGACATGATGGTGAAGTTCCTCAGTAGAGCAACTCATCCCTTGTCTCCGGGTTCAATTCCACTTTGCCTGAATGGAGTTTAGTCTCTTGATTCTGGAGATCACCGGGCCAACTCAACATGGATACAATATGTTCGGGATTTCACATGCCACTGTTTACTCTCTCAAACAACAAACCTTATGAATGGTAACAGAATCCCACTGTCTTCCATCGTTGATATATAGCCCGTTGACATGATATCCTACAGCTGTCAAATATGCGGCGTGGACATGGCTATTGCCCGCATCCGGACAGCTGATGAGCCACAAAGTGCAGCGTGGAATATAGATGGGGCTAACTACATAGGATGGACTAACAGGGTTTGGGAGGGTGAGGCAAAGGACGAAGAATGCGGAGACTGTACCACAGTAGATCGTACACCAGCTGATCCCCAGATCTTGATATGGGAGTCACTGCCCTGCTGGCCAGAAGATGATGACCCGAACGACCCAGACTGGCTCCCTGCCGAAGATTCGCAAACTGAAAGCGAGCCTCTCGAATACGACTCAGGATGTGAGCAGTCAGATGAGACTTCCAATGAGAGCGACTGCCACAGAGGTGACCACGAGTCAATCAACGAGGAACATGATGGCGTTGAGGACTTGTGTCCCATGTCGGAGCTTTGCGATCAACCACGACCCGAACGTCTCCCGAACGGGACCTGGTATAACAACAAGATATATTACACGGGTAATCGTCAAGCTCCGATATTCGGTGACTTCCCAGGCGAAAACGCGCACAAGGTTCCGTCCGAGCACATCGCCTCCCCTTCGTGCCAGAGCCTTCAGGGCATTAACGGACACAGGCTGAGCTTGGCGCAGATGAAGAATTGTCGTAATGTGCGTTTCTTGATACCGAAACTTCATAATGGGAAGCCTGGGGATGATGAAAGACTCATGGAAGAAAATAGTCTATTCTGTCTTTCGGGCGAGTCGAATGGTTCCAACGTCATAGAGGACAGATACTTCGTTCCTTGGAAATCATTTTATCCGCCACGACACGGTTTGCGAGAATTGAGTTGTAGCTGGCAAATGATAAACGAAGGCGCTGATGTAGGTACTTTCCACAACATACCAGGAACTCATCTAACACGGAGATAGGGATCAGATGCTTTATATCCGCTCCCAGTCCATTCTTATTGTCTCGACATGTACGCAAAGGCATCGTACCGGAGAATGGGCAAGGTTGATCTGGATGGAATCTGGCATTGGCGAGAGATAGAAACTCAACTTCACGCGGACCAGAAGCCTTTCCCAAACCGTGCAGAGATATCAAAGGCCCGCGAGCATTGGGATCTTCCATGGCGTCATGATACCGGAGATGAATGGCTTGCGGCGAATCCGGTCGAAGTTCCAGGCATGAACAAGATACTGAAGTCTTGCCTAGACGTGACACTTTGTCAAAGAGCCACCCAACGCGAGGCATCAGTTATCGGCCTCCTCCCAAAGGAACTGTTAGATCAGATATTCGATCTTCTCAGCCCTACAGATATCAACTCGGTAGCAAATACCTGCTACAAGATGTATCAACTCACTCAGTCAAGGTTCAGAGATATCGTGCGCAAGGATATGACCTGGCTATGGGAAACACTAGAGGGCACCGAGTATCCGGAGTCGCCAGATCGACCCGTAGCCTGGGATCCTCTGTGTCCATTGGGCATCCCGCCGCCTACCTTACCTGTCGGCCTCGAGAAGGAAGAAGCGGAGGAGGAGTTGTGGGCAGAAATCATTGCTGAATATCCAGAGATGGTAGAAGTTGCCAACGCAGTGAAGATGGCCAATGCAAAGCGCCGAGATGAGATATTGGCGCCCTACGAGGAAAAGCTAGAATCACTGTCGCAAACGTGGCGGGACTTCCGTGCGGGCGTGGAAACGTGGATCTGTAGCTCACAGAACCACACTGATGAGGTTGACTGGGGACGCACGTGGAGGCTCTTTGATCCGAAAACAACCTTGCTACCAGGTGTCCGGAACCGAGCAAGAATCTGGGAAGACTGTCAACAGATTATGGACCATGTGGCATCAGCACGAGAGAGTGGCCAGATTGACAAGATGTACCCAGACCTTTTGGCCAAGTTGGCAGATCCGTCTCACCCGGGTTGGAGCATGGATCCAGACGTCAATGGATGGTAGCAAATTACAGGAGTCTGAATTCACCAACTACATTTTAATTTGAACTGCAAATGAAGTATTGTATAGTCTTCTGACTCAGACTGTCGCATGGTCAACGATCATTATTTCTTGCAGTAATGTGAAAATGGTGCTTGTCAATAAATTATTCTCTCAACTGATATGTAAGTCTCTCCAATTTACCTTGCAACTTCCGAACAGACCAATGATCCTCCCCAAAGACCTTTACCTTGCCATCCCTCGCCACCAAATAAAGATTCCTTGCTTCACGACGACATCCCCAAATTTCAAGAATACCCGCCATACGTTTCGCTATCCAACAATAAGGAAAACTACTCTCGTCCCAGATTCCCGCTACCGTACAGAGAAGTTGTCTGAAGATTTGAAACGCGTTGGACAGGTCTTTATTCGCAAGTTCTATCCTGGCTGCCGTTCGTTGGGGTGTTTCGTCTTCGGGACTATAGTACGCATCTGCCTTGCAGTCGTGAGAAACAAGGAGCTGTGGGCGGTCAGGGTTGGGAGTGCAGGAAGATAATATCTCTCGGCCGCGCTCGTCGAGTAAATCTGCTTGGACAACTGCGTTCCACATGTATCCTATTCCTAGCTCTGAATTTTGTCAGATCAAGCACAAGTAAAGTGGTGGTCAAACATACCGGTATATAGTAGTTTATGGTATTTCGCCCCTTCCTTGTTTATTTCGCTTTCCCACTCTTTGCAATGGCGGGTATAGCACTCGGGCTTGCTATAAATGTCAGCGGGAAGGACACAATACTGGTAGAGAATTTGATCGCCTACATCCTCAAGGCATTGAGTCTGTCCATGAGCCTCTGTTCCTCTAGACTTCCGGTTTCGCCCAAACTGTAAACAGTCGCCTCTTCGTTGTGGCTGTCGAGTAGACTTGGTTCCCTCAGTGGCAGAACTTTCATCACTTCCACACATCTCTTCAACTCTTTTCCAACCTCAATCTTGTCTAGATATGCTAACGTGTCAACTTCCATATCTTCAGTCTTCTTGTAATCGAACAGCTTCACAGCTTCAAGGCCATGGTCCACGTTGAAGCGGTAATAACGAACACTGTTGATTCCGAATTGCTCGGCTACATTCCTGTGGATGATAGCTGTGCCGGTGACAATATTCTTCATGACCTCGATGGCTTTGACGGGAGCACGGATCTTCGCAGAGAGACCTTCCATGACGGTGTCGTTGTCCATCCGGACGATTTCACCCATGCCCGTTCCGAGGCTGAGGAAGACTCCGACATCAGTGTGGAGCGACAGATAGTGATCACCCTCCCAAAGACTTCTAGCCTCTTGAAGAATGAGATCACTGGGGTTGTTGTATCCGAAACCTGCATCGATGTATCGAATTTGCTTTCCAGGTGGACCGTGGACAAAAGGCTCAAAGATGGTTGTCGCGGCAGATGTAGCTCTGACAGCCTCCCAGATTGTCCATTTCTTCGGGTTCGGATCTTTGTCCTCATTGATGTAAGTGCGCAGTGCTGTGGCTGATTGCTGGACTGCGTTCTTGAATGGCAAGGTGTAGACAACGCTGTTAAAACATAATTTAGCGACCATGTTGATGATAAGAGACTTTTACTCACGTTTTGCAGGCATCGTCTTCAAGGGGATCCAAAAGCGGAGCATCCTCGTTGCCCAAATACTTCAATACCACCGCTTTCGTCTCACGGACAAGGACCTTCTCATCGAACATGTACTCCCCGTGGCGTCGCTTGCCAAAGACAATGCTGCCCAGTCTTTGGTATTCGGTAATGCAATCGTCGATACTCATTCTCATTCGACCAAGCATCAATGCGATTATACTGTGGACAAGGTCAGCTACCGTTTTGCTGTGGAAGGGCATCTTATTTACCCGCCAGTGCTTGTTCCACCAATAAGATCAAAATATTGATATGGCTGCAAATCTCGTCTCTTCATCTTGGATCCTACTTTTTCCATGACATTTTTGAGAATGAACAGAGACGAGAGACCTCTGACGCCGCCTCCATCTTCGATAAGTCAGCACAAGCGTGTTTGGGTAGATGAGGGGTGGAAGCTTACCAAGGGACAGAAACTTGAGCTCTTTGGTAGAGTCTGAAGACATAGTGACCGGCAGAGTGTATTATGTCGAAGAGATCAATGAAATCCCGCATAGATTAACAGTCGCTGAGTTTATACATAACGTATAGGTCTGTAAAGGATCTCTTGCGTATTTATGTTTAGCATTATGAAGCCACTCAGTCTATTTGTGGTCTAGATTCAGAGCTGGCATCATGCTGCACGTACTTCCCGAAGAGAGTAGGGCTGTGCCAAGCAAGATAAGGCTGATTTGAAGAGTGACGTACTTCAGTTTGAGACACGTTTGTGGCTGCGTGCACTATCGAATCAGCCAATATCTACCACATCGCTCTGTAGGGTTATACTCGACGTCAGAGTTGCGCTCGAATCCAATCAACGTCACATTTCAGCCCGGCCAGGTTCATCGGCATGACGGCATTTTTACTGAGCAATTTAGTTGGCTCCTCGACTTGCTTTTTGAGGCCTCCTGATTGCGGCTGAGACAAGTCAATAGCCTCTCATTCGTAGCCTGGTGAGGTGAACGATACAACCCCTGCAACTGAAGCGCTGTGGCGTTTGACGTTGTAACGTGTGGTCTCATGGCCCAAGCCAATATTGGTTCCAGGCTAAACGCAAGGCATCCTGCCTTGTAAGCTGTTGGTTCGCCAAAGGCTTGCTGCATAAAACCACTCTACAGGGAACCGTCCCTCTGAGATATGTTGTCGTTGCAATTCATCTTGGCACAATGTCGACTGCTACCAAAAGCCCAGAACAATCCTGCGAAAAGGTCTTCGACAGGTTACGCAAACTTGCCGAGGAACTAAAAAAACACGATCATCCCGAAATTCACTTCAACATTCTGCATAGTGCTCAGTATGTCGACCACCGTAAAGTTGACGTACAATTCAAGGCACAGGCCCGTCTCGTGCAAGCCGATGTAGCCCAAGAAGTCACCAGCACACTTGACAGTTGCAATGAACATCTGAAAGATTGCCACATCTTGTGCATGCGCATGGGAACATCGCAGTGGACAGCAGATTCAAACGCTCGATTAACCATGTCATGGAACTTCTTCTTCACCTATCTTAGCAAAGCGGCCATTTTGCTGCAACTCGAGCTGCTGGATGCGCAAGTCTTCTTGGGACTTCATCGACAACCAGTACGTTGACCTTTTCAACTTGTGAATTAAAACTGACTCTTTAATAGCCAGCAGAAGTAACTCCATCCCCAGTTTCTCCACCTCAATCGTCGACCCCGAACTTATCCTTCGCCCGACGTGAGTCCATTCTAAGCAATGGTGGATCAGAAAACTTCACGATAGAAGAGCGAATGGAAAGAAGTCAACGAGCAGAGCGACAAAGACAAGAAAAGACACAACAGAACCCGCTGCTTGTTACTAGGACGGGAAACAAGCTGAGAAAGTCAACTAGCCGTGCACCGTCGATCGTCTTGGGCTTCTCAGACAGCGGTAGCACCATCAGCAGCGACAGTGGTAGATCATCACTCACAGTCCCTTCCAGTCTACCACAGGTGCCAGAAGAAAAGACGCCGGCGGTCTCAATAGTATGTTTCTATCAGTACTTTCATCGTTAGTGGGAACTAACAAATATCTCAGCCGAGCATTCCTAGAACGCCTCCTCCAGAATACTCTAGGGATGACTGGGATGCCAAGACGTTAATCTCAATGAAGGACGACAAACCCTCTATACCAATAACACCCAAGGCTACTCCGTCTATTCGATCAGTTGCTTCTGAGCCACAACTCAGCGACGCTAGCTTTGGAAGTAATCATACCCACTACAGTGGCAATGTCTTCAACATATATCCTGTGATGACTGGGCCACCGCCGAATCAGTTTGGCTACATGTCTCCAACTCAATACGGACATCTCCCATTCAATCCACCAGTGCAACCTGGTTGGCAAATGCCTATGCCGATACCTCCTCCAACTCCTGTGCATCGTCCAATGGTTCCTGTCCCACAACTGCCTCCACCACGGGCGGCAGCTTATAAGCCAAGCAGATCCTCCCTTAGAGAGTCAGCAGCGTTGCATCTATCGCCTTTCCCAGCGTTCTCGGTTGATTTGATAAAACCTTCAGCAAGATGTCCACATGGCATCAGGCACTTCAAGGGACACCCCAGTTGTCAGTGGGGCTGTTGTAGTTCAAGGGGATGCGGGCAATCGTATTATTGATCGACATCTCACATACAGACAGACATTGATACTTTGCGGATATACGGATATAGCGAAGTCGATAAACTCAATATAATGTATAATAAGAGACAAGTATCAAACTTTCAAGCCTTGTAACCAGGTCGGGCCTCAACATTCCATCCCTTAACAAGAGGTCGCTCAGCATCAGTAGCCGACATGCCCCAAGTGCCCTTTCCAGTGCTACCGCTAGCATCAAGCTTGAATGATTCAATATCGACAAAGTCATTCTTTTCAGCTCCCCAAGTGATAATGCCACTGCCCCAATCACCCTCACATCCCAATCCAGTTCCAATGCTTGTTTGTCCCATGTACTGCAACATTCCAATTTCTTGATAGTTTTCAAGCTTCTTCTCACTGATAGGAGCGAATAGTCGGATGCCAAGTACGCCATAGAACGAAAACACCTCAAGAACGGCATTGGAAGTATTAACATCAAAGTCGGACTGTCTTGAACAGCGGATCCATTTCAAGTGGAAGTAATGAGGGTCACAAGCGAGCCTGTCCTCCACTGGTGTTGATGTCTTTGTAGTCCAGCTAACGGTGTCTGTGAGGCGGAAGATGAAATGCGGCTTCTTGTTATACTCGTGGAGAGAAACCTGAAGGATTGACAGACTGTTGGGTGAGGCACGATCCTCAGAGGGGACGAGCGCACTGAAAAATGGTCGAATGAGAGGAAAGCCTGACAGTGTCTGCGGAACCCGTTTCTGAGTGGTTTCATTAATGCCGTTCGCGGCGTATTCATTCACGATGATGGTGAGATTATCCTGACTGTCAAAAAGCGCAACGATCTGGTCGTTACCAGTCTTTCGTAAATCACCGACCTATTACGTGACGAGTAAGTAACCAAGCGGATCCACAGAATAAATATTGTGAAACTTACAAGAATAATCTTAGAAGACTGAGGAGATGCTGAAGTGGTGGCTTGATGTTTCGTGACAGTTGGCGCAACACCTGTTATATCCATAACATCAAGTGCCATCTTGGCTGTGTCTGAGTCGCCTTTCTCAAACGATGCCAGGAGAACCCGGTCTGAGTCGCCATTCTTCAGGGTCTTGACAAAGTTATAAACTCCCTTGGTATCTGTAGCCGTCATGTTTGACTTAAGTTTCCCATCGTTTGCAACAAGGCTAATCTGAACAGGATTGTTGATGTCGAACTTGAGGATGGCTGAGTTAGTGCCGGCTTCAGCTTTGAAGTTGCCTGTAAGGACTCGGACCAAAGTCGGCGATGTAGACAATTCCGACACGGATGAGTCCTTAAACAGATTGGCCGTTTCAAAGGCCCACGATTGATCAGGAGCAAACGTGGCCTGGTCCTTCCCTGCGGATGCCGATGGATCCTTCACTCTCCAGCCAGATAGCGTGAGTGTCTTTTTATCTCCATTTTGATGTTGCATCAGACGGTAAATAACTAACCCGTCCTTGCCATGCCGCTTGATACACTGCAATGGTTGAACAGTACTTCTCTCTTCATAACTGTCGAAGTCGACAATCCTGTTGCGCAGAGTAAAAGTGTTTTTATCTTCAACATTTCCCTGCCGATCATGAATACCGACGACAACTGGTCCCCAGAAGTTAACACATGTCTGGAACCGATTTTCACCAGGAGCCAGATCCTGAATCTGGATGAAACCTCCACTGACGAGTCCATCGATGGGCCTTGCCAAAGGTGCTGAACCTATGGTACGGAAGTCACTATCACGTGCTGCATAGCATTCTTTGCTTGCATCAACTGAGAAAGGGTTCCAGCTGCTCATAGACGTATTCTTGAGCGTTCCGGGCTTCCTAGCAAAGACAGAATGGTCATTGACGTTGGCACGGATCGTCCAGGCTGTTTTGTCGTCTTCCGAGTTAACCTGCCAAAGAGGAGCAGGGTTATGGATGTCGTAACCGCCCCACTGGGTCTTCCAGCCTGTTGATGGACCCTTTCCGGCCGCGAGCATTGGGACAGGGATGTGCTTCACAGCGTTGAAGTCTGCTGAGGTCTTGACGTCTTGGTTGGTAAAGGCGTCTTGGAATAATTCGTCTACCGAAGCTTGGACGCAGTTCTTGCTGTGAGATTGTCAGCTCACATCTTTATCGCATCAGACATGATCCATACATTCGAGCTCGATTGACAATGTCCCAGGATTCCTTGAATTGTTTGTCACCTGTTCTGGGTAAGCTGGGTTCTGTCACCAAGATTCGTATGTACTTACCGTAACAAAGCCATTGTTGACCAAGTTGGTTCTGGACAAGTAGGCCAGTATCCGAATCGTTGTCGTGCATCTAGATTAGTCAGATATATATCCATCGTCTTAGGCGGCGCGCATACATAGTTTGCCTGGAAATCCCAGATTGGAGTTTCCTTGCTGGTGATTGCGGAAGTAGCGGCGATGCTTTGCTCATCATAATTGTCGTTGTGTATCTGACGTCTTGGTGCTCTTATGTGGCCGGACGAGAAAGCATCGGTCAGATAATGGAGACAAAACGCTACACAGTTGTTAGAAACGTGGCTCGGCAACTTATGCACCAATTCCCATACCTTCGTGCATATAGGCGTCTTGTAAACCATTCGCCTTGTCGGTATCGGACGTCTTGGCACCTGCCTCTTTAGCGAGCCTCATAGCCTCTGAGTGGCCGACCTTGTAAGCCGTGAGCGCATCGTCGCCCTTCTATAGTCAGTCAAATGCATCCATCACCGCTCCTGCTATTACTTACGAAGTGGTCCGCGTTGATGTAAGATAACCATGCGTACAGGCTTGACTTGGGATTGTTGAAACCAATGGTAGCCTCAATCCAAGCTTTGTTCGTCGGGATCCCACAGCCATGATCATGATAGGCGTTAGCAATCGTATGAAGATCTCCCTTGTTTTCTCCCTTCTCAATCTCCTTCTCTGCCTCATCCGTGCCCTTTTTCTCTTGTTCGATCAAGTCACCAACACTGATCAAGTTTCTATCGGTATCGTCTTTGAGACTCTGTACGGCGCTCTTGAAGCGGCTAACAGCGGCATTCCAGCCTTCAGGTGTGCTGAGACTGGGACTTTCAGCGAAAAAGGCGCCGCAGACAGGAGTTCTGTTATCGTCTGCATGCGTACTGTAAAAGTCGCCTGCTAGCGCTATGATGCGGCCAAATGTCAACTTTACTTCTTTTTTCTTCTTGAAGATACCCCATGTCCCATCCGAGGCTTGAACACTCCATGTTTCGTGGTCGGTTGCTGGAATCTCAACACCGTGGATATTTCGGAGTTTGACACCAAAGACAACGGATTCGTGCTCAGCAGCTAAACAATTAAGTCAGCTACAACCTTAGATACCAGTGTAACAAGGGGAATTACCTTCGAAGAAACGATCGTCATCTAGACTGTTGTCAACTACATCTTCATCTTGGAGGTTGTCAATAGGCTCATTCTCTGCCAGTCCCGTGGACTCTTTGGCCTCCTTGTAAGTGTAAGGTGGCTTGAAGAGTCCAGATAGCTGCTCTTTCGTGAACGCTGAAATATCAGGTAAACTCATGTTCACAACGCAGGATTGAGAAGATAATCACAGTTGAAAAATAAACAGTTTGTCAAAAGGTTGAGAGTCTCGACTTCTCAGCCTTAAGTAGCTCCTCGTATTCTCCGTTTAGATTTATTGGGGGCGGCAGTAGCCGTTCATGTGCCCTAGTCCATCTAGATCTATGGCGCTAGATACACACAATGCTACTGAGAAGATTGCCCTCTTATCTGCTCATGTAAAGAGCTTGTGTGTTCTGGGCCGTACCTGCGGAAAGGTGGCTGGCTGAAATCTTACCGGTCAGAGTACCCCGCTCAGAGATTTATGCAGTTGACCAATCCATCCTAATCATGTTAGACACTTGATGCGATAGATATGCGAGGAACTTGATAGACCCCGCTCCAAATCTTTGATGAAAGTAAGACTTTAACTTTTATTGGTTCAAGACTCCCAACTCATCACTAGTGTCTCTTTTCTTAAGCAATGTATGGTCTCAATTACGACGTGTCATAGACGCTGTCTTGGTCTTTCAGCTCAGCCCGGACATGACCGTACGGAAGATGCCACATTGGACACTACCTTGCCATTGATCTCAACACTCATGCACGGCCAAGTGTCTGCTGATGTTGTAACTAGATGCCCGGACCATGTGTTCCTGATACCCAGGTCCCCCGTATTCCCACCTTGAGAGCCCTAAGAGGACTATCTTTCACATTTAATTTAGCTTTTATACGACACGTTTTAGCATACCCATCACACATCGCACCCATCTTCTCGTCATCAAGTCTAGTAGGCTAATTCAGCTTGAAATAAGACAGTGACATAATGGAAGAGGCCAAAGCTGAAGTCCGTCGTCTCGTTGACGCGGAATTCCCAGACGGCGTCACTGGAGTTGAGATCAATCCCTCCGACTTCTCATCAGATGAGGATATTAGCCTTGCGCCAGGGAGCTTTTACCTATCCATCGACTTCGGCAATGTCGGAATCTCCAAGATGGCGAAGCGTCAATGGAACCCCCAAAAAGGGCTTCACTACGTGCTACAAGACCCTCCTGCCCCCGCAATGTCAGCTGAGGATCCAACCTGGGATCAGGAAAGACGTGACAAAGAAAGTGCAAAGATCAAAGAGGGTGAAACAGGTGTTGATAACGTTGTCTTGGAACTCAAAAGCGATGTCAAGAACGAGAAGCAGCCGACGAACTATGTGAGTGATGTGCTTGGCCTTGGTAAAAAGGGATCTTGAGGCTAACCATATGTCACGCTAGAGAGTGAACGTACAGTTCGGATCAAGCCCCCAGAACCAGGTATCTTTGCAGGTCGACAGTGGTTCAAGTATCCTTTGGGCACAAAGCCGTATTCAAGTCAGTCAAGATGTCCCACCTGGGCGATCTGTCGTGGATCTCACCATCGAAGATGCCGCACGATTTCAAGAAGGGTCCAAGGCATACGAGATTCTCTACGGAGGCGGAAAAAAGGTCGCATTTTCCCTATTTGAAGCAACTGTCGGCATTGGAGGATTGAAGACTCCCCAAGTTTTCGGAGCCGCCAAAATTGCAGCCCAGGAAAACCTCTTGCCACTAGGGATTCTGGGACTGGGCTTTTCGGCGGAAAACTCACCCATCCCATTCCACCGGACACTGGTGGTTCACTTGATGGAAAGCGGCATGATCAAACGAGCTTCTTTTGCGCTTATTGGTCCTCGTTCTGAACCAGCTGGATCTATCAGGCCTGACGGCGAGAAGACACGAGATCGAGGATGGCTTGTGATTGGGAACCTTCCGGAGTCTTATCACACTGGTATAACCTGGTGTCCTGTCCTTGCAGAGAAATATCGAGCTTGGGTGGTTCGTCTCAACAAAGTCATCGTCAACGGCGTGGTGATTTGCCAAGATCAATTGGCCCTTGTTGATACAGGTAGCTCATACTTGACAACAACTGAAGAGAACTGTCGCGAGATAGCCAAGGTAATTCAAGGGAAAGCTAGTAATCGCATCGTGACTTATCCCAGCGGCGGTCTCAGCGAGCTGTCTTTCACCTTTGGCGACGCGTCTGGAGGGGCCACTTTCGGTCTTAACAGAGAGGATCTGTCATTGGGCCCAGTACCTGGGTCGGGTGGCAATGTCTTGAGAAGCCCTGTCACATATATGAGCTTTGACAACAGGAAGTATAATTGGGTTTTGGGTGGCATATTCATCGACAACATGATTTCTATTTACGATTATACAGGAGAGCCACGTATTGGGTTTGCTTCACGATCTAAGGTAGACCCAGTTGTTACGAAGACATAGGTTAGAATACAATGTCATGCAAGAGACTAGTTATCTCCGTCAATAGACCTTTTTTTTCCAGTCCTCCTGTTCTCATATCCTGCATTCTATCCTTTGTTCAGAATCGGTTCCTGGAATATATTTCTGAAGTCTTTGACAAGTACTATGATAAGCAGTGTGAGAAGAAGCTGGATTCTGCTGATGTTGAGTGCGCCAAGCGCCGCAAAGGCGAATAGAATTGAGGACCGTTCCTGGTAGTGATCTGATCGTAATTCTTTGCGTAATAACTCGGATTGAAAGTCCGTATCTTCACAAATTTGACTGTGAGTAGGAACGAATCAATGTAAATCTCTGCATATGGTATTTTACGATTGGTCACTTTTTGGTGTATAAGAAGAAGATTCAATGTTGGCATAGATGTCAGACACAAAGCCATGACCCATGCTATTCAGCGACCTTTTGTATCATCTCAATGAGTTGGTTTACTCACAAAAACAACATGAAATGTCAGGCGATACCAACAGTGACTCAGTTAACAACGAAACGTATTTAAAGCATTGCAGTATCATGTTGTCTCCAAGTTTAAACTATACATAAACGAAGCTAGGACTATCAAGAGTATTAAACAAAGATGTGTACCGTAATTCATATTCGAGTCTACTGCCCTAATTGCGAAAGGTATACGTACTCGACGAACCAAACGGAGATGTGTCCGTATGTTCGTGTGGGTCAGTACTTTGCCTCATGCGGTTGTGAGACCTACCATGAATTTGCGACAGCCTATGGAGCAGTGTGTGAAGAATGTCTAGCAGCACAAGGGGGCTGAGGAGGATAAGCAGAAGATTGAGTAGGGCCAAAAAAGGAAAAATAGTGTTAAGTTAGCCTGTATGGCAGCCATTCGCATGAGTCTCAAATTTAGATTCATATTTCTTACTAAGCGTAAGAAAAATTTATTTTTCTGTGTTTGATTTAATCATTGGAGTCCTTTTTGTATTCACTTTCATTGCTATAGACACACTGTAGTCCTAAATTCACTTCATCTTCACTTGGTGATGCAGACAGTAACTAAGAGCTGGAACTGGAAGATTTGTCAACTAGAGATACAATGTACAGAACTAAAGTGAAGCAATGAGGCATTGAACTCTCCTTGAATGATATCCACAGAAGCTCGCATTTAACACATTACCTCCTGAAATCCACAGCTCACATCGTAACTCAGGCTCCAGCGAGTACCACTGAGTCAATTGCAATCTAAGTATATGATTTAGTCTACAATTGTCCTCTCTCGCGCAGAATCAGAATTTACCGTCGAAATCATTGTCAAACACGACAAGATAACCTACGTTCTTTATAAAATGTAAGGTTTTACATACTGGGCTAGTTCCCTGATGAGATACTTAACGATAAAGATAGTGACGCAGCGAACGTGAAAGTGTATATAAAGCTCTCCAATGTCATGATTTCTTATTTGTCTATAAGTTCAGACTATACATACACTAACAAAAGCAACACCAAGCATCAATATTTGTGTTTATAAACAAACATGTGTTTTGTAACCTGCACCCAGATCTATTGCCCTACTTGTGAAACCCGATATGCCACAAATAACCAAACTGGCTTATATGTTTATGTTCGACCCGGTCAGTCTTTTGATTCGTGCGGTTTCTTTACTAGCCGTACGTTTTATAGGGTATATGGACAGGAATGTGAGGCCTGCCGAGCACTAGCACAAGAAGGCAACTAAGAGGAGGAGGGATAACGAAACAGATTATTCAATGACGACTACGACCAAGGTTGAACGAATGACGCTGGGGTACATGACTTGGAAGTTGTTAGCAGTTGTTAGCAGTTGTTAGTAGGATTTTACCATTGTCTAAGCTAGTGAATTGATCTAGCTAGTAAACCTGATACAATTTATGAACATTGGTATCTGCTTCTTTATCGACGCGGCTAATTAAAAACAAAATTAAATTCGGCCTGTGTTACCATATTTGCTGAATACCTTTACTCTTGAAGCTTTGAAAGATACAAGCCCTTAATCCCAAGATGTCACTGAAGTATATACGAAATATGTAAGCTGTAGCTGAAGGACTGGACATTTACCTAACGTTCAATGTCACCCACAGAAGCTAAGATCTGTTATGTAACCCCCTTTCGCACAGCAACACCAAAGTCTGAGAATTCGAAAAGTGACTCAGTCTAAAAGAAAATGCATAAATACCGCCAGCAGTCCTGCTACCATTCTAATCTTCTCAAACTCAAACCTTCAGATAAATACACACAACACCCTCCACCGGATATATCGAGCAAATATGTGTTTTAGAACGCACACATCTATCGACTGCCCTGTTTGTGGCAACTCAAAACATATCATAAACCTGACGAAAACGTGCACACTCATACCCAGAGGTGGAGGTCTAGGCAGCTGTGGCTTTGAGTTTGAGGACCTATATTTTAGTGCGTATAGATCGGAATGTGATGAATGTAAATGGAAACGTGAAGAGGAAGAAGAGGAGGAGAGGAGGAGACGGAGGACACAAACTTAATTACCTCAGACCATAGTTAATATTGAACGATTGGCGGCCTTTGAGACCTTTCTGCGGCTCTAGATCTTAATATCGTACATGCATTAACTAGATGACACAATTCCATGACAATTGTGTAGTGATATAAATATCTAAACATGATTTCTGAACCTGATTATATCCGTGTCGTTGATATGGCAACTTGCCAATTCATATGCACTTGCCACATGCAAACACGTCGACTTGCCACTGCATTCTCGCCCCCTATCCAGAATCTTGAAACATATCAGTGTCGAGATGACATATTTCAGTCACTGCAATTGATTCTATGATCTTGATGTATGCTGCCAAGTACGGTGAAAGGAAGTAAAGTATCAAGAGGAAATAATGAAGGATAGTGATGAGCGATTCTGGACGTCCGACTTCTGCGGATTTTCTGCTCTTATACTATGCTATGGAAAACTGGGAAACGTGATTAATGAAATAAAAGATCGACTGTGTCTGTAAATATCAATATGGGTCATCAAACGATGTTAAATAAGCTGTCTAGCTGAGCGATAGAACAGCATCTGCGTTTCACGCCACCACTAACAGCATATAAAGTGTGGGAGCTTTCTAGGCATCTGAGATTTTCTTTATACTCGCCATTACCTTGATCTTCACCAATGTCAAGACATTAGCAAGGATCAACATTTTCATATTTCTTACAATCAATTTTAAAATAAGCCCACTATGTGTGAAGAACATCTTACCATAACCCACTGCCTAAGATGCCGGGAGCAGTACTACCATTACAAAACCACATATGTTCGTGGCAACACTCCTCCGGATGGAGTCTACGGAGAATGCTCAGGTGGTATAAATGGCATAACCAAAAATTAATTGGGTCGGCATGCGGAAAATGCATACTCAAGCGCGAAGCGTTTGAGCGATTTGCAAGGCTGGCTGCAATCAGGCTTCATAAAGTTGAAGAGAAAAAGGACCAAGAGGAAAACAAGTAGCTCGGCATTCTTGTTGTCACTTTCGAGCCTTGTCGTGCCTCTTCATAACAGTTAAGTACCATCTGTTGTTTAATTTAATTATTCATAAATCTTCTAGTATCTGTGAGCAGACACTTCTCTACCTTAGACCGGGTATGCAAGGATCAATCGGAAGCGATATGTTCCGGACCTCTAATATCAGATCATGCCACTGTGCCTCTCTTCTTGGTTTTAATCGCTCATCATTTATCCTGCCTTACCATTTGAAGACAGCGTAATCTGTGATTATCTACTACATCCATCCTTGCCGTGAAACACAATGCCCCAAATCGCTGAGCCGACTAGGCAAGACGAGGGCATGGATCGATTAGACACAGTTCAACCAGCTACTCTCTTGGAGCCTAGCCACTGGGTACAGAAAGGAGAGGTCAGTAAACCACAAAGAATGCATAGAAATACATAATGCTAAATCATTTGATGAGGCCGCCGATGCAAACAATGATGATCTTGACACAGCGATCGATTCTGATGGTGGTTCAACTTCAGCATCCATTACCTCCAGTATCCTGCAGTACAGAACTATTCATGGTCGCACGTATCATAGTGAGCAAGGGAATGCGCAGTATTGGTAAGTTCCATCGTGGTTTTTTATTGCTTTTGTGAAAACTAACGAATCTACAAGGGGGTCTAATGACGAGCAGCAGAAAGACTTGATGGACCTCACGTAAGTTATTTGCTTCTCTGATTGTGGGCCCTTATCTTGACAGGTCGCAGTCATCATATCCTGACCCTTGGGCTAGGTGATAAGCTTCATCTGGCTCCTCTGATTCAAGATGATGTGAAAGTGAGGAAATCGTGTTTTGTTGTGGTGATATACTAATATCCTTGAAGCAAGTGATTGATATCGGAACTGGAACAGGTGAGACAATCTCAGCGCCGGATATTGAACCTCGCACTGACATGTGATTTCCAGGTATCTGGGCTATGTAAGCGAACATAGTGTGATCATTGTCGCTCTCTGGCTTACAATCTGATTCCAGTGATTTTGCCGATCAGTATCCAAACGCCGAAATTATTGGAACTGATCTCTCTCCGATCCAGCCTTCGTGGATCCCGCCCAATCTTCAATTGTAGGTACCGCCAAAACCAATCTGGTGATAGCTAACATTTGACAGTATAATTGAGGACTGCACTCGCGAATGGACGTTTAAGTCTGCCTCTGCTGATTACATACATGCTAGGTGGTTGATGGGTAGTATTGGGAACTGGGACTCCTTCTTTTCTGAGGCCTTTCGAGTATGCAAACCTGGGGGGTGGGTTGAAAGTCACGAAGCTGCGTCTACTATCAGTAGTGACGATAATACAGTCGACCCTAATTCGGCTATGGGACACTGGGGCAAGTTCTTCATTGAAGGTTCCAAAAAGATTGGAACAAGCTTCACGGTTGTTGAGGACGGCACTCAGAGGAAGGCCATGGAAAAAGCAGGATTCGTCAACATCCAAGAATTCGACTTCAAAGTATGCTCTCTCCGGCTCAGTATACTATTTTTATACTAACTATTGATTAGAACCCAATTGGTAGCTGGCCTGATAACCCCGTCGAAAAGCAGATGGGCTCTTATACTAAGCACGGTCTTGACACTGACAGCGAGGGCTTCGTGTTATTCATGGCACATACTCTCGGCTGGAGCAGAGAGGACATTATTGCCTACGTTGCGCAGTTTAGACGCGAAATAAGATCGGGAAAACATCATGGGTATTTTGCGCAAAAAGTTGTTTGGGGTCAGAAACCCAACTGATGGACAAGCATAGTCCAAACTAGGGCAAACAAGACGTGGTGGCCATCCATGATATTCGTTTCTACAAAATTATACTGCATTTAGTATGAGACAGCAATTGATTACTGCGGTCCCCATTATCACCTATGAAGATCGTCGTAGGAACTCAACGGCAAGACAACCCGATTAGCCACACTTTGGGTCGCATCGTAGGGTAGGTCATTGCCAAGCTTTGTTGTAAGCGAGCTAATCGGCTGTTGTTCTTAGGCGCTGATCTTTGTCGATTTTCCCGTTCAGCCAGCTGCCTGTCGTCCTAATGGGGTAGGTAGTCCGCTAACAATTCCTGGGTATTCTATGAGATGCTATAGCGATGTTTTCAAGAGGGTGGGTAAGTGTCCTGAATCAACTCTCAATATCAATAGCATGTGATAATTCTGCTTCCCATTAGGTCTTCGGACTTGTCACAGAGACACGGATAAGATTCACAATGATTAAATGTTGTCCTCCGTCTTCACTCTGATCGACGCGCATAGCGAACATGGCAATGCCTACCTTGAGCTCGCTCCTAGCTTTCCCGGTGCATCACTATCATCAGGGGTAGCTCCGATTTGACTACCGAGGGTTATTAAACTACTCTCGACTCGTGACAATCACCCCGCATCATGAACCAGGGTTCATCTAGTCGGGGATGCCGGAGCCGAATGGCCCAAGGCGGTAGCTCAGTGAATGCGGGGAAATCATGCCTTCGTAAAACGCAAAGATCAACAGTTGTCTAGCCTTATTGGGGAGGCCATCGACTTCCCCAGGTTCTGTCCCTTGGTTTTCGCCATCGTAGTACCGTGACATCAGTGAATACATACGTCAGGTGTTGTTGACAATGCATTGGGCCCAAGAAGATTGCCAAGGTGGTCGGTCCGCTCCGGGACGTCCGGTGTCCATGAGCTTAATGGCACACCGAACTATAAGTTCCTCGGACTTGCATCTCAGAAGTCTTCATGAGGTGCACCCATTGTTTCTGTTTGTTCTTCACACCAGTTCACGATGAGACACTTCGTGTCCCCCCTTCTTGCACTTGGCTGCCTCATTGGCAATGCCGCAGCAGCATGGCCCAATGGACCCTTCAAAACTTCTGGCAGATGGATAGTCAATGCCAATAATGAGAAGGTCAAGCTTGCTGGCGCCAACTGGCCTGGCCACGGTGAAGTCATGGTCCCCGAGGGTCTACAGTACCAGTCCATCAAGGGCGTTCTGTCAGATATCAAGGGCATTGGCATGAACGCCATTCGTCTTACCTTCGCCACAGAGATGGTTGATCAGATCTATGCCAACGGCGGCAAGGACATCGATATCAAGACTGCTTTCGAAGAGGGTCTTGGAAAAGAGAACGGAACTATTGTTCTGGCAAAGGTGTTGAAGAATAACCCTACCTTTACTGCCAAAACAACACGTCTTGAGGTAAGATAATGCCGCCGGCTTCTTCCAAAGAACAATATTAATCAGCCACAGGTTTACGACGCCATCGCTGCTGAGTGTCTTCGTCAACAGATCTACATCAACCTTGACAACCACATCTCTGAAGGCAAGTGGTGCTGTGGTGGTGAGGATGGCAACACCTGGTGGGGAGATACCCAATTTGACACTGCCAAATGGGTTCGAGGCGGTGCCTACATGGCCGCTCATGTATGTATCCCCTGTGACACTAAGAAGAACTCAATACTAACAAGTAACAGGCTAAGAAGTGGCCCGCCAAGGTCTCTCAGTCTCTTCGCAACGAGCCTCGCGAGCCTACCAACAACAACAAGCTCCGTGACGCGTCATACAACTGGAGTGACCTTTACAAGTACATGCGCCAGGGTGCCGATGCTGTTCACCAGGCTGACCCCAACGCAATCATCGTTATTTCCGGCATGAACTACGATACCTATGTCACCCCTCTCTACAGTGGCGAGAAGATGCAGCCTCGCGGTGAAATCTTCAACCGCGACGACTTTAAGGGTTACGGAAAGGACAAGCTTGTTCTTGAGATTCACACATATGAGAACAAGGGAACTAGCTGCCCTTCTCTGCGCTACAACCTCTACAACAAGGGTTTCCAGGCCATGAACGAGTCTGACCCTAATGTCGCTGAGGTCTTCCCCGTCATGTTGACTGAGTTTGGTCAAGCCATGAACGGAGCGGATTACGAGACTGCCAAGACCTATATCAGCTGTTTGTCACAGTATCTTCCTGAAATGCAGGCTAGTTGGTTCATTTGGGTTATCGTTGGTCGATACTACACTCGTCAGGGCATCCAAGAGTTTGACGATTCTTGGGGCATGAAGAAGCCTGATTGGTCTGGCTGGAGGAACGATCAGTACATTGAGACTTATCTCAAGCCCCAAATCAAGGGCACGTTGAGATAGTAATCTCAGTGAGACAAGACTTCGTGTATATAGTTAGAAACTCAACACTGATTATATTTATAACAGCATCGATTGACCGCGAGATTTTCGTAGTTTTGGGATCAAATTATGAGCCCTTGTAAGCTGAAGAACAATGTCGTAAGTGGCAACTATTAGACGAGCAATATTTGCTTCCTCGGCCAGAGCCTTGTTTGATGAACCCCTGCATGTTTCTCTAGAAAATCTCAGCCGCACCCCACAAATCCCCTCACCCAACTTGCTTTAATCTCCCATCTGTCTTACTTTGTTCAATTTCGCCAGCACGTATCGCGATGGCGCTCGTGATTCGCGAATCAGGCAACCTGAAGCCGGATATTCGCCTTGCTCAGGCAGTTTCTGAGTTTGAAGCCTTGCTCACATCAGAGCAGAAATCAACCTTTAGGACGTCCCGCGACCGGGCAGTCAGCACAGCACCGACCATGTCAGATGTGATGCGATTAACAGCCGAAATCGATCTGAAAGCTACTAGTAAACATGGTCGTGGACGATGCTTTGGACCAAGAATGACGAATACACTCCAGGCCATTCAGCAGTTTGCAGCTTTGGGGGATATAGTAGTTGGGGGAGGGCAAAACCTCATTGCTTGCGGAGTTTGGGCTGTTGCAAGGATGGCTCTTCATGTGAGACAATGACTGATATTTCTAGACTTTTTATACTGACGATGGTCGACAGGTCGTCACAGGGTATTTTACATATCTAGAAAGCTTGTCCCTACTCTTCATGGCCATTGGTCGGAATGCCCCACGCTATCAAGCCATGGCAGCGTTATATCCGAAGTCCAAAAGACTCCAAGGTTTTCTATGCGAGTACTTTACCATCATCACGAAGCTATGTCACCAGTCAGTGTTATGGACCAGGAAGTCTGCCATTGGCCGATTCACCTCTACCATCAACGATCCTCAGATGAAGACCTTCAAGGATGATCTGGAAGTTTGGTCTGCAGCAATAAAAGAAGAGTCGAACCTTTTGTTAAACCAGCAGGTTGTGGAGGAAGCAAAGAAGAACTCCATATTTCGTTCTCTTGCCACATTTCGCTCAGACGCCTCTGCTCACCAACGTAAAATTGAGAGATCTACTCGCTTTTTGGATGAATGCTCAAAACATGACTACCGGACTATATGGAAGCAGACTCGCAAGTGTGGAACAACCAGCATGTTGGGAGATTGTCAAGAGTACCAGCAGTGGAAAGAGGGATCCAAAACAACCTCGATCCTTTTTCTTGGAAAGCTTGGGGCTGGAAAGTCAGTTTTGTTTGCTAACATTGTTGATGATCTCAATCTGAGGGACAATGCTGTGACTCTCTACTTCTTCGCCAGACACGATAATGAGGAGAGTATGAAGCCTAGGACAATCTTTGGGTGTCTCATACGCCAGCTTTTAGAGTACATCATGGACGACGACAGCTTCAGTCACCTCTTTACGGAGAATATACCTAGACTTGATCTAGATGAAATTATCGATCTTTTCCGGCTGGCCAGACCGAGCAAGGTATCCATCGTACTCGATGGCCTAGACGAATGTGAGGTGGAGACTCAGAGGACTGTTTTAGGACATCTGGACGAGATACGAAGGTTTGGATATAAAATATGCCTATCAGTACGGACACCAGAAGATAGTCCAATTTGGAAGGCGAAATCCTTTGCATTCCGCGTTTACATACCAGAGGAGAATCCAGATATTTCCAATTTCATAGAGGCTGAAATCGACCGTAGAGTCGAAGATGGTAGACTTGTTACCCGGGATCCAGACCTAGTCGAAGAAGTCAAGAAGGAGCTGATTGCCGGGGCTTGCGGAATGTAAGTACTGGCATCTGCTCTCCCCTTACATTTGGCTGACTTGTGTTAATTCTTCCTTAGGTTTCTTTGGGCCACCTTGCAACTTGACTCCATTTGTGCTGAAGTATCAGATCATGATATTCGAGAAGCCATTCGGAATCTACCCCGCGATCTAACAGAGACATTCAGGCGCAATCTCTCCAAAGCCAGCCCGCAAGACTCCAAGAGACTCCATGTTCGAATATTCAAATTTCTGGTCAGTGCAAGAGAGCTCTTGACGGCCGAACAACTTCGCCAAGCAGCCAGTGTCACCATTGGACAAACAATATGGAACTCGGACAAAGAGATAACGAGTATTCATCCAGTTCTTAAATTTTGCGGCAGCCTGGTTATGGTCGACGAAGAAGACGATACTGTTCGATTCATCCATCATAGTGCGCGAAGTTTCTGTCTGGACGAGACGAACTCCGTGACGGATTGGAGTTTCACCCAATTGGAAGCAGACCAGCATATGGCTGAGACTCTGGTCACTTACTTGAGCTGCACTGTCTTTGAGACAAGACTTTCAACAGCTGTAGCACCCAAGATCAACGCCAAGGAAATGCCAAAGATAGTGGCAATGAATGCAATTGGCTCTCATCCCATGGGAACAGGTGTTGCTAGCAGGTTACTCCGTTCTAAGTCGAAGTTGAAACGGGATATTGGTCCAGCCTTGGCAAAGGCGAGTGCCAATCGCTCACAGGGAGACCATTTTCCATTTTTGGCCTATGCAAAGAGACACTGGGTACAACACACTTCTCATCTGGAGGATATTCCCTCACTGCCGCATTGGCATACCTTGCTTGATCACCCCTCGTTCGGTATCAATCATAATAACCTCCCAGTTCGTATCTTTATCCCAGACACTTTTCTACTGTCAGTAGATCGACTTTTGGGCCAGGCTGAAGCCTCCAAAATGCGGAACATATGGAGACGCCCAACTATAACGAAGCCAATCTCGAGTTTCGTGCCTCCTCAATGGGCTAATATGATTTGGGCTTTATCGAGCGGTCACATTATGCTTTTGAAGCATGAGCTTACAAAGTCTCGAGGCGCCCAAAGAATAAAAGCCCATGTCAAATTGTGGTCTTTACTCAGGCGTGTCAGTATACATGCACCATCAGTCCTTCTAGCTGATATGAACTATAACATGGCCCGTTGGCTAGGTCGTATGTTTATCAATCTCGCCATGGACCACCCAGCCAAAATTTATATTCTTGTGCGAATTTCAGCGTCTGACAGCTTACACACCGAATTAATTTTACAGGCGATAGAGAACTCTGACATTCTTTCTATCCGTGCCCTTGTAAGATACGATAAGTTTTATGAAATGAATCTTCCGATCATGGATTGGTATGGCAAAGATACAGGGACGCAGCACGAGACCGCTGTACCCGGCATCATCCAAGCAGCCTTGGCAATGCCTCCAGATAAGAGGTTGATGGAATTGATAATTCAAGGTAATGACCGTTGGTTCATCCAACTCCTTCAATGGTTCTGTTTTATGAATCTCTCCAACTTCCAATTGAGCGTAGGTCAGGACCCGCCACTCTCGTTTAGGAGAGCTTTCGACTCGCTGAAACAAGTCGGCGTCTCTGAAAAAAGAATTGGGATCTTGGAGGGGTTATTAGATATTGCTCGCGGCTCGCTGGTTGAGATACAAGGTATTGAGATACCAAAAGTGGCGGAGTTGGAGTAGAAAGGGATACCTGCGCCGGCCGGGGGTAGTGTTGGGATTTACATGACACAGTCCTAGTAAGAAAGGTCAGTTTAGCATCTGACGAGTAGATTTACGTAGACGACAATAACCAATCATCTCATTTCATTGCATTCGCAACAAACGGCTACCTGTTCATCCCATAGACTGGTACTGATGGTTGACATAAAAGTCAGCAACTCGGAGGGTTGTAAATCATGGATCCTGAAGATTCATTGTATGAGATGACATGACATCCCAATCCGGCATTGCAATTAGCAAGCACGGCACTTGTGACGATCCGTTCTCGATCTGATTGGCTTCTCTCTCGATCCTTCAAAGGATTCGATGTTATAGGGAAGGTGAAGTGCCTCATATCTATATTAAGCTGGAGAATTAACGTAATGACGGTTAGCGCAATTCCTATCATTGGTTGATATTCAAGACGTCTCGCGGAGCGATCCGAACTTGTCCTGTTGTGGTTTAACCGCGGGGGCCATTCTTGACGATAAGCGTTTAGATAAGATAAACCTTGCTTTTCATGCAAAAACGAGATTAGGGGAGACCATGATTCTTTGAGAGCATCGTAGGATTTAGCCCTCATTGCAACTTAATAAATAGCTATAGTGTATCCAGGCTCAGGTAGTCCTTTTCATTTTCATCTTTCTACTTCTCAAGAGAAACTGCCAGGTGATAAGAACAGTTACTGTCAAAATACGGAATGGATCCTCAGCAGAGTCAACCCTGCAAGGGTGCAGCATACCCAACAAAGTATCGTCGAAACCAACCGCGCTCCAAGAACGGATGTCTTACTTGTCGTAGCAAACGCAAAAAGTGTGACGAGACAAGGCCTCGTTGCACATCTTGTGTTCGGTCTAACCAAACTTGTGTTTGGCCAAGCAAAGATGAACAAGAATCGCCACCGAGCAACTCGGTTGGCAACACTTCAGATTCGACTAGCTCCACCTCAGAGCGAAAACGATCTCCAAATGAAGACCCACAGACAGCAATCTCAGACCTCAACCTTGCTATGGAGTCATTGGTACGTTACTTATGCCATGTCTACTTTATTGACAGAGCTGACCAATTGCCAGTCAACTACTTCAGATACACAAATCTTCCAGAGATTTTTCTTTGACTGGGCTACTTCAGGAACTGTGTCTGGCGGCTATACAATGAGCTGGTTTGCTAACTTGTTTCAAATCTACACCAACGCGAGCATCGACAGTCTCGTGCACAAATCTATCCACGCCCTGGCCAACGCAAGTTATGGACAAAGATTCAATTCACCCGAAGCATTAACAAAAGGGAACAAATGGTATGGAAGGGCAATCCAGATGCTCAAAGTCAAATTGCTTTCCATTAACGATTCATCATCATACTGTGATGTCGTGTCAGCCATTACTCTGCTCGGCATCTACGAGGTAAGTGTTGTAAGTAGTAAAGCTAACTGAGGAACGAGGTGGCTGATTTAGTCTAGGGTCTAATGCATGAATCGATTGCGCTCGAGGGTTCCTGGGTGTCCCATATGACTGGTGCCTCCACACTATTGAGTCTTCGTGGACAAGACAAGATCATAGAGTCCCCAGCGGAGTTTGAAGTTTCAGCAGTATGCTTCTTGCAAATGGTACGGCCAGAAGTATCCAATCCTAGGTATCATGCTGATTCTTTCACAGATATACGGCAGCTTTCTAAATGGTCAAGCTCCTCCTATACCATGGACATCAGTAAACAAGCTAGCGTTGCCAAAATCGCCAGCCTTCTACGCACACATAGAGCTCATCTATGAAGCAGCATGCCAATTCGCTGAGTGGAGAACCGCTTTGCTCGATTATGATTCAGATGAGGGTTTGGAGAGACTATCCAATGTCGCAAAAAAAGCTTCAATATTGGACAGACGGTTCGAAGAATGGGCCGAAAGCGCGCCCGAAGCGTTGAGATACGAGACAGATCCGCTACCACTCGAACCTCACCCTGAATGGGTGCAGCCTCTAATCAACAGCCCATGGAGACCTCACAACTACCATACGTACTCAACATTGATGGTGCAAATAATTTGGAGATTCTACTGGATGGCTCGAGGTATCATCAACCAAGCCCTTTTATTCACCTACGATATCCTCCGAGAAAGGAAAGGGGAAATTGACCCCAGTATCCCTCGCCGAACCGACATTGAGGACCAGATCCTGTCATTCACCGATCTGTTATGCGAGTCTTGCGTGTCGACTTTCGTCACTATTTCCAAGGGCGATCCGCAGATGGAGGCGGAGAAAGTGCCTACTCTCTTGGGGTATCTCATTCTGCAAGTCCTGCCAGCTCTCGGACTGTTCTATGAGCAAATCATTTTCACTAGCGTTGATGCATTTGGTAGAAGAGAATGGGTAGCTAAGATGAGACATTTCCTTCGGGTCAATTTTGGTATAGCAAAGGGTATTACTGCGATACCCCCTTCTCATGTTGGAAAGATTCCGATTCAGACTTGGGGTCTTTCAGACGAGTTTCTACGGAGTAGCAAGTAGTCTAATGGTGGCTATAAGAAATACTTCTAATGAAAGGCGTGATTATAAATAAGTAGAATGATAATTAATTCGGGCGAGAATCACGAATCAATGCCCGATATTATTCTGGCCCAAATATCTCTCCCAAGTGTCTACATTATCCCATCCCATTCCTATCTCCAACATGCATCGAGGGTATAAAGTCACACCAATAATCAGGAACCAACTGGGCTGATTGTAACATCATCAATCCCCATCGCAAACGTGAAAGCCTGGCCAGGGTTGCATTGAAGAGCCAGCGTAAACGTAAAGTCGCTGTTGACAGGATAGAAGGAAAGACCGTATGGCTGGTACGAGTCGAGTTCATCAAAGTCCAATCTCTTGGTTCCAATAATAGTGTCATCCTGGATTGCCATGATTCCGCATGTAGTATCCCTATTCTTGACGGGGGTAGGGCTGCTGAATATGGTGGCGTAGAATTGGAACTGGTATTCCACATTGGTGGCAAGACCAGCCATACCTTGTCCTACCTGGAATTGACCTCTTGTGACGGCGTTGTTTAACTCGAATTGGCTGCAAAGCATTTGTTAGCAGTGAATTAATATGTGTTGGGCAGTCCTACAGGAAGTTTGTGCCCGTATGAGCTAGTCCCGTATCCTTGATCTCGCCGTTTTGTACGTTCCAGACCGTGTTTGGCTGTGATTCAAAGCCACTATTTCTGATGTAGGTCGTTGGACCAGCATCTGCACTAGTGGTAGTAGTTGCCTCCGCAGTGGTTGTCGCAGCTTCAGTAGTGGTTACGACCTCAGCTGCCGAAGTCGTTTGAACTTGAGTAGTTGTGGTACTATCATCGGTTGTTGTCGCCTCCGAGCTTTTGGTGTCGGCAACGGAAGTAGAGATGAGGATAGTCGAATCCAGTGTGGCAGTTCCCGATGAAGTAACAATAGTCTGGAAATTCGCTGTCGACTCGTCGGTTGCAGTCGTGGTGAGGGTAACAGAAGGTTCAACAGTAGCGGTGCTCAATGTCTCAACACTGGTGGCAGTCGTAGAAATGCCAAAGGAGGTTGTTCGATCGGGTCGGCATGCAGGGCGAGCGCTGGCGTTGGGTACCAGTGCAGCACCGAGAAGAGTAACAATAGAAATCCAATGCATCTTGAGAATTAATGAGAGTAGCAGATGCAAGCTTGGATTTTCTTTGTCGTGACAACGTACAAGTTGAGAGAAGGGCGATCTTTATTAATGGCAGCGACTCTTGACTAGAGTAAAAAAGCCTAGCTACATCTACCAAATTAATAGGATGATGGGTATATTGCGCTAGGACCTTTCTCCCTTATAGAAATCAATAGTTCTGAGGGTATAGGTGAGAACTTTCCAATGCCTGCCGGAGTTTTAGTTATGATGATTCTGGTTGGACGAGATAGTGCTGCGATTTCACGCTACGTGCAATAAATCGATAGTCTGAGTCGATTTTCAGGGGAATTTAGCACAGATCTAAAAGGCACGTAAGGCTAGCTTGACCCAGATGGAGAAGTCCAAAAGCAAATGCTGGTCTAATGTTGTTGAGTGGATTAAGAATAAAATGCACAATTTAGTGCAACGAAATATGCAAACAATCCACATACATATTGCCAAGATCAGATATCCGAGGCTTGGATAGCCCTTTGCCTGGTGTTTAGACAACCACGCCTTGCTTGCTTAGTCGATTGCTAACCTATTTGCAGGGTTACCCTACATGTATCAAGAACACGTTTTTACTGCCCCAACATCCTGATATAAGATGGAGGATTAATATCATCAGTATGAAACATAATATCTCTCGGGATAGTGAATGAGCCCGCCACCACTGAGCTTGCTGTAGCTGACTATCTTGTCCTCGCGTCGAGGTTGTGGCGTTGTTCGCCAAGCCACCCTGATTTTGCACGTAACGATCACGCTAGTCTAGGAAGTAAGACAGAACCGAGCACACGCAATACGCGTAAAGAAATAAAGCTCCGTGCATTGTATCCACCACTAAACGCCAGAATGTCAGCATGTTTCAGAGAAAGTGTTGCGCCTAAAAGGACAATTGAATTCATACCGCCGTTTTCAATGTGATATCGTTGATGACACTGTTCAAAGGCATGCGTGCCAAGAGACAATCTGATAAACACATGGTTGACGATCAGTACTGAGATTCCACTGTGCCACAATCTTAGCCAACGGAATGTTATTTTTGATGCTCCGCGATGACACAATTGCTAGATACGCGTAAAAAGCTACCAAATGCATGGGTACTTCTGATAAGAAAGTACTATTTAATTCCCAAGATGTCATATTTTATATGTTTGTATCTATTCTTTATCCTCGTCTTCTTTACTGTCTTGCTATTGACATTTTCTCCCTCCTCAACTCATCAAACGTGTATCCGTTCTATTACCCGAGATTGTGATTCTTTTGTCGCTACTGCTATTAAAATCACCAAGCCGAGCCGCTTAACCTATCAGCCTTCATAATGGGCTTCTTCCAGAGCCATTTCTTTGAGCCAACATGGAAGAACAAGGTCTTGATTCTTCAAGTCGCCTTTACACTCCTCATCTTCATCTTGGGCATCGCCAAGATTGCCACAAAACCATCCCAAATACCATTCAACCGAATGGATATTGTCGCTATATCGATGGTCAGATATCCCCATTCTCCGCAGTCCGTTCTGTCATTTACTTACACATCTCCAGAGTGCTAAATCAGGGGTCTTCCTTACCTACGAGATCGTCACCATGAAGGTAGATAAGTTCAAGCGGTTTGGAAGTCTCAAAGCCTACGCCGTACTTAATACGCTTGACGTTGTGTTCTGGGCGGCTGTGATGGGTTTCTCATTCAAAAGTGTCGCCGCAATCTGTTCTGGCGCCAACTGTGGCATTGGTGTTGTCATAGGATTGATGGCTATTTTGAACTCGTAAGCGCATTGTCAATAGTATTTGACCGTCACTGACTCTTTCTACAGTGTCATCCACTTCTGGGCTGCTGTTATTGCCTGGATGAACCACAAGCATTTCAAAACCTACGGCATTTCCCGTGGTGACGATGAGGTCAAGCACGGGCGCTCGACCATCGGAGTGTAGAAGGATTTTAGATAAACAAGAACGAACAATATACGTAGAGAGATAACGGCAATTGTACTTGCGGGGCGGAGCTTTGAGTGGGATCTGATTCATTTGCTGTGTTTTAAAAATAGTTGAAACCTGTTGGTACAAGCGTCGACTTATACGCGTATACGGATCTGACCGAGCGTAGCACGGATACCAAACTTCGATATGCACTTGACGGAACGAGCTTGCTAGTCCAACAGTTTTTGTGTCTGATCACTGGCAGATTCATATAAAATTTGTCGCACCCTCCGTCAATAAAGATTTCTTTCCATATTCACACACTGAGCATTCCAACAACAGAACTAATCATGTCACCAACACAGAACCTTGACTCTGGCTTCCCGCCACAGTATCATGAGCTTGAAGGGAGCATTCCGCAGACCGTGGCTCCACCACAAAACCAGGTGGTAGCAGAGTTGGAAGCAACAACAGCTGGTCGAGGTATTGACATCTACTCATGTTTCTAGATCAAATCCTCATGGCTGACACGACAACAACAGATGACGGCCGTATTGACATTGACCTCAGCTCGCGACTAGTTCGACGGCTATCGCGACTAGCTCCAATCGAAAAACCGAAAGTGTCATTAGAGAAACCCTCAGACTTTCCGCCTCCACCAGAGTATTCGGAAACAGGCCAGTCTAGCATTTGTCTCAACATTGTTATCCAAGTTGTCGGCAGTCGAGGCGATGTCCAACCGTTTGTCGCCCTTGGAACAGAACTGCAGCGCCATGGCCATCGAGTCCGACTCGCAACCCACGGCCAGTTCGACAAATTCGTCCGTGATGCTGGTCTTGAATTTTACTCTATCGGCGGTGACCCCGCTGAGCTTATGGCATACATGGTCAAGAACCCAGGTCTACTTCCCAGCATGAAAACTCTACGGGGAGGTGAGATTCAAAAAAAGCGAAAAATGGTGAATGAGATGCTTCACAAGTGTTGGGATTCCTGCATTCGACCGGACGAGTTGACGGGACAGCCATTTGTTGCAGATGCAATCATTGCCAACCCGCCCAGTTTCGCCCATATTCATTGTGCGCAAGCTTTGTCTATCCCTGTACATCTCATGTTCACCATGCCATGGACAAGCACGAGAGAGTTCTGTCATCCTCTGGCAAATCTCAAAGCCAACGGCAGTGAGATATCGGCAAGCGCTGCGAATTACGTCTCCTATAGCTTGGTGGAATGGATGACATGGCAAGGGTAAGTGTTCAACCAGAAGCCTTTTATCGATGTAACAAATACTGACTTTGCGATAGACTTGGCGATGTTATCAACGCATGGAGACACACACTAGACCTCGAGACAATTCCGTTCAGCGAAGGCCCATGTCTGGCCGAGACACTTGGAGTGCCTGTCACGTATTGCTGGTCGCCAGCATTAGTCCCTAAACCAACGGACTGGGCCGATAACATTGGTAATATTTCTCAAACTACTGCCCTGTTTTTCTTCTGTTCTGACTTTGATAGATGTTTGCGGTTTTTTCTTTCGCGATATGCCGTCTTATGAACCCGATGCCGACCTGAAGAAATTTCTTTCCAGTGGAACAACTCCAGTATACATCGGTTTCGGCAGTATTGTGATCGATAATCCCGAAGAGTTGACAGCGACAATCCGTGAAGCTGTACGTGCAACAGGCACTCGAGCTATTGTGTCAAGAGGTTGGAGCAAACTGGGAGGAGACTCTCCCAGCGACGACAGTATTTTATTCCTTGGCGACTGTCCCCACGAATGGCTATTCCAGCAAGTCGGGGCGGTCGTCCATCATGGCGGTGCTGGCACGACTGCTTGTGGGTTACTCAACGCCAAGCCGACTGCTATCGTCCCATTCTTCGGAGAGTAAGTTCCATTGGTAGTCATGGTCTGTGTCTAAATACTGACATTTGTCTTCCAGTCAACCGTTCTGGGGAAACATGGTCAATGCCGGTGGTGCTGGCCCAGCTCCCATTCCTTTCAAGAGTCTGAACAAAGACAACTTGTCAGACGCCATACGGTTCTGTCTGACCCCAGAGGCATCTGATTCAGCTCGCAAAATCGCGCAGAAAATGTCTCGTGAGGCAGGTGTCAGACGCGCTGTGGCTTCTTTCCACGCCAACCTGCCTCTCAACAAGATGCGGTGCGATATGTTACCAAATCAGGTGGCAACATGGACATGGAAGAAGAGCGGAAAGACTCTAAAATTATCCAAAATTGCCGCTGAGATTCTTGTGGCGAATAACAAAGTCGCATGGAAGAATCTCAAAGCGTATTTCTCCCATTGCGCCATACGTATTGCTTTTGCTAACAATCCATAGTCACCAGTCCCATCCTATCCACATCGAGAATCGACGTTGGGATCCTGTGACTGCGACTCTTGCATCCCTCACCACAACCACTGTGGGCTTGGTAACCTCAGCGTCAGACATTGTCGTGAAACCGATACAGGCATTCCGCCCTGTGAGCTCAGAAGAGTCGAGGCGGGCCTCTAGCAGTCGCGATTCATCTGAGAATAATCCCAGCAACCAACATTCCAGGAATCCTGGCAACACGAACGACGACGACGTCTTTGGAAGACCGGCAGGTTTGACTGTACCTCATCAACTGAACAAGAGCCGCAGCACCAGTGATTTGCACCAGCAACACGGCACGGTGGCCGCTCTGAAAGGGTCCGCTTCTGGCGTTGGTGGCTTTTTCAAGCACTACTCAAAGGGCATGTTACTCGATCTTCCCTATGCAGTCTCCGAAGGGATGCGGAATGCTCCGAAACTATACGGCGGTCAAGCTTATGACCCTGGCGCGGTGACCGACTGGAAGTCTGGGAGTATTGCAGCTGGCAAGAACTTTGCGCACGGAATTGTCGAGGGTATTGGGGGTATAGTAATGGAGCCGATAAGAGGGGGCAAGAAGAATGGTGCGGCTGGAGCAGCAAAGGGGGTTGGTATAGGGTTGTTGAATATGACAACCAAAGTGACCTCTGGTGCTGTGGGGCTTGTCACTATGCCGGGACAGGGTATATACCAGAGTGCAAGGGCTCTGGTTAAGACGGATACAGGCAAGGCTATTGTGGAGGCGAGAAGGATTGAGGGTGTTGATATTGTTCAGAAGGCTGGCAGGGAAAAGCAACAGCAGTACCAACAGATGGTCGTAGAAGCATATGAAAGTGCACAATATAGATAACGCAACTCAGAGGTTGATGATGTTGCATTTTCATGTAGTTTATGATGATAATTCGGTTGGAACAACCTGAAATTACGGCTCATGTCTAATTCAAGCCTTGACACGCCTTCTCTATCAATGTCTTTGTGTCTTCAGGAAGATCCGCATCCTTGAGAGCTGACATCCTTTGTTGCCAAGCCTTCCACCTGTCATCGCAAAAGCCTCTCCATTCAGCGCCATCGCGCAGACTGGCACCGGGCTTGGCCATCTTTCCATCGAACTGCTTTCCTTCCTTAGTCGCCTTTGCCAATGAATCGCCGGCATAAATGAACCAGACAGCAGCGGCTTTCAACAGTTTGGGTGATGTCTTTTGCGCGATCTCATCGGCGGCGGGATCTTCAATGGCCTCGCGTAAAGTCCAGATGGCATAGAGAGTAAAGTCATCAACTCCAGCAGTAGTGACACGAGCGAAGAATGCGTTGATGTTGACACAAGCATCTTCAGAATCTTCTTGCGCTGTCGGGTTTTAGTAAGTGTCCGCTGCCTATGAGGATAGAGTAAACATACCGCGGTCGAGTTCATCTCGTGCTGTAGAACCGAACAAGGGCAGCGCATCCCAGCGCGTCTCCTCCCCCCAAACAACAAACTTCTTGGCCTTGTCGCCGGAGGGTGCAAGTTCCTTTATCGCCTGCATGACTTGCACTAGCTTATCTTGCCGATCATGAGGGGTCTGCTCGGCAGCGGTGAGGATGCCCGACCAGAGGGCATGCAACTCATCCTCGATTTTGGAAGCATCTTCATTCTTCTCAATTGAGGTTATGCAAGAGCTTGTGATTTTCTTCGCAGCATCTTGGACGGTTACACTGTCGTCTGCAAGAATGTCCTTGATGTTGTCAGCCATGTTGTGTGTGTGATGGAACAAAGTGAATGCAGGTCAAGAAATGAAGGAGCGCGAAAGAGATGCGCTTCAATGCGGAGATGTAAGACAAAAGTCCGTAATGGGCGGCACAACGTATCCGATTTGCTGGTATAAGATGAAATGGTTGCGAATCATTTGGAGGACATCACACACATGGGACTCGTTGAAACAGACAAATGCCGATCACGGCCCGCTTTTGGTGCGGTATTTTAGTCTTACTGGCCACGACTGACTTGACTATATACCGGACGTAGATCCGTTTTAAGCAGGTGGTGATAGTATTCAGAACTTAATAGATTACACAGCCAATGACACTGTAGGATTCAATCACCTGCCTTTTGTTGCTGATAATGTATGTGTTTTGAATCTCCGAGGTTGAAGTGATCTGATAGATAGATCCTCAGGGTTCCAGAAACAGTGTCTGCTAAAAGTATAAGAGATGAAATTATTAGGTCATGCTATGCTGATTAGACTATACTCTTTGGGCTATTTATTTCTGTACCCTAAGACTTAGGGGTCAATGTTTCTGTTACCTTGTAGATAGATATACTTTGAAGATTGGGATATATAAAGAGGATGGAAACCGGTGGCAAAGTCATTACTTGTCCCAGCAAGCTGCACTCATTCTTTTATTAGTTGTTAGTTATTCAACAGGCCGTTTCGCAAGATGCTCTTCTTCAAGGTATGCGCCCTGTTTTCGGCAAAAGTCAATATCTCTCTCTGTGTAGATAACTGACCTTCAACCAGTCTATCGTCTCTCTCGCAGCCCTCGTTGGCGTTGCTGTTGCCAGCCCCATCGAGACCCGCCAGTCTGCCACTCGATGTGGCAGCACCAGTTACTCTGCTGCTCAGGTCAAGGCCGCTGCCAACGCCGCGTGCCAGTACTACCAGAATGATGATACCGCTGGTAGCTCGACTTACCCTCATCAATACAACAACCGAGAGGGCTTTGACTTTCCTGTGAACGGTCCCTACCAGGAGTTCCCCATCCGAACCAGCGGTGTTTACACCGGAGGTATGTTACACAACCGTGTGTTATGTTATTTGTATCGCTGCTGACAATATCTCAGGCTCTCCCGGTGCCGACCGTGTTGTTATCAACACCAACTGTCAATTTGCTGGTGCCATCACCCATACCGGCGCTTCTGGAAACAACTTTGTTGGCTGCACGGGTACCAGCTAAATCACCTTTTCCATCACAGATTGAGCGATGCGTTTCTTGTAAATAGTCTTGGCATGATTCTATCAGCACTGAATATATATAAAGTCATGTCTGCTATCCAGCAGACATGTCCCAACCTAGCAATACATACTCCAGCTGTCCAGGTTCATCTTCTTGATAATCTTGCTGAAATTATCAGAATCTGCAGCAGCACCAGTAGTCGAACAAATTCTCTTCTTGTCGGTGGCCTTGACCTTTGGTGCGCCCTTGGGATACTCAATGTTGAACACGGGCTTGTCCGCCTCTATGTATGGCGCATATAGACCACACTCCTTGTATTGAATGCATTGCTCGTTGATGCTGAAGGCAACGTACGGGAGGACCTGTTCGGTGACGTCTCCACCGTTCTTCATACCCATGACCATGTTATACTTTGCTGCTTCCTGGGACAGGAATTTGACGTATGAGATTGTGTCGGCTTCCGTGAGACCGAGACCGTTGTCGTTTTGCTATGCGATGTCAGTATAGGTTCGACTCAAAGGTCGCATAACTTACGTAGCCGTCCATGTTATCAGGGTCAATAGCATCACAACCCTTGTCCGCGGCAACCTTGATCCTCTTGGCCATAATGGCCCGGACCGCGGTACTTCTGATGTTGACCCATTTCTCATCAGGCCAGCCATCCATGGTCTTTCCCAAGTCTTTAGCGGGGAACTCATCCTTGTCATCACGCCAATCCTCCCAAGACCCAGCACTGAAGTAGCAAATGACGTGCTTTCCAACCTTTTGCAGAGCGGAGAATGTGTTCTTGCTGTTCTCGAAGAGATCGAGGTCGTAGACGGTAACGCTAGGGTCAAGCTTGGTGGCACCACCCTTGGGGAACTTGAAGACCTGAGAGAGGATAATCTCCCATTTCGCACCGACTTCCGGCACCCAGAGGTCTTTTTGTTTTTTGGGGGTGGTGGGTACAGCGCGAGGGTTGAGGGCGTCGGCGGAGACTGCCAGGAAGGCGATGTTTCGGAACACTGCAGTGAGCTTCATGTTGGAGACTGTGTCGGTAAAGAATGGGACCTGAGTAAAGAGTGTCTGAGTTTGGGGAATGGTGCTGAAGAGATAAGTGGTCTTTTAAGGTCATACGAGTGCTACAGCTGAGCTGACGAAATGAGATGAATCCTTCAGGGTCAGACGAGTCCCACCGTCGTGCTGACACCTCTTGGCGACAGTGATCCAGCCCATTCCAGCAATCGTTCCTGGACTAGGACAGACGGGCCGCTTTGGGGCGTAACCTGCAAGGGTCCATTGTCGAGCCGAGACTAGCCAGCATGGAATGTAACGCTCTGTCTAGATCTACTTTTGACATGCTGTCAATGACAGATCGATACCACTGGAGAAAGCATGTTGGTCCTCGATGCGCTAAATTGTGCCGACATATGTGACATGCTGACAGTTCTGTATTTTATACGGGGGTCGTGACAAGGTCTTAAATCCTTTCGGGAACTAATTCTTGATGCCACCACAATTCCAGCACCAGTTGGTCAGCAAACTCTTAATTTTCCGACAGTGTACAATTTAGTTGTCTCTTGAAAGCGCTATAGATATGATAGCTCACACAAATTGAAGGATAAAGCCCGGAAAGTTTCATCGTAAATGTCCACAAAACCGTCCCTCGCACACGATGACAAAGGTCTCATCGTAACTGCTCGGTGACCTTCTCACTCAGCTTGACAGACCAGTACATCAGAACTTCATCATACTCCGCAGTATGTTCGTCCTTTCCAGCACCAAACCACGCCTTCTTCAATGCTTCGACTCTCTTGTGATCTCCGAGATGGGCCAGCCATCGGACCATGGTCAGATATCCACTATCGAGCGCTCCAGAGATCCAAGCGTGATGAGGACTCAAGGCCTCTCCGCAGATGGCAAATTTGCCCCCGCAAAGAATGTGTTGAAACTCTGGGTACATATACTTGAACTGTCCTGGCCCGAAGAGGGCGAATGCGCCGCCGGTATATGGGTCATGCGACCAGGCGTAAGCGTGGTGAGTGACATACTGGCTTCTGAGAAAGTCGACAGTAATTTTGGGATCACTCTTGGACCAGAGTTTGACCAGATCCTGCAAGGACTGTGTGACCACCGTGTCATCAATACAAGGATCCTGCTTAGAGTAATCTGGGATGAGAGCTCCCATGCGTGTCGCGTCTTGTGCCCAGCTGTATGACACCATAAGCACAGCTGGTTTATCACCGTCATCCCAAGACGGGTAAACAACATTGCTGACCGCGAGATCAGTGCCCGATACACCACCGATGGTATCCTTAGTAGTGGAAGTCTTGTACATGCCCTTCCACCAGCGCGTCTTGAACTTGATGGCCACTTTGCAGGCACGGTCATAGCTGAGAGCGCGGATGCCCGTGAGGATCTTCTTTTGGTAATCAGGGAGTCCAAAACTGGGGACGAGTCCTGAAATGTCCATGCGCTGTAGAGGACCCATGGCGGTAGTGTTAAAGACCATATCGTAGCTTTCAGGCTTCTTTGCACCAGCTAGGGTCACCTCAATCTTGTCGCCCGACTCGCTTTCTGACATGGCCACCACTGGTGTGCTGGTCTTGACCTTGAGGGAGATGGGGTTATGAGGAGCCCAGTTCTTGTCTTCGATACATTCATTCATCTTGTCGGTGACAATAGACATGCCTCCCTCGAGACGCCACCATGGCTTGCCATTAGCGGCTTGAAAGTCACTATAGTCACAGAGTGACTCGATGAATGCCTGATCAAAAAGGCCTGTAGATCTGTGGGTTTTCGTCAGTAGATGAGTATCAACATCAACTTCGGCACTCACGTCTCAGCAGACTCGGCTTCTTCTGTTTGTTCGTATGTCAACCTTAATATCGTCAGTACTATTTATCACGCATGACGACTAGGCTTGATGCCACTCACTTGGGATCTGTGTGCATGAGCCAAGCTCTCGTGGAGTAATTGTCATCATCACCGTCGATCAAAGCCTTGAACTCTTCGTTCCAGTTTTGGCCAAGCTTAGCGATGATGTCAGCAATCCTATCCTCGTAGGCCTTTCCACTACTCGACGTTAGTTCTTGAATCCATTTGATAATAGCCAATATACCTCGGAGCGTCAGCAGGGTCGTTTGAGTAATAATGCATTTGTGGCTCGCAGCCAGCGTTGAGGACATAAGGCTCCTTGGGGAGTTTCAGTTCCTTGATAAGATTCAGAGTGCTGTTATCCATTTCAGTCAAGGTTCATGGATGATGGAGGCTCGTCTAGGTACTCACGATTGCATCGCTGGAATTTCTGGAATGCGCATCGCTCCGATATCATAATAGTTGTGAGGAGAGTCCTTTTCGTCGGGGAAGTTGTAGGTATAACATCGCCCACCAATTCGATCAGAGGCTTCATATATATCCACGTTATTGATCTTGAGATACTTGAGCATCATGGCGAGGTATAAGCCCGTTGCACCAGCACCGACAATTGCGACACGGCCTTTGTACTCTGGCATTTCCGATAGAGGGTCACCATCAGATGGGGCTGAGTGAGATAATCTCTTCTGAGGCAATGGCTCAGAGAATTCTACATCTTCATTGAGCTTGGCGCGTAGCTTGCGAAGGTGCTTGTTGAGCAGGTGCTGGGCGTAAGCAATACGAAGACCAGATGGAATCTCTGGGAGTGGCTCCAATGGGAGCGCGGGTAGATGCTCAGCTCGGATAGCCATTTTTGTCACTAGAATAGATTCAAAAGTTTAGTGTTTTGAAAGAACTGTGATTCTTCATCCAGTTCTCCATTATATCAAGTGTTGGAGTGGTTCTTATACTTCAATATTTGGTGACGGTCATCTCCTCATACCACTGAAGTCCTGTATGCGGGCTTACACAGCTGAAAAATATCACATTCCTTTTATTGGCTTCCTCGTGACGTTGGCGTAACAATATTGACTGGATGGGGTGAGACGTGGCGAGCTGAACCAGCAGAGTTGCGGGGAAGAGAGACATTCTGAAGTCATGTCTGACTTGAACACTCTACTTGAAATGGACGGGCAAGTTGCACGTTGACGGTTAACGGCACAATTGGGTGAGAAGCAGACTGTCTCTTTCACATCTGGAGTGTTATCATGGCCCAATTCAGACTGTATCTGATGTTTAGGGTATGTTCCATCCACTTCCAACTGTTAGTCGCGACTCTTTTAAATGACGTCTTCACTTTAAAGACACACTCACAATTGGCTAGACTGCCCCCCACATGAGAAGCAACTTTCTGGACCAAACACAGCGTTGTCTTCTCATCCCGACCAACTCAACATCCCTACACCAAATTCCAGACCTCCATCGACCTGTCTCACTTGTTTCCTCACACCGAAAATGCCGTCCAATCACCTTTTCCAATACTCAGTTGTCTCAGCCCTCATGGATGGAGTCGCCGAGACAGGCATCACCATTTCTGACCTTCTCAAGCATGGAAACCACGGGCTGGGAACCTTTCGACACATGGTCGGTGAAATGATTATCCTTGATGGTGTCCTTTACGATATGAAGCCTGATGGATCAGTTGTCGCGCTCGATGAAGATGCTTGCGCAGAGCAAATAGCGCCTTTTGCGATGATCACTGAGTATCAGCCCACGGCGACAATCTCCAAAGAATTAAAAACCAAAGATTCGCTCGCTGAGGTTCTATCAGACCTTTTGCCAGGAACAAAAAATCACTACGTCGCTTTCAGAGTAGAGGGCACCTTCAAATCAGTCACTGTACGAACCGTCGGAGGACAACAATCACCTGGCGAAAGTCTCGCTGAGCTTGGAAAGCGTCAAGCATCGCATACGTTTAGCGATATCAAGGGTACCATCATTGGTTTTCGATCACCCACTTTCATGCAGGGTATCAGTGTCGCAGGCGATCACCTCCACTTCCTGTCGGCAGATAAAAAGGCTGGAGGCCATGTGTTGGCAGTTGAAGGCGATGGAGAGTTGAAGGTTACTGCGGCACCTATTACAGCTGTCAATCTACAATTACCTTCAGAAGACGATGCTTTTAATCAGGCTAAGCTTGTAAGGGATGATGAGGGAATAGCTGCGGTTGAAGGTTGATGAAGTCAAATGAGGCAATACACGCTGGCAAGGAAAGGGTTCATTCAAATGAGAAATTTGTCCTACGATACTGCCCTTACGTATGACAAGGGACTAAGAATAGTCAAGTACCATGCAGGAACACGTGGGAACAGAATTTAGATAGACGTAACCCTGTGAACTACATCCAGGCGGTGAATCCAGCATTCCATTCGGCTATGTCTCCTCTATAGGAAGGTGTTTTACTCCCTGCCAAACCTTTTGATAGATTGTTAAAGTCCTTTGGGAATCGTCAGTTGTCTTGAGATGGATCGGATCACTGCTCAATATGGATTGTTGTCAGGCTTGAAGTATCGGGATTTGATGTTAAGACTACCACTAATTGCAGCCATGCTGATCTTCTGTGGCAATGTCTCGTCAATCAGACTAATTTCGTTGATCCCTGGCTGTCAGCACTAGAATCTCCCCACTAGGCTAAGACTCGGTATATGTGCCAACTACGGATAGGCCAAAAAGCATTACAATAGCCAATTGATGTGGCATGTCGATCTAACCCCAGACCCTGAAAGAATGAAAACATGGGATCTCTGTCCTACACCAAAACCGCTATATAAACAACACCCGCTAGCATTCTAAGCCCATATCCCTGACCACACTTCCCGTGTAACGCTCCAGGATGCGCAAATTTCTCATCAGTTCGTTGCTGGCTCTAGCCACCGGCTCCAGTGCGGCAGCGAAGGAGAGCTGCAAATGCTTTCCTGGTGACTCTTGTTGGCCTTCTGATGCCGAATGGAGTCGTCTCAACAGCACTGTCGGAGGTCGTTTGGTGGCCACGGCACCATTGGGAAGTCCTTGCCATGACCCAGATTACGATGCCGAAGAGTGCAAGAATTTGCAGAGCGAATGGCACTACTCCTCAGTCCAGTAAGACATGACCAATCCCGTTTTGACTGCTTCGTTCTGACGCTTTGTAGTACCCAGTCGTCTTCATCTATGATGGCACCTCTCTTCGCTAACCAAAGCTGCGATCCCTTCCAACCTAGAGAGAAGCCTTGTACTCTGGGCAACTACGTCCGATATGCGGTCAATGTTACATCGGCTGAAGATGTTTCCGCTGCCGTTAAGTTCGCCCAGAAGAAGAACATTCGCTTCGTTATTCGCAATACGGGCCATGACTACCTCGGTCGTTCAACCGGCGCTGGAGCTCTTTCTGTCTGGACTCACTACTTGAAAAGCATCGAGGTGGTCGATTGGAAAGATACGCATTACAAAGGCAAAGCTCTCAAAGTCGGCGCTGGAGTTCAAGGCTTCGAGGCTTTAGCTGCTGCCCATGCAAAGGGTCTTGTCGTCGTGACTGGAGAATGCCCATCTGTTGGTCTCGTCGGAGGATATACCCAAGGTGGCGGCCATTCTGCCTTGAGCACAAACTTCGGCCTGGCGGCAGATAACACCCTCGAGTTTGAGGTTGTTACGGCTGATGGCAAGCTGGTCAAGGCAAACAGAAGCCAAAACAGTGATCTCTACTGGGCTCTCAGTGGCGCCGGATCCGGAAACTATGGAGTAGTAGTCTCTGCCACAGTACAAGCTCACCCAGAAGCCAAGGTCAGCGGTGCCAGCTTTCTTATCACAGCGCCTGAAGGTCACCCAGATCTGATCTACGACGCCATTGACGCTTTCCACGCTGCTCTTCCTAAGATCGTCGACTCGGGTGTCATGATCATTTACTTCTTCGGCAACTCGTTCCTCCAAATCCCCGCTTTGACAGCCTACGGTAAAACTGAAGCAGAGGTCAAGAAAATCCTCAAACCTTTGGCTGATTCTCTCGCTGCTCTGGGTCTCAAGTTCGAGCCAACCTTTACCAATTTCTCGAGCTACTATGAGCATTATGACCACTATTGGGGCCCTCTTCCTGCTGGAAATATTCAGATCGGAACTCAGATCTTTGGTGGACGTTTGCTACCTCGCAACAAGGTCGATGAGTTTGCACCTACTGCACGAAAGCTGGCCGAAATGGGAGTCACCTATATCGGTGTTGGACTCAACGTATCAAAGTTTGGTGCTAATAGTGGTAACTCGGTTCTACCACAATGGCGAGACTCCCTTGTAATGGTATCCTTGACTCTTCCTTGGGATAATGAAGCTCCCTGGGAAGAAATGTTGGCAGCTCAGAGGAAGATGACCGAAGTTGTCCAACCTGTTATTGAGGCCGCGACACCAGGCGCTGGAGCTTATATCAACGAGGCTGATTTCCAACAGCCAGACTGGCAGGACACTTTCTATGGCGCCAACTACGGTAAACTTCTGCAGATCAAGAAGAAGTATGATCCGAAGCATTTGTTCTACGCTACGGTGGCAGTTGGAAGCGAACAGTGGGATATTGCTGAGGATGGACGCATGTGTAGAGGGAAGGTTTAAAAATCTCATCGGTACTCATTCATTTGAATCATCAATTTTTGTGCCAGCCAAGCTATTGCAATTCTTTTTATTTATGTGCACTTGCTCCGGCCGCTGCGAAAGCCTCTGGTAAAAGATATGGAGATCTCCATGATGGATTACAGGGTATATGACTGGCTGGTCAGACTGAGCATTCTTACCAGTAAATATTCGCTTATTAGGATGATGGGAACACTCAATATTCTCAGCCACACCTGCTGACCCCGCTTCTTTGTTCATCAACTCAAACTCTACAAGGCAACAAGCATCCCTCGACAGAGCAAACATGTCGGGAGCCGAGGCACTAGCCGGCATCGGCATTCTTTGCAACGTTATGCAAATAGTAACGTTTGGCAAAGACGCCCTCCATGTTTATCGTTACATCCGTGAAAACGGAACCCCAGATGCGAAGCTGGAGGCATATCTTGCCGACGCATCAAAGAGCTATCAAGAAATGAGAAGAGAGCTTTCTGTAATTACTTTTCCGACAGGCGACCAAAAAGAGATCATCAAGGTGGGAGAAGAAGCTTACAAAGGCCTGCAAAAACTCCAAACCAACTTTCAGAAACTATTAGTAGACGAAAGATCCAGGAAGGGCTTCAGCGGCAAACTCAGAATTGCCAGGAGTGGGATCAAGACATTGTTCCACGGTAAAGAGCTGGAGGACCTCGAGAAGAACTTTGACCGGTATCAACAACTACTTCAAACCCGACTGCTAGGTCGTGTATGCAATCAAACCGACGCTATGGCCCTTTCAGCGCAAGACAGTTTCAAAACTCTCGACGCTACCCAACAGCGTATGATCGAAAGGATAGCTAAAGGGCACACAGAACTTTCCCTGTTAGTTTCTGAGAAGGCCATTGAGACGAATAGTCATATCTCGAATCAACACAAAGAGACTCGTACTACTCTTGGGCATAACCTTTCTGTCACGGAACATAACCTCCACTCGCATATTGCCGAGTCTACCTCTGTCATCAAGGATAATCTAGCATACCGAAGCAAGACCGAAGATGCACAGGCGAGGCACGATCAAATCCTAGCTAGCCTCAGGTATCCCGAAATGAACGGCCGGAAAAACCAGGTTGTCAAGAACTTTCCTAAGACGTTCCAATGGATTTTTTCCAGCGAAGGACCTTGGAATGACGATATTTTTTTGGATCACTACAGTACTACTACAGATGATGAGACTTCGTCCGATGATGAAATGAGCTCTCACAGGGTACAGAGCGGTCGTGAAGGAATTGAACAGGAATCCGATGACAAGAAAGCGGAAGATGACCGTGCTATCAGTGATCTTATAGACAAAACTGATACTGATTCGACCGCGAGTTCGGTACCAGAGCCGACAGAGTTTACCCAATGGCTCGGTTCCGAGTCCCCATTGTTCTGGATTAGTGGAAGACCTGCATCTGGGAAAAGCACACTCATGAAGTTCATTGCCACAAGTCCTGCTACAAAAGAACATCTGGTTGCGTGGCGCCCTGATGTTAAAATCCTATCTCACTATTTCTGGAAGGCTGGTAGTGGTATGGAAAGAAGTCTCAAAGGCCTCTTGCTATCTCTGACTCACCAGGTTCTTTTGGAAAGTGTTGAGCTCTCACAACGGATGTGGGAGGATATGCCCGAAGTGCGACATAAGTGGTCACATGCTGATTGGGATCTACAACAACTAGAGACTACCTTGGTTTGGGTACTCAAAACTACAGCAGAGCCATTCCTTCTCATCATAGATGGCCTAGATGAGTGCGAGGACCTTGAAAGGCAGCTTTCAACACTTCCTCGGCGACCAAACATACTCGACCTTTTGAGCCAGGTCAAAGACGTCAAGATATGTGTATCCAGTCGGGGAGAGTACACATTCATTGATTACTTCGATGGTGTTGAGAGACTACAACTACATGAACTTACCAAATACGACATTCGACAATTTGCCGATGCGCGCCTAGAAAAATCGATTTTTGCCAAGCCCAAAGATCGTAAGAAGGTTCTCTATTCAATCGTCTCCAGTGCTTCTGGTGTCTTTCTATGGGTAGCACTTGTCGTTGACTCTGTCGCGCGGGCAGCTCGTATTGACAACAATATCGAGGGCCTTATCGAGAGAGTTAACCACATGCCAAAAGACTTGATTGACTTGGTGCGTGAGATGTGGGAACGATCTGGCGATGATGGTGAAATACCCAGCTATAAAATTGCTGCCTCCCGATACTTCAAGCTAGCGCGCGAAGCAAATGATTATAGTCCTCGGCATAACTCGGTACTCAACTTTGCAGTCGCTGCAGACAAGGGAGGACTAGAGTCCATACTTGATCGGGACCGTTTCTGGGACGTTGATGAAATAGAAAAAATGTGCTTGAAAACGGTGAAGGAGATCCGCATCGTCTGCCACGGTCTACTGGAAGTGCCCGATGTAAATATGACTCTGCCAAGACGTTTTCCACGCACCCTTATCTACAGGGACACGCGGATACGCTTCGCCCATCGATGCGTTATCGACTTCTTCCACAACACCGTGATTGGTGCTACCCTTCTAGGTGCCTGTGGGTGGTCTGAAGATGAAGTGAAGGCCCGGTTCGATGGGTCCGACATGGTTCTCAGTCGCATCTTTATCATGACCGTAATTCGGTACGCGGTATATACCAACACCATTGGCTACATCGTTATTGAGAATAACGAGCTGTTTATCAACCATGGACCGTGGAACGGCCTTATGGAAAGGATTATGCACAACTTGACTCGACTTAAGACCAAAAATCCTTATCATGACATTGTCTTCCACAGATTTATTGAGTGGCACTTTGGTGGATTGAAAATTGACCACACCATTTGGGCATCTTTTGGGCGGTCTATATTCAGCCACGATCCTCTTAGAAATGAGTTTCTAGCATTAGTAGCCAGATCAGCCAGCATTCCCTTTATACAAAAACTCATCGAAAACCTCTCTACGAAGGAATTTTTGAGCGCGTTGCCTGCTTTATTTCGTGGTCTCTCTGCAACGTATTCGTGGGAGATTCCAGGACCAGATGACAATGTTGATTGTGCCATGAGGGTAATGACTTTGACGGAGCAGATTCTCACTCGTCTCCGAGTCGTTAGTACAGTGGAAAAGGGCATGGTCTCTATGAAAGCTGTTACTGGAGAATCACTAGGGGAGTTACAACGTCTTACGTGTTCCTGGTTCCTCAGCAACTGTGTTGGATTCGACTACAATCTGCTGGGTAAGGAGTTCAAAACGTTGGTTCGGACGATACTGCATCAGGTTGTGCTTTCTCTCCCTGTCTTAGAAGACTGGAACCGGACCATCTTGCTTCTTATCGACCAGCAGAACAATAACCTTCTCTCTGTGTGTCATCAGTCGAATTTTAGACTGCCTCGCCCTTATACGACTTGCTGTTTTACTATCAACCTTGCAACAGCGTTTCAGATTATCCTTCACTCGATCGCATTTGATATTATGGACCCACGTTCGAATGACAATTCCTATGAGCCTCGTCTCCCTGAAGGCGCAACTCCATCCTTACGAGTTATGGCCAGCTATCGTATAAATCAGGATAGCGAAAATCAGGGGAGCGATGAGGATGAAGGTTGGTTAGACTACACGGAAGAAGGCGGGGATAGAGTCTCAGAATCACTTTTACGCTCATTACTCACCGGGACTCGTATTGAATGGGAGCCAATACTTGACAGGGGGCAGAAAAGACGAGAAGTAGCCAGCGATAAGCCCGAACCTTTTTATTATCTTGTTCCAAAGTTCGGTGATTGTCAGGGAATTCCAATTCACCCGTGGACATGGTGGTTTATCGCTGATGTATCGGGACAAAAGGAGACTGAAGACGAGACGTCGCCACAACCGCTGATGGAATTATTGTTCAAGATATGGGACTCATAACTTATGACCAAAGTTTGAAAAATAGGTTACTTTAACTAGGCTAGTATCCCGCTCTTGGGTAGTTTGATGATGGTAAATGGGACAAATGAATGTCTTCCGTTGCATCCATCCGAGCATGTTTCTCCTCCGTGGAACGCGGATGCCGAAGACATTTGCCGTCCTGACCCCACCTCGTCAGCCCGCCGTGCTCTGAGTGGTCCGGAACAGCAACTTCAATCAATAAGCTCAGGATATAACATCCCGATAAGCCATTCACATTTACGTATCATCCTATCAGACAAGTCCACTTACACAATGGAATCCGAAAAAGTCCAAGTCATCATCTGCGGCGGTGGTTCAGCCGGTCTCACAGCAGCCGTGCTTCTAGCCCGTTTCGGAATCTCTTTCAAAATCCTCGAAAAACGACCTGGGCCACTAGAGATTGGTCAAGCAGACGGTGTTCAATGTCGCACTGTTGAGATTTTTGAGAACTTGGGTATATCTGCCCGTCTTCTGGAAGAAGCATACCATGTGAGAGAAGTAGCTTTTTGGTCACCGAGTGATGCAGACGGTACATTGAAGAGGAAGGATCTCGCTTATGACACTGAAGAGGGGTTGAGCCACCAACCGCATGTTATCCTCAACCAAGCGAGAATCAATGATTTGATGCTGCAGGAGATCATTCGGCTGAGAGGAGATGGCACCAGTGGAGTCTTGTACGATTCCCAAGTCGAGAGTGTGGATATTATGGATGATGGGGACGAGTTTCCAGTTGAAGTTGTCGCTAACCACATTGGGGGAACACTTCGTTACCGAGCCAAGCACGCTATCGTAAGTCATCCCAATCCTAGACATCCTCTACATCATTAACTTGGACAGGGATGTGATGGCGCTCATAGTACAGTCCGAAAGGCTCTGGGCTTCAAAATGGTTGGCGATTCAAGCGACTCAGTTTGGGGAGTCATGGACGTCTACCCAATCACCAACTTTCCCGACATTCGCAAAAAGGCTATGCTCATTAGCAAAAACGATGGAAACCTTATGATCATCCCTCGAGAAGGTGATGAGCTTGTCCGGTTCTACATCGAACTACCTGGCACTACAGCTCGAGACGTCACAGAGCAAAGTCTCATTAACAAAGTCAAGAGAATATTCGCACCTTACGACATTGATGTCGCCCATACGGCGTGGTGGTCGGCATACGTAATTGGTCAACGTCTTGCTGATCACTTCACTAAAGACTACCGGGTCTTTTTAACGGGTGATGCGTGCCATACACATTCACCCAAGGCTGGCCAGGGTATGAACGTCAGCTTGCAAGATGGCTTCAACATTGGGTGGAAGATGGCCCATGTCCTTACTGGCAGAGCACCACCTTCGGTACTGGAGACATACGTTCTTGAGCGACAACAAACAGCGGAGAAACTAATCGAGTTCGACCGTTCCTTCAGCAAACTGTTCTCGTCAGACTACCGAAAGCAGAATGGGATTACGGCCAAAGACTTCCGAGATAAGTTCGTTGAAGCCGGACGCTACACTGCTGGTATGGCTACGAAGTACGAGCCATCAATCCTCACATGCACAGACAAGAATGATGCGAGCATTGCGTCCGGTTTGACTGTGGGGATGAGGTGCCCAAGTGCACCGGTTGTAAGACTTTCCGATGCGAAGCCATTGCAGCTGAACAGTGTCCTCGCTGCAGATGGACGATGGCATATCTTGACCTTTTGCTCTGGAGATGCTATCAAGGCTATATTACCTCAGGTGAGCTTCATTCTACTGGCTTGGAAGGCATATATCTAATCGTTTTAGGTTACCTCGGAACTCGAGAATCTCATCAAGATATTCTCCCCATCTAGAGACGTTGCGGATAAGGTTTTCAATAACACCTTGATCATCAAAGCAGATCGCAAGACGATCGAGATTGACCAGCTACCAGAAGTCTTCTTTCCCAAGTCAGGCCCGTTCTCTTTACGAAGTAAGTTGACTTGCTTATTTGACTCCGTCAGAAATTTGCTAACAAAAGCAGATGTTCATAGGGTCTTTGTTGACGACACAAGCCCGTACATGTTGGGCTGTGGTGAAGCTTTCTCCAAGTATGGAATTGACCCCGAGCAAGGTGCCATTGTTGTCGTTCGACCTGACTTATGTGAGTTTCTTATTTACCCCCGGTCTTCACTCTCATACTGACATTGATACAGATGTCTCTCGTGTTCTCAATTTGGCGAATGCAAATGAGCTCTCCTCATTCTTCAAAGGATGTCTCAACAGCGCAGAATAGCTCAGCCAAGAAATTAAAAAGCCTTTTACTCATAGTTTATAAATACCTCGTTCGTTTATCACACATATTGAAACAGCCAAGGTCGGTTATGTTTTAAAACATCTGAGTATGGGCCAGCGTAGTTGAAGGGGTTGTTAAACATACGGCACACTGAATCTATGTGATCATCGTAACCATCATAATTGACTAGGCATTACAAACTTCTATTCATCCCAACTCGTGCACTCTTACAAAACAATCAAAGCAGTCTTCCCTCATCCAAAAACCTCGATCATAAAGTGATATTCCAACTTACTTCCATCCTGCCATCCCCGCAGCGTAAGCTCGCGACACTTATCCGCCAGAATCTCGCCCACGACAGGAGCGCCACAATAAAACACGCCAACCTTGAGCTCTTCATCCTCTTCATAATTCTCATCCTCCTTGTCTCTTGTACTTGTCCTCTTGCTCGCTCGAAACTTGAGCATCTCTTCATAATGCTCATCCAGGATAAGATCAAAGTCGGGCCGGCCAAAGTGCGTTGGATTAAGAAGACCTGTAAGCGGCGATGCAGGATGTTCATCTGTGCGGTGCATCTCCAAAAGCCAACGGTATACGTGAGTCGATATCTTCTTCTGTTTGGCTGTTACGTGTGTGTTGATACGGATGTCCAGATGGGGTTTATCTTCATGCTCGCGATGCCAGTCTTGACTCATGGATACATCGTTGAGAAGGTCAGACAGCCAGAGGAGGTAGTTTCGTTCACGGACCATCCAGTGGAAATCGACTCGTCGGTAGTCTTCTGCAAAGCTGCCTGCTCTATCGGCTTGGGGCTTTTTCTCTTTGTTAATGAGATCGGGGCCGACACTTCCTTGTCGCGTAGGTGTTTCGGGTACGTTGTCGTTGCTGCTACTTGAGTCGGACCTACGAGCAGCTGGTTGAATGGCAGTTGTTTCGGAGTCGTGACGGTGATGATCAACTTCGTGGTTTGGGCCGCCATGGTCGAGATCGTCGTTGTACTGAAGATCAGCAAGGATACCAGAGAATGGCGTGACACCAATACCAGCTCCGATGATGATGGAATGGTTGAAGTCGTAGAATCGTTGAGCAGGTGCACCAAACGGTCCGTTGATACCAACTTCAATCTCTGACTCTCCAGAGTCACCTCCAAGTTCGCGAAGCTTAGCAGTCCAGTTGCCATCAGTCTTGATGTGCAACATCATCTTATTCCCACGGCAGAAGGACACAGTAAAGGGATGCCATTGGAAGAAGCTGATCTTGGGAACTTGCAGGAAGATATACTGGCCAGCCTTGTACTTCCAGAGACGTTCACTGGGGATGATTGCTGTAATCTCGACAGTCTCCTTGTCCAGCACCTTCATGGTAGCTTTGATGCGGTGGAATCCGAGGCCGACACGGACAGTCCGCTCCACAAGGACCAAAAGTGTTGGGAAAGCGAGGAAGTAACCGAACATGGGCCATTGAAGCAGCGCGGCTGTACCATGAGCCATCATGAGACCAATGATGGGAAACATGAGTAGATGACCAAGCTGGAAGACCTCATAGTTCCACCTTCGAACTTGTGGAATACTAAGCAGACAGAGGATCCAAAAGAGACCAAGAGCAGTTATGCCGGTAAAACCAGGAAGAGATCGAACATAGTCGATGTAAGGGCGAGGAACCTTATCAGGACCGAGTGCCTCTGCCACCGCATCCTCATTCGCGGGATCGCTGCCATGAACAAATGATCCAGTCAAATGTCCGATAGCATGTAGTGTCGCCAGCAGGATAGCAACGCAAGATATCCTAATATGGAACTCCTGCGAAAGATCCCAATTAAAGAAGCGTGAAATATGGTACGACCTACGCAGCCACGTAGAAAAGTATCGCGACATGCTGAGAATCAGAAAGAAGAATGTCGGATACAAAGCCCCGGCACAGGTCTTGGCCATGACGACGCCCCAGCCAAACGCCGCACGGTAACCAGGCGTTGTCTGGTACTTGACAAGTTGCCATATTCCAAAGGCTAACTGCATGCTGATGACAACACCAAGAAACACAATCTCAGGTCCATGAACAGCCCAGTACGACCGGATTCGTCTCCAACCTGGCAGTCTCTTGATGTAACTCTTATCCTCCTCCTCTTCCTTCTTTGCCTGTTTGAGTGAAGGAATCTTCCACTCCTTGACCATCTTGGCAAACTCGTCTCGAGGGATTCGATCCACACCTGAATCGCCCATCATCCTTCGCAGGAAGGCATGGCGAGTGCGGTCATCGTCGCTGTGGTCTGTGCTGATGACATGGTGGGCACTTGGCTTGGGAACTAGATTGGCATGTTCTTGGTCGAGTTTTCGCTCGACTTCTTCATAATTTATGTGTCCATCGTTATCGTGGTCGAGGTCGTCGAGGAAGTCGGAGATCTCTTTATCGGTGAGGAATTCGACGTTTTGGGAGGAACGGACAGGGTGATCTGCAGCAACGGATTTGCGATGGCGATGGGCTGCAGCCATTGCAGGGCAGACTACGGTTGAAGTTGTCTGATTGAGATTACTGGGGAGAGACAGCAGATGTTGGAAAAAGAATTGCAGGCCTACAAGGGGATGACGGAAATTTACATAGTCTCAACATCCTACATGCCCAGAAATCGTCGTACGTCAGCATCTTTCGGCGCCAAGAATACCAAGCGTTTTGAACAACTCAACACTAAACATAACCTTAAATCACCAGTAAGGATTGTTGTATCGACTCTGTAACGACTACGTAGCTCAGCGGCAGCCAAGTCTTCGCGTGCCCTGATTTTCGTGCTGGTAGATGACGGCGCCCAGCAAAGAGGCTTAATTACCGGTTATATTTTGAGCCAATGGAAAGTGCTGCAATTGTGTCTAGAGTCTTGGGTAAAGTTCTGGGCAGCACTTGGCGAGACTTGGCTAAGTTTGGCTTATCGGTGGAACATAACTGGGCGAGATTGTTCGGTGGCTTGTCGTGGAAACATTATAGTAACGGGAAGTATCGTCCGTTTGATGGAAAAGCCTCAAGAGTCAGAGTTCCGAGAACCTGGAAAACTAAAGTAGCTTCAGACAATGTCCCAAACATGGGTTTAGCTCACCTATGATGTCGATGACGATGAGATAAGATGGGACAAGATAAGATAAGATAAGGCATTTGCGGATAAGACATGATAAGATATGATGAGATCTTGTCGGCTGATAAGCCTTCTCATTTCTCATCCACCACAGGGTAACTGAAGCATCAATAAAGAGCAACGGAATTTCCAATTCTTCAACTCGAAACTGGGTTATTAGTCAGAGTTCAGCTAACATGGATCGATACAAAGGTGACTGATGCCCAATGGTCGACACCATTGTTTTCATCAAAAAGTCTTTTCAAGCTACACAGCCAAACAGTGGTTCAAATGGTGCTTGCTTGATATCCTTGTCGCTTTCCATGCATAACGGTGATCATCAACCATATTTGATGAATTCCCTCAAAGCGCTTACAAATAGACACAATTATGAGCAGTGAGCGAGCAAGATATCCATCCGTCTTACTGGTGTCGCTCGTATGGGCATTGAGACGGAAATTCCGGACCGAGCTGCCAACTAATCAGCTTCAGGTTCATCTTGGTGATGACAAACCACCTGCATATTGATCGGGCTGATCATCTAAGAAAGGTGCAATTTGGTCACAGCATGATGCACTTATAAGACACACACGGATGCAATACTTCTGTTTTCTTGAACCAGATATCTTCTCATCAACCTGGCCCAGCTCATCCAAACTCAATCTGCTTGAACAACAGCCACCATGGTTTCCAATTTACAAACCAAGGACTTGACTACGACAGATGGGCTGAAGTACACTTACGATACTGTGCCAGCAAAGGAAAATAAAGCAACCGTTCTTCTCATTCATGGTTACCCCGCCACACGTCATGATTGGAAGCACCAAATCCAAGACCTCTCCGCAGCAGGTTATGGTGTCGTCGCACCAGACTGTCTCGGTTATGGAGACAGCGACAAACCATTGGAAGTCGAAGCCTACAAACTCAAGAGAATAAGCAAGCACATAACAGAAATCCTCGACAAAGAAGGACTCAACAAGGTCATTGGACTTGGCCACGATTGGGGAGCCGGTGTCCTGTCTCGTCTAGCTGTCTGGCACCCCGATCGATTTGAGAAGTTTGTCTTTCTCTCAACCGGATATAACCCACCTGGAATTCCGATGGATGTTGATGCTATTAACGCAAACGGCCTCAAACACTATGGAAAGATGCCATTTGGTTACTGGTACTTCTTCAACTCGCTCGATGCACCAAGCCTGGCCGCATCGCATGTAAGCACGACCACTCAAGAAATAGACTTTTCGTTATTAATAGCTCATAGCTCGAATCATTTTTCAGCCTGGTGTTCCCGACTGAAAATCTCAAGTGGATCGATAATCTCGGTGCTTTGGGTTCAGCCCGGACATGGCTCAACAACAACATCATAACTCCGTTACCGAAGTACATGACCGAGGAAGATAGAGCGGATTGGCTCGCAGAATTCAGCAAGCCAAACGCGACAGTAGGGTCAATGAACTACTACAAGGCCCTCCTCCGCGGTGTCAATGTTGAGGATGAAGCTGGCTTGACTGATGAAGATCGCACTCTGCGGGTTCCTGTGCTCACTATTGGTGGTACGCAGGATACAATTGCGCGACCCGAGTACCAGAGGATGAACACGGAGCCGTTTGCTGCTGCCGGGTACACTGACAAGGCTGTGGATGCGGGTCATTGGATGATGTACGAGGACAGGGAGGGTGTGAAGAAGGCTTTGCTTGAGTTTATTCAAGAATAAGGAGATGTTTGATACTGTATATCTCGGGTACCTGGGAGAAGCCATGTGTTGGGCTTCGTAGTCAGGCCAGCCGGATGTTTCGGTTTATTCCTGAACCATTCCTCGTCATTTACTATCTATAACATCTATATGATGCAGATCTTTAGTGTAAACACAACAAGGTTTGCCATTTACGACTCAACGGTAACGTTGTATCCGAACGATTATGTGACATCGCCCTATCGCTGTTCATTTCAATCGAGTTACTGAACCAACAAGAGGCTCAACCGCGATATTTGCTACACGGCAATTGTATTATACAATGCAGCCCTGTTGCCGGCGGCTGTTCGGAAATAAGTACCGGCATGAGTTGAACGAGCTAATCCGGGGGTCGATCCACAAGGATGCAACAACGACAAAAGGACGGTCAAGTCGTGAGATAAGCAACGTGGACGATGGTCAAGAATTTCCGGACTCTTGGGTTGAAACAAACAAACGGAATCTCGGCAGGTATAGCGCTGTCATTGATGAACTGTCAGCCCTGTCTACGGATACTTGCCAAACTATCAGCCCGCTGAACAAATTGACACATCCGTATCCGTAGAGTTACAGAGTTACAGATGCTAATCTCCTCTGGACTGGATGAAGATCTCAATTTATTCCGGAGTCGGCGATTTATCGAATCCACAAGTAGCGGAGCTATGAAGTCAGTCAAAGACGCTAATTCTCGTATTGAACATTGAGATCTCCATATTTGACAAACATGTCCAAGGCTGATTCGCTAGACAAGGTATCCCCTGGTCTAGTCCCATTTATGCGAGGCGGCACTTGGTTTCCCTAGCCTGGGGGAGAATGGGATGAAACAGAAGAATTCTTTCCTTCACCTCCAGTTCATTCACTTTGTTTCTAGACTTTCGTGTTCCGTCTGTCACTTCCTTTCCAAAAAGAACCCCTGGCGGTTCGAGGCTGTCTCCTTCGTTATCCACTCCTCACATTCCTTTCCTCGTATTTATCTCTGTTTGTTTGACCGGTTGCATAAAGCGCCAAGCCAAGTCGCGCTTCCTTCAATCTTGAACAATGCTAGAACAAAACAACTTCGCATCACCATCGGTGTGGCCCTTGAAAGATGAGTTCATGGGCAGCAAATCTGGCGGCGGCGACGGCGATAGGAAGTCATGGCATCGGCTCGAGGATCTCCCTACACCCTTTGCGGCGCAGTACGCGAGACTGAGCCAGCCGTGGCTCCCCGGATTCTGGACGCGATTCCCGTATCGCGGCCTTGGCATGTGGTTGCTGGCTCTGATAGGAACCATGGCGGCGGTTCTGATACTGAGATACAGTGATGGAGTGCCTGTTTCCGATTGGGACGAGCATATCCAGCCGACCGTCTGGCTAGCGTTGACGTCGGCCTTAACGGGTGCATTTCTTGCATGCGCTTTTACAGAGGGGGCAGCAATCTCGTATTGGAGGACTGCGGGTAAACCAGTCACAGTAGGTACCGACGTTGTGATAAACGAGCTTTGCTAACCGGTTCTAGTTACAACAACTGCAAGCTGTGTATGGCTCGTCGACAGGCATTATCCAGGCTGCTATTAATCTGTTTACATGGAAGTCAAAGACTTTGGGCATAGGTAAGAAGACCTCGCCAATTGCTTAATGCATTAGTGCTCACACGATACAGCATCCATTTTGATGACACTGTCCGTCATGCGTGGTCCACTCATGCAGCGAGCCTCTGCGACGGCAAACTATTACGAGGGACTACAAGGAACAACAAACTTCCATATCGCCCGAGAACTACCCGGCGACTACGCCTGTATCATGACAGGTCGCACCCACTCCACATCGCTTCTCACCAAGAACTTTAGCGACATCGCCCACAGCTACAGTCGTCGCAGCGACATGGTCGCCTTTGATACATCCTGCACCAACTGCACAACAACTGTCGAAGGATTCGGTTTCCAAGTGAACTGTTCTGAGACGACCAAGGACTACAACATCACAGTCGGAACAGACTTGAAGCAGGCTATGAACGGAGCATCTTTCTTTCAGGTCAACGTTTCGGAATTCACCGGCTACTCGGTGTACTCAATGAAAGATGGATCCTTTTTGCGGTTGGCGACACTTTACAAGGACGACCACAATTGCTACGGAAAAACAAAGATTCAAACTTGTGATCTTCACGCTGGTGTCACCAAATTCCCTGTTCGGGTTGACGGAGACAAGGTTGAGCTTCTGGGTAGCTGGAAGGATGACAAGTTCATCGAGCGAAAGTATGCAGACCGCAGACCCTTGACCGTACCTTTTTGAACATGCAACTAACCGGATACTAGATACATGATACCTGCAGCACTGGTCATGAGTGGCTCTGGTAATATTCTTGGCGGCTTCAGCACGATCAGCAGTGCTCTCTTCAGCGCCACAGCATACATGAGCTTCACGGGCGCGACAGGCTACGACGTCAGATCAACTGGTTTGCCAGCGACTCAATATCTCACCATGGCAGGGTCCGTACCAGGTTGCAACGATACGTGGTCGAATCCAATGGACGATATCATCGAACTCAACCGCAACCTTGGCTTCCGTGCCAGTCTTCAGTATGCAAAGTACAACAAGACCGACGAACAAAAAGTCCAATACAACAGCGGCACGACAACACTTGTATACACAACAGACTACCACAAGATGTGGATAGCAGTCCTGGTGTCGCTCATAGGGATCTTTTCCGTGTTGCCTACCTTCTGGGGCTGGTGGGAGCTAGGACGAGATGTCAGTCTGAACCCACTTGAGATTGCGAATGCTTTTGGAACTGTGGGACAGGAGTCGCATATTATGAGAAACGTGGATCCGAACCAGAATGTTGGAGGGATCGTTAATGCGGTTAATGATGTTGGACCTGTGAGATATGGTGCTTGGGAGATGGGTGATGGTGTAACGAGACTTGGCTTTGCAGGAGCTGGTATGGTTAGAAATCCTACCAAGGGAGAGAGATTTAATTATTAGCGTCAAGACTGTCGAATTAATCATATTGGATAATATTTAGTATTTAGTTAACGATATATGTATCACTGTTTATTATTACGATACAGAGTTTAGTTGTGGAATCTTGTTCGATTATGCATCCTCATGGCCTTACCAAACTTGATATCGTTGGCTTTCTGATCGTGATTGCTGCTTCTTGGAAATTCTCTTTCAAGTCGTAAAGCGCCGCTGCATAAATCATCATGTTCGTCGCCTGGCTCCTTCCTTTACTATGGACCTCGTTGCCGACCTTTACTATTTGGTTTATATCAACGACAGAAATAGAAAAGGTCTTCTACATCTTGCCCTGCCAAGTATGTGTGACTTCCGCAAGTGCTACCACCATGGCGAATTGCTAAGGTTCGCTATGTCCCGGGTGTTGCGCATACTATTTGTTCAACATGATGAACTTCGGCGTTGCCCATCCACATTGGGGGCCGGGCCTTTATCCGAAGTCTTCCGCCGTATTAGAGCATGCAACGAAAGTATAGTCATGCTTGAGCATTTTCCTGCTGGTCCCAGCGCTATATTAGGAGATCTGAGTGGTGTCCTAGTGGGAGTTCGTGGCTTAACCGGATTGAAATTCTTGTGTCTCCGTCTGAGGGATTCAGGGATCCATGCCAATCTTCTAGGGAGGTGGGACTTTCTCTTTGGCTTTATGAAGACTCCAGTCGTAATGGGCTTTTGGTTGTTTCCGTTACTCTATGTGCTAGAGAGCCTAGTGCAACAGCCCTATTGGCTAAGCTTGCAGGACGAGAACACCCGTGTGCTTTTAGCTCACGTGAATTAAGTCGAAGCAGAAGCGTAGGCAGATCCTATCAGACGGTGGGACCTGTGCAGGCAGATCCTGCTCAGTTGAATAGAATAGCGCATTATTTCCCTTTATTTAGATGGCGAATTCAAGTCTTATTGAATCCTCTTCAGCATAAGACATGAAATTTGTTATAGTCTTTGGGCTATTTGTTTTTGTCACCCTCAGGGTATCAGAAAAGTTGACCGATAGAAGCATAAAAGATAAAATTATTAGGGCAGCTTATGCCACTTAGACTATGCTTCTTAGACTACTTATTTTTATACCCTAAGGCTTAGGAGGTCAACTTTTCTGCTACCCAGTAGCAACTCTATGACGTCGACCCAAACTTGTAACCTCAACAAACCCATAGGAGGTCTTTGTTACGCTTTCAAGTTGATCTCTTCTCATAATGAGTCCAACGAACAATACAAGCTCCAAGAGTGACATGGAACTTTGCTTCCTACCCATCACGACAACAAAGCCCAGCAATCGTCGCGAGGTAGAGCTTCGCCAAGCAAGTGCTAGGTCTCATTTAGCAAAAATCACATATCGACGCAAAAAGAGCAGCGTCAACAAGAAGGATGGGGACGTTGATAGCTCCGATCGCACAGATTACCGAAGCCAACAACGTAATCCCATACTATTCTGTGTCGTACCGGACAAAATCCTTGATCAACACACTCGCATGCTGCTGCATTACTGCACACAGTCATTCTGGCCAGGCTTCGAGATCGGATCAGCGGCCTTCCACATTCCTTCTTTTGCGCGCGACTATAACACTCTTATCGCACAAGGCCCATGTTTGGTTCACGCCCTCCTGTGGTCCGCCGCCGTAAGCTTGAGCTACAGAAGAAATGAAAGAGTCACAGACAAAGACAGCTTGATACATTACAATCAAGCTCTCAAGTACATATCGCAGGATATCACACGGCCTGTGGCAGAGATATCAGAGCAGACTATGTACGCTATTCTCAGCATCAGCGGCCCAGAGGTATCACCAGAGGATGGAGATTGCATCGTCAAAAGAGCGTTTGACCCACCGTTGGCGGAGCTTTCGTGGATCCATGTTTATGGCAGGAGGCTTCACATCGACGCGCATGCAAGGGCATTGATCAGGATCGTTGATCTAAAAGGTGGGATCCATAGTCTCAAGTCTTTGGACTTTCAGGCTTCATTCAACTATATGGATCTTACGCGGGCGTCCCAGAAATTGGCTAGGCCATGTCTTCCTGTCTCTAGATTGTATGGTCGGGTGAAAGAGACACATGATAGACGGAAGCTCTATGGCTACGCAGCTGACCTAGCTTCAAGATCATGTGTCGAGGAGACGGAACATCTCAGCAAACTAAGGGAGCTTGGACTGTCTGCGGATTTGGACGAAGTGATGCTCGACATGAGGGTATGGGTCAAGGTCATCGAAGGGTACCATTTTGGACTTTTGACAACCCCAGACACTTCACTTCTCACCGCCCATCGAGACCTGATTCAACAACGCTTACTTGCCACTCTCCCCGAAGAAGACAGTATTCCCGACATTTCTGTTCTCGAAGAGAGTGAAGATGCGAGGGGCGAGGCTGCTGAATGGATCAACGAACTCATCCAAACAGCCTTATTGATCTTTTCACTGGGCGTCACCTTCCCCATCCCATATGCTCTGCCTTACCATCGACTCGCAAAGGGACTGAGGACTCAACTTGAACGACGCATGGAGGAAGCCTTGGAACTAAAACTCTTTGATCTATTGATATGGGTTGGTGTGTTAGGCATGCTCTGCTCGGAGCAAGTCGGCAACGATCTCAGAGCTTGGTTCATTTCCTTCTTGGGTACCGTAGAAACAAAACGCGTAGGAGATGGTGCTAGAAGGGAATGGTCTACCGTCATTAAAGAGTCGCTAGAACCATTTCTGTGGTCTACTGTGTCTTGCGACGCAGCGGCAGAAGTAGCATGGAAGGAAGTACAAGAAGGCTCAAGAGGTTGGGAAAGGACAGCTTGGTCGGGAATGCTAGGCACTATTTGCGGATAGCCAGGTATTCAATAAATGAATAAGTCATCTTCGTAGTGTCTGATAGTGTCGCAATTGGAAGGCTGATTGAGATCTCAATGCCCTGTCCGCTCTACTAGGATCGGGATGGCGACACAGTCTCGACGTCATCACAGCTCAAGTAGAGACGACGCTAACCTGATTGAAGCTCCGCAGCAAAACGACCACTGCTGTTTCTTGCACTAAGCCCTATCAAGTATATACACTAAATATTCGGGGAAGTGCCACTATCTCCAGCCAGGGTTGATGAGCGGTCGGGCTTCTAAGCATTGGGGTGCAAAATTAAATCACCTGAAGTCCCAGAATTGATGGCACAAGATAGCGTCCTGATATTGTCGCCCATGCGGCTTAAGTTCTCTTTTTACATGGCTAAATCCGTTCCTATCACCGATAGACTGGATTGCCTAGACCGGTATGTACGCATATAGCATACGCCTCCCATTAGATCCGGGACATCCCAGAAGCGTTAGAGATGGATGGTTGCAGATATAAACCCAAAACCTTCCTCAATCTCAACGTCGTTCCATATCACCTTCAAACCACACTCACTATTTACGTACTTATTTCTAACCCTACAACATGTCTCTCAAAGGGAAAGTCGTCCTTGTCACAGGTAGCACGAAAGGTATCGGCAAAGCCGTTATCGAGCGTGTCGCAGCCGACGGCGCCAGTGTCGTCATAAACTACTCCAGTGACGGCGCCCCAGCAGATGAGATGGTCAACAAGATTGGATCTGATAGAGCGCTGGCCATAAAAGCCGACGTATCCAGTATTCCTGATATTGAGAAGCTCATCCAAGCAACGGTGGACAAGTTTGGCAAAATTGACTGCGTCATGGCCAACGCTGCTTGTGCCCCCATGAACGATCTCGAGAGCACGACAGAAGAAGCCTTCGACAAGTCTTTTATGCTCAATGTTAAAGGACCTTACTTTCTCGTTCAAGTATGTAACCACCCTATGAATGATAATGTACAACTAACAATCCACAGAAAGCTGTACCTCACATGCCACGCGACGGGCGCGTTATTCTCGTCTCAACCGGCATCTTGCACAACTCTAATGTCGTGCCCCGCTACCTCCTCTACGCAGCCTCCAAGGGACCCATCGAGCAGATGACTCGAGTTATGGCCAAGGAACTCGGAGCTAAACATGGCATCACCGTGAATTGCATTGCTCCTGGTCCTACCGCGACAGAGATGTTCTTCCAGGGCAAATCACAAGAGATGATTGACACGATCGCTGGCGTGAGTCCACTCAATAGATTGGGAACGCCACAGGAGATTGCGGAAGTGGCTGCCTTTTTGGCAGGACCAGGAAGTTCGTGGGTATCTGGTCAGGTCATTGGGGCTAATGGGGGGTCTTTTGTTTAAGAGATGTTAGTAGACGATTAATTGTAAATGACCAAGTCGATTCACTATCTGATTCTCACATTGATAAAAATACATGAAATTGACCAACATACTGACATGGGCTTAAGCCAAACTACTTAAGTAAAGCTCAGGAACACAACTGTTCATGATCTCCTCAAGCTCCATGCCATCTAAAACATCTTCTACCGTCTTTAAAGTTCCATCATTGTTCACAAACGATTTGACACACTCAATCGGATACAGCCAGAATCCCATCGCTGGCCGAACCCACTCTCTCAAGAGAACTGCCTAAGGGGTCAGAACATCGGCCGGAAACAAATACACCACTGCTCAAGCTGCCACTCGACATCATGATTCAGGTCTGGAAGAATTGTCACAGTCATATCGACGTCAAGAACCTATATTCAACATGCAGAACTCTATACGATATGTTCAAGGCACTCGGAAACATCAAGCGAACCAAAGAAATGATCTGGCGTTGTATCTAGGACACTATACACCACCGTCATTTTGGTGAAAGGACATTGAGACGCTGAGCAGGTGCGGTGATGGGACGTGTTGGACATTTTCAAGGTTGATTGAATAAAACAGCGCGTCATTTTCTCCAGTTAAGATGGCGAATTCAAGGCAGATTAAATTTTCTTTGACATACTCTATTTTCATGAACGTAGTTTTTAATGCCATTAGTATGTGGCAGAAACGTTGACCTCCTAAGGCCTTAGGGAATAAAATAAAGTAGCCAAGCCAAAGCAGCATGAGCTGACCTGCTAATTCTGTCTCTTATGCTTCAAGCGGCCAATGTTTCTGGAACCTCGAGGGGCCAAATTATTACTTCCAGCAGCCGATTTGTATAGACAACGCCTCAGTGTCAGCCGTTTAAATGTGATCTGTTTTGTTAACATGTAATCGAAACAATAATACTCATCATCCAACTAATCAGAGTCTGAACTACTTGTATCAACCTTGCCATTCTTCTTGAACTTTACTTCCGGGATGAAAAGTATCGACATATCATGGCGTCCGCCACACTCAGCCGCTCTACATGTATGGCCATGATCAAAGCACCTCTTGCATGTAGCCCAATCGCCATCATTGCAAATACTGCAGAAGTAAAACTCGCCCTTGATCGAGACATTGCAGACATCGCAGTAGCACTTGGGATACACCTTGACGAGGCTGTGCTTGCCCTTTCCATTACAGGTCTGTCCCTGTGCAAGACAATCGCGACAGATATCATAGTCGCCGCGGTCGCATTTCTTGCAGTGCGCGTAGGGTCCGCTTATCGATTGATCGCATATATTACAATCGAGGCCGACTTCCCAGGCGGGATACTCAACAAAGTCGGCAAAGTCTTCTGTGTTTTGACCGTGGCGCTTCTTTGCTTTGCGTTTATCTAGATTATGAGTCAGCGTGTGTCAGTCATTTTACGATATGTTACTCACCAATGCGGTCCTTGACAAAGAACCCGGCAACGCCGCCTGCGGTGAAACCACCAGCTGCTGCTAGAAAAGAAGATGACTTTTTACCCCCTTCTGGCAAAGTCGGTCGTGAATCCTGAGGGTTTGCGTATTGTGGTTGTGGAGGATGGGTCAAACTTTGTCCTCCAGGTCCTCTGTTAATAGCGTTCAGGCTGCCTGGAAAAGCTGGCATGCCAGCCAGTGGGGGAAGTTCAGATGGCGCTTGCCATAAGCTTCTACCAGAGGTTTCAACATAGTACCACTGCTGGTCCTTCTCTGACCAGTGAGGGATCCAACGAGGTGGTGTTGGACATGGCAGCGCGCTTGGGTGAGGAACACCATAGGGAGCAACGGGTGCGGCAGGGGAATGGACTGGGTGGATACTGGGTGGGCTCGCCATTGAAGCTGGTGGTGGTGACCATGGTTGATGCTGTGGTTGTTGCTGAATTTGAGGAGAAGAATTGTACGCTGGTGGTGGTTGAGGACTGGGAGGTTGATGACCTGAGTAATGCTGTTGCTGTGGTGGTGTTTGATACGGCTGTCCACTAAATGATGAATGCCCGTTGTGAGGTGGACCAGTATATGCCTGGAAACCTGGGTTCTGCTGGGGCTGTCCTGGACTGTATGACTGTTGGGGAGGAGAATATGGAGATGGTGCGTTTCCCTGGTAAGGTTGCTGTCCTTGATACTGACTCTGATAAGAGTTGCTCCCGTGTGCATCTGGTGCTGGCGGGGGTCCTGTTGCACGTTAGCCAAAGTAAGGTGATCCTGGGATGAGCGACATCTCACCTCCCTGCTGCTGACCCGGACGGTCACTCAAATTGAGCCCCTCAAACTCTTTTTTAAACTTGTTCAAGAACGACATTTTCTACTAATTGGATGCTATGAATTGAGCTTCAATCGAGGGAGAGAGAGGTGGTTTTAAAGCTTTAGATCCTTGTCAGACAGAGGCTGTGCTCTAATTTATCGCTAAATTATTCGGCTCCGCTAACATCTGGGGCAGGTTGCAGAAGGATCTGGCATGAAACCTCTGCCTCTGTATTCGCTGGAATCGCTTATGGAGGATGACAGTCAACTAACCCATTCGGGACGAATAAGCTGTGATCTTTTGTCAGGCCGAATCCTACAGTGGTTAGCGAGCGCTATCTTAGTCCGAGAGCTGCATTACAGTTGGTCTTAATCGCTAATGTGGTCACATCATTGGATGCGTTGTACGCGATGCTGGTTGTTATTTGTTGATCAATGGCTCCATGAACTTTTGACTTAGTCTAAAATCGAAACAGTTGTTCCCGTTGGATTGATAGGCAGAATGGACGTACCAAGTATTTCTTGAGGCCTCTTACCGGTAATGATCGTAGGCTTGGAAGGACGGATGATTGTTCTCAGCCCTGTGAGGCTGTGCTCTTAGACTGGCGAGCGGGTCAAATTTAGTGCTGTGACATTGATCTCATTGCTAAATATCATAAATGAATACAATGTTCCAAACTTGCGCCTTTCCCTAAACCCATAGATAACATTTCCATTACTGCTGTCCTTGATCTGTTTAGCGATTCCACCACCCACTTATTGCCTGGAATATCTTTCCTCCCTGCCAATCTGGTGTCGACTGATCTGTCGGTGCTTCCAATGCTCCAATCTTTGGTTTAGATCCAAGTTGCTTAAGAGATACTGACAGCTTGAACGTGCGTGGCTTGGAGCTATGAGACTCCTCTTGTGGGCTTGTCACTGTGGTGGGCACATTGACTGGCTTGTCAGACCGGAGATTGACGGGCGCCTTAGACCAAAGAGTTGTGGGGTCAGGATAGCTCAATTCCGTGTACGTCTCGTTGATATCCAGGCTGACCATGGGTGCGCCCGATAAGAGTTTCGACATGTTGTGGGTCAGTTCCGAGGAGAACACCCTGGTCCTCACCGTAAACGTTGTAGTAATCGTGGGTGCTGGTTCCTGCTCAATCTCTGGTGGGTCATCGGGTGTCTGAGCTACTTGCTTTTGACTTGGAGGGCTAGGAGCTACATCACAACCCGAAGCGATGAACTCGTCCCAGTCAAATGAGGTTTCTTGAATATAAAGAGGCTGTCGTGTCTCGTGCTTGCTGAAAATTTCCAGAGGAGTTGTAAGGGATAGTATTGATGCGATGTCAAGCATCAATTGCACAGTCCGAGAACTCTCGCCTTTGGTCACTGAGTGGTTCTGAATCGAATCATTCGAGAAATCTACCGGGCGTTCAAGCGAGGTTTCGCCATCAACATTGGAAGTGTTCGTTTTCGTGATGGACGACATGATCGCTTTGCTAGCCAATTCGTACCGACCGTTTCGTCGACGAAGAATCACAGCCAAAGTTGAGCCCGGGAACCTGCATAAAAGATCACCTTCTCTAATACAAGTTGACGAGATACCGAATTCGCCGTCGAGAGTAACGAAGAAAAGCGGTTCTTGCCCTTGTCCTGGTATGTCACGGGAGGAATGTATCGGCGGGCCGGGTTTGTCAGACATGCAGTCATCTACAACCGCGTATGCCGAAGACGTCGGCAGGGACAAAGTTGTACTGATCGAGTCAAGATACAGCAGCTCCTGTTCGATGGCTGTCTTTGGCCCCCGAAACCCTGAATCATCGAAATACTCGACTAGAGTACTGATCCAGTCCCGATGTCGTGTCTGCATCAAGGCCTTGTCCCCTATCAATTTGTCAATTGGCAGAATAGGGCTACCAAGCATTCTCTTTATGCAGAAATCATCCGTGTATCCAGATAAAAGATTTCTATCGAGAGAAAGAGGAGAGGAAACGGCATTTGAGCTTGGTGTCGTCGCGTTCGAGCTTGGCTTGTCTTGGTGGCTTTTGAGCGACAATTGCAAAAGCTGGCTAAATCTCACCAGATTGGGAGAGTTTGCATCCTCGCCGTGCTTCGAATGATACCATGAAATGGCGTTCCGGTAAACATGCTCCACCGCATCTTGGTATCTGATATCGAAATCTCCGAACTTGAAACCGCTTGTAATACCAAGAAGACCATATATCTTATCTCTAGGATCATGGCACAAGGAGTCCATGGTAATATCCACAAGATTGTGCAATGACCAGCATTGTCCGGTATCCTGCCGTAGTTTATCAAGCCGAAGCGGGAAGGCATTCTTGATCTCCTTTAGAGACGCGCTGACAGCTGGCCTGAATTGCCAAAAGCTGGGCACCCGCTCCAAGGACTCTCGGGCTTTGGTGAACAGATCCCACGATGTGGTAGTCTTGGCGTTGTCTCCGAAACACAAAACCAACTCTTTCGCCAAGAGTACCTCTTGAACTATCCAAAGCCGTCTCCAGTATGGTAAGCGGCAAATCGCCTCCAGGCTGAGCAGATCGAGATTTAGTAAACCGAAAGATGTGTCGGTCCCAGCAAAGACAATATCGTGCCACTCCTTGGCTTGCCATGCTGACATGTCCTTCCAGAGTCGAATCCATTCACGCTGAGCGTTGATAGATTCTTCTGGGAGCTCGTGCTTGACGCGGTGCTTCCTCTTCATCTCGTATACGCTTGAGCGCCATCTACCACATTGCTGAAGAACCAACTCGATCTTCCACCTCCTCAGCTCTGTACTTCGCAAGACAAACTGTTGTTTGAGGATGTCCTTTTTAATCCTCTTGACACTTTCTGAGATATGCAATTCGTCTTCGGTTAAAAACTCGTCCATGCTGTTGCTGAGCACTAGTGCATCTGTCGAGTCTCTCCCCTGGCGTAACTTGGTCTCCTCGAGATCCGCGAACCTCTGTAATGATTCGTATTGCTTGGCGATGAACTTGGGCAAGTCCCCAAAATCTTCGATCTGGTCGTTTTGAAGACTCTCCCAAGTTTTGACTTGTTGTTCAAATCGTCCAACTTGTGATCGAAGCAGTTGCTGACCTGTTGCGTATCTTCTGTCTATTGGCTGCTCCCATTCCTGTAATCGGTCTCGTAACTTGGCTAGGCCGCGTCGCTGATCCATATCCAGTTGTTGCATCTTGTTAAGTCGAGAAATCCTCTCTCTCAGGAGTGGAGATGCCAGATCTTCCCGGACCTTTTTGCGAAGATCATAAATTGATCGCTGGAAATCTCCCAGATCGGCTAGTATCTCGCGGAACAACCTGTCGATCTCTCCTTCGTCTTGATCAGCCTGGCCAGAAACGCGGGCGATAGGACGAGTTTTCTTTCCACCTTGAGGATACACTCCAGCTTCTGGCGGTTTTTGAAGGTTTACATTGTCCAATTCCTGGTAGGCTCGCAGTTGAGCATCTTGGAAGTCCTGTACAAGCCGCTGCTGAGGTGTCTGTAATAAGTCGAGGTGCTGAATCTCCTTCCTCCTTAGTTTGTTGAGCAACTCCTGTTGTTTGACCTCTTCAGCTCCGAGCTTCTTGAGATCTTCTTCCATGGGCGCCAAGAATGGGAGGTCTGTTTGTCTGTCCTGGATCATGATGGGGAGTCTTTTCACTCGCCGTTTATATTGTGCATGCTCCTCCTTCACATCTCGCCATCGCCTGCGTTGCTTGTCCAGACGATCCTGCCATTTCGATGTACTCTTCTCACGTTCTGTTTTCACACGTTCCTTTCTGTCCTCGTGCCAGCATGGACATTCATGATTTTGGCATGTTCGCCAATGTAATATGCGTGACTCGAATAGACGTTTCTCATTTTCTTCCTTGTCCGTTCGTGGTTCGATCTCTTCTGGGAATAGATTGATCCAGTCGACAAATTGTGAATCGTTATGAGGGCTTGGCTGAGGTGGAGGTGGTGGAATTTTGCAAGTCGGAGGGTTTTCTCCAATTCTCTTCGCCATTTGGAGGGCGCCCGCAACTGATGAGTCCCAGTCTGAGCTGGGTCTTCCAAGCCAGACCAACACTCGGTCTGCTCGACGGAAGATACCGCCCATCATCCCGACTTGATGATTGCGCTCCATGGTGTCTTTTTGGTTTATACATAGTGCGTCAACCCAGAGCACACGAGGCTCAGAGGTGCGCAGGGCAGCCAAAGCATAGGCTAGATTGGGCCGTACTAGAAGTTCCTTTCCGTTCAAAAGGATGCGAATTGAGGCGGGTTCATCGCCCCATGTGTATGATAGGGCTTCATAGGGTGGAGCGCTGGCTAGATGCACTGTCTCGAAGGTGCATTCTAGGTTGACGCATTGATGCCATGGTGCTGACGATTGGTGGTGATTGTTGGTCTGTAGGGGTAGTAGGTGGAGTAAGCGAATCTGAGACAACGATGGCTCTAATTGCGTGTAGCCTGAACTTGTCGCCATTGTTTCTTGGACAAAGAAGTGTAAGTTTGAGGAAATGATAAGCGAGCAGAATGAATGCAACGGTCCGATCTATAAAGCAAGTTGAGGAGACAAGACAGTGACGTCTGTCTGTGCCTTGAGAAAGCCTGAGACAACACCAAAGCCGGGCGGCTGTGCATAGCCACAGCCACAATGACATGCCGCGCTACATGGCCATGTTTGATTTGCCGATCCAGAATTGTGGCAGTTTCATGGCTTTTCCACTTTTCTCCACGCTAGAGGTAGTCCTGTCGATCTCACCAAAATGGTGGCAGAGCAAGTTGTCTTGTGGAGGCATAGTCAATCAGCCTGTCTTTGAGATTCATCTGCTTTGGAACTATGAGCTAACATGCCAAGTGGCGAAGTAAAAGTCATCAAGAGGAGGAAGCCCATATGTGTATTGCGAATCTGCGAAGTTAAGCCCAAGTCACGGATAGAAGTGGGAGGATGAAAATAATTTCAGCGACGGCGAAACAAGACACATTTGTAATTTGACGGTTTATTTCCTGCCCAACTACATGGACCAAAGGCAAGCATTTGTGCATCAGTGTAACCTTACTTAGCAGTTTTGAGGATGAGCCGTTGAATATACCGGTATATTAGTATTTATAGCGGCTAGCTCCAGTACGTTACAGTGGACATGCTCACTCGGCACGTTAAATATTTAGCGCGAAGCTGTACAACCTGTAACAGCATCTCACTGACAGCTTGTCTCATCAACAGCGTGTCACCAACAGCCTCTCTCTCATATTATCAAATGTTGCTGTTTTACAGGGTCTGAGAGTTAATGGGAATCACCATCATATTCTGATTAATTTCTTGTAATCTCCTCGCAAATTGGTGAATGCGACAAGTCCTCGGGTGAAAATAAAAGTTAAGTTAGATGAAAACAAAAAGCTATCCAGTGATAATATGTCTACTTGAATAGACTTATTACTAGACAACAGCTTGATTGTTGTCTCTTAAATTTGATGTCTAATGTCTATACACCGCTAAGTCTTGGAATAAAAAATGACCTTGACAACTAAACAGCCTCGACGATAGAAACGTCATCAATGGCTACAGAAAAGGTAGTAGCCATGCCCCTGCTACATCTAACTCTTAACGAGAGCAAGAAATTGTTATTGTATGGGGTAAAGGTATATGTGAAATGCTGGTACGAATTGAGTGTGTCGACGTTCAAATAGAAAGTCGGTGCGTTAATGGACGAGCTGTCCTGGAGAGCGTAAACGTAGCACCCGCTACCGAGCTTCATGTTCGGAGTAGAGAGGAAGGTGGCGTAGAAGCTGAGGGTGTACTGCTTCGTATTGCTTGTGCTGGTAATCTGTTCGATGTGTTGTTGGCCTCCAGCTTGCTCATTCCGGATGTCGATTTTTCTAGACGATCCGCGTTAGCCAGATGTATTACGATCAGAAGACAAGACGAGACTTACGCAAAGTTGGAGCCGGAGCGAGCAAGGTTAGGTTCGGTGGTGATTTCTCCGCTCTGGAATGTCCAGGCGATATCCGTCACATCTTCGAAGCCGCCATTTTGGAGAGCTTTAGTTGGTTCAGTAGCTGCCGTGGTGGTTGTTGTTATCTCAGTCGTAGTGGTCGACTCGGCAGCAGTTGTTGTCTCTGAAGTTGTAGCAAGGCCTGTAGTTTGCTTCGTTGTGGTCGTTTCGGCAGAAGTCGTGCCAGCAGTAGCAGCCGTTTCGGCAGTGGTTGTCTGAACAGTCGTTTGCTCACCAGTGGTCGTATCGGCAATCGTTGTTTCAAAGGTTGTTGTCGCGATAGTAGTTGTTGCAGCAGAAGATGCCTGATCGGGACTTGTTGCCTCGGTTGTAGAAACCTCAGTAGGGCTCGTTTCAGTTGTGGTGGTGGCAGTTGTGATCAGGGCGGTGGTGTCGGAAGCAGACCCAGTGATCGTCATCTCTACTGCGGTGGTAACGCTGCCGGATTCGCTCACAGCGCGTGTCATGTCAGAAGTAGCAGTTGAAGATTCGGTTTCTGTGGTCTCGATCACATTGGACACTTCGGAAGAGGTCGTGAGAGTGGTGGAAGCGGCATCAGTGCTTGAAGTCTCGGCACCAACGACAGAAGTTGTGATCGAAGTAGAAACCCCGGAAGTAGTTGTCGGTCTTTGAGGACGACAGTTCGCAGGACGGGCGCTAGCTGCAGGGATGAGCGCAGCGCCCAGAACAGTGATGAGAGAAATCACACGCATCTTGGTCTAACGAGCGCAATGGACGATACCTCAGTTGGAAACGAGCGTACGGATCGAAAAAAGAAGCAGGAAGTAGGGTTATTTTCAATGGCATACCCATTATAAAGGGGAGTAATAGTTGCAGGGATTAACATAAAGATCTGCTGTAGCGAGTTCTAGACTTGTTGCGGATCACCCCAAAATTGATTAGTCCTTCAGCTTAAATCGATAGTTGACAGAGCTTGAGCTAGAGAGGTCTAGTCAGGTAACCCAACATCCAATATTTGACAAGACCGGACTTCGTTTAATTAGCTGGGAAACAACCCCTGTTGTTGCCGGTCACTGGTTGTCTATAACACTCGCAATTTATTTTTAGGATCGTGCCGTTCCGTGCTGGATGAAGACCTCAGCTTTATAATAGCTGTTGCACAAACCATACTCTGCATCTTGACATGTCATATAGTTTCGTTGCTTGAAGCCTGTGAATACTGCGTGGGTCGTCACGTTTCCATTGAACGATGCAAAGCATCCAGGACCCAACCAGGATTACGCCAATCGTCCACTCATATTTGGAACGTTCAAGAACAATCAATTGTCTTTTTGAATAACCGCTCACAATGCCACCACCAACGGTTGACAACAGCTACATTCTGCACATGCCAAATGTGGTCTTACGCCTATGTTTTGAACAGGTTGCCCAGAACGACCATCAGGTATCAATTTAACAACTAAATGTCAAAGACCAGTGCTCGCTTGCTCTCACATGTCGACGCTTCCACCCTCTGGTGATGCCCTTCATATACACAACCGTTCACCTCGACACGCGTGATTTCTATCAAGAGGGGGCGCTTCGAAGGCATCCTTTTTCAAGGCCCTTGAGGATAATCCGGAACTCAATTTTTGCATCACAGAATTGAATACTACGGTTAGTAGCATCCCTTTTATTTCACTGTGAAGGATAACTCATCAGCAAATACAAGCTTGGCAGCAGTACAACAGTACGAAGACAAGTAGTCAAGTTGATTAATTTGAAAGTGCAATATGCCTGTAACAGCTGACCAACCATTGTTTGGGCATTACTTAGCATAATTGCTTACACTTGCACGTCAGATTAAACGACCAAGCCAATGGCATTTGACGTGCTTTAGGCGAAAGTCTAACAAGGTTCAGTGACTCAGAGAGTTATCTGATTCACTTTCACGTGAGACCACGCATCTGACTTTCCTGCCGTGTCTCATAAAGAATGCCTGTCAAATCCGGCACACAATCACAGCCACATAATCACCTGCAGCATTAAACTTTATCAAAATATAAATGCAAGCATTATTCATCACGGAAACTTGACACCTTTCTACACATACACCAACTCGATCAAAATGCATCAAGTCCCGTATCACGCCTCTCAACCCATCATCATCTCTGGCCCCTCGAGCGTCGGAAAAAGAACACTACTCACCAAACTATGCGAGTCACACCCAGAGACCTTTAGTATTGTCGTATCGCACACCACGCGTCCTCCACGACCTGACGAAATCCAAGGTGTGCATTACCACTTTACGACCGAGACGGAATTCCAGTACCTCTACGCACAAGGTGCATTTGTTGAATGCACTGTTTACAATGGATACCACTATGGCACGTCATTCCATTCTATCGAGGATTTCATAGATGGAAACATGGTGCCCTTGTTGGACATTGATATGGAGGGTGTCAAGGCGATGAAGAAATTCGAAAGGATGAGTGCAAGATATGTTTTTATCGCACCGCTAAACTTGGAGGTTCTAGAGACAAGGCTACGGGGGAGGGGGACGGAGGATAAAGACGCCATTCACAAACGACTTGCAAAGGCGAAGAAAGAGCTTGACTACGCTGCGAAACAAGGAACCTACGATTTGATCATTGTCAACGACGATTTGCCGACAGCATTAACGGAGCTGGAAACCTTTGCACTATCAACAGAACCACTTCCACCAAAGCAAAGGACATTTCGGGAAAAGGTAGAGACATGGTTCGACGTCAAGCTGAGATGGCTCCATTAAGAGTCGTCAAGTGTATCCAACAAATTTCTTATTCATTCCCTGCTCGCTATTCGTTCCCGAGCTCTACCGTTTAACAATCTAGTATGTATGATCCCTAACAAGCTGGCTGTGTATGTTTCCTCATGATTGATATTGTGTGTCATCTGACTTGTACCTCCCAGAACGCCTTATTCGTTATGCAAAAAATGTCCAAATATTCCCTCCCTCGTTCGTCACTGGTTTAACGACTACGCTCCCTTCGGCGCCAGCGTCGGGTGCGACCTTCATGCAGAGGCATCGACTGGTGTTTGTTGACCTCAACAAGGTCAAGAGCCGATTCGGTAGCAGCCCGCTTGATGACCTCTGTCGACCCGCCGTTTGTAATCTCTTGGATCGTCATCTCGCGCTTTTCATCCTCGATCATCAAGACCCTTTCTGCCACGCCGAGCACTCGTGGTGTATCCGAGATCTTGAGCTTTCCGGACATGCCCATCCACTCCAACGCTTTCTCCCATAGGCCTGACTCGGGAGGACTCCACATGCCAACATCAAAGGTATAGTGTTGCTGTTCGTCGGGCAAGTTCAGCCAGACAAAAGGTCTGTTGCTGTTGATGCGGCCTTCGATGACAAAATCGCCAATCTCCTCGGGGATCTTTATTCGTTCGGGGATTAGGATCGTTTGGTAGGCGGGGATGATGAGGTGGAGCTGCACGGGTCGACAATGTTGCCTCTTTCTCGACTTGACCATCTCTCGTTTCGTGATGCGCTCACGAGCGGCGAGCATGAACATGAATACGGTGTCGAGCTGGTTCGTGTAGCCACAGAATCTCGGACTTAGCGGCTTCTCCTCGACGAGATGGAAAAACTTGGGATACCAATCGGTGTCGGGGTGGTAGAGAAAGAACCAATGGTCTCGTTCCGTGTCGACGCTGGTTTGGCTGAGACGTTCTCTGATCATGTCGAAAACGTACTGTGGAAAGTCTCGCTGGGCGGTAAGTGCGGCCTGGGCCTGCAGGCTGTCGGAAATATCACCCAGCTTCGCAGCGATGAGATTCAGCGCTTGAATACCCTGGTACGTCTGGATGATATTGGCGCCAGCACTGAGTGTGGTGGCGACCATGGAGAACTGTGAAAACAGCCTGGCGCTGTCGACGAGGGACTGGCCCATGATGTGCATCTGCGGGAGGATTGCCTGGGCGCCCTTCATGGTTTGAGAGGCGCCCGCCAGAAACTCGTTGGCATGCTGGACGGCATCTCCGACCTTTGCGATCTTGTTGGCGGCCTGGACGATCTTGACGACGGGGGACGCGGAGGCGCAGGTGCTGGCAACCTCGAAGGCAGCTGATTGGAATTTTTTGTCACGGATTGCTTTTGTGAAGAATTCCTCGATACCCATGTTTTGGTTGCTGAAGGAGAGATGGTTGATGGTCAAAGAGAGTGTGAGTGAGATGTCAAAGGGAGCAAAGCGTCTTGCGTGGATACTTGGAGGGTCTGCAGTCTGCACCAAGCCAAAAAGGCGGTAACTCGAGATGGATACGCTTATCGAGACGAGGGATCTAATTGGTCAGAGTCGTTTATGCAGAGAGAGGCCGCCAATCAATGCTCGCCAGCTGGTTTTGCGGCCCAACTTGACTAACGTGTAGAGAAGAGAGAGGAGTCATCGTGAGGGAACCCATGGAAGCTATAGAACATACAAGCAATGACGCAAATGAAACAGATAATGGGGTTCGTAGCTGATACAGCTGATCTTGATCTGGGGTTGGCAGAGAGTCCACCTTGGCGATGGCGTGAGCGGCCTGAGAAGCTTGACAGGTGGGCCACCAGATTTAGGGCATCACAGCAGACCTTTCCCCTGGATTGTCTGAATTTTACGTCCAAGCTCCCTGGAAGTGCGCTACAACAAAAAGGGAAGCGGTAGCAAACAACTGTCAAGTCAGCCAACGGAATTGATAACAGTCTGACAGACATAATTAAACATCATCAGCTTAAGGAGATCTTAAGTATAACTAATGATCTGACATAGGATTTAAAAATATATTACACAAAACAAAAACTCTTAAATATCATTCTATGCCTCCCATTCAACAGAACGCGCCGTCTGCTTCTGCATCTTTGCCCAAGCAATCGTCCCCTTCAATCGAGGCCCAGACTCATAAAACAAATAACTATTCTCCCCAGAAGTCGCAAAATCAGGAGCTGCAACACGTCCGACATCTTGACCCTGCCCACGAGACTGGTAGAATAGAATTGGCTCTGATCCCACCTTTCGTAGCGTCGCATCAATAGTCCGAGCCCAGATCTTGCCTGAAGAACTGTGATAAATTACATACGCCTGTCCTCTCCAGACCCAGTAGTTGGCACCAGAGTAATCATCACCCTCGACACCTTTACCTGCGACAACGTAGTCTGGGGCGACAACCCATTTGCGTCCATCTACTGACTCGGCGAGTCTGATCTTGCGCTTGTTGTCCTTCTCGTTGGCCATGTAGAACATTGCGTATTTGTACTTTGATGCCGAGTTGGGATGAGGAAAAACGCGTGCATAGCTTGACTCTGTGGTTTCGGAGCTGGCCATTTCATTGCTAACTGCTATGCCGCCGTATTCAAAGTCGATGCCATTGCTAGACTCTGCCCAGCGTGTTTTTGAGTTGTCACCATGGAAATACAAAAACATGCGGCCAGCTTCTTCGTTCCATGCAGCATCTGGACTGGATACATGTGGGACAGAATAGTGAGAGTCCCACTTGTTCGAGATGATTGGGTTGTTGGCATACTCTTTCCATGGACCCTCGAGACTATCCGAGTACACGAGGGATATACCGCCAGGGTTCTCGTGTGGAGCATAGTAGAGGTACCATTCTCCTAGAGGATCATCTAGATACTGTCCAGCATGGAAGATACTAGGAAAGATGAACTCGTTGGTGGGATTGTATTTGAATGTTTCTTTGTTTGTAACCTGCCCTTTGAACCAGAACTGTGGCCAGCCTGCTGGTGCAGGAGCTTGGGCACTCGTAAGAGTTGCCAGGAGGGTTATGCCCAGCAGACGAAGTGTTGTAGACGGACGCATTGTGTTGTGATTATGAAAAATTGAACAGTATGACATTGATACAAGGCAAGATCTACATGAGAAAGCTACAAACGAAACAAGAACTCCCTATCCTTTATATACCTTGATAACCATATTCTCATTCACTGCTGTATAACACTTCAACTCATGAATCACTCGGCAGCAAACCGACACTCCCCGACAGAGAGACGTTATGCCAACGCATGACAGTACAAAATTAGGCCAGGAAGGGTGGTCCACCACAAGTCATCTTGGCCTCCCCAACACTGCATTATGCGCATGTCAGGGCAGCGCGCGTAGTGGTCAGAAGCAGCAAAAGGAAAACAAGCAGAGGGTCGTCTCAGGTCAGGGCGGTAATGTAAACGTTAATCAGTGTAACGTCGGGTTCCGGTACTTTATTCCTCGGGTGCAAGGATGTGACGAGGGCGTGATCCTTTATGCAAGTGGACCAGTTGTTTCGCAGTTTCGGGGGGACCTTGTGACTCTTGCATGTGGCTTACCTGCCCCTGCATGGTCGCGATGGGAATAACGCCGAATGACTTGCTGCACGTTTAATGAGCTTTGGCCTGTGTTGGGCAGGTGGCTGGTTTTTATATTGCGATGGAACCTGAATTCGGACGATACTGCCGATAGTTGAACATCGTGATACGTATCTTTATGGAGGTGCTTCACCAGTTACAGATTGTAGGTTTGTTTTTGACTGGGGCTACACAGTGACATTCAGGTACATATTGACACTGACTAACATGCTTACAAGGAATCAGAGGATCAACTGCAGCCGAGTATTAGCCTGGCCTCATAACGTCATGGAGAATCCTATATCATCCTGCAAGCTATATGTCAGCGATGTTGTGTTGACGATGGATCGTCCGAACTATCCGGATAACTCATCAACACTAAAATGGCTGGCTGAGCAGCCAAGTATGACAAACTTGTTAGAATTCCTGCAGCCATGTCGGTCAAACAATATTTTCCGAGGTACCTTGCTGTCGGTACTACATGTGCTGGTATCAATGTTCAGTCCAATCGCAAGTCATTTACACAGCCAGCACCATAAATAGCATCTCGCTTTCTTGTCTACATGGTTACTAATCTGACGGATCTCTGCAATAGCCGATGCGTTCGAAAATGTCTCCAAATTCCATCGTCGTTAAACAGCCTGGACTATGTCACCTTTTCTTTTCTTTCTTTCTTTTCTTTCTTTTCTTTCTTTTCTTTCTTTTCTTTCTTTTCTTTCTTTTCTTTCTTTCTTTCTTTTCTTTCTTTTCTTTCTTTCTTTCTTTTCTTTCTTTTCTTTCTTTTCTTTCTTTTCTTTCTTTTCTTTCTTTTCTTTCTTTTCTTTCTTTTCTTTCTTTTCTTTCTTTTCTTTCTTTTCTTTCTTTTCTTTCTTTTCTTTCTTTTCTTTCTTTTCTTTTTTTTCTTTTTTTATTATACTGAGTTTTTGAGAGGTATCCAACTTCAGGTACTCATCTTTGTCTCCATGACGAGATATAACATCACTGTTGTGCTATATCAAGAATCCTATTGAATACATCTAATGAATCATCATAGCACAGATTTAATACTGAGTTCCTGCACATAATTCCAGTGACGTGGTCATGATTTCTGTTTATTACTGACGTGTCTAGCTGCACGGAATGGAATATGAAACGCGCGAATAAACTAGTTATATAATAACGACATATAGCTTTAGCGCGTCATACCGTAGTTGCGAAGATTTAGTCAAACAAACAAGAATAACGAGAAGTAAACGAAACTTGGTTCAAAGAAACGTGTTTTATGCATTGAGTTTTCTATGGCACATGAGTCGTGTCAGCAGTTGTTTGGTTACATGTCTTCTTTCTTTATCTTGTGATACGTCACTGTCGATGAATCAGAACAGGAATAAACCGTCGCACAACTGAATGAAATAAGCAATAGAAAAGAAAATGACTTGATGGCATTTATTCCCGTTCGTCACGGGACAAGCCTACATGTCACGGCATATGAATGTCATCGTATGAGATTAAAGTAATATCAATTAATGTACTACTAAACATTACGATCATAAACGTATCCCGTCCCATCTCATCACCCAAAGCCTCACACCTATTTCTTCAATCCACAGTTGCTAACAGCGACTTGAGTAGCAGTCGCATCAACCCGACCAAGCTGAACAGCCTGGTTGTTGGTAAGAGCGTTCATCGCCGCGGGAGAAATGTTGAAGCCCGCAGCAGTGTGGTCGATGGCCAAGACGTTGATGCTCTTGCCCTTGTAGGTAAGCTTCCAGCACGTGCCGCAGCTCTTGGAGTTCCAGCCAGCGATGGCCTGCGCGCCTCCAATGTAGGGAAACTTGGGGATCTGGCCTTGAGTCTTCCAGCCGTAGCGCGTGATGAGGCCGTTTGTGCCATCGGAGCAGGAGACGGCTGTCATGGCGCGGCCAGCTTCGCCATAGCCTGGGTCGTAGGATACTGAGGTCAAGTGTTAGCGGGGTTGGGGTTGTATTGAGAGAGGGGTTGGTTGTTACCGGTAATTGCTGACACGGAGGTCAGGACACTGGCGAGACAGAAGAGGTTGGTCAGCTGCATGATGAAGGTTGTTTGATTATGTTGAGTGAGAGATTGTTGTTGGAATTGGTGGCACAAGATTGAGAATTGGTGAGGACTTCACTCTCTATTTATCCCCATCCGCTTACGATCATCACATTCCAGCACAGCCGATCCATCCGACAATAAGCTCGTGTTGGCAAGCATCACCCCGCAATGAAGCTGCAACGCCTCGTGTTGCTTCGAGCGTTCTAGCCGTTCAAGAGGTGGGGTTATCTTGCGGTTCGGACCGTTCAAGGTTGGAACTATCAGATCAGCTGGGCTCAGATTGCTCGTAATTGACTTCTTTAGTCAAGAACGTGGCTGCTGTGATTGGCTACAGACAGGGATTGAGTTCTTTTGCAGTTCGTATCGGGGCTGCTTTTGAACTTCTCGTATTGTACAGCTCATGGTCAGATGGTTCAGTCTAGACTGAATACTATAGGAGACATCGTATTGAAGTGCCGAAATGGATAATTTGACGTCAGAAGCGGACGGTCTCGATGCTTTTGGATGCAGAAAAGTATGCATTAGTGCTAGATTAAGAATAGCGGTGTATGTAGAAAACTCCAAGCTTTTATTAGCCTATTTGAGATTTTGATCCTACTGATGATGATGCTAAATTTGGGGAATACGGACATTCATGAAAAGCATAAAATGCCAATGTGCTCAGATACAGTAAGAACTAACAAAAGCGGCGGAACAGTTGGTTAACCTTCTGTATCTCCGCTGATAACCGGAGCAATTCTCGAAAGAATCGAACTGCATGATTAAAATGGAGGGAATGTCTAGCTATTGGACCGAGAATGAGCTTCAACATCTGATAAAAACATCAAACCCCGCGGTGGATAATCTTGGCATCAGATACGAGAACAACTAAAATTGGGATCTATCCACCACCTAAACCTTGCACCCATGCAATCGTCGAACGTATCAACATCCGACAAGTCTTTGCTGGCCCATTTATCATTGCTTGATAGCACCGACAAGACTCATCTTGGGATGGACATATGTCCCATTAACCATCTCTTCTTCCGCGCCATACCATCGCACTAGAAACAAGTCAGCAAAACATTGGAGACATGGGAAAAACGGTAGACTTACTTGTGACTGAGATATCTCCACCTCCAGGCGTGATAGGCAACCAGCTGTTATACTTGTTAGCAACTTGTTCGTTCAAATGCGCACCAAAGCAGAGGAAACTCACTTGTTAGTCCAGTTCGACGGAGGCGCGATGCTAGAATCCTGAAGCAAAACCTGAAAAGGCCCCTCACCACCATCCGCGATCGAACTTCCATCAGGGAATGTCAAGTTGCTTCTGTCTCCAACCATGTACTTCTCCTGATCATTGGGAATCAGATCTTGGTTGGGTCCATAGGCAGTAAGACTCCAGAAACCACCCTCTCGAATTTTGGGAGGCGTGGTAAACGTCCAGATAATAGATTCACCCTCTTTGACGGAGATGGTCTCATCAAATGACCCGTATGATGGGTAAGCGCATTCTGATTGCGCCAGGGCGAGGTAGGCGGTGAGGCCAATCTGGTATCGCATGTTGTAGTAGGAGTCGAATTTACCGATGTACCGATCGGTGATGAGCGACCAGCCGTTACCGACATCCTTTGACACATCTGGTCTTGAGGCAAAAGACTTTGATGTCAGGTTGGCAGTGTTCACCGCAGCGGTCAAATTTGTGCCTGCGGGTTGAATAAACTTTCCATCCTTGAAACCTGCCTTCTTGAGGTCCTTGGCGACAGACTTGCGATCGGAGACGACGTAAGGTGGCAGATGTGGAGTAAGAGCAGCGGCAGTGTTCATGACTGCTTGGTACAGTGACTGGTTCTGGGCAGTGTACTCGGGCTGGACAAACATGGAGAGGTTGAGTTTCGGAGCAACAGGCTTTCCAGATCTAGGAACTGGACGGACGCGAAAGCCTTTTTGGAGAGATGCGACGATAGCGACGTCTTCATCTGTACGGTCGGTGACGATTCGGGAGTTTACGAGTCCGTATGGCATGGGGAAGTTGACGACGCCGACGTAGCCTTCTGGTACGTTGTCGGTTTGTAGGCCATAGCTCTTGGAGGTGTACCTGACTAGATAGTCACCAGGCTTGCTGCCGCCGAGATTGCCAAGGTTGACCAAATCATCGCCATATCTGGGAATGTTAAGATTTTGCGTTGATAGGGAGTTTTGTTGACTTACGGTGAGCAAAAAGGAAACACCCAGTATCGATTGTCGGGGATCTCGGGGACAGTAACTTTAAGGTCATTCGACGACAAATCCATGAACAAGATGGAATACATCGTATCAGCATTGGGTCGCACGACGCCAACAGCGCCGGGCTCATTCGGTTCTGGCGAGGCGAGGTTGATGTTGGGTATCAGCGGGACACCTGCGGCGAGCAATGGCCTGGCAATGTCGCCAAACGCGTAAAGCGGGAAGCCATACTGTATACGTTAGCCGACAGAATTATTGATAATGAAGTAGAATGCTGACCATGTAGGCAAATGAGAGTGAACTTTGTGCGTCATGGTCTGTGCATGGTGCTGCTGAAGAAAGGCTGAAGAGGGTGCAGATCGCTGCAAGTGGTGAGATCCTCATTTTGAAGACTGTTGATTGTGAAGTGTGAGTAATTGATGGAATGGTGATACAAGCTGTGAATGCTGAGGCTGAGAGTGGTTGTTCTTATAGACAGTTCATCAATTCAGATCATCATTCATGCCTTCGTCGTTGGGGTCCTCTCCAGTCGATCATCATACATGGATGACAGCTGAATTGACGAATGGACGTCCATCCTGACATCACAGCCTCATGTCGGATCCGTTTAACCTCAAACTTTCCAGGCGAAGGAATCTGTGAATCCTTGTCAGAGTGGAGGCTTTACTGACATGTCAGCCTTATCGCGCGTCTAGATAAGCGCATCGATAAGCAATGCCTTCGAATCTGACGATCTTGACCTGAATTGAGGGTCGAAGGAACAGATTATAACCGTTTCAGCATTGATGATCGACACGCTGTTCATTTGACGTATGCTATACGCACGTTACAGTTACTTCCAGGGGTTGGTAATGTTAGTTCAGGTACAGAGTAATCCAATCAGTGGCTCATTCTCGCTAATATCCATGGCACTCCAGTATTGCCCCCTGAGAACTTTCATGTAATCGCTTATTACCCTGCTTAATTCCGCTGGACCTAACTACCTATTGCGAGGTGGAAGTCAACAACTGCAATAGCAATATGGATATCCTCGTTACCCTTGCAATTAGTAACACATATCTGAGTAGCATATTCGTATATCTAGTCATGAGTTCATTTATTTACTTTCGCTACGGATGGCTCATGAATTCCTCAACCAGAGTTCCAAATAGATTTTCTTGGTGTAGCCGTGATATTTACAAAAGCATATCCATAGATACCACTTATTTTGTCCGTTTCCACCTGTTTCACTGACTCGTCATTCTAATCGATGCAAAGATTGTTAACCCAGAGGTATTTTCATCAACTAGCTTGATGACACCCATCGCATCTTTACTAGATGTAGCCAGTGGCCCTTCCTATACAGATTCACTTTGCTGGAGTTGATCAATTTTGCGTAGGTTGGCTTCTTAAATCCTTTATTTACCAAATATCTAGCCAAGGGCAAAAAGACAACCAGTTTGTTATAGCTGGCGCAATGGCTCCCCGCCAGTGTCAACCAACCACACCGGCCTGGAAGTCAACAAAGACTATGACATAGGATTCCCGTGAAGTAGAGCGTAAGGAGATTTTAGTAACAGTGAAATTCGCTATTTATCAACTCGGAGGCTGTGGTTTCCTCCACTAAGTCTAGGGATTTATCAGTCAATTCGGTTCATTCAGGCACAACGTGGAGAGCAGTAAGGATTGGCGTTGATTGCATGGCCCAGATTATACAAAATATATGCCGAAGCTCAGTTCTACCATGCGGAGAACAGGATTTTCCCAACATATCTTTACACAGATATCACAGTTGACCATGTCACAATTAGGTTTCCGGGGTTGGCTCAGCTATCCTATTAGCCCATCTTTAGCTCAATACGGTTCCCGTTGCGAATAGGGTGACGACTTTACCATCCAAGTCTTTCGGATCGACCATGCTACAATTAATCCTGATTGGCGTTAATCCATTGATTGTGCTGACAGGTCTATTTAGCGAGGCCGTGGTGGATCATTTTGCAAGGTTAACCGTTGCACAACTCGAAGCCTTCATTGCCTATCAGCTAATCTTGGGCCAAAAGTAAGTCGGTCTACCTATATTCATAACTGACATGATTTTCTGAGAGCCGAACAATACGGATCATTTCCGTAAAGAAAATCCAACCAACAAATGTTTCTGTATGATCTAGTAGTGAGTCACAGGTTTATACATGTCAACTCGTGGCGGGTCTATCCGCAAGTATGAATCGCGCATACAGAATTGAGGCCACTCAATAAATACAATATGAAAGTCAATACCGTAAATGGAGATTTTGGTGACTGCTCATGTGTCCCTGTACTGTTGATTGGTAGCTGTTTGGCTGTTTCCGCCCAAAATTGAAAGCCCCATCACCATAATCTCACTCTGCAGGAGTTTTGTCTCAGCCCACCACATCTTAAAGAAGCCAGGGTAGATATTTAAGCATTAGATCAACTCATATAATGAGTATGTGTAGTTCGCTTGATGTCCCTGTGCCTTGGAAATTCGACTTGAAGATGCTCCAAATTCAGAAAGATTCTAAGTCGTAGCTAAAATGTTTTATCTATGTTCTTGCTGAGAGTTGTTTTCAGCGGGAATGAAAAGTGGCATAAAGAGTTCGGGGAGATGTTGTATCAGAGCCTTGTAGTAAACGGGCCGTCACACGGAGGTCAAAGCACATGGAGTCTTGGCTGAACATTGTCATTGATTGAGTAGTAGATCATATCATATCATAAGAGCGATCTCCAATTATTTGCGGAGCTATCCAGTATTGTTAATTGGTGCGCTTCCTGTTTGCAGACATAGTTGTAATGATCGGCCTGAACGCCAGCCTCAATATTGGAACACAAATATTTCATTAGCGCCTTGAGCTGACAACAACCATGCATCAATCCCGCTCTTGTGTCGGGGGTCCGTAGATATTCAGTTGATCATAGTCCTGTTCCTTCACCATAAAAGCTTACATGTCCGAGATTCTTACATATCTGTTCCATCATCCTGAAGCTAAATCGAACGTTCCAAGATCATCTTATCTTGAATTATATAACCTCCGGAGGAAATGTGTTCTCGAATGAAACACACCTTTCTACTACTGTTGGTGCTCGCGGCAGTCGTCAAAGCAGACCCTGGCGATGATTTTAGTGACAATCTATTTTCAGACTTAGCTCCGTAAGACCAACAAACAGCATCGTTTCACCTTGATCTTACTAACTGCAAGTCAAATATTAGTCTGCTAGCTCTATTTGGAGAACAAGTTACTATGCAATTCCTAAGCCAATCTTTAGGTTCTGCAGATTACATCATTCTGGCAATGGCCCCTCTCGGCATAATTACTACTATCGTCAGTGCTATAAGAGTTAATGGCCCTATATGGCTTAAAGCAATTATAGGAAGATCAAGAGAGAATATGTCGGCTGCTGAAATGGAGCTTATGTCATCTACATCCCAGGAAACATGCGAGTTATGGAATGGTAATAACGTGGTGAGATGTCAAGGCCTAGCCCCAGTGAAGGAATTCATTTGTCTGTTGCCTCCAGGCGTAGAAACCGCCAATATCAAGCGAATACGGTTCGCACGTCTAGATGATGCAGTCAGGGAAGATCTCGTTGAGAAGCAAGGTATGCAACTTGTATCAACAGATTATTAGCAACTGACTTCAAAGGCAGAAGCGGACTCGCCAGCACTCGGGAATATATTTTTGAATTCGACATCTTGGATCCAGGCTTCGTGGAAACCGGCCCTACCACGACCTCGCTCCAGAGATGTCGAAAGCCCGCCCTCATTACCCTTGGAACCTCCGGAACATCAAAGCAGAGAACAACCAAATCCGACGCCCGAAATGGTGATATTGCGAAACACCGCCACTCAAGCTCCCAACATCACGCTAAATCGTCATGAAAAGGTGACCCGACGTCCATTATATATAGCCGCTAGCTTCGGTTGTACGTTGCAGCTTGGAGTCCTGATCTATTTTGGACTCATCGCCAATCATCCAGACTTTCAGCTCAAGAAAGACGGCAAAACAATCACTGGCTATGCTTATCCTTTTGCCACGGCAGGCACCATCATACTCGTTACTGGTGTGTTTATTTGTGCGCACGTCATTAACCGTAGCACTAAAGAAGTGCATTATACACCTTCCCAAGGCTACAGGCTGCACGTGGTTTGGCTTCAGTCAGAGCAGACTGTAAGCGACCAGGTTTTCAAGTCATTTGCGTTGTATCCGCGCAACTGCCCGCAAATGATCACATCTTCACAACGCAACGGTCCAGGGCACGAGGTTACCGGGAAACACGAACAACAGGAACCACGCTGGCCGATAAACCTTTCAGTGGTTGCAACTGCTATTTGCCTAACAGGATTCTTCATCCAATTCATTGGCTTAAGGGCAATGCACTGGTCCGCATCCGTCAGTCAGCTGGTTGCTATCATACTTATGACCATCGTCAGAGCGTTGGTTCGACGCGGATTTACTGCGCCTATAAACGATATCGAACTAAGGAAAAGCTTCGAGCTAGATGGATTAGCTATAGCATTGGGAAATCCGGATCCAAGCAATGAATCCGGGTCACCTACGACCGGCAAGAAATTTGACTTTGGCTTATCAAAAGGTGGAAGCTGGACGGTAATGATGGACGAAGATGAAACTCCTCCACAACCATCGGATGACAACACCCAACCGTCCAATATCTCCTCTTCGAAGACTCAAAAGCCAGTCAAGGACATCGTCCCTTCTTTGGAAGAGTCCACTGTGGTTAAAACAATCAACAAAGGCCAGGACATATTGCATATACGAACAAGGCTAGCGCAATTGGCTGATTGGCGAGGTCCAGCATCATCAGAGGCGGCACAGCTTTCGGAGGCAATAGAGGTGACAATGAATGCTCTGTGTTCGACTTTCAAGTTAGATGTATTCACATGGACGGTGGCAGTTCAGGTTATCGACTCAAACGGCCTTGAAAAGACTTTGCCGGTTGTCCTTACCCTCAAGCGAAGAGATCACCAGTGGAAGTGTCGCGCCGATGAAATCGATTCATTGTTGTCTTTATGGCTTTGCTCAATAGACAAAAGGCGACAATTATATGGAAGAGACTCGAGCCTTTATGCTTCTGAACTTCCATTGAAGATGGATAGCGATGAATGGTTTCGAAAAAAAGGCTCGGAAACAGGAGGAGGTTTGATCCTTCTTGGGCAACAAACTGACGAGCTCAGACGATCTATCAAGTGGTGGATGCCCACTGACTGGTCCAAGGACCTTTTGGTGGAAGACAATCGCAGCCTAAGTTCTACCAGTTCATGGCGAACTATAGGAACAAAACGATCTGATTTCTCCAAACGCATCGCGGCCGCCAAGCCGTGCAGCCCCCCATCGCCTACACAGGACTCGGTATTTCTAGTAGTTCAATCCCATGAGACTCTCCAAAACCTCTATGCCAGACACATATTCAGCAGTTTCACCTGGGCTGCTGCTCTACAGATGGATAAAGCCATTGACAATCACTCAGAGCTAGAGTCATCCAATGTTTCCCGCATTCAGGACTGGAGTCACCTTCATCTGAGCTGCAATGGTCTATCAAAACTAGCACGGGCTATCCAAGACTCAGGTCTTATGGATTTGCACGATGCATACCTTGCCCTAATTCCTCCTCTCCATTCACAGTCAAGACTTGGAGAACTCGACGCTATCGTTGAACTGATTTCTCGCAAGGCCATACAGCACAAGCGACTGTTGAACTGGAACGCTGCGGCTCGCTGCTATCGACAGCTGTTTGATCTTGCAAAGTCTTTCCGCGTGGATAGCTATATATACACAAAGACACTGGCAATAATAGCTGAATACGTTCGATCACTGACTATCATACTGGACGATGCCCAAGGCATAGGAACAAAAGATCTTGACGAGGCAAAAGAAGCCCGGGATGATCTTGCATCATTGCTAAAAAACGAAACTGACCCTCAGTTCATGAAGTATCTGAAAAAGCTTTATCGCTACCAGAAGCGTGGGTGGGGTGACGACATCTTTGCGAATGTCCCTGACGAAGAGGGGGAGATCCAGATGTGTAACTTCACCAAACTCCACCATCGAATTGCTAGTCTTTCAGACAACTCAGATCACGACCATCTAGTGGCTGGTCATGACAATATGGAGGAGACTGATATGATGTTCATTGCCGAAATCCGCGAACATATCAATTCCCAAGATATTCTGGGCTGGACGCCTCTTCACTATGCAATAGCCACAGACGAGTCAAAGTCAGGACACTGGGTTGAGCGTTTGCTGAACGAAGAAGCTGATGTAAACGCTGCCGACATTCGTGGGTGGACTCCGCTACATTACAGCTACGTATACGACCACGATGAAGCTATCGATGCGCTGCTCGGCAAGGGCGCAGACGTTCAAGCAGTCGGTATCGATGGAATGACGCCATTACATTGCGCAGCTTTGACGGACCTGTATTGGGGACCTAGAAAGATGGACTTCTATGTTCGACAACCTGCGGATGAGTTTGTCACGGATAATTTTGGCAGAGCTCCCATCCATTTGGCAGCTTTGAAAGGGAACGAGGGCCTCATCAAACACCTCCGTCGCAGCACTGGCGCACGAGACAAAGAAGGTAGGACAGCAGTGCATCTAGCGCCTCTCAGTAACAGGTTGTCAATTATTGAGGAACTTGCTAAGAATGGCGCCAATCTTGATGACCTCACCTCTGCAGCCTCTTTTGGAACAGTTTTGCACTGGGCAGCGAAAGAAGGAAGGTTGGAAGCTGTTAAAGAGCTTCTTCGCTTGGGAGCTACCGTGGATTCAAGAGACTACACTTCTCGGACCCCACTACACTACGCATGTCAAGAGGGACATCACGAAATTGTTCAACTATTAATCCTGAATAACGCCGATGTGAACGCAACGAATGATCTCGACCAGACCCCAATTCTATTGGCATTACTAAATGGGAATCTTAAAATAGTTAATCTGCTTCTCGACGCGAAAGACATCGACTTGAATGCTGGAGAGACATTAGAGAAGGACATATACAACGTGCTTGACTTGGTAGTCAAACGTGGAGAAGCTGAACTTGTCAGAAGACTGGTTGAAAAGGGCGCCGAGATTGACCAACGAACATTGTATTATGCTGAGAGGAGCAATCAACAAGATTCAAGCACCTTGGAGTTCCTTCGGCGAGCTTATTCCTCACAGGCTGCCTCCAAGAAAGATACTCCGAAGGATGGCGGAGATGGAGTATAGGATGCATTTATACATGATGAATTCCGGTACTCATATAACTCGTTCGCAAAGTTTCTATCCAAATTTGTTCAGCCTGAATATAAATACCGATGCGGCATGGCTGGATATCGGTGCCGAACATCACGGCCCGTCCATCCGAATCACCTCAAATGACCGCAACCTTCTCAAACTGGACGTCTAACTCCAACTGGTAGGTGGAAAAATGAATTCAATATGTCCGTTGCCCAAACTGTTCAAAGTGAATCAACTCCGTAAATCTTCAGTTTATAATGATCATAAGTAGGGGTTGGACTCTAAAACCCCTGGCTTGTTCCTATTTCGGCACGGAGGTTTAATATCCGAAGCTGTAAATGACCTCCGGATCATATGTTTACAACCATCAGGTTTCGAGAAACCCCATATATAAAAGGTGATAATAGTACGGCCGAATTATAGCACTTGTCTGCATGCATGGTCAATCTGCAGATATCAGCATCATGAAGCTGCTCTCTCTTCTTTTCGCCTCGGCGAGCGTTGTCCAAGCTGCCTTGAAATGGCAGAATGTCCGTATGGGCGGTGGCGGTGGTTTCGCACCCGGCATTGAATTCCATCCTACTGCCAAGGGTGTCGCGTACGCCAGAACAGATATTGGAGGACTGTATCGTCTCAACCCCGACGACTCATGGACTCCTGTGACTGATAACACTGCTACCGACTCAAACTGGTAAGCTTTTTAACAAACTTCTACCTCTATTCAATAGCTAAGATCGCATAGGAACCGTTGGGGTATTGATGCCGTCGCTCTGGATGCTAACAACCCGAACAAGGTTCTCACCGCAGTCGGCATGTACACAAGCAACTGGTAAGCGAATCTACATATTCATTGGACATTCTCTAATAATTGTCAAGGGACCCCAACAATGGAGCCATCGGAATCAGCAACGACAAAGGCGCAACATGGTCCTTCACCGAACTTCCCTTCAAAGTCGGTGGCAACATGCCTGGCCGTGGAATGGGTGAACGACTCGCTGTTGACCCCAAGAACTCCAAGATCATCTACTTCGGCGCCCGAAGCGGGAAAGGTCTTTGGAGAAGCACAGACGCTGGCAAGACTTTCTCAAAGGTCGATTCGTTCACCAACGTGGGAACTTATATCCCCGACCCCAGTGATAGCTCTGGATACAACAGCGACATCCAAGGTTTGGCGTTTGTCACTTTCGACTCTACTTCTTCTCTGATCAACGGTGCCTCATCAAGAATCTTTGTCGGTGTGGCGGATACGAAGACTGCTTCTGTCTATGTTACTACCGATGCTGGTAAAACGTGGAAGCCAGTTGCTGGCCAGCCTAAAGAATTTCTTCCGCACAAGTGCCAGTTCGAGGCCAAGGAAAAGGCTTTGTATCTATCTTATAGCAATGGAGCGGGACCTTACGATGGCACGCTCGGCGCAGTGTACCGCTATGACATTGCTGCGGATACTTGGAAGGACATCACGCCACCTGGAAACATCTACCACGGCTTCGGAGGTCTGGCACTTGACAAGAAGAAGCCCGGAACACTCATGGTCGCGGCGCTAAACTCTTGGTACCCCGATGTCCAGTTCTTCCGATCCACAGACTCGGGCAAGACATGGTCTACTATTTGGAACTACAACGCCCAGGGTAACCTTGACTACCACTACAGTATCTCCACACCAAAGGCGCCCTGGATCTACAAGAACTTTATCTCTGTCGACACCAAGCGCTTGGGTTGGATGGTCGAGGCCTTGACTATTGATCCCTTTGACAGCAACCACTGGTTATACGCGACTGGCCTTACAGTCTACGGTGGACATGATCTCACGAAGTGGGATACGGAGCATAACGTCACCATTGAGTCTTTGGCAGATGGCATCGAGGAGTTTGCTGTATTGGACGTCAAGTCTGCTCCTGGTGGTAGCGAACTTTTCGCTGCTGTAGGTGATGACAGTGGTTTCACCTTTGCTAGCAAGGGTGTACTCAACAAGTCACCTCAGTCTGCTTGGGATAACCCCATGTTCACTACCTCTGTCAGCGTTGACTACGCTGGAAACAAAGTCGGCAATGTTGTTCGGGCAGGTAACACAGATGGTGAAGCTCCTCAAGCCGCCTTGTCTACCGATGGAGGTAAATCATGGAAGGCTCACGGTGGTACCGCTGCTTCTCAGGCTGGTGGTTCTATCGCTTTGTCTGCTGATGGAGATGTCGTTCTTTGGTCAACTGAGAAGAAGGGTGTTTTGAGATCTGAGAAAGAAGCGTCCTTCTCTTCCGTATCTAGTCTTCCATCTGGATCGCTCGTCGCCAGTGATAAGCGCGATAACGACTTCTTCTACGGCGCCTCAGGATCAACATTCTATGTCTCCAACAACACTGCATCCACCTTCTCCAAAGCCGGCTCCCTAGCCTCAGCAAGTTCCATCCGTGACATCGCAGCACACCCCACAAAGGCTGGCGAAGTCTGGGTCTCCACCGATGCCGGCATTTTCCGCAGCACCAACTTTGCCGAGACTTTTACCAAGATTGGGTCTTCCTTGACCAAGACTGAGCAGATTGCCCTTGGTCGCGGTGCTGGAAGCAATTGGAATGTATACGCTTTTGGTACAGGATCTGCTGGACGAAAGCTATACGGTAGTTCTGATATGGGAAAAACTTGGACTGATCTTCAAGGGTCTATGGGCTTTGGATCTATTGATGGCGCTAAGTTGGCTGGTAGTGGAAATGAAGCTGGATTGGTGTATGTTGGTACAAATGGTCGTGGTGTTTTCTGGGGACAAGGGGCGATCTAAGTAGAGCATTTATGAATGAGGAGGGATAAGCTATTCATGGCATCCACTTCTACTTTATGTCTTAACTACACATGAATCGAACTCAACCCTTTATTCAAACATTATTACCATTAGCTATTATCAGAAAAATAATTCCAATGCTCTACTCCATTCTTATCTACTTCGACAAGTTCCCCAATAGTTATTAGTTCCTCAGTCATAGCGTCGTCCCCTTCACCCCGTCTCGTCTTGCACCAAACGCAGCTCTTTCTGTCAATCGATGTGGCCATAAAACAGGTCTTGTCTACTCTATTCTGGATACATCGCCAATACTTTTGATCAGCTCGAATCGTGGTGGTAGTTTTAGGTTTGCTAGGCATGGTTGATTCGATGTGATCTGTGGCGGAAATGTCTTATCATATTTCGACAATCGTTATCGTGCCAAAGGTATACGGTGAAATCATAAATCTCTCATAAATATGTCCTCATACAATATACTCCATGAAGGAAGAAGTAAAGATTTGAAGTTCCAGATGTGATGGTCAATTTATACAATTTTCAACGCTCTGATACACTGCCTCGTTGGTGTACAATGTGTATTATTGTTAGATGATACGAGGACTACTGTGAATATTTATTCACACACCGTCACTATTACTGCAATTCAAGGACTGATGAAGTACAAACTTGTCAAGTTGATCAGTATCAGTTTGCTACATTTCTATCTTCCATTGTCACCCTCAAGACAATCATTCCTTTTGCTGAAACCAATACCATTTCTCCTTCCCTTTCTCATTGACACTGAGACAGACTCCAATTATGATATCCTTGTCATTGATGCCATGGGCATCTTTGCCTCGTCTAGTACCACATTTTGAACATTTGATGGTTCTAGCCTTATACTGGAAGCGGCATCTATCTTCAGGGCCTGGCTTTCCCGTTTTCTGTCCACAGCTCCACTCCACAGCATTAGGGTTATCCATTTTAAATATGCTATTTTAACTTTATGTTTTGAGTTATTTGCGTTTCTGAGTAGTCAGTTAGTCTAGGTTGTCCATGTGTGCACGCGATGCTGTTTGTGTATTGACTACCGTTTTCAAGACCTTTATGCTCATGAGCCCGTCTTGTTGATTAATACACAGTCATAGCCTTTCTGAATAAGACTCTTGCACTGTAGTTGTTCATTGTCGAATTTCGCGACTAACCATGCCTTTTTGCACTGTTTCACGACGAAGGAGGAAAAGTCTCAGGTCTGCTAGTCATGGTTGACTCGTTATGCTTTCTGAATGGAGGTTTATACGGTACTTTCGAAAATCGGTATCCTGATAGAGTAGTATTTTCGTGAAATGATATATCGGTCACTAATACCTCTTGATAAAATATACTCAATGAGGGAAGAAAGAGATTTGAATGCCTAAACATCATGGTGTATTCATGGAAGTTTGAACACTCTGATGCACTGCCTCGCTGGTCGCGTACGATTGTATCATTGTCAGATGATATGGGCACTAATGTGAATATGTATTCAAATACGCCGTCACTGTTACTACAATTCAAGGACTGGTAGTGCACAAACTTGTCAAGTTGATCAGTATTATTCTACCTTCCTATCTTCCTTTATCGCCTATGATACCATACCTTCATCAATACCAATGCCAAACCTCCTTCCCTTTATCAATGCCTAGACAAATTCCAATTAACGACCCATTTCCGTTCTGAGCTTGGTCATCTTTGTCCCTTCTAGCACCACAAGAACACTGATGGCTGCAGCCTGATTCTGTCGGCGGCATTTATTCATTGGTTTTGGCTTTCCATTTTCTTGTTGACATATCCACTGCACAACATCAGGGTGGTCCATGGTGAGTATGCTATCTTCCTGTCTGTTCTGAGTCAATTGCGTTTCTGGGTAGTCTGGTGGTCTGAAGTATTCAGGTGTAGACGAGATGCTGCTGTTGTGTATTGACTACGATGTGGTTGAGACTTTTATGTATATTAAATCCTTCTCATGACAATGATACACGGCCATGATCTTTCTGAGTAAGGCTCATGAAATGCTGTTATTCATCGTCCAATCATGCTGCCAACCATCACCTTTTGCGCTGCTTCACGAGTAAAGACGCCAAATTTCTTGTTAATCACCTAACTCTATGCACATTTACTCACACCGGATCGTATTCTCAACTCTGATTACATGCTAAGGATTTTGCAAGACATAGAAGGCCAGCGATAGTTCTCAGTGAACTAGTCACACCCATCGGTCGTCGCTTAGGTGCCGCTAACTAAGTACCTTAGTACCCACGCACTTGACTCTCTCAGTCAGCTCGACATCCTTTAGGACGGCGTCTTGTGTTCATCAAAGTACAGATCGTATATTTAAACCCTGCTCCATTATGGCGATCAGCACAAAATCGATCAGAAAGTGATGAGTAAACTCTGGCTCAACAACCCTGCGTCAATCTTATCACCCGCCGAACTCTGACATGATGATCCATAAACGCGAACCCACACAAATTCCCAGTCCGTTTCTCTGCTCACGTCCTCCACCTTGAGCAAAGGGGACCACATCAAAAGGAGAACTTTGGACAAATCTGGCTCATTCTTGACAAGGGTTCACCGTTTAGCTGGCCTGTTTTCACCTGTCAAACAAAACATCCACCATTCAGGTGAAGAGTTTTGCTGTGCCCTTGTTACCTGAAACGCACCGAAATCCCCTGGAGATGAGTCCACAACGGGTATTAGTCTGCGGGTATGGCTCCGAATTCCGTAAGCGGCTAGGGGTCAGAGACTAAACGCGTATAGCTAAGCGCTTGGTTGAAGGCGGGGAGGTTTTGCCAACGCAGACTATGGAAGAATTACTGTAAACTCTATCAAACAGATATGATGATCTTGAGCTCTAAAGTCAAGTCCCTATCGTTTTGTAACGTGTTTGGCAGTTTCACCTCTGTTCTCGGACTGGATATGAACAATCTCGTTTACAAACAAAACTTGATCGCCTAAATCATCTCGTCTTGGCAGGATGAAAATAAGCATAATTTTCCGTGTCCCAGTTTCAAACGACCTTGGCGGCTAACCGTATAAGCTGTCAGAACATGGGCATGAGACATTCCACGTCGGACCTTCGGCTCATTCCATCACCCCAGTCTAGCCTATTTCCAGCATCACCATCAGCCCCAGCTATAAGAACAATTCATCTCGTCTCTTCACTTTTTTTGTTTCCCTCAAGTGCTGTTTGCTCTTTTTTCACACTTTCATTCGTTCTTTTCCAAGGTTCTAGAAACCTTTCATTCATTCGTTATCTTAGGCCGGCCTAAGTCATTCTTTTCATCTACTTCTCCACGGCTTAAACTCACATTCTTTTTTTAAACTTCCGAAAATATGCGCTTTCAAACTTCTTTCGCAGCCCTTTTGGCTGCTGCCGCTACTGCTTCTGCTCAATCCGTCGCTGGAAAGGCGTACGGTTTCGCTGCTGGTGTCACGGGTGGTGAGGGCGAGGCTGTTACCCCTGCTACTGCTGAGGAGCTCGCTAAGCTTCTTGCTGATGATACTCCTCGTGTCATTTACATTGACAAGGAGTTTGACTTTACTGGTCAGGCCAAGACCGGCCCTGGATGTGACCGCAAGAGCTGCAGCGCTTCCAACGGCGGTCAACTTTACCTCGGTGATCTCTCTTGCGGTGGTGAGGACAACGTTGCTGTGAGCTCAATCACTTACGATGCCGCTGGCCCTGAGCCACTTCCTGTTGGAAGCAACAAGAGTATCATCGGTAACGGCAAGGCTGTCCTGAAAGGAAAGGGTCTTTCTATCAAGAAGGGCTCCAGCAACGTCATCATTCAGGGCATTGAGATCACCCAGCTCAACCCTGGTATCGTCTGGGGAGGTGATGCTCTGGAACTGAAGGGAGAGAACGATGGTGTCTGGATCGACCACTGCAAGTTCTCCAAGGTTGGTCGCATGTTCATCGTCACTCACTATGACGGCTCCCGCCTCACCATCTCCAACTCCGAGTTCGACGGCGTCACCGACACTTCTGCTTCCTGCAACGGCAACCACTACTGGACCATGATGTTTTACGGTGAGGGCGACAAGGTCACTCTTGACCGCAACCACTTCCACGATGTTGCTGGCCGAGCCCCCAAGCTCGGTGAGCCCGGCACCAACGGTTACTTCCACGCTACCAACAACTACTTCCAGAACATGAAGGGCCACGCTTTTGACGCTTACCAGGGTGCCAACGCCATCATTGAGGGTAACGTCTTTGATGGTGTCGACCAGCCTGTTACCAAGGAGGCTGCGGGTATCAGCACCTTGTTCATTCCTGATGAGGCCGCTGCTGCTGCTTGTCAGTCTGTCCTTGGACGTGCTTGCGAGCCCAACTCTGTTACTTCCAGTGGCGACCTTCCCGTCATGAAGGGTGAGAGCGGTCTCAATGCTGTCGCCCAGAACAAGGACAACATGATCACTCCTGTTTCCGCCAGCGAGGTCGTCGCTCTTGTTTCTGGAAAGGCTGGACCCGCTGGTGTTGGTTCCGGCTCTGCTCCCGCCTCAGGTTCTGGATCTGCTGAGACCTCCCCCATTGCTTCTGAGACCATCCCCGAGTCTACTCCCGAGTCCGCCCCTAGCCAGGAGGCTGCTCCCCAAGACGACTACGAGCAGTCCGCACCTGTTGCTGCTGAACAGGATTGCGATGATGAGGCCGTCACCCAGGCTCCTGAGCCTACTGCTGTTGCCGACTGTGACGAGGAGCCTGAGTACTCTGAGTCTGCTTCCGCGCCTGCCGTTACCCAGGCTGCTGCTGGCGACTCAGAGGCCGATTGCGATGAGGGATCTGATTATGAGTCTGCGCCTGCTCCCAAGGAACAGGAGACCTCCACCCCTGTTACTGACTGCGATGAGGAGCCTGAGGCTGAGTCCAAGCCTGAAGCACCCAAGCAGGAGCAGACCACTGTCCCTGAGGCCGATTGCGACGAGAGCGACCATGACTCTCAGTACGCGGCTAGATCTGTTGCTCCCAGGGCCGTTGAGAACGCTCAGGCCGATTGTGATGAGGGTTCTGACTACGACACCAAGCCCGTTGCCCCCAAGGAACAGGAGTCTCCTGTTGCTCAGGCTGATTGCGACGAGGAGCCTGACTATGACTCCGAGTACGCTTCCAAGCCTGCTACCCCTAAGGAGTCTGCTCCTGCTACTAAGCCTGTAGCTCCCAAGGAGACCGCTGCTCAAGTCGACTGCGACGAGGAGATTGGGTCCGAGTCCAAGCCTGTTGTCCCCAAGGAGACAGCAAAGCCTGTCGCTACTAAGGACACCGCCTCTGCTGACTGTGACGAAGAGTCTGACTATGACTCCAAGCTTGAAGCCCCCAAGCAATCCGAGGCTGCTTCCCCCGTCGTTGATTGCGACGAAGAGGCCGAGCCCGTTGTCAAGGCTGAGCCCAAGCCCACCGCCGCCCAAAAGGACTGCGACGAGGATGAGACTGTCGGAGCTGCCGCCAAGGACACTCCTTCCAAGGAGTCTGCTTCCAGCGGTTCCTCTACTGTGCAGATGTACGGCCAGTGCGGTGGTGCCAACTTTTCTGGATCCACCAAGTGTGCTGCTGGAAGCTCGTGCAAGAAGGTCAACGAGTACTACTCGCAGTGTCTTAGCCACAGTCGCGTTCGTCGTCACATGCACGTTTACGTCGAGAATGAGGCTACTCAGCCTTAGATAGTTTGCAACTTTGCACTTCTAGATATTTACTTCTACTCACAGAGTATATATACATTTTTTGGGCCTAGAGCCTCATCTTCAGTTTGTGGTTCCAGATTGATTTTACATGGTGCTGAGCATGTGATGGTGAATACAATTGTGATGTCTGTGACTCGTGTTATGTCGATGTTCGTAGTTGATGTCTGTAGGTGATCGAGTCCAGAACATTGCGACGCGAAAGGGACGCCTCGTGTCTGGGTCTCAATTGACTCTGGCCGTAAATGCTGTCAATGACAGGCTACCCTGCAGTACACGAAGTGCTGGAGTACTTGGCTTCAAATGGGGTACTCTTGACTCGGCAACGTTGTACTGTCCATATTGGAGACTTTCCCATTGTTTGCCAATTAAATGTGATGGAATTCTGAGGATATCCATGCACTGATGCAGATCAATATCGGTGAACGTACAGATCTCGGTGCTTGGAGAACAATCCGCAACCCCACGATTGGAGGTGCCACAGTTGAACAGCGCAATCTCGACACTATGAGTCCTTTCTCCGCCCGATTTGTGAGAAAACTGGCTAAGAAAACCACTTGCATTGAGCTACTGTCGGTGTATCCATTATTGTGTTCATGGCCTATCATCAACAGCGAATTGGAACAGCTGGAAGCAGATGTACGTGACGATAATCCTTGATCTGGTAGAGTGCTTGCATACTCTGCATAAGAACCTGCACAATGGTCTGTGCAACATGCATAAACGTTGGCAGCGCCTAACTGTTCTGAGTTGGCAAGGTAGCAATGCATTCCTACAGATGAAAAGTGACCAGATCAAGTTTCCACCTCGTGATCAAGTTTTGAGCTCATGATTTCTTGTTTAAACATCTCAAGACCATTAGATCCAGCCAAGAAGTCATCGTCATTGAAAAATACCATCAGTATGAGGGATATTCTAACATGAAACAACCTACTCGCTACAACGATTTGAGTGTCGGGGCTGATCGGGACAAGATCAGGCTTGACCGTTTGTTGCCGAAGGTCCACTCTCTAGACTCAAGCGAGATCTGCTAGCCTATCGTGGATCATGATGGTGGCTTGGAAAAGGACGCTTGGCTCGACACGACTTGGCCTGATTTGACACGTACAGGTATCCGTACTTTTGCATGACCCCAAAACTTCACTAACACATGACCCCAGTGTGAGTCATGAAGACCCATCAGAGACTCCATTTGGTCGTGATATATAACCAACTGACAATCTCACGATGTTGTTGATTTCTCCTTTCCAACCTTGAAGATCAGGTCAGAAAGAGAAAGCCAAGTAAAAAAAGAGACAAACACAGTGACCACCCCCGGATTGTTATCGTTATCGTCATCATTATCTGGACTGTTAGACAGTTTAATTGCGCAATTTCCCCAGCCACACTCCTCCCTCCCTCTCTCCCGTTTCTTCCCTCTTTCTCCCCCGCCACAGACATACAGAGGACCTACCATCCTTTCTCTCTCTTCTCTTCCCTCATGACCAGTCCAGCCACACCCTTCTTATACCCCATGACTTGTTTACGCTCACCGCTCTTCCTGAAAGTCTATTATTTGAAGCTACCGGCAGCACTACCAAGTTGAATTGGTAAACTCAAAGAGTAACTGATCTCTGGATATCACAATTTCCTTTGGTCTCACACTCACACAGACAAAACAAACACTTAGAAACTACGGACCGGAAATCTTTCGCGTCACGCGCCGTTGGAACGCCAGGAAATTAGTGGCGAACCAATATATTTACATAGACCCTTGCAGAACAAGACGGCCCCACGTGGCTGACCAGTAATCTCCGGCTCTTCCTTGTCGTGTGTCGCGTCAGTGAGTGACCACCAAAACTTTCAAGCAGGCATCAAGCCCCTTGAATCTATCTTCAACTTTGCACACACTTGCAGTACATCGTCCGTTTTCTTTGGGTTGCCTAGGTAATAAAAACAATTAACCCCCACTCTAGATGCTGCCCATTCATCGTACCATTTACTAATACTTTGCTTTTCAATGGATAGCTTCGGTTCACGTTAGAGTCAGGATATGCCTCTACACAGCCGAGTCAAAGTACCAGGGGTAGCAACAACTGCCAAAGCTCCAGAGCCCGTCGTTCGTGACGTCTCCGACTGGGAAGTCTTTACTGACGAAGAGTCGGAAAGCGAGGTATCGCAAAACACTGTTGACTTTATCGCACCTCCTCCCCCTTACAAGGTCGACGACCCCAGGCCTGTCTTCACCAGGCCCACGTTGGGTAGACCGCTTACGGACAGGCCTATTGTAGAGAGGCCTGTCCCAGAAAAGCGTCAATCCTCATGGCGGTCATGGCTTAGCCGGGACAAAGGTGTTGTTGTCCCCGAGCAACCGGAGGAACCTCTACGAAGTGAGAAGAAGGTGAAGCGTCATCGATCTGACCCAGAGCCCGCTGCTGATGAGCGCGATGCTCGGAGGTCAGAACGTCGTCGGCGACACAAGGAGCATGAGGAGCGTGGTCGCGTTGAAAGGGAACGTCTGCCTCGAGAGAGTGCTCGAGAGGTTAGCCCAAGCAGGCAGAGACGATCCAAGCGACGTGAGGGGGAGGAGAAGGAAGAGCGGCCTGACGACAAGGAAGCTCGTCGGCTCTCACGGAAACTTGGGGGTCGCAGTGATGACGATTATGAAAAGGCACGAGAACGACGTCGTGCTGAGAGAGATCGCCCTCCTATGGAAAAGAGACACTCAACATCTTACTCAATTCGACATCGCGAGTATGACACCGGCGAGAAGGAGAGGAGATCGTCGCGCGTCGAGAGTGAGAAGAGACACCATAAGAGCAGCCGTGAGCCCTCACGAGTTTCGCGACATGAGACTCCCCGAGTCGACGAAGAGATGGAAGAAAAGGCCCGACGAGCAGAGCGTCGACGACTTCACAGCGAACGAAAGACTTCTACTCCAATGAAGGGCGTGGATGTGGAACATGTGGTCAAGGAACGTTCTTACACCAGAAGCGCTGACCCCAACGAGAGACGTGAGGAGAGGCGCAAAGAGAGACGCCTTAGCCAAAGCTTCAGCCAAATGGAGAGCGAGAGTCGAAGACATAGACACCGCGAGCCCGACCCTACGCGAATTTCATCCAAGAGTCGACATTCTGACCCCGAGAAGGAGAGGTTGAGGATGGAAGAGAAAGAACGACTTAGGCAAGAAGAACGCGCCAGAGATCGAGAACGCGAAAAGGAGAATGAGCGCGAGAGACAGAGGTTAGAGGACAAGAGGAAGGCCGAGGAGAAGAAGCGAATTGAAGAGATGGAGAAAGAGCGTGAGAGGGAGAGAATGGAAGAGATCAAGAAGGCCGAAGACAGAAAACGCGCTGAAGAAAAGGCAATTGAGCGCGAGAGGAGAAAGGTCGAAGAGAAAAAGAGACTAGAAGAAAAGAAGGCTGAGGAGAAGAGACGCCTTGAAGAGAAGAAGAGGTTGATCGACGAGAAGCGACGACTCGAGGAGAAGAAGAAGCGAGCTGAGAGCAAGCGCAAGGCCGAGGAGCGTGAACGCGAAAGACTAGAGGAGGAGAAGAGACTCGAGGAAGAGCGATTAATTGAGGAAGAGAGAAAGATGGAGGAGCGAAGACGTGCTGAAGAGAAGCGCAAGGCCGATGAGAAGAAGAAGGCCGACGACATGGCCAAGGAGCGCAGAATCGCTGAGGCCAAGAAGCGCGCTGAAGAGAAGGCTCTTGAGCGTGAGAAGCGCGCCGCTGAGCGCAAGGAAAAGGAAGCTCGACGTGTCCACCGCAAGCAACAGAAGGAGGACCAGAAGCGAAAGGAGGCTCTCATCGAGGAACAAGCGTGAGTACACCCTCTTCATATCTACAAGACTATGATCACTGACAATCACACAGAGCCAAGCCTGCCATCCTCGGTCCCAACAAGTGGCCCGCCCCCGGAGCCCGTCTCGGTCCTGGCCTCGGACCCATGCGCTTCTCTACAGCTCCCGCGGCAGCACCAGCACCAGCACCAGTCCGCAAGCCCGCTCCTCAGGCTGCTGACTCGGACGACTACAGTGACAGTTCAGACAGCGACAGCGGCGTCGACTAAAGGAACCAGTCCCAGCAACAAACAAATATGATATATATGTGGCGTTATTTTTTACGGATATTCTTTTATTTGATCATGAGAAATGGGCTTTCTTGATCTATGACAACAACAACAACAACCACTCCACTCTAACGTCGGGACGATGCCTGACGATTATTACTATTATTAACTAAACCGACTAATCAGCTCTAAGAGAGCTATGTATACCCCTGACTATCTACATGGTAGTCAACAACTCCACTCAACACTATTACTGTAACTTTAATGCTCGAATATGAGTATAATATGAATATGAATGAATCTGATCAACAATTGTATCTCTTTGCTTTGCCTGTGACTGTCTCGTGAAGTACAATTGTGTCTACTTTATCATGACTGCACCACCATCGACGGTAAGATCTTGACCACTGACAAACCCAGCGTTGACCAGGTACTCTATGGCTTGTGCGATATCCAAAGGTCTTCCAGCACGATTGCTTAGATGATCCTCAACATCTTTTTCCTCGTTCAGATGCGCCCATTCAACGCCATTCTCATCTCCCTCTTTGCATTCATGCGCAGCCTTGATCCGTCCAGGAGCTACCAAGTTCACACGGATACCGTACGGCTGTAAACTGACAGCCATGCTGTGCGTAAGACCCAACAGACCAGCTTTGGCAGACGCATACCCTTCTTGGTTTGGATCACTCTGTTTCGCACGGAATGATCCAACATTGATGATACACGGTCCAGCCGTGCTGTGACTATCATCTGTCACTGGACCTGTGTCCTTCTCGTTCGTCATAAACGGCAGACAAGCCTGTGAAACCGCAAACGGCGCAGTGAGATTTGTATCTACATACGCGCGCCACTCATTCAACGTTTCGCGATCAAGCATCGTCTTGCCATCTTTCCAATGCGGAGCTGCGATGCCGCCGTTGTTGACGAGCACATCGATCCTCCCGCCGAGAAACTCAGCTGCCTGCTGGATCTTGTCGTGAATCTCATCAGTGTTTCGGAGATCGCATAGTGCCGAGCTGACGGCTTTGGCGTCGTAGTAGGTCTTGAGATGCGTGCGTGTTGTGTAAGTAAGTTCTTCCTCGTCGATGTCGAGGATGAAGACGTGATAGTCTTTTTCGAGGAAGTATCGTGCTATGGTGCGGCCGATACCTCGGGCACCTCCGCTGACAACGATGTTTTTGGGCATTTTAGAAGGATGAAGATTGTTGTAGAAGGGAATCTACTCTTGCGTAGAATAAGAGTAGATGCAGTATGACATGTGATGACAGGTACAAGGACAACATCATGAGCACGTCACAAGCTACGTCATGAAATCAATTTTGATAAGAGATAAAAATGTAAACGATAAAGAGAATTTTCTATCTAGATTTTCGTCACTGCAAAGTGTCAACGCAGGTATGAGACGCATGATACTTCAGGGATAGCTTCCTCTAAACCCTCGCCCTAAAAGTGCCACCCGCTCTTCCTCGTGCGCCTTCAGTAGCCGTTCAATGTCTCGAAACTCCTTTATATTTGCCCACATCAGCGCTGTCATTCCAAAACCATCCTCAATACTTGTGTCAGCCCCGAGACTTAGTAAAAGCTGGACTGTCGACAAGGTGCCTGCTTGGGCCGCATATACCAGGGCTGAGCCAGCCTGCCAGCCTGCCACCCTGGTTCAGTGCGATGGCCTTGATATTCTAGATGTTTATAATCATCTCTCATTGAGCCTTGACTTCGCGGCCAAAATGATTTTCCGAAAGCTCTCGAATTGCAATCAGCACCATGTTCAACCAGCACCCTAACAGCCCAGTCTATTCCTAAGGCAGCTGCACAGACAAGCGGTGGTGCGCTCAGGCTCACTTCCCCATCGCTTGGCCAAATGCCTCGGCCGGCATTCCAGGATGTTGCGCCAAGGAAGGTCTCCTCCAGGAATCCAACGTTCCCACGGAGGTTTGCATTGGCTCCATAATGCAATAAAGAAAGCATCATGTCTTCCTGTTTTGCGGCGTGCATCCTTCGTTCTGGCTCGCAAGATGCGTCGTCCATATCCATAAAAAAACAAAAGCCATATGGGAGCCATGGTATCCACAACGTAGTGCGTACAGCGTTTGGCTTGAATCCCAGGAATACTCGCTCATATTGAAATGATCGAGTAAAAGTTGAACGGTAGTTACTTGGTCGGATTCCATTGCATCGAGCACAGTTCCATACGTAATTGTGGAGGTATGCTCCAGCAGGAATCCGATTGTCATCTCATCGCCATGCCCTTGAATTGCATATTCCAGAGGGGTGCGTAAGCGGCCAACGTTGAACATGTGTCTCTATTTACTTTTTCATGTCCAACCGCGTAGTTTTGTCTTCCTGTAGAGTAGTTCGAGCCAAGGTGCCACGCCTAAATATGACGTGAAATGGATTGGAAACTTAGATAAGAATCTTGCAGATCCGTATGAGTAAGCCTCTCGCATAGCGAAATTCTGAAGGAACGGTCTTTCTAGATCAGACAGCCATTGTGTCTGTGTAGCAGATAAGCGACCGTGGCTTGGCCAATACTCAATAGCATAGCGCAAGAAGCCATCTATAGTTGGGTGTAAGACCTAATCTTTAGAGCTCTTGTCACGACACCACGCCTCGAAACCAGCATCGGACTGGTCATCTACTGTATTTCGATGTAAGAAGTCATTCTTCATGGCATTTAAACACTTGTGAGCTATCATATCATGGCATTGGTCAGGTATGAGTCGAAACTTGAGTAGAAGTGAGTCTGGTCCCTGTTGAATCTGCAACAGATATTCTTTGGCAGATTGATGGACGAAGAAGACCTTGTCTTCATGCACTGTGAGAAGTGGTCGACAAATCGCAACTCTGTCTGCGATGGTTTCTCCATCGGCCTCACCCTGGCCGTCGACAGTTGCAACTGCTAGCTCGTTCAACGTAAGGGGTCTCTCGGCAAAGGCCACCCACTTGAAAATCTCCGCGCTGCTTTCTTGGTATTTAGAATCAATTGCGTGCAGAATCCTGGTGAAGATTGGGTATAAGCCCGTAGGTAGATGCTTCATTGCATCTTGTATCTGGAGGCATGTCTTCTTCCTGATAAGCTCTTGTATTACGAAGCTAACCCAGAGAAAGGTCTCTTCAGCCCTTGTCGACAAAGTATTTGTTATTTCAGGTTGGAGTTTTGTGAATCCCGGGATTCTCGTGAGTGGCTCCAAGCTATGCGTGATGAATTTTGTGATATCACAGCTGACACTTTGATCATTGTAGGGGTCTAGCTTAATGACGTGTGGTGTTATAGGCCCGTCAATGTCTCGGCCTAGCATGACCAGCTGAAATTTGGATTTGGTACTGCGTTGCCCGATCAAGGCGCAGTAACCATAGAGTTTCGATGTTAGACTATCCGACAAACGGCACTCGTCGATCCCATCAATGATACAATATATTGTGGGCAGACTGGGCTGAGACAATAAGATCACCAGTATCTTCCACAAATAATCGAGGCTTCCGAAAGCACTCTGTTTTTTCTCTGGCGTTTCGAAGTATTCCGATATCTCATCAATTTGGGGTTCGTCCTGGCTGAATTTGAGAAGTTGGTAGATCAGATTTCGTAGCACGTTATTGGGATCGTTGTACCTATCGTCTTGGAATTGGCAGAAATAGGATAGCAGATGGTTTCCCTTCTGTTGGCAAAGCTTTGTTACTTCCTCAGCGAGAAATAGTGACATGATAGTTTTTCCTTTGCCGGGACCTCCTGAAATGTGCAAGACCGGGAACACTCCAGCAAGCCAAGACTGAAATTGAGGGTTATTCAATATCCATTGGCAGGTGCCCGGAGTTCGTCGTCCCTTGGCACTGGCAAGACCTTCTCTATCACAGTCTGGATGGCTAACAAACACATGATTGCTGCACGTCTTGATCTTGGTTTTAAGGTTCACTTAAAAAGACGATGTCAGTGACAGAGTGCTTGGGGCTAGTGTGTGACTCTTACCATCCGGAGTGTTCGCATTTATTAGATTCGGAAAGTTACCAATGAAAGATATACTTACACCTGTGACCGACACACCATGAACGTCTTGTCGGCTCGTCGCCTCCGAGTGTTGTGCTGGCATAATGAACACAAACTACTAATTCAAATATCTTACCAGCTCTCCCAGACGAAAGGTGAGAGAGAAAACCAACAGATCATTTCTTAGGGATTTAAGAATTTTTCGTTGGTGACACGAGGTTGACCGACTTACTGAATTTTCATCGAGGTAATACAAGTAAGATTGCACAACCAAGCATCGTTACTCAACACCAATCATTCTCCTATTTTCTTAGCCTTCGTTTCACCTACATCAAAAAGACAATACACAAGCAATAACAATAACATTAGTTCGACGTAAGAAATTCCAAAAGACTGTAACCTAGATAAGCCCATCCCTCTATATTAGGCCATTCTTAATCTTAACATTGCTCAGACATCAGGATGGCTAGTTTGTGCCTTCTTCAATCTCTTTTACCGCAAGATGGCAGACCCGCTCAGCATTACTACCGCTATCGTCGGTATCACAACAGCATCATTTGGAGGAATCGGGCTTTTGTCAAACACTATCAAGAACATCCGACATGCCCCCGAGTCCGTAAGAGGTATACAACGCGAACTTGAGCAACTGACACCACTTCTGGCAAGATTAGAACTTGCCGTCAATGAAAGACCAACGGAAGTCGTTCTCGGGCCCAACATCAAACTTGCCTTGGAAACTTGCAACCAGGCGTGTGTAGAGTTCAGCGATTCCCTCACTCAGTGGACCCGACGATTCAACTACGACAAAAGTTCTTTACTCGACAATGCAACGATTGGAGTCTTGCGTCAGGGACGAATACGGCTACTGAACGACCAACTCAACCAAGGCATTAAGCTTCTGAGTATCACTCTCGATACTGCAACCTAGTACGCTCGTTTTACGTCTGATCGCTACAAAAGTATCAGTTAACCTCACTGGTATATCTATAGTTTGAAAATGTCCCAACAAGAAGACAGAGCAAAATAATCGGGCAACCAAATGCTTTTGGATATTGAGAGTCGCATCGCCAAAGGAGTCAATGAGGCTCGTGAAGATCTCAAGGCAGTCATCAAGCATGAAAAGGGAGTGATGGAGCTCCATCAGAACGAGAATGAAGACAAAAGAGCACTGCTCAACGAGATAAGCCGACAGAAAACCATGATCGAGGCATTACAACGTACCTTCGAAGAAGAACTCAAAGCAACTGTTTCTGAACGTACCAAACAGAATATCCGCGACATCAAGACTGTAGACAACAGTGTGGGATTGACGGGCTTTATCAACACAGACAAGGAAGAGGCCAAAGTTGACCAGAACATTTCCCAGATATACACAGATGGAGAAAGCGTTTCTGAAACTGGGGTGGCAAAGAACATTGATATTGTTGCTATGTTATCGCTGATGAAGTCGTCGAAGAAGTAGCTCGGGGTAGTGATTGTTCTCTAAGCAATCCTCAGAATACAAAACAAAAATTCACCGCTATGAGCATAAGGGATAAAATCACAAGGGTAGCTTATGCCACTTAGACCATGCTTCTTAACACTTATTTCTATACCCTAAGTTCAGGAGGCTAACTTTTCTACCACCTTAGTACTTGGTAATCCACAATTTGACGTTTACTGTATATACTGTAATAGTGGACCAATCTCCAACAACCCCCAAGCTACAGCAGTCTTCAGATTGTTCATCTTCCGTAGTATAGTGGTCAGTATGCAAGCTTGTCACGCTTGAGACCCGGGTTCAATTCCCGGCGGGAGAGATCCAGCCACCTGTTCAACAGGTTCTTTTTTTTCTTTTTTCTATATAAAATAGAAATCAATTAATTATCTGCGGTGGAAGATTGATCTTTTTTGTTTATCTTGATACAACAATAAATTGTATTTTCCTAATGTTTTGCTAATCGACAATTCTCTCGCTTCTGTTAAGTATGCCCTTCAACATATGCGCTCTCGTGCTACATTCCCTGTCTCCTCCTTCCAACCTCTTAATGGCCAGTTCAAGCTCTGTAACCGCTAGATTTCTTAGACCCATATCGTGAGAAATCATGTACATCAACTTCACCGCTAAGGCATAGCTTTGCATCGCCTTGCACCAAATAGGGTGCTCCCCCATGTGTTCTGGAGACCCAGCTAGTTTGACAGTCCCCCAAGCAAGATTCCACGTCAACTGATGATCCCCAGCATTGTAGTATGCCAATGACGGCGAGCTGATGAAATCAAAATTTATGACTGCATACAAGGCAACGACTCTGTACAACGAGGTTTCAAACACCTACATTCATCCAGGAGTTTCTTGGTTGACTGGTCTGTGTTTTGACGACACTGAAGCCGACTTCAAGAAAGGTATTCTTGAAATCGAAGAAAAACGGAACGAGCTTTGCGGGGGAGCCGAGAAGTTGGTTGATCGGGTAAGTAAACTGATCCCGATAGTCTTTCAGATTCTGACGCATTGTAGCGTATCAACGAAATTAGAATCGAATTGAAAGTGGTTGATCCGGCTCCGTCTGCAAAGGAGACGGACGATCATGTCGAAGAGGATGATCAAACTCTACAAGACTATTATTAGACTAGCTAGTAGGGACAGTTGATGATTGTGTGCCGGGGTATTACAAGACTGCACATGAGAACTTCGGTGGATAGGTCGGCGTGGAGTGTTGAATAAAACAACACACTCATTTGTATGCAATTTTCGAACTCTGTCATTTCTGTATCTATCTCTATCTAGTCTATTTCTTTTACTATACTTCCTGGCCTCAGACTCTCATCCTTGAAAACATGAAAACGAAAAGAAAGCCGGCTCCAAGAGACATCAAAGTCCAGGTTGTCCAATTCTTCTTAGGATTACGCCTCTGGTGACGTTCAACAGCCATGATGTACCTCTCTGGTACTGGTAGACGTGCAATGCAGGGGCCGCTCATTGTGTTTTTGACAATGAGGCTGAAAATCAAGCTCTGGCCAAATCGTGGGAAGAAGTAGTCGACGAAAATCTTGGAGAAACATGTTTCCTTGATTGAGGCCGAGTTTGTCTGACGACCCTGGTTCACAGCATCCACGGCCCGTTGAAATCGCTTTGCCTGGACATCAGCAAAGATTGCGTCAATTTCGCCTTCTGTCAGCGATCCTTTCGCGTCTTGGTCTTGAAGAGCGTCAACAAGTGTGTTGACAAGGACAGCGGCGGTTTCCATCGCGCCGTTGCCTCCTTGGGCACTGATGGGGTGCAGCTGTCGAAAATTAATCAACCAGGAATATTAAAGCCTTGCGTGCTTATACGTACCTTGTGCGCTGCGTCACCAATTGTGATGATCCTTCGATAATGCCACCGTGGGAAAACATGATCTTCAATACTGACAAGAGAGGTTTGCAGTCTGTGTTCATAAAGATCCTTGAAAGTCGTTGTTTCGGTCAACTGGTCTTCGAAATGTTCCTCCGCAAGCTGAAGTTCGTCCTCTTTGGTGTACCGGGGAATATCCTTTCCATAGACTTTATCCACCTCGGTGAAGAGAAACCAATAGTACCGGTTTTCGGGCGCGGAAATGATCATGTAGTTGCTGTTCTTGAAGAAGGCATTGATCTGCTGAGGTGACGCAGGTAAACCAGCAGGCCTTTTGGAAATCCCAAATATGCACTTGGACTCGCACTGAAGACCTGCTCATTCTGTCAGCCAGAGTCTTACGATGTAACGCAAAGAAAAACTAACCAGCCAGTGGATCCGGCTTGAAGAGATCAGACTTTGCATCATTTGCAATCCGCCACATCTCTTGCCTGACCTTGCTGTGAATTCCATCAGCACCGACGACGATATCTCCAGTGTAATTCGATCCGTCTGTCGTATGTACAGTAACATGATTCTCGTCATGTTCCACAACGTTGACGCGTTTACTTGTCAACACGCGATCCTTGTACTTGAGGCTGTCGAACAGAACTTGAATGACGGTTTGGCGATCGACAAAGGTTTGAGGATACCCAATTCTGCGATAACCCGTTAGCACAAACCGTGTATAGACACATCTCTCTAGTAACGCACCTCTCTTCCAGCTTCTCCGAGAAGGTAGTAGGCTTTGTGTCGATCCATGTTTTCCCGCTAAACAAGCGCATTTGAGCAGCGTAATAGGCATTGCCAACGTTATCACGGATTTTGTCGTAGCATCCAAGCTGATCCAAGATTCGTAGACCAGATGGGAGAAGGCCTAGACTTGCGCCTAGCTGAGGAGCAATAGTAAGATGTGCTTCGAGTAGAATGTAATTGATGTTGAATTTTTCGAGCATGCTGGCTAATGAAAGGCCAGACACACTCCCTCCAACAATAATAACTGTGAAGCCCATAATGCCTGTTGATCGAGTGAAGTAATGACATACTTGATTCGATTCGGGCAAGTTTATATGGCACCTCGGACTGCTTGGGATATGACATATGATTGGCTAGAACTGATGTGGCTCTTAGGCTCGGCCGTCGCTGCTTGCGGGTTCCGTGGCCCATGGCCCGGCTCCGAGTCTAGTTCGGTGAGTCAAGTCATTGATATTGATTGCAATAGAGTCACGCCGAGATTTTCAACTTGAGGGAATTATGCCTGTGTAGTTATCTGTGTATAACACTGAAACTATCCGGTCATCATCCAATCAAGTGGCCCGTCGTCTGCGTCATCGACACTCAGCCACGGTTTAGTCAACTTGGACAAAATTCAGCTGCCCCTGCCTACGCTTTTTGTTACGCATATCATTGTTGCTCGTGTGGTTACCGGAGGCCGACTTCACCATTACCGAACCTCAACGCTTGCGGATTAGGCGAACGAACAAGCATCGTATTGTGTGCCGGACTACCATGGATGACGAGAGACAATTCGAGGCCAACAGACTTGGCAACGACCCTGACTGGCCACCAGGACTCCCTGAATCAAATCGAAGAGCTGTCAGTGCCCATTCCCCTTGCTTTTGACACACCTGTTAACGAATGTCTCATCTCGTAGTGTGATGCTTGTCGTGCCCGTAAGGTATTGCAACCCCGCATCATCATTGCAGGCAGAGCCTCAAGCAGACTTACGTCCTTCCAGGTCTGATGCGATAGAGAATCCCCATGCTTCCACTGCATCAACGCCAAAATAGCTTGTGTTTACACTCTCATTCAACCTTCAAAGAAGCGTACGCGAATTCTACTCACTCCCCAATAGTATGTTGTCCTCTAGTCTAGAATCCGCCAAAACATGCACATTAACATACCAACCCTTTGGCTCTCAGTGAACGAAAGATAGATCTTATCGATGACAAACTGGCAAAGGCCATTGGACTTCTTGAAAAGCTCCAAGTGGGTGGCTAATCTAACGAAATTTCTAGACCATCAGAGACTTCACGGATGTCTACAGAGACACCATTCTCTATACCCACACCAGCCAGTCATTCATCCCAGACAAGGCAGGCACAGGCGCAGGTAGTCGAGGGAGAATCTTCATTAGACGCCCACTCTGCCTTTGCGAACGAGTTCTTGCAGAAGGTCGCCGCAACTGATTCTATACAAGAGTCTAGCCCAGAACTATCCGAGACTCTTGATGAGCTGTCTGACATTCTAACGGAACAAGCCACTGCAACTGACGAGGCACCATAACCTCATGCCAGACCAATCCAGCGGGTGAACCCCACAAGATGTGAACTGCCTCCGCTCAAAAGGGCTATCGCTTTAATTCGGATTGCAAAAGGTAAGCCTGCCAACCTCCCTCACACAAGTTATCGTCCAAACTGACATTGTGGTTGATGACCTAGCCAAAGAACTTGTGGGAAGCGGTTGGATTTACGAGTTCCTTCCATTCCAGCGGTTCACTGACATGTGTCTTGACGTTTACTTCAATGACAACCATTCCGAAGCCAACTTTATCACTGTTAACACCGGCCTTTATTCCCTGTTTCGGGACTACAGTTTCCACGTCTTGGCAGAGGAGCGGGAAGAGTGCATTGCCCATGGTAACCTTTGTCGTGACAACCTTGAGACTGCATTGTCCAGCTTGCCATTGAATCTGCCTGCAACAACTGATATGATTCTTGCTCTTTTGTTTGGAGTATGTAGCCCGCGCTAATCGGAAATGCTTTCGCTAACCACATCGAAGGCTTTCTATGCAATCGAGCTGTCGAAACCGTCCCTGTCATGGACCTTGACTATCAAGGCATCGGAGCTATGTCAGACTAACGCCTACCATAGACTCTCATCGATGAAGAATGACAAGAGTGAGGATTCACGGTATAAACAGTTTTTGTTTTGGAGCATCTACTTCATCGACAAGAGCCTATCTCTCAGGCTGGGACGACCCTCGACAATTCCCGACTGGGATATTACAATACCTCGGCCGTCTATCAACGATGCGCATTCAGAGCCTGTTTTCGCCTACTTTGTTTTATGGGTTGAGACAGCCAGATGTCAAGGCAACATTTACGAGATGTTGTATAGCCCCAATGCTATAGCACAATCCGACCAGGTCAAGCAGTCTAGGGTTGAGGCTTTGCTATCTGATCTGCATCAATTAGAGAAAACAACCTTGGAAACCAATGTATGCCAGCACAATACAAGCACACGTTTAGTCTCATTACTAATACCACCACCGGACCATATGGCTGGAAGAAGCAAAGAAGACCTCTTGCGAGGATCTAATGAATTTCTTTTGTGTCGGATAGTGTCCTCCGCCTATCACTCCTCACGCTTGTTCATCGCGCTGCTCCACGCTTGCCTGGCTCTGTTACAACTTTCAACTCCGAATGCGTTGCTGCTGGGAGGGCTACCTTGGAGAAACATGAAGAATGCATAGCTCTCATCCAAAAAAGCGCAACACCATACCTTGGGACATACATGCATTGGTACGCAAACAGTTATATCTGGACGATTCCAAATATCTGTTGACTTCACGCTAACGTACTTAGGACACTTCTATTCGCTCCTTTCATCCCCTACATCGTCATCTTCTGTCATGTCATAGAAACCCAAGATGAGTCAGATCTTGCCCAGCTTCAAGCCTTCGTCATGTCTATTCAATCTGCCACATCAATTTCCAGCCCCGCTGCCAGATTACATCGACTATTCCAAACGCTTTGTAGAATTGCTCTAGGCTACGTCAAGTTTCGCTCTACAACACCAGCAGACAACTGGCAAGATGGTTCAAAAATAGACTCTTACTTGGACGCTCTGGGATCCTCTTCTGCAAGCGGTGGCAATCCTATCCGACACAATAATATATTTACTAAGCATGATAGTCTCGTCGCTAACGGGGAAATTGGAAGTAATAATGCAGGAACTAGTACAGAGGGTGTGGGCGACGAATTTCGAGTTGTCAACCCCATGATGTGGATGGGAAATAGCATGGAGTTGGAGGAATGGCTAGAGAACAGAGAGGTCATGGCCGGGCTGATGTAGCGAGAACATGGCAACAAACTTGCTACTATAATCGAGACATTTGGCACGTACTTTTTGATTATCACAAGGCTGCGCTTCGAAATATTGGCGGGCAATCTTTCGCGGTATTTAAGGACTCGACATAATCATTCATGGGCAGAGTTCAAATCCCTTTGTTTCTGTATTTATATAATTTAATGGGAGCCTCAAGCAGCCTGAGGAGCTGGCTCGACCTCACTGTAGTCCTTGTACCAGACGTCATCTCCAGCCTTGTCCAAGTCCTCCACATTGGCGATGATGGCGTCCTCCAAGCTAGTCCAACCAGGTCGACCAAGGTCCTTCAGCAGTTGCTCAGCCTTGTCTCTGGGCTCAATCTCATTGGCACATTCACCGTCTGAGAAGTTCTCGGGGAACGTCTTCTCTGGGTAATGCTTTCGAAGAATATCGAGGATTTGGTTCCAGTTGAAGCGACCAGCAAAGCCAAAGATACGCTGATCCTTAACGTGGTCAAAGATGGCAGCCGCAACGTGAAGTCTTCCAGTGTCGTCTACATCAATGAAGTATTCTACTACAAGTTAGCCCAGGATTTTCATGATCTGGGTGACTATGGGGCTTACGAGGCACGGTTCGGCGATGCATAGTGGCTATCTTGTTTTTGTATAGCATAACGGGCAGACCAGAGCTGCTGGGGTAGCCTTGGTTGGCCACGTCGATAGTTTTACCCCAGTTGAAGTTAGGCAAGACTGAAGTCGGTTAGATAAAAAGGTCGTATACTCATTTTTGAATCGACTTACCAGTGTTGACAACCAGATCAGGCCTCTCGCTTTGGTGTTCCTTGTGGTACTTCCAAACAGCCTGCTCTGACTGGACCTTGCTCGCGGCGTAAACAGCACCGGCTCTCGCCATTGTGTAAGGAGGGTCTGACCACGCAATCTTGACAGCACCTTCACTCCAGCTCTCCTCATTCACGAGAGTGTGGGGCTTTCCAGGCATGGAGATGGTGGCAGCGCTTGATGAAGAGGTGAGGACAAAGCGCTTGACGCTTGGTTCGCCGTAGGCAACTTTGAGCGCGGCGAGGGCACCGGCAATAGCATCAGGGATGACCTTGTTGGGATCGGGGTTAAGTGACATAACGGAAGCAGTGTGAGCAACCACAGAGACGCCTAGAATGGTCTGATTTTAGTGTCTGTGCGTCAAAGTTGGTAGATGTCGTACCCTTGACGACTTCCTTCAGGGCCTCCTCGGAGGTCATGTCTGCCAGCTTAACGAGCTCAAAGTTGCCCTGTCCATATTGGTTGTCAAAGGCATTTGAGAGCCAAGAGTTCTTTGCTGGGTCGCGGACAGTACCGCGGACCTTGTAGCCGAATTCGAGGAACTGCTTCGCAACATGAGAGCCGAGGAAGCCGTTGACGCCAGTGACGAGGACTACAAAGCCCTTGGGCACAGCTGGGTTATCGAGAGGAGCCATTTTGGTTAAGTGTATAGATGATGGATGTGTGTTGATGACTATGTTTGAGTTAAACGTTAACGTGTTTGATAAGCGTGTGACCCATCCAAGCGTGTGACCCAAAAATCCCTCACCTTAAGACTTAATACTATAATTAAATTACCACAACCTATCTGATCAATTGAAATCACTCACTATACTCTTCCCCAGATGCCTCTGGAACTACCTGACAGGTCCTTGCATTATGCCCAGTCTCGCCGCATATACCACAACGCCGAACACCTGGTCTAACCGACCTTCCTCGACCACCACTTCTCGATGATTCTGCCACTACCTGCATATTAACATCTATCTGATCAATTACTTGTGATGCTTCCTCTACAGTTATAGTGCCTCCTTTCTGTAGTCTTGTTCTTTTTTGTCTGCGGCGTCGGCTTAATATCTTATTTGCCTCTCGAAGTTCTTTATTCTCTGCCGCTAATAAGGTAACCTTATGCATAACTACTTCAGCCCCTTTAGAAAGATAGCGCAGAGCCTCAATAATTGACTCTGGAGAGCTACTGTTATGCCGTCTGATTCGTCTAGTAAGGTATTCAAGTTGAGACTGGGTCTCATTTGCTGTCGTTGGGGTCTTTGAAGTCCAAGGAGAGGTAGATTCAGCTTCCTCTCCGGGAGGCGTTGGAGTCCGTAGCTGTATATCAAGCTTCGAGATGACATGGTCTGGGTTAAAGGGAGCAAGCCCAGCTCCTCTAAAACCTCCCTTGATGTTACTTGTTGTAATAGCAGCTTGGTGGGCGGCGGAAAAGGCTCCAAAGAACTCGGTCTTAGAAATGTTGTCTATATCGCATCTGATCAGATGCTCTATTTTTCGACCATATGCCTGTTTTAGCGGCCCAAAGCACCCAACATCAAGAGGTTGGAGTAAGTGAGATGCATGAGCAGGCATACAGAGGGTAATAATCTTCTTCTCCTTGCAATATCTCTCAAAGTCGGCCGAGTGGTGACTTTCATGACCATCAAGGATCAAGAGGCGATAGCGACTGTTCGTTCGCTTAGCTGTAGACCGATCAAAGTGCTTAAGCCACTCAAGACCTAGGTTGTTATTTGTCCATCCATTTGGACTTGTTGCAATAACCCAATCGCCGGGAAGATCGCATTCTCGGTACCAATTCGCAAGGTGATATTCGCCTGAACCAATAATAAACGGCAGGATCGATTGACCTTCGGCATTAATCGACTCAATTACAGTAATCCATTCACGGTTTCCTGGCTGCACTGATTTTGGTCTTCCTTGCCTTTCTGCACCTGTGACGACCATTCCGGACTGTATAAGGCCCATCATAAAGCCGGTCTCATCAAAGTTCCAGATATCATCTGATCGGATACCGTATTTCGCGATTGTGTTCTCAACAAGCCGAAACCAGCCACGAATAATCGTAGGATCTTCGCATTTGGCTCTCTGATAGTCATATCTCCGAAAGATACGCGTCTTTAGCTCTGGTCGTCGTTTGGCGAAGTTATGAGCCCAGCGCTTGCCAACAGGTGACGCATTGCGGTCAGCAAGTAGAGAATTGGCTATTCCTTCCACAAATTGAAGTCGCGAGGGAAATCCTCGCGAATCTAGGTCAAGGAGATATTGAACTATCATCTGCTCTTCAAGATCAGATAGTCTCCGTTGTATCGGAACCCAATCGCTTCGTGATAGTATGCCATTGCGGCGGCGTTGTAAGGTACGGTAAGGGACCTTATATGTAGTTGCTGCCCTTCGCGTACTTAATCTCGGGTTATTTTCAAAGGCCCGAAGGGCAAGAAGTATTCTAGCTTCATTTAAAGGCTGTGGCATAATCGGTGGTTGGGAATTATCTGATCAAATGGAAATGTTGTAAGGTGAGGGATTTTTGGGTCACACGCTTGGATGGGTCACACGCTTATCAAACACGTTATAGGATTTATATACGTGGAAACCTCGTGTTGAACCCCGCATTAACTACGCTAGTCCTATTCGCAGTGCAACAGTAGCTCCATTGAATCCATTTGCCTTGCAGACGCTACCGACGGGCCAGATTCCTATTTTGTGCTGGTGCGGCGTTTCGACCCTGATGATGAAGAATTACCAACATTCTTGATTTGTCAGATACTCCAACTGAAAACAAAATACTATCACACGTGAGTTGTCAGGCTATTCTCGTAAAAAATATTGTGAGAATTCTATTGATATCATGCCACTATCACATGGGATATCATTGCACCATTTTCTGGATGTCTTTGACAGTCCTGTACGAGCAGAAAGCGAAGCTCAATGTCCTGTGAATTCGCAGCGGCATAAGACAGCACATAAAGACATTAAAACACCGAGAAAGTAGTGTTTTCGTAGACATGTAGTCCGAATTTCAAAACCAAAGACTAGGAGGTTGATTCACTCGATATTCTTATTACTTAGTTGACATTTCTACTGTATTTAAGAATTCTAGACTAGGCCAACGAAACGGACGTTGACATGATGAGAGAACGCATCACTCGAACACAAACATAAAATAAACTTTACCAGTAGTACTGGATGGGCTGGGGAAGTATCTCGGAAATGAAAAAGCAACAAATAACTTGGTATCTCAGCTCGGCAATCTGACCATGAAATTCCCGAAGTAGCAAAATGCCGCGCTGTCAATATGCGCCTGTCGATCTACCGAGGCTCCAATACGCCAAATACGCTATTATCCGCGGTAGAAAAATGAAAATTCTAAAGTTCGTCGACTGATCCGCGCTGCAGTGAGCTGAGAAATGACTAGGCCAGTGTGCGTAATAAGGTTGTTTATTAAGCTAAGTTATTGTTAAACTTGTGGTTGACCATTGGTAACGGAGCGACTCCCACTTAGCTGGGTGTGTGATCGTGCCATGATGGGATGATAGGATATGTTCAATATGTTCAAGAGGATCGTTGAATATTTTTGGGACACAATTCACGGACTTTAATGTGCATTTAATATAATTTGATGGGCGATGCAGGGTTCGACGCCGCCTCAATGCGTACTGCACTGAGAATCCCATGTTTGAAATTTCGTGACGACGGGGTCCCGGCACTATTAAGGTCAATCAACAACAACAAATCGAATACCAAAAACAAGGAAGTCAACACATTATGCAAATAAAATAGGGGTCATGTACCTTCAAGTGCTCCTCTACCAGAATTTTTATTGTAGTGCGCTATAATAACACTACCAATCTTTATATACCGCAATCACAACAGCCTGAGTGACTCCCTGATGCTGCATCAAGCCTGAGCAGGCATCCCAAACAACTCCACCATGCGGTACCGCGGAGACGAGGTATGGAAGTGGGTGATGCCCTTGGCGTATGCGTCAAAGTTGTCACGATACTCGGGCTCGTCCGCAAGAGCAGCCAGAACACGATCGCGGACGCAAATGCCCTCGTCAGCCAGAGTGCGAAGCGCCGTAACTACGTCGACTCCGTCCTTTTGGGCACGCATGTCAATGTAGTTGCCCTTCTCTCCGGCCAGATGCTCCTTGTAGAAGGAGATGACGTCGTTGACGATGTTGGTAAAAATGATCACGTCGGGAATGGTCTGGACAAACTTCTCGAAGCCACTTGTGTGCAGCTGATGGTCCGAGGCGCGTACAAGTGCCAGCAGGGCGTACATGGGTGACAGCCCCGTCTTGAAGCGCAGCCAATCGGGAAAATTAGGGGCCTCTCGGTGTACCTCTGCATGCTTGGTCAACAACTCGATGCCAATGCCATTGACAAAGTCATAGCAGGCGATGACGATCATGTTGGCGACGAGCGGATCAAAGTGCTTCCACAGTTTTGGAGTCAGCTCACGGGCATACCAGTCGAGTACCGGATCGCCGGTTGGCTGCCCTGTGGCAATGTTGAGCTGCAGCTGCCGCAGTACTTCGGGCTTGTCTTCAAGGATGTCTTCGGCGTGGAAAAAGAAGATTGTGAGCTGCGCTACTATAACCTGATACTCGAACGGGTGTGACCAGGTGAAGTCGGCTGCTACATAGCAAGCAAAGGAGAACTGATTCTTGGAGTTGATCAGGTCCAAGTGTACCCCGAGGCTCGATGACTCCAGTTCTGACACGACGGCAGCACGGAGCTTCTCAACATGGGTCAACGTGAGGGCATCAGAGTCGATTTTGCGGCCCCCGGTGACGCCACTAACAAAGTGCGAGAGAGTCTCCCGAATAGAAGCCATGGAATCCTGTTTTCCTTGTCAGCACAAACATCCTTTAAACCTAGATAGTGGTATATAAGGTTGCCAGGGTAGTAGCATATACCTCAGAAACCTCAACCATGTTGACTAATAGGGTAGGTGTATTATGGTTCAGTAAGTGCTGGACTCGGTTGAAGATACAAGAATACTACGTCTTAATTTTCGCAGGCACCTGTTCGGAGGAACGTAGCTTTTTAAACCTATAGACAATGCCTCTCTACTGTTACCCACGCCGTGCCTTGAGCCACTAAGCTCGTCTATGCGAAATCCTAAATTTGACCTCGCATGAAGGACCCAGCAGGAATACTCCCAGATCCGAGGACATGGCATGCAGCCTAGCGGAGTTTCTCGAAGAAAGAAGGTGAGGAACAAGGACTGCTCCGCTCTGCCGTCTTGAGGGCCTGTAAAAGACCAAAAGTGGTAAATCCTAAGCGTTTCAACAATGTCGTGACAGTAAAACGACGGAGAAATCCCTGCCCCTCTTTCCCCATTGCTGGCCAGTTGGATCACCGATAAGATCGGAAAGCACATCAGAAGTGCTCAGAAAGAGCTCACAATGACTGCATACCCGGGGGGATGATGTGACACTTGAGTAAACTCGCTTACAGCTCACAAGGGGCACCGAAGATTAAAATATGGCCCTTCCGAGGCTGATTGTAAAGTTACTTGCGGACAAGGGGGGGCAGGGGTGAGAGTCGTGGTATTAGAACAAACTTAAATACCACCAACAGGGTTCCGGTTACATTCTCCATATGATAAGGAGGTGATAACTATTGCGTGAACCTACAGGGAATGCCAACGTGGATGCTTGTGAATGCTACATTGACTAATTAACTTTTGTCATTCTTGTAAACTTTATAAACGGTTAGATCATGTAATGACCCGAATGGCTTGATTCTTCTGTTACGATACTACCAACAGGAACCCCATGTCAACTCCGAAGACGCTCCCTTCCCCTCGATTCTCAAACAGTCGGCTTAGGCTGGTTAAGAATAACATCAATGACCTTGTGGTCATCGTAAGTAGCAACGGTGCGCTCACACAAGGCAGCAACGCGCTCCTTACTCTGCAGGCCGTCAGGGCAGATAAGCCAGATGACGTTGGTCATGAAGGACCGACGGTACTCAATCATGACCTCCGGGTCGTTATGACGGTCAAACTTAGGCCCACCAAGCCGGTGAAGCGTCTCAAGATAATGGTCAAGAATCTCCATCTCGTGGGCACGGCGGTCCTCGATACTCAACATGGCCGTCATGTGGTAGACGATATCGTGGAAGCATGACCCAAAGTGGAAGGCAGACCAGTCAAGGAACCCGATGCTGCCGTCAGCTGTAAAGTATATATTGCCAATATGGGTGTCGCCGTGCAGCAGCGTGCGGAATTTAGGGTTGCGCTCGGCGTAATAGCGGTTCAGGGCCTCGTTGCACCGCTTACCATCCATTAAGTACTCGGGCAGCTGGGGTCGCCCGGGGGTCCGCACCACCTCGTCCCAAGGCGTGCACATGAACTTCATGGCTGGGTCGTAGTTATTCCAGATCCCTTCAGCTGTGTTAGATATCTGCCATACGAGCAAGGCAGAACGAAAAGAAGAAGAAAAAAGAAAAAGGGGGTAGGGAGGTGGGAGGGGAGGGGACTTTCTTACATGGATGATCCTCCTGGCTCTGGCCCCAGTATTTTGCATGCAGACCCGCCAGCTGCTCAACGCCATTCATGACCTTCTCGGCCGGGTAGGAGGCGACCTCGGCGGGGAAGGTACAGCCCTCGCTGTTGAGGTCGTTCATGATGGCGATACCCTGCGTCTCGCTCGTGCCGCTCCACCAGCCCTTGGGGAAAACCATATGGTCCACGGTGGGAGCAATCTTTGTGAAGAACAAGGCCTCGCGCTGTGCCAGGCTGACGGTCCAAGGCTGCGCCTCTATCATCTTGGGGTCGAAGACGCCCTTGACGCAGACGTACGTGGGCTTCTCGTCGCTACTCTCATCCTCGTACGTGATGGTGTAGAACAGCTTACTCGCCGTGCCCCAGATATTTCGTGTGTTCTCGGCCGATTTGACCTTATGGCCAAGCTTGGCTCCGAACCACTTGGGCGTCAGATCGGAGGGAAGGGCTGGAAGCTGCTCACTTGCTGATCCGGACATGGTTGCTTTCTTTTTGGCTGCGGCTGTTTTGGTAGTGTCTTGTTTTCGTCTGCAAAGTCGATAGAGTCAAGATCGTGGCTAGGCAATGACCGGGGATATTTAAAGAGCGGCTCCAAACAGTTCCCTCCTTGTCTGCACCTCTCGTTTATCAGATGACCGGATCCCCTGTAGTTGGGACTAACAGCAGCTCAATGACCCCCAGGAGTATTACCCATTGTTTAACGTAATGATTCATGTAGGAGCCCCCAGCCGCAAAAAGTGAATTCAGGGGTCGGTCAGAATATGACAAAGTTACCAACCCGTCGAACCCATGCAGGCATTTACGGAGGAACGGGGTAACATTGCAATCCTTGCATGTTTCCACCCTTGCCTAAAGCTTATAAATGGTCCCGGCCCGGTAAGGGATAATAAAGCTAGCCCGAGGAAAAAGGAAGCGTTTAGTGAGCAGGCTAATCCCTGGGGTTCACATTAACTGCCGGAAAAAACGCCCTTGATGCCGCGGTTGAAAGAATCTCGCCACGAACGGGCCCGAACTACCCCTAGCAAACAAGGATAGTGATCAGAGCAGAAAATCCTGTATTAGTCTTGCTCTTACAATTCTGTTGCCATCTCGGCTCTGATGTGAGACTTGTCAAACGAATGTTGGGTGGTCCCATGCGATGCATTACCCCTTTGATGGGAAGAATTTCATATAGAGAAAATGCCGCCCCCCCTTTTCGCCGGAAGATTTTCCTGAGCTCTTGAAGTGCACGTTAAAACGTTGACGGGGATTCAGAATACAGCACAAGTCGGAATTGTGGTACGTAGTGCAACCATGGCCAAAAATCTGACGACGACTGTGTATGAGCCCATCCAACCCGAGGGTCTGGCGCTCTCTCTGTTGGCCGTAACCATCGTCTTCACCATCCTATCCACCATCGTGGCGGGCCTCCGGTTCTACGTTCGCCTGTCACTAAACGCCTTCGCCGTTGAGGATTGGCTGATGCTTGCGGGATATGTGAGTTTTGCAAAGCTGTTTTGACGACTCTGCATTGCGAACGGCTACCTAACCCCTCTCTCTAGATCGTCAACATTGGACACAACGCCTCTGTCATTGTTCTCGCGTACAGCGGTATCGGGTCCCACGATGACGTTATCACGGTCGGCATGCAGTACAAGATAGGGCTGTGGACAATCATATGGCAGTTCTTGTACGTGCTAGACGGCGCGCTGATCAAATCGAGCATCATCTGGACGCTACTTCGGCTTGCCAAGGATTTGAAGAAGATATACACGTGGATCCTGTGGGCACTCTTTGCCTTGACTTGGGCTGTCTGGCAAATATCATGGCCTGTGGCTATCTTCCAGTGTAAGCCCGTGGCAGCGGCATGGGGTGAGCCGGGAGACTGCGCATCCGGACAGACGGTCATTCTCAACGTGTCGTACTTCGTCTCGGCCGCCAACATTTTTACTGATATCAGCACTACGCTAGTGCCCATCTTTTTGCTCCGTCATCTCCAGATGCCCAAGAAGATGAAGCTCCTGACCATGGGCATCTTGTCGCTTGGTGTGGTTGCGTCTGTGGCGACCACCATCCGCATCACCTACACGTGGGCGTATACCGCGCCTTCGGAGAGATTTTGTACGTTCTACCACCTCTCAGGAATAAGGAAGAGACAAGGAGAGAGACAAAGCTGACACTTGGCTCTACAGACACTATTGGATACATCGTCTTGCTGACGGTCCTCGAATGCGACTTGGGTATCATGGCCGGCTCCATGCCTATGCTGCGTCGTCTCTTTCGTAGAATTCTTCCCTCGTACAACGCGAGCGACAGAACGCCTGGTCGGTCCCGCGATGTTAATCTGGTCACCATTGGCGGCAGCGGCGGCGGGCGGCGCACCCACATGAAGCTATCCAACGCCGGCAACAGCAGAAACGACGGCGACCAGGACCAACATTTTCAGGACAAGGAAAGCAATGGCGACGACGAGTCAACCCGGCACATCATTCACATCACCCGCGAGGTTGAGCAGGACAGTGCTTTGGCTCAGGACATGCCTATCGATCAGTTCCACGCTGCCGTCTCGGATAGACCAGGCCATCACCCCAATGGCCTTGTCACGAACCGAAGTTGGGCGCGCTAGATGTCGTCGACACCGTTTGGTGAAGTAATCAAGGCTGAAAGAACTCGTCAAGGGAAGGGCTTGATATAGTAGATGGCTCCTAATTGCGAATTTGATATACCTAAATGACTAGGTGTAAATGCATAGTCTTCACTCTCCTTTAAAGGATTTATCTCGCTGGTTCTTTGTAAAATTTCCGACCTGGTTTTTATGAAGGTTTCCCTGGCTGGTGGGGCATGGCAATAATGTGCAGGGCTTTCCATTGTTATTCTTGCTTAATTTCAATTGCTGGCATTTGATTGTAAGATCAACAGACGAGGAGACCTTCGATCGGCGCGTCAAGGGGTTGGAAGAGCGCTACCTGCCGCAATATTTGGAAGAAGTTGGGTATATCAAGGCCAATTGACTTGATCTCTACAAGGAAAAGCTCGTTAAGGCTTGGGTGGACCAATACCCCCATGTCGCACTGAGCGTGCTTAAAGGGTTAAAGTGAATGTAATGAGCAGCAGCAAATGTGTTGATTGATTGTTCTCTTGTTATCTCTTGTGCGGGGTATTCCATCCCGCAGAGTTACTTAAAGCATATAGCTAGATTACTAAGGCAGTTGTTTCCTGAGGCCGTGAAATATGCATTGCTCAATCAACTAGCTGAGCTACGATACAACCAAGCCAAACAGCAATCACTTGTGCCGATTGAGCTCTCTGGAGCTCTCTCAGAGCTGCCGTCAGATCAATCAAATCAAATTGGGACCCAAATCTGATCTGAACTGATAGTTCACCATTCGAATCTGATCTAATTGGATTGATTGATTGATATCTGATATATCGTGGCTCACGTGAAGCTTCCCTTGGCCTCATGACCTGTTAAACCGTAGCTCGTGGTCAAATTGATTATGGTTTATTTTTTTAAGTGATCGATGTTGAACCAGCGATGTCAAGTAATGACATGAGGAGCGTTTTGACCAATCACACCTCGGAAGGTTAAAAGGAGAGTTATATAATTAGATTATATCCTAATTAGGGTTAGTATAAGGCAGTCTACCTAAAAAGAGGGGAAATAGGCTACCTAGACCACTTAATGAAGAAGCATAATCAATTTGACCACAAGCCACGGTTTAACACGTTATATTATGCCTACTAAAATTTATAACTAAGCGGGGCAGGCTTTCCGCCCGCTATAGAGCACAGCAAACGATGATCGCACCCGAAAAGGGTAACTTTTTTGCGACGAGTGCCGTGACGTAAGCGCCAAATCTGACATCCAAGACATGCTAATATCTCATGTCCATGGTCATCGGGATGACTCAGTTGTGAAGAACCATCTATAAAACAGTCATCTCGGATGGAATTACCCTCTTTTCCTTCTTCCAATTCCCGTATCAGTACTCCAACATGGTGAATCGCGGTGCCTCGAAAGGCTGCATCACCTGCAAGAAACGGCGTGTCAAATGCGACGAGACTAAACCTTTCTGCAAAGCCTGTAATCGAGTTGGGAGACAATGTGCGGGTTATGGAAAACAGGCTGTTAGGATCAGGTTCAGAGACGAAACTACTCGATGCGTGAATAAATTCCGGACAACGAATCAATCGATAGCCAACCGCGAAAAACAAACGTCAGGGACCATATGTACTTTTCGGCACGTCGGGATATCACCAAGCCTACTACCCAAACAGCAAGACATGGCTGTCTCTTTTTTTCTCACATATGTCACTGATATTGGTCGTAACATGGAGTCAACCCGAGGTTTCCTGGAACTTGTTCGTCCAGTCCTTGCAAGTGAGTCCCAAGATTCGGCATTGTCAGTAGCTGTCAAAGCTACCTCGATCAAGCTTTGGGCACTATTACGACCATCCGACGTCGCCGACTCATTACCAATCAAATTATATAATCAAGCACTGGAGAAACTACAGTGTGCTGTCAACAGCCCTGAAGAGCAGGGAAAGGGCGCGACTGTCATTGCAGCGCTCATGATGCAGCAACACGATACTTTAGCCGCCATCTTTGGCCACGACAAGTCGAACACAACGCATCGAAAAGGTGCTTTGGCCTTGTTGACACAAGAGAGTATGAGAAGGTTCAGATACCATGGGCATCTCCTAGGGAACCACTTTCACTGCAAGATTTCCTTTTGTGTCAGACACAAGGTACCTTTGACGCAGGACGAACTGGAGTGGCTTTACAGTGAAGTAATTCCCGCTCTTCCGAATAACTGTAGTTACATGCTTGACATTGCTGGGATATCTGTGTCCAGGCTGCAGGGTGTCATGGCAGATTCGGTGTCTCCTAGTGAAAGCTTAGCTTTGAAAGCAGTTCAAGAGCTTCCGTCCATCATCTATGACGTTGAGACTCAGCTTCAAGCATGGCTGGATACAGTACCAGACATCTGGCACCCTCGACGGCTCTCGATTATCGACTCAGTTTCTCCAACTGTCACGACCTACGACGGCACAGTGGATATTTATCCCAGCATCCAGATCGCCAACATATGGAACGTCTGGCGTATATATTGGCTTACTGTTGAGCTGGCCAAGGCAAAGCTGTTCAGCAGCTTGACGCCAGAAACCACAAACGCTAGCACCAGAGAATCGCAGAAGATACTAGACCTACTCGAAGACATATGCCGAAGCATGCCATTCTATCTCGGCAATTGTTCGCGACCCATAAGCTTTGCAGATACAAATGACCAACAACTATTATTTCCCTGCTACCACAATCTACCACCGACGGACGAGGCATTCATCGCGTATAAAAAGAGTCATCATTACGTTTCGAGGACCGATCACAATCGCCATAATCTCATCCACGGCCCAATTGCCGCCCTAAGCGTTTTATCTCACCTCGTTGGTCTTTTTGAAGACCCATGCTCGCAGTCACTGTCATCTGAGAGTGGGCTCCAAAGACAAAAACAGTGGATTTATGAGCAGTTTCGCCGGTCACTTTACTTGATGCGTTTCATACCACGCAATAGTCAGGATACAGGTGCCTACTTTGAAGATGATGGCAACCAGAGGCCAATGCATGGAGGGTTGGTCAACACAATTCGTCAAGCACTCTCCACAGTCAACTTGCTGTGATGCCTTGAACAAGTCATGATCCTGGTACAAATTGTCGGTTTAGTGCACAGGCAGTCTATTCCCACTTCTATCCCTTGCAATGCTGTGCTTTGCGAGTCATTACACCGCAGTTGGAGCTAGCTATCTCCGAAATGATCCAGCCGCGGCTTGAGCAATTCCCCCACTCGACCCCAAGAGCCCACCGCGTTGTTGTGAGGGAAAAGTCACGAACGCTATTCCCTTGCCGACTAGAACAGAGTCTAACTCCGCACTCAATTCGAATTCCCCTCTTCTCACTCCCCTCACGAGATTTGGCGTATGTTTTCCCCCCACGTCATTGTGCGTTTTTTCTATCATTGGATAGCTTTGTGCGCCGCTTTCATCATTTTGCACGTCACGATAGTTACATGCAAGACACACTGCATCAGCGCCAAGGACACATTGGACAGACAATAATAAAGCCAAGAATATCACCAGGCCAAGCAATGTGATGGTCTCGTTTGCGTCATCTTATCGCCACGGATTTTCGATCAGAGACTCCAAAGTACTGTCATGGCTGGGCTTGTGGAGGCTCGGGATATGGTCAGTGAGTCGGCATTGGCAAGATCCATCTGGATTGAAGATTAAAAAGGAAATGCTGGTATTTCCAGCCATTGGGATCCGCACAAGAAATGGGTCTCCAATCTTGAAAGAGGTCAAAAAATGAGGTTCTGCCCGGGCTCGAACCGGGGACCTTCTCGGTGTTAACGAGATGTCATAACCAACTAGACCACAGTACCTATTACTTTTTGTTGAAGGATATTTGGCTGAGCAGCTTCATATCGACGAGACAGCAAATTCCACGGCGCAAGTATCTCCTCAGTCAGTTGCAGCTCAAGACAGGCGATATCCAGCACGCCCAACATCAACGCCATACGGATCACTCAGTGACATTCACATAGCAATAATTATCATCTTGATCATTAGGTTGAGAAACTTTTCAATTCTGATCGTAGTAGGATCCTCTATCGCGCCTAGCAAACTCTGTAAAATACCATAGTCCCCCAAGTCATATGACAAAACTCAAATTCATACTCTTCTATTCGACAGAATCATACCAGGTGACGCTTTACAGGGTGTACAAGTAGCGGGGGTTGTGCTCGCCCATCTCAGCAATCTCCTCCTCAGTCTTGCCCTCCATTCTCCAATCCTCCTGGCCAGACAACTTTCTCTTGTTAAGACGTCGGAAGTGAAGGTAAACAGTGGTGTGGATGCAGACGGCAAGGAATAGCATACCAATGGTGGCAGCGTATCCAGGGCGGTAGTGAGGCTCATCCTGCTTGCTGAAGAGGAAGGGAGCGGCAACACCAGCAGAGTTTCCAATAGTGATGAAGATACCACTGGCGAAAGCACGCTTGCCGTACCGGGGCTGGTTAACGGTAATCCAGGCCATGCCTGATCCTGAGCCAGTCCAAAGTCCGATGGCAACGATGAAGCAACCGGCGAAGCTCATGGCTTGGTTGTAGTTGGCAATGAGGAGGATGTAACCGAGTATCATGACAAGTCCACCACCAATGCAAAAGAGTCCTCGTTGTTGAGTGCGATCGCTGATCCTCGCGCAGATCAGGTAGGTAGCAAAGCCAACGACATAGACAGGGACGGTCATACCCTGAATCTGCTTGGGGGACCAGTCGCCCATCTCCCTGATGATAGTGGGCAAGAAGACACTGAAGCTGTAGAGGACTGAGTGACTGCAGTACTGGGCAATGGAGAGGGCCCAGATCTTCCAGTCCTTGATAGCAGCAATGACATCCTCCTTGTGCATCTCCTGACCAGATGTTGTCTGGCCAATCTCGGCGGCTCGGAGGTCGAGAAGAGCCTGGCGGTCCTCAGGAGTGAGACACTTGGCTGTAGCAGGGGTGTTGGGGAGAACAAAAGGCACAGCGAAAGCAGTCAGGACGGTGGGGATTCCGTTGATGGTGATAATCCATCGCCAAGCTCTCCAGCCACCAGCACCACATTCAAAGCAGTCGTGGTTATCCAGCTCTCCGATACCGAGTGCTACAAGACCACCTACGGCACCGGAAATGGCAGAAATGGAGTAAAAGTAGGCATTTCGGAGTGAGATGTGCTTCTTGTGGTAGAAGGTGGTGAGGTAAAGCCTAGAAATTGTTAGTCGGATATTCATTGTCATTCCCAGTTCGAGTTGGTGGTACTTACATGATACCAGGGAAGAGTCCAGCCTCAAAGGTACCGAGGAGAAGACGGCAGGCGATTAAAGAGCCAAGGTTGGTGACGAATCCAGTAAAGCAAGCGACGATACCCCAGAAGAAACAGAGACCGGCAATGTATCGGGCGGGCTGCATCTTCTTGATGATCAGGTTGGAGGGAGTTTCGAACAACTAAGAGACTCATGTTAGCCAATGGTTTTTCGTGGGATGGCAATCACGTTGACTTACACAATAGGTGACGAAGAGAATGGAAACAGCAAGTTGGTACTCGTTATTTCCCAGGTTGAGCTCCTTCTCCATACCGTAGAGACGAGCATTGCCGATACCGACTGTATCAAAATGTCAGTTGTCAATTCTGCTGTTGTTTTCTCAGACCAAACTCACCTCGATCCATAAAGTTCATGAGATAGATCCAGCAAACCATGGGAATGATACGTCGATCAAGCTTCTTCAAGATGCGGTTCTCCGTCTCCTCAGAGACATACGGAACAGAAGTGTCGTTGACGGGGCCATCGCTGTTGGTAGCAATGCCCTCCTCCTCCTTGGTAGGAGAATACCGATCACTCTCAACGCCGGCGGCCATGGTGGGCAGGAATTAAGCCTGAGATGAGGCTCAAAAGATGACACTGGCTGTAAAAGGCAACAGAGGGTAGAAGAAAAAAGAGTTGAAGATGCAGAGCTGACTGACTCGAGACGCGACTGGGGGGGACAGAGAAGCTCCTTTTTTATAACCTTCGCGTCGTCGTAATGGTTGCAAGCAGAGACGCCGCGCGGGGTATGAATGCCCAGACATTCTAATCCGAATTACGCAGTAAACCCGGTCCAAAGGAGGGCCAAGACGCCCCCGGATGCCAAGAGGGAGAGAGAGAAGGATCTTGTTGGGTGGGAACTTGGGGGAGAAAGTAAAGGAAATCTGGGGCAAACTGGGGAAAACAAGACCAGAGACAAACTGCAGAGAAAAACCAAAGGGGGGGCTAAGCTTTGTGGAGAAATACTGTTACGTTTTACTGCAGACGGGGTATTGTATTTCGCCAAGGCATAGCCAAGACTATAGCCAAGCGTATAGTTGGATCTGGGATGTAATACTCCACCGAACCAACTGCGCACTTTTGATATGTATCCCTTTGGGAGCGCGTATTATCAGGTGACGCTACCCCAGTCGATAACTTACTTGGCGGTTACTTGGCGACCTTTGCTTTGGGAAGTCATAACAACGCATCCCAATCTTGGCAAGTAAGCTTGAGTCTGGTTGCCTACTGTACCCTCCCCAGAGAATGCACTCGGACAGATGGAAATATTACTGCTTTTGGTTTAAATCTCTCGGTTATTCCATTTCTTGAACGATGTCATTCTTTATTTCTAGCCGGGCGGATGTAGACCGATCATTTTGCTTGGTATTTGGCATTCTCCACGTGTATCATGTATGAGATGAGATTTATGCTTAATTGACGGTTCCCCCTCACACCCTCTTGTCAACAATGCTTTTAGCCTGCCTACATGGTGAGACACGTGGAACTCGCATGGCTGCAGTTGGTGATACGGGTAGTTGATTGTTTGTTTGTCTCTCATATCCTATTGCCTACCAACATCTCGATGTACTTACCGTATGTATGTAAGATAACAGAGATTATTGTGTCTTGTTGGCTGCTTGACTATTGGGCGGACTTATTCTACCCCGCCCGGGGGACAATCCGCCGAGTAGCACGAGTCAGGGGTGGCTTGTTTCCCCCCTTGGTCTCTCCTCTTCTCTTTGTCCTTGTCGTTCTTCTCCGCATTCGGTGTTACATGTCCGTAACGGTAAGTTTTGTAATTTCTTTCTCCCCGGGACCGAAACTGTTTGTCATTGTCACATTTGTTGCGTGGGTTTCATGACACATTTATTTATCCCATTGGTCTTTTGTATCTGTGTGTGTTGCTATCTGCGTTGCATCATTTGTGTGTCCCACAAGGCAGAGGAACCCAACCCCATATTGGTCTCCCCTGTTTACCGCCTTTAAAAAGCGGGAATTTGGGGATAAATCCCCCAGCGAAGAGAAAACATTACCCCACAGGTCCACTGGACTATAGTGGACTTGGTCCCTCACAATTACCCACTGGCTAAACTGACCTGGCATGGTCGACTTCGCTTAGACTTGAACGTCTTACCGCGCACATAATTCTAGAAATACTGAGACATGAGATCGTCGTTAATCATTGCGCTAGATTTGTTCGGCGGCTGGCAAGTTGCGATCTTCTTCAAATAGCTGCCGACATAGCCGAGATGGGTGCAAGCAGATGCTTATTCACATTAGACTTAAACTGTTGGGATGGGAATTGAGGATGCAGACACCTCCATTCATGGTTGCCAAGCCCGAGTCAAATGGCAATGTAAATTGAGGTGTGTTTGAACAGATACGTAACTTTTCCCTTGATTACCCATTCTGGAAGAAATGCCACCCAAGCTCTGGAGATTGTGATATACCTGTAAAGTTGGACTTTATAACATCAAGTTGAGTTCTCGTATCAGTCCACAAAGAGCTGAGGCCTTGATACACATCATCAGACCATGCAATTCCCATTCCTCATATTAACAGTATTTGCGATACCATTCATGTCCTATCATCTCTCCCAAAACTGACATCTGCCAAACCCAGTTTCACATGCATTAAATGCAACTCTCATCTGAGCAACACTACCGACCCGTTGCACTGGTATTCACCTTCCCAAAAACTCCCATGTGGCCAGGACCCCTTTCAAACCGTTTGATCTGCATCTCGCAGTGACACATGACAAGTCGTGCTTGGCTAGTGACGTGGTTTCTTTGGAGTAGTATGAGGGGAACCAAGCCTGAGTATCTCCAAAGGCTTCAACAATTCCAGCAGCCTACTAACATCTTTTTCAATACAAAATCAGTTCATCATTTTCCATTTAATATTCACTCGCTGTTATCTTCAAAAGTCTGCTATTTCAATTTCGGCAACCTATATAGGATACCATTGCGACCTTGTCCCTCCCTCTTGTTCCCTATACAGGTGAAGCTCAACCAACACTCTCAACGCCCAAGTGAACTCTCAAACGGCGGCCGGAAGTTCGCATCTGTTACTATGAATAAGAAGGTACCTGTATCAAAACCGCACAGAGTTCATCTTATCATTGCTAGCAACTACGGCACACTGTTACATGGTACTTCTATCGAGATGCTGACTTAACCAAAGCGCGCACGTTCAAGGTCTTTCACGAGAACGAGATTAAATTTGCCATTGATACCCTTCGGCTTCACGCTCGTCGCATTCTTTGGTCAAGTACTACTCCCTCAGCCCAGCTCATTCCATGCCAAGCAATCCAAGTTCGCGGCGCATGCTATTTGGACGACAAGACGTGAAAACAAAAACCATACTCAGACAAGGAAATACACGATGCAGTGTCCCAGCGGTGAAGAGCTGATCTCTTTGAGCGTGAAGTGCCACGATACCGGGATGCCCCAATCTGTAAGTAACCGAGACATCGTCTACCAAAGTACCTGTAGCCAACACACAACCGATCGAGGATTGGCCGGTAATGCCAAGAAGCTCACCGTCGGGCTTGAGTCGGCCAATTTCATTCCCAATAGTCAAGGCTTGTAAGTTTCGCCATTGACGCAGGAGACCAACACATGTGCATTGTATACAGACGTGAAGCTACTGCATGTTGTGATATTGAGTTACACTGAGCTATTAAGGTAATGGGAGGCTAGAGATGTGTACGCGTTTCGGCTGGTCTTAGACTGGGTACAACCGCGCGTGCCCCATAGTTAGACGCTGGAAAATTCCCGTGTCCCACTGCCGGCAGTGTCTCGTCTTGGCATCAGTCATGAACAAGCTTCGACGTTACAACAAGTTCGGGTAGACTTTTGCGGAGTTTGCGGGGGAACATTGTCGTGTACAAGGTTTTGTTGGGGGAATCTGAGATGCTAAATCTTGGCTTTGCAGACGGGGCCAGCGGACTCAGTTTCCAGTCAACTTGGCATCGATAGTGCTGATTGTGTAATTTGTTGCCAACTTGGCACATCTTGGCCGCTTGGATCGGGATTGGGGACCAATTATAGTCTAGCCTTCATTCCTCCTCCTTTATTTTCTGTACAGCCACAATTGGATATTTGGTGGTTGTTGCACAGCAGATAGCTGAAAAAGAATGGGATACTTGTCGGGCATTGGGTTTATGGCAATACCCGAGATTACCATGTCTTGGAAATATGCATGTTTCCTTTGGAGCGGCCAATAGACCGAGGTTTAAAAAAAGATTATTTGGGCTGACATGTTCATTTGTTGCATTAGCCAATCGTTCCATGGGCATGACAGAGAGAAATAGCCTGTCGTTCGTTGGATAGCATGTCACCCGTAGCGCCTGCCAAATTGTCCGAGATTGAGGATCACGGAGAATAACTTGGTCTCTGAGATTTGCTTATCGTTATCTTTATCGATTTCTCTGTCGATATGAGACAATGTCTGTCTGTGCTCATGTCTTGGCTGAGTGACATTCATCTACCCACCTGCCACCCTAGAGCCCATGAACATCAACTTAGATTGTTACTTCGTCAGCTATACTTCAGCCATATACAATAAGGTTTAGAATAAATCTAAGTTTCTATTGATCTCACATTTACTTTGTTGTATGCTTTTGTTATGACTTGCTACTATTACTCATGACTTGCTGTCCATACACATCCAACTCATCATTGTGTTTGTCTCGCTTCTTTACATCGTGAAGCCATGTTCAGCAGCACTTCCAAGAACATCACTGATTGGCTCTGGGTAATGACTGAGCCGGAAGAACAAATCTCCGCACTGTCAAAGGTCCATTGACCAATGGGAGACTAGACTTAATTAATTGTACATAATGATAAAAAAAAAGCATCTTCACCAGCGAATAAAACAAAACAATTAGCAATACAAATGGAACTTTCAAAGCTATAGAAAGAGTTTTCACCACCGTGCCCTTCGCTAGCCAGCCTCGTCGCTGACAAACTTGAATTTGGCCGAGTTTTCGGTCTCTGAGAGAAAACTCTGCACCAAGATGTCCACTCTGCTTACTAACAGACTCCACAGAAACTCTCTATAAAAGTAGCCATCGTCCTCGACCTTTTAGTCTTTTTTTTTCTTTTCTTCTTCATGTCGACAATACTTCAGAGAATCATTTCTATAGTATTCGACCTTCTCTTGGTTCCCTAAAAGAGCCACAGATCCCACCCTGGTTGATGAATGAATATCCTCGATGCCCTAGAGTGAATACCCTTGGTCCTCTCGCCCTGTCCGCAAGGATGGCGGTAATCGCCTTTGTGTGGTTGCTGTATAGAGAGATGCTACTCTTGATGATCTCGGTCCTGAGTGCGGTCTTGCCTTTGGGCGCGCGCTTAGGACGGGCATTGATGGACGTCTGACAGGCTTTTTTTTTCATTGCTTGCTGAGGCTTGCCTTGGTAGTGAAGAAGAAATGTGAAATGTGCTGGAATCTATGTGATGAATTGATAAATCAAACAAGATTCCATAAGCAGTTACTAAAATAGAACTTGATCCGCCCGTTTTAAATCGGATGTTGAAGGATTGACATTGTCCTAATGTGCCCAAGAATTTGACAATCTTAGCTCAGTTGCTCCACTGCGGATAGTGTCGAGTCAACGATAGAGCTCCAATCGCAACAATACACCCGGCAGCCGTTAACCCATCTTCCATTTTTTTCGTACCAGACATTATAGGCCAGCATTTCCTCCGACAACAATAAACATCAAAATGCAAAACATATAACACAGGCGCGTCAGGAAGAAGTCTACTGGCCGACTGGCAGATGCCTAGAATCATGATGAGCTGATCATCTCGTATGAAGCTTGCGGAATGGTTGACTGTAGCTCAGATTGCTTGGTGGTATGGTCCCGTTCGGGCTGGCGACGAAGATGGCGGTTTGGAGTGTAGTCGGTACTTTGTGTAGTGTTGAAACTTGACTGGTTCTTGCCTATCCGGACTGTCCACTCATTCAACCTATTAACGATTGATTTGAAGCATTTGTCTTCTGGAGAACCAATTTTGACCATGTCTGCATGTTTGACCCTCAAAGGGACAAACTCAAAATTGACGTGATAACCAACCGCGAACATCTCGGATGCGACAGGTGGGAGGCCTTCATTATCGGCCACAGTGAACAAAAACGTTATGTTGACTGGTGTGCTAGTCTTGGGGCGATATTTCATCGCTCGGAAAAAGTTGGCACGTAACAAGTTGTAGTCGAATCCATCATCTCGTGAGTGCTCATTCTGGATAAGGCGGGTAACTCCTTTTGGCTCCCACTGTGCTTTCCGATACTTGTCAAGATAGGGCATACCGAGAGAAATGATGCCCCTCAGGGCAAAATAGACGTTTGCGCTGTGTTCGTCGTGGCTCGCATGAGATACGTTGATAGCTTCCTGACAGACAAGACCACCAATGCAATGTGTTATGAATATCAAGGGACGTAGTGGCGCCTGACGGCGGTAGTCCACAATGTCAGTGAGAAGATCGGAAGCATGGTTGTGCAAATGTCTTGAATCCTGAAAGTACCCATGGAATGGATCATATCCAAAACTAAGAATGCGAATTTTGTCGAGGTGAGATGGAAGTAGTGTTTTAACCCATGGCTCTGACTGTTGATGGGCTGTCCATGCACTTCTACGACCTCCAGTTACGCCATGCACAAAACAAACGTCGGCAACTGCGTCGAGACCGTCGTGTAGGATTTCCATGCCAACTGGAAATTGAGAAGAAGCTATAGTCTCTGGGGTCTTGAGTTCCGTCATTGTTTGTCGAGAATGCTGTCGTCAAGCTTTGGGTGAATTTGATGTCTTGGATTATGAGCGATGAATGCTGGAACGAATACTTGAAGATATATATGCTCCCTTCTTCCTAGAACGTTGGGTGCTGAGAGGAAACAGGTTGTGATGCAAGAGGAGCGGTGTCACCCTTCAGCCTCGAAGAAGGTTTGGCTGATGACTCGCCAACAGCCTCATTGGGCAGAAATCACCAATCATCTGTGCAGTCTGTCCGCCAATATTTATCATCGCGTGGATATGTCTCAGACAAAATGAAGTCCGAGCGCAGGCTTCATCAAGAAAAAGAAAGAAAAAAGTTGGACAAGGCTCCTGATTGGGGTTTGTCATTCAGAAAACTATACAAGATTTACTGTCTGGATATTAACACCTCTTTCCATCAAAGCACACATTGTCATCCTCGGATCATAGGATACAACCTTCCCTATTTCCTTGTTGCTAAATAGAGGGCAATAGTCAGGATCGTCGACCTCCATACCCCATTCGTGAAATAGCCAACCGTCTGGAAACGGTATGGGCACGAGTCGAGGATCACCTATCGTGTGTTCGCCAGTGTAGTTGTTTAGAAACTTGGCCCGGTTAATTCCGTCAGGACCGGCTCTTCGTTGAACAATGTAGTTTGCAGGTAGAGGACCCAGGAGAGCCTCTCCGTTCATGATGCCGTGAACGAAGCAGTCGCCAAGACTTCTGTGTTTGTTGTCTGCTGTGGGTCGGATGAGTATTGGGATTTGACATCCGAGAGGGATGAATACTTGGTCGCCTGATGAATCAAACGTCAGTAATTGTACTCTATAGAATAAATGTGCCTTACCTAGCTGTATCGTTCCTCGTGTTCGAGAGTGACCAAGATATCCATCACTAGTAACAAAGCAATACGAGTCCTGCCATCCAACGATGATATTGCTTTCATACTGCGCCAAGCCATACTGGCTCTCCCTGCCCTGGGCTAGATCTAGGATATGTTCGCGGAACTGTTCAAGCGTAGGACACCCACTGGCCGGGTATCGATCCTTGAACCTCGAGTGGGCGAGAACATGCAGATGAGCATCCAGAACAGTCTGCCCCGGAAGATACTCCTTCTCCATAATTTTCTCGAGCCCTAATTCATTGAGGTACTCTGCCAGTTCTTTGAAGCTACTGGCTTCGAACCGATACGTATGGGTAACAGAACCCAAACGGACACCTGCTACTTCGAGTTCGTTCGGACTATGGAGAACAGTATGTGATGGGGAGAAACTTGCTGCGTTGAAACCAATCGCTGGAGGAACCGTGTCGAGCACTCGTGCGGTCCAATCCGGAACCCAAGACGGCCAGTGTTCATCAGACGACAGGGTTCCTGCTCCATTGTCCCCTGTTCTAGGGAGAAGATCAAGACGGCCATAATGATGCGTATAAGCCATGAAAGAATCTCTATAGACGTCTAGAACAGGCAGTGAGTAATCTGGTTGGATTCTGTTCGACCACCCTTTCGGTGCAAGGTTCATCAAACCGTAGATTCTGTCATGTGGAAGCTGACAACCAAGATCATGGTATTTCCAGAGGAGATCATCAAGTTTGATGCCCTTAGAGTAGAAGCAAATCCTCGACGTTTCCCATAAATGACGTTGCAACCTCCCTGCTGTTCCGTCATCATGTTTTGAGAGCAAGACCATAGCTGTGCCTTGTAGATCTGTCCACAGGATAGTTTCCTGACCGCATTGAATAACAGATGAAGGACTGGAGAGGTGGATTTCTTGAAGGACCCATAGCCTCCGGAACCAAGACCGAGAGAATAGATTTGCGATGGCGATTTCGACGAATTTGTTCAAACGTAATGGGATTGAGAAGTCATGCCAAGAGTGGTCGGAACAGCCTGGCCTGGGTTTGCACGCACCGCTCGACTCCCAGACGATATGCTGAGAAATCTTTCTCATCATCGCTATTGCCAGAGTGCTTCCTTCATAGGTTGGTCCTATCCAGGAAACGACTCTTGTAGCAAGTCTGAAAATGTCACCCATGCGTTTGACTTCGTGGTTGCGTTCTTCAATGTTGCTTTGATCGATACATATTGCGTCAATCCACATTGTGCGAGGTCTGTGAGGATATCGGAGATGGCGCAGTGCTTCGTCCAAATTTTGACCGATTGTTAAAAAGCCTTGATGTGAATGTCTGAGGTCCTCAGTAGAATCATTGATGGCTTGGACCGCCACGGTAGAAGCAGAATCTTGAGGTCCCCAGGTGTATGAGAGTGCCTCATAGGTAGGTAGAGCTGCATGCATCTGTATACTCTCACGGTCATAAGAACACGGACCCACGAGCGGGTCTGGATGGCTCCATGAAGTCTCGCCCGTATCATCATTGATGAAGAGAATCCGGCCTTCCAACGTATTGAATGCTTCCCAAGGCGACTCATCAGGCAGAGTCTTATTTATCTCCTCGAGAGAGAGTAGGCCTGAGTCGCTTTGAACAGGTGGTGGGATGAGTGGGCATCGAGTGATGTCGATTTTGATAGGGTCGTTAAATTGTCCAGGCCATATTGTGATGACTCGGATTTCATTATTAGCTTCATCCAAGCGGCGGTATTGAAACTTGGTCATTTCCAATCTGTGATTTAGTAAGCTGTAAGCTGGTGAGTGTTATTGTCAAGCGGCACTTTTAGTTTGATCCCGCAGGCGAGATGCATGTATTATGTTGTCCGATTCGAGGATATCGGGACCGAGGATAGTTGATTATACCCGATTCTGGCAATCTGTATTTTCTCATAGTGGCTGTGATGCTGTGGGCCTTGGATGACACGCAGGGTCTCTTCCAATTGGAGTCGTATACGGCTCGATCGAGATCACTATCTTCCTACGCCTCACAAGGCTGACTTTACATCCACACCAAGGTACTCCGCGCAAATTCCACAAGAGGCTAAGAAACTTAAATTGATCAATTTGTCTAACTGGGTATCCTTCCAAATAATTGCCATAAAATATCTAAGAGCTATGAAAGTCCGGCAAAGCGCTAAACAACGAGTAATCATAACAAACAGGGTCTAAAAATAGCGGATCAAACCGAGGCATCCCCGAGTCAACATTCCCACGCGTCGGTGACACAAGAGTCAAGTCTCCTCCCTGATCAGCCGCACCAGACAACGCTGGCGAGTTATTCGGAAGTGTCTGACACAAAGGTAGCGCATTCATCCTATCCATAGCGTCGGCGATGAGATCTGATGCACAGCAGCGCAGACGGTCGTACTCGGATTCCGCCATGGGCCATATCCGTCGTGCGCTTTTTAAACAACCCAGTACTAGAGTTACGCGGTTGTAGTGGTGTTCGAAACACTCGTCTGGGTGGCCTTGGGAGGTGGCGAGCTGGATGAAACCGCAAAGTGCCAGAGCTGGTATGACGAAGGGTGTGTGCTTGGGGACGTTGGGACAGAGCGATATGCAATCTGAGATACGTCTTGATGCATCTGTTGCTTTTATTCCTTGGATTAATGTCGTGGATGATGAGAGAGGATGGTTCTGTGCGATTGGTAGAAATGGATCTTTGCTATCTGCTAAGAGAGAGTGTAGATTGCTTCGGGGGAGATGTAACAGCATGCTGGCGAGTGCGATGATCATGTGTGCCTGAAACATCATCTCATCGATATTTCCATACGAGTCAACAATCTCCAGTTTGCCCGGTGGTAAATGGTTCGACCAGCTTAGAAGAGCGTTCTCGATCGATTGGGAATGGTCATAGCTGCTGTTCTTTAGCTGGTTCAGTAACAAAACTCGACCGAGAATCGTGGCTGCTTCGATGCGATAACTAAATGACGAGAATGTCACATCGCCGGTCGAGAGCACCCGTCGTTTAAATTCGAGAACATGATGAGGCTGGGGGATGTCGAGTCGACCTGTGTAAAACGCCTCTTCGCAAGGCAAGCAAACCTTTGGAGGAACGCTGCTGCATCCAAGATTCATCGTCTTTGGTGGTATAGCCATGAGAATATCCGTGACGTAAATCTCCCACCACGTCCTTCTCAAGCTCTCTGCTTCAATAGGGTTGTCTAGTTGTCTCGCTGCAGCAAAGTCGTTGAGGTGCATGCCGAGATCCATAGCCATTCTCGTGCACTGCCCGAATGTTTTACTCGCTGCATCGAGATCACCGCCGAAAAAGAGCAGGATGGAGTAGATGAGAAGAGACTGGACCATGCATGTCGAATTGTCTGTCATGGATAGCATATCTGTCGTCACAGCAGCACGGAGTTGCGCGTTGGGTCCTGAAGGGGCGTAGTGAGATCCAGCAAAATCCACCATGCGTCGAAGATACGGTGGGTAGTTGCGAGATGTGAAGACAGAGCTGGGAACAAGAAATGGATGCGCATTGTGAAAGTTTTCGTAGTAGAGCCGAAGAAGTCTGTCGTTGTCGGATGAGGGCTGGATAGGTGCTTGCGTATTCATACCCAAATTGGTGCTCTCAATTGCTTGCGATATCAGACCAGGGTCTAGGTGATGGTAGAATGCCATGGCGGGATCATTAGAAGGCTGCTGTACTGAAGCTGGTCCTTGAGTTTGATGATCGCTCGCGCGTCTATCGCTGTGTGAACTTTCAGATACTGAACTCTGGTGCGTTTGTCGCCGGGTGAGTTGCGGTAATCCATTGCTAGAAATGGCATCTTGGGTCAATCCAGACGAGGGCAACGTATCTTGCGACGAAGAAGTTGGCGTGATGGGCAAACTAATGGGATTCACAATTACAGACTCTACAAAACCAGTAGTAGACGGCTGCTCGCTGTGCGAAGATCTCATCATGAGTCTTTTCGGCTGCGTCTCAAGTATCGAAGAGCGATGCTTCTTTCTGCGTCCGCCGCGTCGCGACGGCTCGTAGAAGCAAACTTGATTTGTCTCTGTGCATCGTGAACAAGATGGTTTCCCCGCATCGCATTTGAGGTGCTGCTTTCTGCAGACGGTGCAAGCGAGGGTCGCTATACCAGTCGGTTTGACTGATGGCGATGAAGATGTTGATGATATTGCCATTGCGACGCTGGTGTAGAAATGGGAGATGGTTAGAGTGAGGATGGGTGGATTCGTGGTCAGAATGAGTCGGCGATTGAACAAGATAAGCGAATTTTGCTGGGTAGGACAACGTGTAACGTGAGAAGAGATAAGACAATGATGTCCTTGGAGTGGTCAAAGATAGGGCATTCAATTGTTTGCTCTATCTGTGTGAATATCTGATGATGGTGGGCGAAACATCATATCACTTTGACATGTCTGAGTATCATGTTATCTCAAAGAAGCAGGACCAAAAAAAATGAAACCCCGACTTTCCAGGTGGATGCTCACCGACTTATTAGAGAAATCTGACTGGTAGATGTACCGATAAGCTCAGACGTGAACAATCCACACCAAGACCAGGACAACATGGAATCTCTGTCATTGTCTTTCCATCTTCAAGATCTCCTGATTATTTTACAAGACACCGTGTCATCTGACACTTGTCTAGGTTCTAAGACGTTCTTGAGTTGATGATTGAACTCAATATCGATGTATGTACACCAAATACTAGCCCTGACCTCGGCAGTTCAGTCGCCGAACAAAGGGCAGAAGCGGATATCTCCGGCTGTTGATCGTTGAGGTTTACACCAATCATCGTTGACTTTGAGTCCCCGAATACTATCCCTTGACATCTGTGCTCAGTTACACCGTGTTCGGCGATTCAATACCACTAAACGAACATTGGATTGTTTATATGAAGTCTGTACTCACCGTAAAGCTGTATCAGATATCTTCTAGATAAGTTCCAGAAATATTAAATTTCTCATATATCAATTTTATTATTTTTGTTTAGCAATTCCTTCACAATGGCTGCTGTTTCTTCCCGGTTCGCTCCTCTACCGCTGACCCAGCCTCAAACCTCATGCAGGTCACAGGCTTCAATCAACATTGATGGTCCCAAAACATATACCTTGAACAATTTCATCGACGACGTTAAAGTTCATCTTGGAGAGTCTGGTGGTATTGGATGTGAAGACGTCGATGAAGATTATATCATCTCGCTGGCAAAGAAGTACACGTCAAATCCGAATGATTGGGCACGCTACTACCACAACTGTCCCGGCAAAAATTACACGCGCAATGCGATTATCAACATTAACAAAAAGGCCAATATTGTAAGGCACTTGTTACTTGCTTGATGGAACTGGGACTAATTATCTGTAGCTATTGTTGGTATGGAACCCAGGCAAAGGATCGCCAATTCATGATCATGCCAACGCACACTGCATTATGAAGGTGCTCGCTGGCGAATTGACAGAAACTGTCTATGATATGCCAGAAACAGGTTGTGAGAACCAGCCTCTATCAATCAAGAGCGATACTACGCACCAAGCCGACCAAGTTACATATATCTCCGACAGCATTGGCTTACATCGCGTGCACAATCCCCATCCCACCAACGTGGCTGTTTCTCTTCACAGTATGTTATCTTGTATCCTCTTACTGAATGAATTTCTGACCCAATGTCCTAGTCTACACACCACCCAATGCTGCGGACATTGGTTACAACATCTTTGACGAGTCGACAGGCAGAGCGAGCTTTGTTCCCAAAGCACAAGTGCACTAGAGAAACTCGTGAGAGCTTTACTTTGATACCCCAGATATTTTAGAGATTGGAGCGTTGTATTATTTTTGCATTTTACGTTTTAAATAGCTAGCCATAATAGACCTAAGTCTCAAATACAATTTCCATGTCTTATAGAACTGTATGCCATCATACTGTCTGCAAGCGGTATAGTTGCTTACATATCTTCGCGATTGGCTGTGTGTTATCTGAGACTCTTGCTTGGTCAGCTTCCGCGGAAGCGCTGCTTACCTCCGTCAACCAGATCTCCTGCTCTAAATAACTCCCACGGAACCTCTTCACAACTCATCGACTTGATATGTGACCGAATTAGAACTCTCCCAGCAACTATCATTCGTGTACTAAAGAACAGAATGCAGTCTGTTAATCGTCCCCGAAAGGTACGGCGACCAGCCGAGATAACAGCACAGTCCCATGCTTACCAATCCAGGCTTGTGATCTTTGCTACACGCGAAAGATTAAATGCGACGGACAGCAGCCTCAATGTTCAAACTGTGTCAATTACAAGACTGCCTGTACTCATGCGGCTCGGAGCAGGAAATGGAAGCCCAAAGCCCAGCAAAATGTTCAGCGTTCAGAAGCAGAAGAGATTCGAAGTCTGCGGGCACAGATGCAGCAATTGCAGGTGGAGCTCGTATGTTCTAGGATTGTACTTAAGACCCAGGAGTTACTAACATGAATTACAGGCTGGATACCGGGAGCAAGATGAAGCACTTATAGCTCCGATACCATCGCAGGAAATGCACATCAGTGATGAGTTTATGGAGGCCGAGAACTCAACCAACAGCATGAAACTTCCCCCACTACAACAGACCATGCATATGACCGGCATCTTTCTCAACACTTTCAACTCAATGATGCCACTCTTTAATCCTGACTCACTTCTACGCCTCATCGGAGAAACCTACGCAGTACAACCACGACAGCGTAATCCTGTCTCATGGGCCGCCATTAACGTTGTATTAGCTCTAGCGTGTCATCAGATGCCTGATGACAGTGAGATGAGCCCTGAATATGGCACAGCAAACGACTACATAAAGAAAGCTCAATCGGTCATTTGGACTGTAACGCTAGGCGAAACTGGAATACTCAATATTCAGACACTGATTGGCATGGCCATGTTGCTACAAACAGCCAACGACACAACGCCAGCCTTGGTTATTATATCAGCAGCTATGCGCCTCATTCATAAAATGGGATTACACAACCGCATCTCTACAGAACATCTGAGTCTCATCGAGCAGAGGCAACATGCTTACGTCTTCTGGTTAGCCTACATAGTGGATAAGGATCTGAGCCTGCGAGCACAACAACCTTCAGTACAGCTCGACGACGATATCGACCTCGACCTACCGACGGAACTGCCAGGCGTTTGTAACGGTGATTCTGAAGCAGGCATTGTTACGACAGTTGATGGGAATATGAGGCTGAACTATCTCCTTGCTCGAATACAACTCGCCAATATCCAAGGCAACGTATACGATCACCTGTACTCCACGCGCGCATCAAAACGAACACCAGAAGAAAGGAAGATATCGAGGGAAAGAATAGTCAAAGCTCTTGATGACTGGAAAGGATCGATCCCCTCAGACTTCAACGGGGCCAACGTGGTTACCACTACAAGCAACAATCCTTCAGTCGCAGCCTTTTTCTGCGTACTTCATACACGAAGCCTGTTGTGTCTGAGTCTGATCACTAGATCCCATGCTTGGGATGAACAATGGGTCGGTAGTATACGCGCATATGGAAGAGGGACGCAAGCGCTACAACTACCCAGTGAGTGGACTGCGATGGTCGGCGAAGCGAGAAATTATATGATATTATACGAGCAAGTACACCAAAGACACAGCTGGCTGAAGTGGTGAGTCTACTAAACTTCGGTCATCAAAAACAGAGGCTGACACCTACAGGTTTGCCGCATGTACATATATCTCAGCGATGGTCTTACTGACAGCAAACAATCTGAGTGACTCTCAGCATGTGGACTTTACTCAGGACACTGATCGCATTGAAAGAGCACTTGCGTGGTGCCAGGATCACTTCAAAGATAAGCCATGCAAGATGTCTGCTATGCTTGGAGACGTTTGCACTGAAGCTGTGGAAGCAATGAGGCAGAGGCGCACGAACAATGTGGCTGCGGCTGTTGAGGATATCTGGTTTACAGGGTTTATTGGCGACAGAGGAGCGATTTGGTAAGAGACGGCTGAATTCGACAAGAACGAGCGTAATGGATATCCAAGTCGACCATCATTATTGCACGGCACCATGAATAAGTGTAACCAATGTATTAAATCTCCTCAACTATACCCCTTCACCTAACCTAGCATACATCCCAAATATCTCCTAGCAACTATAACCACCGACCAATCATCATTCTCACAGTCGTCACACCACTTAGGTTCCAGTGATGCTGGTGATAGTAGGGTTTTTGGACCTAAACTCAACCGTGTGGCTGCCAGAGGTGTCCAGAATGTTGAGACCATAGTAGTCAGGTTCACTGTCGAAGAAGGTGTAGTTGTAGGTGTCTCGAGTGTTGATGGTGAGCTTATACTGGTAGATAGAGTACCAAGGCGCCTTCTCAAACTTGTACCAGGTGATGGCTGTCTTGTCCTGGATTTCAGCAGAGGGGGCGCCCTCGGTACCAACTTGCCAGTGAACGTTGACGTTGAAGGGGGGACCCGAGGCAGAAGGCGCATCTTCTCCTGATGGGCCTTCGGAAATGTCGTAGTCGGAGGCCTTGACGCGGTAGTCTTGGCCATTCTCGCTCTTGAGGTCGAGCCAGCCGACCTGAGCGTCTTGGGGAACTTCTTGGGAGATTTCAGCCATCTTGAAGAAGTGATGTTTGAAGTTGGAGGATATGAGGAAAGAGAAAGGTGTTTGGATTGTAGTGATTGTTTGTTGGGATGTGAAGTTGTTGTTGCTGATGAGTTGATCAAAGGACAGGACTGTTGGCTTTATTTATATTTTTATGTTGATACGTTTCTCATCATATGTCTCTCTCTAGATCAAAGACTCAGCGGCTGCAGTTGAAGCAAAGCTAATCCGCTACAGCGTACCATACCAAAGTACCTTTCAGTTCCTTGGCCTCTATCTAGTTCATCGCTCGTTGCGCGTCTCACACATCATATTCCTCAATCTTGCGTGACAAGCTGGAATGGGTTGTATCGAGCATGAAGCTTAGACCTTACAGGAAACTCTATCAATAGTTCAGTCAATAGTGCTCTGTAGGAGGAATAGCGCCGAAGTTAGCGCAACCGTCCGGTGAAAGGAATTCCCGATAGGGTTCAATCGCGAACGGTGCGGCCCATTTCAGCGCCACAAAAAGAGGGGAAGTGAATCATTAAAACACTGTTTCAGCATGCAGGTGGACGTAATTGACCCGGGAGACGCCGTTGAATTCTCAACGTGTTTAGACAATTGGTCGAGTTGCTAGCTGAGCAGACCGGAAGCTCCGAGACTAAGCAGTCATGTTACTTAGATATAAATCTAGAACTAAATATTGCCATGGACTGAACCCAGCTGAAAGGTTGTGTAGATGGTATCAGGTTAGCTGCGTCGTTGCATAGCCCCTAAGCAACACACGCCCTCTCAACGGCCTCCTACTCGTGTCTAGGAGATAAGAGCTCCAAAAGAAGATACAGTACACATATACATATGCTCTGTCGCGTACATTCTTTGACGTAGTAAACCCAACAAGAAACCTTTGTCTAAATCACCCCATCACCTTTCACCATGGCTGCCTTGGTTGACAATCAGATGCCCACTACTCAGCTGGAAGACAGCAACGACGTTGAAGCCGGAGATGGTGACCTTGGCGTTGAAGTCAATATGTCTGTTGCCGGAGGCCCCTATGGATCTTTCCATGAGCCCATTCACGAGTCTCTCACTCTATCTGCCCTGATCAGCAGCAACTCCGGTGTCTCTCCAGGCACCACCGTCAAGAATGCCAGTAACCATGACTGGGAATACATTCGGGGCTCAATTTGGAATGATGATCCTGATTGCCAGCTGTTTGACGATTCTGTGAATCAAAACCACTCATACGCACTTGGTGCCGCTTGGTACAAAGCCTACCGTCAGGGACAAACAGATTGGAACCCCAATGCTATGGAGATGAACAGGCTCCGCAATCCCATTGGCCGTTCCCACTACGGTGATCTTCAATTTCTACACTGCATGGCCTCAAACCGTGGTGAAAACCCGGATGATACCAAAGCAAAGATCATGGTTTGGATGGAAGTCATGTACAAGCTGGCGACGGGCGAAGATGGCATCAACCCCGACACAGTAGTTTCGACCACGAGGCTATCTCAATTTTGCCCTCCAATGTCTCTTCCGCCGTCCTGGCTATCTTTGTCCTACTATTTGGCAAAGAACTCAAACTTTCAAGGGCTTGACATCAGGAGACGTGCTCTGGGAAGCATGTTCCACGTCATCCAAGATTCATACGCCATTGGTCATACCAAACGCGAGCTCATGAACAAAGATGACAAGGTCTCTGATAGTAAGTTTGAACAATAGCCCGCTAAGACAGAACTTTGACGCTAACTACAAATTTAGATCCCCTCAAGTTCAAACAAGGTGTGGCAGATCGTTGGGGACCAATCGTCAACTTCCACACTTATTTTGGTCAAGATGGGGACTCCCATTCGCACTATGACCACTCTAACGATGGTGTCCCCGATCCTAGTAATCTAGGCAATCTGGAGCAGTGGAACAGTCTGATTGGATGCCGCGACGCAGCTGATAAATGCAAGGAACTGGCTGAGAGGAAGAATGCTGGAGAGAAGTGGGACAGTGTGAGGGAATGGCTTGATACTAAGGTGTTTGCCTTGTCGGAGAATAAGACTGCTTCTGATAGTTCCGTTCTGTAGGAGAAGCTAAGAATAACCGTAGGGGACTGGACGGGTACAAGACTGTTGCGTAATATAGCGAATACAAATGGGAATCTCGTGGCTAAACGAGTGTTTTGTCTTGAAGTAGCTCCCGAATCTCCCAGGTTAAGCGTAAAGTTACATCAGTTTATCGATAGGAAAGATGTTGAAAAAAAAAACCAGCTCGTCTCCTGGATTCCTCTGATGCAACCACAACCTAGATTTGATCACAGACCAATGGTTCGTGTCACCCCGCGGCCAATCTCGGTCTAGTGATCACGAACATCTGCCGGCGATGGCAAGGATGGGAAGGCAATGGACTAAAATGGATAGGCGCAGTAGTTGAGACTATCGAATAGGCTAGTTTTCAGCTATCGAAATCTCCGTTAACCATCCAATCGTTTCAGTATTGCGAGTACACATGTTTCAACCCTGGCCATCAGCCAGCCTCGTCAACAGAAACCACCTCAATCAATCCACTACCATACCAGGAGGTTACACTCCAGAACATAGGACCTACCGTTCCATTCCTCGGGGTAAGACTTTGTGCCCGTGTTTGGAACTGCCAATTTAAGTCAGCGCTAAAGTATTGAGCTGGTGACCATATTTCGCCGTCATTCCTGCCACAATCGCCGATTTCTCATCTTGTTCCCCATCTCGCGAAATCTTCTCTGCACTCAAACTTTCAGGATGGTCAACATCACTATCAATGGAAACACGGTTAACACCAATGAATTGCCTGCTGAGCTTCCACAGACAGCGGCTAAGACCAACTTTATCCTGATCCAAACGTATAACCGCGACTTGAATTCGACTGAAAAGCTTGAGCTAGCGGACCTTGATGTCGACATCCAGGAATATGTGGCTCAATTCACCTACCTGTGTCGCTATGAGAAGGAAGATCTCAAGCCAATCCGAGCGAAACGATTTGTCAAGAGTGTCACCATGTAAGTACTACGTCCTTTTTGGAAGGAAACAACTGACAGGTCCTAGCTATCTGCGAGAGCTGAAGAGTACCATATCACTCAAGGACATGGTAGAGAGAGAAGCGGACAGAACATTCTATAGAGTCGACTGTATTCTCCACGAGACTCCCAATGTCACTGCTGAGAAGCTTGCTCCGGAGATAGCCGAGAAGGCCGGAGTGGACATCACAAAGCTTGCCGTTTCTCCAGTGAGAATCAGGCTTACTGTTCACCAAGACAAACTTGAAGCCCTTGCGAAGCTTGACAGCATCAGTCGCATTGAAGAGGTCCGACCAGACGAAGTACTCAATGATCTGGCTCGCGAAACTCTCAATGCCAATATTCTTGCTCTATCCACGTCCTACGAAGGAAATGGTCAGAAAGTCTGCGTTGCGGATACTGGCTTCGACCAGGGCAAGATGGCAGACGAGATGGGTATCCAAGTTCATCCGGCTTTCAACGGTCGTGTCGAGCATCTGGAGGCACTCTGGCTTGGAGACAGCAAAGATACCGCAGGCCATGGAACGCATGTATGCGCATCAATCTGTGGAAACGGCCTTTACAAGAATGGCGATATTCGTGTTCGAGGAGTCGCACCAGGCGCGACTCTCATGGTTCAATCTATCGCCCAAGTATCCAGAGATCCTAACAAGGGAGCAATTGAAGTCCCCATGGACCTAGGCCTTCAGCTTTTCTCCAACCCTTACAAGCTGGGCTATCGCATCCACAGTAACTCGTGGGGCAAGGTCTGGGATGCGAAGACTGGTCAACTAGGTTACGAGGGTCAAGCGTGGGATATTGACAAGTTTGTCATTGACCATCAAGACTTTGTCGTTCTGGTAGCAGCTGGGAACAATGCTGAAAAGGCAAAGTCCAAGAGCAACCATATAGGTGCTGCTGGTTCAGCGTTCAACTGCATCACAGTTGGGGCTACAGGAACAACACGTCCCAACAATGACTATGGATTTGACAACGAGGTTGGTGCGAAGCCAATGACACGAATCAACGACACAGCCAAGTTTAGTAGTAGAGGACCGACCAAACCTGGCCGAGACATCAACGGCAATGAGTATGCAGGTAGAATCAAGCCTGATGTGGTAGCTCCTGGTGTGGCCATACTGTCGGCCGCGTCAAGAGCAATGGCCAAGGATTCAAGAAACAGGGTGATGTATGGACGTACGGGGGATGATGATTGGACCTTTATGTCAGGTACGAGCATGTCAACACCTCTTGTCGCAGGCTGCGTGGCACTGCTTCGCGAAGCCCTGAAGGAACATGGCAAGGAGAAACCTAGCGCCGCGCTTATCAAGGCATTACTTGTCAATGGCGCTGTGAATTTCTCTGAGCAACTTGGCCTTGGGCTGGGCTATGACTACGATCAAGGGTTTGGCCGCGTGGACATCGACAGTTCGATCTCTATGGTGAAGCTGTCTTCCTTCGTCGATGGTGGAAAGCTATTTGAAGACACACGGTTTGACGTGGCACCTTTACGTCAAGTCCCTGAGGAAGAGAGACGATGGGCAAGCTCTCTTATTCCTGTTCCTACTGGACGGAACCGACTGACTGTGACTCTTGCGTACCCGGACAAGCCAGCGCAGTCGGGATTGATGCAGAATGATATCAATCTCATTGTACTATCGGGAGGAGCTGAGAGACATGGAAACATGGGTAAAGGCCCAGGCTACGATCATACCAGTAAGTCCAGCTCTATTTTAGAGTGGAATAAGCTAAACACGTTGCAGATAATGTCGAGAAGATCATCTGGGAGAATGTACCGGGCGAGACATTTAAGATTGTCGTTTCTATCTGGAATAATATTGATGTCAAGGCCCCTACATCATTCGCCGTAGCATGGGATATTCGACCTTTGGCGAGACTTTAATTCTATTATTATTGACTTAGACTTTATTTATTTCTTAATACTGAAGTTGTCCTTTTCGAGAACTGTGAATGTTATCTCTACACAACGTGAGGCTACCACGGAAGAAAGTAACGTAGCAGAACATAATGATTGGCCGTCATCAATTATGGGACAGATTCCATGATGTCATTGTCATATTTGCTACCTGTCAGACACGTTACTTGAACCGAAGGGTCCATATTGTACACCATTCTCCGCTTTAGCCTACGTTGGCAGATAATGTCCGATGTCATCAAGTCCCCGAAACGGTGCTACAGGATGGAGCAACATCCGACGTGTACCACCTCGATTATCGATCACTCCAAATACCCTGGATATCGTCCTTGGCGACTCGGACATAAAGTGGTGACACAAAGCCGTCTTGGCTACCTCACACCGCCAAGATATTCTCCAACCAAATGACAACAAATACACTCTGGGCATAAAATATGCCCACAACTTGATTTCAATTGGTGAAGCATCTCGAAGGATTTCACTGATAGATAGTGCTTGGGCCCTGGGCGTCGATCACTTACCGGGTTGATTCCGGTCTTCGGACTGGCGTCATAGAGTTTTGTGGCTTTCTTCGATGCATACTTCGGTGCATATCATAAACGCCATGCCGCGTGGCCACTTTGTAAATTCCGAATCGCTTCTGAGAATGAGTATGAGATTAGTATTACGATTCAGTGTTATCTCTGTGTCTGTTGCAACATAGCTTGTCTCTTGCCACGTTGAAAACATTCTCCACTTGCTCAGCTCCGCTTTGCTTCTTGACGTATTGTGATTCTTGGCCCCCAAAGCTCGGCGATTTCTGCTTTGACCTTACCTGCATATCTATGCCTTGATCCCACCAGTTTCAACCACAGCCTCAAGATCAGAGGTTCAGTTACCAATCAAGCCCTTAAAAATGCGAGATCATCACCAAGAAAGACTTATAGTCTTGGAATTCCACTGCAGAGAGTGGCTTTTGTTCAAAGGGACCACACGGACATTATGTGATGCTGACATGCTCATCGCCAAGAACAGGCATACGTCAGCTTGGGCGTCATTGAATTCTCCATGTGGTCAACTTAAGGGTCCTTTCTCTTTGTCTTTTTAACTTTCGGACTTAAGCCACGAGTTTTGTCAGCATGTCCGTTCCCCAAGTCCATGGATGGCGGGATCCGAAACCCGAGTTTGCCGGAACACGTAGTGTATCGGGACATTTAAGCTTATTCAACGTAGTATCAGACAAGGGTTATGTCATTTACTGACTGATGAAAACGCGGGCAACGGCTTTCATAGATCGTTTTAATATTTCATAGGTGAGAATGAATAAATATTGCATGTGAAATTCAGCCCGTTGAGGCTCTCTGCCTTATATGACGTACGTTACAGCGAGCGCTCTATCTGATCGTTTATGGTAATTGCTCGCGCTCTTCGCTCTCCGAGCCTGACAGCCTGTTAAGCTGAACAAACATCCAACAGGTACATACCTGCATCACTGACGAAGTGTGAGTGGCTCAGCTGCCTTGGAATATGCCGATCATGCCGAGGCTGCTTAAGGCCTTGGCTTCGCTAACTGGCCAAGACCCATGCCTACCATCTCCGTCCCTGTGTCATAGATGGGGGCCGAAACCACGAGCGTCTTATATGCTGAAATTCCAGTAAACGTCCGCTGCAGAATGATGTGCTTTTCTCCAGAAACGTTTTATCATAAACGGTATCTGGTCAAGCAGCTATGAGTCTCTTGAACCTTTTTCTATTACTTGTCCTGCGGGTATTTCCTCTTCTTCAAGTCCAAGGTAAGTGACCCACAACAAGACTCGATCGACATCTCGTGTCAAGTTCAATCTGCTGACATCACCAGCGCTGTCGAGAGCTAGGGACACAGTTGATCAGTCGGCGGTTATCGACACACTCCGGTTCTCACAGGATCCCCACACTATCGGTGCCACTTCTTCATTCCAAGTAGGATTCGAAGTTCCCTATGAACGACAACATATCACTCTTAACTTGCAACCATCACGGCACGTGTTGACACAGACAACAAACATCGAGCACCTCAAACCGAACAAGAAATATGGCCAGGTCATGGACATGAAGGGCAGCAGCCCGTTGCTATTTAAGGGCGCTGCGTTTGTAAATAACGACGATGAGCAAACACAACGGAGAGTAGGGTGGGCTCGGATAATGGTACGATATCGGGAGGGACGACATGTACTCGAGGGTACCTTTACCAATGACGGCACTTACCACCACATTTCTCTTGATTCCAATTATAGAAGGACGCGACGACTTGAGACCAGCACACAGAGCGAAACGAAACGAAGAATGATAGTGTGGAAGGAGTTGGCCGGTAGTGAGCACGATGCTATACTGCAACGGTCAACTTCGGAGAAACCAAGCTGTGAAGCCCAGCGATTCGATTCTCAGCAACTTGTATCCGAAGAGGTTCTTCAAGACGAGGATGACAGCAAACCGAATCCTCTACCTGGTCTCTCTCGCCGAGAGATTCCCGACGATTGGTTCAACCCGGCGTCCCACATCGGTGACACTGACGGATGCTTTTCATCACGGCGAGTCGCTCTGATCGGAATCGCCGCCGACTGCTCGTACACGGCCGAGTTTGACAGTATAGAAGATGCTCGCGATAACATTGTCTCAATAGTCAATGCTGCATCTCAGGTATACGAAGACACGTTCAACATTGCCTTGGCTATCAAGAACCTGACTCTGGCTGACCCTTCCTGTCCCTCGGTAGCCTCGAGCGCCATACCCTGGAATCTTCCATGCACCGAGCGCATGACTATAAACAACCGCCTGAATATCTTTACCAGATGGAGGAGCGGATTTCGCGACAATAACGCGGTATGGTCCCTGTTCACGGCTTGCAAAAAGGACACAGCAGTTGGAGTTGCCTGGATCGGCAGTCTTTGCAACAAATCTCAACGATCAACTTACAGCAGAGGAGGCACTGCGTCAGCAAACGTCATTGTCCACACGGCACTAGAGTGGCAGGTCTTTGCGCATGAGTTGGGTCATAACTTTGGCGCCTCTCACGACTGCACATCCACTGAGTGTAGGAACGGTCGCTCTAGCTCTGACAACTGTTGTCCACTCAGTCGATCCACGTGCGATGCGCGTAACCAATACCTTATGAACCCGCATGCTAGTCGGGGAATTGAAGAGTTTTCGCCTTGTACTATTGGAACAATCTGCACTGCCATCGAGGAGGAGGACATCGACACAAGCTGTCTTGTTGATGAGGATGATATCCCCGACATCAACGATAGCCAGTGCGGCAATGGAATCGTCGAGCCTGGAGAGGCATGTGATTGTGGAAGTGATTGGCAATGCCGTTCAAATTCTTGCTGCGATCCAGACACATGCCAACTTCGAAGCGGCGCCGAATGTGATCCAGCCTCTGATGGCTGCTGCACCGATGAGTGTCGCATAGCTAGCAGTGGTAGGATATGCAGAGCAAGTACGGGAGATTGCGATCCTGAGGAGCGTTGTGATGGAAGTTCAGGTAAATGTCCTATTGACGAACAGAGCTGCGATGACCAAGATGGTCCTGATGACGACTCTGATGGAAGTTGGTTCGATAATAACCGCACAGCTGTCATTGCTACGGCAGCTTCGGTTGGTGGTTTGGCCTTTCTTTTGGTACTTTATTGCATTTTCCTGTGCGTGAAGAAAAAGAAGAGGGATAAGAGGCAAAGGGAAGCGAAACTTCGCAGTGGAAGTATTAGCGATGGACCGAATGCGCCATCTTTTGATCAGACGAGAGGGGTTTCCCAGATGCCGACTGTGCCTGGGATGGCGCATAGATATGGATAGTTTGGTCAAGGGAGTTTTTGGTATTGGTGTTTTGATGGATTAGATATCATGGGTATACGATGAAATGGAATGTTTACGAATTTGTAAATCGTTTATGCTTGTGGCTACCTAGGCATGTGAAGCAGTTGTGGTGTAAAGATGAGCGAACATGAGGGCGCAGTAGAACAAGTAGCCAGCATCCATTGAACTTGGCCTTCATGATGCATAATGCTCAATGCAACTACCGAGTTCCGGCATTGCCAAGTAGTGTGTTGATCGAAACGGAACTCGGTGTTGCAAGCAGGTTAGTGAATTCAGTTAGACGCCGATATCATGCTGCACGTCGAACCTGTAGATAAACAATGACCTTACCCATCACGGACTTGGTGCAAGGTACGGAGATACTGCGGCATTTAAACCCAGCAATCAATCGCATGATTTGCCGGTGGACATCAGGCAACTGATTAGAAGCCTGTCACCACCCCAGGATATAAAACGTTTACTAAGAGATCACCAATTTAACTTCCCCGCACGATGGCGGCAAGAGGTCAAGTTTACTGTGATAGCTGGCATTGACACTACCTCCTGCATTCAGCCGATCTGCATTGCTACCCTGGGGTAGGATCGAGCCGGGACGGTAAGGATGAATAAACAATCCACCATCCCGTTAGGGCTTGTTCCGTTCCGCAAGTGAATGTTTTGAGTGGCGCGGTTGTGTTCAAGGATCGGTCTTTTAGTGGGATGATGCTATGCTTGGTCTTCGTATCAGTGATTCTTGGTTGAATGCAGGAGAGTCGCTTATACAGAGCGGACTATTCCTGCCCAATATATAACATAGTACAACCTGACAAGGTAAACTCGCATTGTGTTAAGCAGTTCGAGTCATGCTATTGAACAGATGTCGGACGAATCTCCATATCAGTAGTCAAGAGTGTTATAAATGATTACCAAACATTGTTTACACCTGATGAAGGCGAAAGGTGAAGCTTGCCAAGACAAATTCAACAAGATATAAAAGTAGCCTATCTACTCGTCAACAATTTAGTTCTTCATCCTGCCAACCATCTACCTTAGTCCAACAAATACAACTCCTCTACTCTCATCAATAGCAACAATGTTCCCCACCATGAACCTCTTCACCCTCGTTCTCGCCATCCCTGCTGTTCTCGCCGCCCCCGCAACTGAGACCAGAGCAGCTGGAAAACAGGTCCTGGCCTGTGCTTGTGCCAATGACGCAGGCCAGACTAAGCTCGACGGTTACTGCCAATACATTGGCGGCGGCCCTGTCAATCTTGACGGCCAGAGCTACGTAAGTATTCATCGCCCGAAACCTTTGCAGATACCGATTGCTAATAATTTGCAGTGCTTCCCTGTCGCCAAGTGGTCAGAGTACATGGATACCCGCTTCACAGCCGAATTCTGTCCTGGCTACGCCCCTGGCTTCCCTAAGCCTGTTTGCAAGACTGTTACTGTTTGCCCTGTGATTGGCGACTACCAGGATATCTGCTAAGTTGGATGATATTGGATATGAGGGCCGACAGCGATTCGGATGGACTTGACATTTCATCCATTGCTCAGCTCTTTGGTCTACATGTTGGGTTTCCGTTGTCTTCGTGCTACCATGTAGTTATATTTTCTCACGGTATATATTTATCTCTACCATTTAGACTCGACCTTTCGTAGTGACAGTTAACACCAATTTTATACCATACGGTCTATATTGCACTGAACGCCCCGTTATGTTATCCGTTTAAGCTAATTAATAGATGTGTCACGACGTTGTGAATTGTCAGCCTAGCTCATGGTTGGAGCAGCTAGGATCTGCAAAACCCCCTTGCTTTATTGTCTTGACTATCGAAGTAAACGTTACCTGTCCATATGCAGTGGGGGCAGTAACGGTGGCTAGGTGATGAGATCAACATCTCTTAATTTAGACTATGGAAATCGTCGCTTTGCATTGTGTTCGTCTCTTCCAGCGATACATGTACTATTTTAACCAATCAAGGACGATTGATCTACAACAGCTACGTTCTCAATGAAGGCGCTTTGAGACAAATTGCCTGTTATTCTACCAAGGTCTCACAATTTGCGGGCTTACCATTTGACACAGGAGGTTTTCGACCGAGGGGGTGAGACAGCAGTAGGCCACACAACGTCATTGTAATGGCAGTGTCTCTGAATGCCAAGGAAGATGATGGAAGAAAAAGAAAGCAAGTGATTGAGTTATGCAGGGCAATTAAGAGGTCCAATGAATATATAATTCTGATTGCTACCAATCCAAAGTTGGTTTCCATATCCATCCTTCATCATCTCTCTCTTCTTCGCTATGAAGATCACATTATCTACATGGCTCGCAGGAGTCTGCCTTCTCCCTTCCACTCTTGCTTTCCCACAAATCAGTCCTGAACAGCTCAAGGCTTATCGCCAACACGCTGAAAGAGCACCTGAGGCTTGCCCATTCGCGCAGAAGGAGAAGCGAGCTACCACGTTCGATGCCAAGAAGCAACGCATCAGCGTCAGTGGTCAGCATGCCTTCCGTGCGCCCCAGGCCGGTGATGAGCGAGGTCCTTGTCCAGGTCTAAATGCTCTCGCCAATCACGGATACTTGCCTCACAATGGAGTCGCAGACATGCAAACCATTATCCAAGCCACGAACGAAGTCTACGGAATGAGTCTTGACCTGGGAGGCTTCTTGGCTGTCTACGGCACCGTAATCAACGGCAATCCACTCTCGACCAGTCCTGGCTACTCCATTGGTGGCCCCAGCCGCTTTAGCCAAAACATTCTCAACGGGGGCGGCATTCTCGGTACTCCTTCTGGCCTCAGTGGTAGCCACAACAAGTACGAGAGTGATGCCAGCTCCACTCGTGGTGATCTCTACGTGGCCGGCAATAACTTTCACCTCATTCTTAGTCGCTTTGAAGAATACTGGCGCGCCATCAAACCCAACACGCCTGCTCCAAAACAATACACCGCCCTGGCGCCATTCCACTATAAACAGTTCCAGGACTCGGAGAAAACCAATAGCCACTTCTTCTACTCGCCTTTCGCTGGAGTCTTGGTCTCACCTGCTGGGTATTCATTCCCTCCGCGAATGATGGCCAACCACTCAAATGAGTACCCCGAGGGATATCTCTCTCGTGAAGTCTTTACCACCTTTTTTGGTGTCAAGGGAGATAAACCCGGTAATTTCAAGGTTAATCAGGGCTGGGAGCGTATCCCCGAAAACTGGTACCGCCGCCCGGTAGATGATGAATTCTCCATCAATGACTTTCTCATTGATGTTCTCGAGCACGCGACCAAGTATCCTCGTCTTTTAAGCATCGGTGGCAATACTGGCAAGGTCAATAGCTTCGCTGGTGTGGATATTGGCGACCTCACCGGTGGCGTCTTTAACACAGCTGGACTCCTCAAGCCCGATACTCTCGAGTGCTTCGCTATGCAGATAATCATGGCTGCTGCACCTGATTTTATCGGAAGTCAGTTCACTGACGTGAAGAAGGCTTTGACACCTTTGAGCGATAGGCTTCGCCAGCTTCTTGCGGGTAAAACGTGCCCCAAGCTGCAGAAGTATAACCATAAGCTCTTTGCTAAATACCCTGGCTACACTGAGCCTTATGGCAGTTACGCTGGTGTTTCCAAGGGTTCGCTTAAGGGTATTATTGAGACGACCAGGGGCATTCTGGGAGGACTTTGGCCAACTGGCAAGTAGACACTGAATACAGAGTAATAGGTACAGCATTAGTTAGAAGTCTGTTATAGTGCCTTTGAAGTTGAACTTCAATTTTTCAGGCTTTCATATGTTAGTATTAATGTTACTGTCTTTCAACAGTCAATTTACCAGTGTTTTATTTTGATCATGCGTAGTTCGTTTAGCTGAAATTGCGTAGTAGTATGGGACCAGTCGCCAGGGTACTCCTTTCGATGACTCGCCCGCCTGAGTCAGTTTATGGTCAAGACAAACACTTTGTCAACCAAATCGGAGACGATCTCAGTCACTAGCAGTAGATCGACAGCCTGTGATGTTGTTCAGCTCGTCAAGTTCATAGCGCAAGGCTAGAAGTTTGACGCCAGCGGACTAGGGGAAATGAGAACCTTGGCGCACCCACTCGTGGCAATGAAACAAATAATCCGAGGTTGCACGCACGGTTCGTATCGCGCCGCTAGTTCAGCAATTAATCGACAACTGCCGCTCTGTCCGGTGCGGTCGGACATTGAGTGGATTAGAGTTCAAGATTACAGGAACTGGTATGGGGATCGACGCTGGCTCTGCCCTTTATAGGTCCCTGCATGCCCCGGGATGGCGTTTCAAACCACGTTCTTCAAAAGCCACAATGCGGTTCCCGGTGCATATCATCAGCCTTTGCGTTTTCTCGGGTCTTGGCTTAGCAGCCCCATCGCACTCAGATCTTGAGAGTCGCCAGCTCATCGGTGGCCTTCTCAAAGGTGTTGATGGTACCCTAGAAACGGTCGTTGGAGGACTTCTCGGTACACTCCGCAAGGCGATTGACAGTGGCGACAGAGATAAAACATTGGATATCCTGCACGTCCTCGAACCTGCCAAGAAGCATAAGAATGTTGAAGAAACTTTTGCTGCCTTGGAGAAGATCTCAAAGTCCAAGCCCAAGACCATCATCGACTACAGCGCGCAATTGATTGTCAATGGTCTCATTTCTGGGAACACGCTAGATCTCTTCGCCTATGCCAAAGGCCTTGTTTCTGCGCAGAATGGAAGCAACAACAAGTAAGTTCTTATCTTCAATATATGCAGACATTTAACTAATAATGATTTAGGAACCGTAATCCTCCCAAAGAGGTCTACCCAAAGGTAGCAGACTGCGATGCCTCTTACACCACCTCTGAAGCAAAGCTTCGCGCCGCCATTCATATTCCTCCCACATTTACATACGGCGAAAAGCCCCCCGTCATTTTGTTCCCGGGCACTGGATCTACTGGTTTCACAACCTACCGTGGTAACTTTATTCCATTACTCACAGACGTTGAATGGGCGGACCCTGTCTGGGTCAATGTTCCAGTGCTGCTGCTTGAGGACGCGCAAGTCAATGCTGAGTATGCTGCATATGCGCTCAACTACATCGCTTCCCTCACCAAACGAAACGTGTCTGTCATCGCTTGGTCGCAAGGTAATATTGACGTTCAATGGGCGCTCAAGTATTGGCCTTCGACGCGCAAAGTCACGACCGACCACGTTGCCATCAGCGCTGACTACAAGGGCACCATCTTGGCCAACATTGGTGGTACCACCGGTTTGATCAACACACCTGCCGTCGTTCAACAAGAAGCCGGAAGCACATTCATCAACACTCTCCGCTCCAACGACGGCGACTCAGGCTACATCCCCACCACAAGTCTCTACTCTAGCCTTTTCGACGAGGTCGTTCAACCTCAAGAGGGTACCGGCGCGTCAGCTTACCTACTTGATGCTCGCAACGTCGGCGTCACCAATGCTGAAGTCCAAAAAGTCTGCACTGGGAAGTTGGGTGGTTCATTTTACACCCATGAGAGTATGCTCGCGAACCCACTCACATTTGCGCTTGCGAAGGATGCTCTTACACATGAGGGACCTGGAAAGATATCTCGACTTGACCTTGCCGACGTTTGCAATAGATCTTTGGCGCCTGGTCTCGGCTTGGAGGATTTGTTGATCACTGAGAATGCGGTCGTTATCGCTGCTCTTTCTCTGGTCTTGTATTTGCCCAAGCAGGTAGACGAGCCTGCCATTAAGCAATACGCTCTTGAGGCAACTGGCACTTGCTAGATAGTTTATTATTCGTTCAATTAATATGTAATCATCTAATACTTAGATTAACTATTTTTGTATCCCTCATTACAAAATGCATGCCAGTTGTGCATTTCTCCAAACCTAGAGGACCAGTGTTTTGTTTTAGCCATGTCTCTCCCACGCTAACTTACTCTGCCCTTCGATGAATTTGTTATAAATTTACTAAATGTAAGCATAACATACAGGGGTCGGAAATGGAAAGACAAAAAAAGGAAAAAAGAAATGCTGAATGCCTCCACACCGGATTGAACGATGGACCTTTGCATTACAAGTGCAACGCTCTACCACTGAGCTATAAAGGCTTTCCTTTTTGATATCTGCTGAGCCTGGTGATAGTGTATGTATAGCCAGGACTACATTTCTTTCTCATTAATCTGTATCAACACCGTCGTTTCATAACCAGAGACTACTGGTATCCTCTCAAATAGACACATTGGATACAATAATGCTGACCAGACTCTGGATAGTGTATTGGATACTTACCTCAATGCACTAAACACAAGAGAATGTCTTGCTAGTCTTACACACCGCTTCCTACGCACTGTATATACAATTTCCCTCCTCTTGAGACACTAAAGAGAAAGGTTACAGGTTGGAATTCCTGTTCAATTGTCGTCCAAGAACAACACAAAACAAAACAGCAAGATTCTCTTTCCAATTGTATGCTGTTTAAGCAGACAGAAGTAAGGTACTCACACCGACTGGACTTATAGCACTCTGGACAGGACTAACAATGTCAAACTATAAACTCATTGAGGACAGCCAAGTCTTTATAGTGAGAACAGGCAAAAAGAAACAGGTGAGGACCGAGCGTGGATCGAACACGCGACCTAGGGATCTGCAATCCCTCGCTCGTACCACTGAGCTATCGATCCTTGTAGTTCTTGGGAGTGGCGGTGTCTCACAGGGTCTATACCCATGGAGTTGGATTGTCTAGAGATCTAAATTGTATGTACTTTGGACAAATATGCTGTACAATAGCGGCTCATGGGCATCACTGCCTAAGTGGGTCAGCTCATTCAGAACACTTCGGTATTGTTGGCATACAAGCACGAGAAACAGCAGAATGGAGGCATTCAAGAAGAAATTATATTATCAAATCAAGTACGCTAACATCTATAATGGAAATAAGACAAAATGGCCAATTTTAGACCTCAATGTCAACCTCGTACCCGGCACCCTCTGTCTCCTGGCCCTTGATAATTTCATGCGCAATCTTCTCAGCCAATCCATAGACAGTTCCCATAGGATGACCAGGGATAAGCACGGGGAAGGAAGAGGCATCGACAACACGAAGACCCTGGACACCATAGACTCTAGCCTTGGAATCAAGGACGGCCATCTTGTCCTCCTTCTTGCCCATCTTGCAAGTGCAGGCGGCATGCCAAACAGTCATGAGAGTATCACGAAGAACAGCAAGAATCTGCTCATCAGACTCGTGCTCCTCACCGGGGTAGACTTCCTTGAGAACAGTATCCTTCAAGGGACCCGACTTGGCGACTTCGCGGAGACGACGGAACAGAGCGATGGCGACTTCTTGATCACCCTTGTCACCGAGGAAGTTGGGGTTGATGAGAGGCGCGTCGGAAGTCGAGTTGGACTGGAGAGTGATGTTGCCTCGAGAAAGGGGAGCGACGAGAGCACCGTTGATGCTGGTGTACTTCTTGCCGTCGGTGGGTTGCTGAAGAATGGGGAATGACCAATCTTCGGAGTAGACGTTAAGAGGGATGAATTCGACCTCGGGCCAGTCTTCAGGGAAAGCCTCAAGATCCTTGAGAGTCGAGTTGGAGAACTTGGATCTGTACTTCTCAGGAACCTTTTCCCATCCAAGAAGCTCGACTTGGTTGGATGTCAATGGGCCAGCTTGCTGCTGGATGTAGGCATCGAGAGCACCTTGGAAGACAGCGGGATCGTTGATAGCCACGCTAAGAGTGTCCTCGAGACCCTGAACCTCGAAAGAAGGTCCAAAAAGGATGTGATCCCAAAGGTTCTGTCCAACACCAGGAAGGTCCGCAACAACAGGAATGTCGAAAGCCTCCAAGTGCTCCTTGGGGCCAACACCAGATACCATCAAGATCTGAGGAGACTGGAAAGTTCCGCCGCTAACGATGACCTCCTTGCGAGCCTTGAGGGTGTAGTCCATACCGATGGAAGAGACCTCAACGCCAGTCGCCTTCTTCTTATCGTCAAAAAGTACCTTCTTGGCCAGACTTTGAGTGTAAACCTTGAGAGTCTTGAGCTTCTCATCCCGAGCAGCCTTGACAAAGTCATCAGATGCACTTCGAGTAACAGTCTTGGGTCGGACGGCGGTGGTTGTGTAAGAGTATCCGAGCAGGCTTCCACTGCTGAAGCCATCAATGCTCTTGAGTCCGAGTGAGTTGAGACCCTTGGCTACAAGGGCAGCCCATGAAGGAACATAGTTAGCGTAGCTGATTTGGACGGGGCCTCCCTCGGATGAGAAAGCGGATGCGTCGTAGTCGGTCTCGATAGAGGCGCCTCGCTTGGTGTTATCGGGAGGTGTGAATGTGGCGGTCTTCTGGAAGTGAGGCAGCATTTGATCCCATCTTGGGTTATTGTCAGAAACGTTCTTCAGATGATTCGAGGGTGTTAACTTACTGGTAGCTGTCGTCGCCGACTTCCTCGGCCCACTTAGCCATGGTGCCGTTGGTAGGTCGGTGGTAGACCAGAAAGTTGAGTTGAGATGAACCACCCAGGACCTTTCCGCGAGCATAGTGGATCTCACGGTCATCGGCAGATGTCTGTGGTGTGGTAGTAAATCTCCAGTCCCTCAAAGGGTTGGAGTCCAGAAGGCTGGAACCACTACCAGCTGTCACTCCACCAGGTGCTGTAGCAAGGATTGGCTTGGCAATTTCGAGAAAACCTCCAGCTTCAACGATGGCGACGCTGAACCCAGCTTTCGCCAATCGGTAACCAATGGTGTTTCCTGCGGTGCCTCCTCCTACGACAACGTAGTCGTAGGTAGCATCGACACCTGGGATACCACCCAATTCACCGAGCTTTCCAACCTTGAGTCCATCGCCAGCATAGGCGGACTGGATGACATGTTGTAGTGGATCAAGCAGTGTGCTGATGAAGGGACTCTCGGGAGCGGCCGTGACACATGTGGAAAGGCTGATAGCCAAGGATAAGGCTGAAGTGCAGCGCATGGTGGGCGATGAAAACGAATGAATGTGTTAAAGAGAGTGTCTCAAAAGAGTGTGTGGATGGTAACAAATAGAAGTGGCGAAGTTTGTTCTCATATACTCAATCTACAACAGCAGCAGCTTGTCAAAGAGGTGTCAGGTGTATCCCTTGCAATTCAATCGTGCACGGTAGCTCCGCAAAGGTTACAGAACTATCAGAGTCTCACTTGAACGTGCGGTGGGTCGGCAATGCCGGGCATTACTACCGTGCTTCGCATTAATGAGTTGGCTGCAACCTGTTGGTTGAACAGGCTCATGACTCGAGCACGACCCATGTCTTTTACCACAGGTAGATATTAAATGTCTCGGGGTTTTAGGGTGGGAGCAGGGATCAACGGCCAATGCGATGCCTACAGTCATGATCTTGAACAGGGCTGAGTAACTTGCTCAGAATTGATTATCTGCCGATCTCGAGTTCGGACGATCGGAAAAAGAACAATTCTATCTTGGCGTCAATCGTTGGGTATGATTGGTATCATCATTGCTGTGTACACTCTCTTCACGGAACTCTCTCGAAAACCATTCACACCTTGGCGGGTGTTGGTCCAACAGCCATGGATAGGTTCATCCCGAACGGGTCTACGGATAGAGGGGAAACCGTAGCGAGGACAACAAGACAGCACTAGAAACAGCCAAGGCATTTCTGTCTGGACACTAGCCCAGCCATCCAGCAGGCGAGTCTCGCCGTCTTCCTCAGCTCCATCTACCGACCTCGCTTCCCTGGGACAGGGATCAAATGTCGCCAACTGCGCAAGAATCCACTGGTCCCCGGGGATCGTCGCACGTAAGACAGTAATTCATACTACCAGTACCAGGGCCAATGCACAGACTGTCGGATTAACCATACTCATCAACCGTATATCCGCATATACTCCCCTGTAAAATCCCTCGACTCCAGTAAAGAGAGTTACGGCTTCGCTCGCTTTTCGGCTAATCATTGCGTGTTTAAACCCCTCGATATCAGGGTATATAGCATGAATCAAGACTGAAGAGTGACCCCCCACCCTTACGCTAATTTTAGTCAGTTGATCCGGGTCGGCTAGGACATGCCCGCGTCGCAGATCCCTTCCTTGTTAAAGATGCTAAACATGGGCTAGCCCAGAAGGGTCTTCCGCGTGGGAGCAGCCAAGAATCCAGTTTCACTTTTCACCTCGCAACTTGTTTGCGAAAGACAGTTGTTGGTGTCAATAATTGACGCATTGTCTGAGCCTCAACTCACCGCTGAGCCAGCTTCACAATCTGTGGGGATGGTAGAATCTCAGCTGATACTGGCTATAACGGAGATTTTAAGGTTATATATTACCCGAGGGTGGATCACGCTTAAAAATGTTAGAGTTGGGCAAACTGAGGTGGTTGCTCACCGTTCAGAACTTCTTTTGTTCTAATCAAATGGTTCGATTGATCTAGAAAATAGTACGCAATTACCGACAAATGCAACTTGACAGGTGCAGCTATCTGGCAGGAACGATAGCTACCGCTCTTAAGGCGATATATTTAGCAGTTGGGCCTGACGACTCTTAACTGTAATGCCTGTCAATATTTTGACCCGGTATTTCCGCATAACATACGACATCGGCTGAAGCATACCGATTCTGTCCATCTCATCTCTTTTTCAAACTCTAAATTTTCCGTTGATTGTAACGTTCCTTCAAAAGTTAGCCGATTAACCGGTGCTATTGGTCCCTCGTGGCCCTCATCCTCATGCAGTTACCGCTCTCAACATTTCCTCGGTAGGCATCAGATTGAACCCTTATCGATACGGCAGACCCAATCGCCACGGGATCTAATCATCGAGGTCTTTTTAACGTTGCCGTTCATGATATGGCACATCCAAACCAGCAGCAGAAATCCTGCTGATCTTCAGTGACTGGGCCACAACCTGGTTATTCGCAGTCGTCCTGGAAGTGATATTGACTAGCTTTGCGCCGTCATTTACTGTAGCGAAAGTTTCCATGTCGATTTCCGCGTTAACGCGGTCAAATGTCTATGGATAGTCATAAAGTTTACGATGTTGAGAAGCGTATAAAAGGATGAGCGGTGATTATCTGGGTCTCTCCTTCAACTTCTGATGGAGTTTGATAATGTCCCAGTAGCTTCTTCATTCACAGACCCTGCTGTGAACTTCAGCAGCGGTCTTGCTCATATCGCTTAAACCTGCAATACTTGCGATGTGTTCCCAATGATCAAAGAAACCTCTGGAAACGACTTCGTGCATATTAATGAATTGTTCGGTGTTGCAGATTCGCGTGCTCTTTTGTGTCAGTCACAACTCGTTGGAAACTGATATATGTATCTAAAGTGGCTTCTTCACTAGTCTAGGAGCTATATCTTTTGTGTTGTCTTCGTCGTTACATGAACCACTTATCCTCCTGTTCCTTAACAAAAGGCATTGACGGCGCTGATATGTTACAGGAACATGACTATTTATATATGACTATGCTATTTTCCACCACACTTAAGAGCGATACATAAACCGCAGTTCCACAATACTACCACAATAGCAAAGATTTCAGCGAAATGCTCCAATACGAGAAGGACAACGGCACCAGATACCCAGATGTCTCAAGAATTGAGAGATTCTAGGTCCGCTTTGGAAAAAAAAAAAAAGTGATATCACGATAATCTCTTTTGGATATTGAGAGATAAGTTCAAGATGGCCAAGTTGCCGATACCTAGGCCGAGACCGATGCAGAAGATGGGATTTGGATGATTTGCGACCGCAATCCTCAAATCTGCCATGCCAAGCTAGAGGGAGCCTTGTACGAGAAGTTCATCTTACAACAGAGCCTGGGCACTCTAGAAATAAGCCAGTAAACTGATAGAAAAGCAGGTCGCTCATCCATGCATGAGGCACAGTTGCAGGATCCATATTATCTTGGGGGAATACGGACTTGGCAGGAACAGTCTCGACTAACAACATGCATGAGCTCGAGATACGCGATGGGCGATCAGAATTTCGGATAATCCGCTATTGACTCTAGTTTTGCTTTTAGTTGACAACGCATTGCCAATACTATGTATGCATACACACGGCCCATCACGGTGACCAGTTATTGCCCACGGGATTCATTTACGTCATGCAACATGTATAGTCAGATTTCCTAGCTTCTTATCCCTGTTCCCCGCAAGCTGCGAGCAGATCAAGTGTGCTTATCATGCACCCGCACATATGATATCCTTGTCTATACGAGATATCTTGCTAAGAGCGGTGATCGTGTTGGTTGCATACCCCAGCCTTGAATTTGCGGTGCTCACCAATGTTTACGGTGACTTTGGGCTCATAAGACCAATAAGCCATCACCACGAGATCTTACCTACATAGACTATTGACCGACCTGCATTTCCCGTCTTATCAACGCTTCTAAGATGATGTCAAATTTCCGAGCAGAGTGTTTCTTGGCGGCGCTATTTAAGGTGATGACTGACCTCCCGTATTCGACGCCACTTTCTGCGGTTGGTTATTTGTTTCGATAGCCTATGTATGCACTTTATTATTCTTGATCTGATTCGCCATGTTGTCTACATTTCGGAGATTTTTCGCTGTGGTGGTGATGCTTATGGCATTCTCAGCCACCGCGCTTCCCAACATTCGAGTGTTGCCGTTGGGTGATTCCATCACCAAAGGAACAGGCTCAACGGGCTTGGTCGGATATCGTCTACCGTTGCGACAAAAGATTCTTGCGCAAGGCGTCAAAGTCAATATGGTGGGAACCTTGAAGAACGGCAACATGGTTGATGGACACCATGAAGGACACAGCGGCAAACTTCTATCCGACATCAACGGCTACTGGCAAGTCCCCATGAAGGCTCGCCCTAACGTTGTCCTCATCCACGCTGGCACCAACAACATGGACCGAGGAATCGACCTTGATATTGCAGCAGATATCATGGCCGACATTGTCGACGGCATCTTCAAAGTCGCTTCGGACGTCACCATTCTACTTGCACCAGTCATTTGGGCCAATGTTCCAACGATGCAAGCCAACACAGACAAGTTCAACGTCAAAGTCCGATCACTCATTGCGGCGCGACAAAAATCCGGCAAGAAGATTTTGGAGGTGCCGATTGATATTAAAAAGGCTGATCTTGGTGACTCGAAACACCCCAACGATGCTGGGTATGAGAAGATGGCAAATGCGTGGTTGAAGGCGATCCTTGAAGCTGATAAGAAGGGTTGGTTGAAGACGCCTATCAAGATGAGCGAGAGTGATGCTCCAGGAACTGGGCTGGGTGCATAAGACAAGATGATGGTTGTTTCTATACTGTACTGAGATAATTACTGATATACCCTATTTCCGATATCGAGGTTGTTAATTGAGGTTGACTTTAACCCCGCTCGTAAACTCATGCAAGTAACCATTCGTGTCTTGTAATTGTTCATCGGTTGATGCAAGTTGCTCACAAGACTAACCACATACATCCCTGTACCACAGCCACCAAGCCACTCACTTACTGTGCCTTACACCACCACAACACAACAGGCGGAGTTGCACTGCAACTTAACTTGGTGGCGGGCGGAGCGGAACAGGAACTTCCGGAGTTAGTGCAGCGCAATAAAGTCCGATTTTCTAACGCCGATAAGCATCAGCTTCAATTGAATAAAGAGACGAGCCTCAACCCAACCACCCGCAAACAGTTCAACTCCATCACAAACATCACATCACAATCATGGCTTCAAAATCACTAGTCGTCGGCGGCACAGGCGGTATCGGCTACGCCATCGCCTGTCGCATCGCCGCCAACACTCCCTCGTCTACCGTCATCATCAGCGGTCGCAATGAGCCAAAGAATATTCCCCACTCCAACATGCAGTTTCGCGCACTCGATGCATCGTCTATGCGCGCCATCAAAAAATACACAGATGAAGTCAAGGCAACCCAAGATCGCTTCGGTACTCTTGTCCTCACCCAGGGCATTCTCACCACTGCTGGAAGAACCGAGACCTCTGAGGGCATTGACCGCAAGATGGCGCTTCATTACTACGGACGCCAATTGCTTATCAGAGAGCTCATGCCAGCTCTCACAGAAGATGCCAAGGTCTTGATCGTCTTGGACAGCGTTCGTGGAGGTCCGGATAAATTGAACTGGGAAGATTTGGATCTCAAGACCAACTTTACTATATCGAGTGCTGCTGCTCATTGTTTATCGATGACTGACGCCATGATTCAACGGTATGGCGCCGAGCAAAAGGCTGCGGGTAACAAACGACACTTTATCCACGCTACTCCCGGTGTCGTCAACACCAACATTGCTTCATCGCTTCCTTGGTATTTGCGTGGTCCGGCTTCAGCTGCTGCGTCTCTCTTTGGTGTGTCGCCTGATACTTGCGCAAACCATATGACCAAGGGGATTGAGAATGCGGCGGCCTCTGGTGAGAAGGCTGGTACACATTATGAATTCATCACCGAGAAGGGTGTCGTGTTTGAAAAGGCAGCTTGGAATGAGGAGCAAGTTCAGAAGGTCAATGATCACACCTGGGGTATTATTGACGGTGCATTGAAGGCTTGACTTGCAAGGTAGAAATTGATATTGGGGGTAATGGTAATGGTAATGACTGGTGTTCTGTCATAGGATAGTATTCGCTAAAAAGGCAGAATGAAGAAAAGACTATCTATACTCGCTTGAAAGAAATGGTCAATCCCTTGGCAAACGAGAATAAGTTGAACTTGCAAAAAGAAATCGGATGGAACTAATCGAACAGCTAATTCTGCCTCAACACGGGATCGAACCGTGGACCTTGTCATTACTAGTGACACGCTCTACCACTGAGCCATTAAGGCGATATGTTATTGGATGAGAGAGTGAGCCGCAAATGGGTACTATGATTGCTAGTGATCATTACGTTACAGATAAAAACTCAACTCTGCTGTCATCCTTCCCAAGGAAGTCAGTAATTCTATCATCAAATACTGCCAGTAAACCAGGGCTGGATTTATCTTGGTAAAATTACTTTCTCGAGGATTCTAGTATGTGAATTTCTGGGGCAATACCATCTGAGACTCAGACATACAAAATCACAGGTCAAATATTCAAGTTTAGCCGTAAACACTGCAAGCAAGACATACCCTCGCAACACAATTGGATTGTCTATAAATTCAAATGCTCTTGGATTTATAAATTAATGTTTACCTCCTTAAAACAGCCAAAAGATATATAATGACCTTGTTAATGGTTTGATTCAAGTGTAACTACCGATACAATCACAACAATAGGGTAGCCAGAGAACAAAAAACGGAGGCTCCGCGGATATCAACGCGCTTTGACGCGTCAAAACGCGACGCAAACCAGGGTACATAAACCCTACTTTTTAGGTGTATGTCGTTTGAGAAACGCCAAAAGTGCTAAGACACGGCCAGTCTGTTCAGTCAGTAGGTTTCCTGCCATCACAGATTCACAAAACTCACCAAACGTCGTTCGCTGCTTGTTGATCTTGGTGACATCAACTCGTTGCCCAATTGACAGTGACTTGCTTGTATCATCACCGTAGCAGAATCCGTACCGTCCGAAGACAGGACTGTATTTCGCGCCCTTGTCGACTCTTCGGTCTTTGTTCAGTTTCTTCCACACCAAACCTCGTTCGTCAGTCGCTGTCTTCCCCGTTTCGTAATCGACAGTGATACTTTGACATCGGAAGCAGTTCGCTGTTAAAGCCATTCGCACTCCACCAGAAAATGAGAGCTCTCCCCAGTAATCCTCAGCAAATGGTGCAGATGCGCCGCGAACGACGATGTTGGGTCGGAACTTGGTGATGTCCATTGAGTAGCCTTCTGATAGGCGTGACGATAACTCATTATTAGACTCTTCAGTTACGACCAGGTAATGAGCAATGTCATTAAAAGCAAGTCTCTCGGGTTCGTGTGCCAGGAACGGAATACTGTTTTTCATCCGTTGAGTAAATGAACTCTTTTGTAATGCGTCAGAGCTATGAGGAGCCACCGATCCATGGACAGCCCTTGATCCATCGCCGATATAGACTAATCGAACTTCGTGGCCAATGCGGTCTGAGAACCATCCTGCCAGGTTGTCTCCCATGTCGTAAGCTTTGGTATTGCTTGCATGAAGACTGGCTTCAATTATCGGGCGACCCTCAAGAGACGGTTTCAGAGGAAAATGAATGATGTCTTCATTATTGTTCGCGTTCCATTTGATGGCGACTTCGCTCTTGTCGTAATCAATCGAAGCCTGGAAGAGCGCAAGTTTGAGTTCATATCCAATGAGCAGTGTCGCATAGTTGATATTCGAGTCGGCATCCTTGCGAACCTTTTGGAGACAAAAGGTTCTGTCGCCCTCAAACCCGAAAGGACCGAGACGTGCTTTATCTAGAGCACATCCCCTTATCCCCTTCACTGGATATACATAGAGCTTCAGAAGATGTCAGTTAGGTTTTCATGCCGCACGAGGACGTTTACCTGAGTGACTTCCAAACCGGTCTCTTGTCCCGTTTTGCCCCGCAGCAACAATGGAACAGACGTGGCAAGGACAAGGCCCAAGATGAGTGACCATAAGATAACTTGGTCCATGGTTGTTTAGTCTGAGTGTCGCAGTGTCAAGAAAAGCAACTTCAAACTCATTTCCTCACAACACATACATATACCGAGATGTCCGGTAAGTTTTAACAAAATGAGTATCAAGTTCCGAGTGACGTTTGGATCATCGGAAGCTAATCCCTAATAGGAAAATTGATGGGCCTTTGGAGTGGGTGCGCTGATGAGGGGAGAGAGAATTGAGATAACACATTTTGTGGGCTCAAAAGTCGGACCAAAAGATTGGGATGCATGACTGAAGGCAGGATAGGTAGTATCAAGTTAAGAGATGTTGTAGATCGTAGTAGGTGTTGGTGGTAGTGACTGTGAATATTATGTTTCTTGTCGTAGGCGGATTCATGTCCGATCGAGCGACTGCGATATTCTGCAGCAAGCTCTGTGTGATAATATGACAGCTCCTCTCTTCTCTAGTAACACACATGAACTTCAAAAGTCTTCCAGTCGATTGCTCAAAGGCAGTTCGCGCGTTGAAAGCAAACTTGAGGTCAGCTACGGCGAAGAGTCTTCATCAAACAACCGCGTAATTGGTTTAGTGGTAAAATTCTCCGTTGCCATCCAGCAATCATCGGGGAGCCCTGGGTTCGATTCCCAGATTACGCAAAATCCCAGAAGCGAGCTTCGAAACATCTTTTTGCTTGTTTTGATGTGTTCTGAGGCTGTTCGGAGCTGGTGGTGGACGAGAGGTGCAACGCGGTTGGAAGTCGACCACCAGCACCACCACGTATAGAAATTGGAAAGTACTAATAAAATTGAATAGACTTAGTATGATTTCTTCTAGTGGATTAATGATAGAACTGTAAAGATATGTTGCGGTTGGGAAATGAATATCCTTTGCTATGGATGGTTTGGTGCGCGAGACAACACAATTGAGCTGGAGGCAACCCTGTTCATACGTTATCTGCAAATCAATAGCATAGTAGCATAGACATAGCGTTGGAGCAAATGAAATACCTACTCTAGGCACGAAATGAGCCGAACAAAAATGGTACACATGGTGAAAATGTGGCTTAAGAAGCAATATGTATTCAAGTCTTTGTAAATAAATAATATATGGAAAGAAAAGTAAATAACAGCCACATTAAAGTCCCAGGCTCTTCTTCATAGCAGGAAGGATAACATTATCGTTCCAGTTCCAGATCAATCCACTGTTGTGACCAGCAAATGCAGCACCAGTCCAATAAGTATTGCGAGATCCTTCAAGCTTCAAAAGATCTTTAAAGAAGCCCTCTCCAATCTCCTCAGCAGAAACGTGTAGCTCGAAAGGAGCATGGTTGGAGAGAAGAGGGAATTTGACCTTCTCTGCTGAGCCAGCCGGGACACCGCCTACACGGGCAAGAGTTGTGAGTTCCCTACGAATGACTGCCTTGGCATCGTCGAGGCTGTAGTCGGCGTTGTCAAAGGCTACACCGAGGAGGAATTGATCGGTAAAGCCGGGAGGAATGTTGTAGCTGTTGCTTCCCGGAATGACAGGAGTATGAGCTGGAGTGAAAGCGCCGACGTTCTGGAGGTTGACACTGACACCAGCGATGTCGGCAACGCCTGCAACGTAGCCAAGTGCAGAGAACTTTGAGAATAGACCCTTTTCGGATTTGGAGAGATCATAAGAGCCGACGTTCTTGATAGTCTGGGGAATAGCAACGAGAAGCTTACGTGCCTTGAAGGTGAGTGTCTTTCCATGCTGCTTGACAGTAACGACAACACCGTGCTTGTTCCTCTTAACACTTGTGACATGTGAGTTGAGGTAGGTTTGCTCAGAGAGCTCGCACGCCGCGGCTTCGTAAATAGTTCGGGTGTTGCCAGACTTTGGAACTCGGAATCCGCTGCTGATACTCTGCATCAAACCAGGTCCAAACTTCTTGATACCGTAGAGAGCGGGGATGGTGGTGATGTTGCCAGGGTACCAGTTGAACTGGGAGATGAGAGGAAGGAGAGCAGTGAAGTTGTTCTGTTGAGCGAACAACCCAAAAGGCTGGAGAAGCTCCTCGGGCACAGGGCTGGGAACAAAGGTATAGCCTTGGTCGATCCAAGGGTACTTGGAAAAGACATTTTGGCTGTAGGCTTGCATCGCACCAGCAATAGCGTTTTGGTTTTCTGCAGCCTTGGCCTTGTCTGGAGTGGGAATGGGGATGCCGAGAGAAAAGTCATACTGCTTCGTCACTGTCTTCGTGTCGAAAGGACTGCCGACAATAGATTCAACGCCCAGACGTTCAAAGTACGTTTGGACAGTCTTGGTGTTCTCAAAGACGACGACTCCAATGTTGGCGAAGGCCTTGGTCTTGGGGTTGACGTATGTCTCAGCGTGGCCGCCTATCTGGTTCTTCTTCTCAATCACGGCAACCTTTGCGCCTGCATCTTTGAGGTTGATGGCTGCGTGGATACCTGATGAGCCACCTCCGATGACAACAACATCGACGTTGATGCTTTGGTCTTTGGAGTTGTGAGGTACAGCGGAGGCCGTTGACAGGCAAGACGCCAGGATAAAGGCAGACGTAGAGATTCTCATGGTGAGATAGTTATGAAGGAAAGTGATTGTAATGAGTGACTGGTTGTTGGAAAAGGCGGGAGTGGCAGATGGTGTGGTTTATATTCACTACCCGGATGAGCTAAACTGCGCCGTAGATCAGTGTGCTATGACAATATGACACCTCACTATATGCCGAACCATCCACAAGTAGGTTTTCTTCTGTTGGGCTCGGATTGATCACCCCTGTCCGCCAAGTTGCGGAAAACGTTCAGATGTTCAATATAGTTGCCTCATTTTTGAGCCGTGCTGCAGCCTCATTAGGGCCTCAGACATCCAACATAAACAACAGCAGCCATATGACATCAAATCCTCCTTTTTGTCTCGCTCGCACAAATGTCAGATGAAGAGCTCATCTTCTGACCTGGAAACTTTGTGAATCCACTAGTAGCAGGTAGTGAGTAATCGATTGATTGCATCTAGGGGCTAGTTTTGTCCTCGCGCGCCATCATTTGGGTAAAGTTTAATTAATGCGATGCATGAAAAAGCAAAAAACCAACTTATCTGTCTGTCAAACTGTGCCACAATAAAACACTCATGCATAGTTCGTGAGTTCCTGCTTGCTTTGCATTTAGCCATTGGCTCACTTTCACGCTTGTTCCTGTTGAACCGAACTGTCGGGCGCAATCGGCATTTTTGATGGGATGTTTTTCAGCATCTGCCGAGCGTTGAGATTGGAAACCTTAATGCGCAACGGCGACCCATGCTAGTAGCGACTAGAGCTCTTAGTTTAACCCTTTTGCCACAAGCGTATGGGCTCCGCGGAATTCTTGGCCAGGAAAAGCAAAGGGGATCGTGAAGAACGCCCGCATGACGGAAGGTCCCTTTCTACTCCGTGCATTGGCGGAGTAATTCATGAGCCGGCTGACGCTAGGTTCCAACGTGACAGGTAATTTAATTACTTTCGTGGACATGTATGCACACAGAGACAGAACGATATAGCAATTGTAACCAGCTACTTGTAGCCATCTTATTGAAGTCTGCAGCTTCAATTGACTACTATGTGGTATTGCTGATTTCTAGGAAAAGTATTGGGTCTAACTTACGGCTGTAGAGAGGCATAGATGAAGAACGCAAGTGAGGTTGTCTTGCAACCAGCATTCAAGGTATTATGAATGCAACCACATAATTTATAGATTTGAGTGTAACCTAAATCTAGGTTCTAGGCTAGATATAAGAGATTACTACAGTTTTCACCTGTCGCAAGGATACAGGTGAAGTTTGTCGCGCGCCAGCTGGTTGCCGATTCGTTACCAGAACAAATGAGATATAGTCAGAGCCTACCAGGCTCGACTGACCAATCGGATTCTAAATACCCGAATTCACCCCTGTTACCCTTGTGTCCAGTAGCTATTTACATGCCAGGTAGTCTATAGGAATTGGAGGTGTTATGCTTACCAATTCAGAACATTCTTCGCTCCGTGGTCGCAGATCGAACAGCTTAGGTAGATATCCAGTCATTTTACACCAAGCTATTATCTCGTCTGATGAAATCTAATCTCTGTGGAGATTCTAAACATTGCTATCTACTTGCGATATGTCAAATGTATGAACCAAACTCTTGAGAATTTGGTATTGTTAGTCGACCAGACGAAAACCAAGCCCGTTTGTCAGTGGTGATCACGTAGGCAAGTCGACGTTGATGGCACAGAGTAAGATGCGCCAATTTAACTTTATTTATAGAGCTTCGAATACGCGATACACTAGCATATCAGATGTGGGATGATATTTGATTCAATCCGCCGGCAGTTTTTAAATCGACCAAGACAACTTCACCCAACTTGCCGGTGTTCCGAGAACTGACCTACCAGTTTCAATCAGTTGACACAAAAACGCTCAATTGAACAAATCACATGAAACAAGTTCTCAATTGTGGGATGATTTGATCCTTCAAGGCGGTGCATGAGACTCAGCCTCAACCGCCCGAGGCGTTCTCGGTTAGGTCGGCCAGTTTATCGGGGAATTACACGGACATGAAAATTGCCGTTATATCAGATCAGTCTCTAAATACCTCTCTTCCTATGTCTTCTGTGACTGTCATGTTTCTCTTGTCCATTATTTCATACAAAATTTCTTCTAACAAGTCATATTCACTCTAAACACATTTCAAACACGTACGACTCGAAAATCATCACTAAAATGGGTTACGCCGTCGACATTCACATCTATGGCTTCGGTCTTTTCTTAGTGTACCAAGGCCTTGTCGCTCTGGTTAATCCGCAAGAGCAATTTAGTCTCCGGGGCATCAAGGATACGAAACCCTCTGACGATATGGCCAGTTATGCACCTATCTACATGCTCGGGGCCAGGGATATTTCTATCGGTGTCTTCTTCATCGCTCACCACTACGTCGACAACCTAAATGCCGTATTAACTCTATTGGCCATCATGGGTTTCTTCAAGATCAGTGATGCAATTGTGGTAATTGCTGTTGGGGGCAAAAATACAAGCACAAAGGCAGTTGAGAATTTGGCCTTTGGAGTTGGTCTTCTTGGTTGGCTTGTGTATCTGGCCAAGAACTGAGCAGGTAATTGTGCCTTCTTGTTGTTCAACACACTTGCCAGTCACTTACTCCATCTGTCTAGTCTAATTAGTCTTGTCAGGCAGAACCTCCTATGGTGAGGCATAGTTAAATGAGAGATGATAGTTCCTGCGATGCGTTAGTAAACCTTAAGACTTAATGTGTGTTTGTGACAAACCTGTAGCCTTCCCAAGTTCTCGCTGCCACACCCATTATCATGAGGCGAGAGTAACAGCCCTGCTAGATATTTCTTCGATTCTTGCCTTTTGATAACTTGCTGTAGTAGTGTTAGAGACGCCTTTGAGAAACTACGATTTACGTACGTGCTCGAACGAGTTGCGCATGAAGAACCGGACAGTAGTGACCTCTTGTGTCTGTCCGATACGATGAATGCGCGCGAGAGCTTGCTCCTCGAGAGTCGGGTTCCTATCCTGTTAGCAACTATCTCCTGTTTTTGTTTCGAATAGCTGAATGTACCAGTGAGGTTCCATGAGGTAGGCTCTAGTAGCTACCGTCAAGGTGAGGCTGAAAAGAGTCAGTGGTCTCGGCCTACAATGAAACAGTAGCCTGATGGAAGTGACCTACCCAGCCGCACCGCAAGACAACGTCAAAAGCATAACGCGGATAGACGGATCGTTCCTGAAGTTGTCCACAACGTTCTGTCGGCTTTTTTGTGGCACCTTGCCATCGAACCGGACACTTGAGATAGATGACTGTTCTAGGCCAGCTTCGACGATGTCAAGTGTCATTCTCCAAGTTGAGAAAACAACACTATGCGTTATTAGCAAGCACCCCTCAGTATAATATGTTAGACGCACCATTTTTCATACGGCGGCAAACTCTTTATATCTGTAATGAGAGCCTTCACTTTGGATGGCAGGCTGAGGTCCGTCTGTGGCTGCATGTCAGACAAACTCGTTTCAAGAGATTGGCCGCTCGTGGAGACTTGGGTAACGGCACAACGGGGATTATGACCGCATTCGATATCCTGCCTGGAACTCTGTGTGCACTCAGTACAGATAAAACGTAGGCAACTGAAAAATAGAGGCTTATGAGAGGCTGTGGTTGGGCCTTCTGAAATTGTCTCAGTGATGTCTGATGCTGACGAACATCGTAGACAAAGGATGGGGACCATCTCTCGCTCCATATTAAAAGTAGCCTGGGCGGTTTTAGCCCATTCACCGGCTTCTGAAGTATTCTTTATGACTTTGTCGTGTCTCGTGTGGAAGTGAAGTCCGATATTACAGACGAGCCGCAGTGATTCGATCTGCTGTAAGACATTTGCATAGCTGCCTGGTTTGACCGAATCTGGATCACAATTCGTTGCTTCGTCTATAATAACAATAGTGTTTTGACGCAGATTGTCGTATAAAGCTCGCTCTTCCGGACTAAAGTCGACAGGACATTGCATATCTTTCTTGGGCGGAAGATTGACCGTTCCCTTATCTCGTCGAAGTAGTAGACACTTGGAGAGACGTTTAAGTCTGTTGATTGCTTTTTGATATTCACCAGTTTTCCAAAGACGAGAGATATCGGAATCGAAACATTTCCGATCTGTATAGGGATGGACTCTGATAAACTTGAATAGGCTGGCAAGGTCGCCGAGCCGATTTTGGATAGGAGTACCGGTGACGGCCCACCGAGACCTGGACTCCAGCGCACAGATGGCTTGGGACATTCGCGAGCTACCGTTCCGAATGAGGTGTGCTGTAGTCGTCAGTTTGAGTACATGTTGATCTTTAGTCCGGTGAACTTGCCTTCATCAAGGATTATCCTGTTCCAACACATAGAAAACAAAACGGAGGACTTTCCCTTGTTTGTTGAGTTCCACTCAGCCGAAATGGTGTGGTATGTCGTCAACACAATGTGAGTACCCTGAAGCTTGTTGACGGATATCTGTCGGCCTCTTCGGTGATATTGGTGGCAAATCAAGCCTCCTTCAATGACGTGCCTATCACATTGTCAGTCTTTGGTATCCAGATGTAGTATCAGTACAGACTCAAGAAGCTGCTCCTCCCAGGTCCCTATCACTAGCAAATGTTAGTTCAATTTCGCTATATCTGTACGGCAATGCGGACTTACGAGAAGGTGGTACAACAATGAGAGTAGTCAGAACCTTTGAATGGAACTCATCGCCACCATTGTCGTTAGAGATTTCGCTGTCCAAGTCTGTTGCCACTAATGCTATCATGGTCAAAGTCTTGCCAAGTCCCATGGGGTCTGCAACAATGCCTCCATAACACTGAGGCGGCTCTTCAAGTTGGGAAGCTTCAGAGACACGATTGAAGAAACTATAAAATAAGTCAGCAATTGAAGCGCGCAGAATGATGACGCACTTACTATTTCCCTTGACTTGTATGCTTCATTTCCCAGATGTCTGGATCTCGATCAGAGAACGCCCATCCCTGTTCACGACGCATCATGAACGTCAGAGCTTGCTTTTGATGCCTAATAATTGTTCAGAATTCTGTGTACATAAGAGAGTAGATGTGGCTACTTACCTTTTTAGTTCTCGCTTGATGACCGAGGGTTGGGGAGCTTCCTCGAGATTGTCATGGCTACACAGTTCGTCTAACAAGTCAGATTGTTGAGTAATCAACTCCAACTGTAAAGAATTTGAGCTCTGAAAAATAACATCAGACAGGAGAGGGCAAGAGGTAATATCGTCAGTTGAGAGTCGGTGGGGGTTACAATATCTGACTTCCCGGTGGCATTCTCGAGGATCTTGTAAGTACACCTGGTAGTGCTCAAACCAGGTGCCCAACTCCTCAAAAACGCCCAGAGGGCCATAAACCGATATTTCTAAACTGCATGAAATTGTCGAAGGGCCACATGGTGGTTTCTGGGCGTTCACAGACCGAAAACCATCAATGATGCATGAGGCATGAAGTTCGAGGTATGTCTCATCGAGAAGCTCCTGTATCATTTGGCTAAAATCCGGCAATATCTGCCCAGAGATGTTGGACAGGCCTTTGCCAGAAAAGTGAGCCGAATCCTCCAGCTCGACGGGGAACGACATTGGTAAACTTTGCGTTGCTCCTCTTTGATCGAGTTTGGCAGAGATATACGGAACCTATCGAGTTAACACATCCGAGATGGATGTTATGAATTGTTCTACTCACCATTCCAAAGCACACAATTTCTTCATCTCCCTCATCAACCACTTCATCCACTCTTTCATGCGGAATTAGTAGTGCTGAGGACGGTCCAACATCCACCGTTTGATTCTGGGATTGATCACTGTGATACGGAAGCGATTGTGGTGGTGTATTATCCACATACAACTCTGGCCATTGTTGGAAGCTGTTAGTCGACTGGCCTGTGGGAGTACCATAGTGAGGATGCTGCTGGTATGATGGTTCGGATAACGGCACATGGGTTCGTGATGGCTCATAAAAATGAGGAGTTGTGTAAGGGAACGAAGGCCATTGTGAGCCAACACTGCTCGGATAGGAATAAATTGGCCCGAATCCGACATTGTTCTGTGGTTGGTACGGATACGAGTAACTGCCCCAGCTGCGGATGTGGTGATCCGTCACGCCAGCAACTGACGTAGCATTTCTTGAGTTCTCGTTCCATATAGGCTGAACATTACCATATGATGCCCACTCGTAGTACTGTTGAGTTACGGCTGTTGGTAGTCCTACAGGTTCGGGGTCAGACCATGTCGGTCGTGAGAGATATTGATTATCGTTTCTCTGGGCTTGCACCTCGCTTTGGTCCAGCCGTCGCCGTTTCGGCCGTCGGTTCATAATTAGATCAAAGTCCATTTTTTATCGAACAAGCCAAGCCAATAAATAGATAGAGAATGGTCGATTTGTCGAAAGAACACGGAAAGAACCCTTGTCGGAACAGCCAACCGGTTTCGTAAGGTTGCGGTACAGGATGGATGCTATGCCGTAGCGATCATACGGAGAGATGCAGTAAAGACACAGTAGAAGATTGGAATTAATCAGGAGTTGTAGCCACTGCAATAACCGCCGGACACTTTGAGGCTCTGCGGCAAGGCACTCAGGTTCGCCAACTGCCTCGCGCACAGCCCCGTAGTATTGTAGCGTCGTGGCGCTCACGCGACTGAATGATTGGTAATGTTTCAGCTGTCTTGTGCACAGCCTCATGGTATTACATCGTGTGACGGATTGATTGGTGTAAATATGCATCATCCTTATCAACTTACACCGACTTGTTGGTGGCAGTGCTCTAATCTACTGTTTGTGCATTTTCGAATGAGGTTTTTGTCATCAAGCATAAAACAAATATTCATCCTGACATGGTTTGGGCTCATTAGCCATCATTCACTTATTGACAGGCACGATCCAGATGCCACTCCAACATAATGTATCGGCTCTCGCGAAGAGTACTATTAAAATTGCCTACGATGAACTGGATCGAACAATTAATCCAGACGACAAGCGAAATTTCGCCAACATATCGTTGCAAGATGTCCGCGACGCCGCGTTGAAAATTGAGAACCAACTCGCTGCTAGACAATCTCTCCGCAATATGCGCCGCCTCATGCCATTATTCCGAGGTCTCGAACACTATTCCAAGGTGGTGGATGTCTTATGCAACGGTACCCCATTCTTACCATGGATCTGGGCCCCAATCACCCTCATCTTGCGAATATCATCCGAGTTTGTCGAAGCTTTTGAAGATATTATCAAAGGCTATGCCAGTATTGCCGAATCATTGAAGCGATTTGAGATTCTTAGTGATGCACTCATCACTGAACCGGACTTCCAGCAGACGGTGGCAGTCTTTTATGCAGACATTCTGAAATTTCACAAGTATACTTACAAGTTTGTTCGACGAAGTGGTATGCTATCACTAGCTTCAGTGTGTTGTCTTCTAACATCGTGTAGGTTGGAAACTGATATTTTCTGCATCTTGGGGCCGTTTCCAAAGGAAATTTGGGAATATCCTTGATGATTTAAAGCATCACGGTGCTTTAATTGATCTTGAAGCCAACGCCCACAACATCTCCCAAGCAAAGAAAATGCGAGACGATATCCGCAAGTGGAGAGAGGAGAGCGAAAATCGAGTTCGGCGAGAGGACAATGAATACACAACAAAACAATATGGGTCCATCGTGTCTTGGCTCAAGGTTAACGACGTCGACCAAGTCGCCATCGTCGATTCAATATCATCCGAAGTTGAAAAGTATCAAGGAACTTGCGCATGGATACTCCAGAACAAACGTATCAGATCCTGGGCTGATGCAAAGCCAAACGCACCGGCGCTGTGGCTGAAAGGGTCAGCGGGGACTGGAAAAAGCGTCCTGTGCACCCAGCTTATCAACTTTCTAAAAGAGACCAAATTTGTCATATGGCATTTTTGCACTTACCTCTACGCAACCTCGACAATGTATGAGCAGATTATAAAGTCGTTACTACTCCAAATCCTTCGGAAGGACGCAGATTTGGTTGCCCACGTTTACAAGACATGCGTCATGGAAAGGAAATCGCCGACCACTACAGTTCTGGAGCAGCTACTACAGAAGCTTCTCGAAAGTATGTCAAGTGAACCCAATCAGGTAGATTATGTGTGGGTGATTATTGATGGACTGGATGAATGCGACTCGGACAAACAACTGTGTCTCGTGCGGCTCATAAACCAACTGACTTCTAAGCCTGTGATCCCAGGAAGTACCGCTTGCAAGGTCTTAATTTCCAGCCGCGCGCCATCAGATTCGTTAGAGCGACTCATGAGAAAGCAGATTGTGTCTTTAAGCGAAGAAAAGTCTGTGTTGAACACGGCAGTTCGACAGTACGTTGATCAGAGACTCGAATCCATGGACACAAAGCTCCGCCAACTCAACTTACAACATGCCAACATTGTAGAAATACAAGAAGCAATCGTGATAAAATCTGATGGTGAGTAGAATCAGAACTCTTTCTGATTTAAAATAGTATCAGTTAACCCTTTCAAGGAATGTTTCTTTATGCTCGACTTGTTATGGACTATCTCTCAAGCAACATCTTCTTCGGTGGCCACGAGATTGAAGAATCAGTTAATCAATTACCAAGGAAACTCAGCGACTTGTACAGCGACTCGTACTACCTTTTGTGAAAACCGTTCACTAACTCTATTCTTAGCTACCAGAGAATCTTGACTCAGATATTAGCGGGGCTAGACCACCGATCGGAAGACCGCATAAGGTGCATACTAGGATGGATTGCATTTGCAAAAAGACCATTACGTAAAGCTGAACTGATGTCTGCCATCACGTTCAGTTCTGGTAACTACGAGATTTCTGGTTTAGTACCTGAGTATGTGATTGACACAGTTGGTACACTCATTGAACAGAGGAGGGACTTGACAGTGACTTTCATCCATAATTCCGTGAAACAGTACGAAGCAAATGATTTCAAATAAGAAGTCCTACTGACAGGAAATAGGTTTCTGCAAACATCCTCGCAACCTATCCTCCTCAAACAGGAACAAGCCTTCGAAGAACACGGTGTAGCTACCGTGGCTTGCCTTCTCTCGGGGTTGAAAGTCTTTGACAATGCATACCCAGAACATGACAAAGTTCTTCGGGTAGCCAAAGGATTGCATGGAATTCATGTTTATGCCACCGAGTTCTGGACCGAGTATTTATTACACTGTGCAAGCTCAAACAACACAGACACAGCGAACTCATCAACATCTTTGATTAGTCTTGCTTCTGAACTAGCAGACGAGTTGGAACGGGACGATGTGACAAATATGACAGGCGAGTCAACGACAAAACTGTTAGATAATCGCTTGGAATCCATGCAACAGTACCCAGTGCTTCAGAAACATGTCGATAGATCATTGAGATCAAGATCCCTCGAGAGCCTACATTCTAGGATTTTAAGCGACTGTGGTGAGATACCCGCCGAATGTTTATCTAACGTTGTACTAACTAAATCATGAGATAACGAAGGAGAAGATAACAGTCCCACAACTCAGATCGTCTATAATAAAATCGAAACATTGCTGGCATCATACCAGGAAATTGTCAGGTTCCTGCTTGACAAAACATTTTACCCAGGCCTATCACCTGATGAATTAGAGTCGTTCATTGTCAACTTTGGAGCTGCTGCCTACACTTGCCGGTTGACCTCATGCTCGTATGCAACTACAGGATTTAACACTGTCGAAAATCTTATGGAACATGAACGTGAGCACATTCGAAGGTTCCAATGTGCGGTTCCTGGATGCCAATATCCTCCATTGATGTCGAAACCAGCTCTCGAAAGCCATATGAAGAGAAACCACAATCCCGTCATTGCTTCGAAACCAGTACTTAGGCGCACGCTTGCTTCGAAGAGAAACAGTTCAAATCGTTCTGAAGCCCCAAGTCGTGAGACATTCGCCAATCGAGAACAAACGCAGATGCCCCGATATCCCCCACAAATAGAAATGGCCATGATGGATGCGATGAATCTCCCACCTCAAGTTCTCACCCAGCTTAAAAACCAGATCCCTCCCCAAATCAAGAAATGGGCACAAATCAAGCTGTGGCTTCAGGCTAGTGGTATTCCTCCAAAAATACGCACCCAGCTAGCAACGATCCAACAAAGACAATTTCAATACTTTCTTCGGACACTTAATATGATGCCGCCAGAATGACATCCAAATGGAGACCAAGGAGAGCAGCGGCAGTTGTCATATCAACAGGACCAGCAACCTCAGCAGTTGCAATAGCCTGGCCAGAACGATGCCAAGCCGGATCCGGAGATAGCTTCATTATCTAATTCTGACACTCACAGGTGGGAACCTCTAGAGTTGATAACTCCACAAATGGCTCAGAATTCGCCGAAGCCTCGTAAGGAAGGTCTTAGCATTATGTCGATGCTCAATGACGATCCCCCTCCTCCAAAGCCCAAGCGAGTGAATGGCATGAAGAGAACTTCTTTAAGACTATCACCCAGTCCTCCACCCCAAAGTAACATGACTGGGTGTCTACTTCCGGAACTAATAATGCCAATGGCACGGCTTCGAGCCGATCCAGAATCATCCTCACCCTATGCCACCTGAGTAGGTTACGAAGAATAGGGTGGATTAGGGTCAATTTGGACCCTTAAGAAGATATACAGTAAACTTCAACCTTTTCATCTATTAGAGATATATTTAAGAAATATACTATAGAGTTCTATCATTCTTAAAATGTTTAGAAATGTTATTTATACCTATATTCCCAAATACAACGTTATGCTTATGTATTTAAGTAAAGGGGCTATAATTTTCCCTCCGAGATGGATTGTTAAAAAAGTAAGTTATGATTTATCGGAGTCTATCTGGTATGAGATCTAGCTGTCTCTTAAATTCAGTAAGTGACACTAAATGTTTTCCAAAAACTCTGCGTGTCCTGCCAGACCAGCTCTTTCTTTGCACTGCGAGTAAGATACTGCCCGGACTCCTTATCCTTGAACGAGTGCCCCTTGCTTGGCTGGAAGTCGACAGTAAAGACAGTAGCCGAGCTAGGGTCTTTGCAAAGTTTCAAGTTGGAGCACATATGCAAGCTGTTCTGAGTAGAACTTATAGTGAAATCGTTTCCACCAATATCCAAAGCATGAAGCACCCAGCCTTGCTTGACATTGTCATGCATCTTTGTGGCTTTGGACAGGGCAGCTACTTGGCCGTTGGACGCCACGCTCAAAGCCTGGTTTGAAGCTTCAAAGACTAGAGTGCGTCCCTCCGTCAATAGTCCACGGACAGGTTTGAAGCCCTTCTCCGCGAGAGTTGCCGTGTCATTAACAGCCCCCTCGCCGGTGTAAGGCACAGCCGGTTTACCGTTTCCATATCGAGAAGAACAATGCGAAGATCCGTCGTATTCGCCCTTGCTATTAGTGTGAGGCTGAGGAGCATCAGGGAGAGTCGGAATGGAGTAATCGGGATTTTTGAAGTCAAAGGCATTCACAAGGTCGGCCATGTTCTCCCGACGCCAGGGAACTACCTCGTCTGACTTGACATCACGACCCTTTGCAGCCTGCCATTTTTCGATAAAGGCCATCTGTGACGTGTGATCACAGTGCTCAGTGTAGACGCCTCCTTTGCGAGTGAAGGGAGAGATGATGTAGAATGGCACGCGAAAGCCTGGGCCAGTAGGCGTGCGACCAACTTCACCATACGGATCATCGATCCATTCACCAGCTGTTCCATCAGGGGCGTGATAAGGGGTGACGTGATCTGCCCATCCTCCTGTCTCATCGTAGGAAATGATAAGTGCAGATTTGGAGTACTTGGGAGAGTTGATGACAGCTTCGGCAACTTTCTTTTGCAGCCACGAACCATCATGCGGCGAGTAGGGAGGGTGTTCGGACAGTTGCATTGGTCCGACGATGTAAGAGACTTCGGGAAGTGTTCCACTAGCAGCTTGAGCGAAGAAGGTATCCAGGGTTTGTCCCTTCATTCCTTTTTCGTTTAACTTGGAGCCTTTCTTGGAGTCTTGGAACTGCTCAAACCATGCATAAGGATTATCGTCAAAGTTATCAGCGTCTTGAAACACACTCCATGACACGCCAGCAGCCTCATACTTCTCGGCAGCTGTAGTCCACTTGAGAGGGTAACAGTTGATTCCGTTCTTATCACAACCGGGTGTCTCGTTGTTGTCGATGTAGGGATAACCACCTTCGTCTTTGGTCTGTGGAGAACCTGGGACGTTGATGGATCCGCTGATCCACATGACTCTGTTTGGGTTGGTTGAAGCGATGACAGACTCCTGATACATGTCGCCAACAGTCCATTCCTCAGCCAAGGCAAAATGGACAGGAAGATCTTGTCGCTTATAGTAACCGATGCTATATGGGGTGTTGTTCATGGCCCAACGGTCGTTGGCCCCATGGTTCAAAGCGGCTTGGTTGGCATCCCAGCCGTTGGACCCAGCACCCATGCACTGGGTGGCTTCCGGCCACGTGCCTCCGAGGTAGTTAAGATACCAAGGAGTGATGTAATCGGTATCCTGACTCTGCTTTGCAGTGACCTTCTGCTTCCAAACAGGAACTCCGTCGTTAACCTGAACATTTGGATCCGCAAAGCCTCGAACTCCGGCCATAGTGCCGAAGTAGTGATCGAAAGCACGGTTCTCTAAGAGTTTGTTAGAGGGTATAATACGAAGGGATGGCTAGCCGTTCTACCTTGCATAAACAAAATGACGTGGTCGATATCAGCCAGGCTCGCTGGTTGTGCTGGATGGATGGCTGCAAGAAAAGCCGCAACGGCAAGACCTACGCCCCGTGATAGTAACATGGTGATAGAACAAGGCCAGTCAGTGGTGAAATGGTAGAGCCAGAGAAGCCAAGATTCGATTAATTGCCGCATATTGTATATTTATCACTTTTATTTTTGAAAGAATTGTTGAGATGTCCTGTCGTGGTGGAGTAGCATGAAAGATGTTGACTATTAATCTTGAGGCGATGATCAGCGGAGAATAATTCACACGTTTTAAAACATGCCTGTGTGATTAGCAAGATAATCGATCACGGACTATGCAAAGCATCACGTCGATGAAGATCTTCTCCCAAGCTAAGGACTTTTGTTATCGCAAGTCATGTTTGTCTTCTTGGTGGCCAATAGGCGTGCGGGGATTGATCTCGTGGGCGATCTAGTATATATCTACCTATGAGTATGCACCACCATATCTCTGAAACACAATCAATCACAAGCGTTGGAAATACCACATGAAGTCGGGTGTGCGGCACGTAAATATTCTTGTAAATTTCTTTCACTCTGGCTTTGAAAAACGCTTTTTCTTGTAACAGAATGCTTGTGGTTCAATCATCACATCATGGTGGCCCACGATGAAGAAGCGCATGCTTTACTCGACCAACATCAACTCTGCAGCGACGGCTCCAGTGTACGAGATGATAGAGCTTTGTCTTCGGCATACACCGCTCAATTTTCGCACCGGTCCAAGCGATCATGCGTAGTGCGGTGGGTAGTGGCTCTTATCGTGGTTTCACTACTGTCCATATTCGGAGCATTTATCTATCATGTACGAGAACAGTCCTCTGAAACAGGACAAGATACCCCTCTCGGTTATCGACTTCATGCACAAGAACATACATCCCGCCCACCAAAAACACTTGTCTACAACTGGAACATCACAGCTGGAATTAGGTCACCAGACGGCGTTGAGAAACGTGTGTATCTCATTAATGGTAAATATCACAAAACCAGAAGAGTGGGTCACATCTAATCAGCACCAACAGATGAGTTTCCAGGGCCTGTCATTGAGGCTCGATCCAGCGACAGAGTCGTCGTACATGTCCACAACGGTCTCTCCCAGGAAGGTCTTTCAATACATTGGCATGGTCTGCGTATGAAAAATCATAATGGCATGGACGGCGCTGTAGGGTTTACACAGTCTCCTATTCTACCCGGCGATAGTTTCAACTACAACTTAACTATCGGCGACGATGAATATGGTACTTTTTGGTGGCACAGTCACTCCGATGTTCAACGCGCTGATGGTCTCTGGGGAGGGCTAGTAGTTCACTCCCCAGATGAAACTAACCAGCAACCAGAAGACTATTTGATCATGATCGGTGATTGGTTTCATCGGAACCAAACCGAAGTGTTGAGTTGGTTTACAGATGCAAGTAGTCGAGGGAATGAGCCCGTTCCAGATTCGCTGCTGGTGAACGGCCAAGGGCGGTTTGACTGCTCTATGGCTGTTCCCGCAAGACCAGTTGTTTGTTCTCAAGTCACAATGAATGAGCTGAAACCTCTGTTTAGACAGACGAATGACAGGAGGGCAAGAATACGAGTTGTAAACACAGGTTCAATCGCAGGCTTGACGATAAGAACAGATGCAGCAATGATGAGGCCAGTTCGGGTGGATGGAGGGTTTGATGTTCACTCGGAGGCAACCGAAGCCGTCGGTATCCTTTATCCTGGGGAGCGAGTGGATATCGACGTTCAGTGGAAGGACAACCAAGCTCCAAACCATTGGCTCACAGTGTACATGGATGACGAGTAAGTGACAGTCTATGTCTAGAGATATAAAACCTGCGTGCTAATTGGCGGACTTTGCTAGGAACTTGGGCTATCCTAATGAAGCATTAAACCCAGTACAACACTTTCCCGCTTTTGATCATGGTAACAAGATACCAAGTCGCAAGGATCTAGAGCCAAATGAAGCCCAGATCCTTGACCCGCGAAATCTGAAAGCTGCCGCAAAGATAGTAGATATACCGTCAGTTGCCGATCACACCATCCTTCTCTATGCAAAAGTCGAAAAGCTCGCGCATATGGACTACGAGCCTGTGGGTTTTATCAATCATACTTCTTGGAAACCACAAGATCCACCTCTTATCTCCCAGAACCGATCTGGTTGGGATGAAAACCAGCTCATTCCATTCATAGCGACAACAAGGGAAAAGCCTACGAGAGTCGATATCATCATCAACAACTTGGATGACGGCGCGCATCCTTTTCATTTGCACGGACATTCTTTCTACGTTCTCTCCACGCACAGAGATGAAGGCCGTGGGGGATGGGGATCCTACAATCCATACTCTGGAGAAGCGCCGCCAAACGGGCTGGATCTGGACTTTCCGTTGCGTAAGGATACGGTCAGTGTGCCGAGAAGAGGCCATGTGGTAATATCATTTGTGGCAGATAATCCGGGAATTTGGGCGTTGCATTGTCATATGCTTGTTCATATGGCAAGAGGAATGGCGATGGGTTTGCAGATCGATGATGAGTCAAGCACAAGAGAGTTGTGACATCTAAGAAAGGATTTTGATCGTAGTTACTTGACATAGATAAAATTATATCCCCAATCCCACTTTCCTCTCTTGTAAGTTACACGCCAGTGGAATGTAAGATAATTCAGAAGGAACCAAAAGCCGCATGCCAGGAAGATGCCTCTACGAAATTGTCTTCTTATGTGCAGCCATCTCGCTTGAAGAAGATGCGTGGGTTAGCAAGCAGGCGGGTTACATAAAAACCGATACTGATTTAGTGGTCGACATAAATGTTAGATCACTCTTAGTGTTTATATAGCCTAAGAATGGTCTAATGATTTAGTCTGGATTGCTTCAAGTCCCTATTTTCTTGCTACCCACCTGGCAAGTTAGCTTCGTCCAATTTACCAGCCAGATAGCGTGCCCACCTAAGCGATCTTAGCCGAGTCCAAAACCCCCAGTCAGGCCTAGCCACTTCAATAGTCAATTGTGAGCGGGAGTCATTTTTTCAATAGTCCTTCCATCACCCCTGACTAAAGGATTCTATTATGGCCCAGAACAAAGAAAAAGGAAAGGTCAGCTCCGATATGCTTCACAAGTGATCTAAGCCATACCGCCACAACCGTGTACTTAATCTTTCTACTTCCCGGATCATAAGCTCGAGATTTCTCACTTCGTTTCCGTACTTGGGACACTTACACTCTTTTTATTATCATTATCAACCACTGTCTTTACAACTAACATGATCCGCAACGCTTTCATGCTGGCTGCACTAGCAGCCAGTGCCGTTGCTGGACCTTGCAAACCTGGCTATACTTCCCAAACGACTGATGTCGCAACTACTACGCCTACTGTTTTACCAACCACTACTACTTCCCTGGGCGATATCATAATCACCAACAGTATTGCCAACGGCAGATTTGCTAATGGTATCGATGGTTTTGATTCCGAAGGCGAGGCTAATCACCAGCAAGGAGGGTGTTTCAAGGATGACGGCAGCCCTGATAATGGCTGCGCTTCCCTCAAAGCAGTTGGAGACTCCAAGAAACGGTTCCTGGGTTCATTCGCGGGCATCTCGCAGTTTCTCGAGTTTCTGCAACCAAGCACCACTGTCCTCTATACCGTTCAATTCTACTACGCTGTTGTTACCGGTGGAGGATTCCAGATGTGCACTGTCAGTGCCTCCCTCGGTAACAAACAGTTTTACTCTATGGGTCTGTTCAGTGTTGGAAACAGCATCTCGTGGAACAGGGTCCTTACATCAGTTACTGCTGATTCTAGGAATGCAAATTTTGGCATTTCTATGACGTGTGCGGGCAATGGGCAGGCGCTGATATATATTGACTCGGTATTTGTGTCCAATCAAGTCACACCAAAGAACATCGATCAGTTCCAGTTGGACTTTGATGCCTCCTCGCCTGGACCTCAAAGTTCAAGCTCAACTTCTACGGTCTCTACAGGATCTTCATCTACTTGGCTTCCCGAGCCAGGTACGACCAGTCAAGGTTCGGAACATCCAACGCCAACTCCAATTGGGACCAAGTCTTGGTTGCCTAGACCTGATACTTCCAGTGGGACGCCTCTGCGAACTCCATCATCTTGGCTTCCTGAAGTAGATACAACCAGTGTAGCTTCGACGCCTGTGCAGACTCCTTCGCCTTGGCTTCCCACTGTGGACACCTCCAAGCTTTCCACACCCTCTGGAACACCAACCTCTTTTCTGCCCCAACCCGATACAACAAGTAAGATATCAACGCCAACTTTTACACCTACGATAAAAGAAGACCTCACTACTATATCTCATACCACGTCCGAGTCTGAGACGCCTACTGGAGCTTGCAAGTACACCCATGGTGAAGAGTGCGAGTTTGACAGGTTCAATTACCCCCAGGACGCCCTATGTGCCTACGGCGCTTACTTCACTGGCCCAACATGGACAGAGTCCCGTACCAACTATCCCCATCAAGACAATGCCTATCAGTGTATAGCTATTTGTAAGGGCATGGAGAACTGTCAGTCCGTAGGCTACTCGCAACGCGAGAACCGTTGTATTTTCACAAGTGTTAGGATCAAGGAATCCGACTTCATCAACTATACCAGCCAAGGTCAGAGCTGGAAGCATTCGTACTGGGTTGATAAGCGTTGTTACAAGTGCCCAGACTGTATCGCAGCTTCGGTCCCGAATACACCGCCCGAGAGATGTTCTTACACGGAAGGAGATGCTTGCTCTCGAAAGAACGCTCCAGAGGGGACCGTCTGCGGACTTGATGCCTACATGGCTGGTGGGTACTGGACAGGAGATCAGTGGATTGACCAATATCCACGACAGGACTCGGCTGGAGCTTGTGCCGCGATCTGTGAAGCGATAAGGGACTGCAAGGGTTCGGCCTACAAAGATGGACGTTGCAGATTCTCTGCTTTCAAGCTCTCTACGACAGATGGCCCTATTCCTCTCGATGTAACCCGGGACGCGTCAATGAACTGGCCCTGGGATGATCCATCGTGCTTTGCCTGCCCTGGATGCATGTAGTAGAAGGGCTTATATATAGATTTTTAATGCAACATTACTTGTATCATTACCTGTATTATCTGTTCTGTGACACAAACATGTAGCACGAGCTCTCTCACGTTAGATAATAATGACGTCTAATTGTGATAGTCCAAGTCTATAAAGATACTGCTGAAGATGAATTGTCAGATAGTCGACTAGCCATAACATTCAGAGCACTTCCAGCCTTGAAATACTCGATTTGCTCATGAGTAAAGGTGTGCTTGGCTTCAGTCTTCCAACTCGTACCATCCTTTGACGTTACTTTGAGCTGCACATTCCTTCCAGGCGCTAGTTCGGCCAGTCCGACAATACTGATACGGTCCGAAGCTTTGATCTTGTCGTATGCTGTATCATCGGCGAATGTCAACGCAAGCATGCCTTGCTTCTTCAGATTCGCCTCATGAATGCGGGCAAACGATCTAGCAATGATTGCAACACCGCCCAGGTATCGAGGCTGAAGAGCAGCATGCTCACGAGATGATCCCTCGCCATAGTTATGATCTGCTACAACGACCCAGGGAAGACCTCGTTGTTGATAATCTCTGGCTGTGTCTGGCACACCCCCATACGACCCAGTGACTTGGTTCAATACCTTGTTGACCTCTTGGTTATCCGCGTTCACAGCGCCGATAAGGGTGTTGTTGGAAATATTTTCGAGATGGCCTCGGAAACGCATCCATGGGCCAGCTGTAGTAATGTGGTCCGTCGTGCATTTACCAGTTGTCTTGATCAGAATAGGACAATCGACGAAATCCTCTCCAGACCAAGGTTTGAATGGTGCCAACCGTTGCAAACGCTGGGAGTCTGGCGATATTTGGACAGTAACGGCCTGTCGGACTTGCGGATCTGTCGAAGGCGCATCGTAGACATGATCTGTGTTCTCGTATGCCTCTGATGGGAGTGCGTTACCAGTAGGAGGTTCAAAGCGGAATTCCTCGCCAGATTCAGTAACAAGAGAATCTTTGAGAGGGTTGAACCCAAGATCATGAGAGAACACCTTGGCCATTACCATGTCAGGCGAAGAGAGGAATGTATGGGTTGCAGGATTCCCATCAAGACGTCCGGTGAAGTTCCTATTATATGATGCCAAGATCGAGTTTGGCGTACCCTACTTGAGTGTAAGCAATATGCCGAGCGGACGACAAAAAGAATTACTACATACCTTTGTCATGTCGGTTCTGTCCCACGATCCACAACAGGGTCCACAGGCATTAGATAAAATTTTACTACCCAAACGCTCAAATATGTCGGTAACACCCTCGCGTTTGAGTGTCTGGTTGGTCTGCTCGCTTCCAGGAGACAGCAGCAGTGGCATCTTGGGCTTCAAGCCTGCATCCAGAGCTTGTTTTGCCAAGCTAGCAGCTCGGGAGAGATCTTCATATGAAGAATTTGTGCATGATCCGATCAGTCCAGCGGAAAGCTGTTCAGGCCATTTATTCTTTCGAACTGCGTCGCTCAGTTTCGAGATTGGTGTTGATAAGTCGGGAGTGAATGGGCCGTTGATGCGAGGTTCGAGGGTAGATAGGTCGATCTCGATAACATGATCATACTTGACACCCTCATCTGCTTTTAGTTCATGCTTCGCTACTTCTAAAGCTTGCGCAAGCTCAGGTCGGCTAGTCGCACGCAAGTAGGCGGACATGGTCTCAGAATAAGGGAAGATTGATGTAGTTGCTCCTGTCTCGGCGCCCATATTAGTGATAGAAGACATCCCCGTGGCCGATATTGTTTCAGCCCCAGGGCCAAAGTATTCGATGATTTTCCCTGTGCCACCCTTGACTCCAAGGATCCCTGCAACAGCATTGATGACATCTTGTTTTGTTAGTAACGGTATCATCAAGAATTCGAAAACGTACCTTTAGGACTAGCCCAGCCGCTTAACTGGCCCGTCAACTTGACACCAATAATTTCAGGAGCTGTGATTTCAAAGGGAAGACCAGACATGACATCAACGGCATCAGCACCGCCGACACCTATAGCAATCATGCCCATGCCTCCAGCATTTGGCGTATGAGAGTCAGTGCCAATCAGCATACCACCTGGGAAAGCATAGTTCTCAAGAACAATCTGATGAATGATGCCTGCGTTGGGCTTCCAGAAGCCCATATTATAGCGTTGACAAGCACTTGACATGAATTCATACACTTCACCATGACTTGTTAATGCCCCAGCGAGATCTTGCTCGCTACCATCTCGACCCACGATGAGATGATCGCAGTGAACTGTGGTAGGGACAGCAGTTTTGTCAAGTCCTGCTGTCATAAATTGAATGATGGCCATTTGCGCTGTGGCATCTTGACAGGCGACCCGCCGAGGCTTCAATTTCAGTTGTGTTGAGCCTCGAATAACCTTGTCATCTTGTCCATCATCGAGATGTGTGAGAAGGACTTTCTCTGCATACGTGAGAGGCCGATCAAGGCTGGGTTCAACTGGGTTAGTAGTAGTTATTTACAGAAAAATAGAGGCTTCTTACATCTTTCGCATACGGGAGAGTTTGTCTAGGAAGCCGATATAATCAACTCTGTGATCGGGTTCAAACCGACTCAATGGTGCTTGTCCCCTAACTCCCGCAACTGTGGCCAAGGACCGAACGGCGGAACCTGTACGTATCTTCCGGCTGGCTCTCAACATTGTGTTCGCGGTACAAAGTATGACAGATCGGGATCCGGTAGACGTGTTGGCACTACAACATTGCACGCCAATGGTACCTGCAATATTGAACCAGAGACATCATTTGGATTTTAAATCAGCAAAGAGTGAAAAGACGCGGGGAAGTGGAATTAGCGCCGACACTAGCGTTCAATGGAAGAAGACAACCTCGGATACATCCGATTCCAGGGGTATCGTCGGGTCGGAAATCTTCCGATAACCACTTGCACTATCAACAGCTTGACAGACGAACTACTTGTGCATTTTCCAATGTTTCAACGGACCACAAGCTGTTTATCCTAGTTACCCCAGGACTATTATTAACCGTCAATAATCTCACTATGTCTGCCACCGCCATTACATCGCCTACCCTAGGGTGAACTCTATCAATTCTGCCAATGTTGAATCCTTGTTAGACATGGATTGAGTGTGACAAAAGGATCCATTCTCTTTCTGGATTCGAATCAAGTTGAATAATGTTCAAAAATTGCCTTTGGAGTCTCTCCGGCCGTTGCTTGTATTCTAGGCGGCGTTGCTGAGCACTCAGCGTGCCCGATCGCACCAGTCGTTGTCTCAACGGAGGCCATAACCCCCTAGCCATCCCAACCTCGGCAGCGATAGTTGTAGCCACAGGAAGAGGCATGACCGGGCATAACGCAAAATACCAATTGAACAAGTTTTAGACTGGGCAGGGTTATTGAGCTTGATGATGATAGATCACCATAATACATTGAGAGGTAGAGAGACTGACCCTTTAATATGATATGTTGCTACATAAGCTCGCATTAGATCATCATCTCTCACATACGACCATACCTACCAGAAAATACAGGATCCCGTCCAGTTCTTGTTTTCTGTTGCAGTGCCTTGGAGCAAGAAATATTTTATGAATATCTAAATAATAACAGAGTCTTAGATAGTCGGGTTTGGAGTTTGGATGGTAGATAGTGTCCTCCTCCTCCGCGTCCATGCCAACTTCGTTATCTTGCAACAGTTTATCAATCACGTGCGACAAAATGTCCAAAGTAGCTTCATTAACATGTGCTTTCGTATACTCAAATCTTAATGCAGTGTGGCTGATCTAGATAGCGCCAGCTGGGTCCAAGCGACACAGTCGTACTGTAACAACCACAGGGCAAAGTGATGGTATTGCCAGAGCTGACACCACACTGGCATGACCACGATTCCTTCGACCAGGTATAGTTGTACGCAAGTTGTGTTTCGTCGCACCACTCCGCCATTGCATGTGTTAGTGTATCTTGTCACTTTTAGGTTAGCACTAGCGCGAAACTCAAATCGAATTTAGTTCATGTGTCAGAACAGCCGTTGGTAAACGGACATAAGCCTGGGCAATAATGTCCCATTAAACGTTGGTCCACACATTATATCTGATGTTATGATAAGATGAATGTGGCGTAAAAGGAAAAAGCCACATTATATCACTTTGACGCGACCTAGATACGGCTACGAATGGTACTCCCCGAGCCTACCATATGGAACAGGGCTGGTTGACACCTCCCGACTTGGCACGGCGGTTTATGACCTTCTTTAGCGTCAATCACCTTTGCCGAGACAGTGACACTCCTCGATAAGCCACGGTGACCGTTGATTAAGAGGACAAACTTAAAGATCGTATGATTTGTAGCAGTGATCAATCTCCTTACAAACTGAAATACCTCATGGTACTCCTCTCATCCATTAAAAGATTTACACGACATCCTGTGAGATCAGATTGAACAATTTACGAGACCAAAGACTTTATCTTTTACCTAACACATAATCAAACTATCATTCTAAAATGTTCGGACGTCGACGAAGACCAATTCTCGGCGCTGCTGTCGTTGTCGGCGCATCTAGAGCAGCCGCCAAGCGCGAAGTTCGGAAGCAAGAAATCTTGGCCACTGAGCGTGATCAAGAAATACAAAGAGAGGTCGAGCGCCGAAAATACCAAGATGAACAACAAGAACTACGCGCACAGCGTGCCGTCGACGAAGCAATAAAGAAGGCTGGACTACAGGAGCAAGCTGTCCAACAGAATGCTGCTGTGATGCCGCTTCAACCACAGCAGCAGTATAATGCCGCTTATCCAGTGATGCAACCTCAGCCTCGAGATATGGAACTTTACAACTCCACTGGGCAGTCAATGCAGGAATATCGGCCGGCACCAGAATACTCACTAGCACCTCAGTTTGTTGACGAGAGAGCTCGAAAGTCTCCAGTGCCACGCCAAACTCCAGATTCGAGGGTTCAATACTGTACTCAGTGCGGCCAGACTTGCCAAGAAGCAGACAGATTTTGTCGCCAGTGCGGTATGAAGCAACCATATCGGGAGGGCACAGTTTGACGAGAGAGTTTTATTGGGTCTCAATTTGTTTCTTCATTGTCATGTACGACGTAATCCGCAGTTCTGGCAATATTTCAGTCTCTTATTTCGTAGTAATGAAATGATGTTTGGTGTTTCATGACTACCTCAAGATCGCGATTGCATCACCATAGAAAACTGTGATATCATATATTCGTTGCGTGCTACCTATTTACGGACTTTGCTAAACTTGAAATTGTATAGCGGTAAAATCATTGGTCTTTACGGAACAGTATAGCTAAATCCATCGCTTCGAATCTTTGACCTCGCTACCGTGTAAATAAGTCAGGGAGCCTGATGAGTGTGACTACTCATGTCCACAGCAGTTGTGACGAACGAGGTTTAAGAGTTTAGAGAATATTTTCCTATGGTAATTTATTCAGGTACTTGAATTGCATGAAAAATTTGCTAAACCTGATAGCTGTTGACATTATAACCGTGTTCCAGGCCCTCGGTTCACTCAATGTATGGCACCAAACACACCATCATCCAACTTTGCATCCGTGTCTTTGATGGGTTCTGCAGTGATTGTTAGAGTGAGGGGAATTACTGAATATGGTATCCAACTCACCAAGTACAAACACAGCAACAGCTTGATTTCCCCGCCCACCCAAAACCTTAATATTGAAAAGGTCTTGTGGGCAAGACCAGTCATAATTGTTTGGCCCAATATGGGGTATACTCCACGAGATGGTTACCTTGTTGTTCATCTCCACACCAACCAGTCGGTAAGAAACAGATCCGTTGATGGCACCGTACATGCGGCTAGACTTGCATTGCAGCATGCCACTTTCGCCTGCTAGTATCTCTTGTGGAGGCCGGGCTTCGGAAGTTTCCATCCAGTCGCCATGATCTAGACTTGGGGATTCAGGCTCGATGTTCAGCTCCTCGTTCGTGTGATTCAGAAAAACGACTGTGAGTTCCCTTGCGGCCATTTTGTTGATACGTGATGATGGATAGATAGACTTTACTCTGACAGTTTGATAGTGGATGATAGGATAGTAAAAACTAAGACGGTGGAAAAAGCTAACAGCATCATGGGAAGGCAGTCTGGGCCTATTTAAAGACCGGAACTTATAGCAAACCCACACATGAATCACCCATAGTGTCCTGGCGAGTACAGCTGACTATTTTCTAGCTGTAGCCGTGTCAGCCTGATAATAGTCGAAAGACATGCAACGTCAATGCCTTCACGCCATTTTACAACATCACAAGTGCACATGATGAAGATCGATTTAAATTACACCCGCATGTGTAGTAAATATTTACGATTGTTAGAATATGTTCTGATGATTGTGATTGTTGTTGTTTCAGTCGCCCTTCTGTCACTAGCTGCAAAAGGTCACCACTTCGGCTGTGGTCTGCAACGCTAATGCATATGACTAATGCCTGATATGAATAGCTTCGCACCATAATCTGGTACAAATGAGAAGAATGGCGGGGAAGCTGACATGCGCACCGGTTGTTGCTGTAAACCTAATTGCTAGGTCTTATTTCCAGACTAAACACACACGCTTATCTGGTATGTCACAGTGGAGGCGTCAAACAGAGAAACGGCCATGGAGCCACGGGGAATTCTACAACGACAACACAGTCCAAAGCCAGTTGTGTGAGGGTGTGCGTATGTCAGCGGAAGTGAGACATGGCGTGATGATTGATAAAGATCCTTAGGATGGTAAAACAGGGCTGAGATATCAGCGTAAGCAACCAGTCTGTTGGTACCAATTCACGTAGCCCCCTATACCAATGTAATGATTTATCACGTGGCTCGAGCAACCTCTGCTTTCGTGGAGGGGGTTATCATACATGACTAAATTAAACTTTGGAACGTGTACCTTTTTCCCGTCTCGGATGATCCTTGTGATTCAGGTCCCAAAATCAGGTTTCTGTCCATCTGAACTGGTAACGGGAACTACTAAGTTAGGCATGCAGTTCGCTTAGCAAAAGTGGCAACACCACGGGCCACAATCTCGACTCCAAAGTCCAGACCTGAAGGGATGTAGGGAAGACAATTTACTTATTCGATTAATGAAGAAAACATGCTTGGTCAAGCAATTGGTCACATGGTAACATAAAGCCTGTTTTCGAAATCACTGGAGTCCATACAGTCTCAAGAGATATGACTTCAATCTTTATGATCCTGTGATCAAGATATCTGATACCATGCCGGATCGAGAACGTTACGCGGCACAAGACATATGATAGTTAAGCGATATGAACAGGAACTAGTCTAGACTGGAACTGGTCGTATCGAATGTAAATCTTGCGGTTGTCTCAGGTGACTAACGTATATACATACACGGTACAAGGCAGGAGACATCTTGAATCCTCTGGCCATGTAGAACAATCAATATTGGAAGGAATTAAAAAGCAGAGCAACTTGAGATTGTGACTGATTAACATTTCTCTACATAATGTATCCACATCTTTATTGATTAACATGATCTGTTAAAATAATATCGTATTTATTATGTCTACTAATTAATATCTATTGCCCTTCATGTCTACTCTTGTCGGTAGTGGTGCAAGCTGCTCTATTCATCTTGCGGAACCCAGCATCTTCCTTCTGGGCTCTGGCTTCTGGTGCCATGACCACCCCCAAGGCCAGGATGGCATCACTCTGTTGCGAGGAACGCTTCGCCTGATCCTGATCAAGAGAACCAAAATCAAATCAATACAGATCAAGTTGCTAGGACATACATGTATCGAGTGGGAGGGACAAGCTGGACCGGATTTCCGTGAAGAGAGTGATATACAAAAGCAAACATCAATCCTTTTCGACGCTACCAAAAATCAAGATCAAGACGATTATGGTTTCCAGTGTAGATACTGGATCCAGAATGTACCGAATCCTAATGCTGTCTTTTCTCCCGTGAATCAAACAAAGATCTTGACAACAGCAGAGCCGTTTCCTCCCCAGGATATAGACAACAAAGGGCAATTTGCATTTAACTGCTCCGAGATACGGCGCCCGAGTACGGATTCCACGATATTTTTTACAGATGAAACAGAGAGTCATAAGATTTTCTATCCAGGAGTTTACGAGTATGACTTTGTGTTTCCGATCACATATCAACAGCTGGAGACAACTCAGGTTCCTCATGCAGCTGTAAAATGGATGCTACTTGCGACAACAGCTCGCCCTGGTTTATTTCACAACAATATTCGTGCAAAGAAAGAAGTTACATTTGTCAGGAGCCCTGATCCACTTTCTCTCGAAATGGTACAACCAATGCCTTTCCATCGACATTCCCACGATTGGTTACAGTACGACATCGTCATTTCTGGGAAAAGCTTCCCTATCGGCAGTCAGATCAGCATTGCTATGAAGTTGGGTCCACTGGACAACACCACGCTACACGGTTTCGAGTTTTTGATAAATGAGTCGATAGAATACTGGTTCAGGAAAAACAAGATCAGTAGGAAAGGCCTCACTCGTTCCGTCCTCCTTCTGAAGAGTACAGCTGGAAGGGCAATTATTCCGTCCTGGACATCCGCAGGCCAAGTATCTGTTCACGAGGCTGAAGCCAAATCCGGACCAATACATGACGACGGAGACACAGTTCCGAGACATGACAGTGTCAAAGCATCTGGGACCGCAGCCTCGACTAGCACCGTTACCAAGACAGTAGAGGATGACTCGGACAATTCAGATGGGTGTTCAATGACCCTGATGGACATGGTAGAGATCGAAGCCGTTGCACAAGTCCCCACATGTACAATCATGTCGAGGAGAGAAGATTTGAGACTACATCCAAAATGTACATGGAAGAATATCGTGGTCAAACACAGTCTTAGGGCGAGTATAAGCATATCCCTTCCTCATAGCGTCGTACTGACGATGACCGATAGATCGTTCTTCATGTCACCCAACCTGATCTCAGTGATCCATCGGGAAGGAGGCGTATCTATCGGGATACTGCCATCAGCTTACCCATCACTATCCTAAACTGTCGATCGAATCAGGCCAACATGACTCTTCCATCCTACTCGCATGACCCCTTCCAGCCCGTCAGCTACCCCAAAGTCTGTGGGTGTCCTGATGCTCTGCCTTTACCCAGCGAAAAGCCACCTCGGCGTTTTGTTAAAGCGATGGTTGCGCGCCACCTTGTCGATGACAAGTCTAGACCACCCGATGGAATGAGTATCATGGACAACACCACGAATCCATCCATCCCTATCCTCAACGAGAGTTCCCCTCCTTGTTACAGTGACATAGTGGATGACTCTAATATCGGGTTGCGTGTACAGTAAATCATGGTTGGAATGCGTACTTTTGATGTCAATACTGAGTCTTTCAAAATTTGTCAATTAGAGTAAACTTCAGCTCGCAATGAATTTTTCTTCACAATGAACATGGTGGCTACATGTCTTGACGTGATGGCCGATCTGTATTTAACTTGCTTGTGCCAACCTTGCAATAATACAACTTTTACCATGTAGATATTTGTTCATTCTTGACAACATCCAAATAACTCGGACTAAATCATCACATATCAAACTTTTTGGCAGCGCAAATGGACGAAAACCAAGGCATAAGTTCATCGAACGCAGATGAAGCACACTTTGGAACAGGGGTTGGATATATCATAGCAGGTCTCGTTGCAATCTGGTTTGTCTCGGTTGCTCTGGTGGCACTTGTCTCGTAAGTTCTCCGGTGCCATATCGACACATTCTCTGTACTGATAATCGGCAAGCTATTTTAAACGTCAGAGACAACATACTAGTACGAGAAGTGGCGTTGGGAGGTGGCAGGTCGCGCCGGGTGGCATAGTGACTTTGCAAACCCTCAATTCTACAAGTCCAACTGAGAAATACGAATTCCCCGCATCATCCAAGTCAAATCCGGATTTAGAGTCACATGCATTGGGCTCTTTAGAACTTTGGTATGTTGTTGGCTATTCTTTACGGTACGCTTCACGATCTGAATCTGTGTCTAGTGCCATCTGTCTTGAAGTCTTTGAGAATTCGGATACTGTCCGTCGATTGAACTGTGAGCATGTCTACCATCAAAAGTGTATCGACCGCTGGTTCCAAGGCCGACATTTCACGTGTCCCTTGTGTAAGTCGAGCGTTTTACGATCAGGAAACGGTACTGCTTGATGCCACTAGAGAACCAATGGGATATCCATGTGATTCGTTAGTCAATTCAGCACCAGGTCAGAATAAAGTTCAACTTAATCCATCACGCCATGGTTGCACTATCGGAAGATCCTGACCAACGCTATGTGAGGGGTTCGTGTCAAATTCCTGTTCCCAGGTACATATAACTTGCATGTGTCTCTGTGCATTAGTTTAAGCCTGAAATAGCTAGTGAATGGGGAGGACGTTAACAACTTAAAATGATATTCTGCACACCACACCCACCGCCATGTCCAAGACAATGTGATTAACGCGCTGGCACATACCAGGGCAACATGGCAATTGGCTCTACCGTAATATTGTCTCGTTTCACATGTCTATGAGTGGCAGTAACGGTATGATCATTACTCAAATCTAGACCTCTTTATTCCAATGCCATGACTTTGCGTGGTTTCGGTGGCGCTCTTCAGCACATCAAACGACCAGTCTAGATTCCCACCAAGATCAATCTGACATGCAGTGGTATGATCGGGCAAAGAATCTGGTTGCGCATTGGAGGGTCTCACGGTTTGATGCCACATAACCGTGACTTACAACATCTCAACCACAACAGCTGGATGAGTTTACAGGATTGCATCATGATGACTTGCATTAACGTATTTAGGTGCAGAAGTGTGCGGCTGAACGATGAGAATATCTCATTTAAACGCGAAACACTTCCGTCTCTAAATGTCATATAAACACCGCAGAATCTATCAACCAAATTATAATCATACAATCGAACGTCTCTAATCTATTTCAATATGGCTGAATCTGGAGTCGCGCATAAAGTCATTTCCGTCATCCTTCGCCTTTCGGAGCTTGCCTCTGCTATAATTGTTCTGGGCATTCTCTCTCGCCTCACTTATCTCGTCGGTATTGCAGGCGATAGTGTAGATGGAAGGATCATCTATGTCATCGTCGTCGCATCCCTGGGTATTATGTACTCCATCATGTTCTGTGCGCCATTCAAGAGCTTGTTCTTGGGCTTCCCCTTTGACTTTGTGATGTTTGTGATGTGGCTTGTAGCATATTGCTTACTTCAGACGGTAACGTACACCCTCGACTGAACTTCAACGAATACTCTTTACTGATCATGCATGATTTGACGATTCACAGAAGACAGGCACACACACTTGCACTGCACGTTGGTACTATAACTATTGGGGTTACTATTGGGGTCGCTACTGGACTCATGGGCCTCCTGGAACTGTCGCTGTTAACAGCGCGGGTTGTGCCTCTTGGAGAACGGTGCTCTCCTTTTCGTTCATCGCGTGGTTCCTCCATCTTTTGAGTGGAATCCTTGTGAGTCATTTCTTCCCTTTTGCCCTTGTATCATATAGAAGTAGAAGCGCTGACACCGTATATCTCAGGGTGTCTATGTTTTCCACACTTATATTAAGCTGGATGAGACCAAACGCGACATTCAGCAGCACGCGGAAAAGCTCGTCAAGTAAGTATTATACCTTGCATTCTAAGAAGGTGGATCGATAGGCTGATACTCTACGCTACCAAGGCCTGACCCTCGAGCACGTGGCTACGACCGAAGCCTTGAAAACCAGACTGGCGAGACAGTCAGTGTTTAATTTACCACAACGGTTGTCAAGTAATATGAAGAACGAATACCCATTGTTCCAGAGGGGCTAGGGCTGGGAGATGCGTATAGCGGCTTTGGAGTTATACAAGCCTTGGAGTGAGGTGTGGTTCAATGCGGGGAAGGGGGACGGATTGTTCGAGGGTTCTTAATAGTGTGTCAACTTTAATTCATTGTGATATATAACTAATGTGAACCAACTTAAACCCAAGTATCATGACACAATGAAAGTTACAGTCTTGACCGAAGAACGTATTACGACACCACTATGTTCTCTTCCCTTTGGGCGAGGTTTGCTTATGGTGGCTTAGCTACAGGCCAGTCAGAAAACTGACGTTGTAACAATGACACCAATCACCGAGTGGTGAAACCTCATCAGTGACAGATCGACCCCCGCCTTGTATCTTGCAAAAAATGAGGGGTTCCGTCTGTGAACGGAAGTGGCATGGTGAATCTAGACTGTTCGCTCTCAGAATCATCATGATAGAGTTGGGCTTGGATCGAAACAAGCTTTGGCTTATGTTGCAGTACGTACCCTATGCACATGATCTGGCATGACGGTCTGATACGATACCATCTCAACTGCGTATTATTTGCTAGCTTATTCAGGACGGTTGGTGTACTGCAGATAGATCTCGCGATGTGAATACATGGTAAGATGATATGAGGCTTACGACTTTCTCCATTACTTGCACTATTCTACCTCATTCATAGCATAGCTCCATGGCTTCTTACGACGAAGAAAGCCATAACCAGCTTTCAGATGGCAATCACATTGGAGTTTTCAACGAGAATGAGTATTTCAAAAAGACAGATTTTGAAAATGCTTCCAATCACAAGGGGTAAGTGATTCCGAATAGGTCTTGAGATTTGTCGCCACGGTAAAATTGCATGTTGTATCTGACACATAGTCCCCCTAGATACTGGTGGTTTCTGTCGACGGGATTCCCTATGATTGTTGGTACTTTGGGCCCCGTCGCATCAGCTTTCAGTATATGTTCAATGTCAGAACCGTGGAGGCAACAGACCAGTCCCGAGATAGACATACAAAACGCCCCATCTATTGAAGATCCCCCATGGTACGCTCAATTATACTCTCATCGGCTTTGACACTCGGAATTGACAGTTAATCGCCTGGTAGGTTGTTGATCATCGAAACTGTTCAGCTTCTTGTTAGCCTCATCTCGAACCTATTTTTTCTTCTCAGTATGACAAAAAGGATTAGGTTCAATGTCGCTCTACCCATCACCATACTTGGATGGTACTAAAACCAACTTGTTGTTTAAACCTTGGCTGACAGAAGACAATAGGTATGCCTCTTCAATTTGTCGCATCATTCTAACAGCGGTTGTAGCCAATCATCTCAGAGATTCTGATATGAATGACGGAGATTTCATATGGTCACAGTCATTTTACTACGGCATGTGGGCAGCTATTCTGTATTTCGTCGACGCCACTCTTTTGGTTACTACCTACTGGAGTATATGCACAGGTCACTACCACAAAACGGCATCAATGACTACAAGTCAACGGACGCTGATGCTACAGAGTATCATGTTGCTCCTTTATCTACTACTCGGTGCCTATGTATTCTCCAAAGTTGAATCCTGGGAGTACCTTGATGCTGTGTACTGGGCTTTCGTTACACTCTTTACTGTGGGTTTCGGGGATTATTATCCTGGGACGACCCTGGGAAGAGGACTATTGATACCCTTCGCGCTCGCTGGTATCATATCTCTTGGTCTGATCATCAGTTCAGTGAGAAGCCTCATCATTGAAGAGGGAAGTCGGTATGTTAGTACGGCGATTAGCAACCGGAGGCGGGAACGAATGGTTAATAAGCTACTCTCCCGCGGTCATGGGGATGTTTTTGAACCCATTCAAGATGGCATTGGGATGGTTGCTACGGGTCAAGATGAGCCGCATCAAAACGAGTTCGAGCGCCGTAAGGCTGAATTCACTCTGATGAGAAGGATCCAAGCAAAAGCATCGACGCGACGAAGATGGCTAGCCATGGCTATCTCCACGTTCTTATGGCTTGTCCTCTGGCTACTTGGCGCTGTCGTCTTCCAACATACTGAGCAGACATACCAGGGTTGGTCATACTTTGATGCATTCTACTTTTGCTTCGAGGCGTGGACCACTATCGGATATGGAGATCTTAAGCCAGTGTCTAACGCAGGGAAATCGTTCTATGTCTTTTGGTCTCTTTTGTCTCTGCCTATCATGACGGTGCTTATCTCCAATGCCAGCGACACCGTGGTCAGAATCATTCGGGATGTCACTATATTGATTGGGAATGTTACTATTCTGCCAAATGATCGAACTTTCCTACGGAATTTGAAAGGTTTGATTAACAAAGTCACATTTGGAAAAGTCTTCTCCAGCCAAGTCTCCGAGCCTCTAATCCCCGCAGTGTGCGGTGGGAGTTTACAGAAGGGGAACATAGGAAAATCCTATGGTAACTCCCGTCATGATCGACTATTCACCATTACCGGAAATGATACTACGCTTCCGTCCCGACCACTAGGAACTAGACTGTCATCGACGTCTACACCAGATCTAGGGTGTCATGCCCAGAATCTCATCACCATGATAGACGCCCAGGCACTTTTGCTTTCCGAAATCCAGAATGTTACAATTCATCTTCAAGAGCCCCGACCACACCAGTATACATTTGAACAATGGGCATGGTATCTGAAAATTCTTGGCGAAGATGAAAGCAGCCCAGAAACACATTGCAGTGAAAATCTTCAGAGCAAGCGACCAATGGGCATACGCAATGGTTCCGATGATGGCCTCAAGTGGTCGTGGGTAGGAGATGGTAGCCCGTTGTTGGGCTGTCAGTCGGAGAGTCAATGGATATTGGAAAGGCTGATTGATCGGCTGCGAACCTCTCTGTTAACCAACATGACCCCGCAGCTTCACCTTAATGATAGATTGTCTGATGAGAAGGCACGGAGTCGTTAAAATAAATACAGATAGATGTATCTTACAGGAATATTCTCTGTACCCTACTGAAGACAGTCCACTACTGAGGATCGCGATATTTTGAACTGAATCAAATTTTACGTAAATATACCACACGCACCATGGTCTGAACATTTCTTCTCTGAAATACGAAGTCTCAATAAAAGATCTCACTTGGTACTAATCGGTTCTTCCCCGCCTGAAGAGCTGTGAAACCTTCTTTACCCCCAAGCTGAAAATTGCCAAACGCGACAACGAATAAAGCAGGAACGTCGCAAAAACATTGAAAGCTATGTACGCGAACCCAAGGCCCCAATCCATCCATCGATCGCTGTAGTACATCTCAGATCGGGCCAAGACTTGATCAGCAGACACCAAGGAACAATAGGAGCAGTTTGTAGTTGCGTCCGGGTTGAGCAGGGTTCCAGAAGCGCCCTGTTCTAGATATACCTGCATATATGATCCGCAGGTCTGTCCAGTTGGGGGCTGAAATATGGCAAGCTCGGACTGCGAACAGACGACCTGATTCCCCGCAAGACCCGAGACGGCAATACCACCAACAAGATATGTCATTGGAGAAACACGATACATGAACACCCAGAACCCAGGAAGCGCGCTCGGAGTCTGAAATACACCAGCAAACAGCAGCATCATCGAAAACAGGACTGTTGTAATACGGCCAGCTGTGGTTGCATCTGGCAGAGGAGCAGTGACCATGACTGCAAAAGTGCCGATGAGCATGTAGAAATAGGTAAAGAACAACAAGACTAGACCTTGATCTTGTGAAGATCGGATGCCAAATACTGTATAGTTGAATATCGCAAAGGTAGTCACACCGAGGATGATGTGATATGGTATCTCCACAAGAATGTTGGCAAAAATGAGAACAACCCAGGAATACATGTTGGAGTGTTTCTCACGAACTTCGTAAATAGTCCTCTGCATAATAAACTTGGGCATAATCTAGTCGTGCGTCAGCTTCATGTCGCCTTTACCAACCCAGCATGATTGTTCTCTTACCTGCTGCACCAAGCTACTAAACATTGCACAGACCATGAGAATGGAAAAGATGGCGTTCTGAGTGCCCAATATTGATCGACCAGGCTGGAAGAACGAGAATCCAATGAACAATGTTCCACAGATACCCAACATGAATTTACTTGCAATGTAGGATGTCGATCGCCAGTATTGTTGGAAGACTCGCCGGCAAACAATTGGTAGTTGAGACCACAATGGGAGGGGATATGATCCGGGCCTATGAGGCTGGGTTGAACTGTCTGGAAGCGATGTCTTTGATGAAGGCTGAGAAACAGTCTCCAATTCCGATAAAACAGCGGTGTCTTGTGTAGATTCGTTCCACAACACTGGCCAGTCAATATCTTGATTCTCCGTGTTGCCCAACATGCCAAGTATGTACTCGGCGGGATTCTCAGCTTTTTGGCATTTCCTGGGTATGCGAGAGTGAAAGTATCCAAGTACAATCTCCGAGTCCTTCCCAATGTCACCAAAATATGCGACCTTACCGCCACGTGCCATTAGCAGCAATCGATCAAATCGCTGGAATAGCATCGCGCTTGGCTGGTGAATGGTGCACAGGATGCCTAATCCACCTTCTGCTAACCGTCTAAGTAAAGACAGGATTGCCTCAGAAGATTGACTGTCAAGGCCTGAAGTCGGCTCATCCAGAAAGAGTAAGAGCGATGGTTTCCCGGCTAACTCGACTCCAATGCTAAGTCGTTTCCGTTGCTCAGCATTGAGTCCCTTGCCCGGCAGACCAATGATGGCATCAGCAAAGTCATCCATGCCAAGAAGACGAATTGTCTCTTCAGCAAATTGGAGTTTTTGCCGTACGGGCACATCGCGAGGTTGTCTCAGCATTGCCGAGAACTGCAACGCCTCGCGAACAGTTGAAGTTTCAAGATGGACATCTTGTTGCTGCACGTAACCCACATCACTCTTGAACGACGGTGGTAAAGGCCTACCATTTACAAAGAATTCACCGCTGACTTGACCTGCAGGCATTCTTTGGGCCAATGCATTCAAGAGCGTTGTTTTGCCGGCACCTGATACTCCCATTAAGGCGACCATCGAGCCAGGCTTTACCCAACCACATGCATTGTCAAGTAGACGCCTCTGCTCGCCTTTGATCATGACGTCAAAGTTCAACTTTCTCCACGCAAATACAGCGTGATTTGCTGGTGGTACTGTCCCTCCTCTCACTGAAATTTCATGGGATGTGTTATTGACCGTCAATAGTTGCTCGACATCCACTCTTCCTTTGAGCTTTGTATCAGCTTTTCTTGTGGCATGGTGATTGCCGAGAAAAACCATGATATCAGCACCAGCAGAACTATTGACGTTGAGGTCAGAGACCAGAAGATATAAGAAGAGGAAAAAGAATAAAAAGCCGAGGATAATGCCTAGGTTACGCCATAAGTGGGAGTAGCTGTAATCATAGCTTGTCTCGAACCAGGCGTCTCCATTGACGTATGTCTGCCCAGCCACTGATCCAGGAACTGGACAAATGAAAGTGTCTCCGAGCAAGTTTCCATAGGAGGGAACGATGTTGGAACAGGGATAATTGGTGCCGTGGGCCTGATTGACCAGCAATGCCTCAAATGCGTAAGAAAGTGGATTGATGTACGAGATCCACTTGAACCAAGGGTGCATGTAGGGACTCGGTAGAACAAAGCCGGTGTATGTGACTAAAGCAAGTACAAGAAAGCCAGATAGAGCCATTGCTTGAGGAAGGGTAACGGTTGCAGCAGCAATAGTGCGAAAGACCATAGACATGGCCAATGTGGTTGTGAACACGAAAAGAAAGAAGATGAAAAATTGAGATGCTGTCAACGCAAGACCAGCTAGGAAATAAAGAATAACATTGAAGAAAACGCCAATCACAAACTTGACAGGGATGTCTACCAGAACGCTGGCCAAGGCATCGGCTGACGGTCGATAGAATGCATACGACACTTGCTTTGTAATGACCGAGCGGCCCCTGTACAAGTTGTGGATATCTGTGACAGACATCAAGACATTGAGAAGTACCGAGAAGAAAAGTACCGATCCATACGCGAAGAATGCATCAGTTGTATCTGGAGTACCATAAAATATCGACCCGACAACAAGTGCAATAATAATCTCGCCGATAAGTGTTGTCAAAGTTGAACCTTTATCATTCCAAAGCTGTTGCGTTGCTCGTTTGGCGCATAGAGACGTTTGCATGGGAAACGACACAGTTTGCGTAGCTCGAGTCAGCATGCCTTTGGCCTTGAGGCTTTGACGAGTCGCTTGGAATTGCTTCCGAGTGGTGTCACGGTCAAGATGGAAATCTTTCTGACACTGATCAATTTCGCTCATAAGCGCAGCATATTCCGGAGAATTGACCCAGTAATCGCTGAACTCTTCAGGCGTTCGAGGTACAGCATCCTCGCGGCCCTCCTTTGCTACTCGTTGTTCAGGATCGGTAATTGTAGTCAGGTAGTCTCCTGATGTTTGTCTCGGGTGGCGGTACCAACCCATGCGTTCGAAGTAAGCTGGGGCAGAAGACGCAGAGCCGAAGAATATCTGTCTGCCTTTGTATAGGACGAGGATCTTGTCGAAAAGATCGAAAATAGCTTGAGATGATTGATATATCGCAGCGGCATTAGAAGATTGTGTCACTATAATTATTAGCCACCATATCTCGAACAATAGCGAGTATCTTTGTACTTACGATCAGAAAGAGTTCGCAATCGACTGACAAACTGCAGGGCCGACTCAGCGTCGAGACCTTTCGTAGAATTATCCCAAGCGGATATCGCGGCTTCGGAGAGTGCAGTTTCTGCAATTGAGACCCTCTTTCTTTCACCACCAGAGACTCCCCGTACATAATCATTTCCCACGATAGTGTTCCTAGTGTGTGAAAGACCAAAGATAGTCAACACGACCTGCACAACATGATTAACTCTGTCTTTTCGGGTGATCCCCGGGAGCCGAGCTCTTGGAGTACGCATCGCGGCAGCAAACTCCAACGTTTGTCCAACCGTCAAGTACGGCAGATTCTCATCGACCTCTCCGTTGTAAATCAGTTCTCCTTGGAACTCTTCGGCCATGATTTCGTGTGGCACCCCTATTAACTTGAGTCACTTCCGTTTCCAATGTCACATTGATAACTCTCATACCTGAATAATGTAGACTAGAGCATTGGTCCATTTCAAGACCTCGCATCTGACCTGTGATGGTCTTGAGGAAAGTTGAACAGCCACTACCAGGACGGCCGAGTACTAGCAGAAGTTCTCCTTTGTGAACCACACCATCCAGTCCTAGTAGAATGGGCTTGGTCTCCTTTCGACGAAACCAAGTCCTGAAATTGAGAGGGAAGGTGAGCAGTGTCCATACTGTGTCTTGCTGCTTGCTACCAGAGCTACTCCCGTGAACAGTCAAGTCCTTGAAAGCGAATCCGGAACGCAGTGGGGTTGGTACGTTCAGATGGCTTCTCAAGTTGACCAGCATGCGAGACCACTCATGAAAGTCGAAAGTTGGACTGGAAGGATTGAGTGTGTGATCATGAAGTCCCAGCTTCTGTAGAACAGAATCTGTCGATCCATTACGATCGTTCGCATCTTTGAGGAGTCGCAACAGATGTACAGGTGCCTTGGTTTTATCATTCGTACCTGCGATCTCATTGTGTGTTGCGCTTGCAGACTTGTTGCCGGACACTTCCATGTTAGTCATGTTGGTCATGTTTCAAAGACAGATCATAGACAGGTTTGCAATATAGGTGCAGTATTGTGATCTTTGAAAATGATGGATCTCCGGAATTGACGGAGATGTATCTGTTATGGACACAACACAATTGAGGTACAAGTGTACGAAGCACGCATGTCATTTCACATGGTAATCTGCAGCACAGGATTCGGGGAACTTCTTCTCCGATAACTTCAGAGTCGAGATCCCGCCACATTCTCCACAGATAGAGTAAGCTGTTGCGAGTCATCAAGACAGCTATCGTATGAACACCACTACATCCATATCATGTTTGTCATATCACACCACTACATCCATATCATATTTGTCATATCACACCACGAGTTTCAATGTGTCTCAAAGTGTGGCTGCTTATGTCCATCCTAGCGATGGTGGACTGTGTCGGGCAACTAAGACATTTGTTGGAGAAGAAAGTTGGTCCTGTTATTGGATTTCTTGCTCTGATTCGTAAGAAATGAAACGCCTCTTCTTCAAAGATTGCGAATGTGTCTGTTTGATGCATGTATACATTTGTAAACACACCATTCCGTCTGTGTTCGGCTGGTATAGGGTGGGTGGTCTAGCTTAGGTTGTGAGAATGTTCCTCGATTTAGACTTTAGAACAGGCACTCCTGTCACATTTCAAGTGGAGGAGGTGTGTTCAATCGGGGTAACTTTTTTTTTTTAGGCCTTCAGCGACTACAGGGACCCCCCAGCCATCATTGCTTCTCGCAGAGGTCCAGATGCAATTTTTGGAACGCCTTTGGATGGACTTCATGCACAATAACATCAAAACACGGACCTTTCCGCAACCGTGGCCATGCGGACGGTGCAGAATGACAGCAACATTACCTAAGTGTTGGAAGTGAAGTACTGTAAGTTTCAGTTCAATGTTGTGTAGTGAATGTCGAATATGCATGATAAATATGAAAGGTGCTGCACAATTCAACTTCATGTCTGTAATCCATTTATTGACTTTCTCTTCAACAACCATACTACTACCCTACATTACGCCAAATTTATTCTGTAGCAGCTTATACGTTGAACAAGTTGTGGTTCACAATGGACTCCTCCGAGTTTGACTTCGAGATTGTCCAGGACAGATGTCCAATTTCATCTATTGCATCCAGGAATGAACGGAAAACAAAGGATGTTTCTTACCTGAGGGGTATAGTCGACATGGGCAGGTATGTAAGTTACGAAACAAAGCCTCATCAAGAAACTGACCACTTTACTAGTAATGGAATCCGGTTTTCAGTCACGGATCTATCTCCACCTTTTTCGCGCATTCTCCCAACGATACACGTTTATCGTGTTGATATTTCACTCTATGATGCCCAATTCAACCCCGACACGGGCGAAAAGGTACCTATTCCTGCCAACATCATTGGGGAGGTTATCGCTGCACTGAATCGTTTCAAAATTGTCTGCGCCGACCTTGATGTTCCAGAAAGTCAGATTCACGTGGTTGCCACAGAAGCAACTCGTGCTGCTCTTAATTCTTCTGAATTTATCACAAAGATTTACAAAGATACGGGACTTTCTGTCGACTTGCTCCCGAAAGAAGATGAAGGGCGCATTGGCTCTTTGGGCGTTGCAAGTGGCTTCTCTGATATCAAGGGTCTCATGATGGACCTTGGGGGTGGAAGCACACAAATTACTTGGATTATCTCACAGGATGGAAACGTCAGAATCAGTGATCGAGGGTCCTTCAGTTTTCCATATGGGGCAGCAGCATTGACCAAGACCTTGGAAGACTTGAAGAAGGGCAAGTCAAAGGAAGAAGCTGAAAAGGCACGACAGAAATTACATGATGAGATGAAGGGTAATTTCCAAGATGCATATCAGAAGCTAAAAGTGCCGGAAAGCTTAGTGGCAGACGCTAAGGCTAACGGTGGTTTTCCGCTTTACCTGTCTGGCGGCGGGTTTAGAGGCTGGGGTTACTTGCTGCTGTCTATCAGTCAGACTGATAAAGTTCCTTACCCCATATCAATCATCAATGGTTATACGGTGGGCAAAGAAAGATTCGAGAACACCAAAGCAATGGAAGACGTTGCTCGAACTGCGCATTCCATATTCAGGGTTTCTGATCGGAGAAGAAAGCAGGTTCCTGCCGTTGCCTTTCTGATCAATGTTTTGTCCAATGCTATCCCTCATGGCATTCGTCTTGCGCACTTTTGTCAAGGTGGTGTAAGAGAAGGGCTTTTGTTCAAAGAGCTTGGGCCTAGTATCAGAGCCCAAGACCCGTTGGAGATTACCACACAGAGGGTTGCCCCAGAGTCGGCCGAGCTTCTGTATAGGCTGCTCATACTTTCAATTCCTGAGCCATCGAATGGGGGCACTCGCCGATTTCCAGAATCTATCAACAAACACATTCTCCGTGCCTTTGCAAACACAATGTATGTTCACACCATCATGGACAAAGAGCTAGCCTCCACGACGGCAATGTACAGCACAAGCACGGGACTTCTCGCTTTTACTCGCGGGGTATCTCATCAAGATCGGGCAAGACTTGCTCTGATGTTGGAATCGCGTTACATGGGAGAGCTACCCCCACGTGAGGCACAATTCAAAAAGGCGCTTCAATCCATCATTACTCCAGAGGAGGTTTGGTGGGCTTCATATCTTGGACGGGTGGGTTATCTGCTAGGCCGTCTTTATCCGGCAGGCAAGGTGGACGAGCGAAAGCCACGTGTCATTTTTTCGTCGCAATGGGCTTGGGATCTGGGACGTAAGAAGCATGGTAAAGGTTTGCAACTTACAATTTCCGTTCAAAAGATGAAGGATGATCCAGCAAAATTGAAACAGGCTTTAAGTGACCATGTAAACATAGTGGAGAAGATTGGTAAAAAGAAGAATTGGGCTGGAGGACCAGATGGTTGGGGGATGAAGGTAAAGGTCAAGGTTGTGGAAGAGGATATCTTGTAGTTATTCCCCCTTTCATGGGGACAATCCAGAAGACCTATCTACAGACATTAAAATGAAATAGTGATGCTTGGATAAATTGATCACGTGGCTAAATTGGATGGTAAAGGAACTATGGACTTGCGCATGTGATTGGACATGTGGTATCCTTAAATTTCAACTACAGACCAGATTGTGGCACTTATTAGTAAGTAAGTTAATAGCAAGCAATAAGGTATAAAAGAACCTATTGTAAGGGGCAGATTAGTAGTTAGGTCGGTGATGACTAGCGAATCCCCTCTGTTGTATGTTTTTTGTTTGCTTCTCCCCCCCCCCTGGGCTACTCTCCTGTCGAGTCGTCTGTACGGTGAGAAGGGCTGAAGAGCCCACTGAGAAAACATCCGGCAAACCTTGATCCTTTTTCTTATCGCGAGACATGTCCAAGACAATGTAACATGAGCGTTGTGTGTTAAGGGATGCTCTTGGTGATAAGAATAATCCTCATTTCAATTGCTCCAGACATGATTGGTCGATTGTTTGCTCACAAATCTTGAAGAGTCTTGATAACAGCGACTCCAGCCACTCTAGCGACTTCGTTGACTCTAGCGAGTAATGTCAACCAGAGGGAATCAGGTGCATTGCATAGAAAGTTGCGTATTGTTCTTTGTGCCTTATGTATCACCATCTTGAGTGTGTTGCACGCCCTCAACCTTCTGGGCGTGGAAATCTAACTGGGGGGGAGGGGGGGTATGTGTAGAGAAGGGGAACCCGCCCACGGATGAATTGATCATTTCAATCCAGTCGATCAATGTCTTTAATTTGACCTTTGAAGGCAATGGCACTTTGGTGTGTGAGACCGTTTGAACTGTTGATTGTCACCCAGGGCTGATGAGCTACGACGAAGTTGGGCAGCACCGCGATCCAATCGGAAGGTCAAGGTTAACCCTGAGAGCAACTAGGGCAGTGAAGAGGCGACTGCATCAGTGAGGAAACAAGCCTAGACTACATTCCCCGGCAAGCCACTGTCACAGAGATGATGTTGCAGGGGTCGGATGCTGGGTCATCCTTGGCTGCTTGACTTGTTGGACGACCAACAGGATAAACCCTGGTCTAACATGGATAAAACGTGAATCAGGCTGGCAAACCTCTGAATGAAGTAGATGTATGTCTCCAGAATTCTGTTTTCTTCTGTGTATACCAGCGTTTGTTAATGTGGTTCACTCTTACGTGTATGTCCCCATTCGTCTTTCCACTTCTATCCTACAAGACGTCTCTATACCGTCTTCAAGGACGCGAGTCTGTCATTCATTGATTAAGAAAACCTTTCTTTCCAGTCTTGCTCGTCATCGTGAAAATGGAAAAAAGCTTTATAGCCCAGTCCTCCAAGCGAACCATTCCTATGCAGCAGTGCTGTGAGACGTGGTTAACACGCACTCCGCTAAGGAAGTCGCCAGACGAAGTCTTTCAAGACCAACACCAACAAGCCAAAGCCGACTTCGATGCCGCATGCGAGAAATACTAGTGCCAGGGCACTCGACATGACTTCGATCAAGTCGAAGAGTGCGTGCGGCGCCTAAAAGTGCTTGAGCAGACAGACGAAGCGATTAAAGAAGCTAAGGAGTGTGATTATCAAGACGGGGAATTGAATCGACAGCTGTCACTTCTTAATGATCTGTTCGACATATTAGGCGACGTGGCAGCTGTTAATGCAATTGTCAACAACTGGTCTAAGCGTGTGGGCAAACAGCGTTCATCGCATTCCAGCGACACGAAGAACCACAGTCAGCCGAACGCTTTCCCCGTCAACGATTCTGCCAGAACACCAGAGTCACTCAGATCGGACTCACATAGCCCCACTGTTGAGCCAATCCCCACCTCCCACCGCACGAACAGCCCGGGCGAGCGAAGCACCAGTGATCATGATCAATCAACCGATGTCGAAGCGAATGATAGAAGAACTCGATCAACGAAGCGAAAAGATACCCCAGCATCATCTGCATCTCAATCCGTGAAGCGCCCCAGGCAGGGCCTCTCGGAAGCCGCCACTACAGATAAGATCGAGTACCGCGAGGTATATCAGGACGGCCAAGCCGAGTACAAATACACTATCGTTGAGCACGATGGATATCATTATATCCTGAGATGCAAGACGCATGGGCTGCTTTTCGCCGGGGAGCATCCGCTTCAGGGTGCCATGAATCATTTAAGGGGCTCAGGACATCTGAACGACACTGTAAGCTATTCTCTAGCAATCACCAGGCTTGGTGTCCTGGTGCTGAATTGCGATAACGATAAGAAAGAGGAAAACAACACGGCTGTAAAACAGTATCTTAAGCGAATGGAAGATCAGCGACGACGTCGCTGTCGCGCTTCCCAAGTTTATCGAGTCCTCAAACGTGATCCTCAGCATGGTGAGATGTACATGGCTTGGTGGGATCTGGGCAAGACAGCGAAAGCGTCTGGAGAGGAGAACTTGAAGCTCTTTGCATTTCTGGTCCTGCCCTTCTTCCCGGAAGAGAGTGATTGCTTTGGCGTGAGCGTTACCAGTTCCAACCTCAACAACGACATTCCCATTTGTTACAAGTACAATACATCAACCGGTGTGTATGACTGGTCTGAAGAATACATGTCAGGTGGAAAGAAGGCCTTGGAACGATTGTATCCGATAATGTGCTTCGATGGAAGTCGCGTGCCGAGCGTCCAATGGATTCCCATCACCCACTTTCGCAGATTCAATGCCAACGACCGGGATCCTGAGCATAAAATCATTGTCAATGACTACATCGCGTCGCAGAAACGGATTGTCCACCGACCAGGCAAGTCATCAAGTTTGAAGACATTTTTTATTTACTAACACGGTGACTTGCAGATTTCGGTATGGAACCTGATAGCGATCATGACGACTTCAGCTCTGACAATGAACATCTACCAATTGCTTTCAGATATACAGAGACCGTCAACGGCAGAAAATACGAAATCATACATTTAGATGACGATGGTACGGCTAGAGAGGTAATGGAGGACCCAGAGAACTACCCGCTTCGGTGGAGGAACCCGGAACCGGAGGTGAAGAGGGAGTTCGGGAGCCAAGATGGCTTGCAGCAGGAATACCAGGGTACGCCATAACCATCGATCTTTAGAGACTCGACTGATTTGGCGCAGCAGCACAACAGCTCTCACAGCCACAATCAGGCTCACCAAGGATAAATTGCCCGTGTCCTGACTGTCGTTAGAGATGGGCAATACCGGTTTGATATAGACTCTCGATGAGAAGTCTAGTGGGTGACCAAAGTAGGGATAATGACAGTCTAAAGACCCAATTAAGCGCTCTAGAGATGGCCAAGCACGTTGAAGAACGGGTCCATACTATTTCATGAATCCAATAATAACTGTTCACCATCGCATCGGTCTCGGATACTCTTGGTGTCGTACTGAAAAGAACATTAATGGTTAGCAGGTTTAAACACGTAATATTGCCAGCGTAGAAAGACTACTGAGATAAGATGGATCTAACTACGGGAGTATATAGGACAGGGCTTTCAGCTCTTCCCTCTTTTTTAGCGTGCTTTACCATACCTCTGTCACATAACGGTGGTACCAGAACAGGGTAGTACCCAGTGACCACAGCAGTTGACAGGTCCCTGTAAGCTCCCTATAAGTCCACTTGTTGGTCCCTCTATAACCGCCTTAATTTACATCTCTCTACAAACAGCTGGACAGCCAGATAGGAGAAGTTCACGCCTCAGGCAAGGGAGACTCGTTTCACGAATTAAAATCCCACCTCCTAATCTTGTTAAGAGGCCCCTTTTCATTTCAGACCTCTCATATATCCGTCAGCGCTACCGTTGTGGAAATATGAGATTGGTAGGGAGGGGTGTGCAAGGCCCACAAGGGTGTGTTTTAACAACAGGAATCCTAGGTTCAACTCGGCTCCAGGGTTTTGCCGCACGTTTCTGGCCAATTTCACCAAGATGCGGCTGAAAGACCATGGTTCGCCATAGTATTCCCGTAGGACACAAAGAGGCAACGGCTCTAATCTGTTCTTGTCCAAGCCACAGTGGAGAGAACTGTTGGTACCGGGATGTTAAGATAACGGATAACTGGTCCGTTTGATGCATCCTTGTCTGTTGCTATTTTGATGTGATCAGGCTGTCACAAAGGAGAGAAAAAGAAAGAAAACAAAAAGAGAAAACCTCTCCCTTTCTCTGTTTCTTTTTGCTTCTATTGGCATGTGTCGTGGGGAGGTGAATTCGTGACAAATGTTGCTGTGCCATATCATTGATCTCTAAAACGTCGTTAACTTAGGCATTAGGCGGAAGATCTATCGTCCCCACTGGCTACAAGCGCTATTTAGCGTGAACTATTCTAAAACACTACCAAAAATGGAGGGCCATACACAACAGCCCTCAGAGCGAATTCCCGCCCTCCAGGAATATTTTGCACGATGGTCACCCCAAATCCATCCAGTTAAATCAGCAGAAGAAGAGTTTCAAGAGAATCTCAAGAAAGACGAAGATCTATTGACTGGCCTGATGGAAAACAAATTGAACAAACTCGAGGAGATTGTCAGATGCGCAACCCGCATGCAACAGCTTCAGGCGCTGCATGAAGATACCAAGAAACAAAAGGAGCGCGATTACCAGCAGAAGATCTGGGAACAACAAAAAGCTCTCGTGTTGGAGCTTCACGGTCTATTTGGTCCTGAACTTCATCGGGAACTATGCAAGGATTGGTGCGATTGTCGTGGTCTGCCTTCTTCAACTCCTTCCACCCAGTCAAACACTACCTCAGGCGCCGTCGACATCGAACAACCCAGAGACAAGACTACCTCACGCTTCACTCCTATTCCAGAAGAACGGACAAGCGCAAGTGAACCACCCGAGAACAACACGATAAATTCCATGCCGAGCCCTCCCAGCACCGAAAATGCACCAGAGCCAAGCACGCACCCGAGCGAAACAGACAGAACCGAACATGACACCTCAGCTGCTCCACGAAAGAGACCAGCCAACCCCCCCGCTGCCCGTTCGACGAAGCGCTCTCGACCGAACGTTACAGAATGTCCCCTCACAGGAGACAGGACAATTGAGTACGAACAGGTCTACCAGGACGGCAAAGCCGAACCAAAGTATGTCATCGCTGAGTATAATGGGTTCTGGTACATCCTCGAGTGTAAGGAACACAGACTACACTTCAACAATGACCCCATACGCGGTGCCGCAAAGCATCTTCGGGGTAAAAAGCATAACAGGATGTCTGTCAATTACGAAGAGGCCATCCGCAAGCTCGGAACGCGCGTTCTCGGCTGTGGTAAGAAAGAGGCCGCGGATAATAATATTGTTGCCCGAAGACCTTGTTACTCTCAGATGGGCAGACCGGTCAATAGCCTTTCACCCGCAGCTGGCCGCAGTATCCCGACGCGGAGTAATCAGAGTCCTACGGGGATTGACCCAAAGCCTGGTGAAGTGTACACGACCTTTTGGAGCGAGACTAAGGAATTTTATGCTATCCTGGTCTTACCCTGGCGCAATACCGGACAGCTTGGTAAAGACTTGACTCTTACTGTCAAGGATACCGGTCTTATCAAGGAAGTTCCATTTTGTTACCAGTATAACCAGGCCGATGGTTTAGTCGAATGGGCACCTGAGTACCTCCCAGATGGGCAGCACTACAGCAAGAGAAAATATCCGATCATGTATTTTGACGCGTCTGTGTTCCCAGGGGAATGTCGGGTAAACTGGGTCGCTGCTCGCGAGTTTGCACACTACGATCCCAAGGTTGCTACTATCCCGTTCAAAGACATTGTGGATGGCTTTATTGCCTCGAGGAACAAAAGCGTCCAAGAAGCAGGTAAGTGGTGGCGAGTAGCCCAGCGGATAAGCTTTTCACAAAACATTTGCACCAACAATCTCTTTGGCTTTCCACAGAACCTTCTTTTTGTTTTACCTTGACATAAGGGTTCGGCTGAGCATAAGATGCCTTCCCTGCGTCCTTTCCGTCTTTTTCTCTTCCTTCTACCTACAACAACAGTAAAACATCACAATGGCCAGAGCATTCACAATCTTCCTTTGGTGTCAATTCGCTATTTTCACCCTACTAATCGCATGTGTCTTTGTATTACAGGTCATCATACCATGATAAAACACGAGAACGGACAACGAAACCTCAGTGTCGACGCACCAACCGCCGAGATCTTCCCGCGCGAACAGCCCGCAGGCGCTCGAGAGATCATCGTGATAGATGATGATAGCGACGATGATACAGAAAGCCGGTATCAAGTGCCGGATACCTTGATCAGGTCTGATGATCCCGTTCCCAAGACCGAACCCTCAGATGAGTTTATGACGGATGTCCATGACCAGCAAAGCACAAGCACCACCTGTGACACTGCGTCTTCGCAGCAGCCATTCACAGTTCAAGATCACACTCAGCTGTGCGATGATTTGCCCGAGTCTCAATTACCAACTGGAGATGCACCTCTTCAAGGTCCAACCTCATGCGACATGGAAGCTCAAACCCTCAATTATAGTCTGACGCCGCAGTGTCCTGCAGCCTTTTTGCACGATCCATATCCGACCGACAACACGTATATTCATCCACACCAGCTATCTCAACCAGCTTCTACTGATGCCCGTGCACCGGAAGCCATCATGGCGCCGTTGCCTCCCCGTCAGTCGCCTTCAGTCCCAGGCCTCGGCGACAGGTCTCGAACGCAACCAAAAGCCATCCCTTGCCAAGATGCCAAGCACACTTATCTCAACCAAGCACGAATTGCATCATCGCAATTCCAACTTGACAGCGACGGTCAACTGAGATGGATTGCTCCCAAGACTCTGTCCGGGGTTGCTCCGAAGCAGAAGCCCATGAGTGCCCGTCAGCATGAAGAGCTTAGAACTCGGATTCTGCCTACTGGTAAAGAGCCCCAGTCCTCTCAGCATCAAGCGTCAATAGTGGCTTCTCAGCAACCGATAAATGTAACACCGCATGGTTTTAAAAGATCATTTTAAGACTCCCTATCTGGCTAGCTAGAGAGATGTCAATTGGGGCGGGGCGATTATAGAGGGACGCATAGGGGACTTACAGGGCCTGTGGCCTCTAGTTAGTGCCACGTTGGGTCCATTTAGCATAACACAACACGCTAAGAAGAAAATCGTTTTAATTTAATGGGGGGTAATATAACCGATAGTCTAACCTACTGTTTTAGGCTGAAGCTATTTCGGTTCGTGTATTGGGAAATGTTCAAAGTGATCCAATTGCAAGATTCATCAATCGCTACATTATCTCTATCTTTTCTTCTTAAATGTATGTGACGGTTGTGATTCCCAAGGGATAAACTAGTCCGTGCTAGGTTTATGTTGGCAGATGCGTAAGGCGTAGAACTGAGCGAAGCGAAGTGTCACGTCTCTTAGTAGTGAATGAAGCGGGTTAGGCGTATTCAGGTAAAGAAGTCTTATTGATAGCTGGTGAGCTAGGTTCTATCTACTGCTAAATGAATGTATATATACATGAGGGTTCACTCGTGTACGGGTGAGCTTTTGTGAAAGGCTCACGAGGTATCGAGTGAGCTACAGGGTAAGTCTCACGCATGCAGGAGTGAGCTTTTTGGGAGGCTCACGATGGTGCGAGTGAGCCCGGTGTTGATTGGTAGGAAATGTGGGGTTTACGTGACGGAACCGCGGGGATCGTAACAATGTACAGGTTGCAAGCATAACAAATGTTAGCTCTGGAGTGAAAAGTGGGGCTCGAGAGGGCCTTTAGGTATCAAAGGGACCACTTTTTCACATTTGTGATGCCTGTAGCCTGTAGACTTCTCAATTAAACTCTAGTTTCTCTTGCGGCCCTATATCACGACCAAACTAGCGTAAATAGATTTACCGACATATAACCAGTAAGCATTATATACCCTAGTACTCAAGACCCCTCAACGCTCAGTGACTCGCAACCAGAAGTGTCGCTAAAGGAAGATACCGTAGGAGAAGCTAACTAAGGATTCAATGGATCTACCACCGATAGCTCAAACCGGCAAAGAAGCTGAAAGGTCAACTGTTAGTTATGGATTACAAAATAGTTGGTATCATGACAGCTTCAGATGTGGATACTTACCTCAACAATCACTTTGTTGACCTGTAGGATAGCCATGTCCTTTCCGAGGCATGTATAGCGTCCAGAGCTGAATTGTGACGGTTGGGTTTCCAAACAGGTAAACTAGTCCGTACTGGTTTATGTTTGCAGGGTCGTAGGGCGTGTGAACTGAGCGGTAGCGAAGTGTCACGTCTCTTAATAGTGAATAGAGCGGGTTAGGCGTATTCAGGTAAAGATGCTTTATTGATAGCTGGTGAGCTAAGTTCTATCTAGTGCTAAAAGAGTGTCCTATTTATACTAGTATGAGGGTACAAGGTAATAGGTATTATCTTTGTACCTATCGTGGACCGAAAGGTGAAGACGTCGGTCCTGGACCGTAGTGTAAGTCGTTCGGTCCATAGTTGATTGGTCCGTTAGGGGTGAAAAGTGGGGCTCCGTGAGGACCGAGGATTGACGGTTCGGTCCTGCGCTGATTGGTGTAGACGGAAAGAAAAAAAGTGGGGTACACGTGACTACGTCATCTGGGTCGTAACATGAATCCGCATTCTGCCGTCCTTTCCATCACCCTGAGTGTCTCCTTATCGGTGTTAATCCAACGTTCGAGGCGGAATACATCTGAGTCATCACCAAAGAAATCTGTGTCTCGCATTATGCCCCAGAAAGAGAGTCCAATATGAGTTCCTTTCGGCAGTATCCTGCCATCAGATAGCAACGCGGAGGGTGGTTGCTGCTAGATCGGTACCTGCCATTCTACATTTATGTTAGGAAATCTCATAGACCACCATATAAATCATGGTTGGTCAGGTTAGACCTACAGCTACACAATGGTCTCTGCTTTAGATTCCTACCTGTTGAGTATGTGACCAGCTGCTACGCTGAGACATGCAATTAGGGTTGTTGTCTAGGGTAGGGGAGACCAGGATATTGTCCGCTTATTTACGAATGAGGAAAAAAAAACAGCTCCCCGAAACCTGGATCGAACAAGTGACCTTTCGATGACATATAACAATTACAGTCGAACGCTCTTCCAGCTGAGCTATTCGGGGAGATCTCCGAATCGGAGGAATAGCTATTGATGCTACAATTGGTCTATGATACTAGTTATATAGGCTAGCAATCAAACCTAACAACACGACAAGTGACATATCTCGAATATTTATCTTCACTGCCAATATTCTACTTTCTTCAACATAAGTAGCTGAATGATAGTGTACAAATGTTTGTAGCGGTATATTTCTCTCGGCTGTCATTTGCAGACTTGACGTTTCTGCAACACTTCCGGCTCTATGCATAGACATCTAATCCACCAGTCTGCGTCAACAGTACGCGTTTCTCGTTTCTCGTATACAGATCAAATCCGCAGCAGGAGCATTGGTATTTAAGCGTTGCATCCCTGTCTAGACAGTGTCGCGACCCCCGACGAGACATGTGTGAACCCGCCGATCCAGGAACTAAATGGCCTTGATTCGCTAGAAGCATCAACGGAAGCACACCCGTTCAACAAGAACAAGTGGATGTCAATCTCATTCGCCTGACTGCGGCTGTCAGATCGGAAAATTCCTGCTATTCTAACCTTATCTAGTAAAATCCGATGCAGTGAAACGGCTTCTGATCCACTGCGCGACCGAGCTTTGAGGGAACGAAGCTAAACGAAGCTGAACGAGTTTGTGAAATGCAGGGGAAATATGAGGGTGGCTTAGCTACTCGTGCAGCGCTTTACTCAGAGGTCCGTGAATACGCCTATCGTCAACTATTCGCTGATGGGAGTCAAGTTTCTCTTGTCTAATTTTAGTCGCGATAGAGATGAACCACTTATAAAGATGGCTAAAACTCCCAACGGTAGATTCAGACAATCGAACATCAATCCTTCTTTCCTTTTCTCAATTCATATCATTCACTCTTCTTTGACTTTCTGTTTGACAATCCTTTCATTGATAACTAGTTCCTTGAATAGCGGTGTTGACGTCTGAACTTTCTTTTACTATTTACCATTGACTTTTTACGCAACTTCACCAACGATGAACATGTATCAACGAGATGCAGCAGCCGATGCCGGCGACGCGGGTGGGTTCAAGCTGTACCACTACGACCCATCCATGGCTGGTGGTGCCATCTTCACCCTCCTTTTCACCGGCACCACTCTCTTTCACACCTGGCAACTGTTCCGGGGCCGATCTTGGTTTACCATTCCTTTAACAATTGGCGGTTTATGTATGTTCACCACGATCTAACTAACATGAGGTATACACGCTAACCTGTCGCATAGTTGAGCTTATTGGATATGCCGCGAGATGCAAGTCTTCCAATGAATCTCCAGACTGGACGTTGGGTCCTTATATCATCCAAAGTATCTTTCTCCTCGTCGCCCCTGCACTTTTCGCCGCTACCATTTATATGGAGCTTGGCAGGATTATTGAGATGATTGATGGAGAAGGCCGGGTGATGATCAGCAAGAAGTGGATGACCAAGATCTTTGTTACTGGAGATATCCTGTCGTTCTTTCTACAAGGCGGAGGTTAGTAAACGCGCATCCACATTACAATTTCGATACTAATATTTAACGCAGGTGGTGGCTACCAGGCCTCCGGTACACTCGAAGCGCTGGACGCTGGAGCGAAAATCATCATTGTCGGCTTATTCGTCCAACTGATCTTCTTCGGAGTCTTCATCATCATCGCCATCTCGTTCCATCGAGCTATCCTGCAGAACCCAACTGGCCGTTCGACCAGCGGACTTCCCTGGAAGAAGCACATGATGGTTCTTTATGCCGGCAGCTTATTCATTATGGTCCGATCTCTTTTCAGAGCGCTTGAGTACATTCAAGGAAACAGTGGTTTCTTGCTCAAGCATGAGATCTATCTCTACATTTTCGACGCTCTCTTGATGTTCCTTGTTATGGTACTGTTCAACCTTTTTCACCCATCTGAGATTACTGCTATTTTGGAAGAGAGGAGGAGCGGTAAAGGGTACAGCATGGGGGCGTTTACTGCGTGCGCTTAGTGGTCAATTTGTCATGGAGGTGAGAGTTTGGGAGGAGCAGGAGTATGTTTGGGTTGTAATTATATACATCAATTATTAGAATCTCCTATGTATGTTTAAGATCTTACATCCGCAACCTGAAGAGGCCAAGCTATCCAATCTCTCCAGTATGAACCCAGTAGATCCGCTACTACTTCGACTATATCGTGACCCCATCCTTCCATAAACCAGGAACCATTTGTAAATTTATGCAAAAGTGCGCCATAGAACGCATACAATATCAAGGCTGGAGGTTGTCGCTGTAGTAACATGGTAAAGTAGGCCTCGGGTGCAAATGGCACAAGAAAAAAAGCAGCCTGCCAGGATCTGTCAATGATAGACTCGCCTGGTGACTCGCTTGCCATCGACGAGGACTGTTCCATGAACATGTGGCACCTTCTGAGGACCTGTAGCGTATCTTCATATATCTGTGCATCAGGGTGATTCTTCCACACTTCGCTCACCCGACGGAAATACTCATCATCAGAGTACGGGTTCTGGTCGAGATCTAGCTCTGTAAAGTTGCCAACCGTCAATAGTTCTTTCAATGGACCCTCACTGAGTGTCATGAAAGATGGAATCAGCATGGTCTGAACACCACGAATCATCGGAACCCAGCTCAAGCCTAGTAAACGATCTTTGCGACTCGTCCGTTCTGAGTCGTCCCAAAGCCCTTCACCAAGGCGACCATGGACACCGAATACATAGAACAGGTTGAGTGATGACCACGCAAATAATGCATCAGATACTTCATCCCGAGGTAACTTTAGCGCGTCGTTGAAGCCTTGCAGGCTTTGGTTGTGGTATCGGGAAGCCTCTCCTACGTGTCTCAGTCTGTCCTCTGGTTGGAGATATGCGATGTGGAGAGCAGAAAGACCAAGTAGAAGTCGCATAACAAACGGATATTTGAAAGCGATTTGGGGAAACGAGAGTTGGAATGTGATGGACAAGGCTGAATTTTTGTATATGTCATGGCTGGTGGAAATGGTCCAATGATGAAGAAGTGCCATGTCTCTGATTCCAAATTCCACTGATGCTGAATTGTTTGGTTGCTCTCTCAGGATGGATGCCAGACCAGGGAGTGGGGAGAACTGTCGAAGCTGAGGTGAGGGTGCATGTCCGAGGTACGAGGCCGGTGAAGGGTCTGCAGAGAGGGATCGTATTTCAGTAGATGGGTATTCACATTGAGCCCCACGTCGTTGACAGGCCCGACACTTTGGCTTTTCCTCAGTGCACTAATCAAAGTCAGGGTCAACTGCTTTTGCCAACGGTCGTCTGCACTCACCTTGACACGACGCCTCCTGCAATCGGTGCATCCGGTTTTTACTTTTTTGTGGCCTCGACGCAGTTTGGAACCTTTCCTGGACCCTGATGCGTCATTCTCTGCGTCGCTCATGGCAAGGGTGAGACAAGTAACGGAAAATTGGTAAACGAGGGATTGGATGGGAAAAAGCAATGCAGAGGTCGGGGAGCGAGATGCTAAGGTTTTGTTGGCTTACGAAATTAAACGGGATGATACGAAGTCAAACGAGGTCTGAACGAAAGGGGGTCGACGTGGCTTGACGGTTTGATAGGTCAACTTGGGATGATCGCTCTTCACGGCCCACCACATTGTCACCCTTAACCAAAAACAGTTACTTTCGGAATCCCCGTTCGCTTGTCTTTCCGATGTGGAGGTTGCTGAGATGGTACACAGTCAAATGAATGGTTTCGTTTGTGTTTGATGAACAAGTTTATTATATCTCTAAATCTAACAGAGGCAGACGCTACTTTTATTTGATATGCAAAAGTCTATTTGAGATTCGCGACAAAGGAAACAAGTAATGGATCTGAAAAAAAAGGCTACCCATGCATCAAGCTCGTTACACAGCTGCTCATCTAATTCCTTCGTTGAGACTTCCTTCGTGGGCGCTCTTCAGCCATTTCCGAGGTGTCGTATGATGATAATTCCATATTCTCGGCATCCGAAGTCGTCTTGACATCGGTCTGCAAAGAATCGACATACCAGATAACAAGAATAGCCATGACCAGCGCCATCAGGATAGCATCAAACACATACAGGAAGATCTCGTGTGAAATGAGATATCCATCATTTCCTTGTAGATACTCCACCACTCGAAAAATGCTTCGGACGAGAATGAGAAAACTCGACACGTAAAGAACGTACAGATATCGCTTCCACGGAACGACACCTCGTATAGACTCGGGAGTGGGACACTTCATCAATCGCCAGTGGAAAAGGAATGAAGTGACGACAAAGAAGCCAAACACGACAATCTGAACGAACAATCCGGCAATAATGATCTTCTCACCCAGGTTGTAAAGGTCCAGTGTACCGGCTGATTGAATGCCTCCGCCGCCAGCCTGCAGACTAAACGCGATGACATCGCCTGTAACAAAGATGCGTGTAACCCATTGAACAGGTACAAGCGATAGATGTGACGCGCCAACGGTTCGGATCAATCGGCCGAGGATCATGTATATCGATGCGGCGAAGAGTGCGGGGGCGACGAGGATGGGGATGGCTTGGAGGACGAAGCCGCCGACGGAGAGTTTATCGAAGTGACTCCATACTCTACCGGCGTAACCTATTGTTTCAACTGGAGATGGCATGTTAGCTAACTAGTTAAAATAAATGATGGTTGGCAAACTTACAAAGACCACCGATTGTGAACGCGGTAAAGTAATAGGCCCGCACACGAAGTAATCTCCATGTATGCGCCGCAGTAAGAATTGCGAAAACGGCAACACTGACAATCGCTGCTGGCAGTGAAGGATCGTAGCGGTAGAGCTTAAAGTCGAAAGCTTCGGCAGAATCGGCCATGATTAAAATGCAAGATGCGCTTGAAAGTGACGGATGTAAAGGAAAAAGATGGTCCTAAAACAAACAACAAAGGAGTAGAGACTTTTAATACTTTATACATGCTGATGACTTGGGATTGCCAGGGCGTCTCCATCGCTTTGCAATGCCTCAATGGAACTAGGCCTAGTCCGTGGTTCGTGGCTTAGCGACTAATGCGAACGAGGTTGAGCGAGCTTCGTATACGAACCTTAACGAGGCCAAGATCTTGACCCTAGGAAAGATAGAAATACCGACTTGTCGTTTAGCTTGCCGAGCTTATACTGACTCCATGTTGCTAACATTCATCCTAGTCACGCAACGCCATATGTATTAAACGAATGGGCCTGCATGCGTGGCACCCGGCCTACTGCCAAAGGCCTTCTCTTGCATTTAAAGGGTCAAGAGTGATGACCGTGTCATCTATACGGAGGCTGCGAAAGAAGACCTTGGCTATGGCGAAGAAAGAACACGCGGGGATAAAGAGGACGTCGTAATGAATAAGATGTAGGAAGGAAGAACAGGTGGGTTGCTGAGCAGTACTTTTGCATTATGTGAAAATAACGTTGTGCCAATCACCAAAGTGGACTCATATTGAGATCAAATCTAATTGTAACAAAACAATAAACCAAGTATAGGTTACCAAAACACACCATGATCCACGTCACCATGATCATGTTTTCCTGCAACAGGACAAAGCACCACGATTCCATTCTCAGCATCTTCTTGACCTGGAATTGGCACATCAATATCGAGGTCAGCCATGAGCATCCCAACCTGTGAATCATGAATTAGTCATTGCTTGATCATGGCATATTTCTTGACGAACCTTTCCCACCGTATTCTGATCTATAGCAGAAGCTTTCATGTTATGCGCCAGCCGAACAGCCAGCGACGCCACAAACATGTTGGTCTTGCCAACCTCGGACATGACACTCATGAGAGCCGTAAAGTTATCTTCGCTCTGACGATTACCCGTCGTCGAAAAGTCTGTTAGGAAGAAGGATGCTGCGACGAAAGTGGCGAAGGACACAAGGGGATTCCGGAACCTGATACTAAGATCTGAGACCAGTGCGACTGTCATCATGATTTGGAGCGCAGACTCCATACATCGAGTGTTTATGTGTGGCAAAAGCGACATGTCCATCTGTGAACGAGTCGTTACTGAACGATGAATGCATATCAACGCTGTATGCAACTGCAGGTTGATGAGAACAGCCGCGGGGTTGTCTATGTTCTCAGGACATCGCAAGTCCGAAGGTAGAGTTGCAAAAGCGTTGGTCACTGCCTCGTCTAGTTTTTTAAGTTGTGTCCAGTCGTTGTTATCTTCGTCTTCCTCACTTGCTCGGGAGAAGTTGAAGCATTCGTTAAACAAGTGAACGGCGACGACTCTGCAGGCGCTGGTGGATAGCTCGAACATGCCTTGGCCGAGAGCTTGCTTGAGCGTTATTGTAACCACTGGGGTGCTGGATAGAAAAGCGTCGATAGACGTTGGTAACCGCGTTTGTATCTAGTCTTGATAAGTAGAGCGTCGATCGAGGGTAACAAATACACACGCTTCGCCAGTCCATCATGGTGGGCCAACCACCAGTACTGCTCGTGATCCGGTCAGTCGTAAAGACGGTCCAAAACGTCTTTCTCCGTTCCTCCTCCTCGATGAAATCCCGTGCTGGGGGTAACGTCAATCCAGCGGCATTCTTACCGTCTAGACGGTGTAGGCCGAGTATGTGCGCCAATCGAATAGCTCTGGCAATACTCATTGATGCTCTTGAGAACCACAGGTGCTGTGCCTCAAAATGGCCGATAAGCACCCAAGCTTGACAGTGGGCTAGCGAGACCTGTTCACTGTCGCTCTGTCATGATATCAGCGTTTTGCAACCTGACCTGGCGTCTTCAAATACATAGATACCTTCATCTCATCTGCTTGGATATACTGCCTTGATCGCACATAAAACGCCTCGGCCATATATGCGTGTGTTTGCGATGCACTTGCTCCAGCAGCTAGGATTGCATATTGTAGACACATCGGTGGCTGCATATGTGCCGGTCTGTACAGAGAGGCGATATACCTCTCACCATGAATCATGAATGAGTCGGACTGGAGTTTGTTGAAGTAGATGCTCGTTCTATCGATGTGTGTCAGAGTTGTTTATCTCGTAATCTCACATGTCATCACTCACAGCTCATCGACAATATGAGGAGGCGGCAACCTCTCAAATCGACCCGTATCAATGAGTTCTGTGCTGAAAGGTTGAAACTCGGGCAGGCTATTCTGTGATTCCAGTCTGGCCTCCAAATCCCCTACACCGGTCAATATCTTGGCTTCACATAAACAGTAAGCATTGCGTACTGATTCGACTTTGCATGTCGCGCAGTCGTGGTCTCATGGCCGGATTAATCACTGGCTTCTTTCGCGCAGCCGGATAATCGCATTTCTCATTTGTCTTGGCACAACGACCACAAATCGGAATCGCTTTGTCGCATTTCAATTTTCGGAATCTGCATAGCTGACATGAGAAAGGTGAGAGTCCGCCCAGGTCTGATTCAGAGCCTGAGGGCGCCTGAGGCGATTGTGATGAGCGGGATTCTCCAGACATGGTGTTTGTTGGGACAAGCCCGGGATTTGACAGCGGATAGCGAGGAATTTGATCGCAACTGACGACAGTTGGGTCTGCATATGAGAGATGGTAGGCCTAAATAGGTTACGGGGATCGACGATGTAAGAAGAGACTCAAGACATTCTGTTCTTGGTGGAAGATTGCTCACGTTGCGGGGCTGTCAGCATGCTTTCCTATTCTGGGTTACTAAGAATCCTCCTATATTAACTGATTACTGATAATTTCACAGTATGAACAAGTGATAACTATAATGAGGTTCAAACAATAATAAATCATTTTATTTCTGTCCTTCCTTATATCAGAAGTCATTAATATTGAAGTCAATTATTCGTGCCAAGGCGAGCATTTCCCGCCACTGACAGCTATGCAAGGGCAGTTTTGGATGATCTACCAATGAGATATCGTCGTGTTGAACTGGCAAATCGGAGAACAATTCGTCCGTGTCAGCTCTTGTCCGCTTGTGGTAAAGCGTGCATAGATCGTCTGTACTGTTATGCAATGATAACGAAGAGTTGTGAAATACACAACGCGAGTTTGCCACAAGGATAACCAAAAGTCGATACCATGAAAAGCAAGACTTGGAGAAAATTTGATGATTTGCTTGAGTGTGTTAATAGCTGTATGATCTGGCTTCCTTTTAGAATTTAAAAATGCATTTCCAAGTGTAAGATGTCATGATGTAGTTACAATGGGATGGAATGACGGTTCACGGGACAAAAAGATCTTGCGTACAGGGTAGGTAATGCCATGTACTGGTATTGAGCGACACATAAAATCGATTGAGTTGGAAAATGCTCATTTATTTACTACCAACTATATACTCCAGCATCCCAATCGCATAATCTCCCCAATTCAGCCTGCAATCTAAGTAATCCCAATTCTCTTAGATAGCCTGGAGACCAGCAAGAACACCAGCCCAAGTCTCGCGAACGGTGGGCTGGATCTGGCTAGCGGGCAAGCTGAAGCCGTAGGTACCCTTGTCTCGGAGCTCAATGGTGTAAGCGTACTTGGCCTTGGCGACACCCTGGACGTAGTCGATGCTGTCACCAGTGGTGGCGTACAGAGCACGGCAAGAGTTACCCGCAGTGTAAGAAAGACCGGACTGGCCACGGATACCAGCGTTGATGCGGGAAGCAACAGATGAGAGAGCAGTCTCCTCAGGAGCAACGACGCTGCAGTCGTAGCCGTAGGCTGTAAAATGTTAGTGGCAATGATAAAGTAGATGGTGTGGTCAACTTACGCCAGAGGATGTACTGTCCGTAGGAGTGGAAGTCGACGTAGAAAGAGATACCACGGCCAGCAGCGAGAGAGTCAATCTGGCCAACGATAGCCTTGAGCTCAGGGCTGTCACCAGCGGCACGGCCCTTGAAGGTCTCGTCACAGGGGTTGGTGGAGGCACCACCGGTCAGCTCCCACTTGTAAGGCCAGTTGCGGTTAACGTCCCGACCAACACAGGTGCTGCCAGAGACGGTCTGACGGTTCTTGCGCCAGAGGCGGTTGGTGGTCTGAGTGTAGACGAAGCCTATCATCATGAGTTAGTATTTATACACACACGGCGATGGGTGATGCTTACCATCAGGGTTGACAATGGGGGTGATGTAAAAGTCGTACTTGTCGACAATAGCCTTGACAGCAGCGTCGGAAGCGTACTTGGTCAACAACTGGTAGGCCAAGTACTCGGCAGTCTAAGACAAACAATGTCAGTTATGAAACGTTAACCTAAACAACTGTACTCACCATAGTGGCAATCCACTCGCGAGCGTGGACAGTGCCGTGGAAGACGACAGCAGGCTTGGAGCCCTTGCCTCCACTTCCCCAGATGTGGATACCAGTCAGAGCACGACCCTGGAAAGAGTTGCCAAGAGTGAAGACCTCAGACTTGGTGGGGTAAGAGGTCTGTAGGTCGGTGAGGAACTGAAGGTGATCAGCGTAGGGGTGGTAGGCGGTGAACCACGACTCGCTAGGGACTGCATCTTGTTAGCATCCTCCTCGTTATCTTACTGCTCTGACATACCAGCGTAAACAGTGGAGGTCTCTTCCTTGGCAAGGACAGCACCAACATCCTCGACCAAAACAGTCGCGTCAGAGGCAAGCTTCTTGACCTTGGCAACGTTCTCGGGAGCAACGACAATGTCGAGCTCCTCACCAGCACCAGGGTTCAAGATGGTAGCAGCGAGCTTGTTGATAGCCTCGGCATCAGCGCCCTCAGGGAGGGTGATACGCAGACTCTTGAAGCCATTGTAGTCAACCTTCTTGGAGCTGGGAACAGCCGTGGCGAGAGCCAGAGGGAGAAGAGCGAGAAGAAAAGACCGCATCTTGGCAATTCGTTCTCGAGAATCAACAGCGCACGAGAAATGGTGGGTAAAGATTGAATGAGGTGCGGGGTTGAAGAGAATCGTGGATAGTGGTTGATGCTTGGACTTTATAGTTACTGTCACCAATTGATTATTACTACTTATTGTTGTGATATGACGATCATCAACACTATCTTGATCATCAGACCCTCTGATAAAGCTACAGTTGGGCGAACTTCTGTCAATGATGCCATCTTGGCCAGACCCGGACCTTGACTCCAAAAAGGTAGGTAATTAAGGTGCTACAACATCAGGCACGGAAGCTCCCATATCTCCGCAAAGTACCTTTCCCAAACGGGCAGCTGAAAAAACCCCTGGCCAAGGTTGCATTATCAAGCCATGATCTTAGCTAGGAGGGGTCGGCAGAGCAAAGGTTCCTCTTTAAGCGCCGACAAGTAACGAATCATAGTTGAGAGTGACACGGCTGTTGATTCCGCGAAAGGAAAGTGGCCTCGGCAATGGTATATGCTTAATAGGCTAGTTTATATGTGATGCGATTAATACAGGCCATGATCAATTAAGTCAACACCTCCGGTGGAAAACACGCTTCGGTTATCGTCTTCTGGGGTGGTTCCTGATTCGCGGCTTATTATGTACCTTGATAGTTGGACTCTGCTATTGGTGTTTTGGTCGAGTCAATGCAGATGCAGACGAGATGAGAAGGAGGATACATGATAAGTTGAATCACTGCTTTAATTGCGTCATTCTTTGGGCATCAAAATGGCAGTATTGGTTCTTTTGTTGACTCTCAACGTTCGTATCTGTCGGTCTTGGACATTCTTGGCATCTCGGATGTTCTGATCTGTTGATAGCATGTTCGAGACTCTGTCGTGATCTGTGCCCCACCATACACTTGGTGTTTCTAGAACAATATTCAACATACTTTGTTTGATCTGAATGCGGGATAGTCTTAGCCTCAAAGGGAAGTTCTTTAATTCGTAAATCAACAGGTCTATCAACGTGGGGTGATATGTAACAATTATTAGTGATGAAAATGATGATAATATTAAGATAAGATTTATCGCTAGTCTATGTGTCTAAATAATATGCAATGCTTGCAGAAAATGACTTTTAATCCAGGATTGTTGAAAGAAAACTTTAGCTGGTTGATCCCGGTTGAAGTAGGAGTATGCGTTTTATATGCGCGAAAAGCCTAGGCAGCGTCCTTTTCAGACAGTTGGCCAGAAGGTACCTCAACTTCCCAACGGCCAGACCAGACATCGATGTCTTTAGCTCGTGCAAACTTGCTGCCATAGGCAAGCTTCCAGCCAATGATGGGAATGATAAAGATGGGAATGCCGATATAAGAGGCGATAAAGCTCGCTGTGTCCCAGTTACCCTTTAGGAAGACAGGGAAACCACAAACAAGCGTGATGATGACGGAGCCGATAAAGCCGAACCAGGCGGTGTATGGCTGCCAAGGTGCCTTCCATGGCAGAGAATCACGGCTGATACCTTGGACCTTGAGAGCGCGATGGAATCGGATGTAGGAGAAGCAGAGAGTGGCCCATGCGATGAGACCTGCTACTGTGCTGAGGTTGAGAAGCCAGCTGAATGCCTGAGCAGCACCACCGGAACCGAGACCTGAAGATTGTTAGTTTATCATTTGTGAAAAGATTATGTTGGTGAAACTCACTGAGGTAGGCCAAAGGACCAAATAGCCACGAGGTAATGACGGCGACGTAAGGAACACCCTTCTTGGTTGTGCGGCCAAAGAATTGGGGAAGTTGCTTGTCTGTTGTCATGGCGAGAATCATGCGAGATCCAACCCAGCAGTACGAGTTACCAGCAGACCAAGCGGAAATCAAGATACAAGCGTTGATGATTGAAGGCAGAACCTTGATGCCAGCAGCCTGGATAGCAATGACCCATGGTGAACTCTTAGCATTGCCAGTGCCAGAAACAAGGCCCTCGTTTCTAGGATCGACAATGAGACCAATCAGAAAAGCTCCCAGGATGTAGAAGAAGCCAATTCGGTAGGTGACGCGGTTGGCGGCCTTGGGGATCTCCCTGTGGGGGTTGATAGCCTCTGCAGCAGTGATAACGACGGTTTCAACACCGATGAAAGAGAAAGACGCGTTGACGAAAGCTGAGAGGAAACCGAGGAAATGTCCAGATGAACCAGTGATGCCGTTGTAGTCGACCCAAGCACCAGGATCGCTCCAGTATCGGAAGCCAATCGCGTCGCCCTTGGGACCTCCGCCGGCGGTGATGACGATGGCGACAACGACAAGGCCGCAGAAGCAGAGGACTTTGATGGCACCAGAGACAACTTCGGCTTCGCCGAAGAATCTGACGTCCATCAAGTTGATCCATAGGATGAGAACCAGACTGATGGTGATGACGACTGCTGGTGTGATGTCGGTCCAGTAACTGACGAGAACTGCGGATGCTGAACATTCTGCTGCGATGGAGATGGTGTAGCAGTAGCCGTATGAGATTGCGAGAGAGAAGCCGACTGAAGGGTCGATGAAGCGAGTTGCCCAGTGAGGAAAAGAACCAGCGGTAGGTAGCTAGCAGAGTCAGTACAGTTGGTCTTTTTGTCAATTATAGTCAAACATACCAGTGTCGCAAGCTCAGAGATACTCTGCATGACACACCAAAGAACAGCGCCGACAACGAGGTACGCCAATAACAAACCAGCAGGTCCAGAGGTAGCATATGCTGAACCAGCACCGATAAAGAGTCCTGTTCCGATACCACCGCAAAGACCAATCCAGGTGATGTGATATCCCTTTAGTCGTCGTTGCGTAGGTCCTTCGCCGCCATTGCTGAGAACGGGCTTCTCATCATCACTCTCATGCGTGTGTCCATACGACGCGTCCACAGGGGGAGCAGTCTCAATAGCGTCGTCGACGGGATAGTCAGGCGCCATAATTGCCAGAAAAATGAAGAGTAATAGTAACGTAATTGAATCAAAACAAAGAGACCCGCCAAAGAGTAAGTTGTGTTTTTATATAAAGGAGAAGCGAGAGTTGCGGCTCTCTCTCTCTTGTCGCTCCGATTGCGCAATTCGAAGTTTTCACAGCTAGTGCGCGGTCTCCCCTAGAACTAGGTGGCAATGGGGAAGATTATGGGTCTTTTCAGGGGGCGAGTTGCGGGACTTTGGTTGAATGTGGTTTGGCGCAGAGAATTTAGAGTCTACTTCTCCACAAGTATGGTGACTATTTGTTCGGTGGAGGCGATGGCGAATGAATATATTAATTTTGCGATATTTTATGGTTTAACCATGGTTCGTTTACGAGGACTATGCTTCCGGTATAGGATCTTGATTGGCTTTGGGTCATGTTTGTGTCATGGATGGTACTCGGTCAGCCAACTTGCTGATGAACAAGTTCCACCAATATATGGGACTGTTCATGTAGCCAAGATCAAGAGGTATCCGCATGTTAAAACCTGGAGGTGCAGGTGGGTTGCATAAAAACCGGTACTGATTTAGTGGTTGATATAAATATTAGATCACTCTTAGTGTATGTGTGGCCTAAGAGTGGACTAATGATTTCGTCTGTACTGCTCTAAGTCCCTATTTCTTAGTGACCCGCCTGAGGTGGTCTTTGACAGCTGCACTTGGACCAAGTTGATGGGGTTGAAACCCACATGGTCAAGATCAGTGCATCGTTCCCATCCATCAGTATCTGCTAACTTGGTCAATGTAACCCAAGCTCTACTGTAGGGCTGAAGACAATGCAAGATCTTTGATAACATCTCATTTTGGCCTAGCTATCGATATCGTGTATCACTATTCTCAAAAGACAATCTGGTTCCACTACCTGTCCCAACCCAAGTATCTCAGTCGGCTATATCAGTAGAGCTACATGACTCAGTTCCAGAGTAATAACTCCAGTCAGAATCACTCCAATCTTCAGTCTCAGGATCAACGGCATTCGTCCAAAGACGGAAAAGATATCCCAGTCCCGTAGGTTTCAACGTTTCCTCATCTGGGGCCCAAGAAGCCGACAGCTTAAGCAAATCGTTTATTTCCTGGTAGATATCTCCCATTGTCGATCTTTTGGGTAATGCCGGCATCGGCGGCGGGCCACCAACGGGTGGACGACCAAATGGAACGCACCATGGCGGAGGCGGAGGCGGGCAGCATCCCATTGTAGTCAATCTTAGGATCATGCCAGGACGACGAATCGAATCCCAGGTCTCGGGCGTGACGGTGATTCTATCCTCCGTGTAAATACAGTATTTACCGCTGCTAATTCCTGGATGCATCGTGATAGGAAATCTGCCGATTGTTGGGATCAAGTCTCTCAGCATCTAGCGGAATTAATATGTCAACGCTCCATCGAGGTCAAAGAAAACCATACCTTGACTGTTTCGCACGATGTATAAGGAATACCCCACTTCTCATTGTTTATGTCAATGATCCAGATAGGCGCATATAATTCGCCGAGCTTGAAGAAGATCGTGATTGACATCTCTGAAGTGTACGAAACCCTGTTGTCGATCCCAGCCGATGAAACTGTTTTCCTAGCCGACAAGGCGATCAAAGTCATTTCACGAACGCTCTTTCGCTTCGCAGTGGAGATGGCCTTGTCAATGTCCTGACGAACAGTCTGGTCAAATGAAGCGTATTGTTCCATGACGCTGGTTCGCTTGTTCCAAAAATGCTTGGTGGTCAGCTTGCGCAATGTAGGTATGATTTCCTTTTCTTCCAGTGGCAGCTTCGCAACATGCTGTCTGCCGTTTCTGATGTGGAGGGTATATGCTTCGATATCTTCGTAGCACCACTCATCGCATGACTTGCGCGAGAATAAACGCTGAAACCAGGTTTTGGGAGCAATGCATAAATAAGAACTCGTGTCTGAAGACTTTGTGGCATTGTCTTCTTCGTCATCGGGAGTTGGGTTGATGTTGTCAGATGCATTGCTGACTTCAGGTTTGACGTCTTTTCCAATATCTTCGGTCTTGTCCTCGTGGGCACTATTTGTGTCAATGGTATATTCTAGAAATTGGAATGACCTTACTTACATTGTGGTCTTGTCCGGTACAGACGGGGACGCCGCAGTAATAGAGCTAAAAGACACGATATCAGACAATTATGCCACACTTGTTCGACAGACGATCTTACCTTGAATCTGTAGTCACGCTTCTCTTTTCTTCGATAGAAGTTCTAGCCGAAGATGACGGAATGACTTTCTTTGTCCATCTTTCTCGCTTCTCTTTGAACTTCTTGTGGTACGCCTCTCGTCTTCTAGCCATGTTCTCGGCAGACTGTCGCATCGAACGTTCACGTTCCCAATCCCCGAGAGAACGCGTGGTAGTGCTGGAAGACCAGATTTAATTAGTGTTCTCCGCTAATGAAGCCTTGTAGTAAGGTACATACCTTAATTGAAACTGAGCGATACTACCAAGAAGAAATCGCATCATCAGCTCATGCTTGACCTGTTGTAACTCCTGTTGACAAATCTTGAGACGACGGTCTAGCCATTCCCAGATTTTGTAGCTGGAAAAGCTCTTGTTCGTCAAACTGGATAGAAGACTTTCTACCTGTTGGTTGTTCATACGACCAATTTCTTTGTTTTCGTCGTGTTGTTCGTCTCGATTGACCAATAGGACGAGAATCCCTTCGTATAGGACTCTGCACTTAGTGGCAAGTCCATTGATGTCGTTTATGCAAACTTCGGTAAAAGCATCGGGAGCTTGGTGAGACAATTCGTGAAGCTTTCGAAGTGTTGATGATGTCGAATTGACTAGGGACAAGAGCTTGGGTATGCCCTTTGTTCTGGATCTGCGACATGTCTCAGTCTGCAGGTCAAGAGAACTTGACAGATTGGCGCCCAGTTGGGCTATGTCCAATATATTCAAGTCCACCATTTCTCTCTCAACTAGACAAGACAGAAACATTAAAGAAAGCAGGTTTGGTCTGGGAGTTCAGCATCCGGCCCCTCTTTATGCTTGAAAATCCTTCGTCGACCTGCTGCGATGATTGCTTATTGTCTCACAAGTTCCCCTCAATACCTGCAGGTTTAGGAAGTCGACCAGTCATCTTGTCTAGTCCACACTGCTGCCTGGACTGTGTCACATAGAGTAATTGAACAGCATAACTCGCATAAGCCACAGAAATAGCGATTGGCGTATCTACCTGTCCAGGACGTTCGTTAGCCAATTCTACCTACGAACTCGGACAAGGTATCTTGTAACTATTACTCTTTCAAATTATTTTCTATCGCTGACTGTAAAAAGCAGTGAAAAAGGTCATTGCTAAAGGAGAACACTGCTCTGCGTGTTCCGCATTGTGAGTTTGGGCTGGCTACAGTCAGATGGCATTATTTAGGCCTTTATTTACCAGTTGTTACAGTCAGACCAGAAACAAGACAAGACTTGCTGTGTCTATAGAACACGCGTGACTAATTTTCACTTACCCAATCTCGTCCCACGCTAAAACAGACGTGTTTTCCCACTACAACCCTCGAACAAACAGAAACGGTGTCCCAATGGCGTCCCTCCTACTACTGTTACCGGCAGAATTGCAAAATGCCATATATGCTTCCTTAGGCGTTAATGATATCAAGAATCTTCGTGTTACATGCTCTACCTTGGCGAAAGCGCTCCCTCTACATTTCGATCGTGTTTTCATTTCTGCCAATTCTCTCAACATTGAGGTTTTTAATGCTATCGCTAATCACGAAACATTTCGATACCAAGTCACTGAAAACATATGGGACGATGTACGTTTCCGGACTGAACCTAAGCTAGGGGAAGAAGAACAAGATTATTGGGGATACGAAAGCGATACAGAGTATGAGTGCACACGCTGGTTTCGGAGAGGGCGCTTCGATTACGGTGATCAAGGCACATACATCTATCCAGGAGTTCACATGGATATCACAGAGTCATGGGCGCATTATCAAGCGCTGATGGACGATCAAACACAAGTTCTTTCTTGCAATGCCGACATCGAAGCATTCAACCATGGTCTGAGACGTTTTACCTCGTTGAAGCGAGTAACTATCACGCCTTCAGCTCACGGAAGACACTGGAGCCCGCTCTACAGAACACCAATGATTCGAGACTTCCCTGTCGGGTTTGATTACCCTTTACCCCGGACCTGGCAGTTTTATGACGACGAGCCATTTGATGCTCTTCCCTGGGTATCTCATGGTGACGAAACTCCCCACCTGGACATCTGCGGCGTTGAAAGTACAGCCGAGGCCTACAGGGACCAATGGCGCGGATTTCGACTCGTTACTAGAGCATTGAGTGAGTATGCCGACCATACTATATCTGAGCTTGTTACTGGGGGAACTGAAGTACAATCTGGATTGAACTGCCGAATCTTTGACCAGTGGTCCCCCGAGTACGGCGACCTAGTTACTTTATTGAAACGCCCTGGGTTCCGATATCTTGATCTTCACTTGTTCACCGCCTTCCTTGAAGACGGCGAATCGCATTCTCTTAAAACTGGTTTTTTGCGTGATGCTTTGGCCCAAGCAAAGGATCTCGAGTACCTATGCTTGCGTACGACGACAGATATCAGTGACGGAGTGTCTCAATGCCTTATTTCAGGCATCGAAGGGCATGCGGTACCGCTGCGAGGTATCTTTCTTCCAGAGTCTTGGTCGCGACTGCAACACTTTGTTATCACAAACCTACTTGTGGAACTAGATGATTTCATGAGTCTCTTGGCCAGTTTGTCACCGTCATTACGATCCGTCAAAATTATCGATATGGCTTTTGAATCTCAAGAGCATGGCTATGATGATTTACTTCGCGCCATACGTGATGATCTTGATTGGCGATTGCGCCCAGTAGGGGAGAGGCCCAAGGTACAAATAGCAGCTAAGCGGTTAGACGATGATGAAATTGAAAAAGGAAGGTATATCATTTTTGGCCAACCAATTTCCTCATATCTATATGGCACAGGAAAAAACCCTTTCGAGGATAGCAAGTACCGTATACGACAGGGCCGAGGAGCCGTTCAGCGGGACATATTCGACCCGGGCTTTGAGGAGCCATTCTAGATAAATAGTTCATATCATGAGTTGCCCGTCGATTCAGCTATACATCCCTACTATGATTAAGACACAAGGAACATTAGGTTCCAATACTAGTTTTTGTGGACAAAATTCTCAAGATTTATTCAATTGTTATTTAATGTAGAATAGTGCTCTAAATGTTTAAACTTGTTGGTTGTATACAAGCCTTGTTCCATCATCCAATAGTGTCTCTTACCCAGTAATCTTTACAATCTGAACTTGTTCAGGTTTAGTGAGTCCTCGCTCCATTCGGACAAGCCTATGTTTCTGTCGACTAGCCGATGTCCATCATGCTCACTATTGAATGCATTATCGAGGGGTGTTCAATACGATTGAGCTCATGTTAAACGCGAACAATAGAATAGAAACACCAACTGGTGGAACAGTTGGATCCCAAAAACGAGTTTAAATACCAACGCTTTCCCTACCAGTTTTTCTTCTTCTTTATACAACCTATCAACTGACTTCCTGTTTTGACAACAACGGTAAGCCTCTTGTTATTCCATCAGCATCCTTTTCAATCTTGGTAAGACAAAACAACAGCCCAAACCAAACTCACCAGCAAGACGCCAGTATGTCTTCCCATACCAGCAATGACATTGCCCAGCTCGGCAATCAGTTCGAGGACCTGAACATCGACACTTCGGTTGAGGCTCTCGAGATCTTGATCAGCTCCCCTGAATCTACCTCACAGAGGGAAGCTACATCCTCCCCAGTGCCTGACCAAGCTCACTATGATGAGAACGGCCAGCCTATCCCTTCCCCTCCCATGAGCGCTGACTCACCTATGAACAGAAAGAACCCACACCCAAGCCTCTCAATCTTGACATCCTTCCTCCAGGAAGCCATCACAGATTGCCTCAAGCCCGGAAGCTGTTTCGAACGCTCCATTATGCGTCGCGATATATTCTTCACGTACGAGATGGACCGGTCCTTCGAGGGCGTTATTCAGCACAGGTTTGATTCATGGCGCTGGATACCAGACGTGTCCGATGACAATTGGATCTATCCTGGCGATGTCGAAGTCATCAGCGTCAAGAACGATGTGATTCAATCTAGAATTGAGCGCAAGGAGCCAGTCTTTGAACATCCTGACAATGTTGGTCATGTTTCTCCTATCGGATCAAACATCAAGCTGGATCTCAGCGAGCCTGAGAATGCAGGATGGCGAGTCCTTGTCTGGCGTGTCCGTGGGGCTGGCGAGGGCCCCTACATGGATCGTCATGGACGTGTCGTTGCTAACCCGGGAGTACATCTCCATCAGCGTGCCAGCGAACTAAGGGATGGAGCCATGTAGGGTGGGTGAGGCGAGACGCAGTCTCGGAGGGGGAGGGGAAGGCTGAGTATCGGGTGAGCGGTGGAAACTCAGGTGCTTAGTTTTCTTTGGAGTTTATGGAGTAGGAATATGGCATAGATTGTAACACGTGGACCAGCTCTGGAGTTGAGATCCAGGATAGGAGTATGGATTGGAGTTTGGGCAGATTCTAGATTGAAAATTCTAACTATGATTGGAAAGAAACTCATTGCCAGTACGTTTACTTGTGACTGTAACTTATTGTGCCTGATGAAGTCATGTATGCAAGCATACTTTTTCATTGTCTGTTTCGGTCATTTATCCAAGCTTTCAGTGATCAACAAAGAGTGTTTGCGGGGTAACGCGGGGATGCTTCAGGGGACAAAAGTCCCACCAGTAGGACACACGAACGCACTGTAACATCGTATTCAGCAGGTTGTTCATAAGAACAAGGCGCTATATCTTCCCCGCATGTTGCCAGTGTGTAACTTCTGTTCCTGGCACAAACACCGGTCCGATGCGGGCCGTGAACAGGATATCAGGTTGACGATCCCGGCTAATAACTGAATCTTCTATGTAACGTCACCAGATTCGTTCACTTGGCAGCCCAGAGTAGAGATGCGCACGAATCCTATTCTACCGATCGTCATCAGTAACTACCGTTGAGCGATACCGTCGTATTGGCCATCGAGTCATGGTATGATTTCATGCATAGTGACCGAGGCAGGAATTTCCTAACTTGTGAGTTAATCTATCGCCATCATGGGAACCGCTGCGAAGCTGATTTAAATATGTATGATATCCTCGTCTTGTGATCGCATTGGCAGCCTTCCTCTCAGGGACTCATTAGCCGTACTTCTTCACCCTCAAGTAAATCTCAAGAAATCGTTGTGACTTGAACTGCAACAATGATCACCCTGCCCCCAAAGGCCACTGCCCTTGTGGCACTCGCCTGCGCTTTGTTCCCCGCCGCCACAACTGCCAAAGCCGACGGCCCATACGAAGCAACATGGGAATCTACAGACAAACACAACGCCGCACCAGAATGGTACCGCGATGCCAAATTCGGCGTTTACTGGCACTGGGGAGCTTTCACAACCGCTCAGTACGCCAGTGAATGGTATCCTCGCAACATGTATGAGCCCGACTCCGACCAGCGCAAGCACCACACAGAAACCTATGGGCCGCCTGAAGAATGGGGTTATGAGAACTTTATCAAAGGTGCCAAGGATAAAAAGGGCAACTTTGTGCAGTTCAAACCTGTCCTCAAGTCCAAAGGTGGTGAATTCGATCCCGAGGCCATTATCAAGATCGTCAAAGGTTCTGGTGCTCGGTTTGCTGGACCTGTGGCTGAACATCATGATGGCTTCTCCATGTGGGATAGCAAGGTCAATGAGTGGAACCCAGTCAACTATGGCCCCAAGCTAGACTTGGTCAAGCTCTGGGCTGATCTTGTTCGTGAGAATGATATGAAACTTGTTATTGCTATGCATCAGGCGTACAACTACAATGGCTTCTTTCAATGGGCGCCAAAGACAAACGACACGAGCCTGCAGAAGCTGCTCGGTCAACTTCCTCGCGATGAGGAAGATCAGCTCTGGTTCGACAAGCATCGCGAGATGTTGGACCACGTTCAGCCCGACATCATCTGGAATGATTTCTCTCTCGACAGTCCAGGCGAATGCGGAAGTTTCGAAGGTCCTTGTGCAGTAGACGAGCAGAAACGTCTCGAGTTTCTTGCTTACTACTTCAACCGCGGCGAGGAGTGGGGTAAAGAAGTTGTCACCACGTACAAGCACCACGACCATGGCTTCCGCAACACATCAGCCGTGGACGACTGGGAGCGTGGTGGACCATCCAACCTCGTCCGTCCCTACTGGCAGACTGATGATGCCATCAGTGCTTCAAGCTGGAGCTACACAGTTGGTATCAAGTACTACAGCTCCAAAGCCATGGTTCACTCTTTGCTTGATCGCGTGAGCAAGAATGGTAACATGCTGCTCAACATTTCACCCATGGCCAATGGAGTGCTGCCTGAGGAGCAGATCAAGGTTTTGAACGACATTGGTGACTTCCTCAGCCGTTACGGCGAGGCTGTTTATGATACTCGCGCTTGGGATATCTATGGTGAGGGACCGAACCAGGTCGAAGGTGGATCTTTCACAGCGCCGTTGCAAGGAAACAGCAGCGATATTCGCTTTACGCGCAACAAGGAAGATGATGTTCTCTATGTCACTGTTCTTGGTTGGCCTGAGGACAACCTTGTTTCGGTCAAGAACCTTGGATCAAATGCTTTGGTTGATCTCGAGTCGCTCAAGTCTGTTGAGTTACTCGGCGACAAGGCTGGCGATTATGTCAAGGTTTCTGAATGGGAGCAGTCTAAGGACGCCCTGGACATTACTCTTCCTTCGCAGCCCGCTGAGTCTCTCGCTTATGTTCTCAAGCTTACCTTTGATGGTGGAATTCCTGTGCCTCAGCCTGAGCGTGGTGCAGCTGTCTTCTCAAAGGCGGATGCTACTGGAAAGGGCGTTGCCCTTGCGTTGGGTACTTTTGATACAGTTTTCTTGACTGAAGCTGGGCTCAAGCCTGAGGAAATCCGCTCCATTCGAGTGTCGGATGGCACGAAGGCTACTCTATTTAGTGGATTCAGGTTCACGGGAGAGAGCAAGGAGCTCAGCGCTGGTGAACACGAGGTTGAAGATGGCTCTGTGGGCTCTATTGTGGTCTCCAAGATTTAATGTAGACATTTCCTAGTTAACTAATGTCAGCTCAGATAATACACCCACCACGAAGGCCAAGTGTTTCTAGTTAATGAATTGAATATTTTATCGTTAATCCCAATTCCGTCGCTGTATTTCATGCTGAGGTTCCATAATAATTCACGCCCACATACATACAACATGTGTTTGTAAAAATAGTCATTGCTAGATCGGTATCTTGATCAAGCAAAAAGTATGCTCTCGCTCACTACAAAAAGAAAAAACCAATCGACGCAGGCCTGATTCGAACAGACGCCTCCGAAGAGAATAGATTTCTAGTCTATCGCGTTAGACCACTCCGCCACTGCGCCTTAGCTGATTGGATAAAAGATGTGTCCAGATTCGGTCCTAAGAACGACGATTGCGCGTTGTCCTCTACTTTTATTCATCCTTTCCTAGGTAGTACCTAAATAATATCAAAATCGATATTAAACATTTAGAGACTATGGATATTCCATACCTAATCACCATATCCTATTTGCCAGTCTGTACTTCTCTCGTATGAAAGATAGCCCGAGATCCGCAATACTTGACTCCACATCGGTATGTATCACACCGAACCAACCCAATAATCAACAACAGGAAATGGATGATTCAGACTCTGTAGAGGCACGAATGACGATGACGCTATTTCTCGAATGAGGCCTAGCTACAGATAATTAGTATACAGAAAAATCTGTCATCCGCTGTCAAGCTGAGAAAACCATATGTGAACACGAGCTATTGACATACCCTGCATCGGATTCTCGGGATATACGAAACCGACCAATCCTCCGATCGCTTGTTGTCTCTATGAGTACTTGTTTAACCAATACTATCACCGTCTTGTCGTCTAAAATCTGGGCCTTCTGGGGATGATAAAATCTAGACGTGATCGGGAAGGTGAGTGTGATAATATTCATGCCCTTGTTCATAGCCAAGCTCAACTTTGCCGACATCGTATTTCCCCACAAACCAAGGATTGACCACACGGGGATTGCGACAACCCTGGAAGAAATTCTATCGTTAATAAATCCGGTATATAAAGCAATTAGTACATCCACGTTTCCCCATTCTCTGTCTCAACCAACCCCTGTACCACTGACCACGATGCGCCTCTTCAGCATATTCATTTCTCTTACGAGCCTAATGGCGACCACTACGGCCCTGAAGATCAAATCCACCAAGCAATGGACCATTGGCACAGACATCCAGGGTTCCGAACGACTTAATGGTGTAAGCTATCAGGAAGACGCACTCGTCACCTACGGAAACTATCAATATGTGACTTTCTACGAAACTGCTCCAGCCGGATACCTGAATCATTTTGTTCGCTTAGGCCGAAGAAAGATCTCACCTAGTATTGCGGACTGGGAGTATCTTACGCTCGATGATTATACTCAAAAAACAATGGATGGACACAACATGATTTCTATGGGTATTTCTGGTGATGGAAAGATTCATCTTAGTTTTGACCACCATGTGAGTTACACGAGCAATCAACAGAGTCAAGCTGATTTGTGAAGGATGTACCCATCAACTACCGAGTCTCAAAAGCAGGCATCGCCAAAGATGTCCCGTCTAAATGGTCTTCAGAGCTGTTTGGGCCAGTCGTTCACACATTGGATGGATCGCAAGGGCCCTATTCACCTTTGACATACCCTCGTTTCGAACCGCTTCCTAATGGCGATCTGCTTCTCGAGTTTCGCATTGGACAGTAAGTTCTCTATACATGACTCGTGGACTTTAACACTTACCTAAGCCAATAGGTCTGGATCTGGTGATAGTTACATCCATCGCTACAGTTCCTCTACAGGCAAATGGCAAGCTCAAGGGATGTATATCCAAGGCGATGACAATAACGCGTACATCAACGGCCTTGACTACCTTGACGGAAAGCTTTACACATCTTGGACTGTACGGGAGACACCGAATGCTGACACTAATCACGGCGTTTATTTCGCGTACTCTAATGACGACGGCATGACATGGTTCAACACAAACGGCACTAAGCTTACAAAGCCTATCTCGACTTCTGATGCAAGCACTCTTATCTGGGATATACCACAGAACAGTCGCATGGTCAATCAAGAGGGTCAGCTTGTCGATACCAAGGGACGTTTCCACATCCTCATGAGAGATTTGCTGTCTGGAAAGCACCTCTACCAGCATTACCTGCGAGACACCAACGGTGAGTACCCTCACCTTGTATAGAACACAGACTGATATCCATAGGAAAATGGACCAAAAACGCGATAAACCCAGCCGGTCTCAATGGTCCCGATCTCTACGACCCACGAGGCAAACTGGCTGGAGACGCAACAGGCGAGTACCTGTTCGGACTTCTTCCAGACCCTGTGAAGCAGTCAACAGGGATCTATGTGGCGACGGCTTCCAAGGGCTTCAAGGACTGGATGTCTATTGCTGAGATCCCTAATACGGCTACAGAACCTCTCTTCGACAGGACACGGTTACATGAGTTTGGTGTTTTGAGCGTTTTTGTGAGACAAGCTGGTGGGTTCCCGGACAGGAAGCTACAGGTGTGGGATTTTGAATTGGATTTATAGACTGTCTATCTTATCAGTAAGACCTTTAGCCGTGATTTATATTTATTCTGATTCTACGAGTCCATAAAATAGCTTGAAGATTACAATGTATTAAAACGACGTCGGGTACCTCGGGTGCCATGTCAGATATTTACCCCGCCCGGCTCCGATCTTATCAAATCTCATCCATCGACTGTTTCTCAATCCCAGCCCATATTTTACACCAACCACTAGTTTCTTACAACAACTTTCTCATGGACAAAATAATTCAAAAAGCGATCCAGTACACTATCGAAATGAGGAAACCAACTTCCTCAGTTTCATGGAAAGCCGACCAAATATGGCAACAGGCCTTCTACGGATGGGTCAGCAAAGACAACGAATGGCAGCCTCTCCAATCCACCGAGGCATCACCTGGAAGACCAAAGCTGAAGAAGATAGCAGTGTACAGCTGGAACATAGACTTTATGCTGCCTCATGCTAAATCGCGAATGAACGCTGCTCTCAAGCACTTGGAGGAGCTTAGTCGACAACATCGATTAGACGAGGACACAGCGGTCATTGCCAATCTACAAGAATGTGTACCATCTGATTTGAACACCATCGGTGAGAAGGAATGGATTCGGGAAAGGTTCTATCAAACGGATATTGACTCGTCGAACTGGGCTTCTGGAGCTTATGGCACGACTACCCTGATCGATCGACGGCTCAACATATCATCGTGCTTTCGCGTCCACTATTCGGCGACCAAGATGGAACGAGATGCATTGTTTGTTGATGTCTCACTTCCTTCAGATGGCAGAAAATTCAGGTTCTGCAACACGCATCTCGAGTCTCTTGCCCTAGAACCACCGCTACGTCCAGCACAAATGCAACTCATCGCGTCACACATGCACGCTGACGATGTTACCGACGCAGTTGTCACGGGAGATTTCAACGCTATTCAACCATTTGACCGCACTCTCCATTCAGAGAACAATCTCAAAGACGCATATTTGGAGCTTGGCGGTGAAGAAGGTGATGGACGGGGTGAAGATACTGGTGGCTACACATGGGGTCAGCAGGCTTTATCTGAGCTGCGGAAATTGTATGGCTGTTCTCGCATGGATAAGGTATTTTTCCGTGGTGATGGACTTAAGCTTCTGCATTTTGAGAGATTTGGGAGTGATGTTGAGCCGGATCAGGAGGACGAGGATGCTAGAAATGAAATCCTTGCGATTGGGTTTGAGAAGCCATGGGTCACTGACCATCTCGGCGTCAAAGCGGTATTCGAAGCCATTGTTTGAACATGATTGTTATTGAGGTTGAGAGGTAGTGAGCTATGAACACAAACAATATTTGAACAATATTACACATTTCATTGATTGGTCCCTATACAAGACCCTGATGCTGAATCTGTCATTCTGTGAATAACTCTTCTCATTCAATAGATAAATCTTCTAATATCCTAACTGTAAGACCGATCCGCCCTATCTATCCCAGAGCCCGATGCGACATCCTCTTAGTACGATACTGTGCTGTATTCACCGTTACCAAATTCTTCTCACTTGTGTCATCATCAGCAGCTGTAGTAGTTCTCATCTCAAAAGACTGCTGGACAGTAATCTCCAAGTCGATTCCGTGGGATGGCTCGGACTTCAGAGAGTTCTCAGGGTTGTTGTCGTAGATGTGTAAGCTGCCTGGAGAATGCGGATTGCCTGATGATTGCGACTTTGATGATTGTGGTGACGCAAAGAAACTTGGGAAAGTTCTCGAGAACAAGGGTTTGAGAGAAGGCACGCAGGCACACATGATTGCGATATTGCATTCCAGACCAGACCATATAGCGATATCGACACCTTTCGCTTGGTGGATGTTAGCATGAACAACGATTGAACCATGACAAACTCACCTGGCCGCTGGGATATAGACACCGAGCTGTAAGCCCAGAGAGAGTGCAGTCGAATTATTGCAACAATACAAGCACTGAATCTTGTTAACATCTAAGTGGGTCGTACAGTGGGGAAACAACCTACACTGCTCCAGCTGCAAAAACACCCACCAAAACAACCTTGATCCTCCGTGCGATCTGCAAGCTCCGGAGAAATGGCATGGGAGCCACCAAAAGAGTGATGTCGTTGACGATATTGATTCCAGCAAAGGCATACCGCAAAGCTCTGTTGTCGAGACATTTTCCCGGTATTGAGTCGTCCCAGTATTTAGCAACAGGGTAGCAGGTGAAGACGGTCAACATAAGACAAAGCGCTCCGTATACGGCGAAATACACAATGAGGCCGATAAAGAGACATCGGGCTTTTGCCGTGATAAAAATGCGAAAACATTGGAAAGCGATTGATAGTTTGATGGCAAGGTGGCAAATCGTGTATGATATCACGCTCGCGGTTGTGGCTTGAATGATGGGCGAGAGCAGCTTGGGGTTAGGTGGTAGTCCGAGACCGAATCGAACCTCTAGATAACAATCCTGTGAGTAAGTTATGGTATATCAGAATGTCAGTACTTACGTTCCATGACAGCAATCAAGAAGCCCAATGTACCAAGCTGAGAGGAAAGTCAGATGAGAATGTCATGGGATGCATTAATACTCACATTTGCCAGAATGATAAACCCATCGTCGGCGCCAACGCTCCTCACCAAACAGACTCGCGTAATGAACCGGAGGATTACAAAAACAGAGGAGAGGCAAGTGAAGAGGAATCCAAGTATCACCAGCGCATAGCACTCTTCTGGTACAAAAAAGTCGGCAACATGCATGATCATGAAAGCATTATTTCAACAACGGCGGGAATAAGGAACCACTTTAGTGACGGGCCAGGTCTTTAATTTATCTACATACTTGCCTGCCTGTGAAGTGGTTTTTTTTTTTTTTTTTTTTTACATTGTTCCCCCTTCGCGGTCTAAGACATATGCACAAATTTACAGCGTCTGACCTTGTGTCTTATCATCAGCCGCTTATTGACACCAGACATGGCGGATGCAACGAGTTTTGTGTGGTCAAGATGATCGGATTTAATGCTTGTTTATGCAAGGGTTTAAGCAGTGTCTCTGGCCGCGTCTCAATTCAGAAGCGATCAGCCACGGCTCAGAACGCGACTAAGCTTACTCTGGTTAGAGACAGAGGAACTTCGCCCTTGCCCAAAAATCCGCCTGCGACAGGGGCTGGGAATAACTTGGGTTAGCCGTTGGCAATCAGTTGGATAGGATGACGTGAAAAACGAGAAGGATCGTCTGAATGAAATTGAAAGGTAACATTTCGGCTGCGATCCCTGCCATATTCGTAAATAGCTGGGGTTCAAAAACAGCCCGAAGTTTGTCGGCATCCTTTGGGTCTGCCTTGAAACTGACAGACCGGGAAAGTCCAGGACTTATGTACAGCCCTACCTCGACCAAGCCTTCCGAGTTGCATTCCGATGCCTTCAAAACACCACTAGTATGACTTCATTGGCTGTCTGTCCTTCCCCAACCGAGGATTGAAGCAAGAGACACAGCCGGTGGAATGATAGCTGCATTACTCCAGTCTGCCGGTAGTTGAATAGGTATAGCTCGTGTGAAGTACGTTCAACGCAGGTACCAGCCAAATTGATTCGGTATCTGGGTAATCGTATATTGTCATGCTATCACCAATTGATGGTGACCACATAAGTTATTTGGACAGCTGTATGGAAGTCAGCATGTGCTGGGCATAAACCCGATTGTCGGCCGACAAGGTCAAGCTTGTTAGGAGACTGGCTCAGCCATGTCTTTACTGTCATCGTTAACATTCCTACAGTCAGTATCAACCATCAAATCTACAGAATCCTTCAGGGTATCGTGTATACCGACAATGCGGTTGTAGTGTCTCTGTCAATACCCTGCAACCCCATCAATCCCGTCGTTTAGATAAGATAAAATCGCTAAGATAAACATTCTAAGGCCCAAGCTTCTGTAGTATCAAGGTACAGCCCCCGGCAGTTAGTTCTGCCACAGTTGCAGTGACACAGCCTTAGCGCTTACTGGTACCCGTAAGGCAATTAAACAAGCCAATGCGAGGCAGACACCGATCAATCCAAGCCCCCCAGACTTGGCCGTTGGTGCCGTGAAGGATTTAATTAACTCCTCTCATTAAATGCAGATGCCAAGGAGTCATTACTTGTTGAGTCTTTGGATATTCCATAAATGCAGTTGAACAACCCTCAAAACATAGTCACTTTCTTGTTCTCTCAAGACTTTCTTCTCTTTCACGTTCTTTCACGCCAAATTCATTACGCTACAGTCGCTACATCATGAAGTTTCTTGCTATCTTTAGTCTCACTGTCTCAGTGGCGGCTTGCAAAAGCACACCGCCACCAGCAAAGTCAGCCAAGGTGGACGTCCACGCCCATCTTGTGCCTGATTTCTACGCGGATGCGCTGAGAGAGGCTGGTCATGTACCTGGCCCCGATGGAATGCCCGGTATTCCTGTGAGTCAACCAATCTCCATTGACAGAACGCCGATACTAATGTCGACATAGAGCTGGGATGCCGAGTCTCATCTGGAGTTCATGAAGGAGAACAACATTGAGAGATCAATCTTGTCTATTTCAAGCCCCGGCGTTTACCTGAATGTTCCTTCAAAGACCGCCACTCAGAAGGCTATCAGCCTTGCACGACAGGTCAACAAGTATGGATCTGAGTTGAAAGCCAAGTACCCCAAGGAATTTGGCTACTTCGCTTCTCTGCCTTTGCCGGATATTCAGGCCTCATTGAAGGAGATTCAGTACTCCTTCGGCGAGCTTGACCCCAAGCCCGATGGTGTTGTGATGATGTCCAACTACTACGGCTTGTACCTCGGAGACCGTGATCTTGAGCCTATCTACGAGGCTCTGAACGAGCTCAACGTCACAATCTTCGAGCACCCCACAACTCCTTGCACTCAATTCCAAGGAATGCGATTCGATATCGACAAGGACGCGCCCACCATTTCTCAACAGCAATGGCAAGCCCTCAACCGACCTGTGGCCGTTCGCCAGTTCGCTGCCCCCACCCTCGACTTTCCCTTTGAGACTGCACGAACATTCGCCGACTTGTTCTACACCAGCATGCCAACCAAGTTCCCCAACCTCAAGTGGATCATGTCTCACGCCGGCGGTGGTCTCATCCCCACTCTGGACCGAATCGTCACCTACAGCGCTCTGTACCCTGGCTTGAACCTTACGGAGGAATCGATGAAGGAGACTCTTGCCAAGAACTTCTTCTTCGACCTTGCTGGACCCTGGCCTGTCAACTTTGCTATCCCTGCCCTGCTGCGATGGGTCGACTACACTAGGATTGTTTGGGGCTCGGATACTGTTTTTACACCTATGAAGGAGGCTGCCAAGTATGCTGCTGCTTTTGACAAGGAGGTGGATGTTGTCTTCAACGATCCTGCTAAGGCGAATGCTGTGCGAGCGACCAACGCACAAAATCTTTTCAAATAGATGTGTTGGTTTTTTCTAGATTTCGTTTTACTCTGCAGTTGAATGTAGAGGAGTCTATCTAAGCTATTCTCAATAATTGTATTAATACCATTTCACGTTTCATGATCCATCATCGTCGTCTCTTGTCTCGTTCTATCCATGTCACTGTCCGGTAGTCTAACCATTAGCCATAGAATGTTCGCAAAACGATCTGGTTTGCAGCAAACATACCACCCCAATTTATCGGAAACAGGACTATTGGTGGACTTTTTCACCATCCCGATAGCCTATATCATATGACCTCGGGATTAATGCCAGGAACAGCAATCTTGACGGTAATCGGATGATAGACAACCGGGATCGCAGAATTTGACCGGGTAAATGCCCTCAACGTGGTATTATGCGGGGTGATGAAGGAGGTCTTGGCTCCCCACAGTTGAATTCATCCGCGGTAGTTGGGGTTGTGGCGATGGAAACCAGGAAGCCGGTTAATCTGGAAATTGTATATATCTCACCCTGTATTCCGGACTCGATTTAACTATGTCGTAGTTCTATTCTCAATTGAACATTTGGAAAGGTCACCATGAAGTGAGTAGTGGTCTCATTAGAACTCGTCATGTTATATCGTCAGAACCTCACTCTAACACTCACAGGCTCGACCCCTCACAACTCACTGCCTTCCTGGCCGCAAACTCAACCGGTGTCGGTGTGCTAGTATGTCCCGGTGGTGGATACAGCATGATGGCTCGAGGCCACGAAGGACACGACCCTGCCCGCTATCTCAACACTCTTGGCATCGACGCCTGGGTTCTTGAATACACGACAGCCTCCAACATGACCCCACCACTATATCCAAAGCCCATGGAAGAAGCCCTAGGCGCATTGGATCTCATCCGGCAAGAGGCTCCAGACCTAAAGAAGCTCGGCATCTGGGGCTTTTCAGCTGGTGGTCATCTTGCAGGAAACACACTTACCAATCCTACCACCAATCTCGACTTTGGAATCTTGGGATACCCTGTCATCACTCTTGAAGACGATTACACGCACGAGAACTCTCGATACAACCTTCTTGGAAATAACCCTACCAAACAACAGATTGACGAACTTTCAGTGCAGAAGAGAGTTTCTGACAAGACACCTCCAACGTTCCTTTTCCACACTTCGAACGACGGTCTTGTACCTGTTCAGAACACTTATCTCTATGCAGAGGCCATGGCGAAGCACGGCAGATTGGCTCATGTGGTGGTACTTCCTGACGGGCCTCATGGGATTGGCTTGGCACAAAATGACCCTGTTAGAGATTGGGCTCCAGAGCTGAAACGATTTCTCACATATTCGATCTAGAGACGCTAGAAAGAATTGTAACGCATTCTGTGTCACAGCGTTCTTGAAATTTATGTATATCTTAGCCGAAACATGTCTTCCATTGATTTATCAAGAAGAATCAACAAATTTACTTCCTAGGAGACTGGCAGAGCTACTATACTAACGAAAACTCAAAGGAAGCGCAAATAAAGTGAGGGCAGACAGATGTTATGACGCAATTCCGTTGCGATCGTAAAACTTGTCAACAGCTACTAGCCGCTGCAACCCCAGCAGCAGCATTAAGATGAGTCGAGTTCTCGTCCTCCTCCCGCTTTTGGTACTCATAAATCGAAAGCAAACTCATGATGACAGCATACTCGAATATGGGACCCAGATCCATGTTTATCTGCATAGTACCAACTGCACTCAGTCGCAAACTCATAGTATGACTCGTAAAAACAGCCATGAGTTGTCCATTAGGATCCTAAAGTTTAAAGTTGTTGTCACTGAGACTTGAAGCGTGCATTCCATCGACAGCAACATTGTTGTCTTTCTTCCAAGTCATGGGTATGGGCTGTCCGGTATTGGGGAGGTTAAACATAAATGTCCAGCCATAATCGTCATTGCCGCGATGAATCATCTGTATGTACTGTACGTCCGGGGGCCTTCCAATGACAATCTTGAAGCTTTTGACATCGCTTCGAGAGACGCGCTTGTAGTTTGGAAGGTAGCAAGCACCCATTGGGATTCCCTCCGCGCTAAAGGACAAATCTGGATCTTTTGACACTTTGAGGCTGTATGTAGCCGGGCCGTCGGATGCATGGTCGGGTCTGCATTCGTATCGGCTGTGGAAAGTAGGCTTGGTCACTTTATAGTGAGCCGGGTCACCCATGTGATTCTGCAATGGAGTTGATGTACAGTGTTGGGGAGGGCGGTACATGGAGTGGCTCTGTGGCTGGCTAGGTGGACCGGGCATGGCATATCCTTGTGGAGTCATTGGAGGCAAGACGCCATTCTGGGGGACTTGGTAAGACATTGAATTATTTCGATCTATAAATAAGAGGATGTATAGGAATTGAATAATCGGCTATAATCAAGTGTCAAGGTTAGATGCTCTAAGAACTCGACAGATGGGAGTATATATACGGATTCAGGTGGTTTCGACGATCGAGAAAAAGAAAACATGACGAGCATTGCATCCTATAATGTCTCAAGTCGAGTCCTACATAAAGTATTCCAAGAATGTTATCGTGTCTCATAGTAAAAGTGCAAACTACTCGCATGTCAGACAAACATGAGTGGTTGGAATATTTTTCAATGTACGTTGTCGCAGAGCTTACCTTAAGGGGAACTTTGCTGCGCTTGACGCTCGCTGGATGACATCAGGAGATCTGCGACAGCCGAACAAACGAGCATTTGTATAGGATAAGCGCTGTCAGGTGGCACATTAATCTTAAACTCTTACATCGATGCAAGCGAGTGAGACTGTTCCATCATTTCACATGTATTATTAGTAACGAGTAATACCTACCTGCCTGGAGCAGCTTATCAAACCAACAAGATATCCTGCTTTTTCAACCAACCCTCAGTAACACCAGCCTTTACCTGCCCATCCATAAATCCATGTACATACGCCGGACAAACAACTTTATAAGTATCCCTAGTACCATCCTTTTCAGAAACCTGATCAGCCTTTCTTAAAATCATGGGTACCTTGCCACCATCCAGAACAGCAATAACATCTCCCTCCTCAACATGAGGCCTTGCAAGAACATATAGTCCGTTGTCCGTCACCACAAACATATAGTGCTTTGTCGCGTAATGACCATATGGATTGCCTACAGACAACGTGGAGAACTTGCTTTTGATACCGCTATAATCCAAGATGTTGCCTAAGCACTTGGAAAACATGGATCGGTCGCTGTATACATCATTTTCGACACAAATGGTGCTGACGTTGATCATTGCGTCGTCGGACAACTCCTTCATATTGACTTTGTCGAGAGACTTGACCTCGTTGCTTCTTAAACGTCGCATTTTAGGTGGTAATGTGCAATCTTTTACGAGCGTCCGCCAGAACGCACGTAAACATGTCTCGCCGCTTATCAACGTCTTGCCGCCAATTTTCGGAGCATAGGTGTGACTCTTGGGCTTCAAGATTGCTTCTTCTCTGACATATAGTTTCAACATATCGCGAGCGGTATAGTCTTGGTCTCTGACCTGGAGAATTGGTCCGATAGTTCCGAGGATAACACCTCGCACAATCAAGGTATTACTTCCGGGTCCAACAAGCTGACAGGGTGTCTCGTAGGTCTTGACTCCGGCGTTGAAAATGTCGCGCTGGGCGAAAATAATCTCTGCACAGTCTCTGTGGCTGGAGTTAAACTCGGCAACCCAAGAAGGCAGGGCATCTTGTTCCTGTTGAAGAGCCTTGTGTCCCTTGTAGGCCTCGAATGGATTTTGACACAAGATGTCCAGATTCTTAGATAGATTGATCAAAGAAATAGTCGTGTTCCGATACAAATCAGGTACTGACTTGGTATAGTCGGCGTGGATTCCATGATCATCAGTCGCCAAGCCAAGGAGGCTATAGATTCTGTCTCTGGGATCAGTAGACTCCATCTCGCGAAACCTGGTCAATACATCCATCAGTTTCGAACTGACCTGTCTAGATGAACTACATAGCCAACGTTGATCCTCGATGAGCTTGATTCGGACAAACAAGTCGCTCCAGACTGGTAAGTAAAAGGAATGAGAATCCCCCATGTGAAACGCGTCAAGATATGGCTGGTCCTTGAGAAGAGCCGATAACGAGTCCCAGTCAAGTTCAGCACCCTTGCACATGAGAACCAGCTTGGGCGCTAATGAAAGCTCTTGCATAACCCAAAGACGTTTCCATAGAAGCGGCAAGTCGAACAAATCGCGGAGACGAACCTCTTCGTTATATTCAAGTCTGTAACCACCGTCAAAATAGGGTGCCAACGTTTCCCCAAGAGTATTGCGGTCCCTTTCTATGATGGTATTCATCAGTTCCATACCCTTGCTAATGCTGGTCTCCATTTGAGCAAGTTTGGGATCGTTGTATATATCATCTGACTCAAAGGCCACACCAACGACTGGATCCAGCCAAGCGATGTCTCTCTCACACTTTGAGTAGATTTCACGCATCAAAGCGACTTGTTGATTTCGTTCTGAAATATCTGACTGGTTGATGCAGAGTGCATCCACCCATAGGACGCGTGGTTGGGTCTTGTATCTCAGGCATGAGAGGGCATATTTTAGACTTGGTGTGATGTAGAAGTATGTATCGTTGAGAAGAATTAATTCCGAGAAGTCGGGTTTACCCCAGACGTAGGAGAGGGCTTCGTAAACAGGGAAAGTTGAGGAGTTGATGGGCTTCAACTTGGCGTGGGAAAGAGTACAACAGATCCGATCGCTTTCTTCAGTCGCTGGGTGCAATGTAAGCAACCGGATCTCATGGCAGGTGCTGTCAAGGGGTGTATAGATCATCTCGTGCGCGTCAGGGTTGTCGGTGATTGTAGTAGATTTTCCTTCGTCTAGGACCGCCATGTTGGATGCTTTTAGTAGTGAGAGTCGTCAAGTGTGAGATAGGAACAGAACGAGAGAGGCTGAAGACACTGCATTAATTTCTGACTGAAACATTCATACCTCGCGTAAGGCTGACTGGACTAACTAGCCCCTATCGTAAGCGCAAAACCCTGCAAGGTACTCAGCCTCCAACAATTAGACTAGGGTCAAAGCTCCGGGCAGCAAAAAGAAATGACTGCGGTTTATGTGGATCGAACACATGACCTTCAGATATCACTTGGTGAGGATTGAAGTTTGACTTCAGTCTGACGCTCTCCCAACTGAGCTAAACCCGCTGACTAATTATAGTTTGTGCGGCACAATTTTGTGTCATGTTCGGGGATGCAGAATTGGAAGCAACATGTCATCATAATTCTATCCAAGTTCTTATTCCATGACATTACTCCACTAGCCTATTGGCTTTGCGATAGGTCATAAATCATCTCTGATGCAATAGCGATCTGTCCATCACCTCTGAGTATACCCTCCATCAACAGACAAAGCTGACCCAGTAACAAACGAGCTTCTCCCTCCAGCCAAATACAAAACACCATCAGCAATCTCCTCAGGTTGTCCCATTCTATGCATAGGAACCGCCGTAGATATCCTCTCTTGCATCGCCTTGAGCACGTCAGGATTCTTCGTTGTCATTGGCGTTTCCGTATAACCGGGACAAATTGCATTAATACGCAGACCCTCCTTTGCATAATCCTCCGATGCAGAACGTGTGAGACCGATGATGGCGTGCTTTGCTGCAGTGTATGACGTAGACAATGGGATACCGACAATACCCTGGATGGAGGAAAAATTGATGATGGAGCCACGCTGTAGATCCCTTCCGTTGATTGATGACTTGATTGGATCTTGCTTGAGCATAACCTTTGCAGCAGCTCTGAGAACGAAAAAGGTTCCGTTGAGATTGATGTTGAGGACACGGTTCCAGTCAGCTGTTTGAGCGAATGCTGCTCCACCTTGGTGTTTGATAGCGATGCCAGCTGCATTGACGACGTAGTCTATGCGACTAAACTTCTTCACCATGTCGTCGACGATTTCATTAATTCGGCTTTCGTCTGTAACATCTGCAGGGTAGATTTCGATTCGAAAATCCTTGTTTGGTGATAGCTTCTCTTGTTCTATCTCGGACTTGACAGCTTGTAGGGCTTCGAGATTTAGATCTATGAGAGCGATGCCAGCAGAGCCGTCTCTTGCAAAGGCCCTGGCGCACGCACGGCCGATTCCAGAGGCGCCTCCTGTGATTAAAGCGAAACCTGGGACGTCCATTGTGGTTATATGAGTAAGTGATGAGATGAGTATTTTAATGGGAAATAATTGCTTCAATGATATCACAGAGAATTGTCAGAATAAATGCTGTTCTTATATCGATTCACAGCAGCTTGACCCCATCATTTCCATATCAGTCAGTCTTAGAACTGGAACAGCGATACCCGAAATTAGTCTGACGAAACTTGCCCATTTTGTCAAAGTCGTATTGGTGTCGCTACATTACCCCACTGTGATCAGCCACCAGATATAACTTTCCTCATTTGAATTGCGGGGGATGCATGATAACGGCTCTGGAGCTGATAGACGACACGATGTACAGCAACGTGTCACGCACTGACGTGGTCAAAGCAGAAGCGAAAGCTTAAAATCCCGTGTCTGTCAACAGATCACAGAGTTTGATATGACTCCGGCCTCAGGGTATCAGAAAAATTGACTGCTGGAAGCATAAGAGACAAAATTATTAGGGCAGCCTATGCCACTTAGACTAAGCTCCTTAGACTACTTATTTTTATACCACAAGACTTAGGAGACCAACCTTTCTGCTACCCACTAGTCCGGCTATAGTGCCACTAATTATGAGCCCCAAATACGAAATGATGGCACGGCCAACGGTTTTCTGTGTGCGTCTTTGGTAACGACAGAATCAATATAAAGAATTTAGTATTACATGTGACTCGAGAGCCACCGTTTGAGAAGGGTTGAGGGAGTTGACGATTAAGAAATGAAGAAGTACAGCGATGCAAATATGATAAAGGACAAGGCACGGAAGGATGCATCTGAACTTATTGAAGTTGGACCATAATAACCAAGATTTAAATACAATCTAGGAAAATACAAGTTCTTTGTAACCCATCTTCTTGACCTCTTCGCATCGCCGACGATACTCAGTGATATTCCCACTATACCGCGCCACACTTCTGACCGTCTTACCCTTGACATTCTTGTTGACACCCGTCATCCAGCTGTCTATCTCATTCATCAAGACTTGACTCTCACTGCACTTGACTACATGTTCAGTCCACTGCTCAACAGCCTCTATCGTAGGTTCAACAGACGTGTATCCCTTGTCCTTGCAATGCTGCAGCAGATCCGAAATAGCCTGAACAGCATACTCGATGTTTCGAGTAGCGTTTCCAAAAGGTTGATGAGGGCCGAGTACCATAAACATGTTTGGCATGGAAGGTACAGTGAGACCAAGAAACGTCTGAGGTCGGTGGTCAAGCCAAATTGCTTTGTCGGCACTGGGACTGTCACTGGTTGCGATAAGTGGTCGGTCGTTCTTCCCATGCCATTCGATAGCACTGAAAGCGCCGGTGATGGCATTGAAACCTGTCGCGCAGATCAAGATATCGAGCTTGTGCTCCTTTCCGTCAGATGTCAGAATCCCAGACGCTGTGACACGGTCAATTGGTGTTTTCTGCAAGTCGACGAGATGAACGTTTGGCTTGTTGTACGCCTCAAAGTAACCACTCTCCAGAGGCACACGACGAGTTCCAAATCCATGATTCTTTGGAATAAGGCTCTCCGCAACAGCTGGGTCGTTCACCCGCTGTCGGATCTTGTCGGCCATAAACTCAGAGTACAGGCTGTTCGCATAGCGATCGGTGTATGTATCCGAGAAAACGCTCAGCCACTTGCCAAATCCAGGTTCATTGTAAAGCTTCTCCCACAAAGCAAGTCGCTCTTCCTCTGTCACTTCAAGCGACTTGCGAGGATCGCCTTTGTGCAGGAAGCCAGAGGAGCTTTCGGAGCAAGCTTTGAAGACATTGTCGTAGTTCTTTTTATGGTCTGCCATGTCTTCGAGTGAGATCTCGGTGTTTCGGAGGGGTGCGGACCAATTGGCTGTGCGTTGGAAGACACTGATTGATTCAATGTTGGGATCTTTGGATAAAGCAGTGGTGATCTGGATTCCAGTTGCGCCTGTACCGATAACGCCAATTTTCTTGCCAGCAAAATCGCGGCTCACGTTGAGATCCTTGGGCCAGCGCGAGGTGTGGAACAGTCTGCCATTGAAGTCTTCAATGCCCTCAATCGCAGGCAGTGTCGGTGCAGATAAAAAGCCCATACCACTGACGAAGAATGTTGAAACATATTCATTACCTGCCTCATCGATAAAAGTCCAAGTACGATCTGACTCATTCCATATCGCCTTTGTAACAATAGTGTTGAGCTGTATGTCCTTGTAAAGATTGTGCTTCTCGGCAAAGTACGTGATGTACCTGTGGGTCTCAGGCTGCGGGGAGAAGGCCTCCTTCCAGTGCCACTCATCAAGAAGCTCTTTGTCGAATGAAAAACAGTACGACAACGACTCAGAGTCGAAGCGACAGCCTGGGTACGAGTTCCAGTACCACGTACCACCAACATCGGGGGCAGCATCGAGGACTTTGATACGCCAATCGGGGAACCGCTTTTGAAGGGTGTAAAGAGTGCATAGACCAGAAAGGCCGGCGCCCAGGATGAGGACGTCAAATTTGTTGGCTGTCTTTGGTAGAGAACCCATTGTCGTGGTTGCAAATGAGATGGGATGAGATGCAAATATGTTATGTCTTGGTGGTTGAGTCTATGAGAAAATGTTTCGCGACAAATGCCGACTCTATATATCGTGGTTCGTTGGCTTGTTCAATTCCAGAGTTGGAGTTTGCTTCTGTTTGAGATATCCCACTGTGAAAATGATATGACTCAATCGGGTAGACAGACCATCCAGCTGCACAGTGTATGCATCCTCGGATGTCTATCTTTCCCGCTAGATATGACCTTCCCTTTACGATTTCGACTTATCATCTGAACAATGCAGCACGGCGTTTATCCAATTGCCATGTTTTGCCAACACCTAATAAAAATAATGATACAGCAAATCCCTGTCTTGTTGTGGACTACGGGTTCCTGTCCCGAGAAGAAGTCTTCCCACCAAGCTAGGAAGGTTTCTCCAGGTCGCCGATATCCGAAAGGCGGGGACGTCCACGTCGTGTTAGACCGCACCTTATCTTTGCGCTTCACGACAACCCTGTCATCAGCCATTCCTGTATCGACATTGATGGATAGCCTGTTTCTTTGCGAAGCAAGTATTGCCAGGGAAATATCTCCTTTCCGATATGTCTGTCTCACAAAGGAAACCCGAGGCTCGTACCAAGAAGCGTCAAGGAAGACGGAGCCGATCATTTGGTGGCTGCGTTACCGTACGTCCACTGCCGATGACCCGCACCGAAACATCTATCTGACAAACTACAGTGTCGCGGCCGTCGTGTGAAATGCGATGAAGGTCGTCCTAGTTGCTCAATGTGTAACATCGCTGGTGTTGAATGTGGTGGCTACAACATAGACATCTTTTTCGACTTTGATGATCCATCTACGACAACGGCAAAGTTTCGACGGCCACTATTGACCGACAATGAACGAAAATGCATGAGTGAGCAGATTCTTCGAGATATTCATCCCAGGTCGGCGAGTTGGCATCTTTCCAAAATCGATGACGATTGTGAAAAGACAACGTCGGATCTACAGATATCGAGAGGTCCCTTTGGAGCTTTTCGGGTCAATCGAGAGTTGAGACACGATCCTGTTCCTAGTCCCAATTTGGTACATGACGATATTGTAGACTCTTCATGCATCCAGGTTGTGGATGACCAGGAAGATATCGTCGTCCCAGATCTCGATTTTGACATTGAAGTGGCCTCGCCATTCGTGGATATCACAACGACTATTGTTGAACCAGTCAACCGACAATCGCACGACTTTTTAAATACCTCCGACAGTCTTCCCATAGCCAATTGGCTACATTCTGGAAACGCCGAGATACCAGACTGGTGGGACTCCATGGATATTGGACCTGTATTCTCTTGGTCTGAGTCCGCAATTAGGCCAATCCCTCAATCACCGATCACAATATCCTCCATTATGCAGGTGCAATCGCCAACATTACCATTAGCCGATCTATCGCCAAGTCCAGGCCCAATAGCCGAACATGATGTCCCAAGAGACGCTGTCTTGCTGATCAAGCATTACTCAACAACAGTTCTCAGAGGTTTGACGCCATATCGTCACAGCAAGACACCATGGCACATCCTCTTTCTCCCGCACGTTAAGAATTGTTTGGCGGCTTTGACCTTGGGCGACTATATGGATCATGCAAGTCTATGCGCATTCTACGGCACTCTTTCTATCAGCGCCTTCAGTCTCGGCGGGATATACAACTCTACAAAATGGTTACATCAAGCCAAGACATATTATCAACAAGCGCACTATCATATCCGAATGATGCTAAAGACCGCATACGACATACCGAAACGGGCCAAATACAAGTCCATACTCATGGCACTTTTAACAATGGTGCAAATATCGGTACTTTCTGGGAATAAAGGCGAGGCCGAGTACTACTTCTTGGAAACTGAGAAGTTCATTCGTCTGAGGGGTCTTAAGCGACGCAAGTCACGCAAGGTTCGACTACTGCATCATTGCTATGTGTTTGAGAGATTATCCCACGAGAGCAGCTTTACCAACTGCAGACTGAATTTGGACCATCGAAACCGCGTGCGTGAAGCAGTTGAAGCCAGCGATGCGAGTATTTATAGTGTGGACAATCTATCTTTTCGCCTCACGAGCTGGAGAGATCTGGACCAGGAGATGTGGAAGGTCAAGGGCCAAGAGGAAGGCGAAAATGATTTACACCTCCAACATCCAGGTATCTGGTCGGCAACGCTTTATCCAGAGATATTTGGCGTACCAGAACTGCACCTCTTCATGTTATCGTTGGTCATACGTCTCGCGAGGGAAAAAGATGAGAGTCAAGATGAAGCCATGCCTTTGAAAGAATTCATGGCTCGCGCAAAGGCTGTTGAGAGATGGATCAAGCAACTCCATATCCTCCGACAGTCAATATGGATGACAGAAGTACCTGTGGACACAGAACAACAACAATCCTTCGATCTTCTCAACAGTCTCGCAGATACGATGCAGCATGCCCTTTCTGTCTATTTCTACCGAAGGATCTACGACTTGGACCCTGGCATGCTTGAGAAACATGTCCTTGGTGTACGTGATAGGCTACTTGAGTTTGAAGATTCTGATGCAGGGATGGGATATGGGTCTTTGAGGTTGATATGGCCTGCATTTATTGCAGCTTGTGAAACAGACGATGCTGGTATAAGAGACTCGTTTATCCAGTGGTTTCAAAGTTCTGCTAAGAAGAGTGGGCTTAGGATATTTCCTGAAACTATGGAACGTATTCAACATGTATGGGATGGGAGGGACGGTGCAGGCCTTGCAGTTTCAATGTAGCTCGAGACTCTCGCAAACCAGTGTTACTTTCGCCAATTAGTAACGAAGGCTTATGTAAGATTGCGTCAATAGTTTTAACTCTCCTTATATCTCAGTGAACGTTGTACGTGTGTCTATATTCCACCATTGGTTTGCTGGCAGTGGTTACTCCAAACGGCAACCCATATCTTGAGCTTACTTTCCACATACATCTGGCCAATTAACACCAATCTGGATGCGGGGAAGGTCGCATCATCATTCACATGTAGACTTTGGGATATAAGCGTGGATATCTCGCTCTTAACCTCGTGTCGTTAGCAGCAACTCACATCGGATAACGGAACAACGGTCACATCAAAGCTCTATTGCACATCCTATCATGACTTCTTTCGAAGGAAAAGTAGTATGTCCAACTTTCCAGCAATATGTCCTATACTAATTCGTCAGATCGCCGTGGCTGGCGCTGCATCCGGCATGGGCCTAGCCACCGCCCATCTCCTCGCGTCGAGAGGGGCAGTAATCTCTCTCGCAGATATCAACGAAGAAGCCCTGAAGTCTGTCCTCGATTCGCTTCCAGGTAATGGGCATATCTATCAGGTAGTCGACGTCAGTAAAAGTGAATCAGTGAATGCATAGATCAAACAGACCATCGACAAGTTTGGCAAGCTAGATGGTGCTGTTAATATGGCTGGTATAATAGCTGAACCGACACCACTCACTGAGTACACCGATGAAGTCTGGGATAGGATGTTTGCAGTTAATACACGGGGAGTATTCAATTGTTTACGCGCAGAGTTGAAGGCCATAACGGCTGGTGGAAGTATTGTGCGTAAAGGAATTCACAACTTGAAATGTCACTGACTATTGATCAGGTATCTGCTGCAAGCGTCTTTGGTCAGCTCGGAGCACCCGGCCACGCCTCTTACTGTGCCAGCAAAGCAGCCGTTATTGGACTGTCCAGGACGGCTGCTAAGGAGAATGAACATATTCGAGTGAACTGTGTCTCGCCAGGTAAGTTGACCGTGCTTGGAAAGTCTTGACTAATTGTCCCAGGCTCTGTGAGCACTGCTATGAATCAACACGATGATCCCGAAAATGTGAAGCGCAGTCTTGCGGGGACTGTGCAGAAGAGGAGAGCAGAGCCAATCGAGGTCGCTCGTGTTATTGCTTTTCTTCTTAGTGATGAGGCATCTTTTGTGACAGGTGCTGTGTACAACGTGGATGGCGGTTGGGTATGCTGAAGGCATCACCAGATTTGCAGTCACGTTCAGTTTGAGGATTGCTGTCATAAGTTAAAGTCTATATTTGTCTATTCAATTCCATACGCATTCATCAAGCCAATTGAAGCCAAATAACTATCGCTATAGAGATCACCCCATGCACATATCCCGTCCTCAAAGTGGCCGCAAAAGACTTCACAACCTGGGTATCGCCCTCCAACCTTTTCTTCAACTTCTTGTGATCAAGTTCCTGCACGTTCACATTATCCTCTATCGCCAAAACAGCAGCCGTCCCCGCACTCTGTCCCAAGATCATATACATTGGCTCCATCCGAATCGCCGACAGCGCGATGTGTGTAGCGCTCACTGTCACGGGGTTAAGAAAGTTGACGGCGTCCTGTTTGCGCGGTACGATCGAGCCGTATGGCATTCGGAAAGGCCCAGGGTTGGGAACGTGGACCAGCCCTTCGTCGAAGATGCGATCGTCGACGACAACACGCTCGACTTGGTGCACGTCGAGCGTGTAGTATCCCACTCCGACAATGGTATCGTTGTACTCCTTGGGGTGTTGGATGTCCTGCTGCGTCATCGTGTAAACGCCGTTCATGCGTCGCGCCTCGCGGATGTAAATCTCATACGGCCAGTTGTCGTTACTCGTCCACTCGTCCTTGGCGTAGCCCCAAAGTGAAACCTCATCGCGAATGTGCTCTGGGACATCCTTGTGGTTTGCCAATGTCCATAATAGTCCTTGAGCCCAGACAGTATGCCTGTGCGCAGCGGCTTCTCGATCCTTGTAGGAGTACTCGGCGAAATTGGCCGTCTCGTTGTAGCTTCCGCCGATGAGGTCGGTGCTAACAAGACCTGCTGCGTTGGTGTCGGTCTTCAGGTTCGGCATGAGCTGTTTTGTGAAAAAGGGGCCTCGGTGGCCTGCTTTGATGTAGCGGAAGAGAATTTCGTAGTGAGACTCGTTGTAGCCCTTTGGTTTGAAGAAGTCCTTTTTGTTGTCCTTTTGTTTCGTCAAGGAAAGTCGGTAATTGAAGGCTTGAAGGCGATGATCCTTTTTACCACGCGATCGTTGAGCAGCAACCTCTGTCGTATTTCTTCCAACACCAGGAATGAAACCACTGTGGGGGTCCTTTTCGTCGTTGAATGGATCGATCGTCGTAAGAAGGTTGGGCGCATTTATCTGGATACCAGCCGCGGATTCGTGAAATTCCTCCTCGTCTTCTCGTCCTACTCGGTTTGAGATACCTGCTGTTTCCATGAGGTCGCCTTCGTAGCCTGCGTCAATGAACATCTTGCCCGAGAAAGTAGACCCAGACTCTGTTTGGAAAGACTTGATGGTTGTCCCATCCATTTTGACACCACCTTCTGAACGGACAAGGGCCTCATTTCGAAAGATGGGGACTTTCTCCTCCTTTAGCCAATCCTCCAAGATCTTCTCTGCGACATGAGGCTCAAACGTCCACTGAACCTTGTCGCCAATAGCCGGACCCGGTTGTGCTCGAATGTGCTTGTCGATGTAATTATCTCGTGTTTCGTATTTCCAGGCATCGTCGTTATCGTAGTAGTCGTAGATTTTTTCGTAGAATTCCCTTGCGATGCCGCCGATTGTGTTGCCGTCTTTTGAGTCTGTCCAGCCCAGACCGGATGTCGTTAAGCCACCAAGTTTACTTCCTCGAAATACTATCGCAGCGGTTTTGTTCATTCGGACTGTTTGAATGGCAGCTGAAATGGCAGCGACTGTGTTGCCATAAATGACGACATCGGCTTCATGTTTGATGGCTTCAGATAAGACACCTGTTGTGAATGATAGAAGCATGCATTGCAAAGAGATAAACAGAAACATGAATAAAGACGCCATTGAGGGACAATGGCTGCCCAATGCAGCTTGTTGAAAGAGTGAAAATAACGCAAAAAGGGAGTGAATGTGAGTGAAATGTCTCTCAAAAGATTGGCGTGATAACAGCGAGTAATTAAACTCTGATATTTTGAGTCTAGACCCGATACTAAGGACAAAGCGTGTGGGTCATGTTGGGCCGGCGATTCCTTGGTTTAGCGGGTTGCGCAGCTTGCGCCTCATTGTCACCAATCTAACACTGCCAACAAACCACGATGTCCAATTGATTGGTTCTAGAATCTCATACCGACTGCTGGTCTGACCTGAGTATCTGTTGTAATTTCCAAAGACAGACTGGCTGTGTGCCGACACTTCCTACCGAGATATCAATGCATCTCTACCAACTCTGCATAAAGGTTAATTCCTAGTCAGGGGCCACTTTAAGTTTAATGAAGATGACGTTTCATAAAACTTAGTGATCCAAAAATATGAAACAGAATAACCAACACGCTACGGAGAATTCCTTATCAGACAGAGACCTTTTGGTTGCATGCGGCACTGAGTAAGCCTTGTGTCGCATCAAAGCTTGGCATTATACAGCCCACTATCTATTCTGCAGATGTACCAAGTATCGTTATTCGGATCAATCAATGCACACGCTGGTTGACTTTCCATCTCCCCACATAAGGCCGAGGATTGCTCCTGTAGGATGGACGACAGGTCCTTTTGGTAATGGGATGCGATGTGCTGAGTTTCATATTTGCTTTCTCAATTTTCTATAGAGTAATGAGTTTCGCCGTGAGGTTTTCGTCTCCTAGCCCGACGGTGTAAGCCTTGCAAACAAGAGTGTCTGATCCTACATTGACTTCTTGTGCCAGACCTTTCCTGTATCTCTTCACACAATCGATGTCCTTCGTCGAACATCCCGGTATTTGCGCGCCAGGTTGAAAGTCTGTTTCGAGATTGGTATCAGGGTTGTGGTTGTTGCGTGGCCAAGCTGCTTCCCCTGGGGTGATGGGGATCATAAACGCGGCATCATGCATCGTCTCGAGCTGGAGGTCAAATTTCCCGGGAAACGACACATGTTGCAGATCTGTCGGGGCTTCGCAGTGTCTTATGAGTGGTGGTGCAATATGTGAGAATGGGATGCGGCCAACATCCATGATCTCGGCAGCCTCATCGACCGACCTTTTGTAAATTCTCTAATTTCCAGAGTCCCAAAACTCAAGGTCAGGGTCCTTTGCGGCAGTGATCAGGCCAATCAAGCGATCCTCAACACTATTGTGCTCATTGTCAACGTCGGATTCATCCGGCTCCGAAAGATCGAGACCACGATCCTTTCGCCATTGCAGAACTAGGGTGAATTATGCTTCTTCACATGTATGTATAATGTCCTATCTATTTTAGAACAAACTCGGTAAAGTAATTTTATTTTTTTTAAAAAAAAAAAAAAAAAAAAAAAAAAAGTTGTTGTCCATGCCGCTCGATTCGACTGACCCATCATCATATCAGGTCAGATTGTGCTGAGGCTATGCAATCAAAGCACAAATAAAATCCACTGCATCGGTCAGGGGTAGGCCAACACGATGTTTGGGATGTGAAGACAAGAATAAGTAAATGACCCCTGTGAACGTCACTTCGGATAGGTCGGCACTCTCCGATCGACAGCCGCACTCCCGAGCTTAGCGAGTTTGACCACTTTAAACGGCAATCAGTGCCGCGTCATTTTGCTAATCATGTTTGAGATATTACAGTGGAGGCCGCAATCAGAGGCCGTCCAGCGTTTTACAGAATGTTTCTGAACACAGACCATATTATGACTAGTGTGGCTTAGCACAGTACATAGCGCCTCATGACAGCATACTAACCCCGTTTCATATACCTGCGTGAAAGGCAGTCGCTTATGACCGCGAGATGGTCAACATGGTTCGTCTCGAACTCTACACAGCGCGTCTGACAAACCATAATCCTCACAAAAGTTTAGTCAGCAATATCTACTTATTAGATTTGCGCTTGCTTATACGCTATACTAGATTATGTACCGTACTAAGCTAGTCTAATGAGCCCACAGCTAAATTTCGTCCAGAAATGACTTCTTAAACCCTGTAATGATCACTCTTCCAGACGGGCAGCCGATAACCACAACAGATCCCGATCCTCCATTTAGAATCGCCGATTCCCCAGGCCAGAAACTCAGCGGAAGCCATAAGACTTTACGTCCATCAGGTCCACCAGCTGTAATCCACATATTATCGCGGTCGATTCCAAAGCCTAATTTGCCATCTACTTCTCCTGCAACTTATGTATTACCCAGCTCTAGATCGCTCTCGCTCAGATACGACGTACTCATGTCCCGAGAACCAAGACCAAAACAGCCTTTGCACGTAACTAAGCCCGAGTTATTATCAGTGAAGGAAAAGACGTCGGTATCTAAGCTCGCATGAAAGCTCTTAACAATAATGCCGGTCGTTACATCCCATATCTTGATGGTGTTATCCGATGATCCCGATGCGATAAGTGTGCTGTCCTTCGAGAACGCCACAGAGTTAACCGCACCTGTATGACCCTCAAGTGTATGTAATACTGCATTCCAGTCCGAGTCTACTTTTGGCCGTAGGGATATCCAATCAGGAAGATAATGTTTGAATTTCTAACATACAATGCTCTGTTTTAGTGTAAACACAAGTGCTGACGTATATAGCTGAAAAGGCGCAGTGTCGATGATCCAGCGGTAGTTAAGCATGAACCGTTTCGCGTTATATAAGAAGCTTAGCACTTATGTGCCTTCCCCGCCTATATAATATATCTCTCAGTAGATTATTAGCACCCACCAGGCAGATAACTTACATTAATAATGCTCTGCAACTTATCTACAAATCCAATGCTCTCAGATGTCCTTCTAAGAAAGCTCAACACTTCTAGCCAATGGAGGAAATGTTCCTTCAAGAAGGCGTATATGTCATCACTGTCACCAGGCTTCAAGTTAACCTTGGTCTGGTGATGAACCCAGTACATACACGCATACTGAAGCTCTAGAGGTATGCATTCCTTAACTTGCTGAACACCTACTGCAGATCGGTACATACCTGGGAAAGACAGGTTACATATATTCTTACGTAGAGCGCTACGCATGACACGCAAGCAGTGTTTTGCTAACTTTCTATAAACGAGTTTCTCATACACCCAGAACTCAGTTATCTCTTTGTTTTCTGGATCGACAAGATAGTCTCGGAATGACAGGTGGAGCAGTCGCACCGGCGAATCGATATTCTCTGGAACATCCAAGACAGAATACAACATCCTCAGCCTAGTCTTCACCTCGTCGATAGCCTCATCGAGAAGTAGTGCTAGAGCTCATACCGATAAGGGGCTTGCAAGAGTGACAATGGTGCCGACGATAAGATGAAAACTCTCGATAATGTTGCGTCTCTCGCGGTCTGGTCTATTGACAACTTGTCGCTCAAGAACTGGTGAATAGGTCATGTTAGGTCTGGAGGCATGGCTGTGGCTAGCATGGTGGAGTACACTCTGCAAGAGCTTGTCAGGGCTACCGAGGCATGAGTTGCCGATGAAACAGCAAATTGTCGCTGCAAAAATAAAGAGCGGTAAGGCTGCAATTGTGAGTTGCATGAGATCGATTTCTCCGGGCCAGCGCACTGGTAGCCTCAAGTCTTCTTTCAGGTTATTAAAGTTCTTGCGGATATTGCTGAATTCATGACGCAGAAAGATAGCTATGTCTCCTTCAACGATCGGTTCTGAAATTTGATGAAGGACCAGATCTTGATACGTGCCGTCAATAGATTGAAAGCCAAGACGCACTGGAAGTTCTGGTCTACTGGTGATAAGCACTCGAATACTAAAAGTGCCTATAGAGGTAGTACCAGAAAGAATGTTGAGGAGCAGCTTAATATCAGCGTCATCGTTACATCCGTCCAACGCATCGACAACAATTACAATCGACGATGTGGATGCTTGCGTTTCCACTACCCTTGACAGTGGTTCTCGAAATAGCTTATCGAATTGTTCCTTCGCGGTCTTACCGACTATATCCGGGTCCATATCTATGGTTTTCTTGATCAACGGCGCAATATCCGGAAATCTCGAGTTCAGTTAACGAGCCACTGTAGGCACAAACTTGGCCAGGCTCCCTCGATCCGTTTCTCCCCTCTTGAAGAAGAAACTAGCCCCTTCATGATGTTACCCGCACCGCGAAAGCCTGCTTTCTAGTTCTCATCCTCAACCTGGTCGCAAAGCCACTCAGTGTAGTTATCTACGGCCTTGTCGATCGGTTTGGGAATCACCAGACCTATCAGATCCACTACCGACGGTAAGACAGTCCTATAGTTCAGTGACGGCAGGGTAGATCCTTCTGTAGTAGGATAACCATAGGGTGAGGGTAAGACGTTTACAATTGTGATTGGACGCTCACTCTCCGAGCTAGTCGCTTTCCGTTTCGTTCCCCGTTTACCCTCTAGCCTATCCTTCTTGTAGATCATGTTAAGGATATAAGGTGGCACGTCCCTGTGCGTCCTTAGCTCGTTACCTTGTTCCGCATACTTAACCATCTTGGTTAAAATGCTTGTATTTAGTCTAATATGCTTTCTTTGGTTATTAATATAACAGTATGTGCCCTAGTATAGGTTTCCGTTGCATCGCATGAGATCATATACGTCTTTCCAGACATGGGGCTGACCAGCAGCCTCTTGAATCTCAAGCAGCCGGTCCCTCTAAGCCAGCTGTCGGGCCGTCGCGCTACCGCGACCACCCTATTGTAGCACTACCCTAGAGCCTTGAGGCTCTTCCTTGCAGATAAACGAAATGTCAATCCGGAGCTTCTTTCCTGCGCGAAAAAGAGGGCTCCATTTGTAAAGTTGCTCTTCAACCATTTTCCAGCCAACATTGAGCTCGTTGAATCGCTTTGCGAAGTCTTATTCACTGCGGTCGGTGACGAAAATAATAATGATAGTCTTTTCGGGTATATACTTTTTACCCTGCGGAGTTTTCTGCTTTAAAACCCTGTCTACCTTATTTTTGAGGGTCATCTCCCATAAAGCACCGGGCGCCAGCATAAAGTTCTTTTCTATATCATTTGTGAGCTTAGAAAGCCTTCCCTTGCGCAGCTGCAGCTTCCACTCGATTAAATAATAGACAGATGTTAGAGGAGACTCGTCATACGTGCCGTTAGGATCCCAGTCGTCTAACTGAAGCAACGGCAATCTGGATCTCTGGTGCTGGCTCGACGACAGGCTTCGGTCAGCAAGGCTTACGCCGCGGCTGTTAATGCCTGACAGTTGAGGCGTGCGAAAGTCAAGATCGTCGTAGTCCCACTGGGTTAGGTCAAACGGCTGACTGTCATCCTCTATAGCAGTGATTTTGAAGCGTTTATTACGGAATGATGACGAAGGACGGACGAGGAGAAGGATGCAAGCACTAAAATACTATAGTAGCACATGGGAAGACGTTTTATGGCACTTAATTACAGCTAGTTAGAACATTCTGTCCGTCCGAATAGCGTAGATCTATAGCCTTTGATCTCTTTGTCCCTTGTTTGACGCGCCATTTTTTCTAAAGAAAGGCTAAAAACAGAGAAGCCCTACTTTCCTTTGGCTTTGCATCTTATTGTGAAGCGGGTATCGATAAGTAATCGATAAGAGAGAATAACAACCATTCCGGCTTGAGTTAATATGCCATAACTAACGCGTCGTCCTTAATTACTCCAGGGTGCTAGGCCTGCTTAATTCTATTTCGACCCTAGTCTAATGCTTCTGATACAATTTTCTTCTGATTTATAACGACAATTTAAGATTAAACATATCGCCGATATAACTGCCTGGATGCCTTCTACAGCCTTACCGATGGCGTCAAGTCACGTGGATCATGCATGTTGGGAGGACTGAGCCTTGACCCCGCGCACCGGTCAGGCTGCCATTGCTGTTATCAATCAACCCGAAGGTAAACATAGTGATCGGTCCTAATGGCAGAAGCGCTCGGCGTCGCGTCCAGCGTTATCGCTATGGTCGATCTATCGGCTAAGATTTTCTCCTTATGTTTGCAATACTCCTGAGAGGTGAAGAACGCTAAAGACGATATCGAAAAGCTTGGTAAGGAAGTTGCCGCTTTCCAGGCCACCACCGAGGAACTTAAGATTCTCATCGACAGGCCCTATAGCCAGGAGCTAAAAGTATCATAAAAATTAGCATCTGCTATAGAAGATGGTCACTCGAGGCTGAAGAAGCTTAAGCAGTAACTCCAGCCTTTAACTGGTCGAAAGAGGATAAGACGTCTTAGTTTATATGCACTTAAATGGCCATTCGAAAGTAAAGACGTCAAGGGAACTATTAAGGATCTTAAGCGTTATAAAGGGAATATTTCTTTAGCGTTAAATATTGATTAGACGTAAGTAATATAGCTGTAGAGGCGATAGGGACTGAGCTAATGCGGAACTGATCTAGCGCAATCCTCCAGAACGTCGATAACCGAACGACCCTTAATTAACTGCCGATTGCATACAGTGCCTCTTTCGATTCTAAGGCGGAAGAATACAACCCGAAATGTTTACCTAATATACGCCAGGAACTTCTTAACAATATCGACCATTAGATTGGCGACCCTAACTCCAAGACAGTATATTGGTTAAATGGCATGGCGGGAACTAGAAAGTCAACTATCTCGCGGACGGTTACACATTCGCGATCGAAACGAGGTGACCTTAGTGCCAGCTTCTTCTTCAAAAGAGGAGAGATAGATAGAGGCAACCTGAATAAACTGATGCCGACTCTAGCCTACTAACTGGCATTAAGCAGGCGAGAAGTTACATTCTTTATTAAGAAAGCACTTAATGCGAATCTAGCTATTATGGGGAAGTCTATAAAAGAGCAGTTTAAAAAGCTCATCTAGGAACCGCTATCTAAGGCAGCAGAAATGGTGACAGCCTAATCGTCAATTATGGTGGTGATCGACGCGCTAGATGAGTGTGATTAAGAGGCTGACATCAGGTTGCTGATCAACATTTTGTCGCAAGCCAAAACTGCCCGCCCTTATCTCCGGGTATTCTTAACGAGTAGGCCAGAGCTTCTAATACGGCTAGGGTTTAGTGAGGTGCAGGGATCGTACTAAGACCTGGTCTTGCACGAAATCCCAGCGCAAATCGTCGAGCATGACATAATTGTCTTTTTGAATGACGAGTTCAAGAAGATTCGATACAAGTTCAACCTGACTGTTGGCGATGAAAGGAAGCTGCCGTCAGATTGGCCAGGGTGTTCGATAGTACAGAGACTCGCGCAGATGGCTGTACCGCTCTTTATCTTTGCAGCGACCGTTTGTCGTTTTGTTGACAATCGGAACCGCAATAGCCCTTCGATACAGCTGCAGAAGGTTCTAGAATACCAGAGCAAAGGTCATGTTTCTCAATTAGACCTAACATACGGGCCGGTTCTTCGCTTGTTAATTGCTGATGTTTTAGAAGATGACAAAGAGGAGACCATAAAGGACTTTAAGATGATAGTTGGCAGTATAGTCATGCTTGCCAATCCTCTTTCAGTTTGGGCCTTATTACAGCTGCTTCAGGTCGCTCCCGAGGTGGTGGACAATAGACTCGACACACTCCATTCGGTTCTCAGCATCCCGCCCACCCGGAAAGCGCCTGTGCGGCTACTGCATTTGTCATTCCGAGACTATCTTATCACAGAGGAAAGCGAGTTCCGGATAGAGGAAAAATATGGTCACCAAATCTTAGCAAAACAGTGTTTGCGTATCATGTATAGCGCTTTATATAAGAACATATGCAGCCTATCTTTCCCAGGGACGCGCCGATCTACGGTAGATAGTTTAGAGCTGGAGGAACGCATGCCTTCACAGCTCTAATATGCTTGCATGCACTGGGCTTACCACTACATGGCGGGCGATCCCAATTCAAATGATAATGATCAAGTGCAGGATTTCCTAACGACACACTTGCTGCATTGGATGGAAGTGCTGAGCTTGCTGGGCCGAACCCAAGCATGTCTCGACTCACTCAGATCACTAGCAGGATGGCTGGAGGTTCGTCTTAATGTCTTGATGCTTTGACCCTGCTGACTTGTATTAGAGCCGAGAAGATTCTAGGTTGTCGGCTTTTGTGGCCGATGCAATGCGATTCCTTCAGTCTTATTTTTCCGTAATAGCCGAAGCACCGCTGCAGATTTATTATTGCCTGGCTTTTGCCCCAAGGAAGAGTATTATGCGAAGGACATTCGAGCACGCTATTCCAAAATGGATACACAATTTGCCAACGGTGGAGGAAAACTGGGATGCATGCTTATTAACTCTAGAGGGTCATAGCGACTGGGTCATGTCGGTGGTGTTCTCGCATGACTTAAAAAAGGTGGCATCAGGCTCTAGTGATAAGACGATACGGATCTGGGATGCAGAGACGGGCGAATGCGAGCGAGAGCTGAAGGGACATAGCGTCTATGTCATGTCGGTGGTGTTCTCACACGACTCGAAAAAGGTGGCATCAGGCTCTGATGACAAGACGATACGGATCTAGGATGCAGAGACGGGCGAATGCGAGCGAGAGCTAAAGGGTCATAGCGACTGGGTCAACTCGGTGGTGTTCTCGCATGACTTAAAAAAGGTGGCATCAGGCTCTAATGACAAGACGATATGGATCTGGGATGTAGAGACGGGCAAATGCGAGCGAGAGCTGAAGGGCCACAGCGGCTATGTCATATCAGTGGTATTCTCACACGACTCAAAAAAGGTGGCATCAGGCTCTAGTGACAAGACGATATGGATCTAGGATATAGAGACGGGCGAATGCGAGCGAGAGCTGAAGGGCCACAGCGGCTATGTCAACTCGGTGGTATTCTCGCACGACTCGAAAAAGGTGGCATCAGGCTCTAGTGACAAGACGATACGGATCTGGGATGTAGAGATAGGCGAATGCGAGCGAGAGCTGAAGGGCCATAGCGACTATGTTAACTCGGTGGTGTTCTCGCATGACTCGAAAAAGGTGGCATTAGGCTCTGATGATAAGACGATACGGATCTGGGATATAGAGACGGGCGAATGCGAGCGAGAGCTAAAGGGCCATAGCGCCTATGTCATGTCGGTAGTGTTCTCGCATGACTCAAAAAAGGTGGTATCAGGCTCTGATGATAAGACGATATAGATCTGGGATGCAGAGACGGGCGAATGCGAGCGAGAGCTGAAGGGTTATAGCAACTAGGTCAGGTCGGTGGTATTCTCGCATGACTCGAAAAAGGTGGCATCAGGCTCTAATGATAAGACGATACGGATCTGGGATGCAGAGACAGGCAAGTGCGAAGAAATCGTTCCATTAGATGGTTATGCACATGTTCTATCCTTTGCGACTGATGGACGTGGCATTGTTACAGCTTGTGGTGTATTTGCTCTGTCAAGCAGCTCACAACCTTATACCGAGCCTTCTATGCTATGGCAATCCTTGGAGGTGTCGATACTCGCCTGCACAGACGGCACCTGGATTACAGCGACAGGGGAAGACTTGCTCTGGCTGCCTCCCGAATGCCGCAATGGAGAAGTCGCTGTTTCGGGAAGGATAGTTGTCATAGGTTGCCGATTAGGAAGAGTCTTGGTGTTGGGGATTTCTATGGCAGAGGTGGAGCAGTGGACAGATACAGGACTACGGAGAAGATGAGGGTATGCGGGGTTATAATCAACCCCTGGAATTAGTCCTATAGTATCATGCGAAAGCGGATATCATTACAGCATGAGTAAGTATGTTAAAATAAGAAATAAGCGCATTCTTGACGCCCGGCATACAGTAGAGCATACGACGAAATATGCCGACTTTTTGCGGCCATAGGCGGCCGTTTTTATGGCCGCAAGTGACAACAGCGGCGAGTACGAGAAAGTAGGGCAAACCATGCCGCGCACTGTGACTAGCCACACTAGCCACACTAGCCACACTAGGCATGGCATGGTCCGTGCCCGGAAACTTTTTGTAGAAAGCCAGGACGGCCTCTGATTTCGGTCGGCACCGTACGTGGTCTTCGCAATCATGTCGATTCTAATGCTCAATGTTGTGAACAAGTACATGTGGAGGATGGTCCATTGGCGATCTTGAGGGAGGCCGCCGTGGGGCAGCAGGCTCTCAGAGAATCAAGACCATAATCCTCTTGCCACCTACGAAGATGAATCGCGCCTATTCATATGCTTGTGTAATATCTATTCGGCCAACGGCAAATTCTGTGAAAACCAACCTGTTGTCCATTTCGATTAACTTCACGTGACTCTTTCAATTGGCAGATCAAACTGTTTGGGCTCATGTAATAAGAGCGTAAACAAATTGACTGCACGTGTCAAAGGGAGAGGAACGCGCGGTTGGTGAAAGATGACAATGAGAAGAGGACTCTTGTTAAACCCAAACCCTAAGCTGGTTAGTGCAGCCAAGACGACGTTTTCCGATCATCAGATATTCAATATGTTTCTATTCAATTGTATTGAGGTAATCATTCAGGTAACTAATTGAATTGATTGAAGATCTTAGTTGGAGGACTAAATAGACAAGAAGAAGATGTACATATATGCGTGATGTGGTCACGTGATCGTATTCGTGATGCCTTCACGCTCAACAGTTTCAAGCCTGGACAATCCAACATTTTTACAACATAGACTGTAGATAGTATTATCTCAATTTGCATAAAAAACACATGACTCAGATCATCGAGCGGGTAACGATATTATTTCATTGTGGCAGTTAACAAAGATTCTGGTCTTGCTGCCTTGATGTGATAGAGATGCCCAAATCGCATTTGTGTGTATATACTACAACGTTACACCCGAACAAGGCGTGAATTCGACAGGGATGTTGAAGAGAGAATATTGTGACTTTTTGCCGTCGATATTATGATGGGATTGAGAAAGGCTGCAAAACTTATTCGTGCTTCTATTGCAGCGACATTGACCTATGGAAGAAGTGCTACACAGTACGACAGATATGGCATAGTGGAAAACAAGAGCGAGCGCAAGAGGGACTAGCTGTTGCGGAAGACATAAACTCTTACTTGGAGGTATGCCCCAAGGGCCACTACTGCCTTGAGGTACCGCCAAAGGGGTCGAAGGGCTTTTCAGATGGGAAAATAGAAATTGATGATTGGGAGGAAGAGTTTTCCACAGGGCGCGACTCATGGGAAGAGAAATGGAAGAAGGTGTGGGAAGAGAACATGCGAAATGCAGATCGCATGGCTAAGGACCATCTTGCTCACCCACTGAAGGCTCATTTTCCAAAGATCACTTCAAGTTATTCTTTTGAAGTGTAATGGACATCGGGACGTGTTCATCAGGTGGGAGTCAGGTAGATATGGCGGATACGGATCTAACAGTCTTCCGGTTCAGCGGGAACCTTTGCATGAGATAGTGGCTATTTTTATGTATCAATGGTTGAACAGGATGAATTACATTTGAGACGTTTTTCTTTAGTGGATAGTTTAAGCATGGAAAGTGACAAATGTCTGGAGAAGACATCACGGATACCTATATCGCTGTAGACGACCTTTTGAGAATTGTGTTCAACCAAAGTAATATGCTCCCAAATGTCGATAAAAAAAAAAGGCTCACTTGAAAATAGATACGGTGGAGAATTATTCTTATTGAGAGCTAATATCATTAGCAGCCTTTTATCGAAGTTCTACATATTCCAATTTTGCCTGGCCTTCCTTGTACTCAACAAGTTTCTTCTCAATGATCTCTTCAGCGAAACCCACCCGCCCGATGTAAATGTAATGTTCGTCAACCTTTCTGATCAAAGGAAGACTATAACAGCCATTTAACAACACTATTTCGTCCCCTGCTTCTGCTTGCGGAGGAACTAGTGCAAACTCATTCCCCAATGTACGTGCCACACGAACACCCCTAGAAAAATGATTGATATCACCGAAGGCATTGCGTGGCCAATCAAGACCGTTAAAAGACTTGTCACTCATGATTCTGACGAAGAATCTGAAGTATGGCTCATCTTCCAAGTCGCCCACCTCCAGATAACGTTCCAGATCACAGCAGATGTTTTTAGGAAAGCCTTCCCAGTAACTCTCATCGTACTTGTTCTTTCCTTCAGAAATAAGTACTGAAAGATGGAGGTAGAGAAAAATTCTCGCCACTCTGATCAGTTCGATTGTATTCCATACTTTGTTGGGAATCCTGGCGTGGTAGAAAGCACTAGCCAACTTGAGAAAGGGATGAGAGTCCCTACGATAAGGAGATTCCGTAGCTTCGAATGCATCATTGAGCATCTTGTAGAGATAAGGAAGAAAACCAGTTATCTCTTCGTCTGTACTAAGAGTTGGGCTGATATCTGAAATACGGTCGATATGGAGTGATGTTGTATGGAGACTTCGATCTCGAATCGAGATATCCTCAACGTTTCCAATGCAGTCTTTCCATATCTTTGCCTCCCGAACATGCGGCAAACAAATTCGAATAGGGACCCCAAATGCCTCTGCACAATCTGGAAAGTTGGGTACCCAGGTAGGTAAGTCGAACTTTGCTGGGTCTCCATTAGACAGCCCTGCATAAGTGAGGAAGTTGAGCGGTGCAAAGATGGGAATCTTTGTCTGCTCCACGCAGAATTCAATGTACACTTCTGCAACAGATACACTATCGTCGTATCGCGGTGGTATGTCGAGATTGGCGATGCCGCATAGCGCGTATACATGATCCTTTGGGTTCGTAGCTCGGAATGAAGCGCCTTCGACCCAAAGCAAGCGCATATCGTGGACTTGCGGACAGGTGCAGTGGTAGAGTTTTCGCAGGGTGCGTATCTTGTTTATCGTCCCAAATTTGTTCAGACTGTTCGCTATCATCAATTGTTCATGTGGTAGAGCCCTTTGTGGAAGACTTGTTGGCGCATGCAGTTCGGTGACTAAGTTCGAAACCCAGTGAATGACTCGCGCAAATGGTTCGAGGCTGATTGAGCTTTTCTCATAGTACAACACCACTTGTCTCGACACAACAAGCTCTTGAACTATCCATGCCCGTTCCCAGTATTGCAGTTCACTGAAGTCGTTGATGATGTTTACTTGATCGGCCTCGCGTTGGTGGTTCTTTGCTTGCCAACGCTTATGTCCGGCTCTGTTGTAGAATCGTCGCGCTGGAAGATTTTCCAGGATGCTTGCAGCAGTCTCTGGTCCGGTGTCAGGTTGTTGCTGGTCGAGCTGTGAAGCAATCTCACGAATGAGGTCAATCGCTGCGGGAATGTTGGAACTCGGTGATATCGCGTCCAAAGAGCAAAATGTGATCTGGGCAGAAGAGTAGACATCCTTCATCAAAGGTACTTGATAACCTTTCTCTGCATTGTCGGCTTGATTGATACAAAGTGCGTCTGCCCATAGATGTGGGAAGGATTCTTCTCGGTTTTGACTTGAGAAGATGCTTTCTCGGCTTTGTGTCGAGAAGAACTCTTCCCAGTGGATGCGAACATTGGTGAGAGCGTCAGCGAGACTTTTTGTAATTGAAAAAGTCACATCGTTGACGACGATGTCTTGAGATTCCTTTGAAGCGCCCCAGACATAAGACAGAGCAAAAAATACGGGGTCGTGCAACAATGACGCTTTGCTGAGCCTGCATCGAAGCTGTGGAGAGGTCTCGAGTATCTCAATGAACCGGATTTCCTTTTGCGCTCGGTCCAGTGGGAGAGAGGCATACACTGAGGCAGAGTCCATTGAAGATTGCAACGAATACAGCGAGACAATGGTGCTCAAATCAGTATTTCGTTGTTTGCATTGGCGAGATGCGAAGTGGAAAATTGGTCTGTGACGTTGTGACGTTGTTCTGGTGGTGAGGATACGCTGACAGGAATAGGCAATCGCCCGCAAAAGCCGGTTTTCGCTGCAGTCAGCAAGATTCTTGGCGTCGCCATTTGAACTTCTTATCTTTGTGCATAATCATATATTGCTTGTGCATTTCCATTTAGGCGCCGTGGCACACATGCATCCAGTCATTGGTGTCAGTGTAGAGGCATGACCGAAACAATTCTGGAGATTTGCTATCCTTACGTTTGTCAGTGACCAGAAATACGTTTGGATATCCTCGATTTACCAAAGCATGCCTCCTCTTTGGCGTTGGTAGGCAAACTGAAACTTGGTCAATGTGATGAATGGTTAAGTGGCATTCATCGATCACTGGCCACGTCTGCGGGCTTTGCTAATTCCAAGATCAGTTGTAGTCGGTACCACGTAACTCTGCAAGTAACAGTCGTTAGTGTATCCTCAGGCGTAGACAAGAGCTTCACAGGCATGGTCCTGGCACCAGATATTTACAGCACCTTGTTTCTCAAGCAATGGTTTATTAGCCATACTATCTTCCGTCACAGTGGTACGCTGTAGTAGCTTATTGCCTGGCGGATGAAATCTCCGGACCATACAAACAGTAAATTATATATACCAAGGTCACTGACTGTGGAAAACAAACGCACAAGGCACTGAGACTGAGTGTACCTGGTCGAGTTTGCTCCAGATATCTGATACTGTAACGATTGGTCACACAAATACACTGCCGTAGCAGAAAAAAACCAATCAAAGCCCGGTTTTCTCTTCTTACTTATGTTGCTGGCCATCCCATAATAAAATTGTTTGCAGTCAACCTTTCATCCCAGGCAACCAACTCCATTTTGCCCTGACTGCTGGAGGCCCACCGATTTCTGCCCTGAGTTTTAAATCTAGCGAAATCTCCTTTTTTTTTTTCTTTCTCAACATCCTCCTTCACACCATCGAGTGCGTTATTGAGCAAAAACCGTACGACCGAGACATACTTCATCATGTCGGGCTTGGTTGAAGAACCAATGACCGAACTTCGGGAAGTTCCTGGTAAGGGCCAAGGACTCTTTGCCACTCGCAAAATTCCCAAGGGCACTCGAATCCTCTCCGAAAAAGCCATCATCAGAGTCCCTGAAATCTTTGCCAACATCGCGGCTGTGTCAGCCTCCATCGGCAGACAGGTTGATGGCCTTCCTCCTGATCAACGAGAAGCCTTCCTATCGATGTGCAACATATATCCTAGTGACGACGATACTTCGCCATACCTTGGAATTGTCCGAACCAACGGCCTGCCCATGGACTTTGGAAGTGGTGTTTTCCTGTCTGCATCCCGTATCAATCATGCCTGTGACAACAACACACAGAAGGACTATAACGAGGGCATCAAACGACACACGGTTCATGCTCTACGCGACATTGAACAAGGTGAAGAGATCACCATCACTTACCTTGGTATCTTGAAGAATCGACGAACACGCCAAGAGGCCCTTCGAACCAAGTTTATGTTTACTTGCACCTGTAACCTTTGCTCACTGCCAGAAGATTTGAGCGCCGAAAGCGACAGACGTCTTGACGAGATACTGGTGCTGGAAGACCGAATCGCTCGAGCTGGAATCACGGGAATGCTGTCAAACCCAAAGCGGATGCTTGGACACGTGTACCAACAAGTTCAACTGTACAAGGAACATAGCTTGGACGACATTGGCTTGCCAAGAGCCTTCTTTGATGCCGCACAGATTGTCGTCACCCACGGAGACCTGGCCAGAGCACGAGTCTTCACGGAACGAGCCGCAACCGCTTGGCTTCTCATCAGAGGCGATGACGATCCTCATGTTATCAAGACCCAGAAGCTTGCTCTGGACCCTTCCACTCATACTACATACGGGCACACCGCACAGTGGAAGACTGCCATCGATCAAGTTCCGGAGGGACTCGACCCCGACGACTTCGAAGCCTGGCTTTGGAAGAGGGAGAAGTTGCCAGAGGTTGGAGCTTTTCGCAACCAAGCCACGTTTCCGAGTTTCCTTGGATTACCCAACGACAATGTAATGGAGCGCGACTTTTTCAAAATCAAGGACGGTCGTAACTTCCGGCCTCGACGACACTGGTGCTTCTTGGCTGAGATTGTCGAGCATTCGGATTCCTCGCGTCTACAGATGACTGTCAAGGACGTCACCGGCAACAAGCTCCCGATCATATTCTACACAGCAACGCGCGAAAGCGAGGTAGTAGCGTCGCAGATTCGTGAAGGGTACACTGTTGCGGTACTGTACGCAGAGCAGCATGCGTTCATGTATGATGAAGCAGGAATTCGTTTTGAAAAGCCCACGCTTCTCAAGGTATGTAAACTTGTTTACAATCTCCACACGGTTACAAAAGACCTTTCTGACTGACTTTATTACTCAGATCTTCCCATTGGCGCTGGACGATCTCCTTTCCCTAAGCGACAGAGTCCACAAATACTCAACCGTGGCCGATGGAATGAGGACCTGCCACGGGTGCGGCAAACAGGCTGCGTCTCTGAAGAAGTGTGCCAAGTGTTGGATGTTCTGGTATTGCAACGGGGTAAGACAGTCTTAATCTATCAGCGTTATTAAGTTACGATGCTAACAATATTACAACAAGGCCTGCCAAAAGCTGGGATGGACTGAGAAGGACCACAAGGAAGACTGCACTCTCCTTCAAGATGGTGATTTGAAGGGACTCTTGTCACTCAATGAGGGCAAGTTTGAGAGCCGCGTCAAGTTTCCTTTGACTCGCGGAGGTTAGTGGTAGCGATGGGTTTCTGGTTTTTCTTTCTTCGAGAATTTGGAGAATCATGTAAGCTCATTCGAAGCACTCGGGTCCCCTGCGTTGGTCGCCTTGCGTCAATGTCGATCACAAAGATTGGCGGCTACTTTTGGTATCATGTCTGTATACCAAATAGTTCAGGAGTACTACATATACAATCACACTTTGACATGACTGTGTCTATAATTTCTTGCATCTAACGGTGCCGTATTATATTCCAAGGTGATTTTGACTGTCTGCTGGGACGTGTATACACATTTTTGGCTACAACCCTATGACAAACAGCCTTTTCGCCCGTTGCCTCTGCAAAGTAACCTTAGGCACGTACGAGAAGGTTATTGTTCGATGATTGAGTTCTTGGCACGTGTGGATCCTTGATTCCAAGTGAAATGAGAAAGTTTAGGCTGCAGCCTAAAAAAACAAACTCCTGAAGCATCTCGACGCGACGAAGCCGCGCTTCCTCACCACCACACAACAACCAAACCAAAGGTACGCCTCTAGCAGTGGATGACTTCGCACAACGAGAAAGCAACGAGACTGATCAAGTATTTATAGCAGAATCTTTTGAATATTATTGTGAAATTATTCGCGTCAAGTTGCGCCTACTTTTCATTTCTTACCGCGTGAGCGGTAGCACCTTGGAGTTTCTCCTACGGGAGGCCGACCATCACCCCTCACCAGGCCGCCGTGCATGACTACCTATCGCTTTCGACCAACCGATACTTTCTTCATTCCTTCACCTCTTCATTCCATTTCATCTAGCACCTTCATTTTTGATCATCCCGTCGCGACCATGGCGGAAGATGACCCTGCCCTCCTTGAGGCACTCTTTCATCACCTTGTGCTCCCACCCAAGCTCCCGCAGAAATTCGATGGCGACAACATCGAAATGAAGAAAAGACTTGGAGCCCGGCTGCTCAACTCTTCGGAAATCGTTCGCGGCGTCGATCCGAAAGTCTGGGAAATCCTCAAAGCATCGCTGGAGGTCATCTATGACCTGCATGCCGGCAATCTCTCCCAAGAGGATCTCTGTACTGCGCTTATGAATGTACGAGATTCTGGTGGTGCTGTTTGGCTTGCTATTCACCTAGAGCCGCAGAACGCTGCTTTAATCGTCCACATGAACGATGGGTACATCACCACATCTTCACTCAGCTCATTGTTCGCCGACGCTAACTTAATCTACAGAGGAGAGAACGTGATCTTTGAGGAGTTTGAGACCGCCGCACCGGTTGCGGATGTTCTCAAGACCCAAAATGCCCTCACCTGGGACTTTCCAAGCAGAGCTATAGCGATTCCGACCAGCGAGTTCACCGACCACTCCTTTATCGACAACCTGACACTCTTTCTCGAAGAAGCAAGCTCAAAATCTTTCGATAGTTTTGCAGCCCGCGCCAAGAAGGGAGGAAAGTCAGTCGTCGAGGTTCGCGACTGTCCCAGCTCGGCCCTCATCAGTGAGATACTCATGCCTCTATTGGAAGGCATCGGAAGCTCAGTGTATCCCCGCCAACTACGCAAGCGGGTACGCGATGATGTTGTCTTGGATAAATCTGAGATGCCCTGGCGGCGTTCGCCGTACTGGCTAGTCCTTCGTGTCACCATAAGACGAATTCTCTCAACCCTCTTGGACGACGCTCATGAGGCGATGGGCCGAGTGTACTACAAATTCATCATGTGCTCGGTACTAGCCAATCTTCTCAGGGACTGTGCCGGGTCCATTCAGCCTGAAATGACACTCATGTTGCAGGCGAAGCTCTCTCGGCGCCTTGCCAAATTAGAATCGGAGAAGGATGCTGCCTCTGGGCCTCTGCGAGAGGCATACGATAATTTCTTTACTCACAGCAGTAACCAATTTCACACCATCTTGGCGGAAGCTAGGGCTCAAGTCACCAGCTCATGGGAAGAGTACAAGAAGAGCACCGTCCGGAATATCCCCATTCTCCCTTATCGCGCTTCCGACAATGACCTTGTTCTCCATTTGCCCAACAGTCGTGCGGCTTTCCAGAAACTCTTGTCCCACAAACCTAAGTCTAAAAGGTCTCGAGTGCTTGTCGACCCTTCAACATTGAAGGAAGGGACAATTTCCCAGGTCAATGCGCTGGCCAGCAAGCACAGTAAACTAGTTGACTGTGCGGACGAGTCGATGGATGATGCATATTTGAATCTCTCTACCTCCACATACAGATGCGGTGAATATGCTTGGAAGATTGAGAGATTCATTGACACAGTTGGAGACGCATACAATGGCAACTCGTTGTTGATGAGTCGATATCTGCTTCAGCTATTTGAATTGTGGATGCGCATGGATCAAGAAGTAATCAAAGCCTACCCACTGCTGAAGGATTACCATCCGATCTTTGTACCCAGCTCGCTGGATGTACTTTGTCTGCGGACCAGGCAAGAGTTTGAGCGTCTCAGCCAAGTCCAGCAGTATCTTGATTCTCGTATCAATGCCCTCCCATTAGACCACCAGACCATCTTCGCCAATCCTGTCGGATCTGATTCCTTCCCTCGCAAATTTGTTCACAACACTGTGATTGGGAAAGGGCTGATAACCCTCGGCCAACAAATCGATGCTGAGTCGCAGAAAGCAAAATCTTCCAAGCAATCAGAGCTTGATAGGCTGACAAAGAAGTACGACAATCTCACCCAAGAGATCCAGAGCATGGTATGCGTCTGTGTTCGTCTTCGGGACGGAAGTAAGGACGTCAACGGCTGCAAGAGATGCTGGAAGTTTCGAAACCGAAAGCGAATCAAGATCAGCGCATATGAAGATCTGCTTCCCACCACTGGGACAACCGAAAAGACGGCACAACGGGCTGCCATACTTTTCCAACTAAACATGCCAGCCACCCTTTGCACATACCGCAAAGCCGTCTGGAAGCTATACATATTGGGGACGGCTCAACTGTCACACAATAAACACGGCACTCCCAAGCTTCTATTGGAAAACCTGGAGGAACTTCAAAAGTTCGCCAAAAGCCCAAGCTACATAACTCTAGCGTCCAGCAAAAAGTCATTCAGTCAGACTCACTACTCACAGATGCGACTACCAAAACGGCCTTCAGAAGTCTTGTTTCCATTTGGAGCAGAATTTACTTATTACGACACTTCGACTTCCACTTGGGCTGATCAACTCCCCAAAGTTCCATGGTTCCAGCATCTGCTTGGCTCCTGGCTTCCCAAGGGTATTTCAGATCCCTACGCATCTGGCCAGAGTTTCGTACAAGACGGCCGCCCCTACCATCCCTCTTCCTACGCCATCATCGCCAATGAGTTCAATTGCCCCTCAGAACTATCAGTACACGAGTATTCTGCTTTTCAACGAGTAGTCTCCGCACGGGGCCGACGCTGGCTGGTCCTCCTCGTCGAGCTTGGAATGGCCAATTTTAACTTCAGCAGCGAAGTTACGATGAAGCTACTCAACCATTTGGCAGTTCAGGCTGGTCCAGCAATTCATGAAACCGGTGTCTTGCGTGAAGCGCATAGTCCTTTCGATGATGAGGCTTTCTGCAACAGACTGTATGAGCTACTTCGGGGTCGGCTCGATGCTATAACATCTAGCTGGAGGGAGGTTCATTACATGAATGTACTTGTAACATTGAGTGTACAGCTTTACCATCTGTGTCCCGAAGAGTTCCAGCCAAAGGCTGAGACACTTATGGTTACCATTCGAACGATTACTTGTGGGTGGATTGCCCACCTCCGGAATGAGATCCGCTCAACTTCCGAAAGCGAAGTCGCAAGCAAGTCTGCGACCTTTGCCTTCTGGGCTGCATTAATCAGTCGTCGAACATTCTGGGTCTACAGGAACGATTCACGCTCTCTCAACGAAGAAGACGCTCGTAGCTTCTTCAGAGCTTCGATCGCAATCCAGGAGAATCTCCTCACCGATCTTGATCAATTAGATCCGGTACTACGAAACCTCCTCATTGAAGACTTGTCCAACTCATATGCCATGCGAGATCAGATCGAAGACTGGTGGAAGGAGAATTACACTCAGTTAGGAATTTCCATCAACGAGACGTGGACCGATTCAGGAAGCAGTAGCGAAAGATCGTACTCTCAGTGGGTATGCCTGACCGGCCAAGTTGGGTGGGTAACGTCTGATGTTGCAGGAACACAATGGACATCGGCTCAGGTTGTACATTACCACCTCCTTCAAGGACATCTCATTGTCGATGGGAAGCCTCTTGGGAGACTACCTCTGCAAATGACCCAAGACCCGGCCGTCCAGGAACTCTTCGGAGAACAGCATCTACTCACCCGACCCTCTGGTCTTTTGGAGTATCAGTTGGCCAATGGCATTATGGATCATCAGGTTCATCTCGGCTTCAGAGATGGTAAACTCGTGATTCAGGCTTTGCACCGAGGGTTACTACTTCAGTATGTCCCACGAGACATTTTCAAGGGCACTAGTGGGTGCGACTTGCCCACAGATCTTGTCGACAACTGTGTACATTGGTTAAACATACGCAGTGGCGAACTTGAGATGCGCCGAAAACCATGGATCTGGAAGACGAAACCGTCTAATTGGATCCTCAACACAAGAAGTCGAGTCGCCATCCGAAACCAGAGTAAGGGTAATATTCACAGAAAGGCAAGACAGGGAACCAAGCTTGTCGAGCCGAGGTCAATCGTCGGTCAGAAGATCATGCGTATCTTTCGACATTTTGAAGATGTCGACAAATTGACCATTTACCAACCGATCGGAAAAGGAAGATTGTCTGTTGAAATGAAACGACTCGAAATTCGCTTTGCTGTCAACAACAAAGGATTGTTGGAATCTCCACAACTCAACGCTGAAGTTGATCCCAATCAGGATGCTGGCACCCTTTACGGGCTTTCGAGTCAGATTATCATGCGCAACGTCGTCAATCCAGAGAAAAGGACAGTTCTTGTTCCGCTCGGTGGAATATACTGGAAGCGCCGTGCAATGCACGTGGACATCAGCATTACCAACGTGGGACAATATGTCAGCTTTTCTATCGACAAGGTCTTGGGCCGCCTAGATTGCGCTCCGGAGCCACTTCTGCTCTACCAGAAAGCCGCTCTGCATGCCTTGACATCATTCCCCATTCCAGATGATCTGACTCTTCGTACCGGGACTGAAGAGGCTCGGCACTGTCTTGTGGCAGCGCGCAGTCAACCTTGGAGTCCATTACAAAGCTCTCCGCGGCAGATCCTCTCTGAGCTCAAGTCTCTATCGCCCAAGAGATCGTACTACCCGCCAGGGATAAACCTCTATCAGAGCGTACAATGGGACGAGAACCTCACAATGTGCATACAGCATGAGGAGCTTGCCTTACTCGTTGACTCGATTCTTTCGCAGTCGCAACGGCTCGAGGATGTAAGCGACAAGAGCTCCGCAGATCCGGATATTCAGCCACAGCAGAACAGCCCGGATTTACTCTTTCGTCGAGGACGCACTCGCAGACAACTCTATGAGCGTATTTCCTTCCCTTCCGACATCGATGCTCTGACAAGCGCTTCGGAACTCTTTTACTACAGTCCAATCAAGAACATGAAGGCGAAGGACAGCTGTCGCGTCTACCAGACAATTTGTGCTTTGAGAGCCAATTCGGATGATATACCCAGACTCAAACGCCTGATACCACTTGTGGAGAAAATGGCTCACATTGGGGGCTTCGAAAACACTTTGACTGTCACTGACGTTGAAACTCTTCTCAGTACTGAGATTTCCCAGCTCTGGGCTTCCCTTGTACAGTTCTGTCGAGAAAACGGTCAGTCACCATCCTACGATTCCCATTTTCTCCTCGCCCTGTTGGCCTTCGACACAGACATTGATTTGAGTCTTATCCAATGGCTGGTGGCCATTTACAAGAACCCTCAGCTCAGAGCTCTTGAAGCTCCTGATCATTCGTATTTTTCCGACTTCCATGCCTTTAGCAAGCCGTCGATGGACAGCATGACATCACTCATCGTTGCAAACCAGCCAACTCACAAAACGTTCCGTGAATTTGATAGCAAATACAAGCTTCGAAAGACTAGATTGACTGTTAGCGAATATCAGGATAAACAAATGGAGGAGGCCACACTCCTTGCATCCCGGGTCCTAGAAATCTGGCCTAACCCACTTCAATCAGTCGATGAGTTCAAGGATGCGACCAGCCATCTGGCCTTTAGATACACCAACCTAGACAAGGCTTGGGAGAGCTTAGAGTCAGAACTTGAGAGGCTGTCGCACAATCTGGATCTTTCGAAGTACCTCGAGCAGCTTTACCTCACAGCTACATGCCTATTGCAACACCAATTTGATGACCAGAAGGTCTCACGGAAGAACGTCTGGTACTCTCAACCTAGCCCCTTGGCAGATCCACCCGCATTTGAGTCTGGCGAAGGGTACAGATTGCCAAGCCTTGGTGAAGATCTCATGAAGCTCAAGCATGGATTTGGACCTAGAGATGTCGCCAGGGCATCCAACGTGCTTGAGACAAGTTCTGACAAGCTTGCTCTGCAACACGAACCTACTCAGCAAATCATTGCATCCTCTGCGACATCCATCCTACCTGATAATCTGTCGTCACTTGACCAGATCATCAACCGATTTTCCCTATCTTCGAAAACGACCATTCGGAAGAAATACAGCGAGGATCTCCACACGTCACTGACAGCGATGATTCAAAATTACAATACATCCTGTTTCAAGCCTAAACAGACAACACGGCCTATGGATGTCAAGAACGAGTGTGTACAAGCTTACAATGAGCTACACCAGTGGGAAGACATCATCCGGACCACGTTGACGAACAAGTTTACCGTATCCACGTGGCTGAATGAAGGAGGTCTTTGGCCGTGCCTGTCTCGCGTGGCGCTGCTGGAGCAGCTGAGAAACAAAAACAGTGGAAACCTTAGTGTTGAGATGAAAGCGGGATTGGTACACTATGGAATCCTCATCACGAGGTATCAGCGGTTCCTCCGCCTACGCGATGCAACCCTGTGTCGGGATGACAGGCGCCTTCGCGAGAATGAGGAACTGCAAGGACACTCGAACTGGAACCCCTTGGATCATCCGGAATGGCTTCTATTGGAGATTGACAATGACTTGCTCATTCGCCCATCACAAATTGACGTTGCTAGAGCTGTCATATCTCCAACTTCTGCCTCAAACTCGGTTCTCCAAATGAACATGGGACAAGGTGCGTATTTGAACCTATTAACATCTTCATGTGACGGCATTTGCTAACCCATGGCTCGCACAGGAAAAACCTCTTGTATCATACCAATGGCCGTGGCCATGCTCGCCGACGGCAAGAATCTCTGCCGGTTGGGCGTCCCCCGAGCTCTCCTCCTGCAGACAGCACAGGTTGTCCAAAGTCGAATTGGCGGTCTCCTTGGTCGGGTTGTTCGTCATGTCCCATTTTCGCGTCGCTCGCCTATGGACCTGAAGAGCATGAGACTTTACAAGGCGATTCACAAAGATATCCGCGATTCGGGCGGCGTCATGATTTGTCTTCCAGAGCACATCATGTCATTTAAACTCAGTGGTCTTCAGCAACTTTTGGATGGTCAGGTGAAGAGAGCTTCGGAGATGATGGAAACCCAACAATGGTTGGAAGCACACAGTCGTGACATCCTCGACGAGTCTGACTTCACTCTCTCGACAAAGACTCAACTTATCTATCCCAGCGGTGTACCTATGGCAATCGACGGACATCCTCAACGCTGGCTTGTCGTCGAGGACCTTCTGTCGCTTGTTGAAGGACACATTCCCTACCTTCAGTCGCAGTTTAGCGGCGGCATCGACATCATGCGACGTCATGAGGGTTACCCCATCATGCATATTCTTCGTCCAGAAGTTGAGGAATATCTTACCTATCTCCTTATTGAAGATGTTTGCAAAGGTCGCCTCCCTCAGCTACAATTCAAGAGTGGAGTCGGTTGTGACGTTCCTAGGCTCGTGAGGTCAATCGTATCAGGCGTGAACATTGATCTGCCGACCTGTCAACGAGCAGCGGAACTTTTGACTGATGATGTTTTTGGCATCAAGGTTCTTTACCTCCTCAAAGGTCTCCTCTCCGAAGGCTTGCTATTGACCTGCTTGAAGAAGCGATGGAATGTCCAGTATGGCCTGCACCCTGAACGAGCGCCCATTGCGGTGCCTTTTGAGGCAAAGGGTGTGCCCTCGCTGACCGCAGAGTATGGCCACCCAGACACAACTCTGATATTGACCTGCCTGGCGTTCTATCAGACTGGTCTCACTCAAACCCAAGTTGTCCAGTGCTTAGATCATGTTGTCCGCTCCGATGACCCCACCATGCAGTATGAACGACTAATCCATGGGTGCAAGCTGCCATCCCGCCTCGAATGTTGGAATTTTCTCACTTTGGATGATGAGGCTCAGATGGAGGATCTATGGAAGCACATAAGGTTCAACACTAGCATTATCAACTACTTTTTGAACAATTTTGCTTTCCCACAACATGCTAAGCAATTTGGAGTCAAGCTACAGGCCTCGGGTTGGGACATTCCGCTACTGTCGAACGAAGCCGGCGCCTCGAAGAATCTGACTACGGGATTCAGCGGCACCAATGACAACAAACGACTACTTCCCCAGACAATCAAACAGGACGACTTGCCCAGCCTGCTGCAGACGAACGCAGAAGTCCTCAGCTATCTTCTGGAAGAGCGAAACCAGCGTTGCTACCAAGCAATTGATTCCAGCGGACGACACCTGACTGAGAAAGGTCTACTGAATCTTCTCAACAATCAGGAAATCCGTATTTTGATTGACGCCGGAGCATACATTTTGGAAATGGAGAACAAGAATCTTGCTGCAGCCTGGCTTGAGATCTGTCCCGACGCGCAAGGAGCTGTCTACTTTGATAGCGACAGCAGAATCATGGTCCAAGCTCGCTTTCAGAAGAGTCCCATTCCTCTTCTTGCAAGCTCTTTCGCCAACAATCTCAAAGATTGTGTTGTCTACATTGATGAGGCGCACACCCGCGGCACTGATTTGAAGCTGCCTGTCGATGCCAAAGGCGCTGTCACACTAGGCCTCGGTCAGACAAAGGATCAAACAGTCCAAGGTAATTAGCAGAATTGACCTGAAGAGACACAAATACTAACAGATGTAGCGGCCATGAGGCTTAGACAACTTGGATCGAGCCAGTCGGTGGCCTTTATTGTTCCCCCGGAGGTGCACCGCAGCATCCTAGACCTACGACCCTACGATGAGCAGAAGTCCTGGCCTATAACATCGTCGGATGTGGTATACTGGCTTCTCGAGCAGAGCTGCAAGATGAATGAGAAGATGACGCCCCTTCACACCGCACAGGGTTTCGATTTCTGCCAGCGCACCAACGCCTTGTGGAAGTACGGCGACTCCTACAAGGACGCAACGGAGACAAAGCAGCTTCTCGATGCTATACAACAGCGCGAAGACCAAACCCTTGAACAGCTCTATGGCCCTAGAGACCTCATCCCCACCACTGAAGCCATGGCGAAACTCGACTTCGATTGCCTGAAGGGCTTTACTACTCGCTTGTGTGAGCAGAAGCTTGACCTGTCAGACGACTACACATCCGCGTTTGAGGAAATGGAACTGGAGAGAGAGGTCGAGTTCGAGTTTGAACAGCTGCGTGAGAAGGAAAAGCCTGTGAAGTACACCGCTAAGGCTTTCCCTGGTCTTGACCCGGCGATCACTCGATTCGTTACCACGGGAAGCCTTAGCGAAGGTGACAGCTTCTTTCAGGCTTTCGACTTTATGAGCCTCACCAGGATTGGACGCAAGTTTGGTGTCCAAAGGACATCGTCGCGTCTCTTTGTCTCAAGGGAGTTCACAAAGAGCATTGCGACCAAAGGATACCAGGTATCCCCAGACGTCATGGTAAGTCTTCCTCATTAGTAACATATTGAACACATCACTGACTCAATTAGCGACCTGTGGAATGGATTCTGTGGAGCCCGTTGACAAATACAGCTCTGATCGTCATCCCGGAAGAAGCTGAGCTGCTTCTAATGACGCTCCACACTTACGGAAATCCCGTGTCGATGTTAACCTACGCGGCGCCCGTGACAAAGACGATGTGGCGTTTTAATACGCTCAATTACTTCACTATCCCGACTCGAGACGACGCACCTTCGTTTCCTCCTTGGCTAGCGATTGAGATTGGTGTCTTGGCAGGACGGTTGTACTTCAGCTACAGCGAGTACGCGCATCTCGTCTCATGGTTGGGCATCAACAAACGTGACTTACCCGCGGCCATTCAAGATGCGTCCTCACCGGAGACGCGTCTCACCGCGCGTGGTCTTTTCATTGACCGACCTCTGAAGTTCCTCCTGGAGTGGCTGACCTACCGACGTCAGACACAGGACATCATGCATACACCAATGGGCTTTTTGTGCCAGGGTAAGAAGCTCGATCCTGGACATTCCTTCTTTGCTTCTGTCACTATTTCTCAAGAAGTACTCGAAGCGCATCCTGATGTCGAGGGAGGCGTCGACGCGAGATCGGATGCAGGGGTTAGTGATGATGACAGTGACTGGGATGATGGTGATGACGAACTGGTTATCCCAGACGGTGAGGAAGTGGAGGAATGGGGGGAGGAATTGGAGGTAGATCTGTGATTGATATCACAACACTGGCTATGTAATGGACTGTTGAATAGCTATCGTAATTGGTTTATGAGGGCCACGGTTTATACCCCGTGATTGATTACATTAGGACTTGTCTAGCTGATGGCGAAACAAACAAATTGAACAACGTGCATGTTCAACGCTCTTAATCTTGAAGACTGGCTGTCTCGTCGCTTCCAGTTTTGACTATAGTTAATTCTTCACTGATACGCAGGGTCCTATCTTTTTGCTCTACTAATCAAAGTTGACTTCAATTATTATGTGTCTCTCGCTATCTCCTTCAGATAGTTAAAGTCAGTATCGAGATGAGTACGTGATAAAAGTTGATGGATTACCCTAAAATGTTAAGATCGGGGCCAGTAGGTAGCAGAAAGGTTGGCCTCCTAAGACTTAGGGTATAGAAATAAGTAGTCTAAGTAGCATAAGCTGCCCTAATAATTTTGTCTCTTATGTTCATAGCGGTCAATTTTTCTGATACCCTGAGGCGGGAATGATAGTGCTGTTAGCGTATAGTCAGTGTTTAGAATTTCGAGTTTTAACAATAAGCGTCACGTGCTTACTCTATAGCTCGGTCTGGTGGTCTAGTGGTATGATTCTCGCTTAGGGAAAACCCTATAGCATAGCTTGCGAGAGGTCCCGGGTTCAATCCCCGGCCAGACCCTTTCTTTTGCTTTTTGATGTCTTGCTTTATCTAGCGATAGATACCCTTAATTAAGTAGGTGCATTTTGAACAACCAACACACACTCATAATATCCATTGGGCAGCAGTAATACATGTCGTAGAGGTACTGCAGTTCAAATTGAGTACACAGATTATTTGTGACAGTTTATATAAAAGATTAGATCAAACTCTTGAATCCACCCTGTTGGTTCTTCCAATATTTGTTTATGCCTCCGTTCTGACCAGTGTATGGATCAGCAGCGGCGTTCTCAACCCGCCATACAGCCTCGAAGTCATCTGCACTATCACCGCCTTCATCCCATGTCCAGGAGAATCCCTTTGGGTAAGCTCCCATCATACAAAATCCTTCTATGGGCACCTCTGCTACAGTAATCCTCGCGTCGTCGCTTGCAATCGCGCGAGCATCTCCAGTCAAGCAGCCAAACGACGCTTCTGTAGCATTGGGGTCATATGACTTGTGCGAAATACCCGCGGGAATGACAAAAAGATCTCCAACCTCAACTTTAACTTCGAGACCGCCGTCTTCGTAGGCTTGGCCGTAGGTGTGCTCTTCCCAGTTATCGCTTAGGTCTGCGACGCCCCACCGGATTCGGCCAGGACCTGAGACGACAACCATGACCTCGTGAGTCTGAGAGTGGTAGTGAGCTCGTTGGTGTCGGCCATATCTCACGACCCATTGTACGTCCCAGTTGTTTGCTTTGAAGGTGTCAAAGGCAGCAGTGCGGTCGACTTTGCCATCTTTCACAAACGCATTCTTGTACAGAAGTAATGGTTTTGGGGAGTTGGGTACCAAGTTTGTAGGCTTGATTGTGTAGAGAATGGGCTCTGGTAGTGTTGTCATGTTGAACAAAGGAACAATGATACCTTGTTGTCGTGTTACACAACTGTGTTGGTGGAATAAATGTGAGGCAAAAGGTCTGGACTTTAACAAGTTTGACTAATGAGAGTATCGTCAAGATATCACAACATGGTCCCTTTATCTCAATGATTTATAGGTCGCTACAGTCATGTGGACATCTAGTCTGTGCCGTTGATACCGAACTTGCATATCACCACGATAACGAGTGGGCTACGGTTAGCGATGCCGATGAATTGCGGGGACAGACCAGTAAACTACCATCGGTATCAACAACCGCCCACTACCGGTAGCGTTAACCGCGATTATCTGTCTGGACCTCGAACTAGGGAAACTGAAATGCAACTACAAACGCGGGGTATGGTATGTGCATTTGATGTCTATGGCCAAGAGGCGTGGTATCAATGTGGAGAGACGGTCGGTCCGGAATGGCCTCAATGATAAAGACTTACTCGCGTGATAACGTGTACCCAATTAGGAAGATAAAGTGTTAGGTCTACAGTAGCACTATCAGATCATTCGGACTTCTATATAAGCGTTTGCTGTATTTCGTTGCAAAGCTGACCATTCCTCTCAACAAGTTTCACACTACACTAGCACTTACACTCGCCCTATTGTCCACTATGCCTCACACTGGTGGCATCAATGTCGGCAATATGCCAAACTTTCTATCAAACAGTATGACCACTGTTAATTCATCTTACACTTCAAAAACTCCAAGCGTCAGTACCGCAGAGCTCCCTGTGCCTGCGCCTGCGCAAACCACACCACAGGACGAGGCCAAGCCATCGCCATCGCAGCGATGCATGGACCAGGCTAGACCTCTTAAGGTCATCTACATCGGCGGCGGCATTTCGGGTATCTGTGGTGCCATCGAGTTCCGCAAGCAAGTTCCAGATGTAGATCTGGTCATCTATGAGAAAAACCCCGACCTTGGTGGAACATGGTTTGAGAACAGGTGAGTTAGTTCGAAGATGCCTGTTAGCAAATTCTGACGATATGACTTGTTTAGATACCCCGGCTGCGCATGTGGTAAGTCACTGCTCCCTTCCCTAACGTCCCCTTCGCTAACAAAGTCGCAGATGTTCCAGCGCACGCTTACCAGTTGACCTACGAATCCTCACCAAGATGGAGTTCCTTCTTCGCTTCAGCGCCAGAGATCCTCCAATATTGGAAGGATGTTGCTACGAAATACGACGTCAGGAAGCACATGCGCTTCCAACAGAAGTGTATTGGTGCACGATGGAGTGAAACAACCAACAAGTGGTATGTGCAGCTTAAGAACTTGACCACAGGCGAGGAGTACCAAGACTCTGCCGATGTTCTTGTCACAGGAGAAGGCGTTCTCAATGAGTGGAAGTGGCCAGATATAGAGGGCATTGAGTCATTCAAAGGCCATCTCCTGCATAGTGCCAACTGGGATCCTGAAATAGACTTGAAGGTGAGTAATAGTTCATGTCCATGGTGTCTCTGCTAACGCGATAAATAGGACAAATCTGTTGCCGTCATCGGATCCGGTAGCAGCGGTCTTCAAATTGTGCCTGCTCTATTGCCCGATGTCAAGCACATGGACCACTACGTCCGTGGTCGCTCTTGGATCGTGGGACTTTTCGGAGATCCAGAGACGCGGCAGAGAATCCAACAAGCAGGCGGCAACTTCAACTACACTGCTGATGAGGTGAAGAAATGGGAGACAGACCGCGAAGCATACCTCGCATACAGACGAGCCATCGAGTACAACATCAACAAGAACTTTGGAGTACTCTTCCGTGGATCCAAGGAACAGACCAACCTTCGCCAACTAGCTCAAGACTCGATGATGCAGAGACTCAAAGACAAGCCGGAAATCTACGATCATTTGTTGCCCGAGTTTTCACCTTACTGCAAGCGCATGTCACCTGGGCCAGGATACCTTGAGGCTTTGGCATCTCCCAAGGTTAACACTATCACCTGCGGTATCACCAAGATTGATGCGACTGGTGTTTACACTACAGATGGAGAGCATCACCCTGTTGATGCTATTGTTTGCGCAACTGGCTTCCAGACCTCCCCCGCTAGCAGAAGTTTCCCCATTTACGGTGTAGACGGTGTGAATCTACGAGAACGCTTTCAGAAACGCCCGGAAACATACCTGAGTGTCTGCACAGATGGATTTCCCAACTTCTTTCAGTCTATGGGCCCCAATTCGATGCCTGGAGCCGGCAGTCTTCTCCTCGTCATCGAAAAGACAAATCTCTACATCGGAAAGATCCTAGCACGCATGGCGCTCGACAACATCGTTCGAATCGAACCCAAGCGCAACATGGTCCAGGCTTTTACCGACTACTGCGACGAGTTCTTCAAACAAACTGTGTTTGCAGAAGAGTGCAATTCTTGGTACAAGACATACCAACAGGGCGCGTCTCGTGAGGAGCAAAAGAGAGGTCGTATAACAGCTTTGTGGCCTGGAAGTAGTCTGCACTGCGTTCGCACAATGAGCAATCCTCGTTGGGAGGATTTCGAGTATAAATACTACGATGATAATGAGTTTGGCTGGTTTGGGAATGGATGGACGTTAGCGGAGAAGTACGTGACGGAGGAGTTGGAGTCGTTGACTTGGTATCTGAATGATACGAAGATTATGGACAAAGTTGGGAAAGAGAACAAATTGTAGCGGATAGCATAAATTAGAAACAAATACCGTGCGCTCATTTGACGCGTGATACTTCAAATTCACCACGCGACGAGACTTACTCAGTTGGTTAAACCCATTTGACTTGATATCGCATCTGTTGCAAATGAAGCCCACGTATTTGGGAGTCTCTCGTAAATCGTATTCGTCATTGTGTCTCAAAGAAATCGACGGTCTCTCGGAGTGTCCGAAATGCCGCACCCTAGCCAAGACAAGACGGGGTGCGCGGGATGCGTGTCAGAAACCCTGTCATGCCCCTCCAGATCATCATATCTGGTCAAACACTGCATGCAGATATTGAAGAGCTGAAGACATCATTCACTAACATCTACGTACTTGTTTATGGGTCATGAATCTGGACAGCATGGATAGCGACGGAGAGAACAACAGTGCCTCCTCCACGCGACGGATCCCGGAACAAAAGCTGTCCGTGAGTTGCGCCATTTCCGTCATATTCCCGGATACATAGGAGTTTAGACAAACTGACAGCTTTTGGCAGTGTGACCAGTGCAGACAACGAAAGGTTAGTTGCGGTGGGACATGGTGAAGGTACTTGCTCACTAATTTAGGTCAAATGCGATCGTCAAGATCCCTGCGGTCCATGCCAAAGGAAGCAAATACACTGTTCTTACCCAATTGGCTTCAAGACAAGAGCAAAGCGACATCGTGCGCTAGTATCTGATGGCTAGTAAGTCGAAACAATTGTGGAAAGAGTTTCACTACTAAGCTAGACTCTAGCGAAGCCAAATTGAACGACATCTCACAAAAGTTGGATCAAATCAGTCTCGCTGTTAACAACATCTCCTCTCCCGTTCCCGGCTCGTCAGCCGCCCATAGCGCCTTGACTTCCCATATAACGCCGCAATCTTACTCAAACTCCCCGTCAGAGCCACTGAGAAACAGCGATGATGTATCTTCGGAATTGGATGACGATGTCACGCTCACTACCCAAGCAACATTTGCTACTAATCTTCTACAGCAAGTTGTTGATAGCAACAAAGGACCGGGCCAAGTACACGAGCTCGAGAAAAACCTGGATGAGTTGTGGAAGATTCTGAGCAAGGGAAATGCAGGGAATATGGACCCTCAACTTATTGATACCCAGCGAACTCTTCATCCTATAGAACAAGGAGGTTATCAACTTCCTCCGATCCATTTAGCTATGATGGCTATACAGAGACTTCGAGGTGAGCCACCAGCGACATGTTATAGAGATGTACTAAACAAGTTCCAGAGTCCGCAAGACTGAAATGCTTTTGGTGTATCGAGTTTGAGAGCATCGGCCAGTTTGTAGAGTATTTCATGACAGTCTACTTTGGCAAACCAACACTCGCCGACCTTATCATCACCCACGCAGGTTTACAACGTCTTTTACTGGAATGCGAGAAGATGGAACACGACCAGGCCCTAAAAAATGAGCTCAAGACACAGGGACTTCTCTGCCGACAGAACCTGGAAATGATATTGGCTGGTCTCCCGTTCAATCTACCATTCACAGCCGATTATGTTCTCGCTCTATACATGGCGGTAAGTCAAACCTGTGAATTCTCTTGCAAAAGGTCGACCGCTTATATTCATCAAGGCGACATACTATCTTGACCGATGTCGTATTTCACTATCATGGAACTGTCTCGCGGCCTCAGCACAAATGTGTCAAAGACTCGGCCTCATTCGCGAAACCCTCTCAAAGCCAGAGACGCGAGAAGAAAAACAGCGCAGAGGTAAAATAGTTTGTTGGATCCACATGCTGGACAAAATGCTTTCGATGCGCCTCAGTAGACCATCTCTGATACGCGTCGGAGAAATCACATTGAACTTTGAAGCATTGGAGACTACTGGAAGCGACGGCCTACCACCCATTCTATCCAAATGGACGAACTTCTGCGATCTACAAGGCAGGGTGTATGACGATTTGTACAGCCCTAGAGCTTTGATGTTACCAGTTGATGAAAGGGAGTCTCGGGCTAGAGATCTTGCAGCAGATCTGAAGAAACTTTATCATGGAAGGAATGCAGCAGAGGTACGTAAGCGTAGGCGAAATTGATGTTCAATCACTGACAAGTCAAGGACCGGTTCATCGAGATGTCTCGCCTGGGTGTTGGTGATACAATCACCGATCTATTCCAACGAGCTGACAAGATCGCATTCCTGTCAATGCTTTGTCTTGTTTACCGGGCCATCAAACCCAAACCCACAACTTACTCTGCATTCTGTGATGAGTGCTTCGATGTTGCAAAACAGGCACTTGATGAGCACAGGATATGCTTGTCCATTTTGCGCGATGCCGAATCGGGCATGCTTGAGCATTACGTGCACTGGTAGGAGAACATAGTCTTATGTGGATAAAAGGTCAGAAACTAATAAAATCACAGGGCATTCATGGCTGTACCATTGATACCGTTCATCGTACTCTTCTGCCATGCCATCGAGACGTGTGATCCAGTCCACCTGGAGAGTCTGGCAGCTGTAGTTGAAACAGCCCACATCACCACAGAACTCCCCGACGTCTACAGAAAACAGCTTCGATTGTTCAAGCTCATGTACGATGTAGCATGCAAATATGTAAGTTCCAGGGAAAGTAACCCGTCGATCCATGTATCAGGCAGAATACCCGACACGCCTTTCGAGATGCTTTTTGTTGAGGCCGGTGTTCCTCTTCCTGGGCACATGGGCATGCCGACGGGTATGCAGAATTTTCATGATGGGACGCAGCACGGTAGTGGTACAGGTTTTGGCAATATTCCGATGGGGGACAATGGGAATTTGACGGAGTATGGAGGTTTTACGCATAGTATGGAGCTGGGGAATTGGTTCGAGCAGAACCAGGAGATTTTTATGATGTTGGATAACAATACAGAGCAGAACTTGTAGACTTTAGAGAGAACAACTTACTGAGTTTGGATTGCCATTGTTCTTCAAAAACAATGTCCAGTATGATTAGAGGAGAAGGGATCTCTCACATTGTACACGAGTATTTGTCCGAAGATTTGAAGTGCACATAGATGCTGGAAAAAGAAATGAACGTCGCTATGAACTAACCTCTATGTATTAGCTGGCGACTTGTTCTTTTAGGTTCAAAAAAGAGTTGCTCATAACGGTACTGTCGCAGAAGATCAACAGCAAATGTGAAACAGCAAGACATTAATTCTATATATCTATATCTAAGAATATCTAAATGGCAACAGCAGATGAAAAGTGTACCAGAAATAAAACACAATGATGAAAGGTCGAGTACATCTAATAATACATAATGTCCAAGCCCGTCTACGCCTTCTTGCTCTTGCTCTTCTTGGGCACCCTAACCAACCAGTAAATAGCAACAGCAGCCGCACAATTGAACAAGACATAAGCCCAAAGAAGTCCAAAGTCTCTCCAGCGGTTGTCGAAGTTGATGTTGATCAACTTGAGGAAAGAGTTGGTGTTGGCCATGGGACAATAGTGACACTCGGTAGTGCTGCTCCCACTTCCACCGTGAAGATACCCGCCATGCTCAGTGATGTAAGCAGAGAGAAACTCGCTGCAAGTCGATCCGTTGGTGGGCTTAAAGTCCAGAATCTCGTTCGCGGCACAAGTAACGGGTGCGTTTGCGAGTGTTGTGCCGAGGAATCCTTCCACCACGTAGGTGAATGGGTTGACGCGGTACATGAAGATCCAGAAGCGAGGAAGCACATTCGGACCGGCGAGGACACCACAGAAGGCGAACATCATGATGAAGATCAGGTTGAGGATACCTGCTGCGGTGTCGGAGTCGGGAAGGCCGGCAATGATCATGTGCGTGAATGTCGATGCAAGGAGGAAGAACATCCAGACATGAAGAAAGATGGTGATTCCACGTGAGTCGACCTGGTTTGTCCACTCGGCGTTGCGGTAGAGACCGATGGGGTAGTACCAGACGATGAAGGAAAAGACACCGATGAACTGCAAGATGTTAGTAAAGAACATGGACAATGATCAAGATTGAGAATGACTTACCGAGTTCCAGGCAACCTCAACAGTGATGTTGGCAAACATGAAAGACTGCCATGAGTACGTCTTTGAAGGACGCTCACGAGCTTCAAACAAAGTTCGCTGCTCTACAAAGACTGGCATCATCTGCTCAGCTACTTGAGAGAAGATGGTCAAGAAGAGGAAGACACCGAACATCTGGTTCTGGAGTCCCCGAATGGTGTTGCTGCTGTCCATAACAGAGAGTCCGATGAAAAGAGCCTGCAGAAATGTTAGTGTGATTCAAAGTATGCTGAGCAGAGATAGTGACTTACAGCGCCGACAGACAGAAGAACCTTGGAATACATGTATTGAGGATTCCTCCAGTACCCTTGGAAAAGTCGCTTGGTCACTTCCCATAGTTGAGTGGTGTATGAAGACGCAAACTCCTTGTACTCAGAGGCATCACCAGCTGAAACTTGTGTCTGACCCGACGAACTCTCAGACTTGAGGAATTGAAGCTCTCTCTGCACAGACTCATACTCGGGAGACTTTCTCCAAATACCAGGCCAGTCAACGTCAGTCTGGGCACCTGGGGCAGCTCCGATGACGTGAAGCATGTGTTCAGCAGGGTTGGCCTTGGGAGGCAAAGACGGTCCTCCGTTGCGGGTGAAGTAGTCCATCAAGACCTGCGAATTGTGTCCAACCTCGCCGAAGTAGACGGTCTTGCCTCCCTTGGCAAGAAGAAGAAGTCTGTCGAACCGTTGGAAGAGCATGGCGGAGGGTTGGTGAATGGTACACAAGATGGCCTGGCCGCTCTTGGTCAATGTCTCCATCAGATCACAAATAGACCATGAAGTCTGACTGTCAAGACCAGAGGTGGGTTCGTCGAGGAAGAGAAGGAGTTGCGGTCGGGCGACAAGTTCCACTCCGATGGTTAGTCTCTTGCGTTGTTCAACGTTGAGTCCTTCACCAGGAACACCGATGATGGCATCAGCATAAGCATCCATTCCAAGGAGCGAAATGACAGTGTCGACGTAGTCAATGCGTTCCTGCTTGCTGTACTTGGCCGGCTGTCGAAGGATAGCGCTGAATCGTAGAGCTTCTCGTACCGTCGAGCTGGCCTGATGCAAGTCCTGTTGGGTGACGTATCCGGTCTTCCGTTGGAAGGAAGAGTCGCGTTGGTGACCGTTGACAAGCATCTCACCAGAAACAACGCCCATCGTGACGCGACTGGCAAGGACATCGAGGAGGGTGGTTTTGCCGGCACCCGAAACACCCTAAGAATAAGTTAGCTATCAGAGTGAAAACAAAAGAACAAAGAAACGTACCATGAGAGCAGTCAATGTACCGGGCTTGACCCAACCATCGACGTGATCCAAAATCCTGCGCTCCTCGCCCTTGACCTTGATATCATAGCAGACATCGTTCCAGTGAAAGACAGATGTTTGTCTTTCAACCTCGACCTTCTCGCTCGAGTTGCCAGCAGCCTCTTGCTTTCCGACGGGCAGACTGGAACCCGACTCTTCATCGGTAGCACGCTTGCCGGAGACCTTGTGCATCGACTCACGAAGGAAGACCAGGACTTCACCCTTGGAGCGCTCAGAAGCCACGTACTCGGTTGTCAAAAGGTGGAGAGCCATGTAGAAAAGAGCCCACACAATGAGAATACCAAAGTTCCTCCATCGATGGCTATTGACAAAGCCAAATGAAGTGCGCAGGTAATCCTCACCTCTGACAAAAGATTGTCCAGGAATAGACCCAGCGATGTTGCAAACTTGTTCACCAGAGTTCAAGTTCTCGTAACCAGCGCCGCTTGGAACAAAGCTAGAACACGAGTACTCTTGACCGTGAAACTCGACCAAAAACACGCTCTCGAGACCATAGAAAACGGGGTTGATCCATCGGATCCAGGCTAACCAGCCTTGCATATATTCTGTTGGGATAGCGTACCCAGAGTACAAGACCAAACCAAGCAAGATAACACAAGCGGGCGCCAATGCTTGGGAGATGGACTTGGTCGCGGAGCCAATGAAGCGAAACATCATCGACATGCACATCGTGAGCGCAAACGAAAAGAGCAAAAAGGCGAAGTAGGGACCAGGCTCGCGACGCAGATTACACATGAAGTATAACGTAGTGTTCATCAGAATCGCGTTGATCACCTTGTAAGGAAGATCGGTGACGATAGCTGCCAATGACTCAGCACTAGGATGGTAAAATGCATAGCGAGACTGTTTCTCCACAACCTTTCTCTTCTCATAAAGAGTCATGATCTCGAGAACGCTGCCGAAGGCATTCATGAGGACGATGAAGAAGAGGAGGGTTGTTCGGCGGAAGAAACTGGTTGTATTGTGTGGCAAGTTGTAGAAAATGCTGGACACGATCAGGGCTTGGAAGATGTTGGTGATGAGCATAGTGAGAGTGATGCTTGGGTCGCCGAGAAGCATCTTGACGCTTCTCCAGAGATTGATGGTGTATTGTTGCCAGAAGGAGAGGTTGAAGGGCGACTTCTCTCGTTGGACGCGAGCTTGGTCGAGTCTTCGTGATTCGGAGAATCGTTGCAGATCTGGTCCGTCGAATGGGTGTTGTTCAATGTAGTAGTCGATCTCTTCGATTAATCTGGATCGATCCTGGCTGTTCTTCCATGCAAGAGCGAATTCGTCAGAAGTACGAGGAGGATTGGCGCCAGGACGAATGATTCTCTCGCCGGGGTTGGTCATTGATGTCAAAAAATCGGCGGTGGTCTGTTGCTCGGGACATATGAAACCCAGGTTCTCGAAGTAGGCCTGCGCATCGCCTGTTCTTCCAAAGAAGATCTGGCGGCCCTCATACAGAACGACGACCTTATCGAAAAGATCGTAAGCGCTTTGCGGCGCTTGGTAGATTGCGACACAAGATGAAATGCCGAGGACATCAGCTTGTGTGCGGAGGACTCGACAGAACTCAACGGCATTGGCGCTATCAAGGCCTCGGGTACTGTTGTCCCAGCACTGCAAAGGTGAATAACCAAGAGCTGCTTCTGCGATTGTGACTCTCTTGCGTTCACCGCCGCTGACGCCGCGCACAAAGTCGTTGCCAACCCTTGTGTTCTTGGTATGTGAGATACCGAACATGGCCATAATGACATCGCGCAAATGCTCGGCATACTCTCGTGCAGTGACGCCGTGGGGAAGCTTGTCCGTTGGTGGACAGCGACAACGAGCGGCGAAGTAGAGGGTGTCGCCGACAGTCAAATGGGGAAAGTGGTGATCGACTTCAGCAGTGTAGATGGCTTCGCCTCGGTAGGCCTTCTTCATCTGCTCTGGTCGGATGCCTTGGTAATTGAGGACAGTGTCGTCGCCGAGATGGAAGCCGTGTGTTTCGCCAGAGATACTTCGAAGAAGGGTAGAGCATCCAGAGCCGGGAGGACCCAAGACGCAAAGCATCTCGCCCGCCTCAACAAGACCATCGAGATTTCGGAGAATGTCGATGCGCTGACCCTTGTACCCACCAATCTTTCTCACAATGCTAGTAGCGTTGAGAAAGATGTTGACCAAAGTATTTTGGAAGTCTGTCGCTTGGCCGAATCCGAATGCATCGAGGTTCTTGAAGGCGATGCCTGCTGTTCGGGGTGTGTTTCCGTCTGCTGCAGCGGTGCGTGTCTTGAGAAATGCTTTGGCCCATTTCTTGGGATTGAAATGAGGGCTTTCGGGATCGAGGGGGGTGTTTTCTCCAAGGGGGAATAGAGGAGCGTGGCCAGATGTCGCGGATTGACTTGTTATTCTTCGAGCTAGTTGGTGGATTTCGGCATCGTAGTCGTGGTCTGAAGTGCTGTCGGTGTTGTGTGTGTCTTGAAGAGTCGTTGAGGAACTAGAAGGCTGGTGTTCCCTGTGTTGTGTCATGGTGAGTTTATCGATACTCCAACAAATAAGGTATTCGTTCCTCCAAGTCTTTTATATTCTGGGACAAGAGGCGTGGGATGGATGAGAAATAGGTGTTGATGTTTCACAGTCAAACTTGGGATATCAGAACAACAGTCTTTCAGCAGATGAAAGTTATTTAACAAGTGAACAAGATCAAGAGCTACGCCTCTCCGGGTCTCCGCGCCCTCCAATTGCCGGTAGTAGCATTAACCAAGACAAGGATATTCCATTCTTAATCGAGAAATACGGCATCGGGGGACCGAGAAAGTGGATCACTACGGTTGTACGGACTGTCCGCATCCCGGATCACTAACGTGCCTGGGCTAAAGCACACCTTGGCGTAGTCGATACAGCGCTGACTCAACGGGCGCTGACAGATCGGAGTGGCTTTTAGCGGCATGACGTATAGGAGCTTGGCCAAACTTTGCCGGTGTCCACGGACACCGAGATGATGGATGACAGGGATACTGTTTAGCCTGTGGCGTTAGACAGTGAGGCGCATTTTTCACAGTCCAGGGATTAGACTCGGCAGTGATTGAGATGAAAGTGATCCGTTAATCTGCGTTACCACTGAAACATTGATCACAAAGGGTAGCTGACGTGAAGTAATGGTGGTGTCATCCAGACTTGATCTTGGGCCACAGAAAATGGATTGAGTGAATACAGGTCAGAGACGATGCTAACGACGTCCCGTCCATTCGAATCACTAGAGAAACAGTTCCAAAAAAAAATGTAGAATTCGACAATTGATCAATCCCATCGTGAATAACCCGGTTGCTGACTGTTTGGCCCTGTCACCTAACCTACAGCCGCTGCTAAAATGGCCAACTCATCGCCATAATCACGTTTGCGCGCGAGGATTGTAGTATTATAGTATATAATTAGGATACTATAATTGTTTTGATTGACTTCTGCAGGTAGCAGATGAGTGGTATACACAATTTAATTTGTCTGTTATGAATTGCATGCGTTGAAGCTCATTCCGTTGTGGAAACACTCATAAAGATTACGTTGAAATCAATGCTGAATTGACTTAAAGTAGATCATATCACGTGATATACTAACAGCATGCCTACCTAGATACGATGTGGAGTCTCAGTTTGACGAGTCAACTCAAACCTCTGCCACCACAATAATGGAAGTTAGAGAAACGGACTCAGACTCATGGTCTACTGAGAGCTGCTCAAGGCTTGAGCTAGGCACCATCCAAGTCAAGCCGAGAATAGCCAAGCTCGCCCAATTGGCACGGACCGTTGCAATCAAAAAGCCGGATGATGAGAATGCCCAACGCCGAGCTCAAGCCGCCACAGCGATGGTCGCTCAAGTGGCCGAATCACTATACAGCATTTCAGGAATTCTTCCATCCGAAGACGATGAAGACTTCCGTGACGTGCACTCGCGTGAGAGTAGCAAACGACACGTGTCGAGTTTAGTTTCGGTTAAACATGGTGTGAGAGGTCAAACAACTCGACTGAAGCCTTCCCGCGAGACGCGAATATGGTTACCAGCAGAGATTTATCAGCTTATTGTCGACAATGTCAACGAATTCGACAATCGTTATAGACAACACACATTGGCTGCACTCTCGTCTTCGTGCAAGTTACTCATGACCATGGCCGAGAGGTTTCTCTATGCACATCCCCGCGGTATCAGGAACGTCCAACAGCAGTGGATGTTCCTCTACAGTTTGAAAATTGAGCCTACTCGCGCGAAATACGTCAAATCCCTCGAGCTCGTATGCCCCAGCGACGCGACCAACATGGAGCTGCTCAAAGACATCGCGTCTTCGTGCCCCAGCGTCAACGATGTACTTGTCGAGAGGGGTGACAGTGTACACGACGCTTATTACCTGTCGAAATCGTACATAATCTCCATGGGCTCCTTGCTGGCTGCATGTCCACCGCTCAAGAGCTTACGATACAGGACAAGAGCTTGTGAAGTTTATCCTGATCCTGAAGCCTTTGATGATGATGATTTGGACGGACAAGGCAACCTCAGTGCACCTTTGGTCTATTCTGACTTCAAAGAGACAGGTCACAACTTGACCAGACTGGCTATCGGCGAGTTCAGTGACTGGCTTATACAGCTCATGCTGCCTGTCCTCTCGTCAAATCTGACATCCTTGACCATCAGTCGAGAGAACAACACTGCAGGCGAAAGTCCACTTTCAACACTTGCTGTTCACTGCCCTCATCTTCAAGAGCTAGTCTTGGATTATACACTCGTGGAATCAAGCGATCTTGAGCGAGCATGCAAGACGTGGGGCTCGACACTCCAAATGTTGAAGCTTACAAACATGGAGGAGGACTCTGACTGGCTAGCCGAGATCATGCCTTCCATGACTGCGCTGAGGTTCTTGGATACCGGTTTGGCAAGCGTATGCCTTATCCTCGATGTAGACGCCATTGCTCAGAGCAAAGCACCATTGGAAGAAATAGCGCTGGGATGCATCGAATGCGATAGGGGTGACATCGCAAGTGACGAAATGAATACAGCGCTGGCAAACATGATCAGAGCGCACTCGTCCCGCTTACAATTACTAGACTTGGGAACCGCCAAGTTGGGATCAGCGATACTCAAGAGTTGCAAAATGGCGAGGCATCTTAGGTATTTACACTTTAGACCAGCCTATCGCCCATTGGCAGATGATATTGATGACCTCTTGGTCGCGTGCCCGGATTTGGATGCTCTTGCGGGGAGAGTGTCCCAGTATTCCCCTAATCACGAAATCTGGGAGGCAAGAATGCAAACAAAAGTGCTGCCAAAGCTAGAAATAATTGCACGAGATTCCCTAGTCGTCGGATTTGGATCGCTATGAGTCGATTCCTGCCTGATTGGGGTGCTGAGATGTGGATCGGTTTTTGTTACTTAATATTTGTCCCAAGTCACTGTGCGTTACTGTATGAGATTATGTTTCATATACATTGGTCTGTGGCCTGTACACCCTGGTTATAGCAGAGGATGAGGAATCTCATTGTGTCAAGAAGAAGAATAGTCTGGAAACCATAAGGAATGACTCATGCAGACAAGTGATATACAGAAGTAGAGTGTCATTGAGATTGTTCCTCGCGTAAATGAATTATCAACGTAGTACGGCATAGTAATAGACTCAAGAATAAGGTTTCAGGCCAGCAACATTGTAACCATAGAGATTCGACTGTGGGGGCACGTCCGGCAAACCCCAGGAAATCAACTGGTCAACGTGATAGTTATTACTTAATAGAAAGGCTTGTCAGGAGGATTCGCTAGGATGTTCAATCGAATATGTCAGGTAAATTCGGAGCATTGAATGGGGGATCGTCAGTTCTTCGAACGGATGGTGAGATACCGGAAACACTCCGCTATTCGAGTCACTCAAGTGGAGCATTATCAATGGCAAAGTCCACTATAAATAGTTGCGGTGGATGCATCCGCAAGTAAGCGAAGAACTATCAATGGCCGGAACAGAGAAATAAAAGTACCCGCTTGGACGTCACGAATAGCAGAGTTTTTAAAGGGGATAACGTATCATGACATGAGCCGCCGCCTCCATCTCGAGAACTCACGACCCTTTTCAACCACTAACAGCCATGGATCAAAACACGCAACAAACGACTGAGAGCCGAGATGATTTAGGAAACACACCTCCAAAATGGAAGAAGGGAGGCTATGAGGACGATTCTAGCCATGATGCCGTCTTCGGCGAAATCTCCAGCGAGGGTCCTGACTACCGGAGCGTGAGTACGACCCCCCCAATCATCATCGAGTTGGATGAACTAACAGTATCTGAAGGTCGGATTGGTCGGTACTGCTGGATTGATGATGAAGACACAAATCGGCCTCGGTGTGCTCTCTATTCCAGCAACATTTGACGCTCTCGGTCTGATACCAGGTGTCTTGTGTCTTATCGCCATCGGCCTCATCACGACCTGGTCTGACTGTGTTATTGGCGTCTTCAAGCTTCGTCACAGACATGTCTATGCCATTGACGATGCAGGCGCCATGATGTTTGGTCGGGCTGGTGGAGAGTTCTTTGGGTTCATCATGTGGCTGAGTAAGTACTTATCATCACTGACAATGTCGTTATAAGTCAAGTTGCTGACCATCTAAGACTGGGTCTTTGTTTCTGGTGCCGGTATGTTGAGTTTGTCCATCGCCCTCAACGCGGTTTCCTCTCACGGGGCATGCACTGCAATCTTCATTGGTATCGCCGCTATACTTGGATTTGGACTATCCAGCATCAGAACGTTGGGCAAGATGAGTTGGTTAGCATGGGTCGGTGTCGTCAGTATTGTGATTGCGGGTAAGTTTGCCTTTTCCTTTCATTCCTATGACAGATTGACTGACACTCTTAGTCCTCATGGTTACTATCGCCACGGGAGTGCAAGACAGACCTGATGCAGCCCCTCAAGAAGGTACCTGGGTCTCCGACTACGAGCTCTTTAAAACCCCGACTTTTGTGCAGGCTGTATCAGCTGTCTGCGCATATGTTTCTGCGTATGGCGGTACCCCGGGCTTCTTTGCCATTGTAGCCGAGATGCGCAAACCGGAACAGTACAACACAGCCGTGGCTATCTGTCAATCGATTGTTACTGCCTTGTACGTCACGGTTGGTATAGTCATGTACTACTTCTGCGGCTCTTATGTGTCGTCTCCAGCCCTTGGGTCCGCCGGTGTGGTCATCAAGAAGGCAAGCTACGGCGTGGCCATCCCGGGACTCATCGTCAGCATCACTCTGGTATCACATGTAAGAACAATCCTCCCCTTCTACCCATATCTCAAGCTAATATGATGCAGTTACCTGCCAAGTATATGCTTGTGCGCTTCCTACGAAACACCAAGCACCTCACCTCCAACTCGGCGATCCATTGGGCAACTTGGTTAGGCTGCACGTTCTGCGTAACCATCATCGCGTACATCATCGCAAGCGCAATTCCCATCTTTTATGCCCTAGTCTCTTTAATCGGAGCTCTTTTGGGTAGTCTCTTATCATTCCACGCAATGGGATTCATGTGGTTCTATGACAATTGGGAAAAGCGCAGCTCATCTCCCAGATGGTTGCTAGCTTGTGGCTGGAGTATTTTTGTGATCGCTGCTGGCACAGTGCTGATGGTTGCTGGAACCTACGGATCGATTCTGGATATCATCAAAGCTTACAAGGCGACTGGAGGCGCGGGTGCGTGGTCATGTGCTGACAACTCCAATTCAACATAGATGGAGACTGGAAATTATTGGAGAAACTTGGCTAATGTTTATTGCAATTGATGTGTTTGACAGATAATACCGTAGTTTCATGAATTTGAACATTAGTAATGCTGTGAGAAAGGGCCAGATGCTTGAATAGCTCAATAACAGCCTTCTTTTTATTTAACGTCCAAGTTACATGAGACATTCAAGTTATTGCTGCAGCAAAGACTAATAATATACAGTGCAAGCAACAGACTTGTTATAGCTGGAGATCTTGATGATGGGATCTTCAATATCGGGAGTCAACCACTCGCTATCAGTACCGAGATGATAGTAGCAGCGTCCTCGGTCGACCGACACCCCCAAGTCATGGCACTGACACTGTTTCTAAACTTCTTTCAAAGGTATTGTAACGTAATACCTTTTCTCTTCACAGATAAATCCTTCTTCTGCGCTCAAGCTTATCTTCCGATCCTTCATATTGCCCTTACTAGTCATGTTATGTGATGGGTTAACAAATAACAAAGCTTCATGCCCAACAGCCCGATTCCGGCCACTCTCAAGCATTGTTTAAATCGGATCAGATTAGATTAGATTGATTAAATGTCGTATCTTACTGTCCTTCGATCAAGTTGGTTGCTTGAGCCAATACCCTAGATAATCTTATTGACGTACGCAGTGGATCCGACGGTGCCGTATTACCGTGAGCTGAACCTCTCCTAGTTCGACAATGGCTTTATAATTGGAACCTGTTGGTTAGAGATTCCACTTTTGAATGCCGATCCTGCCGAGTCGGATGCAAAAGACCCAATAATGATCGGGACCAACGGACAGACATGATCTTATCTGATGCGTTTTTTTGTGATGCCATCCACCGACGTCGGAAACGTACAGGGCTTTATGAGGGCTCGTGTCCCGGTCTTAGTGTAAACTTGTCTGTCCTTCTTTCTTAGACGTTTATACCATTGCAGCCCTTGCCTGTCTCGACTCTCTTTTTGTGTATCTGTGTACTTCACGATGGGTGTCTTTAATCGTTTGCGGCCTCGTGTTGGCTCTAGTAAGACCTCTGACGTCGACGCGACTGAGATGAAAACTACCACGGACCAAGAAAAGAACGGACAGTCACCAGAAGATGGAGTAAACCCTGTTGCTGGTGACAACCTACCATCTGAGGATGTCACTGAAGGTGTGAGAAACATGGAAGCCATCACACTTGTATGGACCAAGAAGTCTCTCATCTCGCTCTTCATCTGCATCTGGTTCGTCTACCTTCTCAACGCGTTCCAGAGCTCAACTGTCGGTAACTTGGTACCCTATGTTACAAGTTCATGGGGTGCTCACTCCCTTCTCAACGTCATCGATGTCGTCGCGAGTTCAATGACTGCTGCTGTTTTCATTCCTCTGGCGAAGCTTCTGGATCTTTGGGGACGTGCTGAAGGATACCTTCTCATGGTTGCCTTTGCTGAGTTAGGTCTCATATTGATGGCCACCAGCACAAACCTTCCCATCTATTGTGCTGCCAATGTATGTCGCAAAGACTTGTTTGCTGAATGACTCAGAAACACTAACCGAAATGATAGGTCTTCTATCAAGTTGGTTTCACAGGCTTAATCTACAGCATCGATGTCATAACCGCCGACGCGACCAACCTCAAAAATCGAGCCCTAGCCTACGCATTTACATCCTCTCCATATATGATCTCTGCATTCGCAGGATCGTACGCTTCCCAGGAAATGCTTAACGACATTGGCTGGCCTTGGGGCTTCGGTACCTTTGCTTTCCTGACACCAGTCATTTGTGCTCCTCTGTATATTCTTCTCAAGGTCAACTTGCACAAGGCGAAGAAGAATATTCTTCCAAGGGAGGCCAGTGGCCGGACTTTTAAAGAGAGTGTCTGGCACTACCTTGTTGAGTTTGACGGTAAGTGCATCACACTTGGCAAATTATTTCGTCGCTAAGTTTTAAATCTCTAGTTATCGGTGTCTTTCTCTTCGCAGTCGGCTTGGTTGTGTTCCTTCTTCCATTCACCATCGCAGCGACAGCCCCCAACGGCTGGGCAACGGGTTACATCATTGCTATGATTGTAGTTGGTTTCGTCCTCCTTGTTGGCTTCGCCATCAACGAAGTTTACATCGCACCAGTTCCGTTCCTCAAATTCCACTTCTTGACCGACCGAACACTAGTAGGCGCATGTCTACTCGATCTGACGTATCAGATTTCGTACTATTGCTGGAACAACTACTTTACGTCTTTCCTTCAAGTCGTCAACTATCTCTCAGTATCTGAAGCTGGCTATGTCAATAACACCTTCAATGTGGTGTCTGGGTTCCTTTTGTTCCTCGTCGGATGGAGTATCCGGAAGACTGGCTACTTCAAATGGCTTCTCTGGATTGGCGTGCCACTTTACATCTTTGCCCAAGGACTAATGATCTACTTCCGAAGCCCCACGGGATATGTTGGCTATCTTGTTATGACACAGATCTTTATTTCAGTTGGGGGTAGTGTCTTCACCATCTGCATGCAACTCGCAGTCCTCGCAGCCGTCGACCATCAACATGTTGCTGCAGCATTGGCCATGTTGAGTGTAACTGGTACAGCAGGTGATAGTATCGGCTACACTATTTCTGGAGCTATTTGGACAAACACGTTTGAGAAAGCCTTACGCAAGTACTTGCCCGCTAGTGCACTTGACAATATCGTATCTATTTACGGCAACCTCGATACTCAGCTCAGTTATGCCAAGGGAACACCTGAACGTATCGGCATTCAGAAAGCGTACGGCTATGCTCAGACTCGGATGTTGGCTGCTGGGACAGCGATCATGGCTTTGTCGTTCGTTTGGGTTGCGCTTATCAGAAACTTAAAGGTGTCGGAGATGAAACAGACAAAAGGAAACGTCTTCTAGAGCAGTGCTCTTTGTATACACCCTCGTCACTTTTAACCCTTGTGCTTCCAATATGCAATGTCGAAGTCGTCAATTTAAGCTCCAGTCTCCTTCAAGATCAGCATTCTAGCCTCATCTTTATACGCTCATGGTTTTCCAGATTTTATGACGGGTCTACTCTGTGTACTCCCCAGTGGTTATGACCAATATGTCAAATTCCTTCTCCTCGTATTCATCAGCGAGACTGCTGAGTCCCCCTCCCCTAGCAAATTTCGCGCACAAGCCATATGAGACGCCCAACTGTTCAATCAACCCTTCTTGTTGAAGCAATGATACATTTTCCTGGCTGAGTCTCAACGCTTCCAAGTCTGTCTTTGGGATCTCGGCAAATCTGGGCTTGTCGTTATCGTTTTTGGCATCTTGGTAAATGTCCAGAATACCTCTGATCTGTCCAATTCTACGCCTTCGCTCGTCGTGTTGTGCGGCATCAGGTCCCTCACATGCGGAACAACTGCAATGGAATCCCCAGTTGGACAGCTCTTTGATCCTTGCTTGACGAGAACAAGCGACTTGGATGTATGAATTGTAAATCTCCTCATCTTGGCTGATATCTCTCACGGCGTAAACTTCCATCATGGACGATGGCTCGTCGTAGACCCAGCATATGTTGGGCGTGCATGAGTGATTCATTCGGCAGAACTCGGTAAAGAGGCCACATTCAAGTCCCCCGGCAGTGATGCTTGCAGCGTTGGTGTAAAACTTTGCCAGAACAAGACTGCAGTCCATATCGGTTCCGGGACATAGCTGGTCTTTAAGAAATGAAAACTCTGTGAGCTTTTTGGGGTTATGGTATAAACTGAAGAGCCTTGTCTTTTGAATGGTACTCAACCGTGATGCTTGTTCAATGACGCATCTGTACTCAGCGTTTGCCCTTGTTTCAGCTTGCGATATGGTCAAGAGGGCTTTCTCGTGGATGATGCGCGTGCCTGCTTTGATGGGTTCAATAGCAAACAATCCATGCCCACCGGCAATCTTTCTCATCTGATAGAGGCATTTTGCTTCTTCCATTAGAGAGAAGTTGTTGACGGGATCGTTTGAGGTGTTTCGTTTCTGTGGATAGCGACATGATTGAAACTCTCTTTTTGCAGGTCACGATTCACAGTCGAGACCCAATGAAAGATCGTTGATAAGAATGATAAGCAGAGCCACAAGAAGTAACAGTAAAAGTATAGGGTAGGCTATTCTAGCACAAACATTGTTTCACAACCTTATGATCAAACCTGATGATAAGGTTTCCATCATGAATCACACTTTTCAAGCATTATGACTCCAATGCTCACACAAGACCTTTTTTTCCTCTGCCTTGCCCTGCCCTAACATAAGGTTCAGCTGGACATCTTATAATCAAACACTCATGTTCCTGTGGCACCGCAAAACTTGTCTCCTCCACCAACACTCCCGCTTACCCCGCCATGGTCGTCACAGTCAACTTCCTCGATCTCCCTGCTGAGGTTCGAGAGCAGATTTACCGTCACTACTTCCAAGTTGATGGTGGATACGTTCACAATGTCGAATCAGACAAACTCATGACGGCCGACAACCACCCGATCGAGCTCTCCCTTCTTTATACATGTCGTACCATCGCCCACGAAGCCAGACATGTCCCCTTGTCCCTCAACGCCATCGAATTCAAGACTCGATACCGACCCGAATCCAACAACCTGGCCGGGTGTTTCAATCTTGTCGCCTTCATGTACCAGCTTCTACAATCAGAATTGACAACGCTTCTGGCCATTGCTGGTGCCATGACTCCAGAAATACACCATCGCCTCGCCCTGGAATTCCCCGACTTCAGCCAACGACTTGCTGCTGCCCTCCCATTTTACGAGCAAGATCATGAGTACTACTTGGAGAATCCTGTCGGGGACAGGAGGATTAGTCGATCCCCGGCAGACAACCCTGACCCAAGCGCCAATCATATCCGGCAACTGAGGTCTACACTATGCTTCAACACGCAGGATGCCTTGGCCGACAAAGCCAGCATTCTGTATCTGTCATCCGGCTACTACCGCGGCTTCTCCAGATTATCTCGCCCTTACGATCGTGGTGTGAACCGGTATTGGTCCAACAGCTTCTGGGAGGCTGAAGGGGCCTTATCGTTCGCTTTGAAGCTTTTGGCCGAACACAACCCAGCCGGATTCAGCCGCCAAATCAACACCAACTTCCCGCAATGGGCCGGCACCTATCCTCCAGATGAATTTCTGAACTTGCGGTTTGAACACTGGGAAATTCCCACGCCTGAAAAAGTCAAACACGCCATGGATCTGTTGGCAATCGGTGATCTCTGGCACCTGCCTGGCATGTGGTGTGACGCAAGGAGCTGCTGTAAGAGCGATGATGATGATGACATGACGGCCATTGAACGACCTCATCGCCATCACCCAGTAGCCGGTGGCATTCGATGTAGAGAAAAAATCCGCTTCTCCGCCGTCGCTAACGCAATTCAATTTCTCAACACACGTTTCTCAGTCGAGCAACGTCTTGATATCAGAAGCCTCATCCTTAACGAGGATTTGCCGTCGGTCAATTCGCCGTCGGCCCATGCTCAGGGCCTGGCACCATTTTACCGAGAGAATCCTCACTTACGAGTCCAGCGCCGCGTCGACCTCATGGGCTGCGTATTCCCCGCCCTTGCATCTCCTACCCATGTAGCAGACCTTATCCGAGATCCAGGTGCCTCTCCCCATGAGCCTAAGATCGCTGGTGGCATGCTACGATCCAGAATTACCCAATGGCTACTCGACGCACTTGCTGTGACAGACGTTGGCATTCCAGCCGAGGCTTTCACACTTGTTTTACAGGCAGGCTCTTACAAGGACTATTTCGCTGATCGATTCCAGCAACAAATCCAAGAGGAGATTGCTTTGTGTCGGGCTTTCAAGACGATTAACCCGGAATTTCCATATGCTAGGTTGACAGAGCCTCTCTATGGCTCAATGCAAATCAATATGATACAGGAGCAGGAAATTGACGCCCTCGGAGTCTTGGGAAATGACAATTTGTCCATTTTGCGCAGCGACTTCAACACCGGCGTCGAGCGGGAATTTGATACTTTAATTAACGAGACAAGGAACCATGATGTGTCTGAATGGCACTACACGTGGGGGGTCCTGCTTGGAAACATCGACCAGCAGCCACACCAAGGGGACTACACCACCAGGTTATTGGAGAACTTTGAGGTCCGGAATGATTAGAGAAGTGCGGCAATGTTTCTACTATTTGGGCGGGAAAGACGGGACACAAAATGAAATCACTACTGAAAACCACTTCTTCGCTGTATGCTTTATTTATTACAATACATGGTTTTGGATTGTCTACAGGTGTATTTGAAAGACGAAATACCGGCGCCTTGATAGAAAAAAAAAATGCAATCTACCTTTATTCATGAATAAGGTGACTACCCAACATCCGAGGAAACTACTGGGCCTGCAGTTGGCCCGTCTACCTGTCCAAGCAAGTACAGTGCCTTTCCATGATATTCGTCGAGCGGAGCAAAGCTGCCGTGGCGTCTCGGCGTCTTTGTATGATGGCTCAGCTATGCAACGATCTTTCATGGAAGCATTGTATTATGATCTGATCTGGATGTTTGAGAGGTCAATCCCCGGCGACTTGCTGACCGGTTTGTTGGCCGGCCTGCGGGGGGAAAATCAGACGTCGGATGCTACCAGGGCGAATTGGGGCGTATGACGTCTGAAGTTTTGTTTCCTCCTAGGCCGGTTTAATGGCCGGTGTACCCGCTCATCTGATCTATTATCTTGAGATGGTAACCCCTGCCGGCTTCCTAACCGGGTTGTTGGCCAGTTTGCCCGTCAATCTCATACGATTCTGAGACTGTAACCCCTGCCAACTTACTGACCGTTTTGCTACCGGCTTACCCGTCAATCTGATCTGTAATTTTGAGATGGCACACCCTGGCGGCTTGGCGACCGGCTTCCTGACAGCCTGGTCTTGGTCGACTCACCCTCTCCAACCAAATAGTACGAAGATTGCGGTACGCACTTGACCAAAGGATCAACATTCATGTCTCAGCCTCTAATTAAGGTATCAATCTAGACAAGTACAATGAAAAAATGTCTCAAGTGCATTCATGCAATGCACCAGCCCCCAAGTTGTTGCAAGAACATCCAAGAAACTTCAACGTATCCCTGTCTTGTAAATGGTACGATGCGAGGACGCCACGGAGGACCTCGCTTACAGACATTCATAACATATCAGATTTGTGATAGTAGACCCAAGAAGTCGTAGGGTCATGATACCATCACTGTAGCATTAAGCAAACGCGAGTACTCATGACATGGACATTTCCAGGGAACCTTTGTCAATCACAAATTATGCCGATTTTCACTCTCAACAATGACAATTCGCAAATTGGCCGACGGCACAATTGAAAGATGGCGCTTGGGTCAAGTCGAGGGGGCCAGGAAGCGTTTCTTCCAAGAGAGATCATCCGAATCGCCGCATTCGTCTGTACGTGGCATCAAACATAGCTTGCTTCAGTTTTCTCTTTTAGTCCTACCATTAATGAATCAAAGCATAAAAGAGAGAGCAAGGCTGAAAGTCAACATTGGACTTCACGGATAGCAATACAACATCAAACTTGTTAGCCTGCTTACTTGGTCAACCCCCTTCACCCCCTTTCCCAACAAAGCAAGGAGAAATTTTCTTTTCTGTTGGTAGATGTTGCCTTAGCAGCCTCGATCTAGTTTAATGAACGGATTCAAGGCTCCCATCATGTCCTGGCTCACGTCTTTCCAATAAATATAAGAAATGTTCAATCTTTAGCTTCTGGATAGCTATCATCATCATTTCAGACCGAAGCACCATCACTGCGTAAACAAACATGTCGAGAAACGATTCCAACCTGACGTGGTACAGTGTTTACATTGGCAAGGACTGGCGTACCGTTGTAAGGTCGTTCGCTAAAGCCGAGGAGTTATGCAAGGGCACAGCAGGCTCCAGAAGTAAGCCCCCCCAACTAACAAGCCATTCTCGAAACCATATCTTTGAAGCTCATGAATAAAACTAGACATGTCCTTCGCAACCAGAGATGAAGCCATGTGCGCATACTCCGAGGCTTCGAACATAAGATGGGCTGTGCTTGACAGAGATGACTCTAGACTGCCGCCTGTTAGCGATCCAAACAAACCCCCACTAAAAAAAACGCAACCGAAACTTTATCGCAGGCGCGATCCGATCGATTACTCGACCCAAAGGATGTCTTTGACCCAAGGTTCCAACGAAAGCAATAGGACCCCTGAACCGTCATCGTTCTTTGACGGGTCTTCTTCGGCTGGTAGTCCATCCCGTCCGGCAAAGAGAGCTAGACGCGACTCCACAGCAGACGTTGGGGAAAATGAGGTGGACACTGCTCAAGTTTTCACAAGTGAGCAGGACGCCGTGTTCTGTATCTATCAGATGCTTAAGTCGCACAAGGCCGTTAAGATTATGGCTATACGTGAATAATCCAACAAGGCCATGGTGTAGAGGAAATGGGAGGAATGTCGTGTACGCTACATTAAACTCTTTGGTGGAACGATTGGCGATTTGGGACTCAGAATGGAAACACATCCCCGCCTTGGTTCGGTAGATACAGTTGCATTAATTATATTTATTATTTATAATCACACTGGTGAATTAATCTCGAACTTTGACATCAGGTGAGACACAAAACCAAACTAGAAAGGCAAATATCGAAACATCACAGGGTTTAGTATCGAAAGGTTGTGACATCAAGACGGCACCCCTCTTGAGAACAAACCCAGACTTTGGCAAAGTTGCATTCGAAGTATTCGTGTTGAATAGAGTCAGGAGATAAACCTTCTGACTCTGCCTCTTCATGATGAGGCGAACCTCCTACGATAACACTCATATTGAAAGCGAGGGACTCTGGCCGCTTAGTGACAGTAGCTAGACCTAAGAAATACAGCAGTTGGAAAACTTCAGGTAACTCAACTTGCTGGGAGCCACTTGGTCAAGTAAAACAACTTGGCGCAACAACAAATATACTACTACTGGAATGGAAGTGAGACAATTGTAGGCATAATACGTCAACATCAACGAGGCAGTCACTATGGTTATGAACACATGCAAAGGTGAAAGCTTCATGTTGGTAGTAGATAACGGGTTTTAAATTCTGTAATGCTCGGTAACCACTAATATGGTACAGTACAACGACAAACTATTCTTCTAATATCTAAGACGAATTGACAAAAACCACTCATCAATTATGTGAGGGACAGCGTAGTACATACCGTCGATCGTATTGGTCGTCGCCGTCATCAGTTCTGGTATTGCGAGCGAGTTCTGACCTGGCTGGTAGTGCGAGCTCCTCCACGAGCTCCCCCACGGCCATGTGCTGCACCTGTCTGTCGAGTTCCAAAACTATCCGTGACCTGATTAACAGGGGTGGCAGCAGGGGTAGCAATGGCAGAAGAGACAGAATAGACAGAAGAGGCATCAGAGTCGGAAGAGACAGAAGAGGCAGCAGAGCCGACAGAGCCGACAGAGCCGACAGAGGCAGCTCGGGTTGTTGCGATGGGTATATTGGATTTGCCTTTGCCTTTGTCCTTGGTGTTGCTGGCGATGTGATCACCCTGAGAGGTATTGAACCCTTCAACAGAAAGGCCAAATACGGCAAACCTTTCCGAAGTTGAGGACAGATCGGTAGGCTTTGTAAGCGTGCGTTGACCAGCCTCACGCCTCTCCAATTTTTTAATGGTCGTAGGGGCACCCCTCGTCTTTGGGGCCTGCGATGAAGATGCCGTCGAAGAAGATGGCCCTGGTGCGCTCGTTGCAGCTTTCTTACCCTTGCTGGCTGTAGCAGTGACATCTGGGTCCTCAACCGCTGCAGCGTTGGGAGGAGATGCGTCTCGGAGTCTAACAGCCCATTCAGGACCATTCTTTCTGTTGACTGCTGAGTCTATGTGCTCTTTCCTGGAAGCGGGAGCGGTGCATCTAGGGTCCCAAGCAGCGTGGTCTTCGGCACAGTTGGGGCACCGAAGGGTATCCGACCGACAATCTCTGGTAAAGTGATCTTCGCTGCATTTTCCACATCGAGGTGTGAGGGCTTTGCAGTAATAAAAGAAATGACCAGTCAACCAACAGCGATAACAGAAGAGTGGAATGCCCTCAGGCGGGAATGGACTGGGGAATGGGTCAACATCAATCATTACATGTGAAGAAAATAGTGTGTGATAAGATACTTACATGCAGCGAAACTTGATACCTTCCAATGTAATAGCCGAAAGACAGAGACGAATGGCGATATCGATGTTGGTGGTGGATAAAAGGAGCATGTTGTGGCTGACCCTGGGCTTGAGATCCTCATAGGGCAGACGGTTCTGTTTAATGACATCCTTGGGAGAGCCGCGCTGCTTGATCAAAGGGTGGTCGGTGAAACCTTGGACGTGAATATAGTAGCGGAAATCCAATGGGAAGCACTCATGACTGATTTCAAGGGCCGCAATCAATCTGCCAAATTCACTTCGAATCGCTTTTCCGGACTCGATTGTCTTGACCTTGATCAAAAGGCACGGTCTCTCTCTGGTATGTTGATTGACATCGAGATACGTGATGCTCTCGATTTGCTTCCAGTGCGGACCAGGGAGCTGTGCCAAAGTCTGGCACATGGTGACTGAACTGAGGCCGTTCGAAGAGAAGTTTTTAATGTCAGAATCTGACAGAACAATCTTCAAAAAGTCGGGCACATCTTTCGAAGTCTCGCCGATCGGCATCTGACTTTCAAGATTTGCCAACACAGCCTCCATCTTCCCGTAGAGGACATTGAAAGCCTCCATCTTCGCAGCGAACTCAGAGAGGGCATCGGCGATTTGTTCATTGACACTTTTAGTGAACACATTAGCTAATGGGATTACCTCTCGGTATACAAGCTGCTCGAGATAAGGAAGTAAGACTTCCTTGGCATCATTCGTATCGACCGATGGTGTGGCGCGAGATTGGGACGGGGAAGGTGATTGCATTGCGGCGGTTTGGAAGAAACAATAATGATGAAAAGTAGAAATCTGTTGGAAAACTGTGTACAACTGTAAACTTTCTGATGGAATGAGAACTTAGAGATAGATGAATACATGTAGAATATCCTGTATAAATAGGCACATTGCTGTCCCAATGTGATCTTTGCCATCAACCCTGATCAACTGTAATCATGATAAACAGTACTCGTCACGGCGGGAAAACTGATCCTGCCTGGTAGCCAGAACCATTTGGCAACCACACACATTGACAAAATCACAATGGACATGTACTCGATAATTTCTGATAATGGTTTGGGCAGTATTGTGGCTGCAAGCTGAAAATCGGCTCGTCGTTTTGCCGTGTCGATCGCCAATGCCAAAAGCAAAAATGGCGTGGTTTCCAAGTTTAGGGCAAGACGGTGAGTTTCATTTACATACATGTACTGAGTACCCATAGAATAGAATTGATAACTGATAAAATACTGATCACGCGGGATGGCACCTTTGAGTTCGGCTAAAGTGATATTCTATGAAAGTGGTCGAGACCTGTCGAGGGGCTGAGTCTTGAATGGATCAGATATGCTGTAACAGGTAAACGAAGAGATAAGGAGACAGTTTTGTGGCGAGTCACTGGTAACATGACCAAACTGGAGCTTGACGCCAATGTCCTGGAAGTGCAGCGTCTAGCCTAACAGGAGTCCCCCCAGTTCCTCCCATACTTCCAACATAACTCGTGTACGCACATCATTCATTCTCACCTACGCATAGTAGCCTTTCACTGCCGGGAATCGTCGGCCGTTCTATCACAACCATTTTATCTTTCACCACAACTACTGTTTCTCAAACCTCTTCAAACCTGGGTGCTGTGTTTACGTAGTACATATCACGCAGGTGCCTTTTCCACCTTATTACAATCAGAATTAGCGCACTGCATCCTGTCTTAAGGTAGTCTTTCACTATGAGTAGTCATCACGATCATACTGGACATCATGCCAAGAACACGACCTCGGAGGAGGGTGTTATTGTTGATGGCAACTTCATCTTGCTACAGTTCAACTGCAAGTTGTCACCCAATCGATATGAGCAGGTGCTAGCTGATCAAGAGAACGGAGTTAACGGGGACAGAGCACTTGTTATTGCCTTCAGTGACCTTCACGTGGATATGGCGTTTAGGAATGATCATGGATACCATGTTGACATGCCTACAATCCGTCCTCTCACCGAAGCTGATCATCCGAATCAACGGAAAAAGCGGGAGAAAAGGCACAAGGCAAAAGTCGAGAAGAAGCAACAAAAGGCAGCGCGCAGAGTGGCATCTGGCGCAGAGCCACTACCCGACACCGATGATAACGAACTGCCTGAAGAGCCCTCGCCTGTACGCTCCAGAGTCATGTTTTGCGTAGACAAATCTATCAGATACAATTCCTGGAAAGTCATATACGACGATGACGAGAACCAGTACCTCGCTGCCACCCTTTTCATAGAGACCACAATGGGAGAGGTGGCTATACATATTGTACACAACCCCAACACTAAAGATCAGACGTTCGAGGTCGAACCTTTGATGAGACGACTTCATGAGCCCGGTTTACATATTGTGGTCGGCGACTTCAACCTCCATCACGAGTCTTGGGCCGGACCTTTATTCAAGAGACACCTATTTACGCATAAAGCCAGAGAGCTGAAGACTTCGATGAGTGCCGCCGGCCTTGAGCTTGTGACAAAGCCGGGGACTATCACATACACGAGAAGTGGTCAGAAAACCTTGGAGCATGACAGAAACGGAGAACCTGCATCTTCAGGCAATGCAGCAGCTTCAAGCGACCCAGCAACTCATGCGGAAGAACTCATTGCCTCAACATCCTCCGTGGAGGGAGACTCAGGGAGCACCTGGGTTGACCGAACCGCCTCATGCATTGATCTTACCTTCATCAGCAAACAACTTCGACCTCGGGTTCGGAGCTGGGGTGTCGACCAGATCAGCGATCTTGATGAATCCGATCACCGTTGCATTCGAACGGTCATTGACCTTGAAGTCTTTGTGGACGAAACCAAGTATTACAATTTCCAAAGGATGGCAAAAGGTGCATAATAGGCCTTCATCAACAGAAATATGCCAATAATTAACGATTACAAACTCGACAACAAGGACGACGTGAACAATGGTATCACAGCGTTATGTATGCTCATGCTTCAAGCGCGAGATGAGTTTGTTCCAAGTCACACTGCTCACAAACCGAAAGTGGATCCCAAGCCAGTGTCCAAAGACGCAGACCTTGAAACTCTCGAGCAATTGCAGGCTCCAGACGTTGAACATCGGGTAAGGAATCAGCGATGTCGAAGCAAAGCATGGTTACTTCGTCTGCAGCAGAAGATCAAGGAGCGCAATGCCTACGCGGCCCAGAAGAGCCAGACTCCAAACGGCATTTACACTCTAGCCAAGGCAGCGGCACGAAGAGCGAAGCCCAGGGTGGTGGACGACGTTCCCATCCTCGACATAGATACGAACGGTGTCACATACGAGACTAATGAGGAGAAGGCGGATTGTCTCAGACACAAACTATGGCCTGAAACCAGTGACAACGCTCCTCCCGAGACCCCCATGGACGACCTAGACCCAGATCGACATTCGTTTGAGATAGCCGATTCTTTAGAGGAGCACCAAGTCAAGAACGCTATCAAGAAGCTTGTTGCTCGCAAGGCACCTGGGCCTGACCAAGTCACCACCGACGGCATTAGACTAGCCTCCGATGCCATTACGCCTTTCCTCACGCGCCTGTTCAGAGCTTGCATGACCTTTCGCTTCGTTCCCAATGCCTTCAAGAGGGCTACCACAATCATCATTCGCAAGCCTGGCAAGGCTACCTATAACTCTCCGAAGAGCTGGCGCCCTATAGCCCTCCTTTCGGTGATAGGAAAGATCTACGAAAGGATCCTCAACGATATCATAGTTCTTGCAGCCATCGAGCACGACCTCTTGCCCGGTACCCAGTACGGCGCCCCCGGTGGAAACACTACCCGAGCTCTTCAGGATATGCTCGCAGTTTTTTACGATGCATACGCTTCGCGAAAGTTGGACACGAACAAACTTTTCAAGAGGAGGTTCAAGGTGTCTCTCTTGGGTCTTGACATGGCTTCTGCTTTTGACACTGTTCCGAGGATAAAGGTAATTCAGGAGCTTGCTCGGAAAGGGTATCCTCAGTGGCTTCTTGAAATCATACACTCGTTCCTCTCCAACCGGACCACTTCTCTCAAGCTACCTCGCAGCCATTCTGAAGAGTTTTATGTCAACATCGGGATCCCGCAAGGCTCTCCTCTGTCGCCCATCTTGTTTCTCTTCTTCGCCGCTCCTCTGCTTGAGCGCATCCACGCTAGACGTCTCGAGGGCATTACAATCCGTGCATTTGCTTACGTTGACGATACATATCTCGTTGTCACGTCTAAATCATACGCACGGAATTGCGAAGGTCTTTCTGAAGTTCACAAAGACATTATGGACTGGAGTGCTGAGACTGGTATCACGTTTTCGCCACACAAGTACAACCTCATGCACATCAGAGATCCAGGGCACACTGGCCCGCCCCCGACCGATCTGCCCGATATTCCTGGTGTCAAGGATAACCCCGACCTCTTGAAGGACAACTTCAGAGTGCTAGGCGTCATCATTGACAATCAGCTTAGTTGGGAACACCATGTTGCCCACATTGAAGAGAGTGTAGAACGTTCACTCCGTTACATGTGGGGTATTGGGACATGCACAACGGGTTCGGTAATGAAAGGCGCCAGACAGTATTACGTCGGCGCGATTCGACCCATCATCTCGTATGCCTGCCCCGCTTGGTACTTACATAGAGATGGTCGGAACCTCGAATGGTCGTTCAAGATGCCCCTCGTTAGGCGTTTGGAGTCGCTGCAGTACAAATGCCTAAGAAGGGTTTCTGGTGCGATTAATGGAACCTCTCACAATGTTATCGAGAAGGAGGCATATATTGAACCTATTCGCATATTTCTCCATCGCACAGTTATTACATGGAGGGCCTCGTCTTTCAAGGTTTCTCCTATTTCGCCTCATTCAGTGGAGAGCATTCCTGCAGAGACTCAAAAGCTTCGAACGGCTAATTATTGGCTCAACGTGGAAGCACGGGTATTAATTTGCAATGCCAGGTCGCACATCCAGTACCCAGAGGATTACAAGCCCAAGCGAAAGCGGAACAAGCGCAGACGCAAGCCCAAGGCGAAGAAGTCCAAGGAAGGGACCTCCAAGTCCAAGGAACCGTACAATTGGAAGACGGTCTGGCTGAGCCGAAACAGGAGGAAGGCTGTGATCAAACGACTCGCTCACAAAGACGCCAACAAGAGCTGTGTCGAGCAATGGGATCAGTACAAGCGAGAGCGAGCCGGCCGACATGCCGGTCACCATCGACCACAAGCCATTGACGAACCTTGGGGTCCAAAGGTATTGAAGTATTACGATAGGATGACTCGTGCTCAAAGCACTATGTTTTTCCAGCTCAGGACAGAGTATATTGGTCTCAACCATCATCTCAACAAGATCAAGATTCTTGATCGACAGGATCCCAACAAGGTGATCTCTGCGGCATGCTCTTGCGGGTATGGAAGACAAACTGTTTCCCACTTGTTCCTCGACTGTCCTGACCTATGCGTCGCCCGCGAGCACTTGCGATTCGAACTCCTTCACCTGAACATGGAAGATATGTTGACAAGCTACGGCACATTTGCCGCCGACTGGGCAATTTCTTATTTCAAGTTGAGTCAGTTCAATAGCGTTCGAGATGATTCTATGTTCGCCAAAAGGAAGGCTCAAGATGAACTTACTCATCATCCTTTGTTGCGGCTATGAATGACGCCGCAACATTTTTTGGATGAACCATAGTCATTCCGCCGGCGGAAGACTATCTGTACAGTTGAATCTAATATTGAATCACTGATTGTCCCATGGCATCGTTCAACATCACTCGGAACATCGGCACGTGACTTTGTTACGTGACCGACCTAACACCTTGTGCAAGGTAAGATCTCTCTCTCTACAGTTCATGGTAGACAGGTTTCGCATTGCTGACCAGACAGAAAGCTTTCGCTTCGGATTTAAGCTTCTCACAAACCTTCATTTCGAATTGACGATAATTATCCCAATGACTCACTAGCTACTGTATGTTCACCATTCTCTTTATCACTCTGACAATTTGCAGCACACGCTGACTTTGACGACAGGACCACAGCAGTACGTGCAACATCTTTCATCTCGTTCAGAAGTCTTTGCTGACTCGATCCATTGACAGCCTCTCAGTCTGCCGTGGCCAAAGGGCCCGTCAATCGGTAATGACAGTTCTTCATTCTTGTCGCAGTCTTCTTGCTGACCCTCTTAGTGATTCACTCAACCCAGAATGGCTTGAACTCGCTAGCCGTACTCACAAGCCTCACAAGACTCATCACCCAGCGAGTGTGCTTGTAAGTGCTTTTCTCTTTATCGCTCGTATTCTTGTATCTTGCTCTCGACTCTGACTTTTCACAGTTTTCCTCGCATCGCTTCGAGGAACGCATCTTCTTCTTCCGTCCGTTGGATCTTTTGATCGAGCTTCAAATACAGCGCATTTAGCCGCCTTTCCTCGCCCCTAACCCAGTTAATTTCGTTCAACTGGCCAAGGTACAGACTGTTCAAGACCCTGCAACCGAACTGGGCTAGCGGTAAGTTATATGACGCATTCATTCTAAAGCCTTTTACTAATTATTCTTTTCTCTAGCAACGTTGGTCTTATCGCTACGACTTATATCCTGCATAACATGGCGTAGCTCCTTCCATTTATACGTCAATTGGCGCAATATCCTAGCTTCAGCTGGGTTATCAGCTAACCTCTTGATGAATGCATCCATGTCATGATAGCGATAGCCGTTCCGATAGGCATTGGCCTCGTGGCTGTGGTCGTTTGCGGCGCCGAGATCCGCACGATACGGTAGGTCTGGCCCTTAGATTTACCCAATTTGAGGCTCGAACACTCACTGACCATGTTTCTAGACATCTTGATGTAACTATTCCTAGTTAGCTTCCTGTGCCACAAGGTTAGTATCTCTTCTGCATCATCTTCTACTCTGGGCTGACGTTTTTCAACAGCAATTGGGGGGGATTACTTGCGTGTTGACGATGCTTCGATCGCTCTTTTGATGAGTAGGTTTACTACCTTTCTGCATATTTGTACCTATACTGATTCATCAAAGTTTTCTTGTTTGTGTTTTTTTTTGTTGAGAGGGGAAGGATATCTCGAGATGCTGTCTGGTCAGTATACCCCTACTACCTACTACATATTAACTCTGGCTGACACCGACTCTATCAGAGCTTAAATACTGACGTTAAGGTTTCGCTTTGTTGAGCCCTGTGGCTTATTGACTTGCCTACGGTTTCTCACATAATGTTGCAGTGTTGTTTTTCTTACTATTAAACTCATATCTCTTCAATGATCGAATGAGTACTTCATTGATATACATGCTTGGCGAAGCTTAAAAAAACGCTAGCTAGTTTTACTACTGTTGCACAATAATAACAATAAACCCAATGATGATCCCCGTGCATTATTTTATTTCTCGCGCCATTCGTACATAATAGATTTATGTCCTGTTTGAACAACACTATCTTTACAAACTTAAGTGTACACAGATCTTTATCAAGACCAGATCTCATCCGCTATCTCTTCAAATAGGCTCGCTGCCCAAATTGTATCGTAGTCAAAGAAGGGTCGTGAAATTGCACAGGTTCCTTCCGTTCGAGTTGCCATCTGGTACTGAAGTGTTCCATCACCCATTGTTGTCATTGCCTTTTCGTCAAGTTCCATCACTGTTGGTGTGTTAGTAACACCTTCGGAAGCCCTTCGCTTCCGTGGCCGGTGGAGTGTAATGGCAGAAAGCCTGTTTATTGGGCTAGCTGAGAACAGCTTGACCCCAGAGTCTCGGAGAAGCCAAGACGGAATGTCAGTGGAGTTGGGTGGCCTTCCGGTGATGAGGGCATAGTCGAGCGACAGTCGAAGTTTCATGTAGTTGCGCGTGACAAATAAGTCATCCCAGTATCCTGTCAAACCCCTTGGTGTCACTGACTCTTCCGTCGCTGGGCTCTCAGACTCGGTTGGTCTTGAGCGAAGTGGTAATTGCAAGGGCGTTGACTGAACAATTTGTGTAATCATCCTACTAATATCCACAGCACCTTCAAAGCGTTGACTACACAAGTGCATAGCTTGAGCATGGTATCTCGTTAACAATTCCTCATGGTCGGTTCCACGATCTCGAGGTGACATTATCTCATCGAGAGAGCTGAGCATGAGGGGAAAGGCAATATATGCAATCCTGCGATCATGTTCAGTTGTCGTTCATATGAGAAACGTTTCCTACTTACGCTGAAATGGGCAAATGCTGAGTCAGTCCTTCTTGGACGATAAATCTGACCAATTTTGTTGTCTCGGTGGTTGCGCTATTGATGCCTTTGCCAATGCCTCGTAGCACAGAGTCGTCAAGTATTGACACGCCTTTCTGTCGCTGTTCGATCATCATCGCTTCGTGATTTCCCAACGCTATTTGAGCAGCACTAAACACAAATCAGCATCTCAATTGCAGCTCGGTTTGGAGTACTCACTAAGCATATATGTATATCACACTCGAAATGAGGGTCGTGGAGCGATGCACATCTGGCCTACTCAGAAACGGCTTCACGATCTGCTCTGCTTCATTTCTCCATTTATCCAGATCTGTCTTAGCCGTCCGTATCCTCGCCAAAGTCCTGTCAAAGTTATCGAGTGAGTATGTCAAGTCGAAAGCGTTAGGACCATAACATATAGACAAAGTCTCTGTCAGGATGATAGCCAGACGGCATTGGAAGGTTAGGACATCTGCCAAGTGTCTCTTGGTGCGACAGTCGTATACGGAAGAGGAATCCAGTTCGTCTGCAAGATCATGTGCGGTGACAGGCTCGATGTCGGTATTAAAACTGGAAGATGTGATCTGAAGCGGTTTGCGCAGTCCCAGGGTGACTACTCTGTCCCTCCAGAACAACGACCACCAGAGCATTTTCCTCTTCTTCTTATACTCTGCACTAGCGCCTGGAGCCTGGAAGTTGTGCGCTTGGGCGACTATCGCGTTTTGTATGCCGATTGCGAGCCAGGTACTTCCGGCATGTGGTTCGACGGATGAGAATTGAAAGGTGAGAAGGAGAGCTGCTTGAGCTTTGGTAAACGCGTCAGTTTCCACTCCGAGATCAAAGAGTAGCTTCAGTGGGTGATATTGTCAGCTTGAGCATGGAACCCTTGGTGGTATACATACCTTAGCCCGCCGGTAGAAGATACTCCTCGCGACTTTGACGTTTGTGTACCCTGCATTTTTGAGTACGGCTGAAGAAACAAACTGCATCACCCATCAGCTATCCGTAAGCCAAGTCGTTTCATTTAGTAGGCTTACCGAAGATGCTGAGAATAACATGGCTTGAAACACAAGTAGCGGCATTGTCTTCTTTGTCGCACCAGCGGTATCTCGGTCGAGATACATATCCCAAAAGTCTTTTTCATTGATGAGAGGGTAGTACGGGTGTAGGTACAGGAAATATTGATAGATGAATTCTTCTTGGATGCTTCGCGATGGAAGATGAAAGCATCTGTTATGTCTTAAGAAGTCGACATCTTCTTGGGGAAGACAGTGGACGTCTTTGAGTGTTAAGAAGGACTGTGTTGAATAGAATACTTCAAATTGAGTGAATTGTGATGAAGGTCTCTCCATATTGGGCTTGAATGGTTTATTCACACCTAGTCGGTGGGAATGAGCTACAATGTAGAGTGTAATGGATGATTGTGACGAATATGGCCAGTGGTAATCAACAACCCGATGCCATGGACAAATGAGCCGTCCCCGCCTTTTCAATGCCGAGAGCCAGTTGAGAACCAGTCTGGATACCGATCGGCTACAAGGAAGCAAGACACGAGCCTCAGGGTACCAGAAAAATTGGCCGCTGAAAGCATAAGAGGCGAAATTAGTATGTCAGCTTATGCTACTTAGACTATAGTCTTTAGGCTATTTATTTTTGTAACCTAAGACTTACAAGGTCAACTTTTCTGTTACCCAGTAGACGAGTCAAGGTTCACTCTAACCGAGATAAGAAATAGTCAGCACCAGCCCTCTATGTGCTGAAAGATTGTCAAGACACGCAACAAGGCCTGTTGAGGACTCACAGCCAAGAGCGATGAATTTGGCTGCAGTTTAGGCTAGGCTGTTACTTTGGCTTCCTCTCTTCGAATACATGCAGCCATCGTTTCGTGGTATCATTGACCCGAGACCACCCTTGTTCGACTTCTTTGACAACCCCGCAAGGATGATCTTGCATCAATTCGAGAAATGTGACGCTCCGACTTTCTACATTCGTCCACAGTCTGTCTGTGCTTATGATTGTTGCGCGTATAATGACTTGCATACTTAAATCATGACAATGGCCATAAGGTCGACCTTGTTCCTGAACAGGATCTCCAATTTCATTACAGTTCCAGCATCCAAAACATCTAAGCTCGACACCAGATCAAGGCTATATATAGCTCTGCCAACATGAAGCTTCTTTCTACAGTCGTCTTGGCTTTGTCTTGTGGCCTCGTCCACTCAAGTCCTACGTCAAGGGCAGCGAAGCCACCACGATTCTTCCTCATTGGTGATTCCACAGTCGCTGTCAATGGCGGTTGGGGCGATGGACTCCTCTCATACCTCAAAGCGCCTGCTGAAGGCGACAACAGAGGTGTCAGTGGCTCTACAACCGTGTCTTGGAAGTCCAGCGGCCGCTGGGATGCACTCATCCGAGACATCAGCTCTGCCAAGGGTGACTTTGAACCCGTGGTCACGATCCAGTTTGGCCATAACGACCAAAAGGTGATGCAGTTGGACGAGTTCCATTCCAACCTGGTCAACATTGGCAACGATATTAAAAAAGCCGGAGGGACACCAGTATGTTCACCAACTGACATCCTAGATGCGATTCCAGCTAAGCTTAAACTAGATCTTCATCACATCATTGACGCGCCGCACATTCTCGGGTGGGCAAGTTGTCGAAAACTTGAAGGACTGGGCTGCCGAAACAATCGCCGCTGCTGGAGATGTTGGCGCAGAGTATCTTGAGCTTAACAAAGCAAGCACAGACTATGTCAACGCAATCGGGGCGCAGAACGCTGACTCTTACAACTGGGGTCCCGGCGATAGAACGCACCTGAACCCTTCTGGCGAGATCGTGTTTGGACGCATGGTTCTGGATTTGTTACTGGAGAAGCGCGGGGACTTTGCCGTCTACTTTAATTCGGACGAGGCGCTTAGTGAAAAGATCAAGAAGGGGGAGTATGCGACCGGAGGAGAATGATCTTCAAGGCTAGAAAAATATTTGCCAATTTCCTATCATGTCAAGAGAGGATGTATTGGAGTCTGGAAATACATGCTAGTATCTAGATTCGAACATGACTTCAGTGAATGTATATAACGCATCTTGGCAGTTCAATCCTCGAGGGATCTATTTAGTTGATACAATTGCCCGACCATCCCCATCGATCCCGAGGCCTTTGGATACATGGGTCAGAATCTTCGTAATGAACCTTTCCACGAATCCCCCATCATGGTACTGAGTGTTGAAAACACTAGACAGCTCCATCTGACCATCCCATGAGGCAAGAAACAATGCAACCCCAGCACTAATAGGTTGACTGGCAACCCATACTTTTGTAAGTTCAAAGACACTATCGGAGCCACCTACTATGGTGGTAAGGTTGCCAATCGAGGAGAGAGCAACAGGGCAAAATGGTGCCTTTTGAACAGCCCAAGGGTCCACGCCGGGTAGAGGTGACAGAGTCTGGAATGCCTGCGGAGCGTACAAAGCCTGTTCATGCGTATCATTTGACAAGTCTGGCTTGAGTTGTTGATAGAGATCCCGGACTCTGACAGCTAGTTCTGATAAGGTATCGACTCTAGTATCATCGTCAGCTGAGCCTGGTACTTTGATGTCAATGCCCAGTACTTGTGAAGACACGGCATGGTATGCAGCTGCTGCATGGTTGGGACTGTTAAAGGGTTCGTGACAGTAAGGACGAATGTTGATCATGGGTCTGTCTATGTACCGAGCAGTATACGTCTTGTCTTTTCGAGGTTGGAGGTCGCCAAGAGCCATGGTCAAAGCAGCAATAAAGACATGTGTCAGGCTGACTCCAGGAGCAATGTTCTTGCAGCCAGCTAAGACCTGACTTGACACTTCCTGAGAGACCGATACAGCAATACGTTTCATATCTGGTGCACTGTCATGAGAAGCACTCGTTGGTAGACCCATCAAACATGGATGATTGCAAACATTTCCATTGGTGGTCTGCAACTCCTGGAACCTCTTCGTTTCAGCTTTGGACAATAAGTCAGGGATAGAAGCAGCGACCCGTAAAGAAGGGGAGAGTCGTGTACCAAGATCAGTGTCGGGCAGAGGGTATTTGAACTCTCTGGCGTTTCCATAGAACTTGACAGCATGAACGAAGAGTTGATCGAGTAATTGAAGGACACCAACGCCATCAGTTATATCATGAGGGCATCGAAGAAACACTGTTTGATGTGCCTCCAATCCAGACTGTACAACGTACACCGTTGGCATATGGAAAGAAGGTGCACAGTTGTTGAACCAGGAGAGTGCACCCTCATCAGTGTCAATGATCTTAAAGGTCGAGTTGAGCCAGGACTCGACATCATCACCAGTCTGAAAGGGTCTGTACACCCGTTCCCATGCGTCAGGTTGGTCGCTGCCTTCAATGCGAGACCCCAAGGTCGGATTTCTGTAGCGCAGGAAGGTCCAAGCATTCCGCAAGGCACTTTCCACATTGGAATTCGGGTTCACGTTGTTATCCTTGACTTGGAACGAGGCGCATGCTGTGATGGGATAACAGCCATGTTCTGGTTTCGTGTAAAGGCGATAGAATTGCTCACACTCGTCGATACTCCGATGCCAGAAGCCTATACTTGACTCTTTCCACTGGTATCGAGTTCCTTTGGACATTTTGCAAACGAAGTGAAAGGAATAGAGGATCTTGTGGCAACACAGGTGTAGGTTGATGGGAGGAGACGCGACCGTGAATTACGACCCTCGCCAAGTAAACTACACGTAATCACGTGGAGAAAACATTCTTCCGATGCTGACTGCTCTTTCTTGTATTCGCTATGTATTTAAGTGAGACAAAATATGCAGGTTTCATCCATCCTTGTCCTGCGTTATGTCGTGAAAATATGGCTGGGTAACTCACGACGACTTTCATGGTGCTTTCTCCGCACAAATCGTTCGACTCTCGACCCATTTTATATCCAGTAGTATTCATCCATCACTATCTACGGCTGTGACACTCTTCTTATCCTTAACGTCGCCTTCATGGGAGGAATCCGATTCTGCACAATCCAAGTATTGCGCGGCCTCTCGTCCAAATGCTCAATATCATAATTCAGCAACATATAAGCAATCATCATCTTAATCTCACTCGACGCAAAGAACCTTCCAGGACATGCATTTCGACCCAAACCCCAAGCCAAAAAGTCTGTTGAGGTTGTCGGCCATGCATTGCGCGCACTCTTCACGTATTCGTCCCTCTCGTTCTGTCTTGCATTGTAAAAGCGCAGTGCGTTGTACTTCTTTGGCTCGGGGTAGACCTCGGGGTCTTGGAATACGGAGTAACCTGGGACAGCTATCCTATGACCCTTGGGCACATGTGTGCCTGATGGAAATGTTACACCCTTCTCTGCTACGACAGTACGAGAGACGGCTACTGAAACGATGGAGTTCTTGCGCTGACTTTCGCGGATGGCGGAATCAAGCTTTTCTAGCTTTGCGACAGCGCGTTTGTTCCACTTCCCGTCGTGTTGCTCGAGCACGCTCTTGATCTCATCTCGTAGCTCAGCAATAAGATCTAGAGACGACGCAGCAATGTCGAGGAGAGCATGAGTAACGGCAAACGTAGTTGTATGAATAGATGCGAAGTTCATCATGAGAACACGTTCCGATAAGGCGTTGACCTTCCAGTTCTTGGGGTGTCCGATATCCTTGGCTTGCTCGATCAACCACTGTAGGTAGTCGTTCCGCTCAGACTTGGGAGGCTTCTCAGATTCTGTCGCTTTTGCATCGTACTTTGCAAGTCGTGCTTGGATTTCTGGTTTGAGGATCCTCTCAAACTTGTTGTTGTGAATTCTGTTGGGCAGGGCGATTATTGGTGCGACAAGTGGTTTGAGGAAGCTGGGGAAGGGCTTGAGAAGCATTGACGATAGCGGTATGTCTTGGGCAAAAGCGATACCCAGCTTGAGCATCTCATCATTTCGGCAAAGCGGAAAACCGACAAATGCACGGTTTGTCACGCCGCTGGTGATGAGCTGGGCGTTCTCAAAAATGCAGACTTCAGTCCACTCTGAGCTGGTACCCCATTGCTGACGGACACAATGCTCAATCTCCTCGGCTAAATCAGGAATGAGGTTACCGACCTCTTTGGTGAGATGCGTAAGCACTAGATCCAGATGGATAGGGTCGTGGGTCAACGAGGGAGTCATGGTAGTCCAATCCGTCTGCAAATCATGTTGCACAGACTCATGCATGCTGAGCTGATCAGTTGGCTGCTCGCTCGCGAATTTGGTGTCGGATCGCGGTAACAAGATGATATTTCCACCGTCAAGCAGAGGGAGAATGGTTGCTTGGTTCTTATACTGGGCATACGACGAGTTGAGGACAGCTTTGACATTGAGAGAGTTTCGGATCCGGGCTTGGAAAAGAGGAAACCAGTCACTTTTACGGGCGCCGATAATAGGCAGGTCTGGGAGATTTGAGGGTTTGATGAAGAGCTGGTATGTGATGTACGAGAGGAAGATGATGAGCGGCACAGCAATCGCTGGCCGCGACACCAAATCTGTAGCCGCCTGTATCATCTCGGACAACAATTGGGCGTACCGTACTGGTAAAAGGACAGTGTGAAGGTCTCAATTGATGATTGACGGTGGCATTGACTTGGCTTTATATATCCATACCAGATCCGCAGACTGGAGGGGAGCGGTGTCATGCAAGGCGACCAATTGTGACAGCCCTTTTTATCATCAACTGAATGGGTGCGACTATACGGTGATTCAAACCCTGGCAGGCCTAGGCCATAGAGACTTGTGGGTGTTCTCGTACCAAGACCACTCTCAGTGGCTCATGGAACCACTCTAAATTAGCGCTGACCGTTCCTCTCTTTACAGGGGTCTTTGCCCTGTTCGCCCTGGTGCTTAGGCCTCGGTCTAGAGTGATCATCAAGTGCTGATGTTGTTCAGCCTTCAGCAGAACTTCGCAACGAGCATAAACTCTTGTGTTGTAAGTTAACCTGGGTGTATTTACAACTCCAAATGCCGCGTCATTAAAGTTAAGAAGATTGAATTTGAGCCCGAGATGATATTTATAAAGTTGTCAAATGTCTGAGTTGTGATGTCTCCCGCGCCTAGAAAGATGTTCAACCTTTTGCACACAACACCCTTTGTTCGCAAATCCATTCCAAGGCAAGCTGACCTGATGTAAACAACCAAAGTACTTTTCCTTCAGCAAACGTCGTTATTGGTTCCTCTCCTGTATTCCATGAAAAACAAGTTGCCCTATCATTAGAAGCTCAATGTTTCAAGTTCCTCGACTGACTCCGGAGATGAGGAGAGCTCCGTAGAGTTGGAAAATAGATTAGATGAGTTGAACTCTGAAGTTACCATGTATATTGTTCAACTAAGAAATAGTATCCATAGAAGTGTGTGGTCGAGATATTTCCACCAGCGCCTACTGATAAACCCGCACCAAGACTCTAGTCACGCCTGATACCTTGCGAATATAGACCAAAAATACAGCCCAACCTTTCACATACGACCATACCTATCAGAGAACTCGGGATCCCGTCCGCTCTCCCATAGATAAGCTGGTAAGGGGCGGATTAGTAGTTGGGTCGGTGACGACCAGCGAATCCCCGCTGTTGTATGTTTTTTGCCAGTCGTTTTATCGCGAGGCCCTATCTTTTGGTCCCCATCAGAAGACGACACTTGCATCGTGTTGAGAGCCGGACGATATCGTATAGGCAAGAAGACGCCGTAGCATTGATTGGGAAGCGATGACGGGAGGCTGTAGCGTCCGAAGGGCAGAGCCCAGGAGCAGCAGGCGAAGGGACTGTAGCAAAAGGAAGCAGAGGATAGAGGGAGGGAACAACAACGCGACGCGCAAGATAGAGGCAATAAATTAACACAGAAGATCAATGGCACCATGGTTGTGAAGTCAATTGGGATGATCACAGGAGCAGGTGGAAGCGTCGTTCAGATTAGTAGCCGTGATTGTAGTAGGCCTGAGGTGGGGACATCATGTCGGGTTGGTACAGTTCGTGGATGTTGAAGGAGTCAGGTAGTACATCCCTACGGAAAGTGCGGAAGAGACCAGATGGTGAAGGGTCAGACGTATGGCCAGACATCCATGAAGGCAACACGCAAATCGATGTTCAAGAGGCGACGTGGGAGACGTGCAATCAATGATCGGACGCTACTTACTGAGACAGCGCATGTGGGAGTCTTTGCGGATCACGGAACACTCAATGAACGTCAATCAGGTTCGCTTCACAAAACGTCTGCGCATGCGATGATGGGACAAAAGACAGGGTGGGACGTTACAGAACACAAGTTGTATTGAGAGAAATTAAAATTATGGATCGCTTGCAAATCTGAGGAGAACAAAACAAGAGTGTATGTACAAGGAGTCCGATTTGAAGGTACGGACAGATTGTGGAGTGTGGCGAGATTCGCCAGAGTCGGCAGCAATTGTCATTGTTGGAGACGACCAACAGGGGCGTATCGGAAGTCGTGATCGGTCGTGGTGGGCATTTCGAGCAATAATTCTCGCAAACGTCCAGTGCACCGTTGTCTCATTCAAGAGAGGTCATGATGAAGAGTCATCCCGGGCAAGGCCGGGCGTGATGGTCGTTTCAGTCATGTGCGATAACAATGGGATGATCAAGGACAACTGACGGTTGGCAGGCCTCAGTGGAGCAAATTCCTCAACACCAGCCTAGCCAGTAGCATGGAGCCTGCAGTTGCGGCATCCAAGGCTCAATAGGCCTGGACAAGCATCACGCCGGTTCAGCTTTCGAGCAGTGAGCGCAGTCAAGACAGCGGTGGTACGGATTGACGATCGGCTTGTCGCAGCTAGACCTTGCAGGGCAGGGCAGTGGGGGATGATGGAGACCAGAAGGGTGAAGCGGCGCTTGCTCATAGACTCTCTAGCTCTTTTAGTCGTGGTGGCTGCTAGCGATGGTTCGACTGCCTGAGCATGCGCACCAGGCGAAGGATGGGGCGACTGCGTCGAGCAGACGTGGCGCCAGCGTCAACTAATGACTATCGCAAGCAGATATTATTTGAGATAATAGAAGCCAGCTCAAATAAAGGCCATGTTCAGCCCGTGAGACGCGTGATAATATCATCATACACATCACTGCGAACTTTGTCAAGAAAGTCGCGAGCCACGCCATTCTCATCACGATGTTCCTGGATTGAGTCGACCTTGGCATCAAGATCCTCCAGATCATCCCGCAACTCGACCAGTCTTGTATCGTATCCTTCCAGGGTGTCGGCAGTGTGTTTGTCTTGACCTTGAAGGTGATCCACATCTTGTTTCAAGGTGTCCAGGTTCTGGTGGAACGTGGCGACTTGCTGACGGATTTGATCGAGCGCTTCTCGAAGGGATTTGTTCTCTTGCTTCAGATCTGAAAGTTCGTGTTGTACTGTTCGTTCGCGCTCGTCTCGTGCCTTGAGCTCAGCCCAAATCTCGGAAATCGCATCGCTCTCTTTGCCTTGGCTATCGACTCGGCGGCGTTTCTTGTCGTTAATGGGGGGAGGAGGCGGTGGGGGTTCGGTCTCGTTGTAGGATGGGGGCGCGTCGTGGATTTGTGGGACAAGGTCAACGAGCTTGGCTCCGGTGCCGCGGTACATGCTCGCAAGATCATTTCGGTCGCGAAAAGGTGTCAAGCCACCTCGGTTCACTGCGTCGTGGATGCATTGGAGTTGTTCATTCGATAGCTTCTTGTCGTCTATATACACTATAAAAGCTCTTGCCGCGCACAGCGTGCGGATATCGTCGATGACTTTTCCGGACTGCGCTCGCGCTGGCGCCACTGGTTCTTTCGCAGGTATGGGGACAAGGACCTCTATTGTCTTGTTTATTCGAAATACAAGGCGGTTTATTCGGCCGCTGAGCTTTTCCTTCACTACGTCGGGTAGCGTCGTGGTAGGAGCAAACTCGAATGATGTGATGGATGACGGGAGAATGGACATCGAAATGGACGTAACGCCTTCGATGCCCTTCAGGTTGACAGGAAAACGTAGTTCGAAAAGGGCGCTGAGTTCGCTCAGACGAGTCTTGAGCGTGATGTCGTCGATCTTGGGATCCGGCTTAGCCAGATAGTGCGTCGCGCCGTCGCATTCCCACTCGACGACAATGGGAGATGATTCGTCGATGTTTTCAAGACATGGTGAGGGAGTTGGAGAGGACATTCCTGGAATATATCATGAGCAACAACTACTAAAATACGTACCATCAAGACCTCAAGGACAAAAACACGAACAAAGAGATCCAGGCTCGTCGACAGGTAACCTGTTGATCTCCAGCACGCTGCAAGATCAAGCAGATCCCTTCTGCGGAACCCGGTCCTTCCAACAAGAAGGGGCAGTAAAGCCTCGTTTGATGGGTAGGAGTCGGCAATTATAACGCCCACAGCGACGAGTATCCGGATGTTTGAGGGTGTATCGTTTTATCGAGGGTTGGCGATGGAGTCAACACAACACGGACAAAGAACACCAGGTTCGCGATCAGGCAATCTAATAGTCTCCAGCAAGCTGCAAGACTAATCGTGGTTCCCAGCACGCTGCAGAACCAAGTAGATCCCTTCTACAAGCCCCGAATGTTCCAAGGAAGAAGGAGGCTGGCGCGCACACTCGTTCGTTGGGTACAAGTCGGGTATTTATTTCGGCTGTAGCGCGAGTCGGCCGGCGTCTTTGAACGTGATGCGTCGTCGTTGGTGATTGAATGAGAGCGATGATGATGATGATGCTGATGCTGGTACTGATGGAAGGCTGGGAGGAGACCTGAAATGAGCGTGAAAGGAATATGTGGGTCTGTGGTCACCTGACTTTGATGGCCGTCCCGTGAAGAAATTGAATCTAAAGGAATTGGACAACATAGGTAGCTCTGGCGGCAGAGTCCCTGTTAAATTCACAAATAAAAGATATCCTCATGAATTTACTCTCTCACAGTGGCCAGTGTTCAAGGTGTCAGAAAGATATGTCGCAGCTGGAAGCTCCAGAGCCTAAATTTGTAGATCAGCTTACGCGCTTGAGATTAGGCGACCTGTGCTGGTTATTTCTGCGCCCTCCATCGAAAGGCTGGTAGCCACTAAACCTGTTCGAGACACGGGTCGCGGATTAATCCGACTCCGCTGGACATCGCTTACCCTGAACTTCTGTCGAATGATGTTGACATTGATAATAATGGCCTCAAATTATCCTCATAATGGACATATTTACTTCTTCAAATTATATTTTACTCTGCTCACACTATTCTTGTTTTGTTCGTGGGTAAAGTGTGAGTTGTTTGAAAAGTGCAACGTTCTTTTGATTTAATCTACCTATGCGAGTTGTTCAGTGTAACCATCAACAACATGTGAAATAGGCACAACTTAGAGAAGGTCTTACCTAAAAGCCCGAAGCATACCATGCTGTATCAATTTCATTTATATACATTTGGAAATTATTTATTTATTTTAGTTGTCCTTTGTTACAAATGTCTGTTCCATAGCTAAAGCATGCCTTGTCAGCCAAATTTGATTTCGGAGCAGAAATAGCGCTGAGCCATTTCTGTCATCCGACGATGCTGGCTTTTCCCATGATTCGAGGCCGGGTCAGGCTCATAATGACGCCATCGAGAGTCGGAACTAAATTAGTCTAGTCTAGGTGTACAGCATTAACGCTATAGAGATGTTTTCGTGTTAACATGCTCAGCTTCACCATCCTTGTCCTCACTTCTATGTTGTGCGCCTCTACTGCCCGTAGCAAATCGTAAAAGGTTGGTCTCAGCTCATTTGTAATATCACTGTGCTCCTAAACTGCCAATACACCGCGCCCTCCTTGGCAGCCAGCTCCAGTCCAGCCAACTCAAACTCCATCAAGGTTCGAAATGTCTGAACGTCACCCACAGTACCAGCTATGTGGAGAAGGCGCCCGCAACTGTCCTGGGATAGATACTCGGCCCCCAGCTCAAGAAGCACTCGTTGTGTATCATGTGCATTTGACATGATCGCACATCAGAGGGTCTATGAAGCGAACACATCGTGCTCGCAGATGTTGGCGCCAAGTCTGTGTAACGTCCGAAGTGCAGCAGCTCCGTTTTGCTTTGCCTCTCATCATTGGCGTGAAGCCACCATGCATCCGCACCTCAAGATCCTCCCCCACAGAGACAGGCATCTCAATCGCTGCAAAATTGTCATCGCTTGCCACGATGATAAGAGGAGTGGCGCTAAAACTCTTGGCTAGTTCAACGTCTGCAACCGCTCTGAGCAACATTTCAGCAACGGCTAAGCTTTTAGAGACATCCGACCAAGCTGCCATTGCCATGGCAAGTGCTGTAATGTCACCTGATTCTCGTAACACATTACTGGGAGTAGCCAGCGTCAAGAACAGCCTTAACTGTGAAGTACTTTAGATGATTTGATGCCGAGTTCGAGAAGACCAGGCATAGAGGCTATAAGACTGACAATTTCGGCCATAGTGACAAGGTCTTGTATGGATCATGAGTTGATGAGACATAATGATTAATCCCGCATCATTTCTATTGTGTCAGCCTAAACCAAGGTCCGATTCTAGCGTCTCTTAGTGAGCTGTCAAATTGATCTTTACTTTCAATCTGCCGTGCTGGCTCTTGTAGAACCTTGTACCTGAAATTTTCAACTAAGCCCCGTTGGAACACGTATGCTTGACACCGTATGTGAGCCAATTGAGATGGCTTCAATGCCGGGCTCTTTATAAGGCTGAACAGCCGAGCCGTTCTATCCATGATGAATGAAAGGGACTAAGTTCTTGAAAGCCAAAGCCGAGGAGAAATTGCACAACTAAGATTGTTTATCAAACTCACCGAACAATTTCTCTATGCGAGAACTCTGTTCTCCAAGCCAATGACGTAGGCTCGCTTATACAACTGCGCCATGTTGAAGTTGAGTTGTTGTTGCGAGTAACCGCCGTTAGCGACATGCTCAGAAATATTACTCGAGATGCGCCAATTAGTACAGAGTATACGTAGGAGAACCGGGATAAAGGAGATTTGATCATACACAATAAGCCACAAAGGTACATGTATTTAAACGCCTGTACTGTTGACATGCTCGCTTACACCGGACCCGAATGCGAAGACCGCCTATAGCATTTCGTAGATTCAGCCATTTTTTACAAAAATAGCAGCCCCATTCACTAATAGCAGTGCCGATAAACCGCAACAACAGCAGAAAAGCCACGTAACGTAGTGATGAGGTCCCGGAATACGGCATCGTAGAAGTGGAACCGTCCCCCAGGCACAATTAAAATCTTGGGATGTAACAAGGGACCTTGTGGATCTGTGCAATTGCTCCGCCTCTTTTCCTCTTCGCTGAGAGCCATCTCGCCAAGTTTCCCCAGATTGTTCCAGACCTGGGACCCCTTTATTATTACGCGTGAGCCACTGACGTGCAAGCGCTGCCATGTAACAAGTACTAGGTCGGTGGCTGATCTACGGTGCGGCCAATCCCGTATACTTCCAGATCTCACTAAAACTTGGCTTGCTGCCATTTATCCGAGAAATATCTGACTCGCTCGTATATCCATATTGGAAGGATTGGTTGACTGAATGGTAACATGAAACCATCTTTGTAATTTGTAGTTGTGATTTTTATGCAGTATGTTACGTTAGGTAGTATGCCTGCGCCATAAGGCCATACATAGCCCAAACTCTCGGCTCCATTTCACCCAAATGCCAATGCCCATAATACATAAACCTTCCCATCGAGCTTTGAAGTTGCTGCCATTCAGGGGCTTTATTCCTTTTGTATCCCTCCTTAGTCTGTGTACCTTCATTCATTCACATATCTCTTTTGTTTCTATACTACCGCTGCCATGACCAAGCCAGAGCACCACCACATGCACCGTCCCAAGATCTCGACCTTGGAGAACAACCCCATCTCTCCTCTCCTCCCCTACGGCTCTTTAATCCTCACATGCTGTGTCATATGCATAGCCCTCATCACCAACTGCCTAGAACGATGGCTCCTCCCACGCATCTACAGGAGATTCTACCCGGATCTCGAAAAAGATGAGAGACGGCGCCGCTCCTTTACCTATTTCCACGTCGGCGCCTTTATCCTCATCTCTCTCGTGATATCGACTGGGTATCCCATGATGGACTTTCTGGTCGGCAAAGCCGTATTTAGCGCGCCTGTGGTAAACGGCGGCAAAGTCACGGTTGGCGACCATCTTCTGGTCGCGACAGAAGTTTACTGCGCTTATTACATCTTTGAGATGTGCTTTCGTACAAAATTTGCGAGCTACATCAGTATTGCGCATCATATGGGACTGCTCATTATTGCACAGACTGCGTTGAGTCTTTTCGCCGACCCAAAAAAGAATCACGAAGCGACAGTAGAGTTTTACATGTGCATGGTCTGGGGTGCGTAACTTTGTCTTCTTTTTCTCCCATTACGATAGGCCATTACTAACGTGTACCCATCTAATAGGTACTTTCGACGTTGTAGTAGAAATCCCCATCTTCCTTACCATGATTATATGGCGCATAAGGCGAGACGATGCTTTGCTATTGTCTCGCCTTGCATTTGGATGCTGTGTCTGGGCCGTCGTTGGTGCCCTCACAGAGACCATCGTCACTATACATCTCCTCCAAAGCTCTTGGAACCAGTGGGGCCTCGAGTGGAAGATTATTACCCCAGTTGTCTTTTCCCTTTGGATCACGACACAATTATACGGTTCGACGCGGCTTTACGCAATGGCTCGTGCGGAATCTCGCAAAGCCAAGTGCAAGTCAGAAAGTGAAGAGGATCTGCCAGTTTGAGATCCTCACAACTCATTTTGTTTGGTCAAGCGTTTTGTAATCATTTAGAGGCGTTTTTATTTATTCATTAGACATTTAATGCGAAGCTCTCAGGGGCGTATTCTTCCAGTTTCCCGGTATCAATACTGGGACTCTGCATTTGCTTCTCTCTCTTGTATTGTGTATATTTCTAAATTTACTATGGAATCTATCGTGGTTGAGTTTGGTGTAGGTCCAATTATTTGGGCTGAATCCATGTTACGCACACGTGTGCATTGATGCCTCGTGAGCCTTGGACTGAACTCTGACCTGAACTTAGATAATGATCAGCTCAATCGCCTCCTTGTCGCAAAGTTTTAGCCCAGTAACCGGCGGGGCGTCTTCCCCTTTGTACGGCCGGACATACTCGGTAAATCCGATCCTAGTCAAATAACATCTCTCATCCAGAGTGCAGATTAGACAAGCTCCCGGATACGGCTCTTCACCTTCAGGTCGAACCTCTGAAAGCATTACAACCTTGACATCGATGCCCTCTCGCACTGGACCTTGAGTAGCTTGACTTTCATCCAACCAGACAAGGTCAGATGTCTCCCCACCTTCAAGCATAAGGAATGCACACCTCTCCTTTGGAGGATCAACAGTGTAGCCCCCGCCAATCCCTGCTTGATGGTATTCGCTAAAGTCGTAACCGCAGTTTGGGAAGACTGTTCCGCGGACGAACTTTGCTTTGATCTGGAGGTAAGCATTGGTACACCGTCCGAAAAACGTCCCATCTGGAGCTGAAGCCTGCCATGTCACGGGTTCAGCTACAATCTCATCGTTATCCCTACCGACAAGGCTGTAGCTTCCGTAGTCGACGATGGAATCCTGGCTGGCCCAAGACCAAGAAGGAGCGCGATACTTGGCAGCCTTTTGCCCAGGACCGCCGCGCTTCCAACAAAGGCTTTTAACAAGCTCGTCATCATCATCTCCCCAGTGACCGACCATGTAGCCCATCGATTCGATGTCGTCAAGTGCTTTAGCAACACCACCGATAGCGACGAGTTTATCTTCGCCGTACGTCAAAGAACGATGCGAGTAGTCTCCTCCTACCAAATGGACATACCAGTAGTAGAGTACCTTGTTCAATTCTTGTTTCTTTGTCTCAACATCTTTTGCCGATTTTACTCGGTGCGCTATCTTGGGAATGGTTAAGTTGCGACCCATCCAAAGCAGGTTATCCTCGCTCTCCTGGATCCCGTGATAACATTCCCAGTAAAGCTGGTCAGAGGCATAATGGATGATTCGCGGTGAGAGAATACGCTCTTGCAGGGTCCAGCCTCGGTCTCGTAGCGAGCAGTGACTGAGAAGATCACCCATATCTCGTAGACTAGTGATTGAATCGTCGAGTCTTGTCTTTTGGTCGGGAAATAGGTAAATGGAACTCTCTTCGCCAGTGGAAAGTTTGTTGCAGATTTTAATACTGTCTTTAATAGTAAACATTGATGTTGATGCGCTATTGTGCAGTCCTGCTTTGGCATCCTGACTGGAATCCGCGGCAATGGTGACAATGGCGTTTTGGTAGATGGCGGCCATCTTGACAGCTTCTCTCGCCCAATCATCTTTGTTGTCTTGGACGATACAGAGACTATCAATCCAGATCCATTTGACGCCAAGATCATGAGTGACCTTGACTGTATCCGACAGAGTCCTTGGAAGCTCATCAATAGAGAAGCCTGATGCGCGCGACTCTAGGTTGCTTGTGGTAGTCTGCCAAACTGCTTCCAGACCACCCCATCTGTAGCTCAGCGCAACGTAGGGCGTGCATTCGATTGAACCATCTACCAATCTGAGGTTGACGGTTGATCCTGTGTCGATGATCTCGACTAGTCTAGCTGCGCGTTCATCGCTGACAGCATCATTTATTTGTGACAGACTTTGTTTCTGGCAGAGAGTCTGGATTTCATTGCACAGTTGGAGCCGTTGATGGTCTTTCTGTTCAAGCGACTGGCTTGACTCTGGCAGAGCGTTGGAACTGCGATGAGGACCATTTGCCTCTGCAACACCTTTTTCGAGATGATGGTCGGAATCATGAGAACAGTCTTCGAAACAGTCTTTGCCGAGAAGGCATTCCTTCAGCCACTTCAGTGCTTGAACAGTAGACTCGGGACTATAAGTGCTCTCGGGGACCAGTCGTGCTGTCTTGGCCCCTAATCTTCTCGCCGGATCTCCATTCAATGTTCTCATTAACAGCCAGGGAAATTCCTCGCCTTGGCTCGGTGTTTGGGAGCCGATATGTGATATCACTATGGTCAAGCCATGTTTGTTGTGGACATGATGCTTATAGAAGATGCGAGCCTGTAGGCTGGTAAGGTATTCGGTATTGTCGTCAGAATGGTTAAATTTACTGTTGCTTGAAGTGACACGTCCAATGGCATGTTTGCACAGTCGACAACTAGCTGAAAAGTCGTGAAGCTTGACAAGATTGCTGTGTAAGGCGAAACCCTGTTCAGAAACGAGCTCCTCGATACTGAGTTTGGAACAGACGTTGCAAAGAGACAAACCCATGTTGCAAAGATTGATTGATGTTTCGTGGTGGAAGGAAAGAGATGTAGAAACAGAGAATTACATACAACTACTGATATATCAAGCGTGAAAAGTGACGTTGATAACGTATCGTAAGCAGAAGCCTAGAGTGTCCATTTCTTCAAAGAAGATGGCGCAGTTAGGCGCTTTTTCTTAATAAGCCGCTGTAAAAAATGCCCGACGCTATTTTAGTACTGTTTAGCATTAAGGTGGACTGCATCAACCTAGTGCTTCGTGGTTAAAAGAAACATTAGACCAGCTATGTTGGTGAGTACCTGGTCTAGGATCGTGCTAATACTTTCTTCTACTCCCTTTCAAGTCTCGTTCTTCCTGATAACCTTAGGACATCATTTTAGATAGTGGCAGGGGCAATAATCGACTGACTTAGTATTAGTTTTAAAAATTCCTGACTGTATTAATATAACTTTGCTTCCCTTGACACTACTGGAGCAATCCCGTTGTACCATCGCCGTACAGGTCCCTACATGTTTCTGTCCGAACAACTACCCGAGTTATTGAGGGGTGGCTTTCTCTATCGTCCATACATGGATGGCATATACGCTCTCCCATCTAGAGCCTGTTTATAAGTGAAACATTAACGCCTACCATCAAAATTGAACATAGCTTCAACAGCTATGGAGAATAATCATCCCAGTCTGGTGACAATGGGCTCCAAGAAGAAATGGAACCATTCCATGTTCGATCGGTATTATTCCGGGTGCGCCATTCGTACATCTCAGATCTATCCACGATCCAAGATCCCCTCTTTTGTTTGTTTCCAATGTGATAAGGGGGCTTTGGATAGCTACCTCTGTATGGAATACGCATCGGGTGAAGACTTCCCTCCAGATCGTACCAAACGTGAATGAAATGGTGCCAGGGAAAGCCAGTCAATGTAGAACTTGTCATACCCTTATAGCTAGTCGCTTCAAACGCAAAAGTACACTCATCGAGTGGTTTGTCAAGCGCTTTGACGAAATCTTGGAGGCTCTGGAGTATAGTTACATATGATTCGCAGGGGGCATCTTCTTTCCAGTAGTATGATTTCTCGAATGACATGTAAAGCCTCCGGAGTGATGGAAATCGTTCCGGTGATAAGACATCTAGACCAGTTCTGAGATGATCCACGTCCAACGGATCTGGAATGGGTCGATGGGATTTATTGGCCTGGCGAATGTCGTCAAGTTTAAACTGGCTAGACGGTGCTAAATGAATGGACCATCTGATCTCGATATAAGTCATGTAAGCAAGCCTGTAAAATATTAAAGTGCCGTGAGTCAATATTCAAGTGCTATGTTTGCTGGACCGTGCCATGTTTCAACAGTCAGCCACGTGACAATATTCCTCTTGATAGCCTATAACTACTGTAAGCTTTAACAGGGAAAATGTCTCTGTTAGATTGAGTACACAGATATTGGTGTTTCTGGGCCCAAGTTACCGTCATTGCGTTGCAGCCGAAGTCGGGCTCCGGTATCACAACCCCTCTTAGTTACTCAATTGCCGGCTCAACGTTCAGGCAATGATCGACAGTCTCAGTCAATGCGCAAGGGACAATCGCGCCCGTTCTGCCGCTATGGCTTGTGATCGCCAGCTATCCGAGTTAGTGTCTGTCCACTGGAGCTAGACACTGGGGGAACAAAAAGATCGGGATCAAAATTGGTGGCTGATCAACTTTTAATGCAAGGATTCCGATTTGTTTCTCCACCAGCGGCTACTTAACTACCCAACCCCTCAACTTGTCCGTTACCTTGACTTCGACATTTCACCAATTTTGTAGCTTCCTACTCCTTGTAATTCCTACAATGACTCCTCGCAGGTCGAGTACGACCGGCCTCAAAGACGACGAAGAGTCAAGAGATGGAGAACCCCATGTCGTTGTGCCGCCAGACATAGATCACCGGATCAAACGCAAAGTCGGTCACCCACTCGATCCGAATCACTACCTACTGACAACCACTCTAGCTCGACCGTCGGGTGTTGCCAATAGTCTGCTGCCTCTATGTCCTGTCTTATCTCGACCGCGGTAACATAGGCAATGCCAAAACTGCCGGCGCCCAAGATTCTCTTGGTCTTAGCTCCTCTCAATGGTCTTGGGTTCTGAACGCCTTCTACATCGCGTACATTCTGTTCGAATGGACAACAATGTTTTGGAAGATTTTTCCCGCTCACATTTACGTATCATGTCTATGTATATGGTAAGTCTTGATTTTTCCGCCCTTCCCATTCTCTTGCTCACATGTCTTAGCTGGGGTACGGCTGCCATGTGCTCGGGTGCGGCGAACAACATGGCCGAATTAGTGGTTACACGCGTTTTTCTAGGCGTATTTGAGGCCACATTTGGTGCTGGAGCTCCGTATTTCTTGTCTTGTATCTATAAGCGAAGCGAGCTGGGACTTCGAATGTCTATCCTGTTGGGCATGTCGCCATTGGCAAACACTTTTGCTTCAAGTCTGGCATATGGAATAACTCATATTAAAGGATCTTTGGAGGCATGGCGTTGGCTATTCATCATAGGTACTTTATTCACACTTCGCTTCCGACAACGCTGACACTTGCTACAGAGGGTGCCCCGACAATACTTTTCGCCCCGGTGGTCTACTTCTTCCTCATCGACTCACCATCGACAGCCAAGTTCTTCAATGAAGACGAAAGAAAACTCGCTGTTCAACGATTACAACTTCAAGACAATACGTCGAAGGAAGCCGTCAGCTGGAAGCAGATTATGGCAGGAATGCTCGACTACAAGAATTACATCCATGCCATAATGCATTTCTGCTGTAACTTCTCTTTTGCTGCTTTGTCCAACTTTCTACCTACCATTGTAAAAAACATGGGCTACGATTCAATAACCGCGCAAGGTCTCACCGCTCCAGCCTACTTCGCCGCGTTCCTTTGTTGCATCGCAGCTGCTTTCTTCTCGGATAAGTATGGATGTCGTGGATATATCGTAGCATCATTTGCTGCGATGGGTACTATCGGCTATGGTATGCTTGCTGGTGTTCAGGACATGGACAAGACTGGCCCCAGATATGCCGGAGTATGGCTTGCTGCTTGTGGAATATTTCCTGCTCTCGCCATGAATATCACTTGGCTTCTGAATAATCAGGGAGGAGACTCAAAGAAGGGAGCTGGCCTTGCAATTTCACTAATCATTGGACAATGTTCATCTCTGATCAGTAGTACCGTGTTCCCGAAAGAAGATGCGTAAGTTGTCTATGACCAGTTCATTCTGTCGCTCCAACTAACATTTCGTCAGTCCGTTCTTTACTACAGGTTGCGCAATAGGTTGTGGAATGAGTGGACTTGTGGTTGTTCTGGCTCTGTTCATGCATTTCGCATTGAATAGGGAGAATAAGCGCAGAGACTCGCTGTACGGGTCGGTGGATGCGAACGCCGAGATTGATGTCTCGGAGCAGGGCGACAACAATCGGCAGTTCCGGTACATGACCTAGACTATAGTGAAGGCTTGTATAAAAATTGCACTGATTGGTTTAAAACCCACATGATATCAACTGTTTGTTATTACCTTGCTTGTATTCGAGTTGATATGTCTAAAGTCACCTCAATCATTCTCATCTTCGTGATTACCGGAGATAAGATTGGTGTTTTGTTGGTAAGTCCGCAGGGACAACCAATGGCGATGTTCCCTTGTCCAAGTCAGATCTGACGCTGCATGAAGTGGCGTCTTCGATCCGTTCTTAACAGCAAAGTCCGAAAACATGGGGAAGAAGATGTGTTGTCTCATTGGATACTGAGTCCTGATTGATGACTATAAGTGATGAAGGACCCCTCAAAGTTTGGCGACCAACTTATGAGATATCCAAAGCCTGTTCTCTCCGTCCACGTTGCATCATTTCAACTACCAGTCATGTCGACCCCGAGTCTGACCAATGCACAACAAGCCAGAGACTTTGTCCCGACCCAACATGATAAACCGTATCCAGCAATAGACCCTGGGAAATCAACTTTACCCAAAGGATACGTCGTCTGTATCATCGGAGCTGGAGGTGCGGCTGGTGCAGGACTAGCCAGATCATTCGCTACAGCTGGAGCATCAGGTATCATCCTCGCGGCACGGACACAAGCGACCTTGGAGAAAACATCTAAAGAAATCGATTCCATCAACAATTCGACAAAAGTTGTCTCAGTAATGTGTGACATCAGTTCAGAAGTCGATGTGGTCAAGATAGCCACCGCCGTGAAAGAACAATTCGACGGCAAGCTTGATGCAGTCATCGTCAATTGTGGATTTTCAGGTCCATTGTCTAAAGCTACAGTTATCGAAGAAGAGGTTGGCGATGTCCAAAAGGCTTTTGCTGTTCACTGTACAGGTACATGGCTTGCCGCTCATCACTTACTTCCCTTTCTCCTCCAACGCAAAGGCAGCTTCATCGTGATTAGTTCCATCTCCGCCCTAGGAATCAGTGGTTTTGGAACAACGTCCCACTACTGCGCAAGCAAACTTGCACAGGCGCGCATAGTCGAAATTCTTCATGCCCAATACGCCGACAAAGGTCTCTTTGTCGCCAGTGTACATCCTGGGGGCATGAAGAGTGAATTTTCACTTGCAGCGTCAAAAGACATTCAGCATTGTGAGTCGTCTGCTTGTTTTCAAGTGTGTAACTAATATTGTGCAGTGTTGAATGATAGCCCTGATCTTGTGGGCTCTTTCTGTGTGTGGCTGCTCAACTCTGATGGTATGCAGAGGCGTAAGGAAGCTTTGAATGGGCGATGGCTGTCTTGTAAATGGAATATTGGTGAGCTGGAAGATCGATATGATGCTATCCAACAGCGCGATTTACTCAGGTTCAGGATGGCTATTGCGTAGGAGTCTCTCGGAAACGGTGGCATCAATAATTGGTAGCTTAATTGAGCCTGACGACATTGTATTTGCCAGAAAATTCCATTGTCGGTATTATACCCAAAGCATGTATAACCACTCCCACACTCGAGAAAAGGATTAAAAGGTATCCAGTAGGAACAGCCTTCTCTCCTTGGTCTCCATCTTGGACAATGCCACAATCTCTGCTTTCTTCAGCGCAACGAACCATTCAACATACTCCCGACCTAAAATACGGATTGCCCAGTCCAAATCATTCTCGAGCTCTTTTACTGCCTCGTCGAGCGAAGCTGGAACGGGCTTTGTCAAACCCATCTTCTTTCTTTCCTCTTCCGAGTAGAACATGGTAAACTCTATACGCTTGTCAGTGAGGCTTCAGGAATACAGTCGTATAACTTACTAGTAGCCCCTTGGATTCCCAACGGCTTTGGGTCGAGCAGGGCACCAATGATTCCGGCAACCATGACATATGAGTTCGAGGTTGCATCGTTTATCCTGACCTCCCAGTGATTCTTGGTGACTCTTCTGACTGGCATGTCTCTATTATTATCACCCCACCCAACCAGCCCGCCAGTGCACATTTTACCGATGCCCACTCGTTCATAAGAGTCGATCTGTGCTAGTCCGAGCGCTGTGAGGGCTGGGATATGACTCAACAATCCGGCCATTGCTGTATCAGGATCCCAACTTTTGTCCTTGTTCGTGGACGCTGCAGAGATATGAATGTGCTGTCCGCTCTTTTGGCCTGTTTCTCCAGCAAATGGTGTTGGGTAGAATGTAGCCACCAGATCGGACTTGTACGCGATGTTCTTGATGACCTCCATGGTGTAAACATATGCATCGATAGCCTCAACGGGAGGGAGTGGCGAGAGTGCGACTTCATAGGCCGAGGCTCCATATTCTTTTACAGCTTGTTCAACCTCAATTCCCGCTCCGTCCAAGGCTGTGATTATTTCGTTAAGTAAAGGCCAGACCTTTGATCGAAGTAGCTTCGATGTATGTGAGACACCTGCGCTCCCTGGCTCTGCCGGATCTAGTGTTCCTGGTAGAAGAAGGCAAAACTCCAACTCCATACCGACCAAAAACTCCAGTCCATGGTGGACTTTGGTCTTTTCGACTAGAGTCTTCAGAATATGTCTGGCATCTGTATTCTGGAACTCGACGTGACCGAAACAGACAGCAGCATTGGTGTATCCGCGGGCGTTATGGTTCGCAACTTTCAGCGAGGAAACGTCAGGCCAGATCTTGCCAGAGTCTACGAAGAATGGCATCAATTTGGGAATGAACTCTGCGGTCGTGGTGACACATGTGTCGAGGGGCGCGCAGTTGAGATAGCCATTTGCATCGACAATCTTTTTGAACGTAGAGACGGGGACTAGTCTTGCTCTTAAAACGCCGCAGATATCAACCCATTGCAAAATGATGATTTTAACTGAGGGGTGTTTGCTCCAGAAGTCATTTCGGGCCTTTGAAGTAGATGAGCTAGTACGTCTGGAAAGCATATTGATGGTGCTGAAACAATAATACAATCAACAGAGAAGGATAAGAGAACTGGCAAGTGTTTGAGATGGGGCATTGGGGCTATGCTGCCTTTTATGCGCCCAAATAGTAGTCTATGCAATGTCTAGGAAGTCCTACCAGTGATGATCGCTGACCAAGCTAGTTCTAGGCATAGGATTGAGTCTCATCATTAAACATGTCTATCAAAGTAAGCGCTAAAATAATGTGGTCAGATTGGGTTCAGTTTTGATAGGAAGGTAAGAATGTTTGGTCAGACACCAAGTCCGAAAAGAGAAAGCGAAAAGAATATCCAATGGAAAGATGGCATCGAAAGAGGAAGGCTGTTATTATTCGACAAGTGAGCAAGCTGCATAATCACCATGTTGTATTAAATGAATCCTTTCTGCGAGAACGTTCTGAAGATAGATCGATATCCGGCATGTTCAAAGGAGCTGCTAGCCTACTTGCTGCTTGTTCTTTATAGTTCTCGTTTTCCGCCTACATCGAATTGACCATGAGATGTCTGATGATTGCCAAAAAAGGTGACTCCAGTGAGAAAATACATGTAGAAGTAGGCGTCAATACTCTTGTTATTTGTGGTTTTGCGGCTGTCAACATTGAACTGTGTATTGTGGAAAATATCCCAGTAGTCAATAGATCCGCTGCTACAAGCTCTTTTGAGAACCTGTATGAGACTTTCACTCTTTGCAACATATCAGCCCGACAAACCCTCCGTTGTTCACGGAACAGTTCCAGCGCAAGACCGTTAATTCCTTTGCAAATGATACATCGCTTCCATTGTGAAATTTAATATAGCTTCGATTCAGTTTGCTCAAGATACAATGATCCATGAAAAGCTTTGTTTCTTTTGCATCTTTGGGGTATCGCCGTCAAGAACACCTATGTTTTTAGATCGCTTGTGAGTAGCCACAAATATAAATACAAAGCTCTGTGCGTATTTATGAACAAAGAGGTGAATGAGTCAAATGAAATGTGCATAAAAAATAGTATTGACACATTGGATATCACACTTGGGTCAAGTGAACAGTAAAAAGACAAAGACCCCAACATGTGTTCAAAAACAATCGTATTTTTCCACTTTCACATGTTCTGGTAGAGTATAAATACCTTTCAGCCTACCAACATTGTTTATTTGAAGAACCACCACACTCATCAGTCTTACATCCAGTCTCACATTTCGCAACATCTTTCAGCGCTATCTCATAACAGACACCAGCCAGAAACCGTCAAGATGGATTCCTTTTCTGTTTCCGCTTCCTCTTCTCCCATCGAGGAAAAGCAGAGCTACTTCCCTTCCGCCAATGCTCCCGACTCTAGAATTCATATTCATGAATTCGGCAAGTATGGCACTTGCCAGTGCGCTGGTTGCACGGGGTGCAATGGTGACATCTATTGCATTTCTAGCCAGCAGTGCTACAGGTGCTACTGCAAGTGCGCAGTCTAAATGACTGAGCGCTTGTCGATATCGATTTCTGGAAGAACCCTTGCATGGCTGGTCCTGTGAGGTTCACTGTGTCGATACTGATCAAGTCCTTTGCTTTTCCCTTCTATCCTTTGAGATGGTGAGTGTTGTGCTAGGTAGTGATGTCACTGGATCTGAACGGTGACTGGTCACAAAAAGAATACATTTATTCCCCCATATATTTATCCACAACATCGTCAGTGAACGTCTGCCAACCCTTGAAGATTCCCGTAGCCGTGTGACCCATAATAATTAAGCATCTATGGTGGCTTAAGCCCTGTCCGTTGGTAGGGGGTGCTGCGGCATGCAAACTAATTAACTTTGTGGTCAACAAAGAGGCGGAGCCATGATGAGAGAGTGTCCATTGTTATGCAAGACCATTCAATGGAAATTAGGTCTCTCAAATGGTAGTTGATGCTGACTGACTACAGAAGCGGTGAGGGAAGAATTTCTCCTTTTGATGGCCCAGTTATTGTGGCTGATTGTGCTGCTCCGCCATGCTTACAGGGTCAGGGCCGAACCAGGATGAAGCCTGACCAGTTGTCGTGAGAATAATGCAAGAAAGAAAGTTAATCACTTGAATATTCGGTTAGCTATGCTTCAACCATGACAAAATCTCATCTTGTTATATAACTATTATTTGCAACATGTCTCATCAAGTGAATCACTCATCGTGATAGTTTGACCTCGGTGCTGGCAGTTTGCCAGCTAATCTTACTCGCTCCACTACAAGATAGTGGACTTACTGGGCTGACTGTCCGCTAAGAGGTAAGAGCTTCGGACAAAATACGGGTTACTGGGGTTTGTCTGACATGATGACACTCAGAAGGATGCGATGAGGCTGTGACACGACACGATATTTTAAGAATTAAACTGGGCAGCAGGAAGATTTCTGTTGTTAATATGAAGTGTTGTATCTTCGCTGATCGAGGGAAAAAACAGAGTTGTTTATCTTGTATATCTAAAAACTAGCATCAGATCGCTAAAGACTATTTTCTCATACCAGATCTGATTTTTATGATCAATACTATTAAACATGGCTTCTTCTCGCCCCGATTTGGCCCAGTACCCCACCGGTTTCACAATTCTCCGCATCTTCCAGGCCGTTCTCAGCATCATCACCATCGTGGTGACATCCTTTACAATCAACGCTATAGTCCTTCCAGCCAACTGTTTGTTAATCGTTGCTGTGCGTTCCGCATCTACGCGACTGTTGAAAATTATTAACACCTATTCTTACAGAGTTCGGCAACACTTCTGGTCTCACTATGGGGTGCTTTCGCCCATCTATCGTTCAGTCGCCTGTTCAGCTTCCGAGCAGCTTTTGCTCTTGATGGAGCCCTTGCTCTCCTCTGGGGCGCATCAATTGCTGTTTTGGGTGCTCAGACAGCCGTCATATGGATTCATGGCTCTGATTACTGCGAGACAAACAAATGTCCTGCCAACCTGATGGTTGTGAGCCGCTTCTACGCATATGTTTTTGCAATTTGTTTTGGGCTTGGCATTATTGGCTTGTGAGTTGGAATGCTGCTTTAATACACACACAAAACTAACATGTTTCAGAATATTTTCAATCGTGACTCTCATCTTTCATGGTGTGGCTAGTTGTCGCCAGCATAAGTACAACCAGATTGGCACGAATAAGGAGGCCAAGCCAATCGATATTGCTCCAAAGCATCCTCAATATTCGACTGCTTATCAGGGGGCGGCAGGATATCAGTCGTTAGCATAGTTTAGCGGAGTATGATTGAGTTTTACGTTGAATTGATACCCAAATGATTTGTTACTACGTGTCTTTCTACTTACTACGTTGCCAAGTTGTCTGTAGCGACGTGCTCAAGATTATCGAACGATTGACTTTCGGAAAGACGGGGGAATATTTCATCAAGAACGAGACCAATATTTTGACGTTCCTTCTTTTCCAATTCAAGCCAGTCAACAGCAGCCTCTTAGACCATCGTGACGTCTGGTAATTAGTCAGTCACCGAGTCGGCGATGTTCCACTTTTGTCGGCGACTTAAACGCGGGAGTTAAACAAGACCCCGATCGTGGTAAACATATCTAAAGTCTAATTTCCGGATGATGCGGACTTCGGTCACTAGAAATTGGAGGTTATACTTCTAGCGTGCTTACGAGATTGATATGCCGACGGTTTCATATATCTTGATATCCTTGTTAAAATATGTTGATCACCACTACTGTCAGAAAAGCGTTGCCTTGTTGCAGTAGCACGCTAGCACGATCTATCACAAGGCCTTTTAGTTCAAAAGCAACACAAAGTCAGAGAATCATTGACTCTACAACAATATCATCAAGAGTTAAGCTCTCTAGGCTTACATCGAATTTAACAACAAAGTCAAACCGCCCTTCTCTATCAAGAACACACCCAGCACAAAACACAACACCAACTCGCGCCTACTTTGCAACACACACAAGAATCATGTCCGAGCCAACCATTCATTCACTCTTTGAGACTGCCACAAGCACATGGCAATACATAGTTGCCGACCCCATCACCAAGCACGCAGTCATCATCGACCCTGTCCTAGACTACGATTCCGTCAAAATAGCAGTATCCACCGGTTCAGCCGATGCGATCATCAAGATTGTGAAAGACGAGGGATATCAAGTTGAAATTATACTTGAGACCCATGCTCATGCGGATCACTTGACTGCAGCATCATATATCCAGTCCGTCTTGGCTCGGAGCCAGAGCGTCAAGCCAGCTATCGGCATCGGAAGTCGTATCAAGCAAGTGCAGCACTTGTTTGGTGAGAAGTACGGCATCGCAAGTCGAGAATACGAGACGGCCTTTGATAAGCTCTGGGAAGATAATGATGAGTTTGCCATTGGTAACCTGACTGCTCGAACCGTTCATTTACCAGGACACACGCCCGATCACATGGGATATCAGATTGGCAGTAAGTCATGTTCGATTGTCATACTTTGCTGTTACTAACAACTTCCAGATAATGTCTTTGTCGGCGATTCGATTTTTAACGTCGACGTAGGTTCCGCCCGCGCAGACTTTCCCGGCGGCAGTGCCGAAGACATCTTCAAATCAGGTCGCAAACTACTCTCACTCCCCGACGACACCAAGATCTGGGTAGGCCATGACTACCCACCAGAAGGCCGAGACGCTCCGCTGCCTTTCGCTACTGTTGCGGAGCACAAGAAGAATAACAAGCATCTCAAGGATGGAACACAGGAGAATGAATTTGTTGAGATGAGAAGGAAGCGAGACGCGACGTTGGCGGCGCCGAGACTGATTCATCCTTCGTTGCAGGTCAACATTAGGGGTGGACAGTTACCTGCTCCGAGTACGTCGGGATCGCGCATGTTTCATCTTCCCTTGGTTACACCGACGTGGTAAATGGTGTTGTTCGTTTAATTGTCATGTCTTCTACGACCTCCGTACAATAAGATGTACTATCCACTCACTCTCTTTGACCTATTAAATAATTGTGTTGGGCGATATCTAGTTAGCTAGCTGTAATAAATTTTGCATGGATGGACCCAGTTTGGTTTTGGTATTGACCTTGTTAGTATGTGATATGCATGAGCCAAATATGGTTACTCCTGTGAGAATAATGTCTTGTACTAATAATGAAGTTATTCGCACGTGCTGTATTCTCCGGCCGGTAAATAAATCTGGTACAAGTCTAACACGCAAAGTTCTTTCGCCGATGGCATTCCTAAATAAACCTACTTCATTGTATAAGATCTATCTCTATTTATTAATCTAGGTAGCTATTCTTCAACTGTTCTGTATAAATATAAAAACAAATCTATTATGGAAAAAATGCTCTGAATAGCACACCAGCGCCAAACATCGATACAATCGTGATGAAAGAGCTCACTCCCATACTTGCCATGCCACTAATTCCATGCCCACTCGTACATCCACCAGCAATACGCGCCCCGAATGTCAAAAGGACTCCTCCAATGATGAGACTTGGCAAAGACTGCTCCTTGCTGGTAACCATAGCCTCCCGAATGGCAGGGACTTGAGTTATGGTCAACCAAGAACCCGCGACAACTCCGCCGGCGAACAAAATGCTCTCGGGGATTGACTTGAGTGTCTTCCCACTGACCAGGTCCCAAAAGGCACTTCCAAATTCTCCGTAAGCACCGCTCACACCAACTGGTCTTTTGGTGAAGAGGACAGAGGAGAGCTGTCCAACGCCGATAAGAAGACCGCCGACAACCGGATGCAGCAATGTCTCACTGCGCGGCGCTGTAACCAATATCGCAGCCAGGATACCAAGCAAGGTAATTTCGTACCCGATAAGCACTTTGTTCGCCGACCATCCGGTAATAAGCATGACAGTGTTATTCTCGGCGCGGCTCGTCGGCGGCTGCGGCTGGGACACCAAGGGCTTTATCTTGACCCAGGCGATCCCTGCAAGGAGAGAAGTGCATGCGAGCAACCGGCTGTGTCCGACACCAGCTGTGGCTTGGACGAGGACAGTTCCAGGGCATGCTCCGGTTAAGCTTATCCCCAGACCGAGTATAGCCCCTCCAATGAGGTTACCGTCGTAGGATCCGAGCCAGCCATGATTGGAAGGCAGTTTGATTGGTATTTTATTATCGGTTTTGTTGTTGTTGTAGCCTGCAAAGACGACGGCACTCGTGGCGGATGCAGTGAGAAAGGTGGCGAGCATGTGGAAGTTGGAGAGGCTGAACTGATCCCTGATGACTTGTGGGTTTGCGACGCCCGAGAGGCTAAGACCAGAGCCGAAAACAGCCCCTGTTAGTAGACTTGTCATGGTTGTATTTTTGCTGATGTGATTTGTTTGTCTGAATCTACGACCGAGTCTCAATAAACAGAACCAAGCTACTCTTAAGAAACAACAGAGACTATAAAACTCTAGTAAATTATTAATTCTCTTCTTCGCTGTCTAGACTTAATCAAATGTCCGCTTTTCTAACGCCAAGTGGGAACCATAACTGAACTCAAAATGCAGTTTCAATTCTTTAGTCCCCGATACCAACACCATTAAAGCCGGCACCATCAAGTCACCGATATCCACTATCCCCCGGATCCCAAGTGGAGAAGAGCCGGCTCGGTAGTCGGAGTCTAATTAATGTTTTGTGGTCAGGCATTTGATATGCAGGGTTATCATTCAGTTTCTGTGTCGGTCTGTAGATGAGAACGGCACTCGCTTTTACGCGCGTACTCCAATGCCGCTCTCACCGCTTCGCCGAGATCTGCATTGAACAATGGTCTGTCCAGTGCAAACACCGGGGAAAGTCGCTTCTCGCCGCTGAGGTTATCATGTCGCGTGCCAATTGTGTTCTCATCATCTGTGCTCGTTCTTCTGTGGTCGCCTTCAGTTGCTTCACCAAAGGAAGCAGTTATTGTAGGAACAGCTGCCCAACTTCCGAACGAGTAACCATCTTGTGTACTGCTTTTCCCAAACCCAACGGCTGCCAGAGCCCGTCGCGCCCAGCGATTGTGTAAACCGCCAAAGTGCCACTGTATCGTTGATGGACTCGCCCATCGATCCAGTGCATTTCGCACATCTACCAAGCCTTGTACGCTGGTGATGTCAATGTTGTTAATTGTCGAGCAGTCTATGACGATGGCCCGTAACACTGGTAGGTCGTTGTCCTGCTTGCACAACCCTGATGTGTCGCACCAAAGAGCCTCGCCCTTATCTTCTTTCTGCTCTTCATCGGGGCGTCTAGTATGTGTGTAGACGTAGTCTGTCAAATTCTTGAGATGTTGCGCTTGGTTGAGGTAGTTCAACCCTTCGGGGAAATGATAGATGAGAACACCACCATGGGGGCTTTCCACCAAAATATCTCTGTTAGAAGCATCGTTTCGGTCCAAACTCAGATAAACATCACGGATAGCTGACGTCTTGGGGTCGTCTGTGTTTTCTAACGACTCATCAGTCTGTTCAACCTCGACCTTGCCCAGGAACTCGCCTCTTGTCCGTGCGATGCGCACAAGTAGAAGCAGAAACGAGAGACCCGTGGTAGTGTAGATAGCAGGCTCAAGGCCAGTAAATACTGCCATGACAACGCCAACAACCCAGATCAAGCATTCAAATGGCGATAGACGCCAATACTTGCGGACTGTAGAAGGCGATGCGATGAGGTTGAAAACAGCATGAATGATCAGTCCGGCCAAAGCCGCTCTCGGAATAAAGTAAAAGACTCCAGTCAAAGCATAAAGTGCCAGGAGCAACATAAAAGCGCTGAAAAGTCCAGCCAGAGGTGTCCTGACACCCGCCTTGGAAAGTACCGCTGATGCACCGAAAGAACCAGTGCATGAGTAGCCGCCTAGGAACGGACCAAGGATGTTGGCTGTGCCTTGGGCCATAATCTCTTGTGATGGGACCACGTCATATCCAAGCTTCTTACCAAAGCTTTTGGCGATGGCGATGTGCTCAACGATAAGAATGACCAAGATGATGGGACTTTGAGGTAAGATGGCGCCGATGAGGTCTGTCTTGAGGGCTGGTGGTCCAGCATGGATAAACCCTGTTTTTGTTAGCGGATGATCGAAGTGGCGGGATGGAGGATCAACATACCTTGATTGATATGGCCAACAATTCTGAACTTGCTCTCCTTCTCGGAGAAGTTACGGTTGACGAGATAGCTGACGAGAGTGTAGAGCAGCATAGCAAAAGTGAGGCGCAAAGACGACATGATAGACCAGAGCTTCTTTCGAGCAGGTTGACGAGCCTCCAACTTTGTGAAAACATACTTTGCCAACTCCAGCAACACCAAACAGGTGATACCAATCGCAGCATCAAGTTGTGCGTCAGGCAGTTTTCGCATTGTCGATATGAGTACTCTGTACGGGTCGTCTCGTGTGTTGACTCCAGGAATACCCAAGAGAACTGGCAATTGGGTGCACATGATGATTATGCTGGCGGCCGTGATGAAAGCTGAGACCGGGATGTAGGGAATGACTTCGACTAGCCATCCAAGACGTAGGAGACCCAATGCAAATAGGATGATACCAGTCATGAATGATAATGTTTTGGCAATCTCGACGCTTGTGTAGGTATTGGGTCGCGCTTCGTGGACGTGGGTAACGATCTCACCGACGAGTAGTGAGCCGATGGCCGTTGTCTAAGAAAGTTCAAGTCAGCCACTACGTTAGCAAAGCGGTAAGGTCTACTTACTCCGATAACTATATCTTTTGAAGTACCGAAAAGCCAATATGTCGCTGCGCCAGCAAAAGAAGTATACAGTCCAAAGTCTGGCGGTAGCGTAGCTAAGAGTGCATATGCCATAGCTTGAGGAATAACGACGAGGCCAACAGTAAGACCAGCGATGCTATCACCCACAAGCCATCGCCAATTATACCTAGGCAGCCATCCAAAGCAAGGAAATAGAGACTTGAGATATCTTAATGATCCATCTGCTGTGGGGATACATTGCTTAAGCTCTTCGATAACCGTTGGCTCGGCTTCGAAGAACGGGTCCTCTATTGTCTGCTTCATCTTTCAATGCATGAGATTAAAAATAAAGATTCTGGGGAAAGAAGAAAGAATTGACTTTATTTTGTGGACCGACAAGGGAGAGTTTATACGAAAAATCCCATCATGATTAAGCTTAAGGGGGTAGAGGTCCGACAGCCGGCGCCGGCTGGACCCACGAGGCGGACGGGATGCTCGGCGGGTCGCGCTATCTTTGACAGTCGCCGATCGGTTGAGGAACCCGGACACGGCAGAAGTGGCACCGATAACCTCGACCGGTCAGAGAAGAAGCGGATATCATCGAGATCCGAATCACAAGTCTTTGTTGGTGTTGGTCGATTGGTCGGTCACTGGTACGAGTTACTGGTCACCGACTTTGAACAAGACACTCGCGGGCATCGGGCGGAAAGCGCACAGACAACATACCAGGTTGTTTGTTCTAGAATTATGATCGACCTCGGATGTCATTGGGAAATGTTGGGTATCAACACGCGTGTCATGATGCTGGTTCGGTAGAGAGTCCTCAAAAATGTAGATAGTCGGCAATTGAGTCAGTGGAGGTTATCTTGAATCCTCGGTCAGAGTACTTTATAATTATAGCACATACTCTTAACTCTAATGCAGAGTCTTCTGCCACTCTCCACCAGTATCGGTCCCTCGCTACGTGGTTGCAAAATTAAGCATAATTCCCCACGGGGTTGCCGACGAGATCTTATGGAATGTACCGCATCATCTTACCGGACACAATCCGCATCACAAAAGAGGCACAATTACAAAATGGCTAAACAGCTTATTACTTTATATACATTATCCTAACTAAATACATGCTGACGAGAACTCTCATCATCCCGAAAAGACTATGGCTGGCTGGTACAGTACTGAAAAAAAAAAAAAAAAAAAAAAAAAGACAAAGAGAAAACATTTCCAACGTTTAGGAATCAAGAATAGGACCATACGCCGGGATACCACGACTCTCCAGCCCATACACCACCTTGGCTGTGACGGATCTGTTGGAAATAATACAAACACACTCAGCGCCACTCTCCTTGTACGCCTGGTAAGCCAACTTCACCATATCCGGTCTACCCTTCGCGTCGGTGTCCCAAATAGTGGCATCTGGATCACAAGCCAAGATTGTGTCGAGGATACCCTGGCCATATGTCGACAGAGGGTTCTTGGTTGACCAGACTACCTTGCACGGGACGCGTCGTTCCATAATGACGGGCAAACAAGGTCCGATACCAGAGCCTGTGGCCACGAGAACAACCTTCTTGAACAAAGGAGCGATGGCAAGAACACCAGAGGCAGGTGTTCCTCGTGTCCAGATTGAAGTCGGGGGCTTCTCGATGATGCGCTTTGTCCAATCACCAGCCTTGGAGACAACAATCGAGAAACCCTTACCACTGGGCTCTGGAATGGCTGCAAAAGCGTGCCACTCTACCAACGGCCGATCGGTGATGCGAACACCTCGAGATGAACAAGGTGGAGGTGTGGAAAAGTCAAAGTGAAGACGAACAGCATGCTTGGACAAAGGCTCAGGCACGACTTTGACACGTCGAAGCCTTGTCCAGGGCAGAGCGATGCACAATGTGATGAGCGACAGCAGCCAAATCGTTGGACTCTGCGCCAGCGCAGGCCCCAGCGGTCCTGTCGTGGAAGCTGCCGTTGAGACAATAATGTGCGCCCACACCAGAGCCACAGAAGTCCATCCGACAAACCGATGCGTCCACTCGAACTGATCGTGCATCTTCATGCGGATCGACGGCCACGCCATACCAAGAATGAAGCAGAGGAAGCCTAGAATGATATACGTCAGAGCGAGAACGACTGACTTGATCTGTGCTGGGTGCTTCTCGGAGAGGAAATCGCGCGTGACGGAGATGGTGTACATGAACCACCATGCCGTGGCGGAGACGGCGCAGCCAGAATGCACTCCGCCGTTGTGGTAAACGCGGGCAAAGTGACGGCGGATGGAGAGCGGGAATGAGGTCGGGACGCGGGAACAGGTGAAGAAGATGGCGTTGACGACGTACTCTTGGCGGACGAGGACTGCGGCGAGGAGGTTCGAAGCAACTGCCGTGGCCACGTGTGCGGGCTTGGGATAATAATCGTTATCGCGACTGTTGACCAGAAGAATGATGAGAATCGTTAGGTTTGTGACAAAGATGAAGCCAAAGAGCTTGCGGTATGCTGAGAAGGCTGTGTGTCGCAGCCATCGCCATCCGTGGACGCCGTTCTTCTCAGGGAGAGGGAACTCTTCTTCGTTGTACTCATCCACCAACGGCTTGTCATCCTTCTCGAGATCTCGCATAACGTTGTTGTCTGTGCCAACAACTGTTCCATCAGTCGAACTCGTCATCGACATCATACGATCTCCAGAAGGCCACAAAGTCTGAGGTCTAGGCTTCGCAACGGTGAGACCTAGAGAGTCCATCAATGCGCCCTCAGTAGCAATCTTCATCAGAGCACGCTTGTCAACCTTTCCGTTGGGCGTGAGCTCAAGAACAGGCAGATGCTTCCAGACTGATGGGACGGCGTAGAATGGCTGCGACTTGCCGACGGCGGCTTTCAGCTGGTTCTCGTCGATCTGAACATCCGAAGAGTAAAATCCCCAGAGAGCGTTCTCAATCTTGAGAGCACAGCCCTTGATGACGCCGGGGGTGGTTTCGATGGATCGTGAGACACCGTCGAGTTCGACACGGAAACCTTGGATCTTGACTTGGTCGTCTTTGCGACCCAGGGGAAGAAGACTACCATCTTCGAGCCACTGAGCGAGATCGCCAGTGTTGAACATCATGGTTCTGTACAACGTTAGCTTGGATTGGAAGAGTCAAGTGTTTATCTTACCCGTCATTGGTAAACTTATCCAGCTTGTATCGTGTAGCTGTTAGTTCGGGAAGATTGATGTAACCCGCCGATACACCAGGACCACCCGCCCACATAACACCAGGCTGACCGACGGGAACAGGGTTCTCATTGTCATCCAAGATGTAAACGTTTGTGTTGGGGTTGGGCTTTCCAATAGACAGAGGAATACCGGGTTGGTGAAGATGGCATGTGTTGAGCATGCTGATCTCTGTAGGTCCGCAAACGTTCCAAAAGTTGATGTGAGGAGCCCACTTCTCAGCCAGAGCCAAGGGACAGGGCTCGCCACCGACGGCGATGGTGTCGACGTTGGGGAAGTCTTCGACGTTGGGCATATACTTGAGGACGACGGAGGGTGTGGCGATGATGGTGTCGCAGCGTTGGAGACATTCCGTCCAGGGCTGGAGACCGCTGCCTCGGATGTGGAGTGTGCCACCGTTCATCATGGTACCAAGAATCTCCCATGCGCCTGTTTCCATTGATTAGCCATGCTGTTATGTATGTTTGGTGAGATGAACTTACACATATCAAAGGCAACATTAAGCTGCTGTGCCACATTCCTTCCAGGTCGGATGCCAAGCTTGGAAGGCTCTGCCAAGAGGGTGTTGGTAACACCTCTGTGGCGCACATCAACACCCTTGGGTCGGCCGGTAGTGCCGGATGTGTAGATGACGTATGCGCCATCGTCAGTGTTGACCTCAACCATGGGATTTGATGGGTTTCCCATCGTCCAAAGAGGTGAAGTGGAGTCAAGATCAACGACGTTGACCATGTTTCGTCTATCATCCGGAACACTTCGGACAACCTTTTCGAAGAATTTGGGAAGGCACAGAACAACTGGAGCGTCAGAGTCGGCAATGTCAAAGCCTAGAGTATCATCTGTGACAATACCGCCATCCAATGGCACGTACTGTCCACCAGCCTTGAGGACAGCCATGATGAAGACCACCATCTCGATACATCGTGAGTAGACCAACACTACACGATCACCTATCCTCAAACCGTATGTGTGGATGAGCTCGTTGGCGAGCATATTCGCTCGTCGGTCGAGCTCGGCATATGTGATTGTGCTTCCATCGTAGTGTCGAACTGCTGTAAGGTCGGGATGCGCCTGCGCAACCGCCTCGAACGCGTGGTGTGCAACATCGTACGGGATGGGACACTCGACGCCCTTGCTGAACTTGTTGAACAATACTCTATCCGCCAGGGAGAGACTCTCGAGGGAGCTAAAAGAGAAAGAAGACATGGTGAATGGTCGGTATTAGGTATGAGGGGGAGTATTACAAGATCGACAGACACATCACACCACAAACATCGCGAGCAAACGTCTTTGGACAATGGGGAGAACCATTTAAGTAATAAACCCCAGACAACGGATCTATTCTTGCCACGGAGGGTGCCCGGGTTGGGGAAACGAGATTCATTGTCCGAACTGGAAAAATTACCGCTGTCCACTCCGTTCCGAGGCACTGTTTCGGTACAGGAAACTTCTTGTTGCATTCTGATGTTTCGTCGCTTGCGCAGAAGTGGACTCTGTCATCCCTGAGGTCGATTCGTACATCAACTGCCCTGCGCCACAGCCCTGAGAATAACTCATCGTATTAACCCTCTCTCTGTGTATTTACCTAGTGGGTATTAAAGAACAAGGTTGCATTAGTTAGATCTTTTGGAACGATATGCATAGACCTCCGTGTCTTGTCATGCCCCAAGAGGAAAACACAGCCGCCGACCTCAGCTAGTCTAGAACCTAGAAAGCCAGGGTTAGAAGCTGTCGTATCCCGCCAACCTTGGGAGTTTCTCCATCAGGGGGAATTGTCCAATCAGAAATCCCATTGATTGAATTTTTCTATCGTCCCAAAACGAGACGGAGTAAAAGAAGGGTTGCAGTTCCACTGCTGTCAGTCGAAAAGAAAGGAAACGGTTTAGCGTACCGTTCGGAGCGGATACTAGTGCAGGGGGTCCCTGAAACGATGCATGCCATCCATGTTTAACCAGGTTCGGGTACAAACGCTGTCAGTTGTGCTGTGTAGCTTTATGACGAGCTGCCATTTTGGTAGGAAACGCACTGATATGACTCAGGAAGTGGTAATCAAGCTGGCGTCACCAAAACGGCAAACAAAACCGTTGACATGAAAGGGATCGACCAACTCGCCTACCTCAAATGCCGAAACGACCGTTCCGCAACCTGTGACAGCGTCTCTCTCCACTTGGTTGAAACTCGACAGTTTTCCTTTTTATGCGGTCATGACAAAATCACGCGCTTCATGAGTGTATGGTTGAAGTTGAAGTTAAACATAAACTTGATCTCTTGTCTCAGAAACAAAACACTCTTGCATCATCATCACCATATTTCTTTTTTCTGACTCTTCAATACTATACTCCTGACATCACATCATACCAAGGTTATTTCACAATGGACAATCTTACAGACCTCAAGCTCTCGGTCAACGAGGAAACAGGCGTTGCAACCATCCAGTTCAACAGACCAGCAAAGCGCAATGCTTTTGCGCAAAAGACAATTGATGAGATGGTGACCACTTTGGCCTACCTCGACTCAGTGGATACTGTCCGCGCCGTTGTTCTGACTGGTGGACCAGAGGGCCATTTCTGCGGTAAGTTCCTGAAGATCAGCACCACTGTTGGAAAGCCGTTGCACCAGTGATCGAGATCAACGGTTGCTAACGGTCAACATTATAGCTGGAATGGATCTCAATGAGCTTGTTGAGCTTTCCACTTCCAAAGCTCATCAGATTGCCTTTCTCAAGGACCTCACAGATGCTCTTGATCGATTCACGAAGCCCATCATCGCTGCTGTTATAGGCTATGCGGTACGTAATTGCCTATCTGCCGCCTTGGCAAATGCTAATGAGATACGTATTATAGCTTGGCGGTGGTTTTGAGATTTCGCTTGCAGTAAGTCTTGATTCCTTCTCCATATGTGTACCTGTTATGCTTATCACCATCTGCAGTGCGACATCATCTACGCCGCCGAAGATGCCATGTTTGGTCTTCCCGAGGTAAAGATTGGAACGATCCCTGGAGCCGGGGGTACACAGCGCCTGGCTCGTGCTCTTGGCAAGCACAAGGTTAGTCCCTACACCCTCTTTATGTCTGGAATGGTGCATTGTCAGGCCACCTTGCATAACAATACTGCTCAATCGACATGTGATGATAACTAACTACCTCCTCATCTAGGCAATGGAATTCGTCCTCACCGGTGAACCTGCCAGCGGCGCAGAATTCGAGCGGCTTGGAGTGGTAACCAAGGTTTTCCCCAAGGCGGATGTGTTGTCTTCCGCAACAGCCCTTGCCGAAAAGATTGCAAGGCTCTCTGGTCCAGTCATCAAGACGGCGAAGCAAGCTGTGTTGACAGGTATGTTGATGTTGTGTCGTGGTTGTGTTGATCCATTGTCGCTAACTTGGTGGTTCCCTGTACAAAGTGGAAAACAGCACCCTGAGCGCTGGCATGACCCATGAAAAGGCCCTGTACTACTCGACTTTCGGCCTAAACGATTTCCAGGAGGGCATTCAATCATTCCTCCAGAAGAGAGCGCCTACATTCAAGCATTCTTGAAATTAGTCTATAGAGTACAGCATATAGTCCGTCAATGTATAATTGTTTTTTTCACCAAAAGCAAGCTGGCACACATGAATAAACAATATTATTAGCATCAATTAATTATTGAGTTTCGCCAAATCTCGGCCTTGAATTCTCCACGGTCTTTCTACGTGCTATAACACCGAGTCTATTATTATCCCGCCAAACTCTCTAGTGCAATGTCATTTTTCACCTTCCGCTCCCGTGGCTTAGTAGTCGATAGAGTTTTGGCAAGATTGAGTTTGCTACGTATAAGATTTTCCCTTTTCGCCGGACCGTGATCGACGATGGGACGGCGTGTCCTCTCATCCTGGTCAATCAACCGAAACCTTAAGGACCACCGTTGAAATCTGGTTTTTGTCACTGACAAAACAAAACTTGCCGCTTGGCATTTTCATCCCCCTTTACGCTGTAACCCTCCATGTCAGGGGTCCCTGACACTGCAATGCGACTATAACTGTGGGGGTCTTCTGTAACAAGAGTCCGGCATTTGGCGGCCAACTCCGCTTGTTGTTAGTGGTTGATTCAGATTAGCCTTGTAGGGAGAAGGGTTAACTTATCCACTTGATTCAAACACAGTCCCTGGGTACAACTCGGCTGAATGTCACCAGGAGAAGAAGCAATTCGCAAGACAGTACCTACTGCAGTTGGATAACCGAGGGCTGATGGACACTAGCTGACTAGTGACCGTTGGTAGCGCTGCCCAAGTTGCAGCTCGCGTATCAAGACATTCTGAAACAGCTGACCTGACAGAGGCGAATTCTAAATATTTTCGGTCAAGTCCCCTGTAGCCTTTCGTCATTTCTGTCGGAAATTATGAGCGGACAATTGATAATCCAACTCTAGCAACGAGCCCTGGTTCTTGTAACGTCCCAATTGGGTTCCGTTTGAACCCTGCCAGCATACCGTCCATTCATGCAATCAATCACCCGAGTGGGATGGTGGGATGCTGAATAACGGAAGAGGCAGGACCATGCAGAGTAGACTTGAATGAATGATTATTTGTTACCTCTTTGAGACGTTCCGATCCACGTTAGGCAATGAAAATGGATAGACTAAAGTCAAGGTGAGTCGTATTGACAACTCGGCGCGGGCCGACAATATTTACCCTGTAGCGTCTTTTCGCCGCTCTGGACCACGAGTGGGATACCGACCGTATTCTTTAAACCTTACGGGATATTGTTCTATCTCGATTCCATGTCCCACGCTAATACGAGAGTTTAGCGACGACTCGATACTACTATGTAAGCTTAAACAAACGTATGCTTCTATTCCCCATGTGGAAATGTGTGCTTCTACTGATCAATATACTAGAGAGTCCACATTATACAGGGCTGGTCACTACCGAAAAGCCTCACAAAGCAAAGTGAAAACCACAATGAAACGTAAAATATGACACTAAGATCAATTTGCTGGCCACTCAGGCGGGTTACTAAAAAAATAGGGACTTAAAGTCGTATAGACGAAATCATCAGTCCACTCTTAGGCCATACATATACTAAGAGTGATTTAAAATTTATATCAACCACTAAATCAATACCGGTTTTTATGTAACACACCTGCCACTATAGATACGGCAAAGTATGATCATCTGATAAGATGACAAATACAACCTCAACAGGACTGTATCCTCAGGGCGACGTTCGGATCCGCTGGGGACACGAACCATGGACTTGGATATGAGCCTCGATTATACGAGATCGATACGTTTAAATGTTACAACGTGGCGACCTGGTTACATAGTCGCTAAAATAAACGTCGTACGAGATGTCCATGTAATGGGCGGCAGCTGAGTGTCATATGGTTAGAGTATGATCAACCTGTAGACTCCACCAAAGAGGTCACGAAGACCCGGCTCAATGGTACTGTAAGGCCTTACAGTGGCTGAGAAGGACAAAGATGACGCAACAGCCGAGACTTCGGCGTGAGCGGGATGACTACAGTCACAATTTGTATCTACGTAAATTAGTTAATGCGAATCATGCTTACAATATCATGGCATGATCTAGTGGAGGCTGTACGATTTGGTAAATTTGTTTCTTGGTCAAGGGCATTGAATATAAGGTTAACCGATGCTCACAATAAGAACAGATGACGATGTGTGTGGACAGAACCCCGTGGGGTCGCATTGTGTTAGTCGCTTCTCTTGAGAGATTACCAACACACCGCCACATAATAGACATTATTACGTTGCAATTAGGATATTGGTAAGCATTGAGTCGTATTTTACGGGCTTAGGCAGGACGTCATGAACTGGATACTGAGTATAGTTCTGGAAATGCATCTTGTGCAAGCAGTAGGGTAGATACTTGAGTGTGAGACTTGCATTTCAATTTTTGGGATCTATCTAATAAATACAGAAATAAAACTAGACACACTACTAAACAGACTTTAAGTAGCTGATACAACATATGAGGTCATTTGATGTTCAAGAATAAGAGCTAAATGCTATGAAAGAGAAGAAAAATGATATCAGTACCATAATTCTGTACCGTAATTGCCAAGCCACGAGTTACTTCAAAAAACCTGCAACTTGAGTCTAATGTCATAAGCCCTAAGCATACGCCGCCATTCCAATCCAAGAAGCACGATTGCCCAAACCCTTCAAGTCAACAACCTTGGGACCAAGAGAAGGATCTTTGAGGTCAAAGATAGCGACAGCTGGAGCAGCCTCCAGAACATACAGCTTAGACCCAGAGATGATACCGTCAAAGTTTCCCATGCCCGGCTCGTACCCGGGAAGAACGCGGCTGATGGCCTTAGTCTTTGTGTTGACTGCGTTGATGTTGGCGCGACCAGCGTCGAGAAGATACACAGATCCAGTTTCAGAAGATCGGGCAGTCCAGCAGGTAGCCATCTGAGTCGTGATGTTGAGGACACTTTCAGTGGTTACCCTGAAGTCCTCGGAAACCGACACAAATGCAGCACCGTAGGCAGGCGTAGCCATTAGCGCGGAGTTGTCGTCGTAAAAGGCCATGGTAAAAGGGATGGGAAGATTCTCAGGTCTCGAGATAATAGCCTCCTCACTGACGATGCCGTTTTCGACCTTGTAGGCATAGACATAGCCATTTTGCATACCATCGCCTTTGATAACGACGAAAAGAGCTGTCTGGGAAGGGTTAAAGACAATGTTGGAGACAGTGTTGGCAGGTCCCATCACAGGGTTTGTCTGGCCCAAGACCGGCAGAGCCCTGAGACCACCAACTGGCTTGACACCTTCGCTGCCTGAAACGCTGAAACACTGGACACCAGGATTAGTTCCAGTGTTGGCGACACATGCGATTTTGTGCTTGCGCGAGTAAGCTACTGTGTTGGGAGTGGTGCCGGCAGTGTCCATGGGCTGTCCCATGAGTACAGGGTGGGTTGGGTCGTTTTCGGGAATGTTGAAAGCAGCTAGAGTGTTGGATCCGGCGTTGACGGTGAACAAAAGGTTTCCATCTACGATGACAGAACCTTGGGAGAATAGAGGGTCTAGTGATGAGTATTAGTACTGTTGTGATGTCGTTGACTCGGTGTCACTCACCGGCAGTGACGGAGCCATTGGCGTTGTTGCCAATCAAGCCATTGCCACCAGTCGAAGTCCTCACGGGCTCGCCCAACGATCCATCTCTAGCGATGCCGAAAGATACCACAGAGGCGCCATTGGGATCACTGTCGAGAAAGTATAGTGCTCCTTTGGAATATTCGGGCTTAGGCATAGCCGAAGCCCACGAGGCTGCAAGGACGAGGAGGGAGATGCTCTTCATGGTGTAGTAACGAAAGTAGATGCTGAAAGATTGGATGATTGGTAGTATGATGAGTTGGTTGAGGATGAAGTGGAAGTGTTTATGTTTCAACGGGTAAGCCTCCTCTTCTTAAATATCCTTGATAAAGGTCTGACAATGCTGCGATTGCCGTCATATCCAGCTTCATTCAAGCTAAAGCAGTGCTAATTTACCAAGAACATCTGAGCCTCTACGTAATCAACCAATTCGGCCGTATGAAGCGCTGAAGTTAGCATCGCCGCATGCCACCTAGAGAAACAATTCTATCATGGTTGGTTGCTTGATGAGCACGTTTCCTAATTAGGAATATCGTCGATTATTCAACTGTGAAACACAGACGTCAAGGCTCCACAGAAGTATAGCTGAGCCACGTAGCTGGGACTAGACGTAAGCTGACGGCGGACAGAGATTGAGCTAGTGACATGGCAGAGTGAGATTTGTTTGCACTTGACCGAAATAGGAAGTTTTGATTAGAAGCTGTCTTGAAACATTTTTGAAGACTAATTCTGAGCATTTATATTGGCAGAATCTCTTTATATACAATCATCCTACCACGGTCTAATTATCGAGAGCAACGCAATTGGTGGAAGTCAGACGCTGGGGCAATATTCATTCGCATGTATGCCTTGGAGCCTGTACAGCCACCAATTGATCGGGTACGCAGAACCATTTATATCAAAACTGATATGGAATTGTCAAAATAGAAACGACCTCTCCCGTTAGCACTTGTAATATTCCTGTGTAGCCTAGATAAAGTGTCGATGTGAGGGAGTGAAACCTCACCTCACCTCGTCATATCTCAATCGTGGGGCTGAGTAACAACGCTAGATTCCAACTGATTTAGACCAATCACGTGCAATGTGAGATTTCGTTCCCTTAACACAAGCCCACAAATAAGGCTGATTGTGTCTCGGCGTTCCTCTTCCGATCGTCCCCCTCTTACCTTGTTGCTGCTCCCCTTGAAGCCAACCAGCAGGAGGTCTCAACCCATGTCCGTCATCTCCAAAATCTCGACGCACGTCTAACATGCGCCTTATCAATGTCGAAACGCTGGAGTTAGAATCCTTCGTTGGGGACCTGGGCCGAGAAGTCCCAACATACGCCATCCTCTCACACGTATGGACGAATGAGGAAGTCTCGTACCAACAAATGACAGGCTCACTTCCCATTTCAGAAGACTCCAAAGGATATCGAAAAATCGTCGAGTTCTGCGCAAAAGCCAGGAATGAGGGATTTGAGCACGCCTGGGTTGACACTTGTTGCATAGACAAGACATCCAGCGCAGAACTATCCGAGGCTATCAACTCTATGTTTCTATGGTATCGAAAGTCAGATGCATGCTATGTGTATCTACAAGACGTACCGAGCACAGAAAACCCTGTGTCTAGAGGATCTCAATTTCGCCAGAGTCGTTGGTTTACACGGGGATGGACGCTACAAGAGTTACTTGCACCACATGAAGTGATATTCTTGGCCAGCGACTGGCGTGAGATTGGTACAAAAGCAACCCTCAGTGCTACAATCTCGGAAGTCACAAAGATTGATATTAAAACTCTGGTCGGACATACGTGGACTCACGTCAGCATTGCAATGATCATGTCATGGGCATCGATGCGAGAGACGACGAGACTTGAAGATCAAGCATATTCGCTGTTGGGTCTTTTCGATGTCAACATGCCTCTTATATATGGGGAAGGTCAAAAAGCGTTTTACAGACTTCAAGTCGAGATAATGAAGCTCTCAAATGACGACTCATTGTTTGCATGGTCGACAGAGCCACTCCAAGATAAAGGTTACTCCACCAGTGAGGGAACTTCTGCAAGGGGCTTCCGATTCCTTGGTCTATTAGCACCGTCTGTCTGCTGTTTTAGAGATTCACATGATATCGTTACGCCAAAAGACTTTCCAGACAGTCATTCACCATACGATATGGCAAAGCAGAACATCAGTCTATCAGCTGTACTGGTCAGGTTGTGTCCATTACCAGCCGACCACAAATACCTCAGTTGTGGGCTTGACGAGGTCGATGTGGTTGGAACAGTCAGGTTCTCGAAGAATGTTCACCCCGTGAAGGCCGTTGATCACGGCCTCGTCATCACACCGGCTAGACAAAACTCCAAGGGTTTGAAGGTGATGTGTCTGCTTGCCATACTACGCTGTTGGAACAAAGATGGATATATCGCAATTCCGATCAAGAAACTGTCTTCTGGCGGTTTTCAAAGAGTAGAGAATGGGTATCGATGCCGATGGTTCAGAGTTCGCTTGATGCCGTTACGATTATGTCTCAAAGAAGAAGATGAGAGATTGCATAACGAATCGGTATACAGATTGAAGCAGTTTGATGCCGAGAACAGAGAAAGAGGGCCTCCAGCGGATCCACCGGAGACGATATTGATCAAGGCATATGTTCCACTGGAGTCAGCATTTGGAGCTCCTCAATCAATACCAAAGGGTGGAGGTCCAAACCCAACATTGAGGTTCAGATCATTACCTATAGAACACACCAACTATGTTCTTAGCGAAGACTATCCAGTTAATTGTGTACTGCCTTTGTCAGAGTCGCGAGCTCACGCTACTATACTCGAGGGCTTTAACAATATCATCGACGCTGTCCCGATAACGTTCCTTGTTTTCAGAGACAATGAACCGAAAGAAAAACTACCACCTTTCCTCATCTACGTCAGAACTCGCACGGATAAGATACAAAATCCCAGTAGCATGGTAGGGTGTCTGGTAGGACCTCAAGTGGATCACTGGATCAAAGCACCCGAAACCCTTGACACTGATCCTATCGAGATCGATATCAAGCGATCATGCACAAGGATACTTCTCTCAGGTGACTTGTACCTGGTCTTTCGAGCACGACAAGGGATCGATCAAAGTTTAATACGTTACCTCAATGTTAGTATAGAAAAGGGGCTGGCCTGGGACACAGGGCCACAAAGTGATTCGTCCAAGATACCATTGAGCCCCGAAGAGTCTCTATCACGTCGCTTCACTAATATATCGTTATAATATGACAAAGAGTAATTTAAAAACATTTTACTACCTATATTACAGCTACCTGAACCTCGCTATTATGTATACAAGACTATGAAACATACTCCAGCCCTGAAGTGATATCACCCCATTTGGCACCAGCCATGTCCGAAAAGTAATTAGACTTGGGACTCCACAAGCCCGTACCACCCTTGGGAAACACTGAGCCAGCGTTCTTCAGATACGTCGAAGAAAGACTCATCATCGGTTTCACGGGCATACCCTCTGATGAAGTCAGACGCGGAATCACAGCAACAGCCTTTGTTTGCTCCATCTTGCGCAGAATACGCACACACAATCGAGCGCTGACGTCGGCACCTAAAGTCCACGATGCATTCTCGTATCCCGTCATGAAAAGTAAGTTGGGCACATCCTCAAGCATGGCAGCCTTCCAGGCAAACTTATCAGCCACGTTGAACTCACTGCCATCCATACTGAACTTGATGCCACCCCCAAAGCGTACCTTGAGACCTGTCGCTGTCACGATCAAATCAGGATGCAACACATCTCCAGACTCGAGCTCAATGCTCTTCTCCGTGACGGTCTTGATTGTATCCGTCACCACATCTGCCTTTCCAGAACGAATAGCAGCGAAGAAATCGCCATCCAACGACGCACAGAAGCGCTGCTCCCATGGGTTGTAGCGGGGCTTGAAGTGAGGGTCCCACTTGACGTTCGGAGGGAGTTGCTTGATGGTGACGTGCTTGATGATCTTCTTCGCTAGTCCGGGGCAGGACTTGCACATGATTGTGGTGAGATAGCTCCTGACTAACCACAAAAGACGGTTGATGAAGAGGGCGATACTGGCGGGGAGAATGGTGAAGAGAAGGCGTGTGAAGAAGCTGCTAGAAGGAAGAGGGAAAATGTAACTGGGACTTCTCTGAAGCATAGTCACCCGCTTGACTTTGTCTGCCACAGACGGGACGATTGTGACGGCTGTGGCACCGCTTCCGATGACTACGACGTTCTTGTTGGTGTAGTCGTAGTCTTCAGGCCAGAACTGAGGGTGGATAACTTTGCCTTGAAACCTCTCAATTCCAGGAATGACAGCCTGCAAAGGTGTCTGGTAGTCGTAGTAACCTGTTCCAAGAAGCAGGAACTTAGCTTGAAAAGCGGTAGGCTTCTCGTCGCCGTTTCGGAACACCTCGAGATTCCATTTCTTGTCGCTAGTAGACCAGTTGGCGGTCTTGACGGAATGGTTGTAACAGATGTGATGATCAATGCCGGCCGAGCGAGCTGATTCGATCATGTAATCCTTGATCTCATCGCCCGGGGCTAAAGAGTCATTGCGTTTCCAGGGACTCCAGGGGAAGCCAAATGTGAAAATGTCAGAGTCTGATCGGATACCAGGGTACTTGAACAGATCCCATGTACCGCCGATAGAGTCTCGACCTTCAATGATGGCGTAGGTGAGATTTGAGGGCCCTTCTGTTTGAAGACGGTATGCTGCGTTGATGCCAGAAATACCAGCGCCGATGATGATAACATCAAAGGACTTTGTGTTGTTTGTGTGTTGCTCCATGGTTATGATTGTGTTTCTAGTGTATCAATCTTGCTGATCTCAAACTTATTTCGCAACGCGATTAGACCGTTATAAACGAAATCTGCCAGAATACGACTGATCAGGAAGTTCTAGCGACCCAAGTAAAACCTCGGCACTTTGCCTCAGCTCCCCCCACCATACCTCGAATGGATAGCTTGGTAGAAGCATAGCTTCCGAACTACCGAGACGGACTCGGGACCCGCGCAACGATCTTCATCGCTTGCCTCTGAACCCATGCAATGACGTTGTTGTCCGTGAGGGCACACGGGCCTGACGGGTTCCGCGGGCACGGAAACGTAGATCGCAAGCTAAACTGCATAGAGAAGACACGACGTTTAGAGTTGAGTCAACGGGCACACAATGCGGGGCAATAGGAGCCCCCCCGTGCAGATCCGAATATCATTTTGGGAGAAACAAATGGATTTGTTTGCGAAACTAGCAGGGAAGTTTGTCGTTGAGAAGGACTAGTGTGTCTGTGACTGACTCAAAGTGGGTGCATCGGGTATAACCATCACGCGACTGCGTTGTCAAAGCTGCATACTATGTAGCTAAAATCCGTTTTTGGCGGGGTACATGGCCTCAAAGATTCTTATTCAAAAAGCATGTGAAATTGGTAAATTACGTAGTTTGATCGTCCTTTGTTGGGACGCCAAGATTGTTCCTCCAGCCCATCTTCTCATGCCCATGTTCGTTGATCAGAGCTCCCTCGGGCTATAGCTCTGGAGCCTCAACCCCGCATTCACATTCAAAAATCCTCTAGCATTCTCAGCTGCTTTCTTTGCCTCGGCACCGAACCCCATAGTGTCTCCTAGCAGCAGAATGTCATGAGGACACCCTTCAGACACGTCCAAGTGGATGTTCCAACCATGCTTCTCGTAGCGTTGGCAGAAGTTCTTGATATCCTCGCATAGGACTTCGCCTCCTCCTGCGTTGACGTATACTGGAAGTGACTCTTCGAGTTTGAATGGGTTGCGTAGAGGTGAAAGATATGGTCCTGCAGGATCGGTGATTCCATAGCCAGAGACAGTAGCTGCACCCCAACGGGCAAAGTACATGTTCAGATAATCGGTCTTGTAATTGGGTGACTGCTTGACATCCTGCTCCAAAGCACCGGCGATGTCGACCCAAGGTGACCAAAGAGCCATGGCCCTCGGGAATGGAATGTCGTCGTCTTTTCCGTGCTCTTGAATGTATCGTACCAATGCGAGAGCAAGATTGGCTCCTGCTGAGTCGCCTGACAGAATAATCTGGCTTGCTGGAATTCCCTTACTCTTAATCAGATCGAGATACGCTGTGAGAGCATCCTGGAGAGGCGCTGGAAATTGTCCGTTGTTGCTACTCGAGAGACGGTACTGCGGAGTGCAAACATGACTGCAACCCATACGTCTCACAAGCGTCTTTGCCAGAAATCCAGTATCTTCATCCCGACCATTCCCAATAACATAACCTCCACCGTGGAAGTGCAGTGTTACAACCATATTGGAGTTGACCAGCCCCGCAGGTGGAGGTCGGGCTGGCGTCCAAGTCATTCCCAGTTGTGCTGGCCGTACGACATAATCCGAAAGAATTCCTCTGTAGAGTTTGGGCGATCGTGGAGAGACTACTTCGAATCGGTTCTTCTCCCGTTTTGGATCGAGTCTCAATCGGTCTCCGTACTTGGTGAGTGACCAGTAGAGAAGTACGAGACGGATGAGCCGGACGCGAACAGCTTGGTTGAGGGACCATTTTCGTGAGGGTCGGAGATATGGGATGAGGCAGAGGGTGATGTCGAAGAGGAAGTGTGAGAGCAGCCACGGTGTTATCAGCGCTGCATAGACGTAACCGAAGCACAATTTGACAGAGTCTATAAGCGCCATCTTGAGCGTAGAGTATTTCTTGGTAGAAGCGGTACGTCCAGTGTCAGTGCGATGAAGAGAAAATTGGCGAAAGGTTGCCGAAAACAGGGAGGGCGAGCTGGTCTTTATGTATTCAGCTGGTGCAGATTAACATTTAGACTTCACATTTTAACTACAAGTTATGCATTCTATAGTGACCCAATTACCGAGGATATCAATTCAGCAAGGATATTTTATTCACAATATCTACTCATCACTTGGCCAAGTTCCTCCTCGAAGCATTGTACTTCTCACTACAAACACAGATTACTGCTAAGCTGTCTTTCCAATCATATCGCGAAGAATCTCCTGTATCCAAGTAGGCCAGCCTCTAATTCCCGAGATACCAGAGGCAGACTTGGGAACAATAATCTGACCGCCGCGCTTGCGTTTAATCTGCGCGATGACTTCATTGGCGATATCATCGGGAGTCAAAAACTTGACTCCTCCGCGCTCTAATTTATCCACAAACCCTTCAACGAGGGGTGTTCTGACAAAGTTGGGATGAACAACAGTTGTCAAAACGTTGGGAGACTTGTAGAAATGCTTGAGCTCACTTGCGAGAGACTCGTGGAAAGACAAGGCGCCAGCTTTTGTCGCGGAGTAATCAGCGCCTGTGGGCAAGGCGACGAAAGACGCGATACTTGCCACTGTGATGATATGACCCTTGTCAAGTTGGATCATTCGAGGGAGGAATTGCTGAGTCGTGTACCACAAGGACATGAGATTGACGCCCATAATCTTGCGAAGAAAAGATTCTGTCATCTTTAGAATCGGCATCGGAGATGTGATGCCAGCATTGTTGATGAGAATAGTCGGATGCCCTAGTTCGCGTCTCACGGCGTCAGCCGCTTCCGCCACAGATTCGACAGTGGTTATGTCACAGCGATAAAAGTTAACGCGCGCATTACCCTGCAATTCCTTGGGCAGATCCTGGACATCAAATACAGCGACTCGTATTCCCATCCCAGTCAACTTCTGTACCATGCTCAAGCCGATACCGCTGGAGCCGCCAGTGACGACGGCGATTTCATTTGTCCAGGACCAATTCGAGGCGGGTCTGATACGCCAAGAATTGTGAGCCATCACATTGAGAACCTTGTTGATGGTACGCAAGATGCTCAAACTAGTCCAGATGAGGAGAACCTTGTTGACGGTTTGAAGGTCTAGGGTAGCTGAGATTTGAGGTGGCAGTCGAGCAGCGATTGAAGATAGTGCATTGTTGGCGAGTTCTGGTGCGTAGATTGATGTGAGAAGCAGTGGACAGGATAGAACAGGTGAGAGGACGAAGTTGTTCAGACTCTGGATGTAGCCCAGGACGGGGGAGTAGAGAAGGGACGACATGATAATAAACCTGAAACAAAGAGTAGGACTTAAAAACTTGGGTCCAATTTAGTTTAGTTACCGTAGCAGTCCAGAATTCTATCCTACCGCGACTGCCGGGGATCTTATACGATGACTTCCTTCATATTTGAAGCCCCATATGTCCATCCTTAGCATGTCACACATAGAGTCCTTGAAGTCGATCACGATATTATAGCCTCGGCTCACTACAGAGTCCCAACAAGAACCAAACTGCCTATCGCAAGCTTGACCGTAACAAGCTACCGTGCAGATCGTGTTTATCCCCCGGCAGTTGAGGCCCCGTCTGGACTCTTCAAGCCCTGCCAGACCCCGCTGATAACCCTGTTTCTCGACATCCATGCCCTGTCACCTCATTTGGAGCTAGAGACTCATAGCTTGGTGTCCGTGCCAAATCAACGGGCACTGTCCGCCCTGCTTTTCCGCAGTGGACACTCGACGAGGCTCTCTTTCCCCATCCTACTCTAGACATAGTTATCCCAAATCACTCAACTCCCAAGCCTTTCTGAGATCGTTTCCACAATTCGTGCTCTAGTGACCATGGTTTTCCCAGGACGATTCAGCTCAGGATGTTTGCGATGCAGGCAGCGCAAAGTCAAGGTGCGTAACTAATGCCACGCTGTTTCACCAAGAGTGCCTGTCTGATGTTGATGATAATGATAGTGCGATGAGGGGAAACCCACGTGTCGACGATGCTACAACTATGGCAAACCCTGCCTTGGATACACCGACGAGTTTCAATTCCGACATTCTGCTCAAAAGCCGAAGATGCCGAATACATCGACCACTACAACAACTGCAAAAACAACAAATGCGACGTCGCTTGTTGTCACAGCGAATCCGCGGACGCCCGAGAAAACTAAGGACAAAGCGCCCGCAAAGGCCACCAAGCGAATCCCTGATCCTTCAACCCGCAAAAGAGCTCTGGCGATCATTCGTCAACCGGTACAGTCTTACGATGACATGTCGCTGTGCTATTTCGTCCGTCGCTTTGTATCACCAGATGAAGGCGACGGGTTCCCAGGCCACTTCAGCTTCCTCCCGAGTCTCTTTAACCATCACAAAGATGGCGGATTGGTCGAGACAGCGACTCTCAGTGTAGCGCAGCTGGCTGCGTTCAATCATCTGGGTAACGAAGAGCTTCGGACGCGATCTTTGAGGAACTACGGGCGGGTGATCAAGGGATTACAGCAGAGTATACAGTCTGATGCCCAGGCGCTTGACGATAGTGTCATTGCGACAATCTTGCTGCTGTGCACGTACAAGGTGAGCATCTCATTCATAAGTAACAGATCCCAAGCCTAACTTGAGTAGGACTTCAGTGGTGAAGGATTGGGAGATCCCAATGAACATGCATCAGGTTTGTTTTACTTGTTAGAGAGACGAGGACCAAGTCAAATCGGTACGAGACGAGGAGCAGAGCTATTTCTACTTGCTCTGTTGCGCCTGGTAAGTTGCCCGAACCCCATACATGAACCTGTCCTAATTGAAGCGCGCAGCAAATCTACTCCTTCCTACACAGCGATGATACATACACCGACCCTGGAGCCATTGCCACAGTGATTGGTATCTTTGACCCGCTTCTCCGCGCTCTAGCAATGATGTCTAGGACACTATCCCTGCGTCATCGTTTGTTCCAATTTGTACAGTCCGAGTCATTTCAACAAGGCGGCAGTCCATCCGCTTCGTCTGAAGACAGTAAAAGCGCCGAGGAAGAAAGGCTCCTACTGCAAGAATGCTTTGACATGCTGGACAGCTTCCACGCGTGGGACTGTGAGGCTGCGACATACTGGCAGAATACCTTCGAAGGCCGCGGTGTCCCCACCATGCTTGGAGAAATGGGTGCTGGTAAAATGCACTACGACGCCGAGACAGCTTGCATCATAATCCTCGTCCGCTCAGCGCGTCTCATTCTACTGCAGAGCATGCTCCTCTACCAGACAACTCTCCAGCTAGAAGAGGAAGAGCAAGAAGATGAGTCCAGTAGCTACCAGGCCATGTGGGCGCAATGCGTCCCCGTCCTGGAGTGTGACGTGCGTAAATGTGTCGACGACATGCTCGCCAGCGTGCCGTATGCACTCGGTGACATTGACTCCAACGGTATGCCCTCGAGTATGATGTACGACGGCGCTGCTGCCATCATGATAGTGCATTCGATCAGGCTTGTCACGCACTGCGTTTACACTACGCCTGCGCAAGCGGAGAGAGCAGGTATCATATTAACGAGGTTGAACTCTGCGATCGGTATCAGGTCTGCTGTTGGATGGTTGGCGGAGGATGCCTGCGAGCTGGAAGGTACGAACAAACTCTGGGCGGCTTCACCGAAGTTGTTGGAGTCTAAACTGTTGGAATGTCGACAGGATGGTTTGGGAGTGTCTCCGGATCCGACTTTGCTTTCTTCTTGATGCGGGCGTCATGTTTGTATGGGTAAGAAACACTATGTATTTTAATATTCAGTAGCATTCTTTTTCAAGTCTCTGTTCACTTATCTCGCCTACACCTATCGTTGTAGCTTTCACTTCTGCTTTCGTGACGCGGGCAAAGCCTTGATCACAAGATCATCCCTCTTCCAAAGAAACATCAATGCTGGAAAGATTGGTCCACCAATCAGTACCAACAACACCACCCTGAAAACTGTTACCATAACATTGGGAGCCTTTTGCGCGACGGAGAGCTGGTAGCCAGACCAGACTATCATGGAAAGACAGGTGCAGTAAACGTCCCATCGCAAGAACGAGACCACAACCTCTCGGGACTGCATGACTGAGACAGATGGCTCCAAGAGAGCCAATGTCGGTGGGTTCGCGATTGACGTAAGAGCAAGTATGTGGTGCCCGGATACAGGTTGAACTTGGCCAATGTAGGACGCGAAAATGGTTCCCATCACGAAGAGGTGAACACCCATAGTCAGCCCTGTAATGAACAGATATGCTCGGTCGAGGGCTTTCCTGCACCGCCTCACGTCAATGTACGCGTTCTTCTTGGGTTTGGTTCCCTGGAAGCCGTTGAATAGATGTGAGATGTACTGAAGCGCAGACTGGTACAACGGAAAAGGCTGCCAGAGCGCGACAGCAATGAACTTTGCCTCCCGCGAGATGTCAAAGACTAGCGGCAGACAAAGACCAATGCTCGGCACAACGTATGATATAATTGTAGCAGCGGGCAAGAAGCTGAGATCGGTCGGGTCGGCGAGGAGGTTTGCCTGTTGGGGAGTCGAGGGCGAGAGGAGGAGTTGGATTGTGAGGTAGATCGGTGCGATGATGGTAATGGTGACAGCTTGGAACACTATCCCGAATGTTCCAGTCCTAGAAACAGTGTTAGTTACCGCTAGTCTCGAGAACAATTCAATTGTTACGTACCAGCTCAAAATTGTGCCTTTGTTCCCAAATCTCAAGCCCTCGAGGGCTATGATGTACCAAGCGCCACCAAATTGAGCAGCCAAGTAGACAAAAGCAATCAAGGCTTCGAGATCCATTCCTTTGATGTCAGGATTCTTTTGCAGACCTTGAGAGAAAAACTCGAGTAGAAGATTCATTGCTGCATCAACACTCTCTATACCTGTGATGGATCTTGATATTGAGTCCGTCATGTTGAGAATACACGCTTCTGCACCAGTGTTGCAGACACGTAATATATCAAAGAAGCCATGTGAATGTGACGTGAACATACTGGCGTACCCTCCAAGAAGGGCACAACCGAGGATGAGGCTGACAATGACGAAGGGAGCCATCGTAACTAAAGGTTTGATGATGGTTGCAGATCGAGGTTAGAGTGTCGACAAACGAGCGATCTTGACATGCCCGTGACCTTAATAAGCTCGCTCGCCCAATATTTCAACCCCGAGAGTCTACTTCTCGGAGAATAGAAAATGTGCGGACTTTTCCCATCGACAGATCTGTTAGTCGTCCCAATGATTCATCCCAGCTCCGTCTAATTTCGGATTAGGTTGCGAAAAAGAAGGTTCCATCATGACAAACTAGCAAATTATATCGGAAAGAAGATGAAAGCATGATAAATCGAAAAGAGAAAACACATGTGAAGATGCCAAAAAGTGTTGAGAGAGAAAACAACACCACGAAGAGGTTTAACCTGCGAGCTAACAGACAAGGAAAACTATCCACGTGCCTCCGCATCGTAAACCAAGCCCTCTCTTCCTCATGCCATCAAAAGTGTCAATCAATCTCAGCTCGCATGCTAAGCCCGATTGGGGCCCCCTTGCGACCCTGCATCGCGTTAAGACGCTGCCGATCCCACGAAGGACTTGCTACTTTGAGTCTAGCTGAGCGGCAGCTGTCAGTTAATGGAAACTGGCGATGGCTTCGCGCCCACTAACAGACCCTGCGTTTAACTAAAAGCGTACTAAGTGTAGTGGTACCGAGTTTGAGATCCCAGATGGAGTATGACGCTGATGGGTGGGAACATGTGTTTTCCACATGGTATAATAATTGCGGCCCAATTCGTTGGTTCTTTTAAACAAGCGAAGGGGCCGGCATCTTTAACCAAATTGAGTATATCTAGAGTTGACTGACATACGGGATACATGAACCGTCACAATAATTCCAAAAGAAGAAACAATCAGAAGCTTCACCGTCTATCTGGTCAACGTTGATACCAACCACCGTCAACATGGCCGTCATGTCCAAGCTTCTAAACTTTCCGAGTCTTACCCTCGCAGCCTGCATCGAGGGTTTCTTTGCCATCAAGTTATTTCCGAATTATTACAGCACTCAGAGTCACTTGGCGGCTGTAGTTACCATATTGCTAATCAACTATGCGTTTGGAGTCGTCTTTTGGGCGGTCTTGTACCCGCGCTTATTCAGCCCACTTCGACGTATTCCTGGACCAAAGGTAGGGTTGACTTCAACGACTATGAGACGTCGTAAGACTGACTAACTCATTCGATAGGCGTATCTAAGTGCCGCTCACCATTCTCTCGTCGTCAAGGGAAGACCGTCTGGCGACCTATTTCTCGACCTAGCAAAGGAATATCCCGGAAAGGATGTCATCATGCTCAATTCCTTTCGCAACCAGTTATGCATCATGAATCCTCAGCTTCTAGCAGACCTCTTAGTTCACAACTGCTACGACTTTGCCAAGCCGAAACGAATCAGCGGTTTCTTGCGTCACGTTCTTGGAGACGGTCTCATCATAGTCGAAGGTGAACAGCACAAATTTCTACGAAAGAATTCGACACCAGCCTTTCACTTCCGTCACATCAAGGAGCTGTATCCCATGATGTGGACCAAGAGTGAGACACTTACCAAGGCGATTGCTCAGGATATCACAGCATCCAGATCACCAGTCGTTGAGCTGAATGGTTGGGCTAGCAAGGTGACCTTGGACATTATCGGCATTGCTGGTCTGGGTCGCAAGTTCGATGCTGTTGAGAAGAAGATAGATCCGCTGGCCGACATCTACGAACAGCTACTCGAACCAGACCGAGAGAAACTCATCTTTGCCATGTTGTCCTTGGCTATAGGACTGCCTATCATTCGAATGATCCCGTGGAAGATGAATGATCTATTCAACTACTTGACCGGGTCGTTGAATGACCTGTGTTACCCGATGATCAAGGAGAAGAAGGCCGCCATCATCGAGAAGGGAGATGACCACTTTGATGTCTTGTCGCTTCTGATCAAGTCAAACAACTTTTCGGACGAGGCTTTGAAGGATCAGCTATTGACATTCCTGGCAGCTGGGTAAATCGACACTTGTTACACTATGGCATATGTATCTAACAGTTTACAGACATGAGACCACTGCATCAGCACTCACATGGGCTTGCTACCTACTCACCCAGTATCCCGACATCCAGTCCAAGCTCAGAGACGAGGTTAGAGATTCATTGCCCGCTGACGTCGACTGCAACACACCAGACCTCGCCAGCATTCTCGAGCAAATGCCCTACCTCAACGGCGTCATGCACGAAACGCTACGTCTCTACCCAACCGTTCCTCTCACCATGCGTTCAGCTCTACGCGACACACGCATCGGCGACCAATACATTCCAGAAGGCACCGATGTCATCGTATCGATCTGGTACATCAACCGCGCCCCGGAGATCTGGGGTCCCGACGCAGCAGAGTTTCGACCCGAGCGATGGATGACAGAGGATGGAAAGCCCAACCAGAACGGAGGAGCAAGCAGCAATTACAACTTCCTTACCTTTCTACACGGACCGCGAAGCTGTATCGGTCAAGGCTTCGCAAAGGCTGAGATGCGATGTTTGCTGGCCAACATGGTCAAGTCCTTTGAGTGGACTCTAGCGATGGACAACAAGCTTGTTCTACCGAGGGGAGTTATTACCATCAAGCCAGAGAATGGCATGTATCTGAACATGAAGACTATTTGAGATGACTTTATGAGAAAGGAAGGCGGTAATATTATTTGTAAATAGTTAGCGAGTCAATTGTTGCGTTGTAAAGATAGTTGCTTTTTTTGCTTGTTTCCCCTCACATTGATCAAATGAACACTTGATGAGATACTGGGAATGTTACCTTCCGCTTTTACCCTCTTTTGTCTCTCCGAAATGATGCTTCGTGATTAATGCCAAGAGACTTTTGTCAATGTCCAATTGGTTGGTATGTTGTAAGCGATGCGCTCCAATGGAGAATTGATACAGCATGACTCGGCGAGAAAGCCGCTGCTACCATCAACAACATCGAATTTGCCAGTCAGCCATGACTACACCGGAACTCAGAATTGCCAGCAATCAGAGGTTTTTTATTGCCATCTATCTCGTATTATGTCTGTTTGATCTGTACTATCTACCAATGGGCTAAATGAGCCCCAGGAGATAAATGTCAGATGAGCCATATCCTGGCTTGTCTTACCCCGGACCTGCATCGATCTACCACTTTGTCCTGTATATCCGTAGGCCGAGGCAATTAAGAGCTTGGCCACATCGGCCAACTCTTGTTCTTTTCCCAAAAGGGTGGTTAAAGACAGACATCAAGTATCTAACTGTTGGACCATCCGGGGTAGTTTCTCAGCTGCACTGGACAGTCATGGTCCCCTATTGCCGGTCAACAACAACCTTTGTCAAATCTAGACAGTTCTACTCTTCTTCAAATCATACCACTAACAGTGTAATCTCTCCTTGGGTGGTAACCGGCTATGATCTTGCGATCAGCCTGATATAGACTGGGTTGTAATATTGGAAACTCAAGCGTACTCATACAATCCATCGCCACCGGACAGCAAATTGAATCTCCATACATCCAAATGTAACTCAAATTGGTCTCGATCAAATAAGGTTGTGAAGGTTTGAACGATCAGTTAATATCCGGGGTAAAGGCCACGTTCCACGCCAATCGGCTAAAAGCAATCCCTGCATCGCCATCAAGGCTTTACCTTTTGAGCATCAGCTTGTCTGTCTAGTCCAGAGTAAGCCACAAACAATTACACAAAACCTCAATATCGGAACTCTTTTTCTTCTAAATCAGCTCAAATTCTCTTATTAACCGCTTCATCAGCCGATTGAAGACCCATATTTGCGGGGGGCAGTTCAGATTCAGATGTTACTTACTCTTTGAGGTTACAGCGTGCATCTTGGCGATGCTCCGACATTTCCTCAATGGGCGTTGCTCGGAACTTGGTACTCCGCATACAGAGCTTCCAGTTGCAAATTACCGGGAAAACGCGCCGTAAACACGATTGGTCTGGGTAAAACAATCGTCAATATGGACAAGGGTCTTGAGATATAGTCGGGCTTCGAGGCGATCATCAAGAGCGATGCTACTTAGCTATATAAGACTTCAATAGCCTCTTCAGGGTTGGAGTCTTTTGTTGATCGATCAGCACCTCCTGCCATCAAATCACTTGAGACAGTCAACATGCACTTCCTAGGACTCATCGTTGCTTTCGCCCCTGCGGCTCTTGCCCAGTCTGCTATCTGGGGACAGTGTAAGTACAAACACAGGTCGAAATGTCTAACCAAACACTAATGGCTCTTTAGGTGGTGGTACCGGCTGGTCTGGCTCCACGACTTGCCAGTCTGGCTTGAAGTGTGAGAAGATCAACGACTTCTACTACCAGTGTATTCCTGGAAGTGACAACGGCGGCGGCACGCCTTCTCCTGGTAATGGCAACGCTGATGCCACTGGTCTTGACGCCAAGATCAGGGCCAAGGGCAAGATCTACTTCGGTACTGAGATCGACCACTACCATCTCAGCAACAACCCTCTTATCAACATCGTCAAGAAGGACTTTGGTCAGGTCACCAACGAGAACAGTATGAAGTGGGATGCCATTGAGCGTAAGTACTAATAATCCAGGCGACTCATAGTAGTTGACTAACTCTCTTTAAGCTTCTCGCGGCCAGTTCACCTTCAGCAACGCCGACAAGGTCGTCGACTTTGCCCAGGCCAATGGCAAGAAGATCCGTGGCCACACTCTCCTGTGGCACTCTCAGCTTCCCCAGTGGGTCAAGAACATCCGTGACCGCGCCACCATGACCTCTGTCATCGAGAACCACGTCAAGACCATGGTCACCCGCTACAAGGGCAAGATCCTCCACTGGGACGTTGTCAACGAGATCTTCGCTGAGGACGGAAACATGCGAAACAGCGAGTTCTACCAGGTCCTCGGCGAGGACTTTGTCGGTATTGCTTTCCGCGCTGCCCGCGCCGCCGACCCAGCTGCCAAGCTCTACATCAACGACTACAACCTCGACATCGCCAACTACGCCAAGGTTACCCGCGGAATGGTTGATCACGTCAACAAGTGGGTGTCTCAGGGTATTCCCATCGACGGCATCGGTTCCCAGGCTCATCTTGCCAAGCCTGGTGGCTGGAACCCCGCCTCTGGTTTCCCTGCTGCTCTCAAGGTCCTCGCTGGTGCCAACGTCAAGGAGGTTGCCATTACCGAGCTTGACATTGATGGAGCTGCTGCCAATGACTACGTCACCGTTGTCAACTCTTGTCTCACAACCTCCAAGTGTGTTGGTATCACCGTCTGGGGTGTTTCTGACAAGGACTCGTGGCGATCAGAGTCTAGCCCTCTCCTCTTCGACCGCAACTACCAGCCCAAGGCTGCTTACACCGCTGTGAGCAACGCCCTCAACTAAGGGATCGATGTGCTGTTGTGAAAGTTGGAGATTAGGATGAGCGAGAATGCATGACTATCATGATTTGATCAGGTTTGGGGATAAGCTTGGATGATGGGGCAAAGCCAAAGGTCTAGGCGATTGTATATATTTTCTTCACACATGAACATATTGAATGAGAGAACATAACGTCGAACACTGCTTGTTTAATGAAACTCGATCTTTTGACACTGTGATGTTTCATCTGATGTCTTTACCTTATGAAACATGGCATATGTTTCAAACAACAAGCGTCAACTCGGTTTAGATCAGATCAAACATATCGGAGAATTGTATCACACATTATTTGACTAAACACTAAGCTTGTAGGCACTGCTTCGAACCTCAAAATGAATGTACAGAGACATGAGGTAAGGAGAGTAACAGATATGAACCGTCACGTGAACCATTAACTTGAGCCGTTGAGCATCAGTGCGTAGTCTACTTGGTACAACAAGCTAACCTTATGGATGTCTCGGGTCCATGAGCTCCGAGATTTGATGTGATGTACATGCCGTGGACTACCCTAGAGCCCAGATTCTTTTTTGTAACACTGCCTATTGTTGATTTGATCTTGTGATACTTACATCAGTAGATGAGTCACTCACTGTACAGTAGGGTAGGTTGCCCGAAGAGATCCTCATAGTGTTGATACGTCTGTGCCGCGATAGTCGCCTCCTGCAAGCCATTCCATCGGGTCTGTGGTGTACCACACTGCACGTCAAGTACAAAACGGACTAGCAGTAAAAAATTATGCAAACCATCACTCACCACGTCATCAATCTGTATCTACTATCTTGTCAGTAAAACCCTCATCGATCAACCTTCCTCTTTGATCTGCCTGACCCAAGTTAGGCCAGCCCAACTCCCATGCCATTCCTGTTTCTGTCATCTCGGCTTCTAACCCCACAATCGGTAGATCGTGCATGTGATACAACTAACGCGTAAACTACTGAAAGTGCGGGGTGCATTAGTCCCCGAGTGAATAGCTTGCGAGCATTGCATCTGCGAAGTTGGAGGACCCCCAAACTGACTGACTGACTGACTTGACTCGGATCGTCACACAGTGTCTTGGTCTAGTGCGCTTTGGCCTGTTTCCCAAACCAGGACCACTTTCCGACCTGACGAGACGACGTCGACCAAGATCGCCATCCGTCCTCGTGGAATCTAAAGTAGGATCGACGAACAGGAAACATCTGTGTGCTCGGATACGATAGTGGATGTGATTCAGAGTTTGGTCAAGACCACCGGTCGGAACAAAATAAATGGACGTTCTTTATCGCCATCAGCCTCAACAACAAACACACTCGTCATAATAACTTTTTACACAAGCGCTTTGGACATCACAGTACTCTATATTCATCATTCAGCAATCTATCTCACAATGTCTATCTCATCGGAGCCAGGCACACGCGGTAACCTCACCGCCGAGCAGAACCACAGTCTGCAAGAAGCTTGGGTACACCTCCTTCGTCTCTGTGGAAACCAGACAATTTGTCAGGATGTTCCCGAGAAAACAAACGATTTCTTGCAGCATCTGAACAACAAGTCTCCAGAGAACTTCAGTCGGAGTTTGTGGGAAGCCTTTTTGGCTGACCATCCCGACACTACACTTCTCCGATTCCTTCGCGCCAGAGACTTTGATGTTGTAAAGGCTGTCGACATGTTTGTGTCCTCCATCAATTGGCGAGAAGAGCGACAAGTCCAGAAGACTATCATCGGAGGTGGCGAAGCGGTCGGTTTGAAGACCTCGCTTACACCTGATGAACAGGCTTTCATGGCGCAATACCGCTCTGGCAAGAGTTATGTCAGAGGCACAGACAAAGACAACCAGCCTGTCTACGTTATCCGTGTTCGACTCCACGATCCCCATAAGCAGACCACCGAAGCTATGGAGACGTACGTCCTGCACAATATCGAGACTCTCAGAATGATGGCTCGAGCACCCAACGACAAGGTCTGCCTTATTTTTGACCTGTCCGGTTTCGGCCTTCGCAACATGGATTTCCACGTGGTCAAGTTCCTGATCGACGTCCTCGAGACGCGATATCCAGAAACTCTAGGAGTCGTACTCGTTCACAACGCGCCGTTTGTATTCTGGGGTATGTAATCCATTCTAACTTCACTGACAGAACTCTATTCTGACTCATTTACAGGTGTTTGGACCGTTATCAAGCACTGGTTAGACCCCGTCGTCGCTTCCAAGGTCCATTTCACAAGCGGAGCCAAGGGTCTTCTCAAGTTCATACCTAAGAATAACTTGCAAAAGTCCTATGGCGGTGACGACCCCTGGGAGTACAAATACGTCAGCCCAGTTCCTAGCGAGAACGAGAGGATGCAGTCAGAGGAGAAGAAGACCAAGATACAGATAGAGCGAGAGGAGTTGATTGATCAGTTCAATCGATTAACTACAGAATGGATCACGTTGAACAGTGGCACGGAAGCCGGAGAAGAGACGAGCGTTAGACGAGATGAGTTGGCTGAGTTGCTTCAGCTTAACTACTGGAAGCTGGATCCGTATATTAGATCTAGTACTTATTACCACCGCGTAGGAGCCGTTAACAGGGCGGGAGGAGTAGACTTCAAGGCTGCACGTTAGTTTGTAACGGCCACAAGCTCCTTTCATTATCGAGATGTCCATGTCTCACACGATGATTTCAATTCAATATCAATCTTTTCTTGTCCAATGACAGTTTCCCTCATTAAAAGTGCCCGACCACCTCGTTGTGAACAAACTCAATTCTTCCACCCTGTAAACTTTCCACGGGTCGCCCTATGTAACGGACAAACGTCCCGTCGCGCACTGACAAGTGGCGCATATCACAGCCATCACAGTTGCATCTTGATCATCGTCCAAGCACAAAACAAACAAGAACTTCCCTGTAGGTCAGGCGCGGGTCATACCGACTTGGCATGGGCACCTTGTAGCGATGCAACCTTCTCGAGGTGCCCAAAGCGCAATAGTTTGCGAGATGCAGGGGGGCATTCGGTGCTTCGCTTACAAAAGGGGAAACGATCGTCTCGACGGATCCATAGTCCAATTTCCCAGTCTGGGGGTTAAGGACGACGCTAACGTATCCGTACTGTAGACTACAGATAGATAGCTCAAGAGTGCATCTCTAAAAAGCAAAAAAGCGTCTCTGATGAGTGGCTAAGATAAAGAGAGCCTGCCAACAATCCTGGGCGACTATCTCCCTGAGGTTACCTTTTTCAAGCAAAACAAGAGGTGCCGAACCAGTTTCTTTCGCTTGCTTGCAATTAACTCTAAGATATTGCAAACAAGATGAGGTTCTTCAAGATTTTCCTCGCGACTCTTGCGTCGTTCAGTCTTGCTGCTCCCGAAGCGCCAAGGACTGTCTCTTCGCCTGAACTATCGGGTGAATTGGTTCAGCTATTGGAGAAGCACAATCTCGCCCTTGTTCCTCGCTCTGAACTCACGGATGCACTCAAAGAGCTAAACACACTGCTCAAGAGCAACGCCTTTCCTCGCGCGCCCGTTCTCATCAGACGACAAAACAGCACAACGGGCGGCGGCTCAAAATCCGGTTCTGGCTCCAATTCCGATTCTGATTCAGACGACTCAGATTCTGATGATGGGGGCTCGAGAATTGCCGCCATTCCTGGACTCGACGGTCTCGGAGATCTGGGGTCTGGTCTCAAGGGATTGACAGATGCCCTGGGCGATGTCAAGGATCTCTTCAAAGCTCTGGGTGACCTGCTGTCGCCCGAGTTCCTCCAAGCCTTCCATGATGCCATGGTCTATCTCGCAGCAACTCTCAAGCCTCCCGCGCCAAACCAAGTCAGAAACCTTCTTGCCAAGGCAGGACCACTTCTGGACCTGGTCGGCGAACTCAACCTCAAAGATCTCGTCGATGAAATCAAGGGCGTTAACATTGCTGGCATCGTGTCAAAGGTGCTCAAGCTTCTCACCGATGACAACCTCAAGAACATTGAGGGTCTTCTCACCAACGGCGCTACACTCTTGACTCCTCAATTCGTCAAGGAGACCAAGACACTCATTGGCGACGTTTCGCCTCTTCTTGATGAGCTTTCTCCTCTCCTCAAGAAGCTTACCGATCTCGACATCGCAGGCATTCTTCAAGCTTTGGACCCTCTTCTCAAGAAAGAGGCTATCCAGGGCATTGTCACTCTTCTCAAGAACGCCAGCAATCTCTTGACAGCCAAGACTGTCGATGAGATTCAAGATCTTCTTGGTGAAGTCAGTCCCATCATCAAGGACATCGCGCCGCTCCTGGAACAGCTTACCAAGCTCAACCTTGAACAAGTCCTCAAGGCGGTACAGCCGCTTCTCAAGGACGACTCCATCAAGGGTATCTTGAGTCTACTCAAGAACGCCGAGAGCCTCTTGACGCCCAAGTTTGTGGACCAGACTCAGGATCTCATTGGAGCTGCATCGCCTTTGATCGATAAGCTCGGTGATGTTGATCTCAAGGGCGTACTTGATGCACTGAGCCCCATTCTGAAGAAGGAGGCCATCCAAGGACTCGTTGGACTGCTCAACAATGCAGAGGACTTATTGTCCAAGGAGACCGTGAAGAGCATCAAGACCCTCCTCAATGAAGCTTCTCCACTGATCGAGAAACTGTCTGATGTTGATCTCAAGGGTGTGCTGGACGCTTTGAGCCCCATCCTGAAGAAGGAGGCTATTCAAGGTCTTGTTGGTCTTTTGAACAACGCCGAGGATTTGCTGTCCAAGGAGACTGTCAAGAGTATCAAGACTCTCTTGTCTCAAGCATCACCCCTCATTGATAAGCTTGCGGATATCGATCTGAAGGGTGTACTTGATGCCCTTAGCCCCATCCTCAAGAAGGAAGCGATCCAAGGTCTTGTCGGACTCCTCGGCAATGCTGAAGACCTTCTCTCCAAGGAAACAGTCAAGAGCATCAAGACTCTTCTGACAAGCGCGTCACCATTGATTGACAAGCTATCGGATCTCGACTTGAAGGGCATCCTAGACGCCTTGAGTCCTATCCTGAAGAAGGACGCTATCCAGGGTCTCGTCGGCTTGCTCAACAATGCAGAAGACCTTCTTTCCAAAGAAACCGTCAAGAACATCAAGACGCTTCTTACTAGCGCTGGTCCTCTTATCAACAGCCTTGGAAAGATTGATCTCGCCGGTGTTCTTGACTCCCTTCGACCTCTTTTGACAAAGGAGTCTATGAAGGGCATCATCGGCCTGTTGGGCAATGCTGAGGACCTTTTGACAAAGGACTTTGTTTCAGACACCAAGAAACTCATCTCCAACGCCAGTCCGCTATTGACTAGCTTGGGTAAGCTTGATCTCAAGAGTCTGATTGACGCGATCGCACCGCTCCTTACCAAGGACTCGGTCAAGGGACTGGTCAGTCTTCTTGGCAATGCCGAGAATTTGCTCACCAAGGATTTCGTGTCTCAGACCAAGTCTTTGATCTCGAAGGCGTCACCTCTACTTGACAGTCTTGATGATGCCGACCTGAAGGGTCTGCTCGATCAAGTTGGTCCACTTCTCAAGGAGGTTAGCAAGCTCAAGCTAGAGGACATCCTCAGTGCAGTGCAACCTCTTCTGACGAAGAACTCCATCAACGGCATCATTGGTCTTCTGAACAATGCCGAGAATCTCCTGACTAAGGATTTCGTGTCACAGACGAAGCTCTTAATTGCCAAGGCCGCGCCTCTACTGAGCAGCTTAGACAAGGCCGATCTCGCGAGCTTGCTTGATCAGGTTGGCCCGCTACTGAAGCAAGTAGGCAAGTTGAAGTTGGATGAACTTTTGAGTGCCGTCCAACCCTTACTCACGAAGAATTCCATCAACGGCATCATTGGTCTTTTGAATAACGCTGAGAATCTCCTCACCAAAGACTTTGTCTCACAGACGAAGCTCTTGATCGCCAAGGCTGCGCCTCTGCTGAACAGCTTGGACAAGGCTGATTTGGCAAGCTTGCTCGACCAAGTCGGGCCGCTCTTGAAGCAGGTCGGCAAGTTGAAGTTGGACGAGCTTCTGAGTGCTGTGCAGCCCTTGCTCACCAAGGACTCCATCAAGGGCATTATCGGATTGCTCGACAATGCGGAGAACTTGCTTACCAAGGACTTTGTATCTCAAACAAAGGGCCTTATCTCCAAGGCTTCGCCACTCCTCACTAGCCTTTCCAAGCTGAACCTTGAGGACCTCCTTGATCAAGTTGGCCCGCTCTTGAAGATGCTTGGCAAGCTTGATCTCGAGGGTTTGCTGAGCGCCGTGGCACCACTCCTCACCAAGGATTCTGTCAAGGGTATAGTCGGACTGTTAGACAATGCTGAAGGGTTGTTGACCAAGAAGTTCGTCAACGAAACCCAGACGCTCATCACTGGTGCTGTTCCCTTGATCTCATCATTGAGTGAACTTGACCTTCCTGATCTGATCGATCAAGTGTCGCCTTTGCTCAAGGAGATTGGTAAGATCGATCTTGCCAAGCTTGTCAAGCAACTGTCGCCATTACTGGATGAGATCAGTAGCCTGGACATCAAGGGCTTATTTGACGCCATCGCACCTCTGCTCTCACCAAAGGGCATCAAAGGCATCATGGAGCTTCTCGGAAACGCTGAAGATCTCCTCACGCCCAAGTTCGTCAACCAGACACAAACACTCATTGGTGACGCAGTTCCGCTGGTTTCAGCTCTGGGCGACATTGATCTCAAGAAGCTCATCAAGCAACTTTCACCTTTGCTTGAAGCGCTCGGCGAGATTGACTTTGGCGACCTTATCAAGAAGGTGAAGCCTCTTTTGAATGCGCTCATGAAGATTGATCTTGCCAAGCTGGTTGGCAAGATCATGCCACTGCTGGACTCCCTGGATGACATTGATCTTGCGGGATTGATCGATGCCCTCAAGCCTTTGTTAACGCCCAAGTCAGTCAAGGGTATTGTTGGTTTGGTCGATAATGCTGAGGATCTTCTCACCAGCAAATTCGTCAACCAGACGCATACACTTATCTCGGGCGCTGTACCACTGATTGAGGTGCTGAACAAGGTAGACTTGGAGAGTTTGTTCGAGATCATTGAACCTATTCTGGAAGAGCTGGATGGTCTTGATCTCTCTGGTCTTGTGGACGCGGTGAAGCCTTTGCTCAATGCGCTCAAGAAGATTGACATAAAGGGCATTATTGACCAAATCATGCCGTTCCTTACACCCAAGACAGTCAAGGGATTGTTGTCACTGGTAGGAAATGCAGAGAGCCTGCTGAGCAAGGCGTTTGTGAACCAAGTATCGGAACTGATTGGAGATGCGACACCGGTAAGTGAATGGATTTGTGTTTTACTGATTGACATTTTGCTAACATCTATTCCAGCTCGTTGCGACTGTTGCAGACTTGGTTCATGCTATTTTGAAGGAACTTATGGGTCGGACGTAATGAGGGATATGGTAATTGATGACTTTAATGGTCAATTTAGTTTATGTATCTATTTAATGATTTTGTATATTGGAAGTGAAGGATACCCAATAATATCTACTTTGATTGCTATTGCTGAAGGCGTGTTTTGATCTTGATGCTGTTGTTGAACATGACTTGAATGCGGGCTGTCTGCTATAGTGAGTGTCTCAAGATTACAGGTAACAATTAGGTGATGCCCTGTTACCACTGCCCTGTAATTCTTCGCTGAGCGTCTTTGAACGTAACCTGAACAAGAACCCTTGCAACTGGGCTGGGCTTGGCCACGGTCCAGACCTTTTCCTTGCTTGTTCCTCTCATTCAACGGGTAATTCCAGGCCTGTTCCGCTAACCCTTGAACATTACCGAGTCATGTCACACAGTGCAGCCGTTATCTTTGACCGTTCGGCTGTCTGATCACACAGACCTTATGGATCAACGTGACATTCATTTACTTGACACTTGATGACATTCATGATATCCAGGAACGCATCGCAAACTAAGCTGTTTGAGTGCACACCCAAAGTCAATTCTCTGCACACACTTTAATTCAGCTCTACCAAAGCAGAAAGTGAGGGGGAAAAGGGTGTGGTCATGCGTCTTCCTCCCAGTTCCGTCCATCACTTCTCAGAAGGTAATGATCAGCGCTCTCGTATTGAATGCTAGCGCCTTGACCCCGCTGAAGATCAGAATTTGGCTGCCGTTGCGAGCCAGGATGGCCCTGTTTGGAAAATCGCTAGCGCAATGACCCTGGTATAACATTTCCATGCTTCTGTGTGTCTGTGCTGTGGGATCAAGTCGAACTAATCTGGGCCCCAAGTCAGTCAATACGTTCCTCCCGACCGACTCTGCTACTCTTTCTTGAGGCCGTTGGTGATAGTTGCAAGTTTAGCCATCACTACTGTCGCTAAGACTCGGTTCACTCCAAAATGGCTTCAGCACAGGAACCCAAGGCTGGTACAGCGCCCGCGACAAAGGACAAGACCATTACTCCAGACGCGCCGGCTGAAGACGCGCAGAGTGACAATGCTGCCTCTGACGACCATGTCCGCGACGAAAAGGTTGCGCCGGGACCGACTAAATGGCACAAGGTAAAGATGCATCTCTTCAAGTTCAAGTGGTGGTATTTACTCGGTATCGCTGTCCTCCTTGCCATCTTACTCCCACTGCTGTAAGTCAATCACACCCAAATTTGGCATCATATCTAACCCAACAGCTTCACCGTCATCATTCCTGCAATCGTCCAAAACATCCTCAACGGCCAAAAACTACCCATCCAAGGCGGCGCTCTGCAAGTCATCTCGCCAGACTATGTCCAGATGAGTATCAACACGTCGCTGAAAACGCCATTAGCTGCGACTCTGAAGCCTGTCGATTTGGACCTGTACAACAAGGAGACGCATCCCATGGCCTCGTTTCTAAAGCTCAGGCTCCCAAACCTCCATCTCAACCACAAGACGGAGGTCTCTATCGTGAACCAGACGATGGAGGTCACGGACCACAAGGAACTTCTGGCATGGTTCAACGAGTTCTTTGATAAGCCCAAAGTCGAGCTGTCGCTGGAGGGCAAGCCTGAGATTCACCTTGGATCCTTGAAGTACCATCGCAGCCTGAAAAAGACAATCGAGATCCCTTCTCTCACTTACCTCGCTGGATTTGCCCTCAACGATTTGGAATTCGATCTCAAGTCGAACCGTACGACCAAGTACAACATGAAGGGCAATCTGAACATCCCCAACTCTGGTGTTCTCCGCCTCGGACTTGGAAACTTGACCTTCAACGTCATGACCGGCGAGACAAGAGTCGGTCTTATCAACATCTATGACTTGCAACTCTGGCCGGGCAACAACACTATCCCATTCGAAGGGAACTTTTTTTTCGATGAGCTGATACCTAATCTTTCGGATATCCTCGACAGCCAGAAGGTCGCGCTTAGCAAGGGCTACATGGCGTTCAACGCAACCGGAAACTCAACCATGGCCAATGGTCAACACATCAAGTATATCGAGGGTGTCTTGAACAAGAAACATATTCCATTCACGTTCCCTATCATCTCGCTGCTTGGTGATGTCGTCGGCGGTCTGTTGGATGCTGATCAAGGTTCTCTACTGAACATTTTCGGTGGCGCTGTTGGGAACACGACCTTGCTTGACCATGTCCTGGGTCATTGGGATCAAAATGGAAATGGTGGAGGTGGAGGAGATACAACCGATAAGATGGTTAGAGGGTTGTTGGGACGAAGCGGTGGCGGAAAGTCGAGGTCATGGATGTGGAGTTTAATGAAGTTGGGTCTGACGAGAAAGGGTCTGTGAGATAGTTAGCGACACTTTGTGATGTTTAGTGCAATGAATTTGTTAATCAGTTCGATTTCATGTCCTCGGTCTCTAGTCGATCGTCCTTCATGCTGATGAATATACTCTCCTCTAGTGATAGGCACAACGTCAAGCCTCGGCCGACAACCCAAAAAGCTTCCAAGTCTTGATCGTATCACGTTGGTGTTTTGCCACATGATGCCTTGCAATCGTCTCAATCCGCCAAGCTGTTCCGCCTTCGCCGTCAAGATATCCTCCAGAAACTGCAGCGTCTTCAACAGCGCTGGCTTGCTCGTCGCAGCTTGCTCAAATGTATCGCGGAGCAGATCGCCTGAGCAGGAGCCTGAACATCGAAACTCAGTACATTCATCCACATAAAACATCCTACGCACTGACCCTTCCTTGGGCTCCTTGAGGCCAAAGGGGTGCTCCTCCAAAAACGCCGCGAAGTCTTCCTCAGTCGTCATGACAGTGGCAGTGGAGAAATCTGCACAGATATTAGCAAATGTTCACTAGACGAATAGATCTACACTTACCAATGTCCTCAAACTTGGTGGGGTAGGTGCACTTTGGCTTCTCTTCGGGCGCTTTGCCGCTCTTGGCTTTCGCGAGTCGCTCCTCGGCGGCGATGATGAAATCTCGCACAGCCGGATCCTTGATGCCAGCGAGTCTGTTCTTGGGCTTGGATCGCTTGGGTGGCGACATCAGGTCCTTGATGGCGACGAAGAACTTGATTCTGCAGGACCAGCAAACCCATTGATGGTTTTCGTATTTGAGGAGTGCGGGAGCAACCTCGGGAACCATGAGGAGGTCGGGGATGCCATCTTCCTCGACGGTCGTGCTCTTGACTTCGGGGGCGGGCTTCTTGCTCTTCACGGGCTCTAGGAGGCGAGGACTTTGGATGAAAATAATCGTCAGTGTGGTTCGGGTCGGCGATGGCGATGGGCATGATAACGCACCAGAGGCTTCCTATTTCTCCCATGAGAGGAAGATCTTGCGACGAGGAGGGTACGTGGCCAGACATTTCGCAGGTTGGTGAGCTGATTGAAAAAGTTGAAGTGTTTGAAAGGTTGAGGTTGCAGAAGTCAACAGCCTGGAGAGAATTGTTTGTTATGAGTGGTGGTCGCCGCCAATTTCTGCCTGCCAATGCTGAACACCTGCGTAGAACTGTCTGCCACTGCTCGCCAGCTGGCAGATGGGAATCAATCTCAACGCTACTCACATCAAAGCCTTCCTTGCTTGATCTTGTCTCATCCTTTTCATTCATCCTTTTTGTTTTCTTTGTCAACCTTCAGCCTTCAACCACACACCTTCTTTTTCAATACACTCTCCCTCTGAACACAACCAACCTCATTGCTACCGTCCGAATAACGAACATCATCACGATGTATATGGATCGTTTCCGCGGCAAGTAAAACTCCGACTCTTCTCTCGTCACAGGGCTAACGGCGGTTCCAGAGAACTACGGGGCTTCGTCCCCCAACCGTACGAAAGACATTCCACTGATACGCTTCGTTGCTGACTCTTTCGCAGCCGACTTCCTTCCTGTATGCATCATGAACCATCGCCTGGTCAAGTCCGACTACACCGTCAGACTCACGATCGAGATGGGTAACGGTCACCGAATCATTCTTCCCGAACGCGAGGTCCAAGCAGTTTATCCCAAGATTGTCTATGATTACTGGAAGGCTTTGGGTGGCCGTTGTTCCGCTACCGGGTACGATATGTGGCACCCTTTCCACATTCTCGGCCGCCGAGTCAAGAGAGGCGGCAATCAGCTCGAGTACAGAGTTCAGTGGGTGGGCTATTCCAAGCGGGAGACGTCGTGGGAGAGTGGTGAAGATTTGACTATCTGGTCGCCTGAACTCAAGGAAGATTACGACAAGTCGGTTTGGATGCAAGAGTGATGATGTTTGTGGGAGAAAGATTTTTGACTGATGAGAAACGTGCGAATATGGCTATTATTGTTTGAGGCTATGTTTGGTAACTCGTAGCTATGTATTGGGGTTGGATCGAGAGACATGGACCACACCACCCATGTAGTATTGCTATCAGTTTGACTAATCGAGATAGCTCAATTTACAAGATGCCTGGCGCTTCCGACTGAGAACATGCAGTTATACCCGACATCTGAAACACGACATGTTGAATGAACTGAAAGTCACGCGACAATTGTCCCCAGTAAACACCTAAGTTCCATCGAGAACAATTGTCCAACCGAACAGGCATGGTGAGAACAAACAACCCGACCGTTCTATTTTCTCCGTTTGTCCTAGTGCTTCAAGCCTCCCCGAAATATACGGAGCATTGACTAAAGGCATGTCTCGATTCTATTTTAGATGGTCAGCTATCGGCATCATTCATCCGTCAACTGCAAGCCACTAGAACAAATTCGACAATTTAATTGATCAAAATAGAGGCAAATACGAAAGTCGATATGATTCGTTGCTTCAGGCATGGCTGGGGTAAATTGGTCTACTCCAACGAACTTTCACTTGCCGAATACGGTCGATACCTTGAAGAGCCATGCACAGGTCGTTGGGAATTTCGAAGTACCTACTTCAAAACCAAACGCCTTGACGTCAAAATACCAGAAGATCGCAACAAGTTTCAAGTTTTCGCTATTCAACACTGCAACGTTGCAACGCTCATCGCCGCGACCATTGTGGACGACAACGCTCAGCCCCAACGACGGCGCGCCACATCATCTCTCGAAATGAACCAACAGCGAGGATCGAGAAAACAGACGGCTAGGTCAGGAGTCTATTCCATACTAATGGGTATTCTATTTGTCTGACTGGCTGCAATCATGACGTGTACTTGGCGATGTGGCGCTGGCGCGTACGGAACTTCGGCTCCCTCTAGCGTAACATCAGCAGGTTTATTGTTAGCGACACTGCATCGTGGCTCTGCATCGTTCGGACAATACCGATTTGAGAACGTTGCGCGGAGCAGCAGGTCCAAAGGAAATATAAACAAGCAAGTCTGCTGCTCTCTGTCACCATTCACACTCTCCTACCACCTTTCTTTCCACACTTCGGAGCTTAATACACCACTCTCTTTCAACTCCAACACAAATCGAGTCTATCCTATCGTTACTCTTCACCATGAAGTTCTCCGCTTACGCTCTTGTTTCCCTCCTTGCCATCTCCGCTCAAGTTAGTACTGGAACATCACTAGTACCCACAGGTTACTAACATGCTATCCCACAGGCGCAACAAAGCGAGCTCTCATCCATCAAGAACGAAGTATCCTCTGCCGCCGGCGAAGCCTCAAGCGCGATCGACAGTGCCAGGGGTTCCATCACATCTGCTGTTGCGAGCAAAACCAAGGAAGCTGCCTCGGTGGCTTCTAGCATCACCAGCAACATCAATGACATCAAGTCGAGCATCTCGACAGCAAAGGGAGCTGCTTCAACCTCTCTCCGCTCAGCTCTAGAGTCTGCTAGCAGCGCTCTTGATAGTGCCAAGGCTAGTGCGACTGCAACCGGTACGAGCACGTCCAAGGCTGGTGGTTCGATGCCCACTGCGGCTATTGCCATGGGTGCTATGATGGGTGGAGCTGCTATCTTTGTTAACATGTAATATCGTTCACGACCTGAGTTGTGGGCATTGAGAAGTAATACAGGATCAGTAATGTTTTAGTCGCGTGTCTGCATTATTTAATTTGGAGTAATAGCGACTAGTAGGTAGAAAAAAGACAATGAAAATTTGACTTGATGACTGGCGGATTGTCTTAGCAGTGCCTTTCTTTGCTTCGTAGTAGTGTCGTGATCACCATCTGTCCCCGTGGGGTTATTGCCACCAATCTCATGTTTTAGCAGGGCACTCGTCTTCCGCGTGGAAACCCAGTTCTGGGCAGCTAATGCACGCTACCGTAGAGTTCAGCTTGGCATAAAAGCTTGACAAACCGCATCGTTAGTGCGGTTTTGAAGCGCTGGGGGCTGAGTTGTTTACTTGTTTCTCTACACCAATAACTTACTATCTTTATAGAGCACAATAATTGCATCTTCTATCACATACGACCATACCTATCAGAGAACTCGGGATCCCGTCCGCTCTCCCATAGATAAGCTGGTAAGGGGCGGATTAGTAGTTGGGTCGGTGACGACCAGCGAATCCCCGCTGTTGTATGTTTTTTATACCTTTTTTTGCTATTGTTGCCATTGACAGGCTTCAAAGACGACGGGACAGTGACATTGCCAAGCTCGGATGAAACGACTTTCAGTGATCCTGTCTTTGTGTTTTTTGAGTTATCAGCCACATAGTGACAACCCTGAAAGAGTGTGGCCGGGGCGAGTGAGACCATCATTTCCATCAATTCTGTTGCGTTTAAAACAGACAACCACCATTAAAAGGTCTCAGGATCCTTGCTTCTGTCAGTTGACGTTTCTGTTGCGTAATAGACTTTAGCAGGCGACTGTTGCACTTCTTGCACCTAACAGCAATATCAGGGCTTTGAATCCCGGCACCAACGTAGCCTGTCCCGTTATAAAAAGCTGATTCACAAACAGAATCTCCCAATGGCATAGATGGAATAGCTTCAATATTTGATCGATATCTGATGTATACCATTTATCAGTGAGGTTCGAGACAGGCAATCACCATTTTTCATGCTAGTACTGGATGAATCGCTCTTGACATCGTTAGCTATTGACTGATAGTTGCGATGCTGCGGGTCAAATCTTAGTAGATAGGACCGTGCCTCGCATCAACGAAAGGCATCTGTTCATCAGTGAAAGAGAACAATATTGCGAAACGCATTTGTTCATGGATGAAAGAGAATAATGTTGCAAAACGCGTCTGTTCATGAATGAACAAGAACAATGTCACGAATCAGTCACTGGAAATCAAGTAGTATATAAACCTCGCAATGGGCAGCAATTTGTTTCCAGACCAGACACTAAAAACCACAACCGACTACATTCTAACACCTACATTCAACAAACAACACCCAAGATCAAACTCGAACACCTTCTCAGAATTCATCATGTCACCATCACACAAGCAGAGAGCTGGATCTAAGCCGGCCGAGGCGCTCGTTGATCAGGGGATCCCTGGAACCAGATGCAAAGCCTGCGAGGCGAAGGGACAGGAAGTTTGGGTTATACCGGGAAAACTTTGCAGAGTTTGCGGGACGGCGGCTGGTTGTGATTAATCTAATCACACCAGTGTGTTCATGGGTCGAATAGCAGGACTACGAGACTCATTGGACAACAGCCAGGCCTAGACGGTCGGGAAAACATGGGTAGTCATGTATGTATCAGCTGCAGGCAGCGGTATCATGCTTAGACTAGGATGAAATCAATGAATTGAAATTTTTTATTGATTCAGAATTCGATAACTATGCCTTCGTGAACAACACTCTCATATATTGGTAATGAATGAGATTGTGCCTTATTCTCTAATTCTTGACGCGACACTGTTCCCGATATGTATCTAAATCCACAATAGACCAAACCCAGTGAATTCTGCCTTGTTCAAACCAATACATGACATGTTCATGAAACTTGACGCTTTGTCCGTTGGGTTCCGCGTCGGTCCAAGTTTTGACTGGGACACCTGTGAATTCCAGTCTAGCAGCGACCCGGCCAGTATCTTTGTCAACGATCAGATCCTGAATGTCAAAATACAAACCCTGGATGGCTTCCTGACTTTCTTGGATCAGGTAAATATACTCCGCAATAGTCTTCTTGTGGGTATTGTGCGTCACTGACGGCTTGCAAAACGTTTCAAAGGTGGCTTCCATTGTTTTTTCGTTGATGCTTCCGATGTATTGGCGATAAGTCGAATCGAGGTCAACTGTCGCGGGGATCGGATTCTCAAGAAGACGCGCCGGTGTACCCATCGCTGAATTCTGTCTGGCACGTCGAGCATCATTGTCTTGTAACGATTGGATGGCAGAGAGTCGACCGTCAGTGAACCATGCCAACACAATCTCTTGATACTGCACAGATTGTGTAGCGGATGACTCCTCTGAGGAACTCGATTCGGTCTTGATAACTCTGGCCGCAATGGCTTGCGCGTTGACGTCTACAACAGAACTGTCGAGCTTCGAAGAGATGTTGTTGTTTCCAACATCAGAGCGAAGATTGGCGATGAATGTCTCTCGTTGTAGTGGGGTATTGTTGACTGCCACAGTTGACTGAACCGAAGATTCTAGTGTGTCCCACTGCTCCTCACATGAGGCACTCAGAATTGCTTCCAAGGAGTGAACTATTTCAGATCGCGATAGTAAATGACTCATGGTGGAATTCTCGCTCGAAATGTGTCTAGAGATTCATGAAAAGAATGGGTTATCAGCAAGGCAATCAAGGGATTTTATTTTATACAATTGTCAGCAGGGTGACAATAACGCCCTTGGCAAATCCTTCGGATTAGTCATGCTGCCTTGATTTTCCACGTACATTTCCCTTTCTGGCCATTCTTTTGATTACTCCTGCAAACATAAACAAAGCTCTAGTTCCCAAGCCTGCCACCTGCCATATCAAATGTTCACGCTGGTGTTGGCAAGATCGACCTGTGTGTGCTGGTCAAGGCAATTACGTCACGCCTACTCCCACCTGCTCCTGCCTGCTCACAACTTGAATGATCTCCTCCTGCTCTTGTATCGCCCACTTTCTCATCTTCCACTTTTCATCTCTCAACCATCATCATCTCCAACTTTCATCAACTAAATCATTCATCAACTCCATCAATCATCACACTTTACCACATCTCAATATGAAGCCCCCGTCCATCAATCAAGAAGATGATTCGAAGGCCATTGCGGATTGGGTAGCATCTTCCAATTCGGATCTGTTCACCTGTTCGGATTTACAACTTAAAGACGTGCTTCTGGCAAAGTACAAGGCTGCCTGGTCGATCAAGAACCAAACCGGCCGGTATCCCTAGGAGTTGATACCCGAGGCCGATAACGAATCCTGGCTCAGCAATGATACCCTGGTCAGCATGGAAAGAGTCATACGCACCTGGGTGGATGACGAAGACGGAGATGGAGACGATGTCGGTTTTGACAGCATCTCCCATTTTCTTGCCACCCACATGAACCAACATCATATCAGCTGGAACGACCTCCAACTCACTCCCGAGATGGCCTCAGTGAAGGATAGCTTGTTCCCTGAACACCCCTCTACGCCATCTACAGACCCGCAAGAATTTCTTCCATTACGTTCAAGTCCAAGTACAACCTTTTCCACGGAGCAACATATCAGTATCGATGATGTATCAAATACACAGGCCAATTCTCCGATCGAAAGCGTTTCGATTGACCCTGTCTCAGTCGACAAGGAGGCGGTGGACAACCAGATTGCCAAGCACGCTGAGGTTTCCCCGAATGGCTTTTTCACCCCTACCAATAACACTTCCACCATGGTATGTTTTGATCTGTTGCCATGGGCATAACATTGGCTAACATCTGACAGTTCCACTGGGCCAGTAAGCGAGTCGAAACCGGAGTCAAAGATGTGACTCGTGATATTGAGACACTACTCAGCAGTATCAAGTCCAACGCCGAAATGATTCTTGAGAATGAAAAAACCCAACTTCACACTTCAACTTCCAACCTGATGATCTCAAACAAGGTCCTTGATATTTGTTCCGACATTCAAAAGTCTCATCGTGCTGAGGAAGCTACGGCAAACGAGTTTACTACTCAGATTGAAACGTTGATCAATGCCAGTAACGAGGCCTGCCGGAAAACGAAGGATTCCGGCCAAGTTTTTGAGAAGGCATACAAAACACTTGGTGCGCAGCTCCCGGTACTCCGGACGGCTTTCGGGCGGAAGCGAATACTTCCCGACGCAGCGTCTGCCATTGAAGAGGGCAGGTCGCATGCGGAAATTGAAGTCAAAAGGATGGTTACTGAAGTTAAGACGATTGCGAAGCGAATCAAAGAGGCGGAGGAGCTAATATCTGAAGCCGAAGCAGAGCTGGGCCGCATATTGCTCGTCAACACTTTCGCTCAGATCAATGGACAAGGTGTGAAGGCATTGGAGGAAAAGCACCCAGGCCTCCTGAAGGACTTGAGAGATTTGACTAAGAAGTTCAGGGAGCACAGCTCAACTTGTTAATCTCGTCATATCCAGGCGGACTTGTGAACCACTCGGGGATTGAAAACACAAATGCATTTTAGAATGGTCTTTGAGGTAGTTTTACTTTGCAAGCGGAGTTACAGAATATTGTACAGTGAAAGCGGCAACGACAGGGGGGATTATGCTACGTTATTAATTGACGAGAATTCTCTATTTTTGTACCTGTTTTGCAAGACAGTTTGATGACTAGGAAGAGACCATTGTCTTTTCTCTTTTTAGTGTCTTGTGAGAGATGTTGAAAGAGGCTGTCTGTCTTACCAACTCCATAGGCAGTTATTGGGCCAGCCTGCAATTCGTATCCGAGCAAGAGATTATCATCAAATGCATGTTGAAATATTCCAAGTCGCAAACATTACCCTGTGTTACCAGAGGAATCATGGCTCAAGTATTATTGATACCCCTATTGTCCCTGCATGAATGCATTCCAGGCACTCACGATGACACTTGCCCTACCAAACGTACTTGGTTTCTATTGGTCTCAACAGGAATTACTACGATAGATGTCTTACATGCAGCGACGAGAGTGGCTTTCGCTTAAAGCTGCAAAAAGTCTAGACCAAGACTATTAGTCTCCGTGGTATTACATACAAAAGCAGGATTCTCTGGCCATCACGGACCGTACTACTGATCTTTTGGTTACTGTCTTGGCTTTAATGGAGCGGGTATTTCGCAACGACGTCTCAAACATCTATATTTTCAACTGCTAGTCTAGATAATTAGAAATAGAAACATTGTGCCACTAAGTTAAATCGTACAACAATCTATCTGCGTGAATTCAAAACTGAACAATATCAATGCAAGTAAACATACTCGTGATCCGCTTCTTTCAGCCCCTCCGATTATTCTCTGAAGCTATGGATCTACCGAAGCTTTTACTCGATCCTGATCCTTTCCGCACTCAGTGTTATCAAAAGACCCTATCCCGAAGTTATTTGTATAGCCAGTCACTATCACGACGGAGCTCCCATCTACGATAACGTTTGCCTGATTATAGGAAACCTGAGCATAATGATCGGACAATATGTCTTGGAAGCCGATTGTTGCGCTCGATCCTTTCTCGGGTGTTGTGTAGTATTGTAATCTGATTGCGTCGTCATAGTCCTGGAAAAAGTTGGCCTCGAAGTGATATATACCAGGGCTATCCAATTTCCCAAGAATGAATTCGATAACTAGTTCCACGCCATACTGACTCTCAAATATTTCGTAGACAATGGTATGCCCTTTGTTTCGGTCAAGATACAGCTCGTCCCAGTATGGTAGGAAGGCTCGATCAGCCTGAAAGTCCGTGGTAAGCGGATCATTGTCAGGATTGGTATTTCCAGTATCGACAGTTATTACGCCATTCGTGCTGATGTATAATGTTTTTTGCCCAGTATTCGCAATACCATCGTCGATCCATGGAATAGTAATAGCTCTAAATTCATACCCGTGGTTGATGTCGTCATCAAAAACGGGAGTTGGGTTGGCCAACGCAACGGTCGTCAACGGATCCACGCTATTACACGAGGCGGTGGTGGTTGTAGTAGGCTCTTCAGTGGCGGTAAGCATATCAGTCGTGGTTGTGGGTTCTTCAGATGAAGTCTCAGTGAATGAGAATGAGGAGAGTTCGGTAGAAGACTCTACGGAAGAGAAGGAGGAGGAGGATTCGGTAGAGACAACAGTGGGACTAGGAGCTTCTGATGACTGGGTTTCAAAAGAGGAAGATAGATCTGTAGATAGTGTGCTGACAGAAGAAAAAGACTCCGACAGGGCAGTCGTTGTGTAAGAAAACAAAAAGTAACCAGAAGACTGGAAAGGGAGCGTGGTGTCAATGGACGTAGAGGAAAGAGAGGCTTCCGTGGATGGAGATGATGAGGGTGAATCCGAAGGTGACGAGTCCGAAGTCGTTGTTGTGACTCCGTCTATTGTTGGCGAACCAGAGATCTGTGTAGACTCCGATGACTCTGTTGTCTTGATCGTTTCAGGGGATAGGTCGCTAGATTGAGACATCTGAGTAGATGCAGACGATACAATAAGAACTGTCGAAGATGAATCAAAAGGGAATGTTTCTGTGTCTGGCGAGGCGATATTTGTGGGCTCTGCGACCATGGAAGATTGGTTTGGCTCAGTCGTCGTGGTAGTATCAAGACCGATGATCTGGCCATTTTGGCATCGCTCGACTATTGACAGTTAGTTCTAGACCCTAGGGGGGTTCAAGTCTGACTTGCCTGCATAGACACGTATCGATATTGGATCACATCCTGGCGGGCTGGACCCAAAAGTCATGTATACTTGCCCAATGCCATCCTGACAGAAGCCTGCACTATTGCCAGGCAATGAACGGCTAGAAAACGTAAGCACCCCGTTTACACTGGCGAATTCTCTCGTAATTGCACCGTCAGGTGGTGATCCCTGACCACCGAACTGCTCATAGGGATTTCCATTGTAATAAACAGGGTCTTCATTATCCAAGAGCTGTCCATCTGCGAGGGTAAAGACAGCAGCGTTAGTACAAATCTCAACAGTGTCAGATCCACCAACGAAGCGTCCCGGTGCTCTCTTGACGAATCGCCGGTTCTCATTGGCTGGGGGTGCGATGAACAAGATGACATTTTGGCCAGAGACAGCTCCGGTGGTGGTAGCTGAAGCTTCGGTTGAGGTCGCTGTAGTTGGCGGCAACAGACTGTTGGGCTCTGATGATGGAATGACAAAGTCAGACGACGAGAACAGATCGATTGAAGTGGGCTTTGGGATAGCATCGGAGGATTCTGGGTTGGAAGAAAATGTGAATGGAGGCAAAGACGTAGAACGGTTGGTGAAGTACGGAGGCAGGATCCCTCGCGTTGTCGGAAGGTTGGCCGCTGTTGGCAACTCTTTTCCAGTGATCGCGACGTCTACTGGGGCTAGATACGTCGAGAGATAGGTATAGCAGATGACTCCGTCATCCTGCTCTTGTTCTCCAATGAGGTCCAGGCCAGCGACTCTGTGAAGAGTGCCGCCGAGGGCAAGAATGAGCTGCCACTTCATGTTTACACAATAGATCTTGGCATCTACTGGGACAGCCGAAGCTGCGGAACAACTAGACTTTATCCCAGATCGAGGGAGAGTATTCCTCGCACGAAAAGGCTGATCCGATTTTCTGGTAAATTACTCTACTGTTGCCACAAGTAACGAGGCATGCGCCAACTCACAGGCCTTCTACCACCAACAGAAGTACTGCAGCAATATCACTGAGCCACCAACAGTTCACATCAATTACCATTGATACATTTCTGTTTTTAGCACTAGCAGTGTCTCAAATCTGACATTTTACTTCCATTTGGACTTTAGTCCAGCTAGCCACTTGAGTCTTGATTCGCAGGGGAGACGTTAGGTTGGTATGCAGACCATCCCTTGCCTTGGCGCTCTGGGCTTTTCTGATACCCTGAGGCCAGATACTGCTCATTTGGAGGGAGACTGAACGCGTCAAGTCGGGTGCATGGGACTTTGGGAAACAGATCCATGTAGCTGCAATCGACTTCATGTCGCGTCGTTGTTGAGGGCATCATGAATTCCGTAGTGGCGCAAAGCAAGCAGCATCGACTCGCAACAACATCTCCTGCCGTTATTGTAAAACTGTTCGATCTAGACTCCACTTCCTCCCGAAGCCAAGATCTTGGTACTGGAGACTGTTTAATGCTTCGTCAAAACACCTTCAAATGCCAAGGAGGAATCGCAACAGGGCTGGACAAACAGCCCTACGAATACATGTACGGAATTGAAGCTTCGTTCGGAAGTCGTTCCGTTACGTCTCGGCCGAGTGGATCTGATTCGTTCGTTTCTTGATGGGACATCATTTCGTGACTAGACGCGTCGAGACGCGTTACTCAATTCGAGGGGCTCTAAATCGTGCTCTCTTCACTCGGTGTGTGATGCATGTTCCCAAAAGCTGGCACCTCAAGTGCTTCTATCGTCCAAGTAACTTCTTCAAATGTAGTTGAACTGTTGTTCATAGGACAGCTATGCCGTTCAGTGAACAATCGGTACCACCACGATGATGATCTCGCCATCTCGAGATGCCAACCTTTTCGGACACGTCCGTGTTCTAGACGAACAAGGGTCACTAAAAGGAGTGTCCAAAAGCATTGATTGGACAAAGACCTCGTTTGTGGAGGCTGATCCAAGGAGAGACACATAACCTGTAGCGTTCATGTTTTCATGTCTTTCTTTATTATTTCTCTTTGCCTCTGGCACAAATGATTCTCTATATTAATATTCCGATTAAGAAGAATATTCGTATTGTCTATAAAATAGAGAATTTGTTTAATTACACAGTGTTGTATCATAGTTGCTAGTGATGGAAACAATTATTGCACTGTTCTGTAAAAAGTTCATACAGGCCCTTCACAACACAAAAGACAACCCCAATCAACAGGTTCAGACTCCCCTGAAACCTGTCAAAAGATGGCCTTGTGTGTTATTTTTGGAATATTCGAGACTACTGACTAACAGCCATAGCAAAGACAAATCGTTCTTAAACTTCAGCGCCTCAAACGAAACGATTCCATCTCATGGAGACCTTATTTCATTAACCCTGCGAGTATATCATCCGATAACCATTCCACGTTCCTGGATCCCCAGCCCATCTCTTGAATTCAATCTGACAAAACCACGGAAGCAGCCGGCAAAAACAACCAAAGAACGAATCAAGAGAAAAAAAAACATGTCAAACAATTATCACCGCCTTCTATTCCCTTGGCTGTAAGAAATCGCGTTTGAGTCAAGGTCAGAGACGCGTTTCATAGAACCCCCAAATAATAAACTAGTGGGCCTCTATACCCATGTCAACTTGGCGTGGTACAGAAAGGAAACGCGCAGGTTTCATCCGGCCTCCAGTTGACAGAATAGAACTACCAAGCTTATGAGTCAACAATTCTGTCAGCTGTCAACCCTAGATCGGACAGGGCTGTTCGGATCAAGATGCTTCCTGTTTCTAGATGGTACATTGTAACATTGTACCGAACTTCAAGACACCATCATATCAAATCACCCCTGATACCTTCTCTTCGCCCTCGGGTATAAAGATGATTTGATTCCCGTCAACAACCACTCTCTTTCCATCCAGCCATCAGCATCATCACTCCAGTCTTGAATCTTTCCAGTCTCCTTGATTCCTTCTCTTCTTTTGCTCTGCGAGCTTGTTTTACAACCTTCTTTATCTCCATTTAATAACTCTCTTTAAAGACTGCCGGCCAGTCCAACTCAGACCTACCCAGTCTTTTTTCCAAACACTCATTCGCCAAGATGAAGTTCTCCGCTGCTTGTGTCGCCCTCTCCATCGGTGTTGCTACCGCTTCACCCGTCTTCCGCGTCCCCAGTCTTGCCAAGGTTGCCCCCCGCAGCATCAAGACCATCCGCAAGCGTCAAGTTCCCCAGGAACACTCTCATGACTTTGTCCTCACTATCACCAAGGAGTTCCTCGACCTTGACAACCCCAAGGAGATTGCCGATCCCGTCTTCGGCCTCCTGGGTGATGCTGCTGCCGCTGAGGGTGCAGGCCAAGTCACAAACTTGGCTTGTCTGAAGCAGGAGACTGCTGATCAGGCTTTCACCAACGCCAAGGCTATCGGTGACCTCCGCGGTATGGCTGGTTCGCTGCTCTTCCAGGCTATTGAGCGCAACTCCGCCAAGGTTGGCGCTGCCAGCGAGCTTTGCACAGAGACTGCTGTCAACCCTGAGATTGCAGCCCTTACTCAACACCAGGATGCTGCTGGCGCTGGTGCCGAGGCTGTTAACAAGGCCGTCACCCTTGAGCTGGCCAAGCAGCTGGCTGGTATCGGCGCTGACCCCAACCTGGCTCTCCTCAGTGGCACCTTTGCCCCTGGAGATGTAAGTACAATCAATTTCACCATCAAGAACACATCACTAACATTATGGTACAGGTCAACGATGCTACTGGCGCTGGAAACACCTGCGATGACCTGGAGCCTGATCTGGGATGTATCTTCTCCAAGGGCCTCCTTGTCCTCGACGCCTCAGAGGCCGAGATCTCCGCCGCTGTGGCCGATGTCACCCCTACCTTCACTGGTACCGGCGGTATCTTCGCCACTGATTTGGTCGACCTGGCTTCCTTCTCCGTCGCTGCCAACACGGAAGTTGCTGATCTTGCCACCATTGTCGGCGGCGCTGCAGCAACTGATGCTGTCGCCACTGACGATGCCGCCGCTACTGATGCTGCCACTGCTACCGAGGATGCTGCCGCCACTGCCACTGATACCGCTGCCGCCACCGAGACTGCTGCAAAAGACACTGCTGCTGCTACTGAGACTGCCGCAAAGGATACCGCGACTGCTACTCAGGGTAACGGAAAGGGATGTGCTGTGAAAACCACCGGCACTGCTGCCCGTGCCACACAGACTGCTGCTACCACCATCACCACGGCTATCAAGCCTGGTGCTACTGACGCTGCTAAGGACGGCGCCCGCAAGGATCGCGAGAATGATCGCGCAGATGCTCGAGAGGGCCGTGGTGGTAACAACCGCGAGGACCGTGAGCAAGGAGGTGCTCGTGCCAGAGTTGGTGACGGTGTCAGCCTACCTCTTCTGAAGGATGCTTAAATAGACAGAGTAGCTATTTAATCCATGTTCTTTTGTGTCTTTGAAATGTTTTTGTACCAACCAGTTCCAACTATGTGTGATACGGTGCTACTAGTTTTACTCTTGATATTGTGTTCAATGTATAGATGCCAGATTCCGTCCGCGCAACTTTCGCCAATCGGTGAAGATGTCACCGCTCTACCACGCTATATATCAGTCTGCCCCTACCCCTCATCATAGGACTTGTTATTAGAAGCAATTAATCATCTCTGCTGCTTTGGGACAGCCGAAGGGAGGGCCTGGAAGTAGCGACATTGAGCTGCATTGTGACAGTCTCCAAGACCTTGTGCGTCGGATTTAACCGCCAAGTCCCGCATCCCACAAATAACAAGGTCTATTATCCGACTTGTAGTTCGTCATGGCACCTCACTCAGCCTTGTCTCATGCAAACACTCAATTCAGGTGTGAGCTAAATCTGACATCCACTCTCCTGCTTACCCGTCACAGCTTAATGCGGCTAGTGGTGGTGTGACATCTCATATATCTGACCTCAGCGTAGTTTCTTGTGACCAAGCCAATACAAAACACATCACGTAATTCTCCCCTTCGAGCCAAATACTCCAGACGGTTGGGAGATGAGAGGTGATAACCAGAACAAGCAGTGGAGTATAGCATTGAGATATTTGAATAGTGAAAAGGAAAACATAAAAGAGCACATGGCGCCATTTGGAACCGTCTTCTAGTTCTCTTTTAGTCTTTCATTCTATTTATTGTAAAAACCATCACCCAACATAACCAGCACTCCAAAGACGGAAATCTGCTTCCCAAGGCGGCACTGGGTCCGACAGATCTTGGCATGGTCGGGGTTGGGTTTGGTAACTCTTTTCACAGTGAAGAAGGTCTTCAAGGTAAATCTACCCTTCCTTCAGGGATATTTTGTTGTTGTTATTGACGCGGGTTTTTAGCTGAATATGTTAGGATGCCCTGGGCGGACTCCTCTCTTGCCAGGATCCCACATGGTCTTGATGACAAGGAGTGGCTTTCACTGACAGACATCTTCCCGACAGGCTGGACAGCTCTCAGTCGTTCTGGCTTCCAGCCTGGCGACACAGTAGCTGTTTTTGGAACTGGAGGAGTTGGCTTAATGTGCGCCTACAGCGCAATTATTTGTGGAGCATCTCTCGTCTACGTGATAGACCATATCCCTGCTCGTCTGGCACTGGCTGCATCAATCGGAGCTCAACCCATCAACTTTACCCGTGGTGGAAAAGCCTCTGAGCAGATCCTCGCGCTGTGTCCAGCAGGTGTCAACCATGCTATCGACTGCGTGGGGCAATTATGTCTCAACGAGAATCTCAAGCCGCAGCCTGATTTTATCCTCAGAGAGGCTGTCAAGATAGTCACGAACGGAGGTGGCATTGGCATCGCTGGTGTGTACCAGGCCGGTGGTCCCGAAGGATACAAACCTGAGATCAATTTTGCGATACCAGAGCTGTGGTTCAAAAGTTTACAGGTTGGAAGTGGACTGGTCGACATTAAGGGGAATATTCGTGCTCTGGTTGGTTTGGTCAAGAATGGAATAGCGAGACCTGGGTTCGTTTTTTCCAACGAGTATAGTCTTGAAGAAGCACCTCTGGCCTACCGTAGATTCGAGCAGCATCAGGAGACCAAGGTCATGCTGAAGGGTTCACGCAAGCAAGAAGATGACGGATCATTGGATATACTTACTGACACAGACGGATTGAACGATACCAATGGAGTTTAGTACAGATCAGATAGATAATCAGGCGTTGGAAATTAGTTTATGTTGATACAGAATCAATTTCTTGTCATATAGAGCGTGATGACATTCTGACTCAGTATTTGCGGGTCCATGCCACCGTGTCAAGTACAGGGCGTACGATCCTTCGTGTTGAAGAGTCATGTCTATATAATACTCGCCATGTCTCAGAAACCAAAAGCTGTCTGTAAATAATCACATAACCATGGCATCCGCACCAGTAATCCGACCGGCATCTTCCACAGGTAAATACTGACCCACCTCACACTGCATCTCAGTCACTCATCTTCATCAGATGTTCCACAGATCTTAAGGTTCATTTGCGAAGGTGGGGAAGAACAAGCTCCCGGAACTCATATTTCAGCGACCGAGGAGACGCTTTTGAAGACGTTGTACCTTTCAGACGTATCAGACAACAAGCCTCGCTTCGGTAGACCGCTTCTCATCTTCTCACCCGATGGGAAACCCACAGGACTGCTGATCTATTTCTTCAACTACACAACATGGGCAGCTTCACCGGGAGTCTGCATGGAGGAGCTCTATGTCGTTCCCGAGTACAGACGACATGGATACGCTCGATCACTTGTCAAAGCTTTAGCCACTGCCGCTAAAGAGGCTGGGTGCGTTAAGATGGAGTGGCTTTGTCTTGAAGACAACACGAAAGCTTTGAAGTTTTATGAGAAGTTGGGAGCGGTGCAGAAGAATGATTGGACTGTGCTAAAGGTTGATGAGGATGGTATTGATCGGTTGCTGCGGGATGGTTGAGTTGGACTACTACTATAACTACAAGTATCACATTCGTCTGGCGAGGTAATAATACCACGATAGACTTATATCCGAGCCTTGCGGTATAGCACAACGGTGTTTGTATATTCGTGTCCACAACGTTTAGTTGATCCCCAGTTGCATCAAGAAACAATTTGGCAATAGCTTGACGTCCGTCGCTAGCGGCATATGAAGGGGAGGTCTTTCCTGGATGGTGTCCGGTCCAGGGTTTAGCGCCACTCTTGAGCAAGTATCGAACAACAGCTTCGTGGCCTTTCATCATTGGCATTGCGGCTCTTTTTTTCTTTTTTCTTTGCTGGATAAAATCATCTACCAAGAGTGAATATCTCCCAGCTGACGGTCGAATAACGAATGAATGGGAAGAATTGCAATGGCTATATTCAAGCGGAATAAGCTTGCAGGGTTCAAAAGAGGGACCGCAGTTGTCAAGAGTTGCGGAGTCATGATTGGAGAAGCCCACCGTCACTCGTAAGGCTGATTAATTGATTAAAACCGCTTATCTGCAACTTGTATTTATTGAAGATCTCTTACTATAATTTAGCATTAGATAGAGTAGTCCTCCAAATGGTAAGAAACTCAAGGGGTTATTCGTATCACAGCTGCATATAGTGGCCAAGGTAACTAGTTATAAGAGAATTCCAAGATGATAAAATTAAAACTATCAGCAACTAAGACAATATGATTCAATACCCCATTGTCAGACCGAAAGCTTCTGGCAAATGCCTGAAAGAAGAGAACAACCCCGTAGAGACCACTTAGTTGTGGTAGATGCCCCAGCGCATGTTAACACCTCCAACGATTCCAGTCATGCTTCGGCAGCCCATGACACCGCTGGCGCCGACGAGTCCGTTCCACTCGAATCTCCTGATGGAGTCGTTGATGAGGTCAATGATATCGGTGTTACCGATGAAAGCAGCGTTCATGTTTGATCCGGCTCCCTGGGCTCCGAAGGCGCAAGTTCCGTATTGGACAAGCTGGTGGTGCTCACCACCAGCACCGACAGTCCACTTGCCGCCGCCGGCGATGTTGCGGGCGATTTGTTGACAGTCGGAAACCTTGGGGGAACCGCCGGAGGACTTGTTCTCGAAGGTGGAATCACCACACTGGTCTTCCTGGCCGCGCTTCTCGAAAGAGAGGGCAGAAGGGTTTTGAGAAACAGGCTGGGCAGCGGCGAGGGTGGCCACGAGGAGGGTGAGGAGGCTGGCGTTGAACTGCATTTTGATGGATGTGTACTTGAAAAGTAAAGATGGAAGGTTGTGAATGTGTTGATTTGTGTGTTGAAAGTGGTGGTTTGAGTGAGAGAGTTGATGAGGATGAGAAGGATATTTGGTACGGGTTGTTGCAGGTTCTTATACAAGTTTCGTGTGGATATTGAACCTCAATCTCGATAGAAACCAGCCTCTATGTTGAGTATCCTTGTTACGTGAATATCCCATGAGAGACACGACTGGAGTGGCTAAGAAAGCAAATTCACGACAATCCTACTCGGATACCATGTGGCAAGTCTGATAATAGTAGACCATTTTCCATCTCTGTATCCACCAGAAGGATCAGTTGAAAAAGTTCCGTCTAATTCAGCCTCTAAAACCCCTGCCCTTGAACATTTCTCTTAGCGAACATACGTCCGTCGGCCAAAATCAGGTCCGATTCGAAAGTCACCCTATTACCCTGTGAATGTTGAACCAGTGCTACAGTACACTAGTTCTCGCGTAACAAATGATCCAATGTTTGAATATCCACAGAAAGAATCATTTTCATAGTTTCCTTTTACACGTAGGGACCCGTGACCGGGATAGCCTGTTAGGACGATATCAGAAGGCAGGACAGGCAACATGTTAGCAAATGCGGCACCGTGATTGGTCACTCTATAAATCATATACAAGGCTACTCGGTTGACTAAAGCAGCGCATCGTTTCCACTCACGGCTCTTTAAATCCTTTGGGGAAAGTAGCTGTTGATGAGAACCCTGTATGTCCCACCATATGGAGTCTCGGAGAAGACTCCGGGCTGGGCTCCTGTGGGTCATAGCCGAGCTTTGCGGGTCATCGGCTAACCCACTCGACGCCCTATGCGCCCAAGTCAGAGAACCGTGAATATTCACTGCCATTCAGCTTACAAAAGACCCTGTTCGGAACTGCCATATCCAGACAGTCCGACAAATTGCAGAACACTCCGCTATAAGTCAGGATCTAGATGCTTGCCTTTGACACGGCCCTTCGCAGAAACCAATTGGCCGCCCCTGGTCTATCTGAGAAGGAGCTCCACGTGTGTTATCCCCGGTCCCTGTAAGTGCAACGTTGCTGGTATTCATTTCATGTTAGGTCTTAGTCATGGTAGTATTGTAGGCAGGCACATCTATGAGTCAGTTATATCACTGCGAGTACGAGCATGGAGTATAGAACATGAGTCAGCGATTTATACTTCCAGAAGGATCACGTGTAAGATTTAACTCGTAGTGAAAGCTGGTTGATGAAGCAAATGGTGTCGAGAGACACTGGCCCAAGTTCAGACGTGAGTGGTTCTGAACATTCTTTCAAGAGCTATGAGCTACAGAAAAATATGTCGAGATTATTAAATATAATATGACGAGACTTTGAGGATTGTCCTATGTCTGGGGGACTACGAACTCGCCGCAGTCCATCATCATAAATGGGTATTCTATTTCTGTAGGGTAAGATTTGGAAGCTGCGTTGAGACAGTTGCGACCGCTCAGTGGCAAACCACGGACCATGTGGACGGATGCAGTATGCATCAACCAGAGTTACCTTGTTGAACGATCCCAGCAAGTGGCACAGTAGACTCAGTTTATGTAAACGCAACCAGCGTGGTTGTTTGGCTAGGGCCATAGTCAATGGCCAGCTCGAAAGCCTATGCCATTTTGGAAAAGCTCCGCGAAGCTGCAACTTTCCAACATGATATCTTAGCACTAGCGCGAGTTCTTGAGTTTCCCGTCAACCAATATTCTTAACCCCACGATATGCTATCCCTGCAGACACTTGTTCTTAGTGGTGAAGCTGTGGCCCAGGACATCGTGGAAAAATGGGCGCCGAGATTAACATTGATCAACGGATGTGACCTGCCGAAGCCACAATCTGTGCTTTTGGTCCCATTACGGTGCAAGGGTGGTTGCCAGGCACGTTTAGCAATATTGTCGGCGGTGTTGGCTGGATTACAATGCCAGCAGATACATCAAAGCCTGCTGCTATTGGGGCGGTAAGATAATTATTGATTGGAGGGCCAATTCTATCTCGGGGGTACCTCAATAACCCGGAGAAGACTCCATCTTTGTTCATCGAAGATCTTCCTTGGATGAAGGACTTTCGCCCTGCTGGTAAGAGTCGCGTATAGGAGTCAGGTGATTTGGTGCAGTACAACCTAGACGGCACATTCCGATTCATTAGGCAAAAAGATACCTAGGCCAAGCTGCAAGGCCAACGTTTTGAGCTCGGTGAGGTCGAGTTTAGGACTCGCCAGTGTTTGCCAGAGGTCCACAATGTAGTGGCCAAAGTCATCGTACCTTCTGGCTCCAATGCAAACTCTCTACTTGTAGCTTCCATCCACCTCACCATGACCAGCGACGACAGCAACAACATGTTTTTAAGTCCCGCCGAGGAGCTTCTTGCCATCTTTTCCGACGTGCAAACAAAGCTCAAAGGCATGGTTCCAGGGTACATAGTGCCTAGGCTCTTCCGCATCGTCTTCATTCCCTATTAAGGCAGAATGGCTCAAGTTGTTCTTCGCAAATCCAACATACCCGTTGACATCGTCAAGTCGGATGATTGTTTGGTGCGCTTTACGGAATCCCTCTGCCAGAAAGACTCACGCAAGGCATAGATGCTAGGAGATCTTATTAACTGAATGATATTAGTAAAGGGATCTGACCATCGAACCACATTGATTCTTCGCATTTCACATGCTCAATATGACAGCACGTCAATTTCAATATACATCATCGTACATCATGGCCTCATTGCAATTGACGTTATCATGAAATGATGATAGGTTACTCATTGTTGAATTGAATCCAAAGGAACTAATATGAATGATCTAAATCGAACCCTTCTGCGAGACCTGCGTCAAAGTCTGCATAGGCGATGTCTCTGCCATTATTTTAGCATACGAGCCAAATCTAACATGGACGGCCTCCCTCGGCTTCGGATCCCAACAGTAGAACCTCCCCGTTGATCGCATATGCTCCAAATCAATCACAACCAAACTCTCAACCGGCATGATTGTCTCGGTCCAGAACAAAAGGTACAGTCCATCTCGCAGCTTGAGCATCTTGCACTTCTCCGCATCAGCAAGACCTCGCTCGGTTCCAGCGAGACAGTGCCAAACGAATGTGCCCTTGTTGAGGTATATGTGTTCGTATGCGTCTTTTGAGCTGTAGCGGTAGAGGATATGCTTGCCAATCAGGTCTTCGGTGGTAGAGAATGCTTGCACAGGTTGGTCTTGATAGACGGTGGCGTTCATGAAGACGGTGTATGTTCGACGTTGATTGTCTTCATCTTTGAAACCAGATACACCAGTAATAGCCTGACCAGTTTGCATATCGACCACCATTGTGACAACCTCGTTGTACGCAGGTTTGAGGAAGTCAATGAAGAAAACATCAGGTCTGACTTCAAAAGCTTCGTAATCTGCCTTGCCGGATTTGCCTTTGTCTTGGCCCTCAAGGATTGTCCATGTCAAAGAGTCGGTGGCGAACTCATGAGAGATCTTCATACCATTGTCAAATGTATGAGTGATAGTTCTGCTCTGTAGTTTGCCGGACGCAGGCATAAGGTGCTCCCGAAAACCGGTGGCCATGGCTTCCAGGGTAGGCCAGTCGGCGACTGGGACAAAGTCGGGATTATCCGAGACAGCTACAGATGGCATGTTGAAGAAGTAATTGAGTTATTGAAGATGTGTTGGGTGAGAAAATAATTTGTCTTGAGTTGTACTCATGTGAATAATGAGAGATGATGGACGATTTTATATTTATCTTTGTTAATATTCCACAGTGAATCGGACTCGGTTTGTCCATTCCGAGACCAAATGCCACCATATTTAGCATAAGTCTGAAGGTCATATAAGCCTGATAAGCATTGGCGCTTTACCCCGCGGCGCAAAAATGAACTATTCCTCAAATAGACTAAAAGTGCGAGGTCCCCGCCTAACTTTGAACTAAACACCAAAGACACTTACTCGCCTGGTACTGCGTGACCCAATCGTTTCATCTATTGGTATAATTACTTGTTTAGTAAATTCCTATATTCCGATTGTCAATAAACGCGCAACTGCTCCATTACTTGATTACGCAATAGAAATGTCAAGGTAACCTGGCGTGGTTGGAGAAGGCCTTATCTGTTAAACCCCGAAAGTCCGCTGTCCTGCCCCCAACATTCTAGCGACAGTCTATAGGTGATAACGGTTTGAAAGTGTGTCTCTTAAACAATTAAATGATACGTAGTTTCATCCGAGAATAGTCTCTAGCTTCTTATCAACCATGACATCAATCCAATGAATATGCATGACAGGACAGTGGCAGCTCAAAGACTCAACTACAATTGAGTCCATTTGCAACCAAACTATCTTCAAAATATCTGCTGCTCGACTAATCGTCTGAAGCTTGAGAGTCTGAAATGACTTGTAGAGTCTTTCCATTACATACTTCCTCCACATCATTATAATCTCTGGGTTCATTGTCGAGTAAAGGCTAAGGGCGCTGCCAACGGATAAAAACACAAGCGTTTGAATCGCAATCGTATGGGAATCTTGAGGGATAGCCTTTGTGATTTCTAGAATATTAATGGCCAAGGCCAAAACCTTTTGAGAGTGTTGACACAGCTGGTCCAGTTCGGCTGGCGCATCTCTGCATATGAGTTCGGGAAATGTCCTGTAAAGTTCGAGTTGAGCGACAAGTCGATGACACTGGGCCATCTTCTCAAGATGATGAGCAGGAGTTGATACGTCTCCTGTCTCTTGTATCTCAGCGACACTTGGAATCTGCATGTCATTGATACCCAGGATAAGTATGGATGCTTGTTCCAACACTGCGGGGTCCTTGCTGGAAGACCCGGTGGCGCAAACAGTACGATGGACTCTTCTATTATTTCGCACAAGGGTTATGCACTTGGCAAGATATATGAGAGCCTCCATACCGACCCCTGTCCAAGGACAGGGGTAGGAAAAGAATACCCGAGGTTGGTCGCCGAAGATATAGAGGTATGAGAGGTCCTCTAGATGCTGATCCATTAGGCAGGCAGCCATGACTTCCCAGTACACCATTGAAGAAACTATTAAGCGTTCCGTGCAGCAAGTTGGAAGCTGCATTTGGGTCAAGTCCCTCTCGGCTATCCAGATTGCGAAAAGTCGGCGCGCGCCATGCAAGTGGAAAAGACCCAAAGAAGAGGGATCATACCAACTCTATACACATAATAAGCCACACATACTCTATTAAGAATTTATTCTCCTGGGTATACTAACCGATGTCATTCCAAGAAGAATGATACCGATAAGGAGATCATCCTTAACAGTGGATGCAGCGAGAGGCTGGATTTGGTTGAGGCAACCCTCCTCGTTGTATGGAATGTTTGTATTCCATCCAATACCCATTTCGGCAATCTCTTTAGATATATGCGAAATGGCTTCCGTTTGAAACGAGATAGGTGCTGTTCCAGCACTTCCTAACTGAGAAAGATGCGATGCGGATATTGCCATGACGCTGTTGAAGATAATGGGGGAACGGAACATCATGGTTGATACAACAGATCGGTATGGATTCTGAGGTGAATCATAGGAAGAAACCACCTGACAAATATCAGAGTAATAGTGGGCTAGAAGAGACGATGCCTCGTCTTTGGGGCGGTACAGAGCCAGCGGCATAGAAACGTCTAAAACGCCATTGTGCTGACTACTTGAACCATTGGGTGATGAATCAGAAACAGAGTATACTTCATACTTGGTTGACCATTTGATGGGTTTGCTATAACCTGGGCATGTGAGCCCCGACTTGGCGCAGCGGATGCACACAGGCTCTGTTTCATCGCATTTGAGTCTCTTGAGACGTAAGTAATGTTAGGTCGGGCTGGTCATCTAATGCAGATTGGAGTTGTTGAGACACACCCTTTTCTTGCAAGTAGCACATCCAGCTGCAAATCGATTTAGCTACACTGCCCGGTAACATGTCAATAGGTATTGCCCATGAGAATGATTGACTTACTCCTTGATTTGATGGACCTACTATGCCATCCTGCTTGCGCCAAAGATTGATCCATTATATAACCGCACTATCTATAGTGATGAAGAGTTATTAGTGTACAAACACCCTTCAATGGAAAAGTCGCATTAATGCATGTCCGCGACAAGTCATGTGTGTTTCTGATACATGTAGTAATGGCAATCTTGGTGGTGGAGAAGTTAGATAGATAATCTTCGGAATACGGAACCGAATTTCCGATTAGAATATTATGTGGAAACTCCGATAAGTTGTCACATGCTAATTGGTCAGTTTGCTCAGAACGCGACTTTTCACGTTGAACCTTGTTTATGAAACACTCATGGTTATTTTATCTATCTCGACCACAAAGTGCATGCGATAGCAAAGACAGAGAGGCGTCGGCAAGACTGTGTGACATGTGCCGGATCAAAAACAAGACACGTACTCGTAGTTCACATAGAAAAACCATAGCCAATGCTGCACATGATTCCCATAGTGTCTTCAACCTGTCCTAACAATTGCACCCTCGTTCCGGCATCTATCCATGAATAACAACAATACCCATTTTCTAATCGATCCTCCCTTCCAGCACCTCACTGTGTGTTAGTGGGCCAATGTACCTCCGCTTCGCCTTGAATGGCCAATAGAAACAGCCAAACAAGAGGGCACTTCCAAGAACCACTGAGGCATAGTTCATGTTTGCCGCGCTAACAGGCCTGAACGGAGGAAACAAAAGGAAAACGCATGTAAAGGCCAGATAAATGACTGCAATAATGTTGACAAACAGGCCAGATTTGCCTAGGCGCCAGGGGCCCCAGGTCAATGTTTCCGGTCGGCATAAACGGCGCCATATTAAAAGAACAATAGGAACAAGGTAAGAGAATTGCAGACTAACGACTGCAAGGGAGAGGATGGCATTGAAGGCGGTTGTAGAGCCGATGTTGATAAGACCAAGCAAGATAAGAAGAAATGTGACAACAAGAATGGATACGGTGGGGATCTCGCGACGTTTATCGACTTTGGCGATCTGGTGCGAGAATGGCAGTCCTGTTCCTCCGAGTCAAAAATGGCGTGAACAATGTTTCAAGAAAACTTACCTCGGTCCCTTGCAAAAGCCCACATGACACGAGCCGCCGAAGTAATGAGCGGAACAGTCGATAGAGCCGCCATGGCAGTGATGGCACTAACCATGCATGTCGCCGCAGTCACGCTACCAGTCATGTTGTAGCAAATCTGGATGATGGGGAAGCCGGTGGGTGTGTTAAGTGCCGAAGTAACATCGCCCATGAAAAACAAGACAACAAGAAGGAACGCGAACCCGAGCGGCCAATTCACCAAGATTGAACCAACCATGGCTCTGGGAACACCAGTCTCGGCCTTGTCCATCTCCTCGCTTAGATGCGTTGCTCCATCATAACCGATGAGCACGTAGCATGAACTCAGAAGACCTATACTCCATGCAACAGCGTCGTTTGTCCACCCGGAGTTATTCTCAAAGGTTGTAAATACGAACTCGGGTGTATGCTTGGTAGGTGAGACAACAGCCATGGTTATAATGATGATGATGAAGAATCCAACATGGAGTACCAATGTGAGCTTCTCGATTAAAGGAAGTGTGTTACTACAGAGGACGCAGATAGCGGCAGAGCAGATTAAGATTGCCCAGAAGAGCATTGTTCCATGCCAGCGTTCGAAAACGTAGTCGGGGTAGTTGAGGACAATGAGACCTTGTATTTGAGTCCCAGCTAGGAAGGGAGCACTTCCGGCGAGGGAGATCCAGCCGAGAGTTCTAATGGTCTTGTTGTCAGTTTAGTACTTCCTTCTCCTTGTTCTACGCGACTCACGAAATGTAGCCGGTTAGCCAGCTTAATAACGGTCTTGCTGTTTCTGGGCTCAGTTTCGCAACGAAATGGTACTGTCCGCCAGCAGTTGGAAAGCTTTATTATGTAAGTTGCGCTGTCGAATATAGATCGTGCTTGTAGATCTCACCTAGATGCCAGCTCTGCAAGCGACATAGCGCCGCAGATGGACCCGAGAAAGGCAGTCATGGATCCATAGACAAGAGACACTGGTCCTCCACTTACCAGACCGGCGGCAAGAGTACTGTCATAATGATCTCAATTAATAACGGAAAGGTGAAGAAACTCGGGGGGATATCTATACCTAGATAAGGCTTCCCATGTGCACATGAGGTTCACACATGTTGCAACCATGGCCCAAAGAGAGAACCTACGCTACAATCAAGAATATTAGCCTCAGATAATACCTCAAGAATACTATCGCACATTACCTTGACTTCTTGTGTATAACCATGACGTTCCAGATTCTGACTTTCCGGGCTTTGCTCGCCCAGATGTTGTTTTTCAGTATCTGCGTGAGGAAGTTCGTTATTCATAATGATGATTGACTTGGCGGGATAGCTGGTAATTAAATCGAGAGTCATTAATTCACGGTGGTCTCTAGCCATTTATATGTTGAGAAGGCGCTCTCCTTATCTCAGCATGCCCGCTATCAAATCTGTGCTATAGATGGCTACGACGGTAACCCCAGATTAGGCTAACCATGTTGAGAAAAAAAGTGCGAGTGGTGATATGTGCTAAGACGAAATAGAGTTCAGTAGGGGTTCCCCGCATTTGACAGTGAGATACGGATACTGTACCTACAATCATTCCGAATGTTCAATTGCAGAGGCCACTTCAGCATCATTCCGAATGTTCAATTGCAGAGGCCACTTCAGCCTAGCTTGACCAAATTCCCCATTTTAGCAACCGGATGTTTCGGCTTCCAGTGATTAACACAGACATGACCACCGTGGAATCACGGAATGCAGAGAAAAAGAAATGCGGGAGACATAGAGGACAAGTGCGAGATCGGTTCGTTAACGCCTTCGACAAAGTCCTCAGTGATTCCCTCCCATTCAACTCAGTTAAACTCCGTGACATTGTCTCCTGAAGCACTCCCTAGCCTCAAGGCACTCGGTTTAGCAGTATTATGACTCGCCAGAACATCAATGTTGACAAGCCATTCTCGGTTGGCGGCGCTCAGCCTTCGATGAGAATGGTTACTGTGGCTTCCTTGAAAATAACGTGACTTATTTCATACCATAGGATCATCGATATGATGATCTTCTTGGTAGATGACTGGCGAGTTCTCTCTATTGCATGTCGAATTCTCTTTTTGTTAATTTTGTATCTGTTTGGAACTCAAAATATACACATCGTGGTGACAATTGACAGTGGCAGTATCCCGAACGAGATTGTATATATACCATCTTTTCAGTTATTTTCAGCACATACGACCATACCTACCAGAAAATACGGGATCCCGTCCGCTCTCCCATAGTCAAGCTGGTAAGGGGCGGATTAGTAGTTGGGTCGGTGACGACCAGCGAATCCCCGCTGTTGTATGTTTTGTCAGAACATCTTTTTGCCAAAAACCGGTACTGATTTAGTGGTTGATATAAATATTAGATCATTCTTAGTGTATATATGGCCTAAGAGTGAACTAATAATTTCATCTTTACTGCTCCAAGTCCCTATTGTTTTAGTGACCCGCCTGCCGTGGTAATGCTTCTGGTGCGATCGAAGGCGAGAGGGGCTTTAATTTGGATGGCTGGTTACACTGGAACATTCGCATACGGACTAACTTTTGTTTGGTCCACTCGTAACTTTCAGGCAAGTGTCTCGAATCGTCGCCGTAAATGAGCGAAGACAGGGAAGGAAAACTCTCAGAAAGAATGGCGCTGAATGTTTATGTTTATGCTCATGTTACCTTCTTTTTCATTCCATATTGCCTGGCATTGAGAGACCGAATGTCCCGACAACGGACACGCGACAAGCCAACTATTGTATCATTGTTCTTTAGCCATACCCACGCAAAGTCTGTACCGCAAAGGGCTTTTGATCACGCTCAAGCAGGGTTGCCGCACAAATTCGCATGTTTATCATAAACAAGCTTTTTAGCGTCACTAACCTACTGTCAAGCCATCCAATGAGCAGGTAAGTGATTGAGCAAAAGGGCAGGGATGAAAAGACAGCATACATCATCATCATTCCACGACATTGCGCATCATTTATTGACTAATAATAACACAATGGCGATCAATTTACGATCCAACATTCACCGCATTTGTCTCGTTGCTGTATGAGGCATTTATCTCATTCGACATGGCCATCAAAGCGCGAAATTGGAACCTGCGGCGATGCTGTTCCAGACCTGATCTTCTGTCCTTTTGTAGCGCACTGTGATTGTAGCAGACAAGTATCGCTGCCAGCTTACCACTAAGCCCAGAGACTGTGGTGGTACCAAATGCAGGGTCTTTTGTGCGGAGATCCCTGTCGATCATTCTGGGCGGCTTTTAGATGACCATGTGAGACACGATCCCACATTTCCGGCGGCCTCCTGTGTTGTCAGTTGTTTACCGCCAGTCCAAGGGATGATCCTCATGATAGAATGGTGGGCTATTACAGTGTTTATTGGTCTTGCGCCAACATGTGCTACGCTGCATCTTATGAGTCGCACACTGGTCCATAGAGTCATTGGTAAAAAATTAAAGAATAGCAATGCTCGCTTTGTGTAAATGTACTGTGATGTGATACAGGCAGTTGTTGAGGGTAGAGGAAAGCTGGAGTACAAGAAACGTGAACCGATCAACTCCTCGCCAAATCGCACAAAAATACAAAAATAATTTAATGACGGCAAGCAAACTATAAACCTCGTAAGTCGTGATTTTGTCGTAAAGTAAAAGTCCTCCTTAGGCTCTCTCAATAAATGCCGGTGATGATTTCTTCACCGTCCAAGTTGTAAGATTGACACGGCTTCAAACATGTCAGTCTCAGTTGGGCTGTGGCGGACAATAAACTCACCAGAGAGGACAAGTGCGAGATCGATTCGTCAACCACGGATCTATACACTGAGGATGATACAAGTGTCTGCAAGGCAACATCCTAAGCTTCACACCCTCGACAAAGTCCTCAGTGCATATCGAGCAGGCTGTTGACGCAGAGTCGCCCGGTTGTGCCCCGGCGCCATCACTCCTGGGCGATTCGCGGCATATATTCTGGACAGTGAAGTACTTTCGTAGAGGTAGTAACTGAGCACCATGCTCCCGAGGTTTCGTCTGATCGAATGGCGGTAGGTACACGCGCGCTGGTGCGGCTATCTGCTGGGAGTGTAGTCTGGAATCGAACCTGATGATGGGCATGCTTTCCACCTTATCTTTCCCCAAGCCTGAACTGACATTGTATCTCGGGAGTTGCGCTTCTATCGACCGACGAATCGCCTGTCCGCGGATGTTTCTATGGACGATGCATATAGCGGCGATGATGACGATGATGACAACGCAAAGGATGGCCGCCCATACCGTTGTTTTCTGATTGTCATTATTCGTTTGTTCGATCGTGTCGGAGTCTTCTGGTTGAGCCATGGGTGTTATGATAGTGTAAAACTAAAAATGTCAAAGATGGTAGATGTGGGAGGACAAGTCGCAATGGCATGTGTCAGACCTTCACTTCAAGCGGGAACGAGACTCCTCCCTTGCGTTTCTGACATGGCGCCTGTTCTGTTTTAAGAAATGCCGTTAATTCGCGCTCATGGAAATGTTCGAAAAGGTCTAGAAGCACATGCTTACCTTCATCAACTCAATTTCGTCATAGAATGATCGTCATGGGTTTAGTCGGTGAGATTTATAACTGTTACGTACAGTGAAAAACAGAGGGCTTAGGGGGCCGGGCGCACTAAAAACTGGGTGATCAGGTGCTGAATGTCTAGCCCGGTAGGGATGTTACAGCGCTCAGACTGGCTGGGATACGATCCATGTTACCATGACTACATCTGACGGCACTTTTGCTACAACTGTCTTGGAAACATAATTAGATACATGTCACGGTGGTAAGGAAAGCAATCCTTTAGGCAGAGCAATAGTGTTGATTCAATACCTGTGTTATCTCCAGCGCGCAGCAACAAACATAGCATCGAAATTGCATCAAAACTCCGAACAGAATGCGTATAAACCCATATCAGCTGACCATTCACGTCGTCTTCCTCCCGCTGGATCTCGACGTATCAAGTTGTTGTGAACGTATGGCCTGAGAGAAAGCTCGTGACTCGACTGCGACACGAGCGCAGGAATCTAGACTGGTGGTCGTTGTAGTTCCATCCTTCTCAGGCAAATACAAGTCGAGGTTTTGCTTAATCGTGTACGCTTTCGGGGTGAGGCAGTCGGTGCTCATTCGATAACCTCTGCATCAGGGTCAGTAGAGTACCCAAAAACTGATAAGGATATGGCGTTAGGCAAGTGGAATGATGCAAGACATTTGGGCTTACAATGGATTGCGAATGGAAAGGACACCGGTAGAGTTGGTACAAAGAGGGTGATCGGCAGTCTCTCTTTGAAACAATCTACCAACGTTCCACAAAGAAATGCAACTTACCCTTTCTGCAGGCTCTATATGTATAGAACCCAAACATGGCGAGGCCAATCGCAATCCCCAATGCGCTCATAACCCAGATCTGGCTATTCTTGGCATTGGGAATACTTGTGATGTCGAGTGCCATATTGGCCTATTTGTCGAAACTGTGATGGGTGATGGTAGTAGTAGGAAATTTGATAAGAAATTTAATTAGTGGTGAAAGAAGGAAAGGATTCTAAGTTGGGTCGGTTATGATATCTTATACAGCTGTCTGTCAGGAAGATCTAAGCCATTAAAATTTCTATAAAGTTATTGAGTAGAGAGTTGAGGTAAACTCCACTTTAAGATCATAGGGTTTCGTGACTTGCGCAGTTCCAACTTCTCTGACCTACCAGGTCAAGACTTTCTCAGGTTATGATAACATATTTTCCCGACTTTCTGCTTCTTTCTAGGTTTTTGGCGTGGCAATACGTGTAAAGATGGCACTTTGTAATCATTTGGGCCATTGCGATACTAGAGTTCCTCGGCTCAATAATTCTGTGAACACCAGCCTTGAGGTTCTTAAAGTCAACCTGTCTTTTGTGAGTTGGCATCGGACTTTGTACACAAAGAAAACGCCAAATATCAGGCTTCACCTCTGTACGCGTCCACAGAAACTACGCCTTATAGGGCTGTTCAAGGCTGTAGAGTATGACTGAAAATGAACCTTCATCAATGTGAGAAACCTTATAGGTCACACGACTATGCTTCAAAAAGTTTGAAGGTCCATTCAGACAGCGCATTTACACAAGCAAGCCATAGTCCACAATTTGTACACCTCACAGATAAGTGTTTCCCCTAAAGTGTCACGTTCGTTTCCAGAACGTTCTCTCGTCAATCAGTGAGCATCAGCTATGTCGCTCCTGTACTGACAATACCAATTTGAATCATGTTTGGGTCAAAGTAAGACGACTTGGATTATTATATATATACGTAAACTACGCAGCTTGCTACTAATCACTACCTCCACTCATCATTGAGAGTACTGGTACTCCCACACTTGTTACCCGTCAAAGCTCGATTGTTGGGATCACTCAACCACGTAACCTCGCCACTGCTAGTCTTCTTGATGTACTTGTACTCAAAGCTTGTATCAGAAGGAATCTTAACCTTTGTGCTCCACACACCCTCAGTACCCTCCGTAAGCGGAATGCCGTCCTCAGGTGACCAGTTGGAAAGTTCAGTCACGGAACCAACCACGTAAACTTTCTGACCAGTAGTAACTTGCACGTTCTTGACAGTGAAGGTGATGGTCGTGTCACATGCTGGAGCAGCTTGGCAGACGGCGGGGACCTTGTTGGCGCTGCTCTCGCCCCATGAGGGGGATACAATGCCGTCGCGACGTTCGGTGGCGCTGACGAATGAGGCGTAGGACCAGGTGAGGTGGACAGCGGACTTGGGAGCTCCAGTGGACTTGTCAAATTGCTCAGCTAGTGAGCCATCGTTGGGAGTGTATGTCTGCACAACTGCGACGAAGCCATCGGCGTAAGCCTTGGCTGCCTTGATGATCTCCTTGTATGTCTTGCTGTTTTTGGAATAAGTGCCCTTGGAAATCTTGGGGACAATATCCTTGAAGAAAGACAATGACATATCGTCAACAGTGATAGCTCCAACCCTGTTCCACTGGTAGACCGCGGCGTAGAGCTGTTCTGCAGCAGCAAGAGTGGCCAGGTACCAGGGGTTGCCATCATAGTACACGTCCTCACTATATCGACCGACAGCGGCAGCCTTTCCTTGGCCTCTGTTCTTGTTAACGCCATAAATTGACCTGAAAGAATCGACGACGGCCTTGTGGTTCGCAAGAGCTCTGGGTGAGCAAGGCTGGAAGGTCGAGTCGGTGCACTTGGAGTTGGGATCGAAAGTGTGAATCGAGGAGAGGATGGAGTTGACGTCAAGGCCCTTGCGACCATCCTTGACGTTGATGTTAGAGTCGATGTATCCACCTGTCCAGAAACTCTGGAGGAAGCACAGAACGCGAGGAGCGTTGGTGACACAGTCGGGGCAGGACTTTCCGAGTTTCTTAGCCAGCGCTGCACCCTCGACAAGAGTGCGATGCGAAGCCGAAAGCGTAAAGAAAGAAGATCCATTGACCTCTTCCCAGAGATCGTAGCCAGTACGATTCCAGAACTTGGTAGTATACGCAAGATCCTTTTCAATGACTGGCCAGACCTTGTTCAAAGCCTTGGATCGCTCGCCGTGGGAAATGAGCCACTCTGCGTACAACGTCAAAGCGGTGGCTCTGAGAGGTGGGCCGTCGCGCTGAGGTCGACCCCAAGATCCTGTGAAAGCAGTGAGATTCACGTGGAACTTTGGCTCGCCGAGACCGCCTGATTCTGGACTGCCAGATGGATTTGTGGTTCCCTGTAGTTTAGCCTGTGCAGAGACATATTCGTCTATCTTTCGTTGGAGAGACTTGTCACCGCGGATGAATCTCTCCACAATCACCTTGTACGTCAAAGCTGAATCACGCGTCCAAGTGTACCAATCTAGGATGATATTAGTGCATGAACAAGGACAAGGTAAGATGTTTGCTGACAATCAGGATCTTCTTTTGATGGGCTCGCGACAACAGCGCCAGGTGCCGCACCCTGTGCCCTTTTCCCATCAGCGCCAATGTTGGCAAGGACACCCTTGATAGAAACATCAGCTTGTTTGTCGATAAAGCGCTCGAGTGAATTGTCTTTGCTTGGTGATGCATCGACTTGGCCTTGCCACAGGGCGGCACTGGCTGCCAGGCCATACAAGACTTGGATAAGCATGTTGGTGATAGCAGTGATTGATCTGTGATGAATGATCTGGCTGGTCAAGTCATCATGAAGGACCTCTACTGGCTATATATCAAGACTCGGTCAACAATGACGACTTGAACAAAACAGGAGCTTCCGCCCTCATTGGCGCTATTATATAAATTACGCCGAGAGCATGCGCCAGTGATTAACCAATGGAAACAAAAACCCCAGACATGGAATCTATCCTCCTTCTCTTTTCTGGGGTAAGTTCCCCAATCCCCCGCATACTTGGCCCTCTCCCGGGTTTAGTCTGGTCGATCGCATCGGTCCTTCTCGTGCAGTCTATTGAAGTTTCGGCTGCGGCGTGATGAACGTTTTTCGGGCCTTTTGGACGTTAGTTGGCTGTTTTCCATCTCGGGATGCCTTTTTGTGAATAGCTGGTTTGTTCTTGGTTAGGGGATGATCTGACGATGAGCATCACATGGTGATTTGGATGCCGCGGTTCCAGGGCGTATCAGTCTAGCCATATTGGGGAAACAGCTACAGCTCAGCTTTGCTGCGGGTAGCTGGGACGGGACAGACCAGAAACAGCTGCAATCTCAATGTCAAGACTGTGACAACAGGATGTTCAACGACAATAACGGTTACTAGATGCCTCACCGGTACCACTACTGGTATTTCTCAGACAAGTTCTCCTTTAGAACAAATTACATTGATGACAACTAGTACTTTTTAGGTTGGTAGTTTGAACAATAGCGTCTGCTTCTACCTTTGACTGTTAGCAAAGTAAAATTTTGCATATAGGACCTAAGATGCCGGCAATATTCAACAATCACAGATTACGTAAGGCGTGGTGGCGGAGTGGTCTAACGCGATAGACTAGAAATCTATTCTCTTCGGAGGCGTCTGTTCGAATCAGGCCCACGTCGCAACATTCTTTTTGCCTTTATCGTTGCTGGACGATGGTTGTTTTTTCTAATTTATTTTTCTACCAAAATCATTATACCGAAGGACGTAAGAGCAGATAGATACAGCAAAGCGTGCTCTATTAAATGGTGACGAAGGCAACTGACAATATCCTCAAGAGTCGTTTATGTTCATGTTATCTTGAAAATTCACATCAGGAAGCAAGGTCTGATCGTCCACATAAAGTGAACTCAATTGTAATATCCATAAAATTTACCAACACACTGGAAATACGTTCCAAAATCCATTAAACAGTTCAATGCCAATATTCGCCGACCCATGAAACCAATACACGTTTGCACGCTCCGTTCTACCATGATGAATGCCATCGATATCGTCCTCTCACCCGAGAAGTTACCCTGTTACCCAGACCAACCAGAGACACCAGTAAAAACAATGCATGAAATAAAAAGCTGCGAGCTCAAGGAAGCCTCATCATTCTAGTCTTCTTGACTTGAGGACCCTCGTCGCCCAGGTACCTGAATGTATACAGACTGCGACTGTTAGTGAGCTGTAAATCATACGTGGTAGAAAAAATACACACCTCCAATGCAGATTGCCAAGAGCAATATTCCTGCATCCGTTGACAAACTTGATCACGTCTCGATCAACGCCCTCGCCCCAAAACGGAAGGTTTGCCATGGCAGTGTGCCATCTCCTGTAACAGTCGTAAAGCATCTCGCCGATCTCGTCGGCGGCTTCCTGGTCCGTCATACCCTGGTCCCTGAGGATAAACATAATGTTACTGTCTTCGCCTTGGATGAGATCTTTGCGGTAAGAGCAAAGGTCGTTTTGCCTGCCGGAAGTTAGCAAAAGTCTAAATCAGGCAATATCACGGAATGTGGCTTACAGAGTAACTAAATCGCATGTGATTCGTGAGATGGCTTCAAGAGAAGGATGGTCCATGATGTCTTGCGGCAAGTCAATTCCTTCGGCGAACCTGCAATTACTGAGTCAGTTGACGTGTCCTCGTAATCAATTATGAAACATTCCCGGGTGGCAGCCAATAGGTGTAAATCTCATCAGCCAAGGCAAACTGCCGCTAGGACCACAACCCTTGGCCCTGGCATTGCCGGAAGGGCTTACCCGAAAGCAGAATGCTTCTAGACGTTTGCGGCCTCAAAGTATCCGTGAAGAGAATCACGACGGGGAAAGAAAGGGGATGGGTGGAATGAAATGAACCTACTCCATAAGTCCGATGCAGGGATATGCCCCGACGCATCCGGCTCTCATATCCATGTATTCCTCAACGCTCAGTCTCGACGCGGTGTTCTGGACGCCAACCTGCTGCAAAACACCGATACAATACATGGTGAGGTGCTTCTTCCATCGGTACTGTAGGGCGGGACTCGCTCGCTGTCTGAAACGGTTCCAGCATGATTGCAGGGTATGGCGCAGGGGGTTCTGGTCGGGGGATACTACGGGGTGGATGTTGTCGAGTGTAGCGAGAGTGTAAATCACCTCTTCGGCTGCCTTGATGGGATTGTTGGCGAAGGACCCTTCGTCAAAAGCTGTTGGTTGTTAGCGGATATTCTTGTCACCACTTTTTATGCATGCATGCATGGACGGACGGCGCGGCCCGATGGTGGCTTGAGTTTATGGGGGGCGTGTTTGTTGGTTCATAGCAATAGTGGTCAAGGCTATAACTTACGGTCGTCGAATGCGAAAACCCATCCATTCCAGTCGTTCATTAGCTTGAGCGTTTCCAGATCGGCGTTGGGGGCACAGATGGCGCTCATGTAAGCAATATCGAGTCGGCTCCAGATGCTTGCAGTCTTGTCGTTCATTCGCAGCGCACTGTACGACATTCTGTCAGCTATCATATGGGACCAATGCACGGTTATCTTACTCCTTTAGCCAAGCATCTGACAACGCTTTTGATGTTTTGTACATGGGGTTGACATCCGGTTCGACAGCCATGATGGACGAAAACAAAGCCTCGGGCAACCTAATCCATCGGCCATCAGCCAGCTCAGGAATATCAACATGGTCTGAGCAGATGCTGGATGGGCTGATGGGGCCACCTGCGCAGCTAGGCGGCGGTGTGATGATGGAAGGGACCATGATGATGTCGTCAAGCTGTGGAGTGTGTTGGTCTGCAGACAAAGATGGTTGTTGGTCAAGAGAGTTGATCTGATTGAATGATGAGAATGAGCAACTTCACGAGGGAACACGACATGCTTATAGGATTTCGGAAATCGGAGAGATGTACGGATACCATTGCCACGGAACTGGAAACTGGAACGACCGGGTTCTTGACAGCAAGGGGGGAGTTTCTCGTTCGTGAGGCTATTTAGTCGTCTTTGCTTTTTTGCACGTCCTCTTACGAGCCTGATGAGCGGTGATAGCGAACACAAGACCAGACTTTTGACTAATAGCTCGGTAGACAAGGACATCGTCGCTTCATGGCCATGGGTCAAGACAAATGACGTCCGCGGGCGGATATAGAGGAGAGAACTAAGCTAGCCTGTGCGGCAAACAGCCCAATAATCTATCTTTAACATACTTTAAACCGGGACAGTATCGTGAGGGCAGATACACTATAGGATGGTTTACTACTATCACAATCACAACTCGGTGTGAATAGGTATGAAGAGCAGCATATTCCCTCATGTTGGATCACAGACGCTATCCCGTAGAATTGCACCATCCCGTGGCCTCAGAGATGGCCTCCCGCAGTACGGCCCGAGAATCAAAGGGTATTGGGCTCGGTGAGGTGAGTGACGAGAGAATGTTGCCCAAGACGACATAATTGGTTGACTTTGGATGGACCAGCCCCGTAGGGGTCAGTTGCCAAGGACATACGTACATACAGTGCTAAACTGCCAGACTACCATGATTAGTTTCCCTTGCTATCCCAGGGGGGAAAGCTAGAATTCCCATGTTGCTCCATTGTTCTAGTTTAGTTGAGGCGATGCATTCCACGAAACCTTTTTCCTCCCATCAGAAACCTGCAAACGGGTGCAAGAAAGAAAAGAAACGAGCCTAATTTAGCTCTGTTCTCGCTTTTTTTTCGGGTACCAAGGCCAGACCAGACCAGACCTGATCCATGCAACCCATGCGGGCTGTAAACAACGTTCGCTTCCGGCTTGCAAAAGACTGGGGACACAATCCCTTTTAGCTCCACGCTATCCAAGAACAAAGTGGAGGACCGTGACAAGGAACAGGGGCTAACATGAAGAAAAAGAAGAAAAGAAGGTCAGGGAAAAAACAGCAGCATGCCAGCAAAAGTCACTGCACCCCGAGTTTAATAACTGTACCGTACCACTAGCTAGCAGTCTAGTTAGTACTTGACTACTGAATTCCCCCCTTTGGTGTACTTGTCTCTTTTCTCGCACTAACATTGCTGCTCTGCCCGCTACCGAGAGACATAAGAACTCTACGTACACGAAAGCACCCCTCCCCCCGAAACTGCGAGACGACAAGTAATACGAGGCGAGGCGAGACAAGACGCAAATCGGGTTATACAAGATCCCCGATCAGACATCCATACAAAAGCAAACATGCCAACAGAAAACGGTCGACCGAGAATACAGTATTCCAAGCTAAATTCGTCGCGTGACGAGGTGCGCTTCCTGGAAATCGAGCCAGCGAATAGCATCAGCGAACAGGTCGTCTGTCGCCTTGTCACACTGCCTCTTAGCCGCGATGTCGAATTCATCGCCATATCATCGCTGCTAGGCGACCCCACAGACCAAGAGAGGATCAACCTCAATCGCGTGGCAATCCCCGTCCCGGTCAACATCTCCCTCGCCCTCAAGCACGTACGCGCCGTCTTTTACCCTGCAGTCACAAAGTCCAGCCAAGAGAACCTGGGCGGCCAGAGGGAGAGAGAGAGGCGATCGCCGTCCTGGTTGAGGAGTCTGCTCAGACATTTCGGAGGGAGGGAAGCCCAGGATCATCCCAAATTGAGGGTCTGGATTGACTGCCTCTGCGTCAACTCGATGGACACGAGAGAGAATGCAAAGAGCAGAGTCATCATGTACCACGTGTACCAGCGTGCGCAGATGGTGGTTGGATGGCTTGGCCTCAAGAGCCCCCAAACCGACGAGGGCGTGCAGCTGATCCAGGCCTTTGACAACGCCATGCCCGCGACGTGGCAAGAACCTGGTGATAAGGAACTCCACCCAGAGAATTACTCACCTCAACACGAGTGGGCGATCCCCATCATCGACCTCTTTGACCCTCAAGCAGCAGGTGGGCTCGGCTGTGCAGACTTTCTGGGTCGTGACTTTTTCCAACGTCGCTGGATCCTTGAAGAAATGGCCATGGCGCGCGTGCCAACATTCCTGATTGGCGATGCCATCGTCTCATGGAACCAATTACTACGCATGAACCTCGCTATGGAGGAGTTTAAGGATTACCCATCCAATGTCTGCCCGGCATCTACAAGGGCGGTTGTTCACGAATTCCCACTGGGTACAGTGCACGCGCTACTGGACGAGTTTGAGAAGAGGAAGCATATGGCCAAGATGGAGTCTCTAAACAGCAACTCGGTGACAGGGAGTGTCACGAGTGCAGATTCAACGAATTACCAGGATTCCAATCCTAAGTGATGATCGATGACGACGGGTGGGAAGAAAAAAAAAAGGAAGGGGAAAGGGAAAGATAAAAACTTTTGTTTACCGGGAGGGATGGGACGAGGTTATGTTTACGTTGTTCTTGGTTGTTTCACCGACATGTCTTGGGTGCCTGAGCTAGGTAGGTCTAGGTGTTTGTTTCCTCTTTTCTCATTGAAGAATACCCAATCTTTTTATTTATTATGTATACCAATTCAAGTTCTTTTTTAAGTTTCACGTTAAAAAGATGATCATACATGATGCATATAGCGGTCAGTCTGTGCGTTGCATGGTAGATCACCGTCGCAGGCTCATGTGTTACCCATAGATAGTAACTCGGTAGATGAGAGTTAAGTACCGCCTCACGTGTGTTTATTTACGTGTGCGTGTGCGTGTGCGTGTGTGTGTGTGTGCGCTCGCTCATTGCAGCCTCAGTGCTCGGCGAGCCCGAGCGTATGGTTCTGTCCATGTGGTCGCTTGTGAAACCAACAAGTCCCGAACCTACGGCATGGCGATCTTAATTAATCTATCAATAATGACCAGTAGCTGTGCCATACGAGCGGTACTGTATGTACTGTAACGGCACTACCCCCCCATGGATGAATGAAGCCTAGCTGGATTTCTTCTAGAAGGCCTCGCTCGTTAAAAATTCCAAAGCCTCAACTTACCGCCAGGATTGTAACGGGCGCTAGTGCATTCGAGGCTACCATATCCGACAACTAACCAACCTTGAACCCTGGGAACACAGACGGTTCAGACGGCATGCCAGCGTGGTATTCTTTTCTCTCTCTCCACAATCAATCAGTCTTTACGAAAAGGAGTGTACAGTGCTGACAGCCAAGGATCAGGGTGAATTGGAACGTCCTTGGCGTTGAACCGTTCAACTGGGTAACCGTTATTGCTTTTCTGACACCGTCGTGAACTAACACAGTAGTCCCCCCACAACTCGGCTCCAGCTCAAAGGAGGCGAGAACAAGAGATGACAGTGTGGGGATTATGAAACCTGCTCGCTGTCTAATCAAACTGTGTTATGACACGTCGCTCAAAGGGGCAACCCGCCAAAGTCAGTCAGTCACTGTGCTACTGAGCTCAAGAGCAGGGGGTCAATGCTGAGGCCTCAGTTCACTTTAGCGCGCGCCATGGCGTTGGTAGAAGCTCGAGAGCGCTAATTGACTCGTAACAAGAGACAAGAAGTCTCCTCACTTTGTCATTGTCATTGCCATTCGCACGGCAGTGCTTCTGCATCTAGACGCAGCGTAGCCCGTAACTTACGGTGTCCAACCCTGCTTATCCCGCTCTGACAGAGCACGATATCACTGTAGCATCACTAACAAATGCCATGATATGACCTGCACTTTATTAAACCTTCGGCACAAGACCCCATAATTGAATAGCGGTGGGCAAGCGCCAGGTAATCTTTAGTAACCTATCCGTCCACCAGTGTCTGATCACGGGACGTGACAGAAAAGCAGGGTGACGTATTGATCTTCACTAGTCACACATCGCTCAAGCTTTTGTAAGAATTGCTTTTTCCTTTTTACTTGGAACATGTCGCTTCGGTCAGTGAGAACTGGATTCGGTGGCTTTTCTCCGGTCTCAGGTTACTCGTATGGAATGCGATATCGGCCGGTACCAGTATCCGACAGGATGGCAACCATACCGAGTTTCGGGCACAATGTGAGCGATCAGGTGTGAGATCTATATTTCCGATACAGAAAAAGCAACATAAAATCCTCACTTCTTGATCTGTCATATCTACCAAATTTTCATTTCCACCGTTTCTTAGCCTAGATCCATTGTTTCAGTCAAGGCTGCATCATAGACATGTCATGTTTACAGTTACCCGGTCTTGTCTAATTAGTTATCTCTTTTACCTACGCTCCGCTCGGGGACACACGGTGGGCAGTGGTATTTCCGAGATGTCCCCGTGTTATTCCCTGGCATCATCTGCAGGGTAAGAATACGAAGTTATCTTCGCGTTCTGAAAGTGGGAGATCGAGATTCAGTCAGCAAGACAGGTCTGATGTTTTCTAAGGAGATGGATATCCCCTCCGATCATTAGCTTAGACAACTGTTCGTCCAAAATGAATTGCTAGCCAGAACTGGTTCAAGTGGTGCACATAGGAATGGTTCGCAATATCAGCCTACCGACTTTGCTTTTTCTACCAGTAAAAGAAAACATCGTGTGTCATTGGCAACGTTGCTACCCTAGGTCTGCACAATGAAATAAATGGAGAAACCTGCCTGTTTCGACATCAAAACACAGACCAGTGAAAATCGCCCAATACTGCTGCTTCAAATATCAAGAGCTTGTGATGTCGTCGCTGTTAGTTCATTAGTGGTTTCTGTCCACGCTGAGGGATGTCCACAGTGTGGCTAGAGCCGTGGGATCAGCGGCGAAATACATGGTGGGAGTTTCCATTGTGACAGTTGAGTATTTGGGGGGAAAAAAACTCGGTGGCTGGTGACATGGTGGACGTGCTTCGTGCATTTCCCGCCTTTTGTTGAGCTATAATCCTCTAAACTCATTTCCACAAGGCGATAGTCTAGAAACTAGCTGGGATCAAACTGTCCTTATTAATATACTAGTCCACTGTCGCACGGGCAGGATGCCAGTAGTGTATAAAAATAGGTTGAGATGTGGCTCCAGATGACAGTCTAGACTGGACGCTTATTTTCACTTCTCTCTGAGAATTTTTATTTTGACAGGCCTACATGCCATATCACTTGAGAAGAAGATTGTCTCCAATGGAATTTCGTCTGTATCGACAGATGAGGGATGTAGAGTCAACTTGTAGGAAGAACCGACAATAGTGTGGCAATTAAAGCAGTCTACGCTGTTGACGATCACTGTAATTTTGATGATGATTTTCGCCAAAAGGTTGGGAAGACGGCTTTCTGATGGTCTAGGCATAAAAGTTATTACTGTCTTGACATTTACAACTGGCAGAGAATAGTGGCTGCGACTCCATGTAGTGAGAACAACTCCAATTAATTAATCACGCGACGGTAAATATTCACCACAGAAATCCTGATCACGCTCAATCGGTTACCGCGAGACCTCGTCCCGATCCTTCTGTGAACCAGATCGTCTCAATGCTTGCTATTCGGTTGTCAGTCAGCGTTGGTGATGAATGGTTTGCCCATCACGCCTCGAATTGGACAAGATGACGAACATCTTCTGAAGATGAGAATCTTCATCTTGAAAGAAGGCTTTGTGTGCAGTGTATCAAGCCTAAGATGGACTCCTACACTGGCATCTAGCCTGAATATTTGCCACTGTTCTGATATGGCGCGACGACATCACTGGTGATTTACAGTCTTTTCGAATAGTGCCAATGGGAAACATCAAGGCCTATAAAACATGGTCCTATCCGCCTGCTTATGCAAAACTACCCAACGCAGCACCTCACCAGATATTCCTTTTGCATCGACATCCAGAACAAATTCAAGCTAGCACATTACTAACACCGTCCATTATGACTGAAAACAGCAGTATCGTCCAGAACTCTGTGCACTCACAGCAGTCCTCCACTCAACCGGATGTCATGACCCCTACAAGCTCCCAGGCTGAGTCACCCATTCTAGGTTATGCAAATCCACCCCTTTCAATGCAGCACGCCGATGAAGTCCCCATTCTAGGTCAAGCAGATGTGCCTGCTCCAACTCAGGTTGCCGACGAAGATCCTGTGATCGGTCACGCAAATGCGCCTCCTCCAACTCAGGGCACCAGCCAACCTCCTAACCTATCTCACAATCAGTCCAGAGTTAGCTTACACGACTGGCAATGTTCATCCTTTAGTTTTGTCAAGCCCACCACCCGTCAGCAGTACAACATGAACTGTCGCACCACTGAAGCCTCGAAAGAAAGGCTGGAGAGTGAGCTTTATGAAGTCAGACAAACGCTGAGATCTCTTCGTGTTTCCGAGGAGGAATTCCAAGCCGCACTTGCAGAGTATGCAGCTATCAAGCATGAAATTTTGGAGCTGGACCTCAGATATGTATGTATTAGGCGTGCTTGGAGATTCGTCCAGGAAGAGGAGAAGAAGCGGTTGATGAAACTTGAAGAAGAGGCCTCTTAGTAAGACCAGAAGTCATATGTAGCGCCCAGTCTTGACACGATCGAAGCACGTATAAATGATATTCATTTTGCCTAGTGATGAGGAAATTCGTGAATTTCTATACTTGACTAGACACATGTTCCAATTTAGGGTTGTCATGATTGTAGTGATTGATCGTGAATTGATCTAAGCAGAAAGCCAAAGAAGCATATCACTCCAGCCATATGCTTTGAGAATCATTGCTACGGTTTTATGTATTGTCCGACTCTTAGTTAGTATGTGTGTATTGACAATTATCCAAGCCAAATGAATCAACCCAGCTTTCGCATGTCGTTTGTCTATACAGGATGGTATCTGAGTGGACAGCCTTGAATTGTTGGAAACCTTTTGACATGAGTTGCTCTTCCAGAGTCACCTATAAGCTAAGATTGCACCTACTCATAGTGAAGACTCGTGCTACACAAACACTGGGCTAGTGCTGCGAATCAATGCACCTCTATCGTTGTGATTAGATACAAAAACAAATAATGAGAAGCTCGACATGTTGTATTCCGTGAAGAACAGTCTCGTCAACAGGTATATAAAGGCGCCCCTCGCCACCAGTTTCCCAATCCTGCTCAAACACTTATCTCAACAGGCCAACAGAGACATTTTTACCTTCCCAAGATAAATTCAACGCTTATTTCAGATACTACTATATCCAAACTCCAGCCATGCCTAATCGTGGTCGTCGCGGTCGTCGTCCAAGTTCGAGAATCCCTGCGAGCATCGCAAATACTAACCTCTCGGGAACCACCCTTGTATCTCGGGGATCTTTCCCTGGGTCAGCAACCCCGCCAAGCTCTAGATCTCCGAGCCGCTCCTCCAGTAGGATAATTCATGATGGGCCTCCGCGAAGTCGCTCCTCTAGCGGTTCACCCCCAAGGCGATATCCTAACTCTCCTAGATCTCCCCGCAGGGCAATTGGTAATGGCCCTCAGGCCTCCCCAGGCTCACGCGATCCGCGATCTATCAGACATATGTCTTACCCGACTGGCGGCCCTAGACGGGTAGTCATAGGTGGTCGTTATGAACCGTCACGCCACTCACGAAGCGGACCATCCTTACCCAGGGGCGGCGGAGCTCCCTCACATAGGCCTTTCACGCCAGCGACTGTTGTGCCTTCTGTGTACTTGGGTCAGAGGCGAGATGGTCCCACGAGTACCGTGGCACCTTGGGATTCTGCTACCCAGGTCCCCACGCGCGTCTCGACTCATCGCTACGAGCCGGGGTATGGGCAAGGACATGTGAGACGCTCTCGCTCCAGAGATACAAATACCCAGTACATTGACGTCGCATGCGGCGACTGTTCGTGTCTCCATGGGTCAATTGGATTTCGGGGCGCTGAGACTGTCGATCAGTTTCTTGAATCATGGAATCGGTTCAATGCGACGATGGACGACGACACACGGAATCTGCGGGCCGCTACACGTGCACTCGAAGAATCCAGGGGCCCGCCTGAGATTCCTGTCGCACTCCTCAACGACTGGATTGTAGCACAGCATCGCTGTATGAGATCTGCCTTTGCAAGATATTGCTTTTATTTTCTCCACACTGATCTTATCGATCTTGATGATGAACGACTGCAAACAAGGAGATAGATCACCAGACTTGAGAGTCGGTGTTAACTAGTTATGAGACCTATATAGATAACACGAACTGGTAGCAGTTGTATATTCTCCTATTTTACCAATAGATCAACTGAGAATGTGTGCGCAAATGACAAACTACTGATCCAGTTGATATGTGCGTGAGGCTCGAGAAGATCGGGTTTCATCCTTCTGAACAAGACCACGAACAATGCCAAGATCCATTCATTATCCACTAGTATATATATCGTTACTTACTGTTAAATTCATATCTCTGCAAAGACTGAATGAGTAATAAATACATTTTTATATATCGTTACCGATCCTTGAACACTGGTAATGTGCATGACAAGGACTGTACCGTACCATACAGCCATTCAGAAGCAAACTCCAAGTGCCCTGCCCGACCAGGATTAAACACAACATCAGCCCACATAAACCACGCTTCCCGGAATATCCGAAGCTCCCCTGTCAAGAACTCTAAGAGATAGCCAATCCGACGTCGCATTTGCTGGCGCATGACTTATGCATGTTGGCTGTCAGTTTGTTGACACCTACCGGGCGAGAAGAGAAAACAATGCTTCTCAAATCCTACATGCGGTATTTAAACGACTTGATACAGAGGACATGTCACCGATAGTTTTCTCAACACCAACAGCTGGAATCATCAAACGCTGCGAAAATGACAACCATCAACGCGCATGTGCATATGGAGCCGGACGACAATGTAAGACTTGGTTACTTTGTTTTGAAGTGAATATTGCTGATATTTTAATAGCCAGTGGAAATTGAACCATCTGAAGTTGAAGTAAGAGCCTAGCCATAACTTTGTCTATCAAAGAAGCACTATTGATCGTCGTACAGGACAACAGTTCTTCAACTGATAGTCTGAGAGACTCCATTTTTGACTTTCGACGGGAGAATGGACGAACATACCATAAATACAAGGAGGGAAGTATGTTGAAACATTGCCCATTTGACACTTAAAGAGGCGTGGATAGTTAACACCATATCTCTTTCACTTAGAGTACAATCTGCCCAACGATACAGAAGAACTCCAGCGATTGGGTAAGCAACACATTCTTTGTGAAAGTGTATTCAGAATTAATGTCGCTAGACCTACAACACAATTTGATGCTTTTGACACTCGACAACAAGCTTGGTCTGAGCCCTCCGTGCCGCCCCGACTCGAAAGTTAAGCGAGTTCTTGATGTCGGAACGGGCACAGGCATTTGGGCCACTGACTTTGGTGATGAGCATCCAGAGGCCAAGGCAAGAGAGCATCGCGTCAATTAGTGTTAATAGCTGCTGACAACTGCAGGTCATTGGCGTTGACTTGTCGCCCGTTCAGTCAAGCTTGTGCGTTCCACCCGAGAGATTATGTTTTGAAGCTGACAGTTAATAGTGTGCCTGCAAATGTCCAATTCGAGCTTGATGATATTGATGAAGACTGGACTTACAGTGAGCCTTTCGACTTTATCCACAGCAGATTCATGAACTTTAGTGTACAGAACTGGAAGTCGTACCTCACCAAGATCTATGAGTAAGTTACCGGCCTTACTCGAAAGACTCATACTGATAGACCTAGAAACCTCACTCCAGGAGGTTATGTCGAACTGCAAGATGTAGATGTCATAATGGGCAGCGATGACGGAACCCTCAAACCAGACACGACAATGTACAAATGGTGCCAACTCCTCGACGAAGCCGCCGGAACATTCAACCGATCATTTGAAAGAACAACCAACTTCAAGACCCTCCTGCAAGAAGTTGGTTTCGTCGAAGTAGTAGAGACACGCTACAAGTGGCCTACTAATGGCTGGCCTAAGGACAAGAAGTACAAGGAACTTGGTCACTGGAACAACGCCAACGCGAGCTCGGCGCTGGAAGCGTTGACTATGGCGCCTTTTACTAGGGGTCTTGGATGGAGTCGTGAGGAGGTGGAATCGTTCTTGGTTGCTTTGAAGAGTGATTGGAATAACCCCAAGATTCACGCTTATTGGCCGATGTAAGTGATTTGAACGCTGAGATTAGTTGTAGCTGACGAGGTGTAGTTGTGTGACTTATGCTAAGAAGCCTGAGGCATGATGTTGTGGCGATGGACTTGGATTGGACCAGAATAGACGATGGCTTGGTCTTGGGGTGTTATGGGATCCTTTGTACCACGATGAATCCCGGGAGAGTAATTGAGATACAAGTCAATTAGAATGAGCTTTCCAATCAAATGATTGCTTTCTCACTAATATAAATGCCTTGATAGTGTTGTGATTCAAGCTGAGCTGAGCTGAGCTGGTCTGATGCTTCTTACAGAACGTGGACGTTTTTGAAATAGTGATTATAGAGTGAAACATATTGCACTCAGCTTATCCAATCACCAAGACAACGTGGCCGAGTGGTTAAGGCGATGCCCTGCTATCTCTTACGAGACATCATAGGCATTGTGTTCGCACGCGTAGGTTCGAATCCTGCCGTTGTCGATTGTTTTTTGCTTGCCTTTCGTCGTACATTTCTATGGTAAACGTCCTCGTTGATTTTCTTTTTTGATGCGTAGAGATTGCTTTAATAAGCGGAAGGTGAGATGGTCTGGTTGCTGTGTTCGTAATGCTGTGTTCAATTGATGTTCTAGACGTCCGATTTATCACTTTGTACCAGTGGATCAATTACCTTTCCTGTACAGCAAAACAAGATTACTGTGTGTATTTTCTATTTGTTGCCTCCAATTAAGTTTTTGCTCCCACTAAAAGAGCACATGCCACAGAGCGTGAGAACTGCTTTGTACTGGTTCGAGGTTACGGCACTGAAGTAAGGTTGCATTGAGAAACTCAAGGATCACGGAGCGCCGAACGATAAATGCTCTAAAAAGGCCCGGTTCTACTGATACGACATGAATCAAAGACCCATGTACATCTGTGACTAAGAGAGGTAGGAGTCGGGCGCTTGAAATTGAGTTTCAGCGAAACATCTTCACGCTCAAAGTCGAAGCCAATCGCGACATTTTTCACATGCAAATTGTCCTCACAGGGAAAATTAAGTACGCAAAAAAAGATAAAAGGCTCAAAACGCAAAAAAGAAGACCTGCGTATCGCAGGTGGCTGGATCTCTCCCGCCGGGAATTGAACCCGGGTCTCAAGCGTGACAAGCTTGCATACTGACCACTATACTACGGAAGATGAACAATCTGAAGACTGCTGTAGCTGGGGGGTTGTAGTAGGGCTAGCGAAAACAAACTTTATATAGGTACTTGGAAATTGGTTTCATAGAATTGCAAACTTGACTTTCAATGTCATGAGCTCTGACGAGCTATTGGACTGATTGGACAACAAGAAGTCCACATGATTGGATCACTGTTGTTATCTATCATTTAGTAGAGTTCAAATCAATCGTGGGAGTAATTTCTGTACTGTAGAGCGACGTGGCAAGTAGAAGCGGTATTTACAGCAAGTGGCAACATCGTCACGTCAACAGACATCTGGACATGTCATTGAGTTCCGCATTCCATCTGAGAGGTATCACATCGTCTTTCCCTTAATGTCACTACATTTGGAAAATGATTAAATGCGCCATGAGAACCTCCCACTGCAGTAATCTACGCATGCCCTACAGCTCATCTCCAATGGCGATAGTGGGCTGAAGAGAAGAACTCAAATGACCAATTCGACTTTCTATTAGTCGAGCTTCCCAACCACCATGGGAGGGGTCAAGGGGCAGTCCAGGTCTGCTAATAACTTGACCGAGCAGAGAAATTATGCCCATTGGCGGTCGCAAGCCCAAGTGGCAGACTCAACAAAGCATCAACCTTGCGCGCGAGCATCTACTCAATGACTGGACACGCTTGACCCAACACAGGAGACAGTTTTGAAGTGTTTAAAACAGTGTCATTTTACCAGCCTCTCCCATTGCCTCTCCCTATTCATTCACGCAGATTGTTACTCATTCCTGCACGACTCTCGTCAATTGATCATCAACCTCCCATCGCCGTCTCCTACCTCTAAACCGACATCAACACAAACAATTAACTCCCATCTTCCACTATCTGCATGTCAAACTCTCAGCAAAAATGACGTGGATAAACTCGACAGTCGCCGCATACCTCGTCAAGAAACATCTCGAACTCGAAACTGTGCCATCAGAATGGGGTCCCGGCGCAGGAGCAGCCGGTCAACCACGGTCATGGATGTACTATGTTGGAGGGGTCATCATCTTTGGTATACTTGTATTCATCGGAGCCACTGCCAATTGTGACTGGGAACAATTCTTTTGGAGGAAGGAGGGTGCTACTGTCGGTTAATACAAGTAGTGTGTCTGTGCCTCCACCGTATGTACACAATTCGGGCTTCTCGATGCCAGTGTGGGCGCTTGTTGCAACCTGTGTCTGATACCTCTGCCAGGTTCACCCCGCGGAAGTCACTTTGCGACAAATCGCGCGCGCCGTTTATATCGATCAGATTAGGGCAGAATTATAAGAAAAAGGTATGTTGAAGCCCCACATCTCAGTGTTTCCAAGACTGACCTGAATAACAGCCACCTTGGATATGGTAATAGCGGTAAACTCATGTCTGTTGGGTACTACACATCTTAATACACTCAGTTTGGGCATCATATTCACTATTCAAATTGTTCTATCTCAGAAACTTTGCGTGACGGTTTACATCCTTGTAGAGTAAGTATCGGAATTTTCCAGGTCCACCCGCGTAGCACGCCTGTGGACAAAAGGCACGCAGCCACATGAAATCTCCAGCTTCCACCTCGACCCAATCCTGGTTAAGACGATAGACAGCCTTTCCCTCGAGAACATAAAGACCGTGCTCCATAACGTGTGTCTCTGCAAAGGGGATGAGACCGCCTGGTTGAAAGGTGACGATGTTGACGTGCATGTCATGTCGCACGTCGGTGGGATCAACGAATCGGGTAGTGGACCAGGCACCATTTGTGTCGGGCATTTCTCTGGCTTGAATGTCCTTCTCATTGGCGAAGAAGGCCTCTGGGGCGTCTAGACCGGGTACGTACTCGTAGGCCTTGCGGACCCAGTGGAAACTGGCGGTTTCGCTTGAGTTGTTGCGGAGAGTCCAACCACACTTGGGTGGGAGGAAAGCGTAGCCACCAGCATCGAGAGTGTGAGCTTCACCGGCCACAGTAACAGTGATTTCACCCTCGACAACAAACAGGACGCCCTCGGCTGTGTCGTCCATCTCAGCGCGATCACTCCCACCTCCGGGCGAAACCTCCATTATGTACTGAGAGAAGGTTTCGGCAAATCCTGAGAGAGGACGGGCAATAACCCATAATCGAGTCTGCTCCCAGAAGGGCAGGAAACTGGTAACAATATCGCTGAAGCAGCCTTTGGGAATAACGGCGTATGATTCAGTAAACATAGCTCTGTCGGTGAGGATTTGTGTTTGGGGTGGTAGACCACCCTTGGGGGCGTAGTAGGCGCCCATTTTTTGATCGTTGCCCATGATTGATGTTGTCAAGTAACGTTTAAAGTGAAGATAGAGCAGAAACAGTCTGAAATGGGTGATAATAAGTAGTCAAAAACCCCGCATCAACTCTCCGAAACGGAGACAGATTCGGCTCACTTGCCCGAGATGGAGGGTGCATTTCCATCTGCAAGTCTGCAGCAGCCAATCAGTCTCGGTGTATTTCTCTATCTCCTAGTCTGATGGACACTCGATTTAGTCTTGAACAGGTTAGATCCGGACCCTGCCGCCTTTCTCCAGCGATGGTTGAATCCGATGTCGTATCCGTTTGGAATGAGTTAAAAATTGTATTTCATATCTTTCACTGTACTAATTCGAAAATTAGTTGTTAATCTGAATAATTATTCTTTTATACAAAACAATACAGTCTCTTAGTAGGGTCTTGCCCCCGTGTTCTCAATGGACTTTTAAAACGAGATGATGTTCTTCTGCTATATATGCAGTTGATCCACATTCCACAAGGCATGCACGAGTAAAGTGATTTTGAGAAGTTCTATTACCATCATAAGCACAGACTATATACCTTGCCGCACTAGCTAAAAGCATCATGCTTTGTCACATTGTTTACGGCCTGCTCGCTGTTGCTTCGCTCTTGGGCGACGCGGCGGCTGCGCCCTGCAAGCCTTCGAGGACTCTCACTCTGTCTACTTCTACCACTGAGGATTTTAGTTCAACCGCTTCCAGAGTCACCTCGTCGATCGCTGTTGATACTACATTATCAACTGGGGCAGAAGCTGGAATGTGTTGTTGAGGGTGCCTCCAGGTGTCAGTTTTTTGTTTTATCTGCTGAGCAAACAACTACACCTTTGCTTCCAAGTCCCCTGGGAAGCCCTCCAACTTCAAGCCATACTACTGCCGACCTAATTGTAGTTGAGGCTTAATGCCATCAACAATTACATTTGCTTACACTTGAAGATCGGGAAACATGCGGCAAGACTGTCCAAGACACGGCTGGTATTATCGGGGCTGGACATGTCTCAGTTGAATCTTACCACAGCCTCTATAGCTCAGTGGTAGAGCGTCGCACTCGTAATGCGAAGGTCCATAGTTCGATCCTGTGTCGAGGCTGCATTCGTTTTACTTTTTGCACAATCGTAGAGAAACACATAGACCTCTTGTTAGATATCAAATCTACCAAGGACCAGCCTAGTATCGTATGCAAAAGACTCTATTTACTACTTCAAAGGGATAATAGCACATAACGCTACAGCTCAAAATGCTATGCAACATGTGTGTAAAACAATTACTTGGGCAGCTCATCATTGTGCGTTAAATCTCCCTGCCTATGCGCCTGCTGACCAACGCCCCATTGCCTTGGCCCAGCCCCCATCCGCTTCCATTAAATCTGTCTGAAACTCCCATTTCTTTATCGCTGAACTCAAAGACTTCTTTTTCTTTCTAAGCGCAGCCTCATCTTCCACAAGCTCACCAAGTTTTCTCTCAAGAGTAGGATGTTGCAAGTCAATCTCCTCGAGGATAGTCTGAGCCGATGCAAGCTCGTGTTGGAATGACCGGTGCACAAGCTCGTGCTCTTTCAGTAGTCCTTTGCGTTTGTCGAGATATTCTTGGGCTAATACATCCCCTTGGGATTCTTCCTCTAGAACAGCGATGATCTTGCGATTCTTGGTAATTACCGCTTGGTTCTCCTCTAGCGATTGCTTGGCGGCTTGGATCTGGTTTATTGCGTTTTCCCGCTTGGCGCTGTTGGTTTGATAGAGATTGCTGACGGAGTGAATACGTCGGACAATTTCTACCAGTTTTTGATCGATGTTCTTAGCGTGAGGCTCCGCCCACGCATGCCATTCTCGAAGATGTCTTTTGAAACATTCTCCATTTGGCTTGTACACATTAACAAGATCCAATAACAACGTGCTCCAGGGACCTTACCAATGTAGCATCAAAATCCGATATGTCATCTAAACGTATGCTCCGCCCGGTAGGATCATTCAATCTTTGTCTCTTTCTAGCGTTCCCGATAGTCCATAAACAGTTCGTCTGTGCCGGCATTGCGTTTGGCGCTTGTGTGCGAGAGGTGGGGGCCAGTTGTGATGAAGATGCCGTGTTGGCCCGAGTGGCATTCCCTGTCCCTGCCTGGGGCAGGCGTTCATTTGAGGAACCTGCGTTTGTCCCTGTCGCCGCGGAAGAAACCCCCGGCCGCTCTGGAGTCTGATAAGTGACTGGTGTCGTAGGTTCTAGAGGTCGCTTGCGTGAAACATCGGGATTCAGCACTGCGCTTAAAGGAAGATCGTGGGTCTGGCGTGTAGGTGGCTGGATATCGTGTCGAGGGCGAGCAGTAGTTAGCGTTGAGCCGACGTTGGATAGGACATCTGGCCTATTGGGTGTTGATGGCTGTTGTTGAGATGTGCTCTGTGTCGACTGGTTGACTTGGCTTCTGTCCGACGATGCATTGCGGCGTGGCTCGGATGCTGCTGGCCTGTTGAGTGAAGGACTTGCTTGATGGCTGGGCGTGGTGCGGGAAGGTGTAGTAGAAGGCCCAGCCTGACTAGTGTTGTTTGGCCTTGCAACTGATCTTGAGGGACTGGCTTGAGGCCTTGGCCGAGAGGCGCTGTTGGTCATGGCTGCTCTTCGAAGGCTTTCTTGAAAGTGGGCATTTACGCTGTCACTGACTCGAAGTGGGGTTGATGGAACAGTGTTGCTAGACGGTGTCGTTCCGGTTCGAGCATTCGATCTAGAGGGAGGTTGCGAGGCGGAAGGGCCAGGTTCGCTCGCCCGACTAGATGGTGGGTTTGAAGAAAAGGGCCTGGTGACGGGATTGGGTCTTGGTGCGACAGGCGCATCGTCTTCGGATTTGATTTGGATGGTTGATGAATCATTAGCTTCTTCATCGTCTGAACTATAATAATTGAAGTCTAGACTGCTGTCACTGGTGATATCGCTGAATGCAGCAGTTCCCGCGCGAATCGCCGAGGCCCCCAATGGTACTCCACCAGCAGATCTCCGAGGGAATCGTGGATGCGAATCAACTCCCTCTGTGCGCAGCCAGGCTCGAACGTCGGAGATATCATCTCGATTCAAGCACTTGGGTTCTTGATTGGGGTGTTTAAGGGTGATTTCCTTCAATCTCTGCAATACATTTCCAAGTTCAACCTTGTGCGACTCAACCGAGAGACGCACAAGTGTGGCGAACTCTTCGGATAACTTGACGTTCCAGATGTGCGGTGAATGGTCTTTGACGAGCTCGTGAGGCCACTTGCCGGAGAACAAGAAAACGCGTCGGGCTGCAATGGCTGCGCGTTCTGCACTGTATCTACTGGTGTCGAAGGGTGTTGTTTGTTCCATATTTGTACGAGGCTACATAAGAGGTGCCGGAAACCTCGACGGAAGTCACGTAGGCCCTAAATGAGACAGAATGAGATGAGATGAGATCGGACGGTATGAGATGAGATGGCGTTGATTGAATGTGAGGTGAAACGCGACGATTATTTGTATCACGTGTGACGACGTTAATGTTTCCTCCCTTGAGCACGGGCCATTCAACCTGGGAAAACGAATACCAGTTCCGGATTAGTGAGGAATTCACAACTTACTGCGGTGATCAATTGTTAACCCTCATTCACAAACGCCAGCATAACAATTCGAGCCACGCCCGGTTAGCTCAATCGGTAGAGCGTGAGACTCTTACGAGTACGCGATCTCAAGGTTGCGGGTTCGACCCCCGCATCGGGCTGTTCCTATAAAACGATTGCAAACAAGCGAGGCATTTCTTTTTGCCGTTGGGTGTATTTTGTGTTCATGATGAGGACAGTTCGTCAGTATTGTGTTGCGAATGTGTCAGTTTTCTGTCTGTCTATTCCTACCTATCAGGTCGAGCTATTTATAACAGTCTAAAGGTTCCGAATGCGATAATCAGGACTTCCCGGCTCTCAAAATCATAGAGTAATGTGGAATCCCCAGGATCAAGACAGTTCGAATATCCTCAAAGCCCGCGGCAACATACAATGGCCGCCCAGCTTCAGTAGCTACAAGATAACAGTCCTTCCCTTCCTCGGATGCACGGTCAAGTCCCCATTGCAGTAACATCTTTCCTATTCCCCGTCTCTGGTTGCCTGGTCCAACTCCGATGTAGTCAAGATCTAGAAATGTCAGCATTTGCTATATGGACAGGGAAGTCGAGCACAAACGCCAGACGCCAGCAATTCCTTTCTCGCCAAGCGTGTCTATAGCATCCTGATTCACAGTTTTTTTCATTTCCTCGAAAGCTGATTTGTCAAGTGCATCACACTCTACGGGCTTGCTTGGACTCGAGTCACCCCCCTCAGCTGGAGGTGCATCCCAGAGGGCAAAGCCCACGATGCGATCTTCGACATTTTTGTCCTTATCGACTGCTATAACCAGATGAGATTCTGACGACGCGAGACTGGATGCTTTGCGTGCTAAGCGCCAGTCATAGGCTGCTTCGCCGTCGGGTATGTCTTTTGGCTGTAGATGGCGAGGGAATAAGCGACGAGAGAGAGCATCTGTTTCTGGATGAAAGGCAGATGTTGCAATGCGAGCAATAGTTGGCAAATCTGCCTCGGAGGCTTTGGTTAAGTAAATCGACATGGTCAAGATTTGTTTCGTTGGTTTAAAAGTAAATGACTGTTCTGGAGGCAGAGTACTTGGCGTCAAAGGCCGCTATAGCTGAATAACAGAGGTCACGGGGTCACCCACTAAACTCACAGTGGCTCGGAGCATGATTGGTAAAAGATATCCAACCCTCGCATGTTTAATTCATGATTCAATATCATCTCTACTCGTGACAGAATTCAATTACCGAAACACCTCAATTATGAGCTGACTGCTGGCCAGAGCTTTGAAGAGGAAGTCGGTCACGTGTTACTATCGCGAAAATTCACCGTCTGGCTGCAAAGAGCGGGGAGAAACCGTGGATCAACTAAATATCACACGCCGGCAATGAAACGATCCCTCCTCAACTTTGATCATCGAGGTGACGCACTCCTCACTCTACGCAGACCCAACGCTCAAAAAATACCCTGGTCAAGAAGTAAAAAATCTCTGTCAAGCGAGGCCGTCCACAAAAATGAAGAGTCTGGCGGTTCATCCCAGAACTTACGGTCAATACAGCCTTGCAAAGATGACGGTCAACCGAATGAGATACAATTCAGAGTATCTACAAGAAACTTGTGTCTCGTATCTTCAGTTTTCAGAGCAATGATTGAAGGACGATACAGGGAATCACATCCTAACCCTCAAGGCCTTTTGGAACTCGGCGCATCGGAATGGAACATTGAAGCCTTTGTTATCTTGTTGAACATCATGCACGGCCACCATCGACAAGTAACAAAGACACCTTCTCTCGAACTAATAGCTCATATTGGAATCCTTGTTGATTACTATGATTGTCTGGAGGTCGTCGAGATCTTCTATGAACGGTGGACCCAATGGCATCTCGACTTGAAGAAGCACAATTACCCTGAACTTAGTTTGGCCATACCGACTATCGCATCACAAAATTTTGGTCAGGATGAGACTGTCCTGTTATTTATTGCCTTGATATTCAAAAACTACGTGCAAGCGAGAGGACTCTTTGGACTCGCCGTTTTTAACACAGACGGCCCACTCGAGACAGACCTGGCGATACCGAATCGAGTTCTTGGTATGCATGCTTGAAAATGCTTCTCATGGAGGAATAATAATAACGAAATACAGAACTGATTGAACAAGAGCGAGAGAAACTGGTCGAAGAGCTCCTCGAAGTACTATTCGACTTGCAAGACTGTCTCATGGCTAGAGATCTCTGCTGCACTCTAGAGTGCGCCTGTCGACTTCTCGGATACCTCACCAGACAAATGAGATCCTTCAACCTCCCATTAACAAAACCAGAGCGGCCATACTTGGGCTACAGCGCGAAACGCGTCCATGAAATGCTTCGCAGTCTCAAAGCGCCAGGATGGTGTACCGACCACAACAATGAGCCATGCACTCTCGAAGTTGTACTGCAAGATTTCTATGTACCCTGGGAACCGAGTATCTTTGAAAGAGAGCTTTCTGAGTTAAAGTAGCATAAGGAAATAATGTAAGATAAATAATCAAGGCAAAAAGGATGCCAGATGGGCAAAAGGAAGGGTCTGGCCGGGGATTGAACCCGGGACCTCTCGCAAGCTGAGCTATAGGGTTTTCCCTAAGCGAGAATCATACCACTAGACCACCAGACCGGATGAGCAAACTGAGATTCGCTTGTGGAGTTGTTGGTTGCCGATCCCTGTTGGGCCCTATGTTGATGGCACTAACAGAGGACACTCGACATCGAAGCATCAAGTAAGACAATCAGCAAAAAAACAAGTAAGGGGCGGAAAGAAACATCATGCACTGGCTGGGTAGTAATAGACGACAGCGAATTGGAAAACACACTTCAACTCAGTGAGCAAGTATTGAACAAAGTGTGATGAACAAATGAGATGTAATTATATGCTAACTATCTATTAAGTAATCTGTACTAAATCATGCTATACCCCTGTACTCCATACTATTAAATCCATCAATACAAATCAACATTCTAACCATTACAATCCATTCCATTCCCAACATGTCTTCCTACTTAAGGGCTGCCGGAGCCACTGGATGGCTCATCAGATGAACCAGACGAGCCAGACGAGCCGGACGAGCCAGACGAGCTACCGGAATCGGCAGGAGTCGAGGGCTGAGAGGCAGGCTCATCAGATGAACCAGTTGAACCAGAGTCAGCTGGGGTCGAGGGCTGCGAAGCGGGCTCATCAGAGGAACCAGAAGAGCCAGATGAACCGGATGACCCAGAAGATCCGGACGAGCCAGAGTCAGCAGGAGTCGAGGGCTCAGAAGCGGGCTCAGAAGCTGCGCCGGATGGGCTTCCAGAGTCGGCTGGAGTTGAGGGCTGAGAGTAGGGTTCGTCAACGACTGTAGTAGTAGGTTGAGAAGCGGGCTCATCAGCAACAGACTTGGTAGGCTCCACGACAGCAGCAGCAGAAGTTGTTGGCTCGATAGGATCAGCAGCATTGGCAGTAGTAGTGGGATCAGAGGCGGGCTGCTCAACAACAGCGGCTGAAGTAGTCGGGTCAACAGCGGCGGCTGAGGTAGTCGGGTCGACAACAGGATCAGCGGCCTTGGCTGTGGTGGTAGGGTCACTGGCAGGCTCCTCAACAGCAGCAGCAGAAGTAGTCGGGTCAACAGCAGCAGAAGTAGTCGGGTCAACAGCAGCAGCAGAGGTAGTAGGATCATTAGCTGGCTCCACGACAACAGCGGTAGAAGTAGTAGGATCGGATGCAGGCTCTCCAGCAGCAGAAGAAGTGGCCACCACGATAGGATCAGCGGTGGTGGTAGGATCACTGGCTGGCTCCACGACAACTGCAGCAGAAGTAGTGGGGTTGGATGCAGGCTCGGATGTCGGGTCAACAACAGCAGCAGAAGTGGTCTCAACAGGGTCAGCGGCCTTGGCGGTGGTGGTAGGGTCACTGGCAGGTTCTTGGCCAGCAGTGGAGACGGGTGGCTCAACAACTGGGTCAGAAGCAGTAGGAGCAGAGCTCTCCTCAGCAGCGTCAGATGATGTAACGGAAGGCTTCACCATTGTGATCAGAGTTGTGGGGGGAGGAGTAGCAGTAGGCTCGGCATCAGAAGAGGCGACAGGGTCGCTGGAAGGCTCATCAGCCTGGGAGGTAGAAGGTCCACTGGCAGGCTCGACGACTGTTCCACTAGGCTCTCCAGCAGCGGCGGAGGTCTCGACGGAGGGATCAACAGCTGCATTGGAGGTAGTGGGATCAGTGGCAGGCGTATCAGATGTGGTAGGTCCACTGCTGGATTCAACAGCTGTGCCACTGGGCTCCTGATCGGCAGCAGTAGTCTGACCAGAAGAAGCATCCGATGTAGGAGTAGAAGCATCTGAGACAACCTTGGTGTTGGGATCCTCAAAGACCACAGATGTGGTAGGCTGACTAGCGGGCTCTTCGGCTGAGACAGACGCGTCTTTGACTGCAGATGTGGTAGGATCAACGACAGGCGCATCAGATGTAACAACAGGCTCCTGACCAGCAGATGTAGTAGGTGCAGTACTGGGCTCATCGTTGGCAGAGGAAGCAGGTGCAGTGCTAGGCTCAGCAACTGAGGTGCTAGGCTCGCCAGCAGCGGTAGTCTCACCAGAAGAAGCGTCAGATGAAGGAGTACCTGCGTCTGAAGCTACCTTGGTGTTGTGATCCTCAAAGACAGAAGATGTTGTAGGCACATTGGCGGGCTGATCAGATGTAACAGCAGGCTCAGCAGAAGTAGTGGGATCAGTGGCAGGTGCATCAGATGTAACAGCAGGATCATTGACAGCAGATGTCGTAGGATCGCTGGCAGGCTGATCAGATGTAACAACAGGCTCAGCAGAAGTAGTAGGTCCACTGCTAAACTCAACGACTGTGGTACTGGGCTCTCCTGCAGCAGTGGAAGATTCCTCAGAAGGATCAACTGCTACCATAGTGGTAGTAGGGTCGACAGCAGGCTCACTAGGTGTAGCAGATGCGCTATTGATAGTAGAAGCAAAAGACTCTTCGCCAGCAGCGGAGGTCTCTCCGGAAGACGCGTCCGATATAGGAGTAGACGCGTCTGAAGTGGCCGCATCCGAAGCCACCTTGGTGTTGGGATCCTCAAAGACCACAGATGTGGTGGCAGGCACACTGGTGGACTCATCGGCTGTGACAGAGGGCTCGCTGGCAGCAGAGGAAGTAACATCCGTATCAGAAGACGTAGTGGGACCGATATCAGCAGCGGAAGACTCCACAGAAGAATCAACTGCGGCATTGGAGGTAGTGGTTACACCAGCAGCCTCAGACACCTCAGTGGTAGTAGGGTCACTGGCAGGCTCACCAGCTGTGGCGGATGACTCCTTGACAGCAGAAGAAGTAGGCGCGTCAACGTCTGTAACGGTAGACTGGCTATCAGCAGCTGTAGTAGCACCACCGGCAGGCTCAACGATTGTAGCAGAGGAATCCTTATCGGTAGCAATAGTAGGCTCCGCGTCATCTGTAGCAGTGGACTGATTGGAAGCAGAGGTCGTGGGGTCGCTTGCGGGCTGATCATCGGTGACAGAGGGCTCTGGAGCAGTAGAAGTAGTGAGATCACCGTCATCAGCTGCAGAGGTGGTAGTGGGATCACTAGCAGGCTCCTTAGCAGTGGTAGTAGAGCCCTCTCCATGATCAGAAACAATTGAAGTGGACTTATCACCAGCTGAAGAAACATCTGTAGGGCCAACCTCGCCTGAAGAAGCACCTGTAGGCTGATCATCAACTGAAGAAGCCTTGGTAGGTTCTTGGTCGACAGAAGAGTTGGAGGTGTTGGTTTCTCCATCATCAGAAGCAACAGATGTGGCAGTGGACTCATCAGAGACTACCTTGGTGTTAGGGTCCACAAAGGTTACAGATGCAGTAGTCTGACCAGTAGGTGCAGAGGTTGAGCCCTCATCATCCGCGGCAGATGTTGTGGGCTCATCAACCTTGGAAGCGGAAGTGGTCTTCTCATCACCAGTCGTAGTGGTAGAGATGGGGTCCACCGACTCAGGAGCATCAGACTCCACACTACTGACAGTGGAAGCGGAAGTGGTCACCTGGTCGTCGTCACTCTCGACGCTTGAAGTGGGATCAGCTGCGGAACTTCCAGAAGTGGTAGTCTCTCCACCATCAACCTGAGCAGAGGTAGTGGTCTTAGCACCGTCGACTGGAGCAGAAGTGCTGGTACCGACACCCTCGACTTGAGTAGAAGTGCTTGCACTGACACCATCAACCTGAGCGGAACTGCTGGCACTAACACCTTGGACTTGAGCGGAAGTGCTGGTGTTCGCACCCTCGGCAGAAGCAGAAGTGCTGGCACTCACACCATTGACCTGAGCAGAAGTGGTAGCACTGACGCCGTCGACTTGAGCAGAAGTGGAAGAAACAACTGCAGGCTTGGTGGAGGTAGCCAAAGTCGTGCTAGGGATGCTCAGAGATGAGGAGATGACGGTGCTAGATGCAGGGTTGGAAGCAGCGGCGGCTGAGCTTGAGCCTGAGGTTGTGCTAGCCTTGGTAGAAGAGCTGGGGGCGGAAGCGGATGTGCTTGTAGTGGAAGTGCTAGCCTTGGATGAGGTAGATGAGGTTGGAGTGGTAGATGTAGTGGATGCCTTAACTGTGCTGGAAGGAGAAGTAGTTGTAGGCTTGACAGCAGTGATGATAGTGGTTGTGCCAGGCTTAGCAGAGGAAGGAGGGATGGTTGTGGTTGAAGCTTTGGGAGGAGCTACAGTAGAGGAAGCCTTGGTAGTGGAGGTGGGCTTAGCACTAGAGGTAGTGGAGGTAGTGGAGGTAGTGGAGGTAAGAGAAGTAGACTTGGTGGTGGAGGTAGCCTTGGTTGTGGTTGTAGAAGAGGTGGGCTTGGTTGTGGAGGAAGGCTTAGTGGTAGAGCTAGGCTTGGTAGTAGAGGCAGCCTTGTTGGTAGTAGAAGCAGCCTTGTTGGTAGTAGAGCTAGGCTTGGTAGTAGAGGCAGCCTTGTTGGTAGTAGAAGCAGCCTTGTTGGTAGTAGAGCTAGGCTTGGTAGTAGAGGCAGCCTTGTTGGTAGTAGAAGCAGCCTTGTTGGTAGTAGAGCTAGGCTTGGTAGTAGAAGCAGCCTTGTTGGTAGTAGAGCTAGGCTTGGTAGTAGAGGCAGCCTTGTTGGTAGTAGAAGCAGCCTTGTTGGTAGTAGAGCTAGGCTTGGTAGTAGAAGCAGCCTTGTTGGTAGTAGAGCTAGGCTTGGTAGTAGAGGCAGCCTTGTTGGTAGTAGAAGCAGGCTTGACAGTAGAGGCAGCTTTGTTGGTGGTAGAAGCAGCCTTTGCAGTTGTTGTAGGTTTAGCGGCGGCCTTTGTGGTGCTGGCAGCCTTTGCCGTAGTTGTTGGCTTCTTAGCAGTAGTGGTCGCCCTCTTCTTGAGAATGCGTCTCAATGTGTCGCCGTAAGAAGCTCCGTGAACCTCACAGCCCTCGCCAGAGACCTTGCAGTTAACTGCATCAGGTTCTCCAGCAGGCAACGCCGCTGCGTTAACAGCGGCGATGGACATGCCAAGAACAACTGTCTTGATAAAATGCATCTTGAAGGAGGAGGGATGGACTACCGTGGTTGTAGTAGTAGTAGGAGAGTGTGATGAGATGAGAGTGAGTGATTTGAATTATTCGGAGGTCCAATCCATCTTTACTTATAGGTTAAACAATCTCAGAGTTCGCCGATATAATTGTGTTATTGTTTGCCGCTTTCATCGACTTTGAGGCTTCATCGGACGAGATTCTGTTGAGAAAGTCAATTCTGTAGTCTCGTCTGGTCTAACTTCTCGGGATAGCTCAGGGTCTAGGCGAGCACGCTGCGACCAAACTCAATTTCTGGCTTGCTGCAGTGAGACTCCCACGTTTTGGACATGCGTACATTGATCGGCAGGGCCTGGGTCTTGCAACCTGGTTCTAGTATCACACGGAAAAGGCAAGGTTCTAGCCTTGTAAGACAGTTACAGTCAAGAGAGCACTTGATGTTTCTGTGGTCTTTCGTCCACGCCAATAGCCGTGAGCAGTCACCATACATCGTCTTTTCCGCTCTTGATAAAATACTCATAATTGCCTAGAAACTCTCCCATGATCCATGTGTCTTTGTATCTTCTTGTTGCCATCACAAGTTGATCCGCATTGCTGGGTCGGCAAGACGAGACTCCAAATGGTGTCATCTCCATACTGCACTATACCATTCTAGATGTGAAAGGCGGGCCTACCCGCTGCCACGCTTGGGATTAGCGCATCTGCTAGGAATTTTTACATTCCTTGACGCCGTCTCCGGACAATCACTTCCTCTCTGAGCTGAGAACCCCAAGCCAATCTTGGCAAAGAACCACACGAGAAAACTTGGCTTGACAACCGGCTACTCGGCTGGCAGTTGCTTATGCCGTATGCCTAGCGCCTCGCCATCACAATCTAGATGACTTAGCGTGAGATATTAAGATGACTGGCCATGATTCAATCCCTTCGAGGGTTAGCTTTTGCAGCTGTAAACGATTTAAGAATTGGCGATGCTGTTATTAGACGTGGTATGCTTATCCGTCGAACCAAATTTCCCCGTAGAGGCTTGAGTCTAGGCCATGGCCATAGCTCGAGATGCTGATAGCTCGGGATAACCAAACTGTTTTCGGTTGAACGAGCTCATTAAAAGTTTTCGGTCCCGAGCCATATTTTCAGCTGAGTATCAAAGTTTTGAACTTGAATCGCGGTCTTGAAGACTCGGGTGATGCATGTGTGTGTAGAACAATGGATATGGGTGACGGGTGTCAGTTAAATGTAGATCTTGGACAGATCAATCTTGCCAAGGACGGGATCCCCTTGTTCTTGTCCAACCCTTTGAGCGCCTTGGCAGGTCCCTGTGGTTCTAGGCAGATCGTTTCTCCCTCTTTCTTGCCATGATATTCCCGGCCACAGGTTTATTCAGCATTGGTTGATAGGACACAAGACCCTCTTTTCTCAGTTGCTCGTTTGTCAGAGTGGCGAAACTTGATCACTTGCATGCGTCTTATTTGGGTTTAGAAGCTATACAGAGTTGCACTTTGCGGCTCTGCCTTGACTTTGGACAGTTATGGATGGGCAGATTTTGGGGTTATGTGGAGTAACGGCGAAAGCTTCTGCACGTCTTGTCAACGCCATTCCAGTGACAAACTCAATTCCTGGGCCGTTCACCCGGTCTTGGCGGCCAAGTCTTTTATTAGTCTTGTTTAGGAAATGTCAATTGGGATCGGTTCGTGAAGCTATCGCGGAGTGTTGTCGTTGTGTGTATAGGACAATACCAGTATCATTGTTTGAAGTTTTGTTGTCACAAAGGACACAATTACTTCCAATTGATCGCCAGAAGATAAAATCAATAGATTAATTTATTGCAATAGTCAAGTTACAACCACAAGATGCTCCTTCTACTCTCTTAACTCACAATGCATCGCAAAAGTCAACATTGTTTAGGGTAGCGCCATGGCGAATAATGCTGACGCCTCAACACCGAGTCTTAATTGATTGTATTTGGCTAGTTGGCTCATTATACTGGACTTGATGCAAATGATGAGTCTTAATCTGGATCAATCCCTACAAGTTGTCGTCTGGTTTCAGTCCAGTGATGGATGTTGTCAGCTTCATTATAAGGGAGATTACTCCTTTTATCTGCCACTTCTCACCGCTTTCCTTACTCCTCTTTTTTGCATCATGGGCCATTCCTCACAAAATGACATGCTTATCGCAATGCCAGTAATCAGACGAATACCCGATAACAAAAGGAGGTCCCGCACAGGGTGTATACCATGTCGAAGACGCCGTAGAAAATGTCAGTAATTCCTATACACTACCTCGTCCTGTCTAACTTAGACCCAAGGCGATGAACAAAGACCCCAGTGTGGGAGCTGTCAGGGCAGGAATGTAACCTGCGAGTTCAAAGAGTGGACCTTTGTCCCAGGCGTACGATCCTCACTGCGCAGGGATGGCTGTGCTCGAGATGATACCCGGGGAGACACTCCTGATGAGTCGGATTCACTTCTGGTGAGTTATCGATGACTACGCGTTACATCGCGTCTAGCTAACCCCCTTGCAAAGCCCATGCAAAATTCCTTGCTATCATTTATAGATGACAGCACTTCTACTCTTGATCACGTGCTCGCGAGTCCTTTGTCTGGTACAGTGAGAACTGACAGGATCGACTCTGCTCAAAACACTACCACCACCAGTACTTCTCAACCAACCGCCACAGCTCCCACCCAGAATCATCAAAACAATGAAGGCAACCAGATCCCCACACCCGCTCGATGGAACGAAACCGTTCTCTCAGAGCAAAACTCTTCCGAAAGACAGACCGCTATGCTCCGCTTCCGATATCAAATAGCACCCTGGCTAGATTCGAATGCCCCGAGGTCTACGTTCGGACCCAAGATTATGACCTTGGCAGCTGAAAAGTCTGTCATTATGGATGTCATTGTATGGGTTGCGATGCGACGAAGCAGGAACACGACCGCCCCGGAAGGGGACTTTCACCTTGTTCAACATCTTCAGCATCGCTTATCCCTAGAAAGTGCTTTCACTGCTGACGTGGGGAGATCCTTGCTGGCGTTGGGTAATTTCTTCTACACGTCACCCTCTGAATGGGCAAACCTGCACCCTGATCGCCCATTTGGAGAAGACAGATATCAATTCTTTGAGAGCCAGGAAGAACCTCTCAAGACTCTGGATCGGTTTCATTATAAAGCTGGTAATGTGACCCGATATGCGATGCAAGATATCCACTGACCTGGCGCAAACAGAACTGGCTGCTTCTATCATAGCGTCGAGATCGCCTTCATCCCGGTCCTCCGTACCTCTCATGGACGAGTCTCTACTAACTCCCAACATGTCACCATATGAGATATATGATACGTGTTTGGTACACCTGACAGCATGTTGCCAGCTGCTACACAACAAGGTTATTCCACTCCTCAACGGCATCACCACCATACAATCGCCAACACAGGAACCCAGCTCTTTGGTATGGGCGACCTGGTCGAACCTATGGGCACGATGCGTACAATGGTTCCGAGATCGTCCACCAGACATGGTGCCGCTTCTTGAAAGCCCTGAAGTAGACGCACACACGGCCACGACCAACTCTCCATTCACAGCCGATGTGTATTCAAGCGCGATAGCAGTACAAGCAAACCTCATCATACATTACTCATCGCTACTTTTACTCTCTTACAAGCCCCGACTCGTCAAGCTCTCGTCAACGCCGCATCGCCTCACATCCAAGAGCTGGCATGCCCAAAAGCTTGCAAAATTGGCCCTGTGGAACAATTTCCCCGATCAATGGGATCCCGTCGTAGTGGCAACCGTCGTTCGAATCGCGAGAGACATGACATATCCTTCTCAACAAGAAGCTCTATTGTCTTGCTTCCAACGGATCGGCGACGCGACTAAAATTCCGCTTCAAAGGGAAATTGCGGATCTGCAACAGTTCTGGTCCTCGTCGCGACATTCCAACGCGCCTACCAACCTCCATTCCTGACACGAGTTAATCGATACATGTCTTGGCTAGCAATTATTAAACATTTTTTTATTATCCTTTTGTTAAAAATATTACTCCAACTCGTCTTTCCATGGGATTGATACTTGTGCTCCTCGTCTCGCAACTGTATGTGATGAAGCTCGAATTCCTGAACGAACAGCCTTTTCAATGTCGAACGTTTCAGCTCGTTGTCCTGCGAGTGCCACCTCTACTGCGTATGAACCAATGAATGTATCGCCAGCGGCAGTTGTGTCGACAACCTTGACTTTCTGTGCGGGAATGAGACCCTTGGCGCCTGTGTCGTTGGCAAAGTATGCACCCTTTCCACCAAGCGTGATGACAACGTTGTGAACACCTCTAGCGAGGAAATCAGATGCAGCTTGCTCCACAACAGAGATGTTTTCAAACTCTGACTCGTCCTTGTCTGACAACAGCGCTGCTTCGGTCTCGTTCAGAATGAGATGTGCCAGCCCTTTGTAGATCTCCGTGGGAAGAGCCTGAGCGGGTGCAGGGTTGAGGAGTACCGGTGTTCCCATGGCCTTTGCTGCTTGGAAAGCCTGGATAACAGTTTCCAGTGGAATCTCCAGCTGCATGATGAGCAGAGCAGGTGCTGGCCCAGGGATCGTCTGGAATTGGCTCGGCTGAAGGGAATTGTTGGCTCCCGGAGACAAGATAATGCGGTTCTGACCCGTTGGTTCATCAACGATGATCATTGCTATACCACTCTGTGAGCCAGCGCCGCCGTCTCGATTCACAATGATTGAATCAGTTCCCACGTCGTATGACTTGAGGCTATCCAGAAGCGTAGTCCCGTATGCGTCTGCTCCGATGGCACCAATCATAACAACATCAACACTCGCGTCCTTGAAGTCAGAGGTTCGCGAAAGCTTTGCACAAGCAACGGCTTGGTTTGCGCCCTTTCCACCTGGGAAAACATTGAATTGGCTGGAAGTTATCGTCTCGCCGGGTAGTGGGTGATGGGGAACATATGAGACGAGATCAATGTTGAGAGATCCCAACACGCTGATGACGGGTTTTGACATGGCGGATAAGTATGTGTGAGGTAAAGGTATGCAGAGCAGTCTCTGTTAGTCTGGCAAGAGTATATAACGTCGGCAATATCCTACAAGCTGTTGCATGTGATCCACAGCGAGCTAAACCCTGAAGGGGTGTCTTAGGCGACGGCGGCTACGACTTGGACAGCACCTTATCTGCCAAGACACCTGCCAAGATCACGTTAACTATAACGTCCTCAGGATATCAGAAAAATTGACCGTTATAAGCATAAGAGATGAAATTATTAGGGCAGTTTACGCTACTTAGACCATACTTCTTAGACTACTTATATCTTTATCCTAAGACTTAGGAGGCCAGTTTTTCTGCTACCCACTAGGACGTGTTTGTACTACTTCATTATGGGCCTTTATGTATTAGTTATTATGTTGATTATAAACAAGATTCTATAAAGTCTTTAGAATCGCCCCAGCATCGTAACCCCATTCAGCCTCGAGATCCGTCAATCTCCAAAGCGCACCCCAACCAGTCGTCCGATCAATCGATTTAAGAAGTCTAGCTATTTGTTTCCTCTCATTGACATGTGAGAACAGCTTCCCAGCGACGTAAAGCGGCTGTATGGAATTGACCAAACTGCCAGGATGGAGGTTAGCACACGAGATGCCACAAACTTGACGAGCATGCCACAGAGCCAAACATTGGTAATCTAGCTCATGTCCCAGATTGCGCATTTCCAGCATCAAGATACACGCAGTGTGATATATCTGGTTGCTCGAAATGGCAGCCCAGTGAGGGAAAAGCATAGCTGGGAAAATCTGCTTATCACCTGCTTCCACCATGCTTATCGGTTTCATTGTTGTGGGGCGTTGATCAAGCCAGTATTGCAACTCGTTCCAGAGCTGCTGCCACTGTTCTGAGAACGGCCTGTCGTCTTGGACATCTGGCCTTCCGAGCTCCAGACTTTGTGTCCTTCGGAACCTTAGGTCGCAGACTTTTGTACATAGATATATAGCCCAGTTGGCTTGCATGTCGGGTGAATCTCGGCTTCTCTCGTGGAACATGTCCCGTACGTATGTTTCGATCTGCTCTGAAGAAACCAACGAATCCGGTACAGAAGGTGTCCATTTTGATAGAGGGAGGACGGTCGTCTCTGTTCCGTCTGAAATGATCGATCCGCATAATTCTTGACGCGCATAGCACCAAAAGACGGCTTGTGGTAGACCGCCAGAGAAGCCGTTGACTCCAAAGAACTCGAATAATGAAGCACATCCCTCAACATGGCGTTTCCAGTTCTTGGAACCACCCGACAACAACTCAAAGACGGCCAGAATACAGGCTGTTACCAACATATTCGGGTCTTTGGCTTGTAGTCCCGGACTGAGTAATCTGATGCTCTCCTGATAGAGCTCAAGACTGTCACAGCCACCTTCACGCGTCAGCCCTCTCCTCTCCATCTGCCTTGACGAGAATGCAAGCATGGCATATAAAAGAGCCGGCGACTTCTGCGCCATGAGCGGTACATGGATCTGAAAGTGTTTGTCCTCATCGAATTTGTCCAGATAGGGTGCACATTCTGTGACCCAATTCTGGAGATAGCATATTAACCTATCATGAGGAATATTGACAGTGACATTAGAAAAGTCAAGTGTTTGCGGCGACTGTGTAGGTGTCGCTTCTGCCTCTGGTGTGCAAGACGCGCTGGGTGATAGCGCAGACAAGCCCGCAAACAGAACGGATCTGAGTTCTTCCTGCAGCTCTATGAAGCGTGGGTCAAGAGAAAAGTCCTCAGGCGGGAAGAATGCCATTGTCGATCTGGACTGAAGTGGGGAAGATGTCCGAGATGGTAGCGTTGCAGTTGAAGGACAGAGATGAGAACGCAGTCGCAACCCAAACAGGAACTGTAGCCTCTCGTCTCTCCTCAGTTGCTGTCTGCCTGATGAAACAGAGCAAATTTGCAGCGTCCGGTGATCCCCGGATGACCCCATCCGAGTGCCAGTAAACCGGGGAAGCACACCAATCAAGGTATTTGGTCTGGGGTTCGTCGGGGAACCGCTAGACCAAATGCGAGGGCTTTAGGCGACCAGACTCTCAGGCCATGACTCGGGTGGAGGAAACTCGGCATAGTAATGTAATAAACGGGGAAACCAGAGAGTGGTCTTTGCTTGCTAGTCCTGGTTCGTACAGTAACTTGATTTGGAGCAAGCAACGTTGCCCCAGAATGTCCAGGTTAATCAGCACTTTAATCCCATACCCCGCATTGAAGAAGGTATCATTGCATTGAGTCGATCGTCAGGTGGCAACTCGAAGGATTACCTCCGTGTCGCGGCAATTTTAATCGGTTCTTTACAAAGTGCAGGCCATTGACATTAATCGCGTAACTACGCTTCGAATTGAGGAGTTTGATATTTTTTGCAAAATAATTACAGTGCTTACATTGCATGGAAATTGTGGCTGCAGTAATACGAAAAGTCCCTACCAAATTTGGCCAGTTACGTTGCAACACTATCATCCAACCCGACAGGCATGTCATATGATTTTTGGAGTAAACATTTCGTGGCGTTAGTTTCTGTCATGGAATTAAGTCATCATTGGATAGAAAGACTGTATAGTCGTCTATCTATTGAGACGATCGGGTCTATATCTATGCGATATATGTATACCAAAAATATCAACATACTTCTTGTCACTGGATATGGGAAAGAAGAAATGAAGGCAAGGTAAATCTTAAAACATTATTCGTCTACTAAACTATGGTATCACATCCCTCCGATATATCTCATAACATCCATTACAACTCCTCAACGTGCTTCTCACCCTGCTTCTCCATAGACGCCTTTCGGCCGGAAACAGATCCAAGAAGACCAACCTCTGCCTGCGCCTCGCGAAGAAGCTCAGCATCCTGCTCTCCAGCTCGGCTCTTGAAGACACGGTCCATCTCCTCGAGAGACGCGTTCTTGGTCTCGGGAAGGAAGAACCACACCCAAAGGATGCCGGCAAACAGGAAGACGGCAAAGAAGATGTAGGTTCCCCACTCCCAGGCCTCGAGCATGGGAGGAACGAAAAACGCGATGGCAAAGTTGTTGAGCCAGTTGCTGGAAGCACCGATGGAAGCACCCTTGGCGCGGATGGAGAGGGGGAAAATCTCAGAGATGAGAGTCCAAGAGACAGGACCCCATGTAGCACCGAAGCCAGCAATGTAAACCCAGATGAGAGCTAGAAGCATGTTAGTTATGGTTCATACAAATATTGAGAACGGTGTACTCACCAACTGCGGTCCAACCGGCGGCGACGTGAGAGGGCCAGTCGTGGCGGAACTTGGCAACGATAATTCCGACAGTGATCATGCTGGCTCCCATGACAATGGAACCAACTTGAAGCATAGGCTTGCGACCAACGCGATCAATGATAAACTGAGACAAAATTAGTTTGATATTTCAATCGAATTCGGTTGAAAAACTTACCATGGCAGGAATAGTGCTGATGAGGAAAACAACACCAGTAACACCAGTAGCGAGGAGAGCAATGGTTCCACCAGTAAGACCCAGGCTGATGAAAACGTTGGAGGCATAGTAAATGATGGCATCGATACCGGACCACTGCTGGAAGAACATGATGAGCCAAGCAGTGCAAACTCGCTTAAAGTTATCCATGGATCGGAAGCAAGTGACGTATTGGGCAATCTCCTGTCTGAATTTACTCTTGCCCTTCTCAGCGAGGTGAGGGAAGTCTCGGGCGAACACCTTTTGCTCAAAGACAGCCTCGGCCTTGATCTCGAGGTACTCAACCTGAACTCGGTCAGAGTCGATGGGAAGCTTTCTCATCCATGCAAGAGTAGACTTGGCCTCTTCATCTCTGCCAACCTTGACAAGCCATCGGGGAGAGAAGGGCATGAACCAAATACCGACGGCAAGAATAGCAGCGGGGATACCCTGGATGATGGAAGGAAGTCTCCAGGCAAGGTCAGATTGTCCATCACCGGTTCCACCGATGTAGTTACATCCGTAACCGACCCAGAAAGAAAGCATGATTCCGAGAATAGTGGCGAGCTGGTAGAAAGAGACGAGGAAACCTCGCATCTCAGGAGCAGATAGTTCAGCGTTGTACAAAGGTCCAACACCGCTGAAAAGACCGACACCAAGACCAGTGAAGAAGCGACCGGCGTAAAGAAGAGAAGGGTTTCCGGCTGTGGCGCCAACGTAGAGGTAACTGCCGAGAACGACCCAGCAGCAGGCGATGAACATGGTGTACTTTCGCGAGATGATCTCGCTAGAGACACCGGCTGATAGAGATCCGAGAATACCTCCAAGCTGGAGGATAGATGTGAGCCAGCCGGTTGCTGAAGATGATTCCACGACAGAGGGGAAGTTTTGGGTGAATCTGGTCATGACGAGGGATTGTCCCAGAACACCCTGTTGATAACCATACTCGAAACCTCCCAAACTGTAATTGTCAGTAAGGTTATGATGTTAGCTGCATGCATAGGTCAACTCACGATGCGAAAAAGGCAATAAAGATGATCTTGGGGTTCTCGCGGATACACTGCCAGATGGTCTTCTTGGTAGACGGCTCCATGGTATAAGGTTCGTCTCGAGAGGACGAGTTCGACATGGCGAAAAAAAGAAAGAAGACTTTGGGGTGAAACTTGTCGAGTTGTGGAGAGCAATGTTTGAAATCTGGGGTATGGAGCAGTCGAGTCTTTTTAAATAAACATTTTTTTTTCTTTCTAGTTACCCCAGTCATGGATCCGAACTTGTTTATTTTCTGGGGTTCCCGACGAACGAACGGTGCAAGGTTGAGATGCGTAGGCTATGACCCCTTGTTTGGGACTAGCTTTGTGTTTGTGTCTGACCACCCCCCTAGAGTACCCGGTTAGCCGCTGGGAAGCATTAGAGCCTCACTAGAGATGTTGGAGAGAGCACAGAGTAATGACGAGTACTTGTAATGAATTGTGTTGTTGTGAGGTTTCGTGACATCAATTCAAGTGCATACCTCAAAAGCATGCCACTGTGGTAACGATACGCGTCCACCTCTCATTGAGAGACAAACACGAGTATTGCTCCGAGGTCAACAGCGACAGCATGTCCTTGCAAGATATTATGTCACAGCTACAAAAAAACACGAGATAGCTTCATCACAACCTCAATTGCATGACTTTGTCGTACTCTTTTCCTTGGTCAAGTGGACTTTGCTCAGTTCTTAGTCAGTCGATTGCCCAAAAAGGGGGTTCGTAGGCGACGTTGACCAGGTTAGCCCTGAACTAACCGCGTCAAAAGTCGAACCTGGGGCCCCGCGTAAAGAAAACTCTGGTCGTCAAGTGTCTCCAATTCCAGTGGATCACGAAAATAGCGACCCGACAATTCAGCGTTGATGGGTCTGGAACGCGTTTGTTAAGAAACTAGTCGCGCGAATGATCAATGGTTTGAGCCTCATAGCGGTAGAAGCTCTCTAGTGGTAGTCTATCTACCTTATGTAGATATAGTTACATGCAATTGCAGACTGGTGGACAAGGGTGTAGACGAGCTTACATGTCGGGGACTGCCGATTGTCGTGTGTGTTCTCCGTGGGTTCGCAAATTAAAGCAATTGGGTTTACGATGTTCAGAACTTGGAAGCGACACAAGATCTTTTGGATAATAGACACAAGAAGCTACTGTTCACCAAGATGTAGGAAGTAACCAAGAATTAATAGCAATACAACACAAGCACCATATGCACAATAAACCGATAGCCATTGTCACTTCGTTAATTGAACATCAGACGTACAGGGTAGCTGTGACCGTCTACGGCCTTACCTGCGAGCATACGCCTGTTTAACTAAATTGTTCTGCCTTCTACATGATCATTTCGTTGTCGCCGCGATCGTTTACTAAGGTGCAGTTGTGCTTCAGTTGGGGACAGATATGTACTATTGCGCGTCGCTATTCGGAATGCGACAAGTTGACAATCCCTGGGACAAACTGATGGCGTGGGATGGCCTCATCACGCGACCATCGGCAATTCTACCCTCAATTGGCGAACAGGCTATAGAGCAGGATATATCTCATCGGCGTCCAATCTACGAGCTGTGCCGTTCAACTACAAATGGCAATGTGTAGTAATCGATGTCGGCATCGCGTCGTGAGATTGGAATGGGTCGCGCTGAAGGTACCGAGGGAAGCCGGTCGGAACACTGCGCTGGGTCATTGTAGCAGATAAATCAGCGCCCACTGGCGCCCAATAGAGCCCAGTAAGCGCGATGTCTTGACACCTGTTGAGAGCCATTGTCGGAGATGGCGCATTGTGTAGAAAGAGCGAGATTGGACGGTTTGACGCGATTCTGTGCGGGGATTGTTGACGGATATTTCATGTCCAAAACTGTCAGCCACGATCTCTGTCCGCCACAGTTGACTGCGCCACTCGGTTGTCTTGACTCAAAGTAGTAGCAGTATGTTTTAGATGTCGGAACAGGACAAAACCTCGAGGCGGCAAAAGGGCGACTTATGTATTGGTTGACATGATAGAGAATGTCTGCTGAGACTACTTCTATCAAGAAGAACATGGGAGGATCTCTCATACAGCAATCATATACAAGTTATGCTCTAGGAAGATATCTGTAATCTAGTTAACTGCAACGTGTAGCAATAAATACCAGTTATATATGTTTCAACTGACTCAAGAAGCTTTCGTCGATCTTTGTTACTCCCTCGAACATGACAAGTTGCATGAATGTACAGGGTGATCCCATACCCGCAAAGCGGATAAAGCTCCAGTTCCCCGGACTCTTCTCCAGGATCTCGACCTTATCTCTTTGTTCCCTTCCCCGATCCCAGCTCTTGATTAGCCCTACACAGTCTAGACTCTCGATGTGTCTTACTTCTTACCCATTTTGTTGAACAAACCCCGTATCCGACAACATACTAACCCGTCATCCGACACACTATCTTCCCCCTCAATCTTGGCATCGTGGGCAGCATTATGATTCGACGAAGCTTGATGATAAGCTTAATACTCAAATAGTATTAAATACAAATCCCTGCCGTTCACCTTCTTTGTGCATTTTCCTCTCGAGCAAAGTCGAATCCATCATGTTACTCAAAGGTTCCGATAACGAGAAAGAAATTGGAAAGGACTTTTCCAATGATGTACAGGTCGAATATGTGGTCGCGCATGATGCAGCTGCTCGGGGACATCTAGCCACCGACGAGTGAGTGCCTTCAACATCCCCGGGATAATGACATCTAATTGACCTTCCTTTCGATAGACACGGTAACCCAATCGCCAACTTTGATGCTGAAGCCGAAAAGAGACTACGTCGCAAGATCGACTGGCACATTATGCCTACAGTCACCATACTGTACCTCATGTGCTTCGTTGACAGAGCCAATATTGGAAATGCACGACTGGCCGGTCTTGAAAAGGACCTTGGCCTTGCTGGCTACGATTACAACCTGTTACTAACAGTCTTTTACATCGTAAGCATATCCAGACCCCGATCCACTCTATGCAATCCCATGACTAACATCTATCTTTACAACAGTCTTACATCGTCTTCGAACTTCCCGCAAACATGGCATGCAAGTGGATCGGACCCGGTTGGTTCATCCCTGCTACATCAGTATGCTTCGGTCTTGCCTCGCTCGGCACAGCCTTTGTCAACACCATGGGAGAGGCATGCGCTGTGCGATTCATACTTGGCATCTTTGAAGCTGGAATGTTGCCCGGTATCGCGTACTACCTGTCTCGTTGGTACAGACGTAGTGAGCTCGCATTCAGGCTCGCCATCTATGTCGCCATGGGTTCATTCGGAGGAGCGTTCGGTGGTCTGTTGGCCTCTGGAATTCTTACCCTTGATCATTTTGGGTCGTTGACAAGATGGCGAATGATCTTTGCTATAGAGGGAATCTGCACAATTGGTTTGGCACTTATTGGATTCATCACAATGACCGATCGACCAAGCACCGCCCGGTGGCTCAGCGAAGAAGAGAAAGACTTGGCCATCGCACGTATCAAGTCTGAACGCGTGGGTGTCACAGAGGTCCTTGAGAAATTCTCCTGGAAGCTGGCTCGACGAGGTATCTGCTCGCCGGTCACATTGGGAACTTCAACCATTTTCCTGTTTACAAACATCACGGTGCAGGGTCTTGCTTTCTTCGCACCGACCATTGTCAGAACTATCTACCCCGATGCATCCGTCGTGCAACAGCAATTACGGACGGTACCTCCTTATATCGTTGGCACTTTCTGTACCCTTGCTATCAGCTTCCTGTCAACTATCCTCGATCGTCGCAATATCTTCATCAATGTCTCTCAGCTTCCGGTCATAGCAGGTTACATCATGTTTCTCAGCACCTCAGATCGTAAGTACCGTCCAAAAACCAAAACAAGAGCTATATTAACTGATAACAACAGCATATGTTCGCTACGCCGGAACATTCCTGATCTGCGCAGGCACTTTCGCCAACGGCGCCCTCTCCAATGCTCAAGTATCAGCCAACTTGGTGACTGATACTGCCCGTGCTTCTGGAATTGGCTTGAACGTCATGTTTGGTAACGTCGGAGGATTGATCTCTACGTGGTGCTTTTTGCCATTTGACGGGCCCAACTATCCGATTGGAAATGGCCTTAACCTTGCTGCTTGCTCCTCCATTTTCATTCTTACTATTGTGTTGCACTTCTACATGAACTGGAACAATAATAGGAGATCAAGGATTGATGTTACTCAGGCGTTGGCTGGGCGAAGTGTTGAGGAGATTCGCGATTTGGATTGGAAGCATCCTGGTTTCATGTGGAGGCCATAGTTTTCGCGGTTCATATTGTCAGATCTGTTGGGTCTGCCTCTGAAGAGCCGCCATTTGTATCCAGGTTTTACTTTACCGTTGTGATTTGGGAAGCATGCATGGTCGATAGTTCAAATTGCTGCAAGTGACTCCAAAGTATTGACGGTATGTTTTCTTCCAAGTCACTTTGTCCTGGCCTCACATGCCTCACATGCACGTCTAATTTGCGTTCGATCTCAAAAATATGACCTGTTTATTTGAAAACAATTCAACCTCATCAAGCCCAGCCTACCTAATCACGGAGTGCATGTGAGATAGTCAATGATCTCTTTGGCAGCCTTCTGTCGGCCTTCCCACTCTGGGTGACAAGCAGCAACCTCCCTAGCCGTCTTTTGTATCTGTGCCGACCCAGGTCCGAAGATTGTGTCCATGATAGCGTCACAGAGTTCATATTTCTCCCATCGTGGTTTGGCTTTCTTGTTCCCCCAACGACCAATACCGAGAAGCTCAACTCTGTTGGCAAAGTCGTAGCAGTCTGTCCAAGCGGGCAAGAGCACCTGTGGGATCCCGGCACTGTATAACCTGTAAGTAGATGATCGGAAGTCTGAGTTGGGTTCTTACCATAGACCTTCGTGGAAGGAATTGGCTCCGCCATGATTAACGGAGCATACAATGTTTTTGGACTCAATCACAGATTTTGGTTCAGCAACAAGCCAATCTGTGACGCGCACCTTGTCCTGTTTTATGTGCACCTGTAGTTCGTCAAGCACTGGAGCCCACACGCCATTATACGAGTCTTGTTGTGGAGCGTTTCCATCGTCATCTGGGGTTCTTCCCAGTTTCCACAGAAGCTGGAGAGGTCTCTCTTTAGACTCTTGTGCATCACTCTTGTCCAGAACTTTCTTCAGAGCCTTGGCCATTTCATGTGCTTCATCTGGACTTGACTTGTGATGTGTGCCAAGGTTAATATAGATGGTTGGTCCACGACTAAGCCATGCGGCCAAATCCGGATCAACCTCTCTGATATGCGGTGCTGCCCGTACAATGGGGCCACATGATGTGAGTTGCGGAGGTATTACAGTGAATGGGTAGTCAATATCGGGGCTATTAGCTACCAGGATTGGAAGATTTGCCGGTGCCGATTTCAGGACGCCGAGCTCCATCATCGTCATAAGTTGAATTGATGGATTCACTTTTTTGCGTAGGATATTGGTTGCATTCTTTAATCGTGTGTTTGTGAGCAGGGTATAGCCGGCTACCAGACTAAAAGCGATGTTGGTCGGGATGAGACTCCACGGTATAGGATACGGTAGTGCTGAGCAGGCCCTGGACAATGAGTTTGGGTAATCTTTCATGTTCTAGATTGACAACTCACATTGGGTATTTCCACAGTGCAGCTAACTTGGGCTGAAGAGGAACAGCGAACTCTTTGATCGTGTTTGGAGAAAGAACCATCCACCGTACACCTCGGTAATGACAGAATGTCAAACCATGAGTATACAGAGGCTCAACGATAGTCAAATCCGGATTGACTTCATCATAGACGCGTTGCGTGTCCCAATAAATCTCCATATACTCCTCCGGAGTCCAAGGAACCATGACAGCCGGCAGAGTAGCCACGCCTTTAGCCGAGTTCACAAATCCCGGCCTCAACTCTAGCGTGTCGAATATTGCCGTCCCAGGACGTTTTGTAGCCGGTCCCCAGCTGATCCCATTTATTTTGTGGAAGATGAACGATTTCGGGATTAGGAGCTTTTGCTGAGATGCTGACTTTTGCATGAATTTCGAAGAATTGTCGACGCTAGCCTCTAATTCTTGGAATGAGGCGATGTGTATTTCGACGTTTGGGTTTTCGAGGCCGATTGCATGTGCTGTTGCAAGTACGACATTGGCTTGGCCATAGTCACTATTTGTGAAGAAGAGCAAACGTTTGGTGGTCGTCATGATGTCTGGACTGCAAGAGAACCAACCTCAACAGAGGGGATGAGTTTCAGCTTCTACTAATACTTTTGCTAAATCCTTGCTGTCATACTGGGTACCAGAAACTTTGGCCTCTCAAGTCTCAGGATACAGAAATAAACAGTCAAAAGACAATGATAAAAGTAGCATAAATTGACCTACTAACTTTGTCTCTTGTGCTGTCATCCACCGGTTTTTCTGATACCCTGCGGCTGCTCATTAATATTGCAACTCAACCTTTAAAATGTCATATCATCCCTGCCCCTACCGATGACTACTCTGAAGGCAATTGGTTGTTCTCAATTTATACCCTGTCAATTGCAACCGTCGTGGATTACGCCAAGCTTTTCTGTAGCCTCTACTGCTCAATGTGGTCATATCCTTCATTCAGCCCATGGTCTAGACTCGTCTTACGTTGCAACTTGTCGTTGTTTGGGAAACTGCTCCACTGTATACCTCAGCTTCCCATGCTCTGATACGAGGGACCGAAAACTCACATGAAGATTGAGTAATTATCCGGTTTTCTCACAGCCTGTCAGCCCTGTAGGGCGTAGATGACCCCATACTTCTAGCATCTCTAGTGGCCTGGCTGATGTAAATCGCTCAAACCTGGGACACTTGGAAAATAACCGAGAAACTTGAATAACTGTAATGAGGACACCTGAGCACCGCAATGTCATTTATCAAAATCTCACCGCATATTTGCATGTCACCGACTCCAGCGATCCACAGTAACCCAGTTGATTAACTTGACTGTAGCGTATGCTCTAAAAGCGCTAAATACCCAGTTTAGTTTACTTCAGCGTCAGTATGCGAGCGAGTTGGTGTAAAGGATCAGCTAATTCTTCGGAAATTCTCAACAACAAAGCTGGGAAAACGGAGAGGGCAACGACGCCAACTTAAACAAGACACAAAGGCACACATTTGAGAGGTAGCCATGGGGTTAAGATGACTTCAATTTGAGCGATTAAGTAGCGACTTTCCATGTCCAGCGGGAATTTTGTGGCATCGGTTTAGTTCTGGTACCTCATGCTAGAATCTGTCACTGATGTTGATGTTGTGAGTACACGATTGTCTGACGTTGGTGTTCAATCCGAGAACAATATTATATATATTCAAGAGCTTCATAGACAATCTGGGTGTTGTTTAGCTCCGCCATGTTCTTGAATGGCAACCCCGAGATGGGTTGCTTTGTCATTGTAATAAAATCACGAATCCTCTATCCTCATTGCTATGGCTGAAATCGTGGTCGGATTAACTACAGTTTTCGCCAATCAGCATTCTTCATATTCTAGGGCGCCTGAGGTGATTGACAACATAGCCTTCTCCATGTGACATTGTCTTCCTGTGGCGCACGGCTGAAAATACGGGCGTTGGTCGATCGTTTCAACGGAATAAAAAAAGTCTAAATAAAGTCTTTACTATGGAAACACTCAGTCTTGGTTAAACAGGTTTAAGTCAGACAGTAAATCCCGCAGTATCGTTGCTGGGTCCGATGTTTCCGTGGTAGGAGACGGGAAATATGGAGAGTCCAGTCTTCTGAATGACTTGTATCTTATTCCTTTCGATGACTAGTCTTCTTGCCAAGTTGGATTTGATGAATCGTCAAGGTATGGTTACAGCAGAGCATGAACAAAGCAAATGGCACCATTAAAGAAAAGTCTAAAGTTGACCAGGGATGAATAAGCTGGATCCTATTTCTAGGCTTTGTGTTTCCCACATAACAAGGAATGTAACTCAGCCGAGTACTAACAACGCAAAGCTGGGGAAAGCACAGCAGGGTTATCTTGAGTAAGACAACAATCACCACATCACCAAACTGTAAATCGAAGAAACCGTCTGGACCGTTGGGCGGTGGTTGGAGAGGCTTGGAGTGATCAACCCTTCTTGGGAAATCGCATGTTTTCTCAATGGTAAAGTTTTTTTTTTCATGTGGATATCAAGTATGCATACCATTCCCAACATGGTCAATTTAGACGGAAACCAAATTATATGTCTCATACTCAATAGCCCAGAAGGGATAAAATCTCAGACATGGATATAAATGGCTGGGGAATTAACCTTTAAGCTTACCTTGCTTCCAACCTCCATTCCAGCACAGAGTATTTTAGCCCTTGCCAAGAAAACCTCCGACGCCGCAGTCTCACTGTTATTTCGATGGTGATCAAGTATTGGTTGCTTTTTGGATCCAAATCCTGTTGTGTCTCAAATTGCAGAGATTAAGGTGACCCTGAAAGTTAGCATGGAATAAACTTTTCGGTTCATCAGGGTAAGTGACACAATATTAGTAATGTTAGTCAATTGAGCTTATGGGATTCTCTGAGACGGTGAAAATACGAGCTGCAAGATAGACTAGTGGAATGATTTGTTATGAAATCTGATGGGTGATGAGCTTGGGTTTATGTCTCATGACGGAGATTACAAGGCTGAGCTTGGCAAATATCACGCGAATACATAAGAAGGTGTTATGTTCCTCATTAGCAGTCAGATAAACAATTCAAACTCATCACACTCGCTACCTTCCTATTCTCCAGTTCAAGATGCATATCCCCCAAGTCGTCGTCACTGCCCTGGCTCTCTTCAGCCCATGGGACAAGCACATCTGGACTGCCTCAGACGATACCGTCCGTGGCGGTATCAGCCAGTCCTACTTTGACGTCCTTGAGCCCAAGACTCACGACAACCCCTTCTCGCATCCCATCGCCAAGTTCTACGGACACCTGGACCACGAGACTCTTGGCGGATCTGGATTTGCCACGCAGCGCACGATTGATGGTCTTCCACCTACTGATCTTTCCAAGTACGACCGTCTCCTTCTTGAGATCCCCTACTCGGATGGCAAGATCTACACTATCAACATCAGAGACTCGGACGTCGAGACTAAGGGCGGCAAGGACCAGCCTTCAGTTAACTGGGCTTATGACTTCCAGCTCCCTGCTACCAAGGTCGTGAAGGGAGAAATTGAACTTCACCAGGTTGTCATCTACTTCAAGGATCTCACCCCAACTGTTCGAGGAACCGTTCAGAAGGATGTCAAGCCTCTTAACCTGGCCAAAATCCTTGGTGCCAGTATCATGATTCGCAGGTGAGTACCACAGTCAAATCGATACAAGTAGAGACTAACAGTATCTAGCTTCGAGACAACGCAGCAAGGCGACTTTGAGCTCAGGATCAAGTCTGTCACTGCTTTGGGACAGGACTGTGAGGCTCCCAAGATTGAGGTCTCATGCGAGAGCCTGTGCGGAAAGAAGATCGTGGTTTACTAAGCCGGTGAATTGGTTTGAACCTTGCAAAGAGGATCTCTGGAGGAGTATCGAAGATACGCAGATAAGAAGCAATATGGCTGCAAACATAGTCTGTGTATTTTAATTGCTTCTGGAGATCCAGTTAACAACATATCATATTGTAATCAATCAATGACTTCTCTTTTCTCATGCACTGCATCTAACACGTCCTGAGTTCACACTCCCCTATTTGTTTACACAAGAGCAAGGGGATAGATCAGTGGTGTTTCAAGTATACCGACCGATGGTCTTTCCGACAAAACTCGGCACGTCTAACTACGAAACTATCGTCGCAAGTTTACCAAAGATGCCACCTTGCCCGAAACTCGACATTGCTCCGATACCCTACACCAAAGTCGTAAATATACCATGTTCTAGAGCTCGTGTGATCTTCTATCGAGTGCCCCTTAAATCCTCAAAGCCAGCCACCAAGTCAAGTCAACCTCGGCAGTGTAGCGCCCTAGCCCATAAGGAGATACACACAGCCGAACAAGTGAAACTCAGACGCCAATCTCGCGTCATTAAAAAATGCTTACCCGACTGACATGCCTAGATTGGTCTAGAAGAGTTGTTAGTGCCGAACTCAATCGCACCGCTTCGGCCCCAAGTCTAGAAACAGTGGTAGCATTTTTGTTTTGGCCCTATCCCCCGATTGGATGGTTCGTACTTCTTGCTGAAGATTTTATCACGGCCCGTGGCGTTTCCAGAAGATCGTGGAGACCTCTATCAGATTAACATAATTTTCTACTTTGGATGTTTTGTTCTTCGCCTTACAGCCTTACAGCCTTGATTTGATCTACTTAAGGAATACTGAACCTAAATGGGCGAGCTTTTCAGCTTTGCTCTCAGAAGGCTGTTTGTGTGGCAAATCTGTCAAAATCCAACAGTACCCATCTCGTTCATGATAGAACTGAAACTTCACATCAGAGCTTCTCATGGACTAGCAGATTACCTAACAGTCCAATTGTACTGTATTTTATAATTGATGTAAATTTACTTGGAGCATATCATGGCATTTGCCTGACAATATTGAGACTTTTGCAGGGGTATTTCTTTTATCTGATAGAGTTCACAAGATAGCAAATAAAGGAAATGACTTACCCTGCAGCTTTTTTCTACCCTCGTCTTTAATCTAGCTAGATCACTCAATGATCGCCATACTAGCGATGTCGCCTACACTTAACCGCATTGAATCATTTATACGCACTGCCTTGAGTGTCTTGACTCAGGCCAAGTGCTCTAGCATGCCGCTATGGTTGTCATGTGCCCTCTTCTATCTTCTCATAAGATTATCTCCCACGCTAGAACAACTGATCCCACATTGTTAGGTTGTAGCCTGTCTATGATAACAATCAGCCGGCCGGCAATTTTACCGCGCGTGCGATTCGTTAGTGTACGGCGGCTAGAACAACAATGTGTTGGGGAAACGGCCTCTTGAGAAAAAGACGGCGAACCGTTTGAATGCAGAGTTCAAACCAGAAAGTCTAGAATATGTTGATCAGGTAAAACGGTCCACCAATTTTAATGTAACGCCTGAAATCATGCAGATCCTACATCTGCCATCTCGAATGGCAAACTCTCCTGCTATTATCGAGATAGCAGATCACCAAGGATTAGAATTATCCTGGCACTGGAAGACCATATTCCTGACGATCATGCCTATATTCGACCAAGTGTAATGATGATAGACACTGGTTCCGGAAGAAGACAGGCGATAAGATCGAGACACAGATGATCGGCCAAGATTAAGACTAGAAAATTGATAAACTCAATGACTGAGCCGAGCCTTACGAGACATCACAAATCTCTCCACCGATCGACGTGCATGCATCAGATTCGAGCGATGCATACATTTCCAGGGGCTGGGAATCTCTTTTGCAATTTTCTGACTGTCTGTGTCACTGCAGATCAATTTTCAGCTACGGGGCTTTGCCCACAAGGGTCTGTTGACATGTTAACCTCGATGTAGAAAGGCGTAATTTTCTTTGCATAATGCAAGCGAGACCTGAATCGTTTCAAAGTGACTTGTCATATTTTATGGATCTGCATTTACGCTCGGAACCGCTTTCGCTCTTTTTGGATACTCTTTTCCGGGGAAAAAGCACGAATGCCTCAACAATAATGTCGCTGCATGTCGCTCGGTCAGTTTGGATCAACGTCCTAGGGCTGGTAAGGCGTTAGTCGTTGCATCTTGTAGGGTTATGCTTATTATTGTGTTCGTTGGATGGATCCTCATTTATGAACCCTTTATTAAAGGACCCTGTATTCTACAGCAGATCCTCAGCTTTGTCGTCACTCAACCTCCAGCAGTTGTCAAACCCACATCTGTTACTACGCAAATTTGTGCGACACTCGATTCTCGTTTCTTTTTTGTCTCGAAGATTGATAAAAAAAAAAGAGAAAATAGTCTGACGTACTAGGCTGAGACATGGAAACATTGAACCAGACTATTGAGAAAAAGGAAATAAGTAAGGCGAAACCGGAGATAAAGTGCAGATCCCGAGTCATTTGAGCTTCAATAAACCCCCAAGAGGTAAGGAGTGCCTTGGCCGAGGGGAATGTGGCTTGCGAAATCATTCGACACTCGGCTTCTAGACCTCCCCTGTCAAAATGCTACGATAAATCTGAAGCCACGAGTTGAAGAAAACCATCACGTAATGACTTCATCTTTCCAATCCAGAAACGCAGCAGATTTTGGGGATTCTAATGCAAAGAAAAGGGGAACAGTATCTGTAGCGTCTGCCAAACATCCGTCACAGGGTCTCCGGGGACTATTAGATAAAATGGCCGAGAAACGAAACCCCGGATAAATATTAGCATACAGACAACTGCCAAGTACAACTGGCGTCGTTCCCCCTCCAAATTTCATCCCCCTTCTCTGCCAAAAATCCTTCCCGTCGTCACACACGTGGTGAATACGCCTGACGTCCTGGCTAGAGTGAAAGAATTTTCCACGACTCCTGTCTCACCGGCCAATTCGCCATGCGCTTGACTTTATCTAGTTAACGCTACGCAAGTTGGTCCGACGTTCCCGAAACGCTATAGCCACTTGGGACAGACGAAACACCAAGCTAGCGTTAGAGCCGTAAAGCAACCCATGGCACACGAGATCTCTTTCGTTAGCGGCGCTCGGGCTAGCGTCCCACTGTGTTGGAATAGCTGGATGTCAAGGCGCGGTTCCGCAGCATTGGTTGGTCCAGATACTGTGATGACTCGGTGAGTATGACTCGATGCTCGTAGATTAAGTCAGGTACAGTCTGCAGTCAAGCTCACTGTTCAGGAGGGATCTCACCAGAAATGATTTGCAGCCACATCTGGTCTAGACCCATTTCAGCTTCCACTATTGTGATGCTACGCTGATGGTCGACTATCCCCCCCCGTTCGTCTCCTGGCCACACTCTCCGCAGCGCTGCCGCACAGATGAGGCTATCCGGGTCTGGATACTGGTCCGCTTTTAGGTGGCGAAAGGGGAGCCACTTTCGTGCTTCTCATATATAGTCTGACCTGATTTCTCCTCGATCGCTTAGAAAGGAATGCCCACTCGTCGTCCCCTGTCTGTCCAGTCCCGAGTTTCTGGTCCAATTCACCCACATTCTTCACCAACATGGCGGTCGAGAGTCGGGCGACGCAGATTGCTGCGGTCGCGTACACCTTTGTCATCATTTCCTCAATAGCGACTATTCTACGAGTGTACTGTCGTGCCGTCGTTATCAAGGCATTTGCGCTGGACGATTGGTTTGCCGTCATCGCCCAGGTATGCGTTGTGTATTGATCACAGTCGGACCAGCACTAATAGCTTCAAGTTTATGTTTATCGTGTTCACCTCTTATGAACTCACTGGTACCAGATATGGAACAGGACGTCACTTCAAGGATATCGAAGGCGATGATTTAGTTAAAGCCATGCAGGTACGTTGCTTTTGACGCAGACATTAGGTGATACGTGATCTAACGAATCTCCTTAGATGTGGTGGACATGCGAACCGACATACGTCCTGACCAACATGGCCATCAAAGCCAGTATTGCCATCTTCTTGCTCCGAATCTGCATTACTCGAACGCACAGAATGATCATCTATGTTGCCACCGGCCTCACTGAACTTTACAGCTTGTTCTTCTTCTTGCTGTTTGTACTCCAGTGCAGACCTACATCTCTGTTTTGGCTCCGATACTCAGCCAACCCTCCCGCAGGACAGTGTCTCGACGCTTCCGTCGTTTCCAACGCTTTCTATGGATACTCTGCTATCAGTTGTGCGTCCGATTGGACATACAGTATCCTCCCAATGTTCCTTGTCTGGAAGCTACAGATGAGCAAGAGGACCAAGATCTCTGTTATTGGTATCTTGGCAGCTGGTGCCATGTAAGTCAAACCAGTTGATGAAATCCATCTGTTCGACAGTAGCTGACAATGTATTATAGTGCCTCCAGTGCAACCATCATCCGATTCCCATACCTGTGGTCCTTGACCGATATCGGCGACTTCCTATACTCAACATCAGATGTCGCCATCTGGTCGACCGTCGAAACCGGTCTCGGTATCACCGCCGCAGCCGTCGCAACCCTCCGACCCCTTCTCCGAAGCTTTCTCGGCCACGGATCATCAGCCGAAGGTGGTGGAAACTCAGCCAGACCCTGGCAACGAACCGGCAGCAACCATCCCTCTGTAGGCTACCTCCGCAGCCATGGTGTATCAGGCGGCGAGGAGGCCTTTGACCTTCATGATAATGCCGGAAAGCGCATCGGCGTCACCACCATCATTGATCACGGCGATGATGTCAAGGCCGGCGAGGGCTCGAAGCGAACTAGTAGATCTGCCGAGTCTGACTCTGTCAAGGAGCTTCGCAACGACTGGAACAGCAGTCACTCAGATATTGCTGCTGATAAGGATGGCCAGCCAAGACCAGAGAAGGGCTGGAACGTGTTGGTGAAGAAGACTGTTACACAGACGAGGGGGTCGGACCTTGCTTAATTCAATATATACTCTACCTATTCCATGTAACTTAATACTACCCGGGCAATAAAACAATACCCGTATTTTGAATCAAGCACATATTTTTCACAATCACACGTTTGACTACAAATCAACTTGGAGGTACATATGTGGCGTTGAAGTATCAATCTTGATATGAAAAAAAGGGAAAAAAGGAGAAAAGAAACCAGCGACCACAACTTTATTTAACGAAATGCAACAATAAATATCTACACCGAAGATAGTAATTCATTGCCCAAGCACATATTGGTCTATTCAGTCACGTGAGGCTTGAGCGAGTCAATTCTCGTTAGTGTCGTCAAAATTTGCATATCGCTCAGAGAAATTTAACAATAATCCCAACCACGACGCCAAAATGACAATTAAAGAGGATCAACAACTCAGTAACTCTGAGTACTGGGATAGCCGCTACGTTAATTCCAACGGCGATGATCCCACGCATGAGTGGTTCCGCTCATTTGAGCATCTTCAACCGTTCCTTGGAAAGAACCTTCTTGAGCAACCAGGTCGCACAGCTCAGGACAACCCGAAAGTTCTTCATCTAGGTTCTGGAGATAGCGTAAGAGGCCCTGAGTTTGTCTGGTCAGCTTAAGCCCCGCTGATGATTTCTTAGGTTGTCCCTGCTGAACTCGCTGGACGAGGCTATAAAGACCAGCTATGCGTCGACTTTTCTCCAGTGGTGGTCGAACTTATGACAGAGAGACATAAGGATATTCCTGGAATCCAATGGCAGAGAGTCGATGTTCGGGATATGCCAACGGTCACCACTGGCTCGATTGACGTTGCGTTTGATAAGGGAACCTTGGATGCCATGATTTACGGCAGTCCTTGGAGCCCACCTGATGAAGTGAAAGAGAACACAAGCAAGTATCTTAAGGAAGTGTGTACTACCAAACACCGGATCGATGAATTCATCTAACATATTGCAGGTCCACCGCGCGCTGAAAGACGACGGAGTATTTCTTTACATCACATTTAGACAACCCCATTTTATGAAATTACTTTTGAATCCGGATAATATTTGGGATATGGAGATGGAAGTTTTGGGAGATGGCGGAACTTTTGATTACTACGGATACGTTATTAGAAAGTCTAAGCCTCAATAGACCGAACCAAAGTTAGAGCACTCGTCGTGTATATTGATGTACTTTGCAAGTTTGAACACTTATACAAAGAAGGTAAATAACCTATAGAGACTTTAACTAAGAAGCATACTACACGACAATAATGCATTCTATCCTGTCCCGTAATTCTGAAGTACATAATCAACGTCTTTATCTCCACGACCAGACAAATTGACAAGGATCCGTTCAGACTTGGGGCGTTCTCCCGCTAAGCGTGTAGCATAAGCCACAGCATGTGCACTCTCAAGAGCAATAATGATTCCCTCGGTCTTGGCCATTTTAAAAAAGGTACTAATGACCTCTTCATCACGTATTGCCCCAACGGATATTCGTCCAGCTTCATGTAGCATTGCCATCTCTGGTCCAATCCCAGGATAAACCAGCCCAGAAGCCACAGATGAGACCGAAGCAGGAAGACCCTCTTCCTTTTGTATGACAAGAGTTTTTGCGCCATGCAAAGTTCCTGGTTTGCCATAGGATAACGTGGCTGCATGCTCGCCAAGCTGACTAGATCTGCCAAGTGGCTCGGCGGCGTGTAACTCGACGTCCTTGTCTTCGATGAAAGCCGAGTACATGCCCATTGCATTGGACCCACCCGCGACGCAAGCAACAACATGTTCGGGTAGTTTCCCGTCGGACATGGCAAGGAACTGTTCCCTCGCTTCTTGGCCTATAACAGATTGAAAGTCTCGCACAATCAATGGAAACGGATGAGGACCGATAGCTGATCCAATGGCGTACAAAGCATGCTCCCTCTGCTCTATATACGCGCTGAAGGCTGAGTCGCTAGCGTCTTTAAGAGCAGACTGCCCTGCTGTTGCAGACATAACCCTGGCACCGAGTATTTGCATGCGACCAACGTTGGATTTCTGTTTCTCCATATCAACAGCACCCATGTGGATCTCGCATTCAAGGCCAAAGTAGGCAGCGGCAGTGGCAAGAGCGACGCCATGTTGTCCCGCTCCAGTCTCAGCAATCAACTTGGTCTTGCCCATAGCCTTGGCAAGGAGTGCGAAACCGATGCAGTGGTTGATCTTATGGGCGCCGGTATGGTTGAGATCTTCTCGCTTGACGTAAATCTGAGCACCCCCGACTTGTTGAGAAATGTTTTCCAAGTAGTGTATAGGTGTTGGACGACCTTGAAGACCGGTGCGGACTTTTTCGAGCTGTCGGAGAAAGTCTGACTGACGTCGAAGTTCTTCGTATTTCTCCGCTAGTTCTTTGAGGGCTTGATGAGCTTCAGGTGGATAATAGTTGCCTCCAAATTGGCCAAAGTAGCCGTTAGAGTCAGGCCAAACATTAGAATGAGACTGTTCAGAGATGGCCATGGCTGTTTGATTTGATGAAGATTGTGCTGGTAAATAAATGATGCTTCAATAGCAGGTTTTACAAAGAATTAACAAAAAAAGATGAATACATGGAGAGCAATATATCGAAGCTATTTGAAGATGAGACACAGGGCGCACTTTGACAGGCGGGGGGTATGACTTGACAAGTTGGTTGACATGAAGGGTGCAAACTAACCCACAAGAGCAAGACTTGGTCATAGTCAAGAACCATTCAACAGCAAAAAGAATTCGGATCATGAGCAGTTCAGAATTATATAACTCAACATACCCAACTCCCTAGTAAATAATAGTTTGAGCAATAATATAAAACATCTAAGAGATAAACTCTTGAATGACATTGCAGAAATAATCCTCATTCTGCAGATACATGACATGTCCCGAGTTAGGCACAGTGACCATCTTGACATTCTCCTCAACAGCCTTTTCCTTCGCAGCCCTCATGATAATATCATTCATAATGTCAACAAACGGATTGATTCTCGTGTCATTCTCTCCCTTGACAAGCATAATCTTCAAATCATTTCCCATCAAGTCAGGAACCATAGGTCGCATATCAAAGTCGTTATTCTTCTGCAATGTCATCATTGCTCGCCACGCATCCATACCCAACGTAGAACTGGCGGTTTTCAATCTCTCATCCTGATCCGGGTTCGCATCGAGCCATTCTTTACTCGCCCAACCGTAGTGCATGTGACGAATGACGTTAGTTGTAGTTCCATCCTTCTCAGCCTCATCGCGCATTTTGTCAATCATCTCGGGCGACATAATCCCAAGTGCGCTTAGAGAACCTGGCGGACAACCACAGTAGATCAAGTTCTGGATAAGTCCTGGGTTTCGACGTGCCATGTAAACACCGCTGGCTGCGCCGAGTGACAAACCGATCCAGGCACGGATAGAAGTAATTCTCATAATATGCAGTAGTTCATCAATACCATCAATCATTTCTTCAAAGATGACATTGTCGACGTCTTCCAAGGCACTGCTTTTTCCGTGACCGGGATGATCATAGCTTAAAACACTGAAGCCCGAATTGGCGAGGCGTTCCGCAATGGGTTCCGAAAGAGAGATGTCTGTGCCGAAGCTGTTGGATATGATGATCCATGGGTCATTTGGTGATTTTTCATGGACTGAGTGGGTGATTTTGCGACCCGACGGCAGTGTTGCACATATAATGGTGTCTGGGAGAGAAGACATTGGACTTTAGGCAATGGCGAGGTGACTTAAATGACAGGATGAGTACGAAGAATGTGCACTTCAAGTACAGATTGAGTGGATCTAGAATTGTTTTGTATTCTTGTTTGGGGACCATCTACACCTTTAATATCAAGGATGTGTCTTATAATGAGCGGTTAAAGTTGGAAATTTCCGCTTGAATCCTTCTTGACACGTCAGCAGCTTATCCGTAGCTCAATATACAACACTTGACGATCGAATCATCATGTCGGGTTTGCGACCAACAACCAACATGACGTGAGATTACCAGCATAGCCGAGTGGCAACGCGCGGCAGATAAAAGTACCCGAGATATTCCTCCGCACTCTAAACTCGGGTTTATCACTAATTATCACTATGCCACAACTCGCAAGAAATATTCCATGTTTTAAGATATGACTATAGCAACTCAAACTGTAGTCAAGCATCCACGAAGATGCTTCTCAACGGACTCCGGACTTGCCAAAGGCGCCATCATTCCAACATACCCGTCAGGTCTTACAACAGCAATAACTCCATCGTTCTTCGACACCCCAAGTGTCTCATATGCATCCTCCTTTCTAGCCAATCCGTACACTCGCATCTCAGCGATTTTCTTGACTCCTGCAGGAATATCGGTCCATTCGAAGCGCGTAGCCAACGGGTGAATGACAACAAGGTTGATGGTTCCTTGGGGGAACTTGCTAATGATATCGATCGCTGATTGTAAGGCTGATTGTGATGCACCCGATTTATCGAGCAAGTCATTGCTTGCAAAGACAAGTAGATGATAGCGACCAGTGGGTGGCATTTCTATCAATCACATTAGCTTGTGCGCGACATTTCAATTCCCTGTACATACCATCTTGAAGATGCCGATGTGTCGCGTCTGCATAACGCTTCAACTCAACATCAAGAAGTCTTCTTCCCGGAGTCAACGCGCCAGATAGAGGATCTCCCCGGAACAAACCCTTTTGCGACTCTTCATCCATGGCCTGCACTAGTCTTCCAGGTTTGTACTGAAGACCACAACCGCTGGTGAAGCCACTGCCTTCGCTAAATACGCGAAGGAACTCTTCATGGGTCAAACCAGATGTCTCGGCATCTGCTGAGCCAATGCGACCGGAGAACATGTGAGAGAATTTTGTGTCAAACTCGATGAGTTGACGAGCAACATCCATTCGTTCGGGTGAGAATGTCTCGAGGATAGGATCTGCTGAGCCTGTTGGGGTTGTAGGGGTCAGGCCGTGGAGACTGTGGACAAGCTTCCATGCTAGGTTGAAGGAATCCATCATTGACACGTTCATGCCTTGTCCGGCCTTGGGACTATGTGTGTGGCAGGCTTTGAATGTTAGCAGAGTCGATAACACTTCATCGTTCGAGGACACTCACCATCTCCAACGATAAACACTCTATCCAAACCATCAAAGGTTTTAGCAGAGAAGTTGGGTGCCATGCGCTGCCCAATCTGGTACGCAGCCCACCAGTCTGGCTCAGTCCCCTCCTTGATCTTGATCTCATAAGGCGCAAAAACAGCTCGGGCTTGCTCAAAGATGTAATCAAGAGTAACAGCACCTCGTCTCTTCTTATCAGCAGACTTTTTATCCATACCTGCATCCTGAGTCGCTTCGACTTCATCCAGCACTTGGACGTATAGCCGAGTGAGATACTCGCCCGTCGCGATCTGCTCTCGCGGGATGATCATGACGGAGCCCGCATCTGAATGAACTGCAGAGCGGTTTCGGATATCAGGAAAGTTTGTATCGGCGACGAAATCGCACACGCCCCATATGTGGTCTGTCGTCTCGCCTTCGAGTTCAAGACCCATGCATTTCCGCACTTTGGAGCGCGCGCCGTCTGCACCGATTAAATACTTTGTTCGAACAGTCTTCTGTTCTGTTGATCCATCGGGCAGGTCATGTTCATACTTAACCACGATAGGGAACTCGGAATCGGTCTCGTCGACTGTGTACTCTAAGAAATGATGTGATCGTCGAATTGTTTCGTTTCCTGTGTAAAGGTGGAGGTTTTCCTCGAGAATCCGTTCAATGCGGCCTTGATGGATGGTGACTTCGAATGGGAAGCGAGCTGGGACGTTGACATCAGGTGTGAAGCTTGTTCTTTCGATGCCTTTGCCGTTGCTCGCAGGGTTCCAGAAAGCGACTTCTTCCATGTGACATCCCTCTCCAATAAGTTCACTTGCTATTCCCAGGCTTTGAAAGACCTCGAGAGTTCGTGGTTGTAGGCCGTCTGCTTGGCCTGCCTTTAGTGTGCCCGACTTGGAGTCCAAGCACAACAGGGAGGAATCTGTAAGGCCATATCTTGCCAGAAGGAGGGTAAGGAAAAGCCCGCTAGGTCCAGCCTATGCACGAGTTAGTCGTGATACACGTCCTCCCAGCGAGTTTGTACTCACGCCTATGACAACAACTTCACGCTGTTCCTCAGACGTATTCGTAAAATCGGGCTTTTCAGAAAGTCGAGGCAGTGGAAGGGCTCGCGAAGGCAAGATCCTAAGATCTCTCGCCGAGTTGGAAGTTTCTTGAAAGACAGGCATGATGTGAGATTATACTGAGAAAGACGGTGTTGCAATCGTCACTGACCTGCCGGCATCTTGCAGAATTTAACTACTACGTTTTGGGCCTTGCCAGGAGAAGTGGAGCTAGCGGTTTGACAAACGCTGACCAAAACTTACAAAATCAAGGGAGCGAGGGAGCGAGACCCATTTCACACGCTATTGTCGAATCGCCGATCTTTCGCTGCTTCGGCACTTAAGGACCGCCGACGTTAGCAGAGCGGGGTAACATTGACTTTCTTTCGCTGGTTGAGGCCATTCAATGTGGACTGTTGGAAGTGAACGGTTCATGGGTTACACGTTTCTTGCAACACCGTAGCATCGTATGATTACAGCATCGCGAGTTTGGAGAATTTGGTCAATCATTCCAAGAGATGAAGATAGTTCCTAATTTTCAGCGTAATTCTATTCTATCTTGATAACTGTCTGCACTCAAATTTAAACCAGGATATCATGGAAATACAAAGGTGTCTTCGTTCAACTCGCAGTGCTATCAATATTCATTGCATCAACGTTTGTAACTAATCTCGTTTAATCTACATCAGGCACGGGCAGGTCATCAATAAACTTAAAGCTTCGACCAAGTCCAGCCATTGCCTCCTCTGCCTTCTTCCTTCGCAGTTCAGCAGCCGCCTTTTCCGTAACCAAGACAAAGTCATAAGTCATCAAAGCAGAGCCTACTTTCACGCCATATTTCTTTGCCATCTCCTCATCAGTAACCTTTTGGATCGAGACGACGAGAGAATCCTTAACGCCAAAGACCGCGTCGGTGGACTCATAAGGGTCGTCCTTGAGGTAAAGTGCACTAGAATATGTCAGCTATCATTCGTAGATTTCTTGGGGGGGATGTTCGTACGTGATCAGAGGATCGTATCCATCCTTCTTGAACATAAAGTGCATGTGGCTCGGTCGATACGGATGGCGTCCCAGCACTTTAAGTAACTTTCCGACCGGTCCGTCATGCGGGATAGGATACGGCACAGGTACAATAGCCTTGAACCAGAAATTACCCTCGCTGTCACTCTTTAGTACAGCTCGACCATCAGGGCCATTCCGGTCTGCGTGCTGCACATCGTAGAAACCTTTCGAGTCGGTCTCCCAAACGTCGATACTGGCCCCGTCAATTGGTGCCCCGTTGATGTCCTTCACGGTGCACAGAACAAGTAGAGGCTCTCCATCTGGGTCATGGGAAATAAGACTACCCTCTCCGACGTGTTCGGCCTCGTGGGTGTGGAAAGGGCCTAGGACAGTGCCTTCAGTGCTGCCTTTTGGCTTGGGGTGGTCAATTGAATCGACCAAGAGGGAAAGGCCGAGAATGTCGGACAACAAAATGAATTCCTGCCAAGTTAGTTCAATAGTCATCGATGACACAGCGACACATACCTGTCTAACATCTGTGCAGATTTGACCGACTTGTGTCAAGAATTGGATAGCTGTCATCCACTCATCTGTAGTGAGTCTCGTTTCCCTTGCCAAGTCATGAAGATGAGTAACAACCCGCTCCAGGATGTACTTTAAGCGCAAGCTGCTGCACTGCGAGTTGATGGCATGAACATTCTCGGTAATGTTATCGATCGTGAGATCTTTCAGGTTAACCGGCGCTGCCATGATGAAGATGCTTGGAGATGTTTCGATTCGTAACAATTAGTTGTCCCTGTGTTTATATCAACAAAATAACCCCGCGTTCAAGAGGTTGTACATATGAAAGAGACGCAATCAATTGAGGTCGGATATAGGGAACGGCATCGGGTCAACAGTTTTAGGTTGTTCTCCATCCGAGCCGGGTTACGTCAGTAACCGATGAAATTGAATAAGCAACTTCTAAGCTTCGATGACTCGTCAGCTCGTCTCGGGCCACCGTTAGTGGCGGGGGTAGTCCCTTGTAGACACGGCAGATCAAGCGCCAAGATCAACCCGCAATGCCGACGACAGACAAGATAAAGACGGTGTACGGATATAGGCTTTGATAATCATTTACAAGCTTGAGCTCCAATTGACTTTATCTCATGAATTTTGTTGTCATGACGTCAATATTCTTAACCAGATGTCTAGGGTAATGTATCAAATTCACAATGCCGTATTAGCACTGGAGAATCAATAGCCAAAATCAGTAAAATTGTATTGAAGGTTGTTTGTACCTAACCTACACGTTGAAATAAATCGTTGTGGACAGTGTCCTTTCACAAAGGTTTAAGTCTGATTTGACTTGTGACTAAATGTTTTATGGTTGGCATATTAGCATCAGGGAATGGCACTTCGCCTGGTCTAACTTTGAGATCAAGTAAGAACTTGGTTCTAATTCGGAGATTAGATGATACTCTCTGCTTATAATCTATTCTATAATATTCTCTCGAAGTAGCACTAGAACTTCAAAGTAGGAGATTCATGTAAATCACCACGGCATTCAATGCTGCTCATGGGAACTTTTTGCAGAGAGCCTTTCATTAGTCAGCAAGAGACAAGGTCGTGTGGCCCAATGGCAAGGCGTCTGACTACGAATCAGAAGATTCTGGGTTCGATCCCCAGCATGATCATTCTTTTTGCCTGATATTACTTTGATGAGGGACCTATGTTCGCTGTTTTGACAGCTGTTTCATGAACAAAACAAGATGTATGGATGGAAAGCTTCGGTATCCACTGCATAATTCTGTCAGCGTTCAATTCACCCTGTCATCTCAACTAAAACTTTAACCTTATCTGATCTCACACTTTTCGACCACGCACCACAACATGAAATAGTTCAACGTACCAAGTTAGTCTAGCACTTTGCGCCTATGTGTCCTTACATTATTATACTTTATTTCATTTCCAATCTCCAGAGTCCAACTTACCCCATATATACCTCCCCCGTTAATGCCCACTGCAGCTTAGGCTAAATTATAACCTTCCGCGGAAAAGCTGGGGTCGGAAAAGATCAGCACGGATAACGTACAATTTGGACAATGGAGTGTTTCAAATAGAAAAAGATTAATCCGAATAGGAACACGGGACGTAGACTACCGATTACCCCAGATGATTGGAGGATATGTTTTTACCTTTCCGGGGACCATCTTGTCAATGAAACGCCCGCATAATTAATCCTAGACATGGGTGATTATGATTTACTTTAAGTAGCGGTCGAACAACCTCCCCTTGGAAGTCTCCTTTCTCTTCAACTCTTCCTTAGGACAAACAGTCGTTACAATGCACTCCAAGACCTTGGGAGTAGTTCTCGGTTCTGCCGCGTTGGCCAACGCCGCTAATCTTTTCGTCGCGGATTATGGCGGTAACCTCAGCACGCTCAAGTTGACCGAAGCGCAAAACGGCTACAATCTTGCTGTCTCTTCAGTTTCGCGCGATTGTCAACCTGGCCCATCTTGGTTGACATTGGACAAGAAGAGCAATGTGCTTTATTGCCTTGACCGTGGCGGTCAGACTGGCTCGCTGAACTCGTTCACGATTGGAAACAATGGTGCTTTGAAGACCGTTGCAAGGGTCAAGGCACCTTCGGGCGGGGTGGCTGGCGAGATCATTACTGGAAACAAGGGAAAGCGCGGCTATTTTAGTGCAGCCTAGTAAGTAATTGTGGAATGTTGGAGTGTCAAAGACTAACAAATAGAAGCGATTCAGGTACCGCAGCAGTATTCGCTGTTGGTGAACAAGGCGCTCTCCCAGGAACTGAGCAACTCCAACAAGTCTCGTCAAAGATCGACAAGATAGGCCCCATCCCATCACGACAAGAGGCAGCCCATCTCCACCACGTCATTATCGACCCAACTGGAAAGTATGTCATCACGCCTGATCTTGGTGGTGATGTTTGCCGCGTCTGGTCCTTTGACAAGGACAAGCTTGCTCCCATCGCTGAAGTAGGCGCTCTCAAAGCTCCCGCTGGTTCCGGACCCCGACACGGGTTTTTCAAGGTCATGAAGAGCGGTGAAACATTTTTCATCTTCAATGGTGAACTTGACCAAAAGGTGTACTCTTACCGTGTCACGTACACCCGTATGGGTCTTTCCTTCACAAAGGTTTTCGAGATTACATCTCTGAATGCCAAATTCCCTCCCAACACGGCTCCCATTAGCGAGATTGCCATGAGTGTAAGTTGTGCCCAGCAGCGATTGTCGAGTAAATATTGACCGTGTATAGCCCGATGAACGATTCGTGACAGTCTCGAACCGCGAAAAGTCATTCGCCACTTCCATCGAAGCGCGCTCTGGTCCTTCAGACACCCTTACCACGTTCTTGATCAAAGATGACGGTACTCTTGAGCCAGTGCAGGCAGCTCCATCAGGAGGCTGGCTTCCACGTCAGTTCTCCTTCAACAAAGCTGGTGACAAGATTGCTGTTGGTCACCAGGTTAACCAAACTGTTGTCATTTGGAAGCGTGATGTCCAGACAGGCAAGATTATCACCGAGGCGGAAGGTGGAAAGTTGGCACAGATTAAGCTTACAGGAGATGTTGTTGCTACTGTTTGGGATGAGTGAGGCCATTATTGAGGGCTCTCTCTTGTTTAGAATGAGGACTATTAAGATGTTTCCGTGACTACCTTCAGATGTAAATTCTTCAAAAGTAAAATACTCATCATTGTCCAAAGACTAGACGTATCTCGGTTGCCGTCGTCTCTCGAACGTCGCCTGGAGCAAATCATTCAATGCCCGAGCATCCTCCCCATAAGTACGATCATGAAACTCCAAAGAACTCTCCTGACCATCTTCATCATTTCGAAATCCTTCTCCAAACTCTGCCGTAAAAGGCCAAGGCATGGCTGACATGTCAAAAGTCGTATAGCGTGATGTCATAACGTCGCTAGGAGGTGCGCAACGCATATCAGAAAACCAGTCGTAGCTATAACCCCAAGTCACGCCAAACTCGGTCAGTTTCGGCAGAGACTTGCGAATCTGGTAGAATACGTTATTCCACTTCAAGTCAAAGGTCCAAAATTCGCTGTCGGTATAGGGATGGCCAATGAACCACGGTCCACCATCAAATTGCTCCCAGTCGCTGGTGTCTATCTCCCACTCTCGTACTGTGGATTCTAGAAAGTGGAAATGGGTGACTATCTGACATTCGTGTAGTCGAAGACATGTCAGGGACTTTTGGTCAAAAATCCATTCGAGTTGATCGAAGTAGCCGATGACAAAGTTCCCTAACCTTAGTGTTTTGAGGTTCGGAAACCTGAGGTCATTGCCATTAAATCGTGCTGGCAACAAACCCCATTCGTAATGAGAAGAGAGATTAAGTTCCACCAGTTGATCCATGACAGGCACCAGTATTTCGTGTTCGAGAATGTGGTCAAAGTCGAATCTCTCTGCAAGTTCGAAATCACCAAGGTCTTCCCCTTCATTTTGTTCATCTAGAATCCGGATATGCAAACGCTCGACATCCTTGAAAAGGCCATTCACCAGTTCCTCTGGCGGATGAGTATTCTGGAGGTTGTCCAAGTTTAGCTCTCGGATCCGTGTTATTTCAGTCCCATCTTGAAGGCTTCGTTCCTCCCTCTGTTTCACTGCCTTGTAGATAGTCTTTAACGCAGCCGCACGAGCACTTCTCATCTCTCGGTCGTCGTTGCCTCTGTAATAAGCAGCAGCAGACTCATCAAATCCGCGACAGTAAGATGAGAACCGCACTTCAATCGCCTGCAAGTGATCAAGGTCGATTATTCTGTCAATGGCAGACGTGAACTCAGGCCATCGACCTTCTTCTTCCCACAGGTCCCATCTGAGGTGGCCTTTGCGTAGGCTAGGAGGGCAAGTTTCAATGATGACACGGTGCGCGTTGTCTTTAACAACCTGTAAGCTCATCAAGTGGTTCCACGACTGGAAATCATTTTCTATCGTCTTGTTTCTGTTGTAAAGTGTGACTGTGCCAAAGAGATGTTTTATGGCGTGTTGATTCCAACTGCGGCAGACAAGGCGAGCTCGGCAGAGGTCATCAACGGTCCAACCATCAACCAGTTCGCTGATTATCAAGTCTAAGACTTCGCTAGGCACTTTTTCCATTTTGAGTGAGTAGTATGGGTGTTGATATTGGGCGAGTTGAGATGATATAAGAAGGGTGGTTGAGGCTGTAGGTAGGTACTCCAACTCTTGTTGTTGTCTTATTGAGTGGACCCTGGTTTCCAGGCAGCAACAGACGAATCGAGAGGCTGCAAATACAGGGTGCTATGCACCAGTCAGCACTAAATCCGGCCTGAAGTCATGCCAGCCTCTTGGTGGATTATTTATGAAAGCACAACGCGCGATGCTTCATTTTTGTATCACAATTTTAGGATGAGGTTGTTTTCATCTCGTAGCTCGAGGAGACAAAGCTAGCGGCTACTCAGTGCTCAATTTGGGACTCTCCTCCAACAGCACTAGCTTGGGTGAGATGGCCGAGTTGGTTATGGCGCCAGGTTAAGGTTAACCTTAACACCAATTTCCTGGTGGAGCAATCCTCCTGGGTTCGAGTCCCAGTCTCATCAAAGATTTAATTTTTTGCCTATTGTAGCTATGAATCTAATGACTTGGAGCGACTCCATGTTGATTATTTTGCAATAAACACTTCCGGCAGCAGAAGAGATCTGCAGGCTTTGGGTCATTATCGACTGGATCTTGAATTGACTCAGGTCCTCCGTTACCTGCTGCTACAGTGGATATCTTATCGAGAGCTGAGCTCTTCGTTATCCACGGATGGTCGTTTCTTCCCTTTTGGGAATGCTCCTAAATTCACCTTCCGGTAGGCACCAGCCCAGGCATCATCTGTTCTTTCCAAATTTTATGGAAGGAAGGAGCGCGTGATCAAGGACTGCCTGAATCACGTACGTCACTGCAAAAAATGCCCCGTCCATGCGGTAAAATCACTTCTTCCCGTTGCCTCTGTTGTTTCCCCCCCTCATCTATTCAAATCACAATGGCGCGTGTCGAAAGAAAGGGAGGATGCTGGTCGAGCTTAAAACACCAATACATATACATAAATTCGATACACTACGAAGTGGCTATCCTTTTTAAACACCCAATTTAGACTTCACCAGCCGACCCCGAATCCAAGCATCTGCAATAGCAGCAATTTGGAGATTGTTCTTCTCAACGTGCAAAAAGTGACCATTGCCCTTAATACCCCAGTCAGCCAGCTTGATCCATTCAGGCTTGCCACCTGCTTGCTTGAGGAAGTCAATCGCGCAGTGATCATATGTGACATGGACAGAAGCTTCGCCAGTCAGAAGGAGGTAGGGAACCTTGTTGATCTGAGGAAGCTTGCGCGCAGGTTCAACTTGAAGGTAGCAGTTACGATGAGATAGCGTTTCGTTTCCAACCGATTCGTGCTTCAATTCTGTAGACCTGTGGTTAGATAAGAAGGTAAAGTGCGGTGAGCTGACTTACCAGATGGGTCCTTGACAGGAGGGTCATAAGTGACCGGTGTGTTGGTCAGTCCCCAAGGCGATGCTGCGAAACCGCCAAGGCCCTCTGCGTAGGACCAGAAAGGCGAGGTAGCAGCTTCAAGGTTGATGCTACCAGCGATGTACTCGGGGCAGTCGTTCGACAGAAGAAGAGGGTTTCTGCTTCCCAGCGAATGAGAGACAAGGAAAGCCTTCTGGCCTAGTAGAGAGAGCATCTCACAGCCAGCGGCGCGAAGAGCGTTTTCCTGGCCGACAAAGTTGGTAGTGAGCGGGATCAGAGATTTCTTGAATTGATCATAAACGGGATCACCATCAGCTCCTGTGCCAGGCCATTGTGTGTGAAGCTTGGCCTGAGGATAAGTTTCGTAGTTCTCAGGCGACGTAAAAAACTTCATAACAGTCTCAGTAGCCGATCCAGAGGCCATAGGATAGCCCGCGATATCATTCTCGGAGCTGCGTCCAATGGAGTTGTTATCGACCAAGTACACAGCATAACCCTTCTTAATGAAATAGCTGGCCCAGCCCTCGCGACCATCAGGCGTGTTGAGCCATGTGCTTCCGGAAAGACCACCGCCGTGAAAGAAAACAAGAGGGTTCTTTTGAGTGATTCCTCCAGCTGGTGTGAGTTTCTCCACGTAAACCTGATCAACCGTGATGTTACCAGAAGCAGCTTTGACGGAGCGACCACCGACGTAGAAGAAATCTCGCATATAAGGGACCTCGGCAGAGGCACACCTCATGCTGATGGTATTAGTGCCCGTGCAGTCCTGGACATCGGGCGTAGGCGAACCCTTGTAGCCGAGGAAAGCTGTCAAGCTGGCGAGAAAGCGAACCATGATGAATAATTAATTATTTGTGAAAAGAGTGGCTGCCAGCGACAAAAGCATGGACTTGTGTCAGAAGGAGTGACTGAAAGAACTTAGGGATCGTGGGAAACAAGGTTTTCTCGATGCGCAAAATAAAGGAAACTCTATGGGGATTCACGCGTTTATACCAATGACCAGGCCTGTTCCCCGAGGAGCGTTCATCTCCGTGGCCGGGTTTAGGCACAGTGGGTGCCATCTAGATTTTTACCGTGGAGAAGGGTAGAGTCCCGGAAAGGAGAGGCTTGGCTGACAGTCGGAAATAGCAACAGAAAATGGAAGAATACCCAAGGAAGTAAACAGGAAGACCACTACTAATATGAACCACTGACGTTTTAGCCTTGGGTGTTGTTTGACTGTTGATGAAGGTTTGACAAGAAAACAAGCTAGGAAATCTCATCGTATCCTTTCAAATGAATTTTCGCATGACTGTACTAACTCACTAGCTGAAATGGGTTGAAGGTGGACTCAATTCTTTAACAAATCTCCGGAAGCCGTTTACCGTTGAGTTTGGACCTGGGGACTTCAGGCGTTTAAAGGTTGCTCCGTCCCTAGCTTTAAGTCTTAGTTAGGTACAATAATAAGCAGCCTAAGAAGCCTAGTCTAAACAGCATAAATTGACCTAATTATTTCGTCTCTCATGCTCCTGGTGTCGAACCTTTCGGATACGCTGATGCTACATAGGTCGGAACCCAGGGAATGGAGAAATTACCACGCCCACAACTGACAGCTCGCTTTGTAAGGTTCAGGGGCTTCTGCCTTATTTACGATGTCGAGAGATTGGATCTTGCGCGATTGGATATGAAACGAGCGATGGATCAATGCAGATTTTGAGCGGAGTTGGGTGGCGAACTCTCGGACCACTATGAGATCCATGATCTAATTACAAGGCTGCCAAGGTGGGACGAGCCGTGAGTAACTGCTAAACTTTTGAACTTTAATATGTTCGTTGGAGACAAAGAATGATATTGATATGTACTTCTTATCGCTGCGTGGTAGGATTTTGAAAACAAAGATGATATATACAAAAGAGACGCATCTAGTTGATGAATGTTAGGAACCTCCCCTATATCGCATGAAGACTCCTCCGTCTAGTCTCCTCATCGTACGTTAGTTCCACTTCATCCGTCCGGAGGATCCCCATTTCCATACCCTTGTCCCCGCCTCGGATATTCTCCATCGACTCCGACTCCGACAACGAGGGCCTTCGCACTGACTTGATTGTAGTGGTATTCCTTGTCCCATTTTCCAAATCCGTCCATCCCAGTGTTCGAGTTCGTGAATGCGACCTTGTCGTGCCAATCTTGCTCTTGATGGAGCTCCACGTACCCATGATAGCCGCGTCCAGCACTGGTAATGAGGCGGCGAGCGTGCCGAATGTGAGATCCATGACCGTCCATCGCATCGCGGACGTGTATTGCCAGCAGGAGTCGTTGGTAATTGTGATCATTGTTTGTTGGAGTAGACCGCCTAGGACTGTTGTGCCTCCGACGAGCCAGATAAAAAATAGACGGGCTTTCTTGGCTTTGTTGATCTTGACATACCACAAGATGATGATTGGTGCGAGTAAAAGCACTATACTCTGAAACAATGTCAGCATTAGCTTGTCGTAAGCCTCGCGGCGAAATAGCTTACCTGTGCAACGTGCATACTGCTTAAGAATCTGTTCTGGAACACGCTATCCACACAGACGGGCGCTTCTTTCAGGGATCCAGCATAACGCTTGTTCCACATGGTCCCGAGAGGTCTGCATGAGAAAACAGTCCCTGCAATGAGTCAGTATCGGCCGTCACCTTTTCTACGGAAGTAGTTACTTACAGAAGATGGCGAGAAGAATGTAGCAGATGACAGTACCCAGGAAAATTTCTGAAAATATCTTCCATTTCCTTGAGGCTCTGTCGGCGAGGCGACGGACAAACAAAGTGATGGATACTTTGATGAGGCCGACGGCCACATAAAAGATAATCTTGCATACTGTCAGGTAGTACATGTAAAGATTATACTCTTTGTAGGTGCTTTCATAGGTATGTCGACCAGCGCCTGTCTGGAAGAGCATCAATATGCAGAGAATTGGATAGACGACTGCCACAGACTATCACCAATTAGCTTCACTACACCTCATTTTAGGACTTAAACTTACGGCAGCGCAAATAATAGCCCAGTCATCAGCTCCAAACCGCGTTCTTGCTCCTCTCAATCGAATGATAACCCTCGCTACTGTTGGTAGAACAATCGCCAGAATGACAATGATCATACCCGTGAGGATCTCAGGAACCTTTGTCTCGATTGGCGGATTTTCTGGTCTTTGAATAGAGAATGCGAGTCCCAGGCTCGCATTGAAGTTTTCCAGGCCGTACATGCGCAGTACGCCTTTCACAATGTGAAGATCATCCTCAGTTGCAGGCGGCGAGCCAACAAAGGCAGAGGTGGTCATGCTTGATACAGTGCTGCAATATCCACTACTGCACTGAAGAAAAGACAAAAAAGTAAAGAGAAATGCTCGAGCGCTCTCTACGATATAATATTCTGTTCGGAATCGTCGTCTCTCTTCGTAACATTCTCCATAGATGGACCCTGCAAATCCTCTCCCTCATTTTGCCGCTGTACAATGTGGCTCTGTGTCCCACTCAGAAGTAAAGCATGGCTCGATGCTCATGCGTTGGCATTACTGGCCCGGTACGTTGTTTCAAGTCGAATCCACTGGTCGGGTCATGGGCCATTTTGACCTATTCCAACATTGTTCCGAACTCCAGGATCCTCGGGCCTAGTGTCTGGATCTGAATTTTGCCATCTTTTCGGTTCTTCTAGGTCCAGGCTACTAGAAAGGGTTTTGAACATGTGGAGAGCACTTTAATTATCATGGTGGGTCTTCTCGCTTCGCAAGATTGTCTTCAACAGTACTAGAGCTACCGGAAGTTCGGATGTGTAGTATTCACAATCGACTCTATTGCATGCGTCTATCAATCATTGAAACTTGCAGTCTAATCTATAAATCGCTAATAGAGTAACTACGACATAATCATACCTCATACCGCCCATCTTTTCTGAGAGGCCTTCCACTCCAACCTTGAGGAAGTGCTCATCTTGGTCAATCTGCTCGCGAACAGGTCCATCTCGAAGCTCCTCAACATCCCAATTGGCCCACACGAATCTCCCATGGAGGAAACGGGCCTCGGGGGTAGCAGCCCAGACAGCAAAATGGCCAGGAAGGTTCTCTACAGTAGGCTTGTGTCAGTCCCACAAACATGTCAGTGCTTAAGCGAGTCATTCCTTACCATCATCAAAAACAAGATCTTTAATGGCATCGCCGCCGAGTGCTTTGGACGATTCGGTAAGAATACCACCGGGGTGGAAGCTTACAACCTGCATATCAGTAGGGTCGGTATCCTTGGCAATCTGCTGCAACAGAAGCGTGCTTGCATTCTTGGTCAAGCCATATGTAGGACGCTCGGGCCCCATGGAGGCCCACATGTACACTGCAACGGTTGAGACGTTGACAAGAAACTGAGTAGAATTGTGGTCAGCGTCATCTAGGTGGCTCTGTGTAGTGATAAGTACCTTGGCTTTTGTGTCCAACTTCTGCTTATAGAAGCGTTCAGTCATATCCAGGGTGCTTCGGACGTTCGATTCGAAGTCTCCCCAGACTTTAGACAGACCTCCAGTCAGAATTGGTTCGATTGCTCCATACGCAGCGGCATTGAGCACAAGGATATCCACGAAAATGCAGTCGGACTGGAGTGAACTCCACAGCGCTTCAGTGTAGTCAAGGCCGGCTATATCGCAGACCCTCCCTTCGACATGAGACTGCCACTTTAACTCATCGTTCTCACGTTGAAGTTTAGCGGCTGCTTCGTTGACGACATCGGGACGTCGCCCAAGAATGATGACACGGGCAGCACCAGCTGAGGCGAATCCGCGGGCGATGGCATAGCCGATTCCACTGTTACCTCCGGTAACAACGACAGTCTTGCCCGTCTTTCTGAGAGAGGGGCTGGATGGGTCGATAGCCGCATAGGACTTTTTGTGGTATTTTTTCAAAGTTGGAAGGCTCATTTTGAAAGACAACTGGCAGGCGACTTACGTTGTAAACTTAGGCCAGGATGTGTATTAATATAAGATGTAGTATAATCGAAGCGTGCCTTTTATATTAATGTTGATGTATAATTCATTGAGTTTCTGCATTCATCGATGATAAGCCATTGCAATCGCTTACCAAGATCTGGTTATTGAACGGACGTAATTCGGCCGAAACACTTATGCAAAGTATGCTTAAGTTAGTAAGAAATGCCTCGTGGGCTACTAGGCATTGCTCCCTCGTATCTGTTGCATCAATTGAAGACAGCATACCGTAAGCTGACAGCCACCAGTTCAACCAACAGCTACCCGATACGGCTGCATCTGAAATCCGATAAAGTCGCTTTATAAGCTCGTGCAGATAGTGAAGCAGCGCAATTATACTGAATTGTCAAGGTAAATACGAGTAGTCTGTCGCTATTGGTAGAAAATAATACCCCATGAGTCGCATTTGTCTAGTTCACGTCTGACGCGAAGATACGAGCTGGGAATCCTGATTGGCAGAACCTGACAAATCAAGGATCAATAGTCAGCCATGTCTTAGACACACTCTAGTCCAGAAATTTCCACGCTTCAATCAGTTGAGTTCATCTTGAGACTGAGGATGGCTAGTGAGTAGCAGAAAAGTTGGTCTCCTAAGTTTTAGGCCATAAAAATAAGTGGTCTAAGAAGCATAGCTAAGTGACCTAAGTTGCCCTAATAATTATGTCACTTATGTCCCCAGTAGTCAAAACACTAGGTCTAGCTTAAATTACTAAGTACATAACAAATATAGAACAAACTGCCACAGAAGAGCTCTCTCCCTGCAGACATCCTAGACTAACTCAACTCTTCCCAAAGAGATACCAGTCAAATATTTCTTTGAAGACTTCTTTTGCACCGGTTTCTATTACATCACCGTGGCAAGGAATATATCGGTCAAAATCCCACTCGTAGATATGCCGTACAGAGTCCCCAAACCCGGATCGGTCACTTGCACCCAGTACGTACCATCCCAACCTTTTCTGCCATATCGAAGAAAGTCCCGTTGAGAATACCCGAGTAGCAATCAAACTGTTCAAAAAGCCAGACGTAGCCGAAATACTTGTCTTGGAGAACTGTTCCGTAGCTGGTATATTGAAGAGTAGGTCTGCTTCTATTAGAGTTGACGTTGGCTTGTGTAGGAAGACAATCTCATGAGAAGCCATAGCCCCGATATATTCGATAGAAAACTCTTGATCGAATTCTGCGGAAATACTTTCAGAACCAGCTACGACAACATCGAAGTGCAGTTCCCCTAAAGTTAGCTTTGTCCACCACTTCTCCGGGAGACCTTGCGGAACGATCAGACGCGCACCAGGGAACTCGGCCTTCCAAGAACCATATGAAGGTAGTGCTTTAGGTTGGGAGCAACAATATACTTTATGTTGCCGCCGAGCGATGCAATCACTTTGTGACAAGACTCGGTCAATGATACATGAGATTTAACCACCAGAGCCCCAGATCTGAGTCGAACTAAATATGTCAATACTCATGCATATTTGTTTCGACCTGTACATACCGATTGTGGTGCTTCCACCAGTTTTGAGTACACCAAACTGAACAAAAGGGATTGAAATCGTGGTAATTTCAGCCAAGACTTGACGAATTAGAGCAGAGCCGCTGTCGACGTTATTTTTCATGTCTTGGCCATTCGGCGCGGTCGGTACCATCTTTCAAAGAAGAGGTACAAGAGCAAGCGTATCCAAGCAAGAAATGTGAGAGTTAAGAGTTGGACGGAGTGGGATTTGCTGAGATGATGAATGCTTCCCGTAGAGAATCACGAATATTATTTATAGAATAGCTGCGCCTACGATAAAGGAATGGTACGGATACATTGTCATCATTTGAGGACGTAAAGGGGTCACTCATCCCTCGGGGCGAGCAAAGCCACGCATCTTCTTCAGGGCAATCAAGCCATTAGAAGTTGCCAGAGCCAGTAAAACCTCCTCGCTCGTATCAATCGATACCGTACGGGAAGCGAGAACAGTTTGCTTTTACAACAATAAAATGTACTCGTCGAGGGGGCAGGCGCTATGAGTAACGGCAGATACTGGTAGAGATAGGAGCTTGATGAGGATGTCTTTATTCGGCGTGTGATTGATATATTTCTGTAACACCTGTCGCCAAGTTACAAGTTAGCATAGATAGCTATTTCTTTACTTATGCAATACATTTAAATAGGGAAAAACAAACCAAGGCCCTCATAATCCCCTTATGACTCAACCACGCATCGAATGCCAAAACAATATAATCCATCAATGTTACCCATTATTCTGCGCTGACCCGATACCATTCATGAACTTCCAGCCATCACATCTTGACTCCCACTGAGCCACCATTGCCAGACATCTCGTAAATCACAGTAGGGCTAGCCAATTCTACCGGTTGAATATGGTTGTCCATCGTCTGTGGCTTATACTGTGGCGGAGGAGCATAACCAGGTGACAGAGGTTGGCTTTCAGCAGCCATCTCAGAAACTCGGAACTTGTTGTCTTCCAAACCTCCTTCTGGCTCGACGTCTGCTCCTTTCTTCAGTGGCTTGTCATCAACAGGAGCGGACTTGCCACGGCGCCTAAACAGGAACAAGATCACACCAGCGACCAAGACAGCGCCGACGCCAGCACCAATACCAATACCCGCCTTTGCACCAGCAGTCAGGCCATGAGATACACTCGCATCCGCCGAGTCTGGATCTTTCCCATCGGCCTTCTTGGAGTCATCCCCTCCTGCCGATACGCCACCATCAGTAGCGTTTGTAGATTGGGTGGGCAGAGTCTTAGCATCATCCCAGTAGCCGGAACCATCTCTGTGGGCTTCGATAATGCTGCCATTGACCAGATAATATATCCAGGTTTCGCCCTGGCCCTATTGGTAAGATACAGCCAAAGGCGCACTGGACGTATCCGCGGTCGGCCAGGCCTTTTCCGACTCGTTGGCAGCCAGATTCCATTCAACGCCTTCTTCGCGAAGCTCATGGAGCTTCTTGTCGGTTCCGATGTAAAAGATATGTCTAGCACGGGTGCTATCAACTGAAGTGGCGATGGAAACACTTTCTGCGTCCCAAGACGGTAATGTAAACTCGGGGGTTGATGTGTCAGTTTCGATTTCAGAGGCCTGAGTTTGGTTTGTGAATGTCCCATTCAATGGTTGTGGTAGGCTTTCTGTTCCGCGTTAACCATTACTTCTGATTATCATTAAGCGTTATCAGGGTACGTACCGAGATGGTACAAACCATCATTCCAATTCTGAGCTACCATCAGGTTGTCTGATCCTTGAGGAAAGGTCACTGTAACGTTCCCTTTTCCTCTATGGTGTGATCCAAGCCCCATGCCAATCACAGGGTCTGGCGAGACAACACCTGCATCGACCCAGTTTGTGTCTGGAGTATAGGATAAAGTTTTGACCACTTTCTTTTCGTCATGATAGAAAAGACGATATCCGAGCGTATTGCCCAGAAGCTCCACCCTAAGTCCGGTGAATTTGTGGACGGAATCAAGCGCTGTTATCTCAGAGATGGCATATTCGCCTTTACGTATAAGTTTTCCACTCGAGGGATCGCATTCGTAGTAACCATTGACGATGTCGCTGTTATCGGACTGGTAAAAGATAGATGCCTGATACATTAGCTCATCCACGAGCCCCCCATCTCGATATATCTCGGTACATACTGTGATCTTTTGTGTGTCGAACCAGCCAGCCATGGTTAAAGCGGTTCCATTCCTCGGAGTTCTCTTGGTTGAGAGTACATTTGGGTCGTCGACTGGGAATACAGGTGTGCCAACGCTGTTGCAGAAGCTATAAATAATATTGACTGTGTTTGCGTCCTGAGCTCCAATCTGTGTGGCTTGATCGGTATAAAAGGCCGCTATGCTTTGACTGTTGACAGCTTCAAGCCAAGCTAGCCAGTAGAGTACAGACCGTACCAAAATGCGCGTTGAAACCATGACTTGGAAATGAGAAAAATATCCAAGAGCAAAACGAAGGAAGAATCAGCAAAAGTGGAAAGAAAGAAAGAATTCGGCTCGACGAGCTTATTAGTCTGATGCCAGGATACTCGGCTTAGTATTATTCCTGGCCGGCCCCAATGTCGACGGCCTCATTTCATGTTGTCCCCAATACATGGGGCATTTGCTCTCACTAAGTCGCCGACAACAAGTGTGGCTCACAGCTGAGTTGATGGTCCTCAGGGTATCAGAAAAATTGGTCGCCGGAAGCATAAGGGACGAAATTAGTAGACCAGCTTATGCTACTTAGACTATGCTCTTTAGGCTATTTATTTTTGCTAACTAAGACTTGGGAGGCCAACTCTTCTGCTACCTAGTAGATGGTCTCAAATCACTCCGTCAGGCCAGGGGTAGGATAAGACTCTAAGACAGTCGGAGTAGATGCGTTTACGAGCTGAGTGGCTTGACTGGCTGGAAAAGCAAATGATCCCTGTCATTAATGATCTGCTAGGCCTACAGTAATACATAGCTTGTTATCCCAGCCTTGTTGCCTGGATCATTCTGGTTCTTAAAAATGAATCATTACCTTTCAAGAAAAGTAATTCTAGTCATTAGAAAGATGCATGGTTTGGAATCACGGTTCAGCTGGACTAGTCTAGCCATTGGGCACAGGACGTGGCGTTGAGTAAGATGAAAGTTGAGTCAAGCAAGTTTCAACAACCGAGTCGGCGCACTGCCCTACGACTCGATCCATCTTATGGTCAATCCCGATTGGATACCAGACACGATCACTTGTTAAGGTATAGCGCAACTTAGATGCTAAGATTTGCCGTACGGTAGCTAAATGGACCAGAAGCTACGCATGACATGATCCGAGTTTCGTATAACGAGCATCGCAAAACCATGACAGAACTATCCAATTGGTTACCAACACAAGTAATATTAGAAACACTGAGTATCAATATTTATTAATGTTTATTTGTATTAATTATTTTGTACTTATCCCCAGACGTTTAGACAATAACACAAGTTTGCACGCCTGTCATGGCAAATAGAGGTCTCAATTCCCCAGTTGTCTCCCCGCACGAGCGATTCAGTATGTCCGAGTCGGCGACTGAGACACTGTACGATGTCTCTAACCACGGGTCCAATACTTGCAGAGCGCAACCCCATAGTCCGTCGGCGGCATCAAAGTCACCATGAAGCAACTCAAAAATCGTGAGTAATAGAGTCATGTGGAGTATCCACGTATGTGAGTCTGCTTGTGAACTTTGCATACGACTGCGGAACGTTGTAAGAGCAGCATTGTAGAACTGCAGGGAGGCTTACCGATGCAAATCCGTCGTAGCGTCGTCAACGCCGGATTGGCTCAAGAGAAACCCAGAATAAAGAAATGCCCCGATGGCGAGAATAGCATTACGCATGCATTTGTCTCGCAGGGACTCGTGGAGAACGATGCTTGTAAAAGTATTGGAGTAGTAAAATATACCATGAATCTGGTTCGCATGCCATTGGAACTGTTGATAGTACAAGCTGTTGTGGTCCAATACATAGAGTCGACTAGTGCTATCCCCATCATGTGGAATATAGGTAGATAAGCGACGATGTGGACGAGACAAAGAGATGGTCGAGGTGTCTGTCGAGGTTTCAGGAGAGGTGGATGCGCCACTGGTCTCGGGGCTACTCATGCTACTGAGGCTGACAGCGCCATCTGAGCCTAGGCTGTCTTCTGTGGTATAATCGAGGTACTCGTCGCAGTCAAACTTGCCCTTGGTACATCGGCTACATCTTGGTTTGGCCTCTGTTGTCGCATGTGTTGTTAGTGGTCCAACCCCAGACGTAGGTACATTAGTGTCTTCTCTCACCGTCGCATTTCACCCTCCGAATTTTACAAGTACCACAACCAGATCTTGATTTGGGCTTCCCTTGTCGCTCCCAACGGCGCGCCGCCTTTTTGTTTTTGGGTGGGACAGGGAGGATCCGCGATCTTGTTAATGTTGATGTCCGCTTCAAGTCGGAACCTTGGACATGGAGTGGGATGATTGGTCTCATTCTGAATATTATTTCTTGGTCTAGAGGAGATACAGTGCAACCACTAGTAGTATTCAGAAGTCATTGAGTACTTGTGCTTCTTGGAGCTGGATAAGGCGGAGACAAATTGGGGTAGTCCAAAAAGCTGGTATGACCTGAAAATTCTAGTGAGGGTTTTCAGAAGCCAGGGTATTCCAATCTTAATGGGGCAATATTTTAACGCAGGGTGTTCCACTTCTAAATGAGAAGTAATTCTAAATGAGAAGTAAGTCATTCAAGATATTTATATCGCATCAAGCTATAATGAATGGTCATTCTGGTATAATGGGGAAGAACGGGAGGCAGAGGGCAGGGCCCAAAGCCCCGCAGCTCCAAGCTTGAGAGAAACTGGGAACCGCGGTCAACCTTGATGTCGTTGGATGAGAAGAGAGATGAGAAGGAAGGAGGTTAGACGATTGTTACCACAGTTAAGTGCTTCTCAACTTTATTCACTAACATTTTCACCGTAGCCTAGAAGGCCATCGCCCTTTCCCTAGTATTACGATCCTTATCTGACGTCTACGGCTGGAATTTAATTGTACATTGGTCTTGTACTAAAGGTCATGGATGTGTCAAGTAATTACAGTGCTCCTCAAGATTAAATATGAGCTAATTGGTATGGCTTCCAAGCTTAAATGACTTGCTCTGCTACCTATTGGTACAATTTCCACAAGTTACGGCTGATTGGCTGCTTGATAAGGGTTGAATGAAAGGGAGGAACTAAACTTGCCTGGCTTTCAATAGTCTCTTCAGCCGCACTGACAGGTTTTCATCTCTTCTATTTAAAAACAGTTCCTGCCTACAATTCTCGTTCTCAAACTTTCAACCGGGGTTCTTCATCATTATGGTTTCTTCAAGCTTTATCGCTGGCATCTTTGCATGCGTCGCCTTTGCTGGCATTAACGCTGGTCCATGTCACCCTATTCCTTCTTCGGTCGAGCTGTCCTCTTCCACTAAGCTATTGCCCACTGCTACTACTACTGCTATGAACACCGAGACTGGCACGCCTGTCACCATGGCTGTAGACACAGAGACAACCGCAACCACTCTATCAACGGATACTACGACTGCAGACACCGAGAGTCCCACCACAGCTCCCCAACCCAACAACAAGCTTGACGAGATTCTTGTACCTACAATTGACGAGTGCCTCGCTGCGTGTGATAGGAACCCCGTCTGTATGGCATTAACCTACTCCGGGGACACAGGGAAGTGTACTCTGTTCTCCAGCCCCAACAACAACCCCAATGAGAGTTTTGGTCTCACATTTGACCAATGCATCGCTAAGTGCGATAATACTCCCGCTTGTCTGGGTGTCAACTACCTCGAAACCGCACAGAAGTGTACCTTGCTCTTCACTATTACGACTCCTCCTGAACCGGAAACGAACCTCAATGAGCTGATCGGCCTTACATATACCCAATGCATTGCTGCATGTGATACCACTACCTCTTGTGTGGCTGTTAACTACCTGGCAAATACGCAGAAGTGTACTTTACTCTTTTCTGTTCTATAAGATAGGTTCTTAGGATAAGAGTATATAACTAAGTTCTTTAAAACTGGTATTTAATAGATTCTTTTAGAGAATAGCTGTTACAACGATAGAGGGTGACCGCTGCGCCAACAAACGAAAGATTGATCATTGTCACGGTCTCGGTCCAGTGTACAGGTAGACAGGGAACGCTTCGGGCAGGATCAAGTCTATTGCTACGGATAGGCACTGCAGGCAGGTCAGGCTCTATTGACAAGACGTAGCTCGAAGAGCTACGTTCAGGATCTAACTGTCGGTCAAACTAAAGTTACGGCGATAAGACTTATCGCCACGTGATCTATCTAGCGATCAGGTCTAGGGTAGGCAGGTCTGGTCTTGAGCTGTGACAATATCTATTATTACTAGCATAGGCAGCTAATAACTAATATTCCGCTAAGCTAATAGCTTTTTAATAATATTAAATAGCAATAAAACAAGCCCTGATGCTGGCGCTTAATTGTTGCTAAAAATAACTCAGCTGAAAAAGCATTTGCGGCTGAGACTGACGATCATCTCATAATACAGACGAAACCCCGCTCATTAAATGGCCTATTCCCATTCTTACTGTTGAAGGTCAAGATCTCCCTTAGTGAATAACAAAGGCCCGTCTGCGTGAGACAGATATCATGGAAAGCCTGTCGATGAATGAAAGGCCCGAAGACTTGGGCTGCTATACTGAGCAGACACATGATGCAGTGCTGACAAGACAAGAGACTGATTCCGAGCCTCAATTAGCCCTTGAAAAGCCTACACAGCGTGAAGAAAACAACGACAAGAACAAATCAGGAAAAACTTCATATTACACAGGGAGACCCATCTACCTCAAAAGACTGGAATTGGTACTCGATACTGAAGAGGACTACACCTCAGAGGCCGGCAGCCAAGGAGCATCGGAAACACAAAAACAAGAGAGCGTCTACTTTGCAACAGGTGCGAACCAAGTTTTACGGCTTGATCAACTCCCCGATTTGTTCGATCAAAGTGAGGCAATCCAGAATCAAGCCATTGAGATCATCAAGGATACATGGCCTTTGAGTAGTGAGCGGGCTGTTCATTTGGGATACCTTAGCGACCGTTGCATCGACCTATCCGAGTTTCGGTCAAGATGCTACGCAGCTGTCGAGGCAGCCTTCGAAGCTGCAGAGCACGCCTGGTACGAGGGGGATGAAAGTCCGTGTCTCCAAGATCCGCGTGCAGGTGATGCCGTGACAAGCTCCAAAGAGTCCCCGGTGGTAGAAACCACGACCGATATCGAGGAAGATGAGTCAAATCAGCAATCATACTGCTGCTATGTAGCCATGATTATGGCTGCGCGAGTTTTGGATGCTTCAACAGCCAGAGAGATGGTCGATAGAGTTCAGAGTGGTGTTAATCTGGATGATCTCATCTTGAATATTGAGTCGATCAAGCCGCCAACCGAGAGCAATCCCTGGGAGACCGATCTTCCAGATAAGCCAGGATATCATCACGTATATGCACTCCTGGGCACTCTCATGGCTACCGCATACGTCAACCAGTGTTTCGTCATCGAGACTGTGTATCTTGACCGCGCCATCAGCAACCTCGACGTGTCAATATTAAAAAAGCCAGAGTGCCCCTTCAAAGAGTTTCGCAACTATCTCGAAGGGATGCGTAAGAAAGTACAACACTTGAAGATTGAATTTCAGCGCCTTGAGATGGATAATGACCCGCGGATAGACTCCGTTATTTGTTCATTCTGCTTTGAACTAAGACAAATTGGTGGCATCCATGAAACAGAATATCCATTTCACAAGATGGAGTTTCGGGAGGTGTGCGAGAATGCTACACTGCGATGCAAATCCTGTTTACTTTTCCGAGATTCCGCTGCTTCATTATACCCACTCTTAGACATGTGCTGGGAAGATATTCGGGAAATTAACTACATCAACCGCTCCGTTGGCCGTCGATGGCTAGGCGATTCCGAAGACCTTTTAGCCTATGTTCTATGGGGTGCTGAGGGAGCTCTGGGGATTGATCTGATTGCATCTTATCTCGGCAGTGAGCACTCGTTTACAGCCAAGTACGAGTTGTACTGTAACCCAGGTATGTATTTTCAAGCCATCAAGAAACCAATGAAGGTGTATGTTGACAATCGTACAGGATCTCTATCACATTGGAATATCATTGGCACAGGGAAACATGTTCAAAGCCAAGTCGACTCGGAAATTACCTGGGAGATGGTCCGTGGCTGGATCCAAGACTGTGTCGACAATCATGAGGACTGCAAATCTGAAAGCGAAGATCGACCGTTTCCAACACGTTTAATATTCGTCGGGGATAACGAATCAGAACCATACCTGTATATACCCGCCCCTGATCAGCGTGGTAGGTACATCGCCCTCAGCCATTGTTGGGGTGATTCGATGCCTATCAAGACTATCAAATCAACCTTTGACGAGTTCTGCCGCGGGATAGAAGTTTCCAGAATCCCAAAGACTTTCCATGAAGCTATAATTGTTTGCCGGAAGCTCGGGATTCAATATCTATGGATAGACTCTCTATGTATCATCCAAGATGACGAGGATGATTGGGCTCTCGAGTCCCCCAGGATGGTTGATGTCTATCAAAATGCATACCTCACTATTGCGGCAGCAGCATCACAGAATAGCAATGAAGGGCTCTTCCATCCACGACCTTTCAGTATTCGAAAGGAAATACCTACAGTTATTAGAGGAGAAGAGGAAGCTGAAAAGGTTGACATATTCGCAAGGCCATGGAGGTCTGATTGGCCCTGGAGTGATAGTATAGGTGATGGACCATCGTGGCGAGCTCCAAACCCACTAGAAAAGCGGGCATGGACGTTGCAAGAGCATGTACTATCCCGACGGATCCTCCGGTTTACCGCTCACGAACTAGTCTGGCACTGCCAAGAAGCCCATCTTTGCGAGTGTCGCTCGCATTCAGTGGGACAAACCCTCAGACTCATGAATTTGAGGGCACTAGCAGCAAACAATCCCGAACAAGGCGCGCGAGTTTCGAATCCAATGGTTGTCTGGCATGAGATAGTTGGTCCATTTACAGGTCGCAACATCACAAGAGAGACAGATCGACTCCCCGCCCTTTCAGGAGTGGCTGCTGCACTTGCCCCCATAATGAAAAAGGAATATGTGGCCGGGATGTGGATGGAGTTGCTTGGAAAGGCTATTTGCTGGCATGTTGAGAAAGGAGCAACCTCGAGGCACAAAGAATACTATGCCCCAACGTGGTCTTGGGCTTCGGTCGTTGGGCCGGTGCAAACACTTTACGTTGCTCAAATGAATGAGCTACCACAGACAGATGTAGTCAACGTGCAGTGGACTGCAGCAACAATCAATCCTTACGGCAGGGTGTCTGATGCGAGATTGACCATCAAAGGCATTCTATTAGATGTGTCCATATCACGGTTGGACCCCGAGGCAAACAAAGAATCATCTTTCCACATCCAGTTTGGAAATTTGACTTTGTTGGATACAGATATGAAGCTATCAATGGCCTGTCTGGCGTTTCCTGATGTATTTTCGGAATCTGAAAATGCTCCAGAGTTGGTACTCGGAGAGAGCATCAGCTTTCTACTTGTTGCCTGCAAGGTCTTTGGAAAAGGGTTCGACAGTCTGATGGGAGTCTTACTGAAACAGGTTGAAGAGGACAGAAGCAGTAACGGAGGCATTGTATACCGCAAAGTGGGCACAGGAGAGGTCGAGCTGAGAAATAGTGACCGTGATGAAGGGGAGTTCCAAGGGAAGGCTGATGAAGGCCTCGCTTGGTACTTGGCGAGTCACCTCGAAGCACAGGGCTGTGTATGGACAGTCGTGATTATTTAGTTTTCTTGTATAGAGTAGTTCCAAGACAGAAGCGTACGATACCATGCAATGGGGCCTTGCTTGTAATCTTTGAGATCCCCGGTGGTTAACCTGGCTAGTCCCCAAGAACCCGCTGGGTGGCTGTGTAACGATTCACCAGTGCAGGTTGTGTTGGAGGTAAAGATTGATGCTGTCTTTTCAGCTGATAAACCACCTCCTTCCTAACCTGGATATGCCCCGACGCAAGAACTCCCATGACATGGTCTGATCGCCTGCTAAATGCAACACTATGTTGGTTGTTGTGCTGTTGGTTGTGCTTTGTCCCACTTTTATATGCAGTTAATCACATCCGGACACGTCCTGAGACATTTTAAACAGGCATCCAGGAATTTGGAGTGTACTCTCTGTATGGTCGTCCCATTAAATCTGTGATATTCGATGGAAGATTTATAGAATAACGAATTTTGAAATGGATCTTCTTTATGTGACTAGAGTGAGAACTTGACCCAACTTTATGGCCCTTTACCCAGCTAAATAAAGTCACAACATGGGCATACGACCCCAGCAAAATCTTATGCAGCCAAGGCTGCGACTAAACTTGTTCCAGACAACTGCAGGATGGCAATCCGGATATCATGGTCTTAGGTCATTTAAACTCCATCTGAAATAATGCTGTAACCTAAGATAAATGCTAGCGATTTACGCTTGAGGCAGAATATTTCCTCAGAGATGTTCTCTTTCCAAACAACACTCATCAACGCGCATCAACACTGAAATTGGTGGGATTCCTGCCTATATCTTGACATACATGTCGCAGTGATATCCATTCTCAATAGTTTAAGACATCTCAAATCGAAGACGACCCCTTGTTCGATGCAATGCTTCTGATCCCCATCCTCAGCCTAGTAGTGGTTCTGTTCACAACACTGACAGACTGTTATTCAAAATTCATCCGCCCACCCGAATATAACGAAGATCAAGATGCCGATAAGGATATGAGAAGAAACAGCCCCTATGTCGAAGGGGCTAAGATATCGATACTCTTTGATACGAACATACGAAATACTGAGCTTCGAATCTGTCAAGTAATAGATCATGATGAATGGAAATCGGTCTGTAGATCGTTAACTAGTGAGAAATATGCAGAATTTGGGTCAGTCGGGCGATTGCTGACAAATCAAAGCTGACGACGAGTCGGAATCCAATGAATTGGAAGCTGAGTACGATATTGCCAAGACAGCGACGAATGATGAGGATACGGTTTACTGGTTTGGATTGTGGGACGGCGAGGATGGGCCACGATTGGCACGGTCTCAATACGTGAATGTCAGCGCGCCAGAATCCCAAGAGTCATCAAGTGTGATGATATCAGAAACATCAACCTTGGCCACTCAGTTATCCACGACACAGGAACCAACAAGCACCACGACTGAGCCCATATCAACTACGGTCAGTCCCGAATTGAACGAAGAAACAAGCTCACCCTCAAACTCCGGTCTGTCTCGAGGGGAAAGGGCTGGTGCGATAGCCGGTGGGGTAATTGGTGCTTTATTGATTCTCGGATTTGCAGGATGGCTGTTATGGACCAGGTTCGTGAAAAACAAGGCGAACAAAAACAGCCCTGCTGAGCTTCCTGATCAGAGTCAGTCTCAGGAATGTTCTGAGGCGAGAGTTGAGTTGCCTGTCGACGATGTCACGAATGCCAGGGACTATGCAAAAAGCCCGACCGGACTATACGAAGCGCCATAATATTCGTTATAAACGCAAAGCCTTTGCGATGCTCCTTAATGGTAAAGTGTGTTGGATACATATATAATAACTTAATTACCCACCCAGGTATCATGTAGGGCGATGTGTCAGTATAACAGAACGCGTTGGCCATAACCTCACCGGACTCTCTCGCCACAAGATGGTACTTCTATGTCTTCCTCACTCCATAGGGTTACAGTTCTCTGGCCAGCGACGTCAGAGGATGGGCCTGGGCCTTTTAGAGCAAAGACAGCCCACAGTGGAATTTCACCGAACCCGAACTGGACGTTGCAACTCTAGCATTTCAGAACGCTGGTTATGTTGATATTTCCACCAACTTCTACCGTAATCGGCTACTCTACGCGCCTGTAGATCCATAATATTCGGATCTCGCCTATTTACTTGACCAGCAACCTCCTATTACGGTTCCAACTGTAAGATCTTAATCCAGACCAAGCTGTAGTGTTCCCAGCCACGAACGGATCTTCCACAGTCAAATTCATCACGGGTCCGAGAGTGCACCATGTCGTGATTGGTTGTGGCGAGGCCATTCCTTTGGAGAAGCCACAGGTTTTGGTGGACGCTGTTCTGGAAGTTGAAAAGCTGCGCCGCTAGCAAGTCCCGGGTAGAGGTTTCAGACTTGAGATATAGGGGATGAAAGGGTTAGAGTACTTACTGGGGTGGCCAGCTTATGATAATGCTGAGCGAGTCAGCTTCTATAGACGTTGTTCGTTCGCTAGCTGACAATTTATGTGTATTCGTATGTAATCAAACGGAGCGATCGAGCCTTCCCATAATACATTTTTTTTTCATCTGTCCATTTCCAGTAAAACATTGATATATACAAATGAAGGTTATATCAATCTTTCTCAAAGTCCAACACCCTCATGTTCAACCCCGTCGAAATGTTTCCCTATTGTGACACCGATGAGATAAACCCGCATTGCTTAACCTAGACATCATCTACGTAATGTGATTATCTACCCCTCCTCTCCCTCTTCATTAGTTTCACCTACTGCCTGAGCTCCCGCCATTCGCTCAGCTTGATCCCCCGCCTGCAAATGCTCGTCCAAATTGTCTCCATATAGTATCTCCAGAATTTCGGGCATACCTGTGGTAGCTTTAGCTAACAAAACAAGGTCGACAATCCTGCGGATTAGTATGATCGCTAGTAGAGTTATCATGGCGATATTCATATCAGCTGTAGCCCAGGCCATAAAAAAACCTAAGATTGTGGTGATGGCGAACATAACCATCGCCTGGAAGCCAGCACCTATCTGTAGACTTGATGATCTGTCGAGTGAGACTCCTCTCACCCAGCCGTAAAGATACGGGCGTCCTAAATCTTTGGCCCTCTGTTGAAAAATCTGGCTGACAAATCGAATGGCTTCAATATCGTCTGGAGATACTGCGTCTTGTGACGGTTGCTGATCCGTGGCCACTGTAAGATTCGCAGCCGTACGTTTGGCCAGATTCTCCTTTATTGACTTGACTTGTCTTTTGTAATCTCGGATAAGGTTAGAAAAACATGAATTCTTGTCATGGTCGTCAGAGTACTTACCTGCGTGGCTTCCCATAGCCGCAAACAGTGGCAGTGCAAGAAGAGCCAGTGGGACAATCTGTCCAAAACCCCAATGATCTGGGTCACCAGACATGCCTATCGTAGTGACACGAAAGGTGAAGATGGATGCAACTCCATAGACATTACCAGACCAAAGCCAGAACAGTCTCCATACGAAGGAGCCACGACACTGGTGAAATGTCCATCGGTCAACTATCCAAATAATTGGAAGCCATAGCTTAGATCGGCTTCTGGATTCGCATTTCAGAAGATCCACAGCTTTCAGTTGAAGCCAATGGTTCAGAAGCGTGTTTCGCTCCCCTTCACGAACTTTGCGCCATATGTCCTTAACGGTTGTTATCTTGGGACGTTGGTTAGATAGTTCCAATTGTAGTTGGTGGTATGTCTTTTTAAATTGGTCTGAGTGAGCTGTGTCATTTACCAGGTTGAACTCAATGTGTAAGACCAGTGCTTCTTTCTCTATTGTACTGAGATTCAGCGTGGAATCTCCGCCAAGGAACTGTTGTAACCTTCTCGGAACGACCCGTATGGATTGCATTTCAATGTCAGAACCAGCCGTGACATTGCTCTCATTACCGAGCCCTTCTGGTGGTGATGTAATCTGCCGGCCCTGAGAGTGTCTACCGACTGATTCAGTGTCTCGTGGCCCCTTTGTGTATAGAAGCTGAACCGTCTCGTACGTGCCATATAGTACGGTAAGAGGAATGAATAGACTGGTGAAGCTAGTTAAAATAGTGTCTCCGTCCATGTTGAAGTCCTTTACAGCACAAGTAAAGTAGACATGCGTTTCCATATCCCAACTGTAAGACAACTGGGCAATGAGCATAAAAACAAGCATGCCGGACCCTGAAACCATAGCAAGTACTCGGACAAACTTTGCAACACTGTTGTCTACCAAGCGATCCAGATAGAATGGGAAACAACCAAGGTGGACGGTTGACGCAAGGGTTCCCAATGCCACAACAACATTGACTGAGTAAATGGTTATCTCGCCATATATGATGAACGCAGCGATGAGTATAGCGACCTGAGAAACAAGAAGTTGATCGCTTGTTGAAAGTAGGAAGGCCTTGTAGGCAGTGACTCGCTCGTTTCGGGTGTCAACTACTTTGACAATTTTGAGCTTTGGGAATAACGACCGTAGTCCATGGTATATGCGTCTTATTCCGGCAGCCATGACAGCATCTCCCGTGTTGAGCAGTCGCGAGGGTACGGACAGAGTGAAAAACGCAAACGCCAGGACGATGATTACTATCACAGATGTTGCAACAAAAGCTACTAGGACCTGAAAAGAATTAATATCGGATCTGAAACAGATATTAACTTACTCACTCCCAATCCAGCAATGTCAGCGTCGAATTCAACCTCTTCGAAAGAGACAAGTCTCGATAATCTTGAAGAGTCACAATCCATCGTTCATAAAGTAAGCCTGCTAAGTCGATATGTTGTAGCTACGAGTTTGTAGCCTTGCGTAGTGTAAAGGATCAAGGTAGTCCTCTGATTCAAGTTGTTGAGGAATAGGGAAGGAAGTTCCGGAGCGTAGCCTACGTAGTCAAGACACCGACTTTATTATTGTCTTGTTCTAATTTCTACAGCCTAATTTGTAACCCAAGCCCTACTTTTTCTTTTTCGAGACCGCCACTTGAAGGGTTGAAAAGCGATCGTAACATTGGTGGCGGGTTGGATCCAATGATACTGAAGGATGACTTTCAGCTCTGATGCTGTGTAACAAGACTCATTGCTAAAAATTGGAACAAGGCACAAGAAGGGCAGATAAAAACGAACCATTGGCTGAGAGAAAAGTGGCATTTCGCACTCAGCGCTAATGATCCTATGAAAGGATGGGAAAGAGTCACTCACATAAGGCTACATACACGATGTGGTAGAATCAATATCAGCATGTAGGTGGTTGCTATAGTGGTCAGCTCAGGATAGGGCTGAATCAGGTAATGAAGAGTCTATAGATGCTGTTAGCTAGCTGGCTGACATCGAACTCCGCTACAATGGTTGTCAACAACCATCATCTTCCGTAGTATAGTGGTCAGTATGCAAGCTTGTCACGCTTGAGACCCGGGTTCAATTCCCGGCGGGAGAGTTCCAGCCACCTGCTATAAGCAGGATTGTTTTTTGGCACTTGATATTGTTTATTTTTACTACTTTATCTTTTCTTAATTTTAACAAGACTTTCTTGAACTGATTCTCGAGCTTTCTTGTAAAGCAAGCCTAGCATAAGCAAGATATTATTGAAAATTCTAGCTGTTTCTATCACCAGTTTTAATAGACAACTTATGTGACAGTTAGACTATTCCTTTATCCACTCCCTACTGAACCTCTACTAGAAACGAATATTCATCCTTCTCAAATGACTAGCTTCTTCCGCCAGCGTCCGATATCATATTAGCAATATACGTGTTCCCTGATGAAGCAGCATGTTGCAACGGCGTCTTCATCTGCCAATCCTTCGCCTTAACATCAGCACCCCTCTCCAAGAGCAATCTCACAATAATTCCATCTCCATTCGCCGCCGCCAACATCAGCGGTGTACATTTTCTCGTGTCTCGCGCTTCAATATAAGCCCCACTCTCCAAAAGCAATTTCGTAGTTTCCTTGTGTCCTCCCAATACAGCTATGGCTAGCGGTGTTTGTTGACTGATATTTTGTGTTTCAATTCTTGCTCCTTTTTTGAGCAATCGCGTCGCCGTCTTGGCGTGCCCTTCCGAGGCTGCTTTCGCCAGTGGTGTATCGCCATATTCGTCCTTGGATTCCATGTTGGCCCCTTTTTCCAGTAGCAAGCCTACCACTTCATCATAACCCTGCCGTGCAGCAAGTGTCAGAGCTGTGCCTCCTGTACCGGATCGCGCCTCGACATTAGCTCCCTTTTCAAGTAAGAGAGCCACTGTTTCTTTATGTCCACCGTAAGATGCGTAGATTAATGATGTGAGTTTGCTCTCATTGATTGCTTCCAGCTGCGCGCCATGGTTGAGAAGGATCTTGGCTATCTGTGTTTTGCCATGGCATGCAGCTGCTGAAAGTGCTGTGGTGCCGTAATTGAATTTTGCCTCAGTGTCTGATCCTTTGTCAAGAAGTAGATCTGCAAACTCAGGCTTCGAGTTCGCAACGGCCCATAAAAGAGGTGATATGTCCTTTGTATGTTGCCCAGCTTCCACGGGCCACGAATAGGACTTTTGTTCTACCCTTTCCAATAACCTCTGGATGGTCTGTTCAAACCAATTTCCTGGGCCATGTACGACTTCTCCTTTGCTCAACGAACATCGTAGTTGACACTTTGAATGACCGTGTGTATAAGTGGTCTTACCGTCCAAAATGCTCTGAACCTTCAGCCTCTTACTTTGGTACTTCTCATAAGAACTCAGGCGCCCCTGTATCTGAGCTTCCTTGGCAACGATGTGGTACGTGAGGCTGTCGATATCCTTTTGTACTAACTTCTTCCTTTCAGCCAGTTTCTTCTCTTCTTCTTCGATCTCTCGCAGTGTGGCCTTGACGGATTCACGACGATCTTTCAATGCTGTTATGCTCTTAAGGGCCGGACCTTCTGCTGTACCCGCAAGATATTCTTTCTTTAAAGCATCCATGAAATCGTATTTGAGCTTTGCTGTCAGAAGTGCCGAAGCTTTGTTACCATCAATTGGGGTCTTGTTTGTGCGACCTAAGCTGACCAAACAAACCTCCCCTTGCGGGACAGCTTCCCGACTACTGGTGACTTTGACCTCAATAACTCCGTTATCGGTCACGCTCAACTTGCGACTCTTTGGATCAATGAATTTCAGGCTGTTCTCTATATCCTTCAACTCCAGGTCTTTGAATGCTTGTATCACAAAGCTGTGCGTAGTTGATGCTCCGTCAGAAGGGTTCAGTTCGATCACCACTATCAAGTCTTGGCTTTTCGCATCACCGGACGTGAATCGAAGCAGATGAGTTTTGGCACCAGATTTGCTATCCCCTCTGTAGAGCAAAGCACGACTTCTCTCCCACTCAAGTGGCGGATAAGTCTCTGCTAACTTTAGGCCAATCTTCTTGTAACCTTGAACATGTAGCCAGACACTTTTCCCTGTCGTTTGTGTGGGGCGAGATTGTCGATCAACTCTGATTCGGATGTTCGGGGTCGGATGCCCGACTGGTGGTTTTGTAACCAGTATCGATCCACAATGTTGTGGTCTGATGTACCCGGTTGCGGAAGACTTTGTGAACAAAGGGATGGCGATTACTTGGGTTTTGTTGCCTTCTAAGGAGCAGTTAAGCGCACCGTAGCGCATATTGTGTTCGTTGCAATGTATTGTCAAGGACGTGTTGACATAACCACCCGATACAGTGAAGGTGCTGCTGGGTTTGAAGCCCTGAATATTCGACACTATACGTCCACAGCGAGCGAAGTCCTTAGGAGAGGAAGCAAAAGCTCCAGCTGAGATTCCCTGAGATAATTTAGTGGTTTGTCCACTAAGATCAGCATCGAAGGTTCCCCAAGCAAGAATAGAGTCGTCTGTTGTTTGCTCCAGTATCTTCAATTGAAGACGCTCAAATGCCTTTGCACCTTCGCCGTAAATCATCGGCATTGAGATGTTGAATATTCCTAAAAGACAGTAGGCCATATCTTCTTTTCGTTTCGTTTCCCGTTTCGCCGCCCACGACATCCGTTGTGCCACGCTGGCCCGTCGGAAGTCGGCCCAGCCGAGCAAAAACCTTCGAGGGATGTCTGTGATATTTCCAATCTCGCTCGATAGGTCGGCTTTGGTGCCGATGAAATTCCATTCTTGGTCATAGAAGCGTGATTCGACGGGCGCTAATAGTTCCTGCAACGTCCAGCCTCGCTGAAACCAAGAACTTGTGTAAAATTTGGACGCTGGGTCCCAGACATTGTCGCCTTTGGGCACGTCGCTCATGTAGGTGTAGCAGACCGAAGCTTTACGATACCACTGGAACATAGAATTAATAGCCTCATCGAGCTCCTTTGAGCTGTCCTTGTTGATGCAGCATGTGTCGATCCAGATATACTTGATCTTGTCTTTCTTGGCCTGTTTGCAGCAGCCTAGGACTTTTGCCATTCCGACCTTTTTCGTTGAGCCATTTGTCATGTCAGAGAACGATACCTCTTCTTTGTCGTCGCCCCATCTGTGGGAGAGAATGGCGTATGGGGGGATGCGATGTCCGAAGAACTCTTTCATTTTCAACGTTCTCACATTGATGAGATGCATGATGTAAAAGATCCTTAACTTTGACTAGGCGATTTATGAGTCGAGTGGGAGAAGTACAAAATGTGGAGGTACTGGCGGATGCGTGGCCACAACTGTGTCTTTGCACGATAAAACAGGTTTATGTAAGAATACCGTGCGCTTGATGAGGAGAAGAGGAGCAAGAAACTTCTGTGTAACCTTGACACAAATGTCAAGAATCAGGCTGCCAGCTTATCTTACCTCTGTTGTCAAGCGGCTCAGCAGTCAGTGGAGTATCAAAAGCATGCATCCTTGTTACCTGGCTAGTTGGTCAGATCAAATGCGGGGTTTTCTTGTACAATCAACCCTTCAGTCCGCCTCGTGGAACAACTCATGTGCATACAATACTAAGCCAAGGCAGAATACAACCGTTTTCACAATAAACTTAAAAGAGTAAATTCCATTATATTTCATATGAACAAGGCTTAGTCGCTTTTGTAATTCCCTTCCGTTTATCCTCGTTGCATCTTGTGCCTTCAGAAGATCCATGTCATAGGGTCAGCTGCCCCGCCGTTCAGAAACCCATCAGTAAGCTGCAGATTATTAGTACTTTGCACTCGCACAACAAGAGTTTTACTCACCATCAAGTTCCAGTCCTCCCCAAAATCAATTTGGTCATTCAGTGTCTGGAACTCCCCACCATCAGGTTCCAACTGCGCCACCAGCGACTCAAACACACCCAAAGCCTCCTTCGCTGCCTCTTCTCCAGCCCGAATCATAGCCTGAGAGATATCCTCTTTCGGTACGCGATTCATTATGCCTTTTATCTGTGCCAATACCAATGAAGTTATCAAATGGCCCTTGATGTTCGTCTCTCCTGCCTGAATACACCGCAGCGTCCATGGTTTCGTGTCTTGCATCATATTGAATACATCAGTTTGGACAGGTGTCGATGAAAATGCGTCTTCTTCTTGTACTTGGTTCCTTAGATCGAGTAGGAGAATTGAACTCGCCAGCCACGTCGAGGTGCGGAAAAAACCAGAGCTGCAGACGATGAAACGCGTGAATTCAGCATTGTCATTCGCAGCAACATGTGCAATTGACCATGACCTAAAAGCTGTTTCAACGGCCATTTTCCTGGAGAAAGCATAACTTGGCTCTGTTAGAGATACCCCGAAGAACGGAAAATGAAGAGCGCCCAGATAGCGGCGCATGATAAAATCCATCGCGGATAGCTCGAACTGCGTTGGTGATATTTCATTCTTCTTGGAGCTTTGGAGAGTGTGGATTGCCTCTTTGTATGAGGCCTTGAGTTCAGAGTCTAGGCGTAATGTTTCTTGGTACGAGTCTCCCCGTCGAAGATCGTTGAGCAGCTTCGCTACGCTCAGACGGGCCGGATATGTCTTTCGCATTGCTCTCGCGATGGAAGTCTGGGTAAAGACATTGTCAGGCCTCGATGTGGGATTCTCGGCCATGATCTGCTCGTCATCAAAATTTCCGGGAGGTTCGGTATCAAAGTCGTCCATTGATATCATTGGTGACCCTCCACACGTCATACTTGACTGTAAACACATCTCGAGTATAGTATTCCAGATTCTCCTTCTCATCTCGCAAACAAACGTCGGGGTTTGAGGAAGATGCGTTGGATCTCGGTGTAAGCCCATCGACATGGCTGTTCTTAGAAGCGAACCACATGCGATCCAAAGTGTTTCGCCTCCAACAGATAAATTTTCTCTAGCAAGAAGCCATAAAATATTTGTTTGCAGGAATTGGATTCCAAGCCTGGATTTGAACTCTGGCTCAGATATCCATGTCTGTGCCTCGTATATCCATTGGATAGCTGAAGACCGAAGAGAGAAGTTCTCATCGTATGTCGTCGCACCCAAAGCATGTACCAGTCTCAGTTGAACGAGAAACTCTCGGTCAGGTTCTGTTTCTGAATCCCACAGAGCATCGTAGTTCTTCCTGAATGTGGGTATATGCAAGATACGATACAGCTTCTCTATTGTACCAAGATAACACTCGACAAGACTGTCAGAAACAACTCGAGAAACCAGATGTGTGGTAAGCAATGTCGGCCATTCGGGAGCGCGTAGTTTCTTGATGCGTTTACCAACAGCTTTGCACTTTTGGTAGTATTTGATAAGATCCGAGGCCTCGTTTGTATTTTTGTCGATAATTTCCAGAACATCTCGAAGCTGTACCAGTCAGTTCCGTGGCGAATAATAGTTAAGCGGGACTTACCAAAGGTAACCCGGTCACAAAATGGCTTTGTCCAAACAATCGGGTTTTGTGGGAAATAGCACGAGGAATTGCCAGTAATCCACCAGGCTGACTTTGCGAATGAAGATGAAACGTTCCAGCGAATTGCGTTGATGTCGTCTCAAAATTCGGCGTTGAGACCCGCGGTTGAAAAGTTGCTGCAGAGGATTTTGATAATTGGTCTTCAAGTAGCTTAACTTTGTTTTTCAGCGCTTCTAGTTCTGGGAGATCAGATTGGGGTCCCGTAGATGCCGAAGGAGAAAAGGTCGCGAAAATTGCTGGTTGACCAGAATGTGAGACGTTGGCAGGTTGATCCTCAGGTGTCGGTAACGATGCTGCTGGGAGGTCGTCGGCAACACGAGGAACCAGCTCTCGCCTGCTATTTTGAGCTGGTACAGAAGGTTCTGGATAGTTATTCTCATAGATACATTCCCCTTGTCTTGAGCGCATGCAATTGCTACAGGGAGACCCCCGATTGCAACGCATCTTGCGTTTTCGACATAGTGTACAGGCACTGAGTAGTGGAAGTCAGTTGTTCTCATCGTTACTTAATTGCAATGAGAATTACATACACAGCTGGCCTTCGACGGCGACGAATTGGCTCCATGGTTATTGTTGTTGCGATGAGGAAATAATAAGTCTAACATTGAGAGCGGGAAATTCGGTACTTGACCAGAGTGAGATCTGCGCTAGGTGATGGGCCAGTCTTCCGTACACCGAGTCCGACTTTTAACTCCGACTTTCACTTTGACGCCGGCTCATGTTGATTCGTCAATCTGATATTCCGAGACTAACACAATGTCTATGGCTTACAGAAATGAACCCATTATCACTCTATAAAGCTGTCTCAATCTCTTGTTCGACGATATCAGGTTTCGAACGCAATACAAAGTCGACTTATCCCAATCATAGTCATCTAAGATTTTTATCTTCACTCCGGGAATCACCGCAACCAGATTTACTTTCAATCTTTACCATGTCTTACAAGAACTCGTCGAAACAAGATAGCTTCAGAGGACAGGACGTCTCTATTCCGAACAAGGAAGATTCTGTGAGGCTCGATGAAAATGCTGATCCAGAATTCAATCCTGCGCCTGACGGTGGTCTGGAAGCCTGGCTAGTCGCTGCAGGTGCGGCCTGTATTTTCTTCTCGTGTCTCGGCTTCGCCAACTCATTCGGCGTCCTCCAAGAATACTACATGAGCCATCAACTTCGTGGCCACTCCGCAGATGCTATTGCGTGGATTGGATCTGTCTCGACATTTATCCAGTTCGCTGCCGGGGCATTGAGCGGGCCGTTGTTCGATCGCTACGGCGCTTGGGTATGCTCTTCAGATACTGATAGTGGTGCTATACTAACGCGTTTATAGGTGGTCAGGCCAGCTGCAGTTACTTATATTTTTGCAACCACGATGACCAGTCTTTGCACAGAGTACTGGCACTTTATGCTTGCCCAAGGCGTCTTGATGGGTAGTGCGATGGCATTTCTCCAGATCCCAGCCTTTGCAGCCGTTTCTCAATACTTTGATAAGAAACGAGCAGCGGCTTTTGGAATAGCGGTCTCAGGCTCTTCTATCGGTGGCGTTGTCTTTCCGATTGCATTGTCCAAGATGCTGAATGACTCTTCACTTAGCTTCGGTTGGTCAATTCGAATTATGGGTTTTGTCATGATACCTCTCATGTCATTTTCTTGCATCACTGTCAGGTCTCGCTTACCCGGTCGAAAGACGTCATTTTTCCTTCCGGAAGCTTTCAAGAACCCGTTATTTCTGCTTGTCATTTCGTCACTGTTTTTTCTGTTCATTGGCATGTTTGCGCCATTGTTCTTCATCCCTACATACGCTGTTTCAAGAGGCGTCAACCCAACATTGGCATCTTACTTCCTTGCCATCACGAATGCTGCATCAACTTTTGGGCGGGTCATACCGGGAGTACTTGCGGACAAATATGGCCGACTGAACGTCTACTCCCTTGGTGGACTCTCAACTGGCGTCGTTATTCTCTGCATGAACGAGGCGAAGAGTACAGCAGCATTGGTTGTGTATGCAGCAGTCTTTGGGTTTACTTCAGGCACAATCATCTCGGGCGTTTCTGCCGCCTTTACTCTTGTGGTCAAGGACCCTCGAGATAACGGTACTTATATGGGAATGGGGTTGGCAGTCAGTTCTCTTGCCGCTTTGATTGGGCCGCCCGTGAATGGTGCTCTCGTTGATCGGTACGGTGGATTCTTCGAGGTGTCAGTATTCAGTGGTGTGATGTGCTTATTTGGGGGCTGTCTTGCAGTTTGTGCCAAGATGAGAACAGTGGAAGGGGTCTTCGGGAGAGTCTAGCATCAATCGGCATTACTACATGGTTATAACACAAATACAGAAATATAACAGCGAATCCAACAGTTAGTCTTCCCGTATTAGGGTATAAAAATAAGTAATCTAAAAAATCTGGTCTAAGTAGCCTAAACTGATCTAGTAATTTTATCTCTTATATCCCCAGTGGTTAATGTTTCTGACGTGCGGTCTGACTCACCCGGCAACCGAGTTGAGCATAGCGTCGGATATCGCTGCTTTCAACTCTCAACTCACGTTCTATAATTCATGAGAGGACTAAATAGTATAAAGTCTCCAGTTTGCCTCAGGATGGAATACGGAACCTAACTATCAATTAAACATTCTAGTCATACATCTAAACAATATGGATTACACCACAGACGAGATCGTTAACGCCTACCAATCCGAGAGGTTGGAGTTTATAAAAGCCGACAAAGATGACACAAATCACCAGAAAATAGCCCTCGAGATTCTAAAAGACCCTGTTGTGCAGGCTCTTACTGCGCCTTCAATGCTTCAACCCAAAGGCCAACAAGATTGCAAGTCATACCTTCAATCTGTCTGCGACTCCCTTCTAGGCGTCGCCATTTGTTTACGCGACGAGAACACCAAAACGCCCACCATCATTGGTATCATGTGCATTGGCTGGGGTGGCATCTCTCCCAATGTCGCCCATCACCGCAATGCAGAAATCGGCATCACTCTTATCAAGGAGCATCAGGGCAAAGGCTACGGACGAGAGGCTATTAATTGGATACTCGACTGGGGCTTTCGACATGCTGGTCTGCATACTATTGGGATCTCAACAGCTTCGTACAATCCACGAGCTGTTCACCTTTACGAGAGCATGGGGTTTGTGAACGAGGGTAGTAGGAGGGCAACAATCTGGCAGAATCGCGGATGGCATGATTTGATCAATTTTGGAATGACGGAAGCGGAATGGGAGGCTTTACGGGGATTACCACAGTTACAAAACTAGTTAGCATTCACATATAATGGATACGAGAATGGTAAAATCCTTCTTCTTTATTAACTCCTCCAGTATCCCTCTTAACATGCCTCCCTATTCCAAACACATGCCATTCCCCAACATATCCGTTCTCGGCCCCAACTATCCATGCCTCAGCTCATCCATAATCCAGGTAATTGTCGTCGGGTCGCCTCATAATAGTCTGTCGCAAGTGAACTTGATGGAAAGCAGTTGTCTAATCGGAAAATCGTCGTGATCGGTTAGCAGGTTCGGTAAGTCGTCGATATCGCCGGCGTGTCGTCGAGTTGTCGCTCCATTCCCATTCCTTCACGTTCGCATTCGTCGTCCCATCTCTTTCTAGAGCATTGATTGTCTTTCCAATACCAATTTCGACCATTTAATTTTCAACTTCCATCTCTTTCGCTCTCTTATCCTTTTCTGATCCATCATCCATCATCGGTACTCGTCCGTCATCGTTCATCGGTCGCATTCGTCGATAGTCGTCGATATTAGTCGTCGGGCAAGGTTGTCGGGCATAGTCGTCAGGTTTAGTCGTCGGCATTAATCGGTAGTCTCAGTCGTCGATTACTTGAAATGAATTTCCGGTTCGTATTGGCAGATGCTGTGATGATGTTGTCGAGCCACATTGCTATCTGAACAAAGTCTTTGTCAGAACCCGAAACCTAGTGAATGATACATAAATCTTACTAGTACGGTTGTTCGGCGCTGTTTTTCATAATCATAGTTCTTGCCAAAAAGAAGTACTACGGAGCACAACTAAATCGCATAGGGAGCGTTCGAGTCGGCGTCGGGACAATATCCGAGGTATCCGGCCATATCTTGTATCGGAGACAAACAAATTCCATTGTGAAATTCCCTTCCTTTGCCTTGATGAGTAGTAACAAGATTGAGTCTGTAGCGATCTTCGAGCGTGACTATGGATGACTGCTGTTCTATCGTACATCAGCCATAGATGAAAGGCGAGGTGATACGCAACATCGTTGGATCCAGGCTCGACGTGGCGTTGAATTCATGCAGGGATTGGGTCTAGGGTTGGTTGTCACTGATTATGCGAAAGATGTCGAATGGCGCTGGGGTTGACGAAAGGGCAGCGAATTCTCCAGTATTATTGCACGACTATATCAATGAACAATCCTCGAGGTCCGGTAAAACTAGATTCGACGGTCGATGGTAACAGGTCCGAAGGCCATGGCGATGTAGTTCCGAATTTATCTAGTGTAAGCGCGCAATATGACGCAGCAAAAGAAGGCCTCAACCTGGCCCGTCATGGGCAGAAACCCATACGTCTGGCAGTATATGGCACATATTGACGACTCGGCTCATGACTTCCATATGAGTAGTTTCATCTCAGACTGGTGAAGGGCTAGTGGAAGGAAAAGTGAAGGGCATAATGTTCTGTCATGAAGAACGCATCGAAGGTCTTCATCTTATCGATGAATCGGTGGTAAGCACAAACATCTTGAGTGTCTGTGACCAAAATCTGATAGAGAACAAGAGTCAAGAAAGTCCAATATTATCATGGCCTCTGTGGTTTTTATGTCACTTTTTTGTGGGGGAATACTAGCATCAAGTGGGTGGGCCTGATGAGTTGTGGTCATGCCCTCCATCTCACCGCCTGCGAGTTGAGTCACGATTCTGGAAAGATTTTTTATCACTCAGAAATGACCTGCATATTGGCTACTACACGTAGACCGCGTCATAGAAATTGTTGAGTGATTTCAGTCACCTTGTCTCGTTTGTTATTACGCTATGAGACATTTCCATGTGACTGACTGTGCTTACTCCACCACGACACGTTTCACACGCCTCGAAAGCATAAGAGACAAAATTATTGGATCAGCTTATGCTACTTAGGTTATGATTCTTAGACTATTTGTTTTTACATCCCAAGACTTAAGGTGCTAACCTTTCTGCTACCCTGTATCCGTAGACACGGGACAGATATTGAGGCCAAGGGTAACAAGATTGGACATATTGGAATATGATACAACAACTATCCTAATTCGAAAAGATACGTGTCTCTGTTTGAACAAGTTGCAGCCACAATGCAATGTGTTGGCGCCAACAGGTGGTTGGGCTGAGATGACCTGGCGCGACATGCAACCCTTCCACGTTCGAATACCCGACACGTGGGGTGCCAGATGAACGCATTTCAGCGCAGAAGCTATCAAGTTACAAAAGAAAATATCACTGAACGGTCATATGATCTATCTGACGACTTTGATTGCTCAACTGTTACTTACCGGAGTCACAAGATAGTCAAAACAGAACTGGGAATGGTTTTGAATGAACTTTTATCACTAGTTTCAGAGGAAACAACAAGATCTACGTAGCTAGTTTCGTAAGTTCTGTTCCTGCATAATGGAAATGTGATGTGGTGACCGGTGGTGGTGACAACACATTTGACCACTACCCACTAACTCAAACACTGGTTCAGTGGTCTCTGAGTTCATGGCCTGTCAAAATTACGTCGTAGGGACGGGAAAGGGTCGGAAATGAGTCAGCAGACGTCAGAATTTCGGAAAACTCTCAAAAAACCGCCAACTGGCTCAAGTTTTTGATACTTATTTAAAAAGATTCCAATCAATTACAACAACGAAACTCAGGCTCAATGGTCTAGCGGTATGATTCCTGCTTTGGGAAAGAGCTCTCATGCAGGAGGTCCCGGGTTCAATCCCCGGTTGAGCCCTCATGTTCAATTTTTTTTTTTTTGAATCAGACATGTTTTGGGTCAACACCAACTTTATCCTTTGTCTAGAGAGGACACGATAACCTGAGGAACTACTAGCATAACTAAGCCCGTAACTAAGCTACTGGTGGCAGTAAAGCATCGACGTCAGGACCCCATCCGTCGTTGTTAGAAATTGTGATAGTGTTGTCTCCCTCCTCCATATCAAAGAACCCGCGACTCAACCCAGTCTGCGAGAGATGCCTTGTCGATAGGAACGCAAGCTTCTGAGGCTTTCCATTGACTGAAACAGTTGCGTAACGGGAACCTGTGTCACCGTTTCGGTACTTGATGTTGATGGTGCTCAAACCACCCGAGCTCTTGACACTCTTGAACGTGAGGGTACCCTTTTTGTCTCCACCAATGTATCCAACGGCTTTGCTACCACTGCACTCGTTGCAAGAGATTACCCTCGCATCGTTAGCCATCACGGCATTTTCGCCTTCGAGTTTCGTCATCTTGGTTTCGGACCAGGTTCCCTTTGAGACATTTGGTGACCAAGAGTCGTACCAACTGAGTGTAACCTTGGTTCCTTCAACCTTGAGGGGTAGCCAAACGTAGGTACTAGCGGCGAGATTGGTAGAAACCCATCGATCGCCGATGTAGATGGCGTTACCGTTACCCAAGGGTTGGATGTAGCTGACCTGGCTCTGATAGGTCTTTGATCCGACGGGAGCAAACTCGGTCCACGCTGACCATGGGCCAGACAGAGACTTGGCGTAGCTGTAAACCTATTCATGAATTTTAGCATTGACACGAATGCTGGTAGTTGTGAGTATCATACATTGTCGTTTGCATCCCATCCAGTTAGGTGGGACCCAAAGATAAAGTAGTAGCCATTCTGCTTTAGCATAGCGGGTGACTCAGCAAAGTACTTCCATTCATAAGTGATTTCGGTAACATTGAGATAATCGTCGGACAAGGCCATGATTCTCGTTCCGTACTCGCGCTGAGTTTGTTAGCTCGATTCCTAGAGATATCACGGAGAACTCACATCCTCAGTCATGAGATAAGCAGATCCATCATCATCCTTGAAAAGACCCATGTCACGACTCTGCCTTCCCAGTGGTCGGAAACTGCGATGATAGGTATACTTTCCACAGACACTGTCACCTGTCGCTACACCGACTCGAGCATCTTTGTAGTCTGAGCTGTCGATATGCAGATACAAGACATACTTTTTCGTATCATCGTTATAAATGACCTTGGGTCTTTCGACAATACGGTTGGGTCCAAGATCGCCTGCCTCACTGGTGCGGGACAGAAGTGCACCTCGGTAAGTCCACTCGACAAGATCAGTGGAGGAGTAACAGTTGACGTTTTGGAAGAAGGTGCCGTCGGTTTTATCTTCGCCGATCATGTAATAGGTTCCATCGACTTCACTGCTTCGCGTGAGCATCGATACTCAACGTTTCAATTGCGGAACTTACATCAAGCCATGACCGTGTGCTTGAACATGCTCGCCGGTGTTGGTCTAATCAAATCAGCTTCGAACAAATCATACAAGACGACAAGGTTCTTACCGCAGTCCATGTAGCACCAGAGACAATATCTGCAGAAGCTTTAACAGTGCTAGCTGCAAGTGCAGCAACGAGTGCCGATAGATAATGAAGCATTTTGACTTTTATCTATGTACTCTGCCCAAAGAAGTAACAGAGTTGACCAAGACAAAGATTAGATTCCGAGACTACCGGCAACCTTTTATACATATGTGCTCGGAGAGGGCTCTTAATTGGGCATATTCGGAGCAAGCACATGTCATGTAAACGGCAATTAATCCATGCTGCATTCACAATCAAGTTAATTCATCTATAAAGTTCCTCGTATTCTATGACTAAATTATAGCAAGCGCCCATAGGTGTATGGTGCCGGATTAAATGTTTCTGTGATCGACATTGCAGATTGCCCTGTTCCGGCGTCTACACATGCGCACCAATTTGAGCATCTTGGTTTTCTCAACTTGAACCTTCCTGTTAGGATCATACCACATGATCGTCTGGCCAAGAAGCGGGGTTGGATCATCGACGTCGCATGGACTGATTGAATGGACTGGGATGTTGGCTCTGGGGAACCAAGGTAAGATCATCGGGGATATCGGAGCCGGTACTAAACCCTGTATTGGGAGTGACACCGATGCCGGTTCGGAATATTTGTGTCAGCATATAGTCTCTTAAACTGTATTTTAACCTCTGGTACACGATGTATGTTTAAGGTATTGTGATGCTGATGGGCACGTACTTTTCGAAGTTTACGACACCTCAGCCTCTCTTCTGTATTATTCTTGAGCTCCTCCGCATAGCAGTTCTATTCCGCGAACTACGTCGTTGTCGAGATGGTGACATATGGACCCCGAACGATACTTGGTCAGTGAGCATGGTTCTATCACATATCACAAACTACTAGTATTCACCAAGTATACTGTCATATAACTCATTGGTGTCGCCAACATGTAGAGAGTAGACACGCGTTGGTGACCCCGTCAATTACAGAGTGCTTGCATCAACTATCGAAGTACAGTTTATCCAACACCGCCATGTTCTGCATCTATACATCAACAACCTTATCTCCAGCCTGTCCCATCGTAGCCCGGACAGTTTCCTCACTTCTGGGTTCCAGAGACTTCTTAACAGGGTTAGGAGCATCGAAAACCTCGCTAAGCTCCTCCAGCGTTCGATCCTTGGTCTCAGGGAAGAAGAAATAGATGAATACAGCCTCCACCAGATCCCAGAATACAAAGACAAGGTAAAAGTAATAACCAATCTTCTCAAACGCGGGTCCAGATGAGTAAGCCAGAACAAGGGAAATGCAGCTCGATGCAAAGTTTCCAAGAGCTGTTCCCTTGGCTCGGGTAGATGTCCTCAAAGTCTCGGCAATATACATACTCTGCTGAGCAGTCCATCCTAGCGAAAATACGACACCGAAAAGGAAGACAAAAGCGATGGTGGTGTTGGCTGCGTTGGTGTTGGATGGGTCGTCAACAGCCATCTTTGATGTTCCGGTGATGACTGCAAAGATGGCTGAACATGTGACGATACTGTAGAGAAGGAGAGGTCGACGACCGACTTTATCTGTCAGACGGGCACCGATAAGAGAACCAATCAGACCGATGACGCTGTTGGTAGCATTGAGAGCCAGAACCTTCTTCTCGTCCGTGATTCCAGCAGTGTTCATCATGGCGACGAGGTAGTAACTTGAGAGAGAGTTGCCAGATGCTTGACCCATAATAGCCATTCCGATGACACAGATGAGACGTCGACGGTCATTGTGTGAACCCCAGAGATCGCGGTAATCCCACCATCGCTTTTCCGAAGCCTCGGAAGAGATTTGAGCGATCATTTCCTTCATCTGCAGTTGAACAATAGGGTGATCGACAGCACCCTCGCCGTGGAACTTGGCAAGGATGGCGGCAGCTTCCTCGTGTCTGTCGTTGGCAATCAACCACCGGGGCTAGGAACCAGTCAGTATATGGTTTGGCAGTATAAAAACACAGGTTGTTTACCGATTCGGGGAGAAAAGCGACAAAGATGGCAACGATTCCAGAAGTAACGAGCTGGATCCAAACGGGAACTCTCCAACCGTCGTCACCTTCGATGTAAGCGCTGCCGTAGACTACCCATCCGGCGATAATGGCTCCAACAGGCCACATGCAGTTGTAAAAGCCGGTGAGGGTGCCTCTCCACTATAACCTTGTTAGTATCTCACCGCCGGGATTGAATGATATCCCTTACCTTGGGATGAGCAAGCTCGCTGACGTAAGTAGGAGCAGCAATACAACAATAAGAAACACCGAAACCAAGCAAGAAGCGACCGCCCATGAACTGAGGCATGGACTTGGCTGTTGCCCTAGTCGCACAGTTAGCAAGCAAATGGGTAGTTGGGGAGGTTGTTGTCGTACTGGATACAAGTACCGATAATGATGATGATGGCGCCAACGATCATGCCTGCTCGACGACCGAAGATATCCGTTGTGAAAGGAACAGTGGGAGCTGCGGCAACACTGCCGACGTTGTAGATCATGAACACAATGCCGGTATCAGAACCAGACGATTTCCTGTACAAGTCAGCTTAACGATCAGGCAGTGATTTGGTACTGCTCACATGTTGAACGTGCGCTGGTACGACTCCATACCATTGAGGCCACCCATCAAGCTACCTGGAGTCAACAGTCAGTCTTGCAAATATTCCATCGAGCGAGAAACGTACCATCATATCCGTTGAGACAGCCACAGCAGTACGCAACAAACAAAACACCATAGAGGTGGAACATAGACTTTGTCCATGGTGAGAAGTGGTGGTTCTCAACTTCTTGGGCGATTTCATTGGCAAGTATCGCAGGTGCCAACTCAAGCGGCAAGTCATCATGAAGCACATCAGTCTTCTCGTAGTCGAGAGATCCGCCTTGTTTCTTTTCCGACATGATGTCTAGCGTTGCGTGACCGAACAATTAGAAACTGCAAGAAACGAAAATCCCAAGTCAGGTCTTGAGGTTACACTCAGCATTATATAGTCATCTATTAGCCAAGCTTTTGAATATTTGACATTAGCTGTAAACAGTCAAGAAACAGCAGATCGGACATTCATCGGTCGGTGCCGTAGCCGATAGTGGACAGCGGTTCGTCGAGAATGGACTGTGAGTCGTGGATTCGTGAATAAACTCGGTCATGAGAATCTGGGGTAGAACAAGGAATAAACAGCAGTTGAAACAGGGATTCTGCGGGGGAAGGCTCGAATTGTTGATGATCGGCATGTTGCTTGGACTTGGACTGTGTCGGCTCCGGTATCCCCGGTTGTAAAAAGCGCTCCAATAGGAGGGCAAATATGTGGACGAGCTATTCCAGCAATCTTCTTCCTGGATAAGACTGCTCAAATGCCTCGGGAACATAAAGTAGTGCCGTGTATCGAACCAAGAGACCGAGATGTTATAGTATGGAATTGAAGTGATTGCCCATGCTCAGAGTCAGAACAAAGAAGCGTCTACACCAGCACATCTGGCTTTCCGGGTGCATATACGGATACCCTGAGCAAATCTGTCTTGGCAGTGGGCCGCAACATCTATCAAAAAAGATCTACATCGAGCAACCGATAGACAGGAGCTCAAAAACACAAAAAGATGATTGATAAGACTGGGATTCGAACCCAGGCCCCTTTCGAGACTGCGAATCGTTACTAGTTCGAATCGAACCTGAACACAGCGCCTTAGACCGCTCGGCCATCTTACCGTCTTTGATAAAGTTTGGGCCACGTGTTTGTGAATATAGTGTTGACGCTCTGTAGAGAAGTTCCATCTCGGGATTGTTTTGTGCTTTGTGTGCCTAGCTAGAAGCATCGTTGTAAACCCATTATCACATTCCTAGCCATACCTGGTACCTGCAACGTACTGTCGAGCGAGACCCAGCACTGATCCGATCTGCAAATACATCCATACGTTGCGCTATGATAGAAACCATTGCTGGTTTATCGTCATGGTCAACCCGTTCACAATAGTATATGTAGCTATAACAAGTGAAGTCTTGAGTCCTATGCGAACAGCCAAAGACCAAATCAACTGCCGTGTATCACTAACGAGCCATGTCACAGTGCCATTGATATGTGAAATTTATTGTTTATTCATGTGTTCTGTAGCTATACAACGTTGAAAGCATCACAGAAACCGCTTCATTCCGTGCGGTAAAATTATTTGTTGCTGGCAGTGTGCCAAATAGGATCACCGCCCTCATTGTACAAAACAACATTGCCATCATCCTGGACCACAAGGGTTGTTGACTGGTTACCCTTGCCGCCAGCAGTGTCTGTGTGCCAAATGGCATGTCCAGTACCAGAGTTGTCGCTGTGAAAAATCGTTAGTCACTATCCCGCACCTGAACATATGTTGAATGACTTACTAGATGACTAGGTTGCCATCTTCTTGCATCTTGATGCCGTGAACTTGCCAGTTCTGTTCGGCAGTGTTCTGCCAGGCGCAGTCTTCGCCATGGTAGACAGCGACCTTGCCGTCGTCTTGCATGCGGAATTCGGTTCCGTTGTCGTCGCTGAAGATGCTGTTGCCGACAAGGAGCCAGTCGCCGTTTGCAAGTCTGCCCATTTTGATTGTGTAGAAGTGGAGTTTACTTGATAGTGTTTGCAAAGATAAAGTTGTAGGATGAGGATTGAGTTGAGAGTTCTGAAAGACATTGGCGGCTCTTTTATAGTCGAAGGGACGTGACTTAGCCCATTGTAGAAGATGCTGACGGTAACCAATGATTGTTGTACAGATGTTGTCCGCTTTGACATGTATCACAACCCCTCTTTTGTCTTACCCAGTGGCATTCCAATGGAGCCATTCATCTCAAGTCTAGTTTCTCAAGCACAAGCGCTGAGACACGGTAAAGGATGTGTAATGATAAGCCACGACCTTGTTGGTTGTGGGAGATGATCGACGGTCCCACTACGGGAGGATCCAATTGCCGAGTCTGATGTTGTGCATCATAGGCCTCGCTCAATATTGGGGTGTCTGTCAGGCACGGCAATGATGTCTTCTTTGTTGCTACTATGATTCGGAAACCATTGTCCAATGGCTGGTGGAGGACAACTGACCGCCATATCCTATGCATCACGAATGTTACTGTCTCAGCAGCGTGGATTGGACAAAAGCTCCTGTCAAGTTGCGGCGTAGAAGTGATTCAAATCATATTCGGCCAATTGACACCAATCTAGATAGTGGGCTATCACATCAATGTTTGCTGTCATCCATACTTTGATGATTATGGCTAGATCGTCAGCAAGTAAGCAGCTGAAGCAGATCTACTGCGGAAATGAGGGGCAGCGAGACAGTAGCTAGAAACAAGCCTCCACTGAGGGTTGCTCATCACTGTTGTGAGGCTGTATGTCTCAGCTTCGACCAACAATTTCCCGAGCAGCTAGCCACAGACATCCGCAAGTCTCAGATAGCTCAGCAAGCTACGTCATAGTGGCAGACCGCCATGACTTTCAGCTTTGAGAGATATGACGAAAGTTGGGACGACGTCAATGCGCTTGACGCAAGTCGACGTTTGTATCTGAGTTGCAGATGGATAGGTGGCTTCACTCTGACTTCGAAAGTTACGAGTAGCTTCTGAAGATGGGTGGTGCTACATAGTAAGAGAAACTGATTGGCGACCATCGGACGTGGTCAGATCGACACTGTCAACTGTTGGGTTGGAGACGTGAACGCGACGCGACCAAGTAGACAGGGGTAAATAATATGTCACAGGTCAGAGTTGTTGCGACAGTCAACCACGCTCATCATTTTTGCGTATCAAATCGAGATACCGAACAACCAGATTCAGGGCAATCATTTATGTTCGATTGATAGACAGATATAGAAGCAAAAGAATTATTATAATTTATTAAAGTCAAGTTTCCAGGAAGGATTAGTCACAGGTTGCTATGTTCCATTCAAGGGATTGACAATACTGTCGCAGCTCCTGTTGATAGTATGCCTATTTTTGACTGCAGTCGTCTAAAAAGATAATGTGATCAAGACAAGAGTCGCGAGATAACTGAAAAACTTGGCACATAATGTCATTAACTTGATTGTTACGCCGACTTCCGTTCTATTCAACCTCAGTATACTATAATCTATTTTTCCAGGTAAACCCAACTCTTGCATCTTTCATATAGGGTAGTCTCGCTGGGATGCTCTCCACTCTGTGTATGAACACAAAAATCCACCATCCTTGCTGCTGCTAGGATTAGACAAAAGTACAAAAAAAAGATGCGGTTTATGTGGATCGAACACATGACCTTCAGATATCGTAATGATTGAAGTTTAACTTCAGTCTGACGCTCTCCCAACTGAGCTAAACCCGCTTGCTGATTGGACTACCGTTCAATCAGGAATATGAAGCACAACTGAAACACGGGAATGCTCTCGGCATCTGATGCGGCATCTGAAATCAAGGATTGCTAGCGATGGATTGATGACGAACAATTCACGCTAATGCTTCAATTTATCAACACAGCAAGGCTGGCGAGGCAACCCCGCAGACTCACTCGGCATTCTGGTGATCTTCATAGCCAAAGGGCCTCAACCCCGCAACATTCTGGTTCCTCGGCATTCCTCTCCAAGACCCGGCAGTCAGGGAAGACAGGGTCTGAATCCTTTAAGTTCATACCCCTTCCGGATACACTGGACATATCACGGTAGCCTTGCCCAATCTTCAATTATCGGTGTCCTCCAGCTTGAGTTTTTGTATCGTTAACCTTGAGATACTTTTCTTCACGAGGGATTTGGGTCCAGGGAGACACTATGGAGAGCCATCACCGAGCTGCTGTCGTAACTGTAAGCTAATCCCTGCTTGGTAGTAAAAGTACTAACAACTTGGAGCGCTCTGACACAGGCTTCAAATTTGACATCCAAAATGTTCCAATCCCCAAACCACAACCGTGGGAAATTCTTGTCAAGCTCTCAGCTACTGGCGTTTGCGGTACCGACATGGCCCTAGCTGGTGGCTATCTAGGTCCATGTCGCGATATCCTCGGCCACGAAGGAGTAGGTCGCGTTGTACAAATTGGCTCCGGCGTAGACCCATCCACCATCAAAGTGGGCGATCGTGTTGGGATTGCTTGGGTGCGAGATGCTTGCGGGCAATGTTCTTGCTGTCGCGAACCCGGTGGTGAAGTTCGGTGCTTGGAGCAGCAAAACTCGGGGCGGAAGTGGGACGGCACATTTGCTGAGCACTGTATTGTTCCCAGTCGATACGTCTTGACACTTCCGGACGATCCGAAGCTACCAGATGAGCTTGTGGCGCCTATACTATGCGGAGGAGTCACTGCCTACAAGGCTTTGAAGGCTTGTGAAGCTACACCAGGAGACTGGGTCGCCATAGTTGGAGCAGGTGGTGGAGTTGGAGGACTTGGAATACAGTATGCCAAGGCTATGGGATACCGAGTAGCAGCAGTTGACGTCGGCCCTGCAGAGGAGTTTTGTCTGAAAATGGGTGCTGATGCCTACTTTGACGGCTCAAGTCCTGATACACCAGCAAAGTTGAAGAAGCTAACCCCAAACGGCGCTGGAGCAAAAGCAGTCATTGTCACAGCGGGATCAGGTAGGGCTTATCAGAATGCCCTTGATCTTGTCGCTGTCTTTGGTACTCTCGTTTGTGTGGGGATACCACCTCCCGATCAAGCGATGAGTCTGCATCCTCTGACTCTCATAGATCGAGGAATCAAGATGCTTGGAACGATGGTGGGAACGAGGACTGAAACGCTTGAAGCTCTTGAGTTTGTGCGACGAGGTGCTGTAAAGCCCACTGTCCAGACGGTTGGTTTCGATGCAATTGGAGCTCTAGCGGAGAGATTCTCAACTGTATGTACCTTGTTCTCGCGCTGCTGGATGGAATCAGCTGACCTTTGCAGACATCTGGAAAACTGGTCATTCAATTCTTATAAACATGAGCGTATATACACCTACCACATTGAATTGGCTAAGCTTGCAAGGTACTGTCCTCATTTAGAATATTAACATCAGCAACAAGGATATACCTAACGATTTTATATCCAGTTTAATATATTTTAAGTATAAGAACGCCAAAACACAGTTAGTTATTAAGATTACCAACTAAACGGCTTGTTGTTCCTAGCTCTTTGAGAAGGTCGATGTACCAATCATGCCCGGAATCCCTGCCTGGGTTAGCCCGTGACTGCGATAACGTCCTGGCTTGCTCATGATGACGTTGACAAAGAATAAGTTTCCAGACTAGAGTTATTAAATCGTAATTCCTAATTTTGCACTGAGGACATCTTAGAAACGCAAAAAAAGCATTCATACTTGGATCTGAGGAGGCTACTGCCAACTGTGGGTGCATATTTGCCACGGTCTTTGCCAACATCCAATTTTTAGCCTTTAATGCTTGCTCGAAGTTGATAACAACGTTTTCCTCAGGGAACCGTGTTAGGCTATTTGCAGACTGCAAGTAGAACTCTACTAATATCTCAGCCTTTGGCTTGCCAATAGAGCGATTTATGCTCTCTCTTATTATCTGCTCCGAGACTTTGAAAATTGAAAGGTTGTACGTAACTCGGTGGGATTCAGAAAGAGTGAGATTCCGGATAATCGTGGATAAATACTTTCCAATATCATAGTTTCCGCTCCGATATACCCATAACATTCCGTTTGTTAGGAGATCTCGCAACTCATCAAAGCCGAATCCTATCTCTCGCGCGTGCGCTGTGACATTCTCACGGCCAAGGATGTCAAGCAACAGATATGGTCCGCGGAGCATATAATAATCCATCTGCAATTGATAGCTCTCGATATGGCAATCAAGTATGCTCTTTCCAGAGATGGTTCTGGCTCTCAACAGATCGAGTTCTGTCAAGTTAAATTCTTGTCTGACCAGATACAGCTCTTCCTTTGTGAGTACCCCCGAATAAGCTCCGGCGAATATTTGGAGTAAAGGACGAGAGCTCCTCCTGTACCCATCAATGAGAACGAAGTGTACGTCTTCAAAAACACCCCTTTTCTTGAATTCATTCGGACAATTGCAGGGCCTTTCAGGATCGGCAACTAAAGCTGGCCAGCTCGGGAAACCATTAGATATGTATTGAGTTGCGAGGATGATGATGTCTGTATGATCTACATGTTGTTGAGCCTTTTCAACGCAGTTTCTGGGACATTCAAGATGCCCTTCCAATACCAAGAACTCAACGCATCTTGTATCTAGCTGATCGGATAAACTTGGGTTCCGTTGAATGATTTCAATAGCTTGGATTATCAATTCGTGGTTTCCACAGGAATTGGCATATACAACAGTGTAGAATGGCGCACTGTGTCTGCGCAAATCAGGCCCAAAAGAACGTGACATAGTTTCAGTAGCGGAAGACTGCCACTTCTTATCCATCCAAGGCATTTTGTGGGCAAGAAGGCTGCCTTCAATCATGCCCAGAAGAAGTCGGTAGGATTCTGATTCTGGAGTCAAGAATCGAATATGAGTATGCCAGTACTTCTCGGCATACCGGAGGAAAGGAAAATGTGACGTAAATGGGTATTCGACGTCTACCACGGCTTGGGTGCCAGGGAAGTTGGGGGACCGAGATGTATTAGTCACTTCTTTTAGTTGAGTAGCATAATCTATTAGCTTGGTAGCTCTTGTCCCGACGCCACCAGTAGCGAATTCCCTCATGGCTTGTTTGGTGATGACAGGGAAATTCACCCTTAGTTGTTGGAACGGATCAACAGGCCTTTCGTTTCTCGTGTGCTGAAGTGCCGTGGAAGGACTTTGTATATTCAGGTAGGTCAAACAGACTTGACCAACGTGGTGATCTGCCTCTTGGTGATCAATGTGGAGATCCTTCCAAGGTCCAGAATCGGATTTGGACAGATAGTCAAGAATTGAATGGTGACTGAAACGCACTGCGTCATCTTCCTCGTCAATACGTACAAGATTCTCACACCATTGTGTGAGTTTCTCTATACCATTGATTCGAGATCGAGGGTCAATCACTTTGTCCCCAACTTTTATTGACAGCGCTTCTTGGAGCTGGTCGACTTTCAATGGTTCGCGCACGGCCGCTGTCCAGCGAAAAATTGCATGGGCAATCTCGGCATTCTTGTGACGGAGTATTCGATCAAGTGCGCGATCAAGAGTAGTGTTCAGCTCAGACGGCAAGGCTTCGAGGGCTTGTATGATCTCCGCATCACATTTTCGGCTGCATAAATCTTCAATGGTAAGAAACGCCCATAAGAACCTGTAATATGATAAGTGAAGAGCTCAGACAAACGAAACAGTAGAGACATACATTCCCTGCTCTTTCAGTGAAATGGATCGAAGAATCTCTTCAGCAAGATTGATGTCGCCCAGGACGAGTTCGCCCTTTGAGAGCTTCTCGCGGAGTATGTCTTCAGTGTACGTCAAGATGTCTTGGCTAGTTGTTGTCGATCCTGTTACGACATGTAAAGACGAAGAGAACCACGTTCTGATATCGTGGTTGAGGGTCTCCCTGCACGACAATAGTAGTTTGACTTTTCCAGATGCGTTCTCGTCTGCGAGAAGATCCGATAGGAACCCGAACAGTCCCCTTCGCTCTTCTGAGTTGCACTCGTCGATGCCATCCAGGACTATGAACCACTTTTCAATCAGTCCTAGGGAACGATGAAATAGCTTCTTCAATGAGTCGCGGGAATAGGATTGGTCCTTTGCCGACTCCAAATCGCTGTACAGGTCCTTGCTCCCAGCAATCTTAGTCAGAGAGGGGCGCGAGGCAAGTTGAAAGACTAGCGATCTGAGTATAGTATCGCACTGGAGACTAGCTGAATCGTCGAAGCGGGAGAAGAAGTAAGAAACTACTTCAGATTCATTTTGCTTGTTGTTAATGAATTCAATGATGGAGGATCTGAGATGTTGGTACTGTTAGTTAAAGATCAAAGTGTCTAGACCAGTGCCTAACAGTACTCACGATAAGATAGTCTTTCCAGAGCCAACTGAAGCCAATGTCAATATTGTTCCTAGTTGAGCTGTTCGAGATGCTAAACCCACTCTTGCCAGCAATATGCAAAACAGGTGCCTTTTCTAGGGCGTACCAGTCTTTAAACTCCCGTTTCTCAAATATCCAAGACGCAGTATGCAGATGGCGTTTGTTCCGAGCACTATTGAAACTTGTCGTGTATCGGTTATAAGTGCTCAATGCATCAAGTGCTTGTTGTTGCTTCCGCTCTGAAAGATACCATGAGCCACCAATATTGAGAAATACGTTGGGAACTGTAGATTACCATTGGATTCTTTTTTAGCATCGTTTCTGAACTTGCTCACTTGATTCCAGTTTTTCGACAGGCTTGCAACAACCAGGCTGCGATTAGTAGCCGCCTCTTCTCGTTCCTTTTCTTGCATCTTCTGCTCATGTCGGTCGGTCTTTGCTTTCACGAGTTCAATATCGCGCTGGACGTTTTCTGCCTTGACCTTGACAGCATCAACGTACTGTCGCATCTCGGACTGGAACGAGCTTGTCAAAGCCTTTGCAATTTGAGTCATTGCTATAGAAATATAATATTAGCCTCGAATGGATTTTTCTTTTCGAAAAAAAGAAAAACAAAAAGAAGAATCTGTTGGGGCACACGCACTAGGTCTATGAGCCAAGGTAACGATTTTCTCGCAACAAGTGATAATAGCTGTATTGAATCGACATATCGAGTCTCGTAACTCAGTAGAGGTTTTGAACAACAGCTGATATTCTGAGAACCTGGAATAGAGACTACTAAAACCATGTAGCAGCTCCACAAATGATTCAAAGTATGAGACGAAGTTGCTGAGTATCTAGAAAATAGCAGATCAGCATCACTCATGTTCAGGTCTCTAGGCAGTAGAGCCACTGTTACCACAAAGGTCAATCTGACAGACCCCCAAATCAAGGCCGCCAGTTCTGGATTTGAAGATACAAAAGTATCTATTGCTGGAAAGAATTGCTGAATTGTTTGAAGAAACGACGATAGCCTTGTAGCAATGCTCTTGCCTCTCCGCTTTGGATCGGAGCGGTCAAGTTCAGCTGTGAATATGATTACGGCCTGGATATTGTGCGGGGTTGCTTTCAGGCCCTGGAGCCTGACTCTCTCATCGTCTTTGAGATGCGCCTGGAAGCGGGCGACTGCAGTTTCAAGTTCAACCACAGCATCTGACCTAGTTCTGCCGGTGGCTCTTTGAATGATAGAGCGTGAAGTAAGAGATTGAGAAAGTTCCATGACTGAGTTGAAGCCACGACAGTGCCCAAAGTTGAGGCTGAGTGAGCATTGCTAGGATTACAGACTTCATGATCTAAAATTGGCCAATAAAGAAAGAAACGCCCCATACCCGCACTGTATAGGCACGTGATCTTTGCAAAATTGATCTCCAAAGTTACTTAGGCCTTGCTGTTCAGATAGCAAGGCTGTGCTGAACAACATGTGCAGCAGATATTTGATACCTATCGCCAGTGATTTAGTTTGTACTACCAGACTGACAGCTATGGATATACTTTGTCATTTGTGTATCTACTAGCACATACGACCAAAGGTAGTGGAAAATACGGGATCCCGTCAAGTTCATACATTCTGTAGAGGTGCCTCAACTTTCTGGGGTTGGAGCCTCTGTTTTCAGCAACTGTTGTCCTCACTTCTCGGAGGTCAGTAAGTTTTAATCTGACCAATCATACACTTTAGTTATATACACTATGACAGGACAAGAGTGAAGCTGCTATACTAGGTGTCTAAATCGAAGATAAGCAAGTGTCGACAGACAGTAAGTAGTCTTATATATAATGTAGTAGTATTGTAAGATTTTTGGTAAGATTTAAGACTGATGTAAGTATCTATTACTCCTCTGATTGAGAGTGGTAGTTAAGCTTGGTAACGCATGGGGAGGCTTTAGCTCTGGAGTTTAACCGAAGCTGTCGCTCTACGGCGCCGATCACGCTCCGTACCGTTTAAGATAAGACGGAGCCGATAGTGGGGCACCTCCTACCGTTTTCCGTCTCTAAGTCGGTTGAGAATATTTCCCACCCCGAGACTTTCGGGCGCTTACTTGACGACACTCCCCCCTTACACCATGGAAAAGAGCAAACATCTTAAATTTAACACATCATCTGATTTAACTTCTAAAGTACTAATTATAGTCAGCTGACATTTCTCATGCTCGTACTCCACTTGATGACTGTCTATTTACTTATATAACAGATGCCGCATCCCTTCTATTCTCTAGCTTGCTATTTCTATCCCTGTCACTTCTTCGTTTTGAAAACTAAAATAAACATGCCAAAGCCTGCTCACACTATCCAAAAGCCGCCCGGATGGAGCAGAGCTAGATTCAATCAATCCAGCAAAGGTTCCATTCAGCAAATTCGACAGAAGAACCTTCATGCACCCATTGATGACAATTTACGTTTTAGTGATAAGGCTCGACGACTTCGAGTACGAGTTTGGGATGAATGGGAAGAGTAAGTCTGATGTATAAGTCAAGCCTGTGTTGTAGTAGGTGACTAATGGGTTTAAACAGATATGCTAAAGTTTCCGAAATCGACAGCACACAGGTTTGGAAACAGTTATGTGAGGGTGTTTCTACCGCTACCCAAGATTTCTGTTAATTCCTTGAGTATTATACAGCCTCTTCAACCAAACTGGTTCCTTCTCTTGGCCCAAACGAGTATGAAGAGAAGTGAACTGTGAACAGCGCTGCGACTATTCAAGATGTATGGAGTGCCTTGGTCTCGGTGGCTAACGACAAAGTACTAAGAGAGCTCCGTCTAGAGTCTCCTACACACCAACAAGTCTATGTGTTGAGGTTCACTACTCATGGCGGTCATGATGCAGGGCCGGCGGGACAAGTAGGCAGAGTAAGCATGGAAAATTACTCAAACACCACTTTTTGTTTGCTAACTTATCAAAGCTAATTCCAAGAATAGCTTAAGAATATAGGTTGAGCTGTTTACAATTGTTTGAGAAGATGGAGATGACGTTATAAGACGTCCTGATAATTCTCCGGACCGTCTGGGAGAGAGCTAGTTACATACCTTGTCGACCATGCAAAAGGTTGTCATTCTCTGCAATGATCCTCCTTGGAGGTATTGGCGGATGATGATTTGAAAGCTTGAAACAAATCAAGTTTCGAGATATCAAGGTGGCTTGGCTCAGAGATCCCGGTAACTCCCAAAAAGCCCGATGCGTCGCCACAATCCGAATACATCATGCCAAGTGGAAAGCAGATAAGATTGCAAGAGATCAGACGTCAAGGTATGGCATCACAATTCAAGGTTACCACTGCATCTAATGACCCTATTCTTAGCTCCACGTTCAGTATATCACTTGTCCCTTTTAAGCCCGTTTGTCTTCTCAGCCACATTGTCGCTATGACGTTCTTCAAAAACGCATTCTCATACGAATTTACTACACCGGAAAAAATCCTTTACCCCGAACCTGAGTCGGTTTGTAATGTCAACTACATACCTCTGGCATGGAAGGAAGAAATTCTCCATGACCACGTTTTTGACATTGACTATAAGTCATACCAAGCCCTCTGGAGCCGTGTGGTTCTATCTAGAAATTAAGAACTTTACAGTCAGTAGTAGGTAGGCAAGTGTTCCTGATGCGCACTTATACAATACAGATAATGCCAAGACCATGGAACAAGACTAATAAATTATCTTCATTTCCTAAATCTCACCTCAGATATGGGATTCGCGCAGCTGCAATACACTATTTCGCCGAGTGGTGACGGCTTACCCTGCATTAATATGGACAAAGTCCGATGATGGCTGTGAGCATGCGTAACGTTCGTTAACAGGGTTCGAACCCACGACTTCCGGAACCGTATCAGTCACGTGTCGCTATGAAGACGGAGATTGCTAAACCCTCATCCATAGGAATTCGACACGGACTCGCCCAGTAGATAGAACTCCCGAGATGCCAAGAAAGGCTATGGGGCATAGAGCATTCAACATGATTATCTAGAAGCATCACCCTCGGGAGGTATCAGACAGGTTTGGTTCGTGTTTCGTGATGAGAACAGCGTCCATTCAAGGTCATTGGGCGTGTCGTGTCATGAACACCATGTCGTCGGGCTGAGCAGTGCTCCCTCAATATCTATAAACGACAAAATCGTATGGTAATGGTGATGCCAACAGTGTCTGTAGGGTTGATCATTTCTAAAGATGAGAGTCGTTAGGATCATATGTTAAGTGACAGTGATTCAAGCGGTCCATCTTCACTTTGTTGTGATACATCGTGTCTAGGATTGGACCCCAGCATGATTGTAATGGGACGACCACTCGGAAGCCCGTGCAGAGACAAATACGTACGAAGATCATTGGTGCAGACCATGATACCTTGACTATTCCCCCACTACGCTGTCGCGCGTATGATATGGATCTCGTGTGTCTGGTTGTCCGCCTCTCGTCGTAGCAAATATCAGCCGCCTTCTGGACATAATGATGTCTCGCCATTCATCCTACATGTATCACGCATGTTGGACTTTGCTGACCACTGGAAGGTGCTTTTAGGTTCTTAACTACCTTCTTGTTAATCGTTTGTCGCTGGATAGAGGTTGTCTGACATATTACCTTTCCTTTTGAAGGCAGGGAAGTAGACGCATTCTTATTGATAGATCTCGATGGAGGGCGCAAGGGCTTGATCTATTGGTGGTACTGCCGCGATGGCTCCATAGCAACATTCGGTTCACGCGGATGTCTGTTGGGAGAAGTCGAGAGCCGTGAGTATCAGGTTAGAAGGCATTCGTGTCATTCAATCGAGGGAAGGAGTCACTAGACGCGTTAGTGTTGATCGTGGTCCACATTCATGAGGAAGGAATAAAACCATATTACCCGATCGAGTGATGTATGGCATGGTTATTGGCCCAAGTTAACGTGGCGATCGCGTGATGGCGGAATATCTACTTGCGTGTGTTATGGGGAAAGTCCGAGCCGATATCCCAAGAATGCTTACTTACGGTTGGTGTTCATTTCCATGTAATCGGCAAGCTGAAAATTCATTGGACCCTTGAACTGAATAAACGTGTTGGTTCAAGTTTTTCAGGACATTATCCAGTGGATACTCATAAGACAATCTACCTTCTAGCCAATTACATACAGTATCATCTGGTAATAGTCTATGATTCAATACAAAGGTGAGACATCTATTCAATAAACTAACCACATTGACACCATTTTATAAGGAGGTGGCTATCTGTTTTTCAGCCGCAGATAGGGGTACATTCCACACTGTAGCGAGGATCTAGACCATTTCATTAGCTATGAAGCAAGAAAGCTTGATACAATTGTTTTCCTTATTGACGAAAAGTAATATACGCGATGTTTAACGGAATAAGAACGATGTATTTAATACATCCTGTGACGGCAATTATCCTTGTCGTCGGTACGATACTTTCGTGCATTCTCGTACTACTACCCAGGATTCAAAATCTCAGTCCCCACACACCGATAATAAGTCTCTATAATGAGCCATTGCCAAATGAACGGTTCATTTTCGCCTTGTGAGAGACCTGGTGTAATCCCAGACAACAAAAGGTACTGGTACTGACAGATTAAAGCGGCAACTCTTATTCACGAAGTGGCTTCGAGATGAACTACACATATACCGTAACCGGTCATGGAATTCACGACATGGATAAGAAGAAAAGACCAGACGGAGAGGCCTTGCCCAGCCCAAGTTCACAAAACCCAATCGGCAACCCGGCTTTTCCAGGCAAGACATCCGCTGGCTCCGGAGCAACAAATTGGATCGGTTATATGGCGACAGAATTCAACACCACGCTGACCTTGGCATACGTATTCGCAAGATCAGGCTCTGTAGTAGATGGTGCAGTCATACCGCCAAGATTGCCTGAGAGGTTTTCATTCGCGCATCAAATTGGCCATTTCAACGATAATATCGGTCATAGACCCGATTATGCCGCTTGGACGGTGAAGAATACCGTCGCTACGATCTGGTTTGGCATTAATGATGTGGCTCTTGCATACCGTAGGGGTGGTTCGATGGCCAAGATTCCAGCGGCGACCCAAAGTGTGTTTGATCTAGCTGAACACCTGTACGAAATCGGGATTCGGCAATTTATCTTTATTGAAGTGCCACGTACGTTGTTTCCCTCTTCCATTTTCAGTACTCTAACCATCAAGCAGCCTATGCTGTAGCTCCAAGATCACAAATAAGAAAAGCAAACGATGTCAATCACACGGTTGAAACACACGATTATGCTATAAGTCTATGGAATCGGCATCTCAAACAAAACACTATTGACTTTAGGGAAGGTCATCAGGATGCAGATGTGAAGTATGTAGAGCTGTGGGATATATTCTACGAGGCCTTCCTGCATCCCAAATCTTTGGGGGCAAAGAATTCAACTTGTATTGATCCCAAAGGCAAGAAATGTGTAGGTTGATGTCTTGAGCATGATTCGTATTCTTTCTTACTGACATGTCCAAGGTTTAGGCTGAGGGTTCGCATCCTGGGAGGAGGATTCATAAGCTCATTGGAGCGAGGGTAGCTGAGACAGCTTGGGGATCTACGACTTGAATGCAAGAGCTATAGAGGTAGAAGTGCAAACTGAACTGTAGGTACATTTCAAAAGGCCGTGTTGAGCTTGGAGTTATGTAGCAGAGGTTCTAATTAACTAGACATATTGTATGAAAGGCTGATCAGATTCAAACTCAGCAAGTCCCAATAGGGGGGGGGGGGGAATAAAACATAAGACGCAAGCTTAAGGTGCAGAAAATAAAGAGCCTAAAAGTCTCTCCTAAAGGGCCTATACTGACCTAATAATCTTGTCCCTTATGCTTTAGTAGTCAAGTCTTCCTGCGCCCCGAGGCCCCATTCCAATTTCTTTGCTCTCATCCTTCATTGCACATGCTTCTTAACCTCTCTATCAACACCAAGCCACAGCATGTCTGGCCTACTATAGTGGCCACACACATCAACGAAACTCTTGCACTTGAGTATCTCCTCCATATCAAGCGTGGCGTACAGAATACCCTCCTCTTTCTCTGGTAGATCCTGTGTCAGAATCCTTCCGTCAGGCGCAAAGATAGCAGAGCTGCCCCCTCCAGGACTGTTCATCACCAGACCGGACTCAGTCCCCATGGCTGCTATTCCTTGTTCGCTAATAACTGATGTGGCGTGTAGGACGAAGGCTTGGGATTCGATGGCGTAGGTTTGAGACAGGGCTCTAGCACCTTTGTCGCTAGTTAGTGGCACTGTCTATTACGGGATTAGAGATGGCGGGGAATATTTGCATACCGTCTCTCGACATGGACCAGAGCTCTTGGTCACTCTTGCAAGAGAATAAAGGGGGCCATGCAGCAACATGGACCTGCTCACGTTGACTGTAGAGATAATACTTGAGTAGAGGTTGAATGTGCTCCCAGCAAGACAAAGCTCCGATACGCCCCATCCGTGTATCGACGACGCTAGTGAGGGCATCCCCAGAAGAATCGCCGAATATGGTTCTCTCCATATGAGTAGTCTTAATCTTACGTCGAAGCACTAATATTTTGCCATCAGAGTCGATAATCGCTTGCGAGATGTATAAAGTATTATGAAAGTTCTCAGAGAATCCAAGTATAACGACAATATTATTATCTGCTGCATATTGTTGGATTCTCGCCATCTCTGGTCCGTCGGTGCATAGGGAGTTTTTTATATAGCGGCAGGTTAGGTCCATATCCACTGGTCGCGACCTATCACCAAACTGGTGTTACTATTGTTCTACAACGAGAAGTAGACTGAGGTTTCCTAACTTACCAGATCCAAGCAGGATATCCGGTGATCCAGCACTCAGGGAATGCCAGTAATTCAGCGCCGCCTTTAGCCGCTTCGACAATCAGAGCGCACGTTTTGTCGACGGAGCCCTGCAAATCGAGCCATTTTGGCTCAGCTTGTGTGACGGCTACGCGAACATGTTGGTTTGGGCCCTCCATAGGTTCTAGCTTTGTCATGGCGAGGAGTAGCAAAGATTTTGGTTGAAGAATACAATATCTTGAACTAGTTCTAGTCGAGTGATGATACACAAGATGCAAAATTAAAGAGATGGTGGAGGTTATCAGACTTGAATAGTTAAAGAACCATTCTGCAGCTAAAGCTTTTTAATCATGGCAAATATCTTAGAAACCACCCCTCGATAAGCAGGGTCCCTGATTTCGGAGGTCCTATCACGATAGTGTGCCACCTGCTTGTGTATCATGGCGGATCTTTTACATCCGCCGCTAATGAAGGCGGGGGAGGCATTCATTGTCTTATCGGCTTCGCCAACGTCTCCACTTCCCCGCCAAATTAGACACTATCCCGCAGCGGCATTTTCGCCTCCGCCGCTGATAATAAACCTTATGATAAGCAGTTCGAATACCGGCAGATGGTACCCAGATAGACAAGCCTACACAGTGGATCAGATGGTTCTAGGCGTCAGATATTGACAGATAGATCGGGAGTGTTCCGTTAATGTGTAAAGTCTTTACGACGCTACCGGTAGATGGTTAGGCAATTTCCTAGACACATGAGACGCAATTGGCATAAATATGGATTCAATTCTCGGCAAACCCCCATCAAATAATTCATACTGATCATCCCCTTCTCACCTCATCTTTTGTCCCAGTTGCCAGCATTAACCATGGCCTTCGGCGTCCTCGAATCCAACAGTCACAGTCAACCTCCAGGAACAGTCCTCCTCGAAGACTCAGGCCAAAATGGCATGCCGACTATTCTCGTTCCCCAGCCTTCAAGCTCACCCGAGGATCCCCTAAATATGTCCCGTCTCCGTAAAGAGCTATATTTCTTGACTATCATCTTCGGCGCCTGTGTCACTGGCGTGTTGGGACCTGTCATCGTCCCAGCCTTTGGCATCGTAGCGCAGACATTCCATACCTCTCTCACCCACATTACCCTCCTCAACGGCTCGCTCGTCATCGCTATGGGCGTAAGCTGTTACGTCTCATCCGTCATATCAGACCTTTGGGGTCGCAGATTTATCTTCCTCTTAACTTCTGTCATGCTGGTTATTACCAGTATCTGGGCTGCTGTGGCCCAGAGCTATGAGTCTTTACTGGCCGCTCGAGTGTTCCAGGGCGTCTCTATGGGGCCCTTCTTCTCACTCGCCGGCACATCTTGTGTCAATGATGTTTTCTTCTTACATGAGCGAGGTCGCAGAGTTGGACTCTGGAACTTTGCCATTATCGTGTCGGTCAACATCGCCCCTGTTATCAGTGGTTATCTCATTGTTGATATGGGTTGGCGCTGGGCCTTCTGGTTTCTTGCCGTCGCTTTCGGGGTGGGATTGATCATGGTTATTTTCCTCCTTCCTGAGACCAAATATGACAGACGGGAAGTGATGCAGGCAAGCCACGTTGCCAAACCTGTCTTGAATACCGAAAAAACGGATAGAATGGCGGCTGATGAAGAATCAGTACCTGCTGAACAACATCCAGATGTATCAGAGGCCTCACCACCTTGTCCAAAATGGAAAAAGTTCTTTGGCCTGCAGTACACCCAATCTGTTAGCGCCAAGGGTCTTTTACCTGGCGCTTACAAGCCTTTTTTAATGCTCCGCCATCCTGCTGTAATCTGGGGCTGCATCATGTGGTCCATGACCTTCACCTGGGTTATTGTCTTGGGCGCCGTAGCCTCCCAAATCTTCGGCGCTCCCCCTTATAACCTCGATCCAACCCAGGTCGGACTTGTCATAGGAATAGCACCACTTATTGGCTCCGCATTAGGTACTGTTCTTTCAGGCTGGATGTCTGATATGGCCGCTCGTTACATGTCGGCTCTTAACGGTGGTTTGTACGAGCCTGAGTTTCGTCTCGTTGTTATTATTCCAGCTGCTATTACGATGGCTGTGGGTGCTTTTGGACTGGCTGGTGCTATTGAAAATGCGAAGCCGACCATTGTATGCTGTGTCTTTTTGGCATTTATTAACTTTGGAGTTGGTGCAGGGTGTACAGGCATCGTCACGTATACCAACGACGTGTTTTTAGACCGCGCAGGTCACGCATTCGGTCTAGCCATGGTAAGTTGCCTCGATACCCGTATCATCCAATACTCTATTAACTCATGTTTCTCGGAAGCTTATCAAGAGTGCTTTTGCATTTGGTCTAACATTTATGCTTAACGACTACTATGCCAGCAAGGGACCTCAAGTTTTCTTCAGTACTTGGGGAGGTCTTAATCTGGGCGTTTGTCTGACTACAATCCCGCTTTATGTATTCGGGAAAAGAATCCGATGCTGGTCTGAGCGACTGTAGGTGACCAGACTGTCAGAAGCAATAATGAGAAGAAGTTTGTATTTAATACTGACGAATGTGCTGTAATTCAAAGGAAAAGCTCGGATAAACGTAACAAACCAAGAGAGTCAATATGTAATAAGTTCTTTCAGAAGATTATTTTTAAAATCAACAAAAAAAAGTATCATACTCTAAATGTAGAAAGTTATATTAACCCCCGTCAGATGTCGCTCATTGAACTCCCTTCATAGTTCCCGAAAGCCTCATCACTATTAGCCTCTGTAAATAACCAATCTCCAGTAGGTGTTGACAGATCGATCGAGACCAAGTCAAGAGGCTCCTCAAGATTGGCAAATAGCATGCCCCAATCTAGCTGCGTCTCGTCGTTATCTTTGTGAGTGACACTCCCACCAACACCAGTTGCATTGTCAAGCATAATGTCGTTGGGTGCTTCTGAGTAACTTGCGCCGACGGTCTCAGTACCTATAGGGACGCTATGTCGTAACGGTAGCGCAGAGACAACCTTCCACCTGTCTGCAAGCTCTCTAAGGAGGAAAATGCCTCTTTTAGCCCGCGGCCATGTTTTTTGCATCTCCTCCAGGGCATTCACGCAAACGCGGAATCGATGCACGGATTGGCTGCGAATGGTTGGATTGGTCGATGTTGCATTTAGCAGTAGACTCACCGCCGCTGTAAGAACGCAATGCACCGCGAAGAAAGGGGCATGTTGTAGACTTCCTTCTTTGCCGTACTGCCGGATCAATTTCACCAGTGCGTGTGATGCAGTTATGTTTGTTCTGACAGATAGACGATGGGGTGCGCTATCCTTTGGCTCTATTAGATACGGCCTGTGGATGAGCAGTAAAGACATATGATACACCATGTGTAGGAGAATGACTTTGCAGTTCATGTTGTTCTTTTTGAGTTCGAGATCTTTACCTAGCTGGCTAAAGAAGGCCATGTGATGGTCGCGGGCTTCTATAAGGAGGCGGTGTCGCTCAACTGACTCTATTTCGTCAAATTCGAAAGAGTAACTGTGCATTGTGGTTAGTGTTTGGAGATACAGGGATGTAAGACGTCATCACATTTTATCCATATACCGATCATGAATGAACCACATCTGGCAGAGTGAATTGAAGACGGTATCCTCTAACGATGGGTTTGCCAGGCACGCTTTTAGATATGGCGTCGCACGAACTCTGCGCCATGGAAGCATGCAGTTTCTTCCAAGCATTGATGTTGCAATTCTATCTCGATCATTAGTACTGCGCCATTATGTCGAGAATTAAAACATACCTGTCCATCAGGAAGATAGACCAGAACGTTTGTATACGGACATGGCTCATGTCAGTCTCGAAAAAGCTGGCTTCGTTGTTTTGTTTCTCAATTGGCATCTGCACAACATTTTCGAATGAGCTGACATGTAAGCCAAGATGAAGTGTGAGACTGGCTGCCATAGCTGTGTGGATGTGAGTTCGAGATACATGATAGCAATCGGCCTTTAGCCGCTAAGAAGAGGAATCATACAGTTGTACAGCCATGCATTGTTTTCATTCTCCAAACCTAGCTCGCGCCAGCTCAAAATAGAAAGAGCCCGCGCTGTCGAGACATTCGGAAGTGTTCGGCAGCAATGCATGACAATAGTCTCGGCCCGGTCAGCATATTGCTGGCCTAGCTTTTGCAGCTTTGGGTTATCCGTGAGAATACTCGCTGCTGCCAGGACCGACACCTGCAGTAGCTCCAAATCGAGACTGGCCTGAGGTATCTCCAACACCTGAACTACACCAGCAGGGACAAATTTATGGACAGGGTTAATATGCTGGGAAAATAGGTCGAGTAGAAAGCGGTTACTACCCTCTGCTTCCAATGGATTGTTGATCACTGGTACCTGATGAGTACTGCTGGCGATGTTCGCACTGTACCCCTCACTCTTCTTGATAACTCCGTTTCCGTGGCGGGTCGAAGGAAAGCAGAAGCTACCTGATGGGCCGACAAAGGAAGTTTCACCGCTGCCATGTATATTCATCCGCCACATCATGGAGCTCACGTCGTTGACAGCGGAGGCGTGAGTATCATCGTTCTGTTCACAGTCGGTTTTATCAGTCTCATGGGACATTATATCGGAAGACCTTTTAGATCCAGCGTCATGCTGGCCAATACTGGACTCATTCAGGGTGCTCAAATCAAATGCTGTAAGATTTGTATACCCGCATGTAGCCTCGAGTTTTCGGACGTAGTCTTTAAGTGCGAGCAGTTGATCCTCTAGATTGGATACAACTTCCGAATCTTGCTTTTTCCTTTTGTTGATTACCAAGTTAGTTTATATTGACACTCGAGTGGATACACAAATGTCGTCACAAGCATACCGCTTGGGCCTCTCCAGCACAAAGATGCATTCGATGTTGTTTTTGTAACACCATGAGCATGGCGATGCTCCATCACACTATTGATACCGTTAGGGTTATGATATCCAAACAGGAATCATTGTACCTTTCTTTTCCTCCTGCAACAAGTCTCGCAAGCCTTGGGGACTCTAGACCTTGTCTCAGTGGTGTTGCTGGCAGCAGCGGAAGAGGGATGCAATGCCCCAGTATTATTATAGGCCGTCCATAAAGCTGCAGGCGAATGATCTGTCACATTTCGAATAATGTTTGTGGGAAGGTCCTCGCGCTGGTCCATGATGAAGTTAAATATCGCTGTTTGGAGAAGATAGTGGTAAATTCGATAAGATGAACAGGGGTGATAAAATACCCTAGCTGTTGATATAGTTAGTCCTCTGATTAGCCGAGATTTGGTCACGTGGATCAGAAGCTGGATTGATTCAAATAGCTCACTGCATCGCTCCATTACAAAAATTAGCTATGAAACAATAAGGCTCTTTGATTCCTCTTCTGATGCTCTATTTCGGGGAAGATAGCTGCTAACAACAGTTATACTCAAGCTTTCATATAGCATAAAGAACTTGGAAGGATGGTACTGCTAGTAATAGTTATTAACTCAGTAACAGTTAGGGCCTCTCTAGTAACTATAGTAGTCTTATAAATTGTGCTGTATAAGTTGAACCAGCGTTTGCAGCGTCTAGGTTAGACTGGGATATATTATTCTTTCTTTAGAGTTACTGTAGTGAGAAGGAACGACTTGCAGTCAGATGTGTGTTGCTTGTTGTTAGGTTTCGCAACAGCTATGTAAGAACGTCAAATTAGTAAAAGCAACCAGTTTGCCAGCAGATCAACACACCAGTAAAACAAGCGTCCAGCTGGCCATTACCCGGGCTCGGATAAGCGGCGTTAAAAGCTGGAACAATTATGCCATTCATCTTTGCAAATTTCAAGAATCCTTACAAGAACCAAGTTGGCGACAGATGCTGCAAGACGGGCCGCGACAGCGCAGCAAGTAATTAACTAGCATAAGCTGCAGTCTCCCCTATGCATCGTAACCCTATCCCTACTTGCGCTATTAATTGTATCTAACTCATTGTCAGCTGACTTGTTGTTAGTATAGATATTTCAGGATTGTGAAGCTATCTCTGCCTTAGACTATTGCTATTCCACGTCTTCTTTCTACACTCTTTTTAGCTGTTCGGGTTTTATCGGAGGCATTGTTTCTTATCTACTAGGCTTATCACCGAGGCTCTATACCAAGTCGGAACCTATCCGAGAAGCGTCTTACTAGTAAAAAATGTCTAATGGGTATTTGCCGATATCTCGATTGCTGAAATTTAACTCACCCTAGAGCTTTTACTAATAATACTACTAGTTACTCTTTATCTTAGCATAATAAAAGGCCAAACGTTTACAATTGACTTGCAATAAACTTCTCTATGTTATAACTCTATTCACAGCCATGGTGTTTATCCGGTCCCTCAATGCTATTGTTGTTATTCTTGGCATGCGGTGTTACGATTGGTCACCGTAATAGCGCTATAATGTCACAGCTCAAGACCAGACCTGCTTACCCTAGACCCGATCGCTAGATAGATCACGTGGCGATAAGCCTTATCGCCGTTACTTTAGTTTGACCGACAGTTAGATCCTGAACGTAGCTCTTCGAGCTACGTCTTGTTGATAGAGCCTGACCTGCCTGCAGCGCCTATCCGTAGCAATAGATCCAGTTCTGCCCGAAGAGTTCCCTGTCCACCTGTATACTGAGCCAGGACCGTGACAATGCTTTCCGGCATATCAGATGTGGTATCATCTGCGAAGCTCGAACCAGCAACAGCAACAGCTGGCTCAAGCAGAGATACAACACCTATGGTAAGGCATCCATTATTTATAGAAATATACAAATTAGTTATTTATATAATAATATATCTTATCAAGGTCTGTCTTACATATTTTCTTCTTTCTAAGGAAAGAAGTTGCACTAAGCCCATCTAAGTGTCTTTTACTTATATAACCTAGCAAAGCCCAGCTTCAAGCCTCATTTTGGTAAAATGAGCGGCCTTCCTATATAGCTGATAATGACACATCCTGGTGCCGGTTTAACAGCATGCTTATCGTCTAGCGGGTAGTCTCTGCTCCATACCCACTAACTGGAATGTGGATAGTGTCACTCGGATAATTCCCGTTTTGCCCGAGAAAGACCGGGTACAATCCGTAAAATACCAGCGCCATCCGCTCAGTCTCGGTTTGCACATTCTCCCCCGCTCCTTTCATCGCAATGGAAACTTCGCAAAGACAGCAAGAAGTATTTGCCCATCCGACTAAACGGAGGAGAGTTGCTTTAGCATGCGACACTTGCCGGGAGCGAAAGATCAGATGCGATGGGTCTAAGCCTGTATGCGATCCCTGCAGAAAAAGACGGAAACCGCCTGTGCAATGTGTTTACACTACTATCGCCGGGACAGCTAAGCAGCTCAGTGAACAGGAGTAAGTCTTTCAGCTTATTGAGTCATCATTTCGTTGCTCATGGCTTCGCCAGGTACATTGAGTCACTGCAGCAACAAGTGCAGGATATGCAACTTGTTATAGATCAGCTCCGTCAAGATGCAGAAAATTCCAAGAGCCATTTAGACAGATCTTTTCAAAGTACAGTCCATACCACTACAGCAGGCGGACCAAGTACCGTGAGTTCCATGTGTGCGACAACTCTCACTCTTAATCGTCAACAAGATGAATTCTTCGGTCAATCCTCCGTTCACTCCCTGCTCCGAGAAGTACCTCATTCCGATCGACACCGGTCATCACATCAGGATCTGGATCGGACTTCAGTGTCTACGGCGACAACATTATTGACAGACGAATTTGCACTTCCTCCACGTCAAATATCAGACAAGCTTCTTGATGTCTACTTTAATAATTCTCACATCTTCTACCCTTTCACACATTCTACCAGCTTCAGAAGACGATATGAGTCGCTATGGACTTCGACTGGTTATACCTTGCTATCCGGGGGGGTTGAGGTTGGTGACATTGGCGTAGGAGGTGATCTATGTTCCGAAACCTCCTTCTTTTGTGCTCTGAATACCATGTTTGCTCTTGCCTGCGAGTTCTCAGATCTCCCACAAAAAGATTCCGCCTCAGCTATATTCAGTTCACGCACAAGACGTCTGTTACAAATGGATGTTCTTAACAAAGGAGACCTAGCACATGTTCAAGCCTTGCTTTTAGCTGGTCACTTTGGGCTCTCGAGTGAGCATCCTATCCGATGCTATAATATTATTGGCCTGGCATGTCGTATTGCGGTGGGTTTGGGGCTACATACTGAAAGACATGCTGACCAGAGATGTGCTTTGGAGAACCAAGTGCGTCGAAGGGTTTGGTATGGCTGTTTGCAGATGGAAATGTGAGCCTTCTCTTGCTGTCGTCGTCTTATTTGCTGCTAACAATATCTAGGCAAGTCTGCATGACCCTAGGAAGACCTCCCATCTTACAAATAACAGACGACGTTCTTCTCCCCGCTGCTGTCGACGACGAATTCATCCGCCCAGGTACCAAAACATGCGCTCAACCAGAAGGAATCCTATCACAGAATCACTTCATGGTAGAGAACATCCGACTAGCCAAGATCCTCAACAAGATCTTAGCCTCTATATACTGGCCAAGTTCACCTTCCGACTTTAGTGCTCTAGTCCGTCTAGACGGTCTCCTCGAGAATTTTAAAAACTCCTTGGTAGATGTACTCAGATGGTGGGATAATAAAACTACGCAAGACCAGGGAACCCCAACACCTAGAATCCAACTCTTCCAACGGCAACGAAATGTTTTACAAGCGAGGTTTCTCCATCTTAGGATTTTACTGTACAGACCGAGCTTCAGTACTTTCTGTGCCGCTGCAAGGCGTTCACTTCAGCGACGTACAGGCTCCGGATCGGATGAGACCAACTTCGAAGCCAATACTTTGCAAGGGGCTTTCCAGGCACAATGCTCTGCTACCTGTGTTCAAGTTGCCTGCGAATTATCAGCGTCTCTCCTGGCTGCAAGCGAAGGCCAAGCCACTGGTGCATGGTGGTTCAGCTTGTTCTGTATGACTTATTCCTGTATGATCTCTATAATGCCACCGCTGACATCTTCTCTCCTAGATTTAATGACATGCGGCGGTATAATTATTCTCGCTGAGTGTGCCCAAGCCGGAGGTTGCAAGCACTTCAATCAGCAACAACTTGATCCAACTTGGGAGAACACTATAGCGCTTTTACGGCTCATTGGGAGGGAAAATACGCGCGCTAGAGAATACTTGGAGCATTTGCTTGTTTTGAAGGAACAAGCACGATCTGCATATTTCTGTGTGTTGAACCGTCCCCCCAGGCTTCTTTTCCCATTATCTAACTCCACCAGCATTACGCAACTCTGTGGCGCCGTCTCGAGCACCATCTAGAAGACCCTCCGTTAGCCTCGGAGGTCGGGCCGATGAGAATTTGGAAGATATCCAGGCTCAGACAGTAGACGATTATCCAGAACATATCGACTTGATAGCGTCATTCTTTCAAGATAATTGGGACTGGAGTCTCGATAGCGGAATGCCTACGTATGGTAGTTTTGGATTCGGGGATGAGTATTTCTTCCCTATATCTAACTGGCCTACATAGCTATAATAAATCCTACTATCCTTTTTAATATCATCAGCTTATACTCCACTGCAATATTAGATTTCTCCTTGATAGTAAGTAGCTGATAAGAAAAAACTCAAGACTTTGGATAAACTCATCAGGTTCTTTGCTTAGCTTCGCTTTCCTAGTTAAAATTCTCGCATATCTTTGGAGCGTCTTTATTGTATCTCGCGCTTGATATCGTCTGATAACCGACTGCTGGGTATTTACGGAGAACATCCGTTGCACAAAATATGACAACAACGGGTAGCATCCGAAGGCTCTAGCTCAACTTTTAGTCTCCCAGCCTCCGAGGATAAGCCGATATCATAATCAGCCCCATGGGGAGGGGGCCTTGGACCATTAAGGTCGAGACCCAAAGGTTATTGTTCGCCCTACCTGTTGGAGTTGTACTCGAGCAAATTGTCCCAGGGAACTAATACTGCACCGACATTTACCCGTGTTATAAGTAAGATCCATAGATGATCTAGTTGAACTATAAGATAAGAATGTCTATAAAAGTTGAAACCAGCCCCTGTGGTTGAAATAGCAGCACTCGTTCAATCATCAATCCATTCAACTGGAGATAAACCTTCAAACTTATTTCTTCGCCAACGCTCACTGCAACCTCGGACATCATGGGCGCCAGCGCTTCAGGCAAGGCAAACGACACTGTTGCCCACCAATTAGCTTCAGTCTTGCCTTCTGACGAACGTCCTTGGTATCGTCAAAGCCATCTATTGAGACTCAACTCTATTGTCTTTTCTTTTGTCTTGTTCGGTAAGTCCAGTTTACCACATCTATCAGACACTTTAGAGTTAACATTATCTCAAAAGCCTCTGCCAATGGATATGACGGATCCTTGATGAACGGTTTACAGGCCCTTCCCAGGTGGAATGCGTTTATGGAAATGCCAACCGGAGCTTGGCTCGGTTTAATAAACGCCATCTACTGGGCCATGAACGGTATCTGTTTCTTTTTTGCTGCTTGGGCCTCCAACAAATACGGCCGCAAGTCAGGTATCTACCTGGGCTATATTTTCCTTGTCTCCGGCACTATCCTCCAAACAGTCGCTCCAGACCCAGGCGCCTTCATTGCGGCTCGCGCTCTGCTCGGTGCTGCTGCGGGATTATATACTGCCAGTGCACCACTACTCATTAACGAGATCGCCTATCCCACCCACAGATCCATTGCGGCTGCTTGCTACCAGTGCGGCTTCTTCCTTGGCAGTCTTGCTTCGGCATGGGTCACATTTGCCACCAGGAACTACACTACTTCCTGGGATTGGAGACTTCCCTCGCTGCTGCAGATCCTGATTCCAGCTCTGGCCCTCCCTGGTTCTATCATGGCGCCAGAGTCTCCCAGGTGGCTCGCTTCTGTGGACCGCATTAAAGAAACAAGGCAGGTTCTTGCCAAGCACCATGCTGGTGGAGATATGAGCGCGCCGCTTATTGAGTATGAAGTTAACGAAATTGTGAATACTATCAAGGCAGAACAGGAAGCTCATTCTACTGTCAGCTATACTGATATGCTTAAGACGAAGGGCAACAGATGGAGGCTCCTGATCTCGGTTACGATAGGAATTTTCAGTCAATGGAGCGGCAATGGCGTTGTCTCATACTATCTCGCTCTCGTTCTCAAGACTGTTGGTATCACTAGCGTCACCAATCAGACACTCATCTCTGCCTTCTTGCAGGTCTGGAACCTACTCTGGGCTATTGGTGCTGCAGTATCTGTTGAAAACCTCGGACGACGACCTCTGTTTATTACTTCTGCCGCAACCATGTTAGTCAGCTACATTGTTATCACCGGACTATCCGGCTCCTTTGCGAACACAGGAAAGATTGCCGTTGGACTTGCCGTCATTCCAATGCTCTTTATCTTCAATGCCGGTTATGCCATTGCTCTGTAGGTCCATTCCATTCATACTTCCATTATCCTCACCACAGCTAATAAGAGACGTAGAACACCGCTTGGAATCTCATATCCTATAGAGGTGTGGCCATATCGCCTCCGGTCCAGGGGCTTCAGTGTCACATGGATCACGGGCATCCTCGCTGCCATTTTCAACATGTTTGTAAACCCCATCGCGCTGGAGAGTATTGGATGGAAATACTATTTCGTCTTTGTTGTTTTCCTGAGCATTTTCCTTGTTGTTTCCTTATTCTGCTATCCTGAGACAAAGGGCCGTACTCTCGAACAGATGGCCTTTATATTTGACGGTGACGACGCTGAGGTGTTTATAATCGAGGGATTATCCAAGGTTGTGACAGTGCAGGATACGGAGAAGACGGAGAAGGCGGATACGAAAGATGCCTAAAGATTTCAGCCCAACTTCGACAAGCTATCTGCATACATCCATGGTTCCATAAATTGTTATGTATGAGCAGTATAGAAAGATCAGGCTGTAGATATGTTAAGTATCAGCTACTTAATCTCCCTGTTATAATTCAATGTTATACGTGTTTTAATTGAGATTGTCTATCTAGTAGTTCTCAAGTTCCTGTAAGAGGTTTCAAAGAGATCGGTGGTGGCTTGAGAGCGTGCTATGATAGATGACTGATGAACCGCAGACAGTTAGCTAGACATTGTCAACCTGGAGTATAAATAAGTTCTCGATGTTTGGACAAACTAAGAGGATAGTTGGCTTACAGTGTCAGGATTATATGGAACGACCACACATTATATCCTTATGTCCACCCCAGATCAACCCCGCTGAATCGAGAAGCTCTGGCTAACGGCCCAATGCCGCGATCAGATGCATTGTGTAGTGTCTGTCCAGCCCACATTCGGCTCTAGTCCGGGGTCAAATGGGTCAGAATCTAAGAAGCAGAGGGGGACGAGAAGAAATATCCTTCTTCCCCTGATTTCGTTAAGCAAACCCGTCCCCTTGAGTTGCAGGGCAAGCTAATTAAGTGCAGAGGATCTTGGGGTCATCACCGGAACTTTGGAGGTTTGGCCCTATCTTACAGGGTCGCATGTCATCCCACTCTCAAAGCAGGCTCGATAATGCCACACATGCCGCATCTGTTGCATCCCTCACCCCAAAGCACAGATTATTCCAAGGGAGGAAGCCATTTTTGTCATGTATTTGATAGTCAACATTAACTACCCCGTCCACCCGCACTCGTTAAATGGAGAAAAAGGCAGTGGATTTACCTGTTACTAGACAATAGATAGGTACTTGCTATGTAAATCACGCATAACCAACACTTTAAAAAAGCTTTGACTATGAAAGTAACCTGACTACAGGCGGGACTGTCTCTTGTCCCACCGTTTTGTATACGACGGGTTCGGCTGGTAGACTAAATTGTCGACCTCAGCTGTATTCAGACACTTTGGGTCCGAATCCTGCATCAGATTATTGATGCCACATAGTCGCATAGTAGTCTCGATCTCATCGCGTAGAACTATTTTGTGCATATATTAGACATTGCCGGGGATCGAAAGGTGTAAATTAGCAACTTACTACTCACGGCGTGCTCTACACCCTGCTGGCCGTAGTTGACAGCATACATGAATGGTCTACCAAGACCGACAGCAGAGGCGCCCAGGCAGATAGCCTTGACAATGTCGGCTCCTCTGCGGAAGCCCCCATCCACCAGAATTTCCAAAGCTCCAAAAACCTCTGGGCAGTGTTTGTGAAGCTCTAGTAAGACAAGTATCGCGGGAAACGCATTGTCTGCGGCTCGGCCACCGTGGTTACTTAAGATGATGCCCTGGCACCCATGCTGCATTGCCAGCTTTGCATCTTCCCAGCGCTGAATGCCCTTGACCACGATGGGGAGGTCAGTGAGACTTCGGATCCAGGAGATGTCGTCCCAATTCAGCGAGGGGTCGATGAAAGCGCCTCCCTGCCGAGCCAGACCAGCACCTTTCTGATCTCTGTCACTTCCTGCCGAACTCTCTTCACCGGGTACTGCGTCCGACTTAATGCGCTCGTCGGCTTCACGCTTGGAAACGACGGGAAGGTCTGCTGTGACAAAGATTGCCTTGATCTTGCCCGTCGCGATACCCTGACGCAGCACACGTTCCGTCTCCGTGCGAGCCTTGTTCACGTATATCTGGAAGAAGGCATGCTTAGATGTAGCCCCGAGGATCTCCTGATGCGGATAAGAGGCAGGAGTTGCGATGCACTGGATGATGCCACTGCTGGACGCTGCTCTCGCCATGGCGAGTTCACCGTCTGGGCCTGCCGTCCTCACCGCGCCAGTGGGGGCGATGAATATGGGCAAGTCCAGCTGACATCCAAACAGAGTTGTCTTGGTGTTGACTTTCTGGACGTTGCGCATGACGGCTGGGCGCAACCAAATCTTTCTGAGAATTGCTAGGTTAGTGTCGCGGGTGATGTTGTCGTAGGAACCGCTGCTGATATAGGCCCAGGACTTTTTGGATAGCGTCTGGCTGGCCACCTGTTCGAAGTCGTAAAGACTGATAATGTCGTTCAAAGAAGGCTTAACGGGGTACGCTTGACGAAGGCTCATGTCAGAAAAACCCGAGGATCATGTTATATTGGGCCTTGACAACCAAAACTGACCTTGGGTGCTCTCGAGCTGTATAGAAGAAATGTGCCCTCCATTACCCTTACTCTCTTCCTGTGTCTCGAATGCAGATACTTTATTAGACATGGCTGATTATAATTGCAGGTAAGCGGCAGTATAAAAGACTAGTTCGATGGTTATGAAGGGACTGTAGATCAATTGATGTGTCTGCCATACTGAGGTCAGGCCACTGCCTGTTTATATGCTAAAGCACACTTCGTACTCTAAAAAGAATCGTTCGCATTCAATAGACTCGCAATAGCCGAGGCGAGGTTTCAAGCCTAGCAGATATCTGGGGTTTCGGTAATCTCCAGAATTTTTCCAGACTCGTACCGGGGTGATTGTGTTGTGCCACCGGGTAGTGGACTCGGCAAGCAAGTAGCGGCGGTAACTCAGTTTCCCGCCTTTTACCGGTGGGGCTGCCCCCAGGCTATCACATACGCAAGCCAGTAACGGATACAACGCTACTGCAATGCCTACGGCTATTTGGAACGTCAGGCTATCCCCGCAAAACTGGAATACATCCTCAGCAGTGTCGGGTGCTATCCGATAATCGCTGACTCAAGCAACGGATGCTCCCGGGCCTACCTCACGGAGAAAATAGCCTCATCTCTACTGCCAGTTCGTCAACTGCGCAGAGAAAACGCCCGTCTAAGACGACCTAATGCTCCAGCAATTCTTAGTCTAGGTGGCAACGGGTCGCCATGGTGTTACTGTACGACAACGATCCTGTCCACCAAGACGCTGGCATTACGGTAGTTTAATTCCACAGTTCATACAATTATCCATGAGTTAACACAGTGTCACAGGGCCCAGGATAACTCGGCTGTCAGCGCATAAGAGATGAATCTATACTACCTTGGAGATCCTGAGGTGCTTGATCTTCTATATCTTAAAATATCACCTAGGGTAGCAGTCCATTCATTAAACTAAGTCCTAGTTAGAAACTTCAGGGGGTTTCACTCGAGATTTTAAGTAGTGAGCATTAACAGTTTATTTCGTGTTGCTAAGTATAGGCTCACAATAGCGCTTTGACAGGAGTGCTAAGAAGTAATATCTACTGCGCGATAAGGCAAACGTCGATGAAGTGCCCAACCTGCTCCAGCCAGCTGCCAGAATGCTAGTATAAAACCTCGCACCGAGAAAGGTAGATGGGACTGGGTAATATACAGTTGTTAAATTAGATTATACCACTAATCTAGGTCAATAACCAAATATATTTCACAATACTTAACCCATTGCTATAAGTGGAATCGATGTAAATATCTAGCAAATAGCTACTGGTTATATGTGTTAGAACTACGAGGTCATCAGAGGAAATTAAACAGACCTTTAGGAATTAGTAGTACATTAAGCCCAGCGATTTAAGTTCACTTTGGGATATCATAAATAATATTACACTTATAGGTTATACTTCAAGAGATGTTTCCTTGTCTAGATAATTATTGTATAGAATTACACACGGTCCCAATTACCTACAAGTTATCCAGGTCTGTCTATTCTATCTCAGTATCAAAGATGGCTCGATCCGATGCACGTGCTTGTGTTAGGAAGCGCTTGGTAAATTCAAGGCGTGTGCATACTATATTTCTCAGGCTGATAGCCAGCTGTTTCGTAGGATGGAACCTGTCGTGACTTGACTTCCTTTTCCTGCTAGAGAAGCGCACAGCAGAGACACCAGAAAGAGGTGCAGCAGTCGCTCATGCCGCTACCTTCAATACCATATGCCTCACGAATCCGTTTCTGTTTTATTATATTAAATACCGTTGATTACAATTCTCAATCCTCGAAACTTCCAAATCTAGGCGAAATTTGTGACGCTCTTGTATCCTGTTTTGGTGATGTCTTCGGAACCACTGAGCAACCTCAACAAGTGACGCATGGGAAGACACCTGCTGTCATGCGGTGGCTATGGTCCATAGAAGATGATTTACAAAGCAGGTCAAGAAACTAAATCCTCATGTTCTGCTCTTACTAGCCTACTTCTCTGTACTAATTCAAACCCTGGGTTGCTTTTAGTATATGCAAGGTTGGGGGAATCGCATTTTGGAAAACATTACAGAGTAGCTTGACCCAGATTATACTGCATGAATAGATTGGCTAAGTTCTCAAGTCGAGCTGATTTGCCCTGATGATTTATCTAGCCTGGACTAATATGTTTATAGAAATACTATAAGTAATAGTAATAATACAATAAATATAGTATTGGTTGCCTCTCTGAACCCTAGTTATGCTTCTGTTGAAATTCAACATATTCCTAAATCTTGATCTAGTTTCTGTTAGTAGACAGCATTAACTAATAATTAGGGAATTATATTATCTCCATAAGTCCTTCACTTAGCTAAATATAATAGGAATAACTAGGAGTATCTACCTATTATAACTAGGTACTCATATATGCAATAGTTAGCTATTAATATCTCGTTATGAGACAATCTCGAGACAGCATAGCTTAGTAGTAAAGCTTTTAGCTTTATTAGTTATAATGTATACTATGGTATTTCTTATCTTCCTAAGCCTCAACTACCTTTACCTATCTTTTCATAATCTCGTCCACTTATCTATCATCAGATTATACTTCATGCTTGAACTTTCAAGCAAATGGCTGAGGCATCCAAGTAATTCTAGTTCGAGGGGTAGGTAGGAAGCACCGAGGGCTTTAGAAAATTAGATGTATTCTTAGATTTATGCAGCGCTTTATTATTTCTAACGAATATGATTGCGTGTCAGGGTCTCTGCAGCAGCTGCTTGTTAAGTATATTAATCTGGCAAGAGCGAGGGAGAGAATATATATTATAACCAGTCACTTTACATTATAAAGATTGGGGGAGTAAGAAGACAACCCGCATTCCGGGCTGAGGAGTAACGACTCCTTAGTCAGCAGATAGAAGAATGCGAACTTGAGCATTTTGAGGCAGCAGTGTTACATAACTCAACGAGAAATATCAAATAGACCGCTGCCACAAAATGCAACATAGCTAGCGCCCCGTCCGTGCAGACGCTAACTGTCTGCAAGTCCTACAAGCCAACAACAAGACTGTGAAGCTGCCAACCTTAAACCAACAACTATTGAGATGTGGGCTGAGGCATCTACTATCAGGAGGGGTGAGAACTCAACGTAGTTGTAAGTAATTCTCTATGTTTTATTCAGGCTTGTAAATTATGTATGAGACATATAAGAAGTAGAGTCAGTATTAGCTAAGTGATGTTATAGCCTGAACTTGTTATATCTGACAGAAGATCGCTACTATTCAGACGATCACTGCGGGGAATCCAAGCCATTTACGACAGTTGTGGGCCTGCACCATGTTACCAACTGGGAAACAGCCTTCCGGGCCTTCCGGGCCGTCGGGCTGTCAAGAATGGTAGCAGGCCTCAAGGTAGGAAACTTTGATCGACATAGCAGAAGTTTATCACGCTTTACATACCCCCTTGTTTATTGTTAATGCCAATTAGTACTGCAACTCCTCCAGCCATTCGACATGAGAGAAAACGTATTGTTATGATTAGGCGCATGCAATATATTGCTCAATTCAATATTGCATCGCCGATGCAAAGCTCTCGGCTGGGTTGTGCCGTGTCTCAGACATGGCTGAATGACATGAAGTTAACGACACTTATTGGCGCTAGCCCAAACGCACAGGAGCTAAAATCTCTCCATAACTTGCTTTAAGTGCCGCGCATGATCTTTGCCTCCTACGGGTATGTGCAGCACCCTCTGTATCTTCCTGAAATTTATAGAAGAGATACCTTCCCTCTGTTCAGGACATTCTTTAATGACCCATTCTGTATATCACTGGCTTGACCTCTGATGATAGTTAGCTAGCCTTCTAGGTGTGTCTTATCATTCCAGAGTTGAGCTTTGACGATTGTACTAATGCAGAGCTCAGATAACCACCTGAAAGCCAATCATGCAACATATCACAAACAGTTAGCGCTTATTGTCTGCCGTGTCTCAAAGAGGTACAATGCTATACCATTTTAGTTTTCACAATGCATATCCTTACTTGATACGTTGAAATTCAATATTTACAGCCAGCCACATCTTCCAATATGACATAAAATCGATACCACAGCATTAGACAGACCGCAGGTAAGTAAGAGACTTAACAAGGGATACCAGTAGATAGAGTAGTTAATAAAGACTACGTCATGGACGGATTTGATATACTTGAAGTATAAATAACTACTCTTGCTCTTAGGACAAAAGTTTCTTTGCATTAATACAGACCACACAATCAGACTACTTCCCTCTATTCTATACTTTCCACAACAATGCATCTGAAAGTCCTTCTCACTATCGTATCTGTAGTTGCAGCTGCAACTCTGAGTATGTTACTAACACCTTTATACCAACATTGTGAATCAACTAACAAGCATAAGACAAAAACCAGAAGCCTGTCTTGAAGAGTTGTCGTTGGGAAGGTACGGCTCCTTACTGCGCGGGAGAATGTGAACCTGGGTGGAGCGAGAGGGGCCGTAGTCAGTGTGGTGATGGAAGTTGTTGTTGGACGGGGAGTAAGGCCCTGTGCTGCGAAGACGATGACTGGAACATTGATCTATAATGATTTCAATAACGACATCACATTTACTCTATATCTACGGTTAACTATATGTGACGACTTTATGGAGAGGAAAATACAGGCTCTTTCAAGCGCTTCATATTCCTTTTGTGTCCTTATACCCTTCGTTACGGTCAGAGTACGGGAGGTCTGGTGCCAGGTTTTCTCTTCTCTACTCTATAGCCAGCAGATGTGATACAGCTAACCTTATCAGTCAGTCGCATCGACCAATTGCAAGCATTTGCTTGTGGACTCCAATTGAGTTTGTCGGCATCCATAATCGAAATAACCTTTCACATATGGGGGATATTCGAGGCCTTATATCTTCTGGTGGCAGGATCGGCTGATGGGTTTGGCAAATGTTCAAATATAATCAAGGTTTGTATATTCACAATCAAAGGTTCATATATGTGTAGTAGTAACTAGATTTAATGAGGTAGACCCTGCAGGTCCTATATAACACAACCACAAGAGGGCAACCTGTTACACCAAGAATCTTTAACCTGTGGTACATCCCTGGCCAAGTTAGCAATCTTCAACAATGTTGTAACAGGACGGCTTACCATGAGCCTGTCTACTCGGTCCGGTACTTGAGGCGGATGCAGTCGATCTCCCAGCCAGCTTCACCCTCAATGCCAATCAGGACGCCGTTGGCAACAGCCTTATACTCAGTGCCACCGTTTCCTCCAGCTTCAAACATGTCCTTGCTTGACTCGAAAGAGATCTGGTCGACGCGCCATGCAGCTCGGATATTCCAGGTACCAACTTCATTTTCCTTGAAATTGTACTTGACGTGCTCGTCACCATTGACATCATGTTTGTAGACTTTCTTGGTTTTTCCGTTATGTCAGGTGAGCTGGACGCCTTTGAGTACCAATTTCCCTTCCGCATCACCAGAACCTTTCCCATACCAAACATCTATGGTCTTGACGGTAACCTGGTCATCGTCTGGCAGAAGAGAGAATTGATTGTTCTGCTGCTCTCTTCCTTAGATTTGAGTGATTTGCACAGCCATGGTGAAAGTTTGGAGTATTGGGAGTAAGAGTGTGGATATTTTGATGGTTGTAGTTGCAATGAATAATATTTAAGAGGACAAGGTCAGATATTTATACACGCCGGAATCCAACTAAAGATCTCGATTCACACAGGTCGACTGAATGATAACATTCTGTTATTGAATTGCAATCTCGATTTCAAACAACGGTATCGCTGAAGCCTAGCAGCATATTCGAGGTATATGATACTACGTCAGTGGCAACCTATTGAGGCCAACCAACCACTATATTACTCACACGGTGATGGTTGTATACGCCTTGCTTTGTATTATCGTGTCCCTGTTCTCCGTAATTATCTTGACTGTGCCTGAAGATAATACATACCATGAAGATAGACCGGTAGCCCTCACAGTAGCTCCCGCAATATAGATGTTGATACTTGCTGGTCATTGTATAGAGAATATCTTAACATGAAAGTCCGAGTACTGATGGTTAGGAGCACAGTGTAATGAAGGTTTCTCTCCTCTTGTTTCTCGTGCCCTTGTTTACAAAAGCAGTTAAACATGCAGATTGGAATTTCATCAATTGACATGCAAGTCTCAGTCGTCCATAGCAACTGCCTCAAAGAAGCATTGATTTACACAGAACAGCATTCCTAAGTGCATCAATAACTGGTTCTGAGTAAGACAGAGGATGGTGTTGCTCAATCGGTTTGTCCCAGCTCTTCCCGATGATCTGGTGGGATATTAAAACATATTTCAGCCGCCAAGTAAGGTCCTAGGCCACTTTTGGAGCTATATTAGTCCTAATTAGCTTGTCAGTTGTCGTGCCGTGCCGTGCCGCGTTAGGTCCCGGGTAATGTGCCGTCAGTTTCAGGCAAAATGAAGCCCTCTGTATAGACTCCTAGTTGGGTGCATCGTCGTTTGTCAGTACTGGTTCTGATCTGTCAGTTTCTATGTTTGAATCTCAAGGCACACTCCACACGGTTACTAGTGCATGTATTTGCTATCTCACTCAACCCCCTGTTCTTGATCCCCTCTTTTGGCACTTTAATGTCAGGGTCGAGTTAGTTATCTATAAACTCTATGTTAACGTCCACCTAGCTTCCATTACTGCTCCTGATACTTACTTGGCTCACTATAAGAAACTCCACATTTCCCTTGGCCTTGAGAACATCGAATAATTCCTTTGTACTTAGTAGAAAGAAGTTGCCACTACAACACAAACCTAGCGGCATATGTTACTGAATTACCCTTTAGAGACCAACGCAGTTTTATGGCTTATAATGCCAATCATCCGATTAGAAAAATGTACTAAGAATGCTTAGAATACATTTCCTAACCTATCAGTTAAGCTCAGCCAGCCACTTTATACGTCACACCGCCTAGTACTTCTGGGACCTTCCAAAAACCTGTCTCGGTGTTGGAAAGACAAGGGCCATACATTCCTACTATTTACCTAGCTCTTGCAGCTGTCAAAGTCCATTGGGTAGTTAAAGGTCTTGCATGAGATGAACAGATGGGTTCTGCTTTGAATCGGCGTTATTTCTAGGATTGAACGATCTTTTAACACGCTTGTGAGGCTTCTCAAGGTTGTGACAAATGCCGTACCTAATATTTGCCTGACTGACTGGACGGAGGTACTCTTATCCTGTTTGCGATTTCTTAATGTTGATGACCTAGACCCACGTGATTGGCTAATAAAGTTCCAAACTGAAGTTACGCTAGTTGGTAGACGCTAGGGCGTTTCTGGCTCTACAGTACTGATTTTCAAGAGCTGATACAGTAGTGCAGTATAAGGATAAAGGATAATTAGCTATTAACACATAAGAAATAGAACTATCAAGTTTCTCTATTTCTCAAGAGGATATTTCGAGGTTATTTACTCTCTACTCCTTAAACTAGCATCTTGAATTTTTAGTAATAAGAATGTGAACTTGGTATAATAATTATTATAGAGTTGTACCTGAGGTGCAGTGAGTGTTTTACTACGTTGGAGCTTAGCTGATAAGATAAGTTAAGGTGATGCATCACAGACAGGCTGCCTTCCTGTTCTCAATTACATCCAACTACCAGCTCGTCTTTTCGGCTTACGTGCTGCCAATGAACGGAGTTATGGCAAACATCTCGGATGCACTCCATGTCGAAGTTTCTCTGCCAACTCTGGTCGATCATAGAATTGACTTTCTTCGTCGCCATACAAGCAAATGGGACATCTCTACTAAACTCCTACCCCGAGCGCTAGACATGGAGTTTCTTCTTGGCCAACGGAAACAGGGAAGACGGGGACATAAAGCCGAGTATCTTCAAATCGATACTTCCCTCCTACACACCGCAATACCTCGATTCTATCCTAAAAGGCTGAGCGGGCTAAGTAGTTTTATCCTCGAGTCAATTGGCCTTCACTTCGAAACCATTCAGTTGCTCCTATCCCTCGGCGAGGTCTGCCCCTTGTCTAATATGTTTCGTCCAGGGCTGCGACAGTGGGCAAGAGATTATCGCAAGTCACGATTGCATAATCGTCGGACATTTATATGCACTGCAATAATTAATCAGTGCCTGGAAACAGAAGCTGGAGAGAACTTACTTGGCCTACTCATCTTTCTATGGAAGTCCCAAAGAAAATTGCACATCACCATTATGAGTAAAGCCCTTCAAACAAAACGACGCATCGGTTGGCTTGCTCAACTACTATGTTCACTTTTCAGCGTAATGTCTACGTCAAAGATCGATACTCCTAGCACCCAGGAACTTGAATCATTCATTTATTGCATAATATCAGCCTTCAAGGATAAGGATCTCAAGCACCTTTATCTCATCCCAGGTGCCCGTTCTCGGAAAGCAAAAGCATCAGCTTCAACAAGCCTCATCTGGTTCGATGCTCCACCATCTCGCTCCAACCTGTTCAAACGAGGTTCTCGCTTCGTAAAAAACTGGGTTTCGGGCTCGCACCATGACGCCGCCGACCACATAGGTGTCGACCGGGCAATCGGCAATCTACCCACCCTTTCCAGGTCGTGGGACCATAGTATCGCGGCACTAAGCCGAGTTCTTGTGCTTTTGCATACTATTTACACTAGTACCAGAGAACAGGTTCTTGTCTGCTATGGTAAGAACGCGTCGTGGGTGGCATTCTACGCAGATATGCTACTTGGCCTGCATGTCAGTTATCGAATGATGACCACCAATGGAGCTCGCCCAATGTCTCCAGAATTCGCAAGAATTAGTAATAACACGACAGGTGTAAGGCCAGATGTGGTAGTATACTTTGACGACCACGTTGAATTGGCTGAGGTTTACGAGATCGTCGACCGGGTTGATGTCGGCCAAGAGCTAGTCACAGCCTATACCCTTAATCACAGCTATCTCCCACTGGTGCCAGCCCCAGCCAGATAACCAATTCCTGTCGCTCGAGAAAACAGAATTGAAGTGCCTGAAGTTTTGTTTCTTAGTGTTGGTCTAGAGAGAAGTCTTAGACCTACAGTCCACAGTCGAGATCTAGATAGTGGTATTGGAACTATAGGATAAATATCTGCATTATAGTATAAGTAATAGAAATAATAATAGGTAATATAGCAGCTATTTAATAGTAAATAGAGAGGAGCAAGTTAAAAGCATAGTAAATAAGTAGTAATTAAAAGTTTAGTAGTTAAGAAATTAAATATATAAAAAGACAGTAAATTCTGCACTTAGTAAAACTTTCAAGACAATGTTGCCTTTAGCTGCCCTGCATCAAGAGTCATTTAAGAGAGTAAAGAGTATTTTTAAACATTTACTTTTAAATAACGTGTTTGATAAGCGTGTGACCCATCCAAGCGTGTGACCCAAAAATCCCTCACCTTACAACATTTCCATTTGATCAGATAATTCCCAACCACCGATTATGCCACAGCCTTTAAATGAAGCTAGAATACTTCTTGCCCTTCGGGCCTTTGAAAATAACCCGAGATTAAGTACGCGAAGGGCAGCAACTACATATAAGGTCCCTTACCGTACCTTACAACGCCGCCGCAATGGCATACTATCACGAAGCGATTGGGTTCCGATACAACGGAGACTATCTGATCTTGAAGAGCAGATGATAGTTCAATATCTCCTTGACCTAGATTCGCGAGGATTTCCCTCGCGACTTCAATTTGTGGAAGGAATAGCCAATTCTCTACTTGCTGACCGCAATGCGTCACCTGTTGGCAAGCGCTGGGCTCATAACTTCGCCAAACGACGACCAGAGCTAAAGACGCGTATCTTTCGGAGATATGACTATCAGAGAGCCAAATGCGAAGATCCTACGATTATTCGTGGCTGGTTTCGGCTTGTTGAGAACACAATCGCGAAATACGGTATCCGATCAGATGATATCTGGAACTTTGATGAGACCGGCTTTATGATGGGCCTTATACAGTCCGGAATGGTCGTCACAGGTGCAGAAAGGCAAGGAAGACCAAAATCAGTGCAGCCAGGAAACCGTGAATGGATTACTGTAATTGAGTCGATTAATGCCGAAGGTCAATCGATCCCGCCGTTTATTATTGGTTCAGGCGAATATCACCTTGCGAATTGGTACCGAGAATGCGATCTTCCCGGCGATTGGGTTATTGCAACAAGTCCAAATGGATGGACAAATAACAACCTAGGTCTTGAGTGGCTTAAGCACTTTGATCGGTCTACAGCTAAGCGAACGAACAGTCGCTATCGCCTCTTGATCCTTGATGGTCATGAAAGTCACCACTCGGCCGACTTTGAGAGATATTGCAAGGAGAAGAAGATTATTACCCTCTGTATGCCTGCTCATGCATCTCACTTACTCCAACCTCTTGATGTTGGGTGCTTTGGGCCGCTAAAACAGGCATATGGTCGAAAAATAGAGCATCTGATCAGATGCGATATAGACAACATTTCTAAGACCGAGTTCTTTGGAGCCTTTTCCGCCGCCCACCAAGCTGCTATTACAACAAGTAACATCAAGGGAGGTTTTAGAGGAGCTGGGCTTGCTCCCTTTAACCCAGACCATGTCATCTCGAAGCTTGATATACAGCTACGGACTCCAACGCCTCCCGGAGAGGAAGCTGAATCTACCTCTCCTTGGACTTCAAAGACCCCAACGACAGCAAATGAGACCCAGTCTCAACTTGAATACCTTACTAGACGAATCAGACGGCATAACAGTAGCTCTCCAGAGTCAATTATTGAGGCTCTGCGCTGTCTTTCTAAAGGGGCTGAAGTAGTTATGCATAAGGTTACCTTATTAGCGGCAGAGAATAAAGAACTTCGAGAGGCAAATAAGATATTAAGCCGACGCCGCAGACAAAAAAGAACAAGACTACAGAAAGGAGGCACTATGACTGTAGAGGAAGCATCACAAGTAATTGATCAGATAGATGTTGATATGCAGGTAGTGGCAGAATCATCGAGAAGTGGTGGTCGAGGAAGGTCGGTTAGACCAGGTGTTCGGCGTTGTGGTATATGCGGCGAGACTGGGCATAATGCAAGGACCTGTCAGGTAGTTCCAGAGGCATCTGGGGAAGAGTATAGTGAGTGATTTCAATTGATCAGATAGGTTGTGGTAATTTAATTATAGTATTAAGTCTTAAGGTGAGGGATTTTTGGGTCACACGCTTGGATGGGTCACACGCTTATCAAACACGTTATAATTCTGTCTATGTTGCTAAGTCTGCTGCTTACGTGAGACACCGGCTGTTGCCTGATTAGACGAATTGTGCTTTGCGGCGCAGTAGCGTTATAATATGCTACGATGCCCCAACCTAACTTCTCTTCTATTGTCATCAACATCAGAAATTGCAAATATGCTGCTGGATGAACTAGACGCGCCTCTAGACGACGTTGTTGTAGTTGACCGACTATACATCGCGGACTATAATGAGGCCAACATTCTTCCCCAGGAAAAGACTATCTTGCAGCGACTCCTCAAATGGCTCAATCCTACCAAGTATGAAGGCGATGGAAGCGAACTCAAGAAGCACGCTACCTCGCATCTCCAAGGCACCAGTCAGTGGCTTATTGACTCTCCCATCTTCGAACAGTGGCACCGCGGCAACAGCCATGGAATTTTGTGGATTCGAGGAGTGCCCGGCACAGGCAAATCCGTTCTCGCAGCAAGGCTGATTGCTCACTTGGCTTTTGAAGAGGTCCCTGTGCTGTACTTCTTCTTTCGTTATACTATCCAGTCGAATCATCGCCCCGAGGCCGCCCTTCGTGACTGGATTGCTCAAATCTTGCCCTTCAGCCCGCCACTACAGCTTGCGTTGAAGAATTTGACATCTGGGGATATAAACGTGGGTTCTGTGGAAAATCTTACCATGCCTGAGCTATGGCACCTTCTTCGACTTGCCTTAAGAAGCATTGGCAAGGCCTATTGCGTGGTAGATGCTCTGGATGAAATGGATCACGAGTTCATGGAGAATTTCCTGCAAGTACTCGATCAGCTGGGCAATATCCATCCGAACAGAGTAAAGCTCATCATCACGAGCCGCCCCATCGCGACAATCGAGAAGGTTGTGAGAAACCTGAGACTGCTTGATATTCGCCTTGGCAAAGACAAAGTGGATCCAGATATCCTCAAGTACCTCCATCATAGACTGTATCAAATGTCTCTGACCTTGGAAATTCGCGATATCATTGTCCACGAAGTGCTCAAGAAGTCTGATGGCTTGTTTCTCTACGCCAAGTTCGCTATGGATACCATATCTAGAATCAAATCTATAACGGTGGAGATTATGCAAGAAGCTTTGGACAGCACGCCCGTCGACTTGTCTGTGATGTACAGAAATCTCTTGCAAGAGCATATGGGACGTACAGATCTGCCCGAGGGGTTGTGTATTCTGGTTTTGCAGCTTGTCACTCATGCCACTAGGCCTCTGCGTCTTCTCGAGATAGCCGACTGTACCAAAGTGACCAAACCACAGTTTGGCGAAGATATTGGGATCTTGAAAAACCTCATACGGAGTTCTTGCGGTAATCTCCTGGAAGTCCTTCCAGATGAGTCTGTTCGAGTTGTCCATCACTCCCTGACGGAGTATCTCTTTGGACTGACTCGATCATCGCCCGACAAAGACCTACCACTGTTTGAACCTGGTCCAATGCACAATCTTCTCGCACGTACATGTTTATCATATCTACGAGCAGGTTGCTTAGACACTGTAAAGTTCAGTGACCAAAGGGTTGATCTCTGGCATGACCACTTGCGCTGGGTTGAAAAAGAGCACGGATTACACCCGTTTTTGATGTACGCGGCAAACAGCTGGCACATACATACCAATAAGTCCTCTTCCAGCGGCTTCCCGCAAGACGAGATAAACAGTGGTATTCTTTCACTGCTGATGACACCACATTGTCCAAAAAGGCTCGCTGCGCTGAACAGCAGAGCCAACGCTAGCCATGGACAAGATTTTGGAAAAGCGCCATTACGTCAGAATATAACGCTAGAAGCGGAAGTGCTGCTTTATGCCATTGATCTGGATTTGACCAGCTTCGTCAAGTACTTTCTCAGTCACAACAATGGAGATACAGCGATGTACCCTGGATCTCGACGCTCTGATCCCCCGTTGCACAACGCTATTAGAAAAGGGAACCTGGACATTGTTCGCCTGCTCATCGAGAAGGGAGCCAAGCTGAGTTGCTACAACAGCCAAGGCGACACACCACTTCATGTGGCACTTGGAGGTACTTACAGAAATGTGCGCGTATATGCTGCCATAGTTGAATACCTTCTGGAAGCTGGTGCTGATCCTTGGCAGGATCAAGGGAGGAATACGGAACTCGATGAATGCAGTGGGCTTGGCCTATGCCCTCCGATTAATAAAGCTTTCACTATCGGCAACGAGACAATAGCAAAATTGTTTCTGCCATACATAAAGTCTCAGAAAGTGGCCCAGAGAGCTTTAAATTGGGTCATCAACAGCTCTCAGAAGTCTGAGGTCATACATTTGATCTTGAACCTCGGGCTTGTGGATATTAACAGCCGTGTGACTGACGTGACGCCACTACTAAGAGCATGTCAAGCATTCAACCCGAAAGCCATATCAATACTTCTTGAAGCCGGTGCTGATCCAAACACTCTTCATGACGATGGTAGGGTAAATAGATTTTCTTCTTCGGCTGTTACTAATGGATCTAACGTATTGCACGTCTTGGCTATACCGAATCAATACCATAACAAAAGGGATGGAGAAATTTCAGAAAAACAAATTTCAGAGTGTTTTGAACTAGCTCTTGCTGCTGGAGCTGATGGTGGGTAAATTCCTACAGTTGTCGTTCCAAGTAAAGGGAAAGCTAACATTGCAACAGTAAATCAAGTTGACAGCCGCAAGAAGACACCGCTGCACTTGGCCGGGACCCCTCTTATCGCCAAAATTCTTCTTGATGCCGGAGCAGATCCCCTTGCTATGGACGAGAAAGGATCAACGCCACTTCACGTCGCACACAACGTTGATGTGATGGAGGTGCTCCTGACCAAGACAGATATCAATATTAGGAGTAGCAAAGGGAGGACCGTGCTGCTTAACACTTTCCTAGGCGACAAGGCTCATGATGCTAGGGATACGAAACCGGCACCTGGAAAGGCCCTCAAACTTCTGGACTTGGGTGCCGATCCCAATATCGCAGACAACAACGGCAATACCATCTTCCACTATGTGGCCAGCAGAGGAAGAATGGATAGCCCCGACGGAAGACGTTTCTTGGAACGGTTGATTCAGAGTGGCGTGGATGTGAATCTCCGTAACAATGAAGGACAAACAGCGATACACAGACTTAATTCTGATAATTGGTCCTCCAGAACGACATTGACCGATTTGAAGGTTCTGCTTGAGCTGACGGACATTGATATCAACGCAGTGGATAATGAAGGAAATACGTATCTCTTTCATCTCATTGACAATAAACAAGTCTTCATGGGTGGGACGAAGGCAGTGAATACACTCATGACTACGATGGTCAAAGCAGGGGCACGTTTTGACGTTAGGGACAGACGAGGATGGACACTGCTGCATGCTGCAATACAACACTGCCACGGTGGAGAAGAGATTTTGAAACTCTTGGTCGAACAAGGTGTTGATCCAAAACAAACCGACAACGAAGGAAATACGATTTGGCACGTCGCAGTTCCTCGTTTTTCTTGGTCGACCGAATTGACTGAACTGTTTCACGACATCGTGGCACTGGGTGTAGATGTACGGAAACCCAACAACCATGGGAGGCTTCCTTTGCACCTTTTCTGTGAGCACTACCAGGACAGTCTTAGGTACGGCAGATCCAGGTCGAAAAACCAAACCACTTTGTTTGACTACATGATACAGCAAGGACAGGAGTATATCAATAGGGCAGACAACGACGGGGTTTTACCGGTTCATCTTGCTTCAACATTTTCAACCGACCTCACAAGAATGATCCTTGACGCTGGGGCGGATGTTACCCCAGTCACACATGACGGTCTAAACGTCTTTCATCTCGCCGCTCGATGTCGACAAAGTAACACAACAGGTCTTCTTCTGGAATGGTCCAGGGCGAGGATTAGTACGGACATGTTATTCGAAGCAATCAATGCGAAAGACAAACGAGGCCGAGATCCGCTTTACTACGCTTGTGCCTCAGGTCACTATCAGTCAGTGGAGCTTCTCATGAAAGCCGGCGCCGTAATTCACTTGGATGCATACGAGGGGTCAGCTCTGCAGGGTTGCGTCGAGTTTGAATGTGGATCCAAGAACAAGGCGGGCAGGGGTACTTCTGCACTTGATGCTGTGCACTTCAGGGATGCAGAACAACCTGAAGATGATATATATGCGCGTTCACTTTCATGTCGTCACGCTCGTCATGAATATCGGATCGACGAAATTCTCGACCTTGTTGTCAACAGCACCATTTCAGCAAGCAGGCGACATATTGACTACGCTATTGCCAAAGCCGCAAATCGACAACATGACTACACAGTTGAGTGTCTCTTACGAGCAAGGAGGTCATTGGGCACAGAAGAACCACTGCCGTCCTCAGCGAAAGTACAAGCGTGCTTGAAACGGAGGGCATCAGTCCTGGCAAGTGTGGAGACCGTGTCAGCTTGGAGAAAAGGCCGTTCGGCAGGAGACATGTTTTCTGAGCAGATACGGTTTATGGTTGAGCAAAGACTCTACCACGCCATCCCTTCATACATCAAAGAGCACTCGCCCAAGGTTGAGACCAAAGACTTACATGGGGTTTGCCTCGAGCTTACCCGTTGCGGTCACACAGGCCTTCTCGATACCTTGCTTACACCAGACCTCGTTTCAGACTTTGAGAAATGCAGCAGTTCTACTGGGGATAACGTGCTGAAGAAAACAGGCCAGGACATGACACCACTTTTGTTTGCTGCTTGCGAGTCAAAAGAGCCAAATTTGCCTATGGTTCAAATGCTAGTCAAGAAAGGAGCCAAGCTAGACAAATTTTCAATTCCAAACCAAGCGACTCCACTTCATGCCATTGTCAAATGTGGCGAAGATCACTGGTGGAAGACAGCACAGGCTCTTCCATTTATACTTGGCCAAGCTATAGATTTGGAGGTTTGCGATTCGGAGGGATGTACGCCTTTGAACGCAACCCTAGAGGAGAAAGACCAACCTTTCTGGAACTCCCGAGCTACAGAAATGCTTTTACGAGCAGGTGCGGACCCTTCGAGTGTCGACAAGAATGGTAAGTCCTGCCTTGCGCGTGCTGTAGGCAACGAGTCGCTCTTCAAACTACTTCTTCGTCACGGGGCGAACCTTGGTCCGGCTGTACTGACGGCTGCTATTGTCGCCAAGGACACGAGCATGTTGGAGATGATGTTGGCATCTGGCGTAGATCCAAATGCTCGAAAGGTGGGCCAAGAGATACGGCCTGTGAAGTCGCCAGATGGACGAAACCTCTATCAGGCGGACGATCCAAAGGATGAAACCGAACTTTATCCTCTAGATTTTTTGATTACCAGTATGGGCTACACAGATCGAGACCCTGTTGGCGAATCCATGATGAGACTCCTTCTCGAGCACGGTGCAGATCCGAACAGTCGTTATCCGAAAACCACTGTAGCGCACCGAATTATCCAGAAGAGAGGTTCAAGACAGGGCAGAAGGAACTGTTATGTTGATGCTATTGTTCAGCACCCGCTACTGGACGTTAATCTCAAGACCGCAGCTGGCACCACGATACTTCAAGCTGCTTATATAGCTGGCGACCTGAAATCGGCACGAGCACTTCTTGATAGAGGCTCCGATATATATGGGAAGGACAATCAGGGCAGAAGTATTCTACATCTGTACCTGAAGCGTCGTTCTTGGGAGGGCAAAGTCCAGGTTCCACTGGACTTTCTCGAGCATGTGGTCACTCTTGGCCCAGAGCTTTTGCATCAAGTCGATAAGCGCGGTCAAACCGTGCTTCACTGCGCGATGCTACGAGAGGCTTCCGAGGAAGAAATTGAGTTATTCGTATCGAAGGGGGCAGACGTTTGCGCCAAAGATAGGGATGGAAACACACCTCTTCATCTGCTTTTCAAACACGATTGGATTCTTAATGCGGACGACGATGAAGATATGGTACCGGTACTAGATGAATCCAAGAAGAGGATGGTAGACCGATTCCTCTCAAGGGGTGCAGACATCAACGCCCGCAATGAAGCGGGCGACACACCAATATTATTCTACTTCCGTAACAGATGTTGGAGAGATTGGATTTCATGTGAAGAAGAAGTGCACAAGACCGTCGTGGAACAAGAGTCTATTCTTTGGGCACAATTGGACCAACTTGGTGTGGATTGGACCGCTGTCAACAACGAGCGACAGTCCCTGTTACATGTCGTGGCAGCGATGCGTGGCGAGAAATCGTCTGATGCGAGGCAGCAGATGTTCCAGTTCCTAATAGGAAAAGGATTGAATGCCTTGGGAGAGAATAATATGCACCAAACGGCTTTGGACGTTGCAGCTGCAAATGAAGCAGAGGATATTCTAGCTTTGTTTAACGTGGAGTAATATACATGTGCTTTTTGCTTTATTAAATAACGTGAAACATAAGACTAATTGTCACTGTAAATATATAAAGATACTTCATGAATTCTAATTAAGAGTTAATTGGCAAAAGATCAAGGTGGTGATAGTTAATCTGGATGTTAAAAACTGTGCACTCACGTGGACTTCCTTCTTAGATCTCAAAGTGAGGCTGACTTTTAACAAGTTCGTCGGTGTGGCTCAGTTGGTTAGAGCGTTGGTCTCATATGCGAAGTACTTCGCTGAGTATGACTTGGTTAGACACCAGGGTAATCCAAAGGTCGAGAGTTCGAGCCTCTCCACCGACATTAGTTTTTTGCCAATTTGGCATGGGTTTCTTTTTGCTTTGCGCATTGGTATGACGAAAGCTTTTGGGGTCAAGGTTGAAAGAAACATGGTGATAAGCACCACTGTGATTTATGTTTTGTAGTTACTGCAAAACCACCTTTGCTATGGATCAGATATTCGTCAATGACGCCGTCGGTAATATCCCTGCCAGTAAACGAGATTACGGACTGAGGCTTCGCCGTCAATCGATGGTCAAGAAACGTAATTGAACAAGTTGAAACAATCCCAGTAGCAAAGTAAAACTCGGCGATCAGCGGTTCATTTAAACTTTCAGAGCGATGACTTGATAGTTGGGCGCTAGTGGATTAACCATCTCCACGAAAGGATCTCAGGATCATGTTTAGTTAAGCACGGCCCCAGATCCTTCGAGGCAGTGCCGTCGCAGAAACACCAGGAGAGGGAAGACGATCACCTTGATTGCTTAGATGAAAATTGGATCCATCAAGCTCGGATGATGCTGTCAAAAGTACATAACTACTCAGTAGAATCTAGATTTTGGATACCAACAACCTTCAAGCTTCAATCACCACTACACCAAATATTCACAATGCGTTTCTCCATCGCTACTTCTTTTGCTGTCCTGGCGACAATCTCCAACGTCTCAGCATGGCATTGTAAGCAGCTACCGTCTCCAATGATGATACAGATCTTCATGCTAACCCTCTCAGTGACCGCCTACAGTAATGTTGAAAACTGTGACCCCAACGACGAGACAGAGTACCAAATTCTTGAGGGCAACCAGGGTAATTGCTACACCTTCGGCTGGAGCATGCCCGGCGTGAGCTGTGGTCACTTCGTCAATGGCGGTACCAGCAACAAGGGCTGCAAGGGCCTTTTTACAGCCATCGCCATGTACGCCCATGAGAACACCAACTGTTTATTCTACGCTCAGGACGATTGTCGCGGAAACCCTACTGTCCGGGAGTCCAACACTTGCATCAACAACCGAGAGTTGCTTGAAGTGTCAGGTACTGAACGATTCAGGTCTTTCAAATGTGTAAGTAACCAACAAGTGTGAGTTTGAGGAAGAGACTGACACGCAATGAAAGGCCAACACAGAATAAGCGGTGTTTTGACAAGTGCTTATCCAAGAAGCGGCCACATCATGCATTAAGAGTTTCATACAGTATAATTAATATTCCTTTACAATCACAAATGCAAACCGTGTCATTGCAATGCAAGATTTATAATAGTGTCATAAAATTAGATCGGTATTATCTAAACTAACAAATCCCGAATGTCTCCCCGATTACCCTCTAAACGATGTAGACGATTTGTTTCATTATCCCAACACAGTCATCATTATAAGCCAAACTCCAGCGTCATTCCAAGTAATTTTCCGCCATAAGACAAAGAATCCAGTCCAGTATCTTAGTTCTTCTCGTACGACGATCGCGCACTCGATGAGGTCGAGTATACAGTCTTTGCTGGAGCACCACGGGGAGAAAGTCCCGTTGGTTGAGGGTAGTAGACGTTGACTGCAGCGTTGACAGATCGGTGGTGTTCCTTGGCGTGCTTGACGATAGCAGACCAGACCTTCTGAGCGTTGTTCTTGGTGGACTCCATTGTGATGTCGAAGTAGAGATAGTGGTAGTTGTTGGTGTAAGTGGTGTAAGTGATGGTTTGCAAAGGTGCAGATGTATGTAGTTTTTGTTTGTTTTTGTACTTGAGTTGTTTAAAAGCTTTGAGTAGTTGCTTTGAATGCTTGTATTGCTTGATGAATAAAAACATTATGACAAGACCATCGATTCCCTTTTATATCAATTTCCATGGCTTCAAAATGTAGTCATTTGCGCCCATCAGTCACCATGTCAGTCACACTCAGCCCTGCAGTTGACAACTTGACAAGTTGATTGACATTATTCATCCCACCGTATACAAATTCCCAATCCGGTCAGCTTAGACGAGCTTCGGCTGACCAATTTAGTTTCACTTGTCAATGACTCAATTGGGTGGCTTGTCCAAGGGCGCGCCCCGCTGGCATTTCAACATGTCTGGGTTTATAAGCTGACCGATGTCGGTGAGATTTTGAGACTGATTTTTCAGCAGGGTTGTCTGATTGGATGTCTTTGACACCTGTGGAAGAGCAGTAGTTGGTTTAGCCTGTTGTCTAGAGCATGTTATTGCGTGTCAGTGCGACAATAAGACACATTATAGACGTGACATGTTGTGATTAGCTACTTCATTGCTAGTTCTCAGCTCATCTGGTCACTCAATTTCGACAAAGTCAATACTCCAACCTCTCTTCCCTTTGGAGTAAATCTCAACACAAAAGTTATCCCCTTCATCCCTCACGTCATCTCTCTTTTGACCATCGTCTTCCTCGTCGATCATTCTCGTCTTAATCACCGTCCAACCCGCTCTCGACCCTTGTCCTGTGTACTCTCTATCTAAGTAAGCAATTAACTTTTGCACGCGCCCGATATCCCATATACCCTCCCGTGTATCAGGTCGTGAGGATATCCACTTCTTGATCCAGTTCCTTAATGCATCATCGGCCATGTGATACGCGTCAAGCATAGCGGGAAGCATACCGTGGCCGTAGTTGTTGACGCTGACACACAGAGTATATGGGAGACCCAAAGTCAGTCGACAAATCTGGCGAATTATAGAGGCTGACTCAGCAGGTGTAATATTGTGAGCTGTTTTGGAAGAATACATCATGTCTATCCGTAGCATAAAGACGAGATAGTGTGCGTAGTTTGTCGCTGCTCTGACGGGTTCGTAGGATGTCAATATTGTTAGCGGTTTAATGTCAACAGCCTGCCCTTGCAACTCATCCTCATCGCCAAACGCTGGGACCTCTTCTATCGGTAAACTTTGTCTCCATTCTTCAAGCTCGATTCTGAGCTGATTGACCCGCTCATTCCATGTCGCGTCAGGTCTGAGATTGGCTCTCCATTCGTCTTCCAAAGCGTTTACCCTTGGACCTATGTAAAGAAGTCTATCGTAGGCTAAGGTTGACGAAGCAAGCAGTTCAATCATAGAACTCGACACTTCTGGAGAAATAGCCTGTTTTTGTATGGAATGCGTGCGCTCGTAAATGACAAGCAAAGCCGCTATTCGAGAAAAGGCACGAACTAGGCATTCGCCAATATCTGTAGCCTGCACAAGAGTCAAGTGTGTCGAGAGAAAGTCAACAGCTGCGCGACCGTGAACACACCATAATCTCATCTGTCCGCGCTTCAACTCAAAATGGGCGAGCAACAAAACGGTACTTAGCCAAGAAACAGCATTCTCCCGTTTCTTCGGATTTTGTGCATTACTCGGTGTGTTGATGTCTTCTACTTCGATCTTGCCAATGTCGCCAAGCGCTACAACAAAATGTTCCAGTGCATGTATTGATGCTTGGTTGCGAAGATGAGTATGAGCGTCAGACTTTGAGATTTTGAGTGCCGAGAGCGCTAGTGCGGCGTGGTAGAATGATCCATTCAAGTACTCAGCATCAAGGATGTCGTTGAGATACAAGACTGAAAGGACTCCGTAAGGCCCAGTATCGCGTAGATGATGGTAATACAGCATGTCCTCTGGAAACTTCATACTTTCAAAGAGACCCTGGGGTATCATTGGAGCCACTTTGATGCCAAAGAATCTATCTGACGTAACCGTCTCATGCACGCCATCTTGCCGGGGCAATCGAGGCGATGAGAAGTTCGGAGTTGTGTATGCAAAAGGAGTGTGAGATGATGTGCTAGGCGTAATCACAGGTGATGCCATGTACGGTGAAGGTTCATGATGATCGCTCGCCGATGTGTTGGTGGTGCTGACCAGAGCGGCGCCATGAATTAACCCTGTGTTCCATGTTGATGATACCACTGGACTTGACAAGGTATGCGAAACGTGAAGCGCGTTACTCGGTTGTCCAACGTGATAGATGGAGCTTTGAGTCTGAATTGCATTGTCTAGATCTGGTGCTGCGACATACGGCGCGAGGTATTCCTGAGCTGGACTTTGTTCCTCAGGAACCTGGAAGCTATCATCGACTTCATCTTGCTGCTCCGAGTCACCAATCGACTCAGAATCACCCAACCTCTGACCAGACCTTGTTCGCCTGGGTGAGTCCTGGTTGAACAGCTTTGTCTGGTCTTTGAAGATGATCCTCGGCGCGTACCCACCGCACGGGATGCTCAGTCTAGTGCACTGTATGGACCCAAAGTTAGTCACTCGCTAGCAATCAGATAAACGACAGCTCGTATAAACGTACATTGTTACACTCCGGTTTCTGCTCATCACACTTCAATCGCCGAGCTCGGCACGTCGAACAGCCGTTCCGATTACGCGTTTTGACGTTCCGTCTTCTCACGACGCGATCTGGCATTGTGCGGTATGTCGAAACTCAGTTTTTCGTATACAAACAGCGAAAAAGAACGAGGTTGGTCTGTCTTACAGTGGTGAAGGGATTTGTCAGGCAGGTTTCGCTGGTGTCGTATGGAATTGCCCTTTTGAGAAGCGATGAACGAGCGGGGAAGTTGGCTGTTGTGTCATGATATGATGGGAAGACATGCTAGACCCGATTGGGTGGACGGTGCAGTGCTTCTATGGCAGGGTTTAAGACGCGCCCTACAGGACATGCATCGGTGAGAAGCTGATCTCGTGTCATAGCTACCAGTTGTGTTTTGATGGTACAAGATGTTGTACGAATCATCAAACAACCGACCTCAAAGTTTCAACAATCAAGGATGCAATTGAGTGGAAGAGCACGCAGACATAACTACCAGTAAGGAAATAAATATGTAACCTGCTCTATTATTCAATACATAAACTCCCATAGCTTTCAGTTGTTCCATGAAACGTCATACGCACAAGCGTGGGAAACCTTGGGGAAGGTGGTCAGATGGAATATTCGGATACAACCGAAGCCATCACCAATAAGCTTATTTTGACTCTTAACAATTCGCATCAGATCGCCAAGAATGATCCAGAAGAACGACTCATATGTCATAGTAACAATTATGCAAGTTCTTTTGTTGACACCTTTATTTTCCCGTGCATAGGGCGCTCCCCACATAGTCTGTCGCTTGTTGATGCTGAAAAGGGAAAAGCTTAACGAGCAGAAATGAAACGAGCCTTTTAACTGTATGTGTTTCTTCCTCTATGAAACAGCCTTCCTCCCTGTTAGATTGTGTTCTTAATTGCCAAGACAGGTCTGATTGTTGTTTACCCTGAAGTTGCTGTCAACTCACGAAGCTAGCAATCAATTCCTCACAACATGGACAACAACCAACCTGTTGCTCAGCCCCCGGGGGTGTTGGTGGACGAAAAGAACATTGTTATCGACTCAACTGAAACGAACAGGATTATCTTGACGTTCGATAGCAATGATCCTGAAAGCCCATACAATTGGTCAAGTGTAATGCCAACCCTCCCAATGACATAAAGAATCTAGGGTGTTGACAAGTAATTAGAAAAAGAAGCTATTCATAGTTTTCGTCGCCACCCTGCTCCTCTTCAACGGCACTCTGGCCTCATCTCTACCAGCCAACGTAATTACCCCCATGAGCGCCGACTACGGTATAAACAACACCCAAGGCAACCCTGAGCTGGCTCTTCCTATTTCGCTCTTCCTCGTCGGATATCTCTTTGGCCCATTAGTCTTCGGACCTCTCTCAGAACTTCAAGGTCGAAAATATGTTGTACAGGCTGCGTTTGCCGGATACACCATTTTCACACTCGCCTGCGCTCTAGCACCAAACTGGGCTTCAATGCTCGTGTTTCGACTCATGTCTGGCATATTCGCTAGTGCACCGTCTGTTGTTGGCGGCGGCATGATGGCAGATATTTACAGCGACTTGACTATCCGAGGTCGGGCATTTACGTGTTTCTTCGCTGTGAGTATTTGTGGACCATTGATTGCTCCAACGATAGCAGGCTATGTTTCTGAGGTTTCGTGGAGATGGGCGTTTTGGGTTGGTTTGATCGTCGCGGGTGTGACGGTGCCGCCTCTGGTGTTTCTACCAGAGACTTTTGGGCCTACAATTCTTGAGCGACGAGCCAAAAAGATTCGAAAGGAAGCCCGTGCAACAGGGAACGGCAATATCGAAACTTATGCTGCGATTGAACTTGAAGCTAAAGGGTGGAAGAACATGATGAGCGTTGTTCTGGTTCGTCCCGTGCAGATGCTTTTCACGGAGCTTATCGTTGCTGCAACGAGTCTCTACATCGCATTGGCATATAGTATCTACTACATGTTCTTCCAGACATACCCCATTGTGTTCAAGGGCATCTACGGCATGTCCACCAAGACAAGCGGCCTTATGTACTTCCCCATCATCGGGGGTGTCTTTCTAGGGATGATCATCTTCTTCCTTTGGGACGCTTATTATACCCGTTGCAAGAAGGAGGGTCGAACCTGGGCTCAGAAGACTGAGTATAGCAGACTTCCTCTCGCATGTATAGGTGGTCCCCTCTTGGTCATATCGCTCTTCTGGCTCGGTTGGACTGCACGACCAGAAATATCCTGGATTTCCCCCATGACCGCTGGTGTTCCCTTTGGAGCAACTCAAATCCTCATCAACATGTCTTTGACAAACTATCTCGGCGATTGCTACGGAGTCTACTCAGCCTCGGCAATGGCGATAGGTTCATGTCTTCGAAACCTTGCAGCTGCTGGACTTTGTCTCGCTGCAGCGCCGATGTATACCGCGCTCAATGTTGGATGGGCTACAACTATTCTTGGGATTGTTAGCGTCTTTATGTGTGCTATTCCGTTTGTTTTTATTCGGTATGGGGAGTACATCAGGGAAAAGAGTGTGTTTTATCAAAAGTTGAAAAAGGATATGGAGAAGGCTCGCGGTGATATTGAAAGCGAGTAGCTTAAAAACTCACACACAAAGACTTGGTAAAGCTTGATACGAAAGATTAATAATCGAATCTCTCACCGTCCCTCTCGATGTGACAAGATTAGACTCCTTCGCTAAAGGATAACCGTTGAAGTCGCCTTTCTTGGTGCCAGACATGGGAACCCCTGTCCGTAAGCTCGTACTCAGCCACGTTTTAGTGGTCTGTTTCACTATATGTGGATTCTCGCAAAGCAAGTCTTACTGCTCAGTTCCTCAACTCCAATATCAGGGCCCGCCAAAGGATCTCATCCCCTGTAAATATAAGCACTAAGCCTCAGGAACCGCACCACCAAGAGCCATTGGCTCTTTGTCCCGTCTCCTTTAACTTCTGGGCGCCTAGACTTTTTTCTTGTTCTCTTCTGTAGGGCTGATCTCTTGGACTTCTTTTTCTCATCGAAGGATGCATTGTTGTTTTGTTTAGGATTCCTGGTTAAGTCGCGTGTGTTATTTCTGACCACAGAGTCGGCGATCCATAATGACCATCTTTATTCAGCCTTTGACGTTCCAGAGTCAAAATATCACCATCTCGGATTGGATCAGCGTTCTTACACTATGTTTGGCGCCTCTCATTGCTCATATTCTCATCGGCGCGCCTTCGCCAACATATCTCTCTCTCAGTCGCCCGCCATGGCATGAGCGCGTCTGCCATTACAACCCCACCTCCATCCTCTGGCGATACGCTATGATCACTGATCGCAGAATCCGTGCAAAGAACTGGGACAAGATCGACCTGGCTGCTACAAATGCTTTATTCTGGACTGATGCAGGATGGGATGGCAGCGAAGAGATCATCGAATTCAGCCGCCCGCGGTGTGTCCAGCTACCTGACGATGATAGAGTAACGTTACTGTCCAGAGACGCTTTCAAGACACTCATCATCACTGTTCAAGGCCTCCAGGCTATCATCCTGCTACTCAGCAACCAGATTGATCCTACAGCACCAGGTTTCACTGTGTTTATGGGTGTCGACATCATCTTCTTCCCGGTCGCTCTGTTCGGTCTGCTTAGACTTTGCAGCTGTATCTGGCTGACTGATGAATTTTCTTTCGCCTCCATGGAAGACCTCCCCTTGGGTACGCCTCAGATGATTGAGTGCAGCACAACATCATTTGAGCTCTTAACCACCAACCCTGCGCTATCAGGTCCACAGAGATACCACAATCCTTCATTCTGGGGTAGCAGGGTGTTCCGAACTATTTATGTTCTCGCTCAATTTGCCCTGATTGCCCTTGCCTTGTCCTTCATTGTGACCATTGGTGGATCATCCCTCTACACATTCACGACCTTTGTTGTTATAATATTTTATATATTTGTTATTAGTGTGTCAGCATTGATAACAATCTGGTATTTCGGTATCAAATCATCGAAGTCAACCGTCATACCATGCATGTCTTCAATTTGGTACAAGTTCTACACTGGACTACTCTTTGGTTTTGGAATTGCACTCATTGTCATTGCCTGCATTGAGACTCGCAAAACTCCTTGCGGAAAGTTTACAAGTGGTACAGGTTGGCAGGCAGATGCCTTGGCTTGCATGGGTGGTGCGTTCGACAAGACTGAATCGAGAAATGTGGTTGACGGCCCTTACAATGGAACCACTTGGTACGGGTTCATGCATGCGAAGAATGCTAGTTTCGTGCAGGCTGAGTATATGGACGAGCACCACAACAGTTTCAATTTCACCAGGATGTGCTTCAGTAGCATGTATGGCATTTAAATCGGTATCTTGGGAACGAGGAGAGTGCAAGCAGAAAATATTAACATCTATAATGATATGCATCAAAATTACAATTACAATTAATCACAATAACCTGAGCCTCAATGCCTGTCGTCCTGTGTAACACCTTTCAACCGTACAGCCACCGCCGCGTGTCTCAGTCATGCATGGTAGTCCAATAAGATCAACACAACACATATTTTGCGAACCAACAGTATGCCTTGATGAGCGCCTAACTGTATGTGCAAATATTGGCCAGAGCCTGATTTTACCCCGCCAGAAACCTTACTTCCTTAGAATCTCAGAATTCACAACCTTTCCCGTCTACCAGAAAACTATTGAGTCTCCGTAGACTCACTACTACTCACTATGTCGGACCCGCTCTCCGTGGCGGGAACGGCCGTCGGTATCGCATCACTCGGTATACAAGTCTGTCAAGGCCTTATCAAGTACCTCCAAGCCGTAAACGACAGAAATGAAGAGATCAGAGATGCAGTCAGAGATGTCAAACAAGTCCTATCACTACTGGACAACCTGAACAACACCCTACCCAGTGATGGTCTTGGAAATGGAACGACTTCAATTCAAGCATACATCGACAACTGCAATGAAAAGTTGACAGGCCTTCAAAGGCTTCTGGATGGACTAAGTAAGACTCAGTCAGGAAACAAAATTACAAAGAAAGCAGTCAATGCCATGCGCAACATCTCATATCCTTTCCAGCGAGAGAAGCTGATTGAGATGCGACAATCTTTGCGATCTGTTCTTAATGATCTTAATTTGATCATTTCAGTCATATCACTGTAATAGCCACAAGAGCTCCAATGCTGGTAACCTCACGACTGACGCTAGGTGCCCAGGGATAACGATGCTTCTGTTCAAAAAACAGTGAACGAAATGTCACTAGATCTGAAGAATCATGTCAAGAATCATGACGACAATTCAGCAGATCTAAAAGATCATATACAGTCCATGCAAAGTGCCATATCTGATATGCTCGCCGACACAAACGAACAGCTTCATGGGACACAGCTGTCTATCCAGGATCTTGATCAACGGATCGACGGCAAGCTGACGATTGTCGAGACTGTTACTCGATCGACCCAAGCGAATAGTCAAGTCGCAGTCGCCATGCTGGAGAAACTTACAAAACTTGTGGAGTTTCAATCGACCTTAATGTCGACCACGGTAAAGCTTCTTTGAATGTCTGGCGTACCTATACTTATCATATGAAGAACTTGCAGGTTAATGGTGCTCCGAGTGTCCAAGATGTGGGCGCCACCACGGCCTACCAAAGCAATTATTCAACACTGCTCCGCAATGACATAACACCCACGAGAAGTCTCAACGTGAGGTCATGGCATGGCTGTTATTGTGCCGCGGCCCTTCCCAAATCAAGGATATCTTTCCAATTTTGGAACTTGGGATTTCAGTTTGAAGAACAAGAACATCACCTTCGATCTTGCAAGCTATGGGGCACGAGAAAGGGCACGAAACGAAGAGCTAAGGCTGAGCTTCGGATGAAGTTAGCTTGGCTCTCTACTCGGATGATTGATGCCTGTTTCGAATACGCGTCAGGCACCAGCAGACCTGGCCTTTCCATCAGATGCAGAAACATTATCCGCCGTATGGATAGCCCGGTTGTTACGGCAATATGGAAGGTCGAGAATAAACTAGCGCAACCTAACACACCGACGCAAATGATTCTAATACTCAAGACAATGGAACACGAGATACTAAATCTCTACTCAAAAGGCTTAGCCTCACCGTTGGACACAACTGAGGACGGTGACACGCATGCCGAGGTCAATCTCTTGAAAACAACAATCTGATACATCACTAATACATTTTAGATACTTGTCTCAAATGCTTTTCTACCTATCTGGTATATATATCCATTTTCAATCACAATTCCATCTAGTCGTATAAAACAAAAGGTTCTTCAAAATGAAGCAGTTACCTTTGCATTTATATCTCTCATTCGAGCTCTACTACAAGCCAATGGTTGTAATCCAGAAGAACTGTAAGTTAGGCAGTCCAAGTCCGGAACATTCCTTAAAATATCAATTGATTTGTGACTAATTTCTATAGCTCTATTGCTGATAATATTTTTCTGATTCCGGATTACACGATGCCGATACAAGAAACCGACTATACAGACTACTTATTATCATCGCTATATAATAACTCTGATTTTCCATTCTCGTTTTCCAGTGTAAAAGGGATCTCTAGAGTCAAGCCTTCCTCACTTCTAAAATCAATGGTACAGGGTGGTGAGTAGCTTTGCCGTTTTACGAAATCTGTGGGGAATCCCAGTCGCCGATCTAACCCTTTGAACCATTTCTAGCAATCGATCTTTCCCCTATAGCCAAGGCTATACTTTCCAGAAGTATTGAGGATCTTGTCTTCTGTGTTTCCCGAGCTCCTGAAATAGTGCTTGAGTATGTCTTCAGTGTCGATGTTGTCGAGCTTGCGGTCAATTGGCCGGAAGGATTGAAATATATTTTGACAACAAGGGCAAGTACTTTCGTGTCAAATGGCGATGAAGAATATCATTGCCAACTTGTGTCACAAACTATATGTTATGACCAGGTTGAATCTGTACACATACTGCTAGAGGCAGGATGCTGTTTTCCATACCAGGGACGCTGCACATCCCGTATGTCGGAAGAGATGGCCTCTGTGGTGGCCACTCATATATCTGTAAGAAGGCTTCGACTCTTAAAATTGGCACAGACACAGCTTGGGCTATTTTTAGGCAATGAGTCTGTAGCTTTCGCTGATTCTGCAGCTGCCACAATTTGTGATGCGTTGGACGCAGAACACATACAGATACCCCTATGCCTACGCGTTGAATCGAACTACCAATCAATCTATCTTTGCAAAGCCATACCTTTGCATGCCTTCAATCAGTTTTGGCGAAAGGGGTTCTCGCACTTCGATTGCATTGATTTTGTCGGCCGAACTCCCATGATGATTGACGATTTGGGTTGGAATACTCTCTTGCACGATGGAAGTTTTCAGCACGTCAAAGAAAGGATTTCTTGCCTGCATAGGCACGGATTCTTGCAGAAGAAGGCAAACGACCCACTGGAAATAGGTCTCAATGTGTTTGCCACCGGCTATCACTACATGGGAGTCCAATTTGCTTACTGGTCACACAGTAATTTTATCACTCATAATGATATTAGCGACAGACTACCACTTCTGACCAATTTATCATGCGATACAACCACCAAGGATAATTGCATCTGCTGGTGCAATGCGGAAGGACACGGTTGTTCACCTATCAAGCTGTTTCTGAAAACATTCTTTCTACCCGCGGGACAAGGAGTAACGCTTAAAGACCGTAGATTGCACAGCTTTCTATATCATCAATCATTTGATGCACCTGGTTCTAGCGGGCATTCGATCCTAGCTAAGGAGGTTCTTCGTCTTCTCACCTTTGAAGCTCTGGATATGACGCATACGTGCTGTTTTCTTGACCTGATTGGCCAACATGATCGTTGCAATTTATTATTGCAGGGCATTCAGGATGAGTGGGCAATTTTCTGCCGCGACCCTGATAGCATCATGGAAATTCGGTCTTGTAGCAACGAAAACCGCTCTGCTGCCCTGCTCAAGGATCTGATGGCCGAGTTCATACCACAATTACAGCTATTGAACCCCAGTCACTTCGCATTTGAGGGCTTCATCAATACGTATTGGCGTCGGCGCATATCGCAGCTGTACAGTGAAGATCCCATGATTGTGGATGATCTCCACCAGCACCAGGCATTTCAGGGACTTGGGGTTTCTTCTCCTTCGCCAACAAGTAAGTACCTGTGAAACAAGAATGAAAGACAGCTATTAACGGCCATCAGGAGTGTTGCCCGAAGTTGTGCATCAATTCCTAGGGAAGGATTTTCATTTACTGGGTCCCCATGATACTATCTCTGATGAAGAATGCATTTCAGAAGTATCAAGATACATGGGTATGCAATGTGCAGGGTGTGTATCATATGAGAAAGCCGAGTCCGACCAGGCGGACAGCGATTGAACTCAAAAATATCTAGAAGAGCACTTGTTTCATTGAGAAAGGCATCATGATACAAGACACCGTTTCATTCTGACTTGCCGAACATAAACTGATCGCGCTTTCTCTCTGATCAATGAAGAGCAACATCTGCTTCAACACCATACTTCACTATAAACATTTGACGCGTTTGAACATTTTAACTTGACATATGGACATACGAAGAAGGTACAGAATACAGGACAATCCTCGAGGCTGTTGAGACTACCATAAAGAACAAGATTTACTGTGCGATACGTTGGACATATGATCTATGGATTCTGACCGACGAAGATAGTCGCAAAAGATGGCCATCAGTTCTGTAACGATTTGTTGCTTCTTGTTTTCGTTCTTGTACGTGTCATAATAACAAAGTCTTCTTATTTCGCTATCCACAAATGCCTCACTGACGTTGTCTGCCTTTCATAATGTCAGCATCGTATTCACCAGTGCCACATTCCAGTGTCTTGCAGATCACGACCGATCACTCCACCCAAGCCACTTCCACAACCACACCACACCCAAGGTCGTCCGTTCAAACTGGATCAAACTTTTCCCGCGATGCACAAAACGCCGCATTCGCTCTAGACGACCCGCAATAACGGAGCCGGAAGTTGCGGAACGGAGTTGGCTTCGGGCTCCTCGGGAACGTCAAACCTTACTTTATATGCTTTACGGGAATTACCTGCGGCTGGAACTATTTTTAGGTAATCAAGATGGTGAGGTGGTGGAGATACCGTGCCGCTTGTGGAGAACGTAAACCACTTCTGGAATTTAGCTTCACGATATGCTGATGGCCAAGGACCTAAGCTGTGATATCGTGTGTTTGGTTTCATACCACAGAATCGTGAGATCATGGTGAACTTGGCACGATGGAAGCTCAAGGAGATTACTGGAAATAGATGTATCGTCAGGCCATGGATAGACAACAGAGATATATAAATAATAACACATCGCGCTCAACTTGCCTCAATGTCCATCAGTATCACACAGTATCTCACAACAACATCTTACAACCTTATAGAACACCTTCGCTACTACACACCAATTGCCCATCATGAACAAGTTCCTTCTTGATTTGGCTCTGGCTAGCACTGTTTACGCCGCTTGGATTCCGATTGGACATGGTCCGACTGAGTCCAGCAAGGACGCCGTTGTCTCTGCAGCCATTCCTACCATCGCTGATGCCGATCTCGATCCTGAGTTCGGACAGCCTATGAGAACCACCCGCACCTATCAGTCTGCGGTTATACCTACTATTGCTGACCCTGATCTCGATCCTGAATTCGGGCAGCCGATGCGGTCTACTCAGTCCGCAGTTGTTCCTACTATCAATGTTCCCGAACTTGACCCTGAGTTCGGGCAGCCTATGAGGACTACTCGAACTTATCAGTCGCCTGTTGTTCCCACTATCGCTGATCCCGATCTCGATCCTGAATTTAATCAACCCATGAGAACTACACGCACCTCACCTGTACTTCCCACCGACATTGTCTCTGACTTCGATCCTGAGTTCGGTCAGCCCATGCGAACTACACGCACTTATCAGCCCCCTGTCGTTCATACCAGCCTTGCTTCTGACTTCGACCCTGAGTTTGGACAACCAATGAGAACTACACGCACTTATCAGCCACCTGTCATTCATACCAGCCTTGCCTCTGATTTCGATCCTGAATTCGGACAGCCTATGAGAACCACAAGGACCTACGAGTCAGCTGTCGTTCCCACCATCCATGTTCCTGAGGACACTGTCATCCTGCGCCCTATTCAGTCTACCAAGACCTTTGGGGTACCTGTCGAGACTCTCACCTCCATCATCTATGTGCCCGGACCTTGCAACACCGGCTCATGTCACCCAAGCTTCACCACCAAGACTGTTCTTGTTCCCACTGGTGCTCCAACTCCCACTTCCTCTGTTGGATGTGGCCCTGCTCGTCCCAGTCTTTGTCCACCAGCTCATTTGCCTCGTCCTATTACCTCGCATCCTCATCGTCCCGTGCCTGTCCCCACTGGCAACAACAACCCTGAGTACCACAACACCACCTATCCCGAGCCCAGACCCATCCAAGGCAGATTCTGGACGATCAAGGACCTCAACCGCCACTGTGCTAAAGACGGAAAGTCCTGCGACTACAAGTTTGCTATTGAGGCTGACGGCAAGACTGAGCACTGCAACATCAACCGTAAGCCTGGTTCTGATGCCGCCCTCGAGAACTGGACCAACGTTCCCTGCAACAAGAAGTCTGACAAGACTATTTCTTGGGGCTATGTCACTGAGCCAGCACCCGCCTTTGCTGTTGTCACTGTCGTTGAGGGCAAGGTTCTTGCATGGTTCGGTGTCGCAGACATCAACGGCCAGAAGGTTACTTCTTCGAACCCATTTGGCTCTGGACATTACGGCAACCTTGGGCCCGATCAGGTTTACACTTACTAGACCATTGACATCCAACAGTGCCCCTCACTTCCTGGAAGCGAAGCACTTGCGGTGATTTTAACCTTATAGATTGATACTGACAAGGAGGAGGACTTGAAACCAGATTGATTATACTGACTTGGATTGACTTTGGTGTGTAGAGTGGCTTTCATTTGTTACATTCCTTTTGTCTCTTAGAATGATTTTAGTAAGTTAGATTGTTAGAGATACCGGTATCTAGTAAATACATTTGTTCTTTATATCTTGTTCCATAACCTGCTTCTCGTTTGATCGCATCACTGTATTGCGATGTGGGCTTACTTGCAAATTCCATGTCGTTGCCAACGGTTAGCCAATTAATTTAACACGAAAATTATATCTACTTTTATTATGCGAATGGACAGCTACTAATTACAAAGTTTCCGTCAAGTAGAAAGAGATAATGACTAAATTGGGAACATTAAGATGTTTTTGAGTATCCCAGCAGCTACTTTATAACGTGCATGTTCTTATTAGAAACAATACTGTCTAGATCATGTGAGAGGCAACACGTGACAGGTCACATGATTGTAGAGCACGTGCATGTGCTCTACAGTCAGATCTCCAATCAATCAACTCATCTTCTCATCAGACCTGTAGTTTGATACATATCACTATTGTAATTTTCTAGTTATAAGTTTGTGAGTAAAAATAAATCCCATTAATAATAAAATATGGCTTGCTACCCAATTCAAGAACGCCTTGGTATCCAACTTTGGTAAATAAACTCCGTACAAAACCTAAAACTCGATCAGAATACCCGTGGACATCCTGTCAACACGTTGTGACAACGACGCGACTCTGTCATATTGAAGTTTTCGCGCTCAATCTGGAAAACATCATCGTTATCTTCGGAGCTCGCATACATCTGGCGGATCATTTCCTTCTGCGCATCAACTTTCGTAGAGATCTCGTTGTTGATGAAAGTGGCAGGCTGAGCTTCCTTGGAATTTGTCAGAGGTTCTGAATTCTTTGCCTCGTCTGCGGCAGCCTTCTTCATCTTCAACAACTCAAGGTGATGAGCTGCCTTTGGGTCCTCCCTAGCTTGCTTCTCGAGAATAGCACGCGCTGAGGGATCTGTGTCGATGAGGTCGAACAGGTAAGATCGTGCGGTTTGTTCTGAAGGAGTGCCACATGCTTCACTCTCTTTGCGTCGACGCTCGATATCGGCGAGTTCTTCCGTTGTGGGCTCATATGGTGCCACTGGACCGAACTTCTGGTATTCCACAAAAGGCTCGCGCTTTGGTGCTGGAGCTGGCTTGGGCTTCGGCTCTGTGGGCTCGGGCTCGGGGTCTGGGATTAACCAGTGTCTTCGGGCTTCAGACCACCAGATGGCTATGCCCCTGTCCACGGGCTCTCTCCCAAAGCAGGTCTCAATAAGGCCGATCAACTTCTCGTCAGGGTTATCGATGAGCCTTGGCGCGTACCATTCGAAGCTGTCCAGTGTTGACTTGAGGGCACCAGATTTCGTGACCCACCGTTCGGGAAAGTCGCCGTCATCATCTGGGTGGTCTTCCGACCCGTACTTGGGCTCAAGTATACGCGCCCATTTCAGGTGACGCGGTTTGAGGGTTCGGGAGTTGGGCAGTCCATGATTTCCAACCTTGGTGTTGGCTTGAAAGTACTCGTAGGCTCATTGGATCATTCTTGCGTCGAGGCGGATGTCTTCCTTGAGATCTTCTTGAGTCAACACTGCCTTGGGAATCTTGGCGGCCCACGCGGGAACATTTTGCCACGGTGTGAGTTCATAGTATTCTGGTGTAAACTGCACTATCTTTGCGGTTGGATGGTGGGTGGAGGTGGGGGCTGAAGTGGGTGAATAAATGTGAGGGTGGTTGGCGATTAAGTGTAGTAGAGGTGAGTGAATAAATGTGAGATTGAACTTGCTGAGTCAGTGTGTGTGAACCAGTGTGTGTAAGAGGAAGAGTTCAGTTGGGCAGAATGGAGGAACAGACTGTCTTTATATAGAATGGAGTCAAGTGCCTGAGGCTTGTAACATGAGGAAACTTCCAGTCATACTTGAAGATTTTCAGTTAAGTTACGATTCTATGAGTCAACTTGTAGGTATTACAAAGTAAGAGAGACAAAAAAAAAAGACTCTTATTACAATCTTAAGTCTAATAAAGCGAGAAAAAAGAGGGTAAGCTTTTCGACATGCTATCATCACATGTTATTGCGTCCTTTTAACTACCATTAGGATTTATGTCTTTAGTTTGATAGCAAGGTTTATTCTGTTACAGTTTCTGGCACGAGAATCATGTATAGGCCACATATACTTTACTTACCTTACCCAGACGCCACAAAGATAATGTGAACAGACCTCTTATCACGGTGTCATACACCTTTAGACAACACGTTTTACTATTGTAGACACGCATAGCATATAATTAGAATACTATATTCTGAAAATTTCTGAACAAGTGAGTTGAGTACTGTAGCGCTTAATATGGAGACGCGTGAGTGACCTTGTTTTTTTGAACATCATGTGCATTTTATTTTCCTTTGTCGTCTAAGTAACAAGCGGTGCTTCATCAAATTCATCAACACTTTTGAGAATTCTAGACGCCTCAGTCATTGGTTTTCTCCTTCCCCCTCTACCTCCTCGCGCAGGCCCAAGGTCATGGCCCAAGCTTATCGCCGCCCTTCTCGGTCTAACAACTACCAAAGCTGCATCCGAAGGCTTCTCAAGATCAGCTGCCCAGCGCGCCACTTCTTCCTCCTCGGCTTTAATCTCGTCGTCAAGGGTACGGTCTGCGTGTGACCCGAAAGCAAACATACGGCCGAAAGACTGTGGGAACACTTTGTGCAGGAATAATCGTACAGTGGGAAGGCAGGGCGCTGCGATGCTCACGGAGCTTTCGATGCCTGCCCAGACCATGAGGTCCATATAATCCCATGTTATGTTGGTGGAGTGGCCGTAAAGAATGTTGTATCGCATTTTGAGACAGCTAGCGACGAGGACGACGACGCCCAAGCTGAACATGAAGATGATGGCGAGTTTTCGGCGGAATGTCGACCTCACTAGAATGTGTCAGTAGTTTCCTTCCCAACAGAACGAAATACGTACTCCTCCAGACCAGCGGTATCGGAAGGGCCAGGACCACCACATCAAAAATAATATTCGTAATATTGATCGACCATTGCAGTTTGTTCAAATCCATACACTGAAAATCCACGTCGTTTCCGCTGAAGCGATTCCAGTTCCAGTGTATTGGCGTGCACTGGAAAATGTTGAGGAACATAAAAACGATAGTGTTCAAGCATACGATGATGATGACGGCCCAACACGCTTGGCAGAATTGTGTGTATACGTGGCAAAGGCGTATGTAGAATAGTATGATGGTGACTTTTGTCATACCCATTAGAAGGCTGTAAAAAGGGCAGTCGATCCAGAATAGCTAATGCTGTTAGCATGTAGTTGTGGTTGCATCTGTTATGCATACCTTCAAGGCATGTGATAGGTCGTCTGCATTGACCTGCCAGATATCCTGACCAAAAGCAGACATCAATGCTGTAGATTGTTAGCGACATGACATATTACATATCCCCAAGATCTTACCATGATGTCCGATACCGAAATACACGATATAAATAATAAATGAAATCAAAGACAACCAATCTTCAGGCGAAAACTGCTTGACAAGAAACGCTTTGGTATAGATACGAATAACAGTACAAAGGATAGACAGGACATGAATGGAAATGTATGGCCAGGCATCGTTTCGACGATCTCGCATAGGGCGTTCGCATAGAGCATCAACTTGACGTAAAGAGGCTGAAAGTACCATGTCAATAAACAAAGACACAGTGGGGTGCTGATCATGATCCTGGGCGAAGATCATGGTGAGACATACCGAAAATAGCAGGGGTACGGCAATATTGTCTCATACAGAGAATTAAATCCGAGTGGAAATCTTGGGAAGTACAAATACAGCTTTTCTCATCTTGTAAAGCGCAGTCTAATTGCAATCCTGCGACAAGACATTGTCGCTTCAAGAAGTTAGTACGTATTTTGAAAGTCCATGTAAAAAATGAATTACCGCGCATATTGGAGAAGCATCGATTGTCGCTTGGACGTGGGCATTGATTTCGTTCGCCACAGAGGTCACCGCACTGACAGTAACAAAAACAGCAAAACAAGCGACCAATGTAGCCAGTTTCTCAACCCTCATCGTGCATTGTTCGCAGCTTCAAAATTGATCCCCTTATCAACGGGAATCCAGAACGGTCAACATAAACATAGCGTAACACTTCCAGATCAGGAAGAAAAAAGAAAAAACCAGGGAGCTGGGGGGGGGGAGGGGAAAAGAAAAAGAGCCATACAAAACGCACGTTCCCCTTTCTAAAACACAGCTTAGTGGGACGTTTTGTTCATCAGAGAGGGGACAGTTGGCACTAGAGGCTGTGGTTTTGATTAACTGACGAGCTGAAGGGCACAGCTTGTCGGACCAGTTGCCACTTCGGAGGTTTTTTGGGGGGTCTTATTGGATGGACAAGTACCCTCTGTGCTCATTAGAGGCCGGACCCTTAGGTCCAATGTTGCACGGTCGGTGGCTAGTGGATTCATGTTGGGTCGAAATGACCTCTGCGGACGAGACGGGCTCGATCCGTAGCCCGGTAGATGGAGTACTGGAACCCGGAAGCTGGGATGCCGGGATAGACAGACGATGAAGATCTGATTTGTGATGTTGAGTAATTTGTGTCTATGACGATGATGGATGGACTAAACAGTGGCGTCAGGTACCGGGTCGTAAAGACATGACTCGACCAGCATATTGTCTTTCTCGTCATGTTCGTTTGCCCAACCCAACGTGAACAACTAACTCTAGCTTGCTTCCTTGGTGTCTCAGATTTCTGCATCTCCGGTAGTGACGACTTGAAATGGGTAATGTTCCCTCCCGTTGGAGACTGCCGAGAGAATAGACTCGTGGCGTTCAATAGAGTTTACACTTCAGGAATAGACTGACCGTTTTCGCGTTATGCGTCGCGCTCGCGTCGAGTCATGGAACCAAGACTAGCCTAGCCTATCAAGGACAATGTTGGAAGTTATGTTTCAGTATGGTCTGGAGAACCACGTGGAATGCAGAGAAGAATGTAACCCGCCACATGCGCGCGATGGTTGAACGATGAAACATACCATCATGTGCGTGCAAGCCTGCAAGGGGGGGTTGACGCCATTGCCAAGCTTTGGACGATCAATTGATCTCGCTCCCATCTTCGTTTGTAAATGGTGAAACCGAGGCCGAGCTCGGAAGTGGGGAGATCTTTGGTAGGGATACGAAGGAATCAGCACAGACAAGAGGAAATGGATTCAATAACAGTGATAAATGGGGATCAACTGGGGCATACGGAATTGAATGGCTTGATGAATGTGTGTATTTCCGGACACTCCACATGGCGAACTTGCCAGACGTTAGATGGCAAAAAAAATGCATAACAGAAGATGACTGTTGCTTCAGCAGAATACATTTAAGTGGTCGCACAAATTCTGACACCGACATTGACCAGCTAAAAATATAATACATAAAGAAGATCACTGCTCTTAAGATAAACACCTGTATTATTTAGATCATCTTCATTCCATCTCGTCGACCAACATTACCCTACAGTTCCGCCGTTCGATGACCCACTATCATCAGTCTCCCACAGTTAAGCCTTTATCTGACCGAACGATAACGATAAGATATTGATAAGGTTTCGCAAAAAGCAAAAAGCAATCGACAACGGCAGGATTCGAACCTACGCGTGCGAACACAATGCCTATGATGTCTCGTAAGAGATAGCAGGGCATCGCCTTAACCACTCGGCCACGTTGTCTTGGTGATTGGTTAGCATGAGCGCTTTAGAACAGAGAATATGAAGACAAATCAATTTGGAAAGCTTAAGCTGTGTATGAACAAGATGCATGTAATTATTGTCTTCTTTTACCTTCCTCTTTCGTCCGATTACATGATGCTCAAGGTAAAATCACAGGACCTCAGATCCTTGATGTTTCACTACTGTGTACCATCTACCAGATACTTACAGATTGCGCCTTTGTCTCTCAACTGGCTATTATCTACTGGTAGATAGACTGTTGTCCCATCCCCAGGGTAGTATTTATCCCGACACAAAGAAGCAATGGGACGGACTTCATCCGTCATCACAACATCATGATCTTGGCACATACGTCATTGTTGATTGTTGCTGTTGGTTGAGGGTTTTTATACGCGTTGGTTCAACACACCCCGCTTCAACCAACAGATTCCTAAATCACGACGCGTTGATTATACATTGTTCTCAACGCATAACTTACATCCTTCGGCTATACGTCTCGTAGTCGTCGCAAACATATCGCGATGGGGGACCATACAACAGTTGCCCAAGTCCAAGTTGACGATAACGCGCACTCAGACTCTGAAGATTCCTCCTACGACGCTGGCTCCATAACAGACAGCGCGTCCATCGCCAGCAGTGTTCTCAAATACAACTGGAAAAATGGTCGGCGCTATCACAGCGACAGAGCTGGAGAGTACAGCTTTCCTAATGATGATGAAGAACAGGATCGTCTCGACATGGTTCATCACGTCTTTACCCGGCTGATCAATGACCGCCTTTTCACAGCACCCATCGACCCAGAGGGTGCGAGGGTACTCGATATCGGCACAGGAACTGGTCTCTGGGCGATACAATTTGGAGATAAACATCCATCCGCTGTTGTAATCGGGAACGATCTCAGTCCAATCCAACCAGATTGGGTTCCCCCAAATGTCAGGTTCATCATCGACGACGTTGAGGCGGACTGGGTAGATCCAGTTCCCTACGACTACATCCACTGCAAATACATGGCTGGCTCTATCAAAGATTGGCCGCGGCTCATAAAGCAGGCCTACGCGAGTCTGAAGCCCGGAGGATGGATCGAGCTTCACGAAACAGCTAACACATTATATTCTGAAGATGACTCGCTTCAACCAGATAACGCCCTCGTCGAAATGATGGAGCATCTGACAGTAGCCTGTGAAAAGATTGGTCGAACAATGGACCCTGCACCATCGTTTAAACAGTGGGTCAAAGAGGCTGGGTTCGAAAGTGTGAAAGAAGACAGATTCAAACTCCCTATCGGTCCTTGGCCAAAGGATGAACGACTGAAAGAAATTGGCACACTTATGGGAATCAACATGATCGAAGGAGTGGCTGCTTTCACAGCAGTGCTATTTACGGAAGTGCTGGGATGGTCGCGTGAACGAGTCGAGCTATTCAACGCGCGAGTCAGACAGGCATCGCGACAGCGATCAGTCCATCCGATTTTCGACTGTTTGGTAGTGACTGGTCGGAAGCCAGGGTAACAAGCGACCCTATGGAAATAAATCGGGTCTTTCTTTAAGGGCCGAATCTGTGGGGTATATCCATAAGTCGACTAGTCTCCGCGGCTTTGCAAGCGAGATGGACGCTGCAATGATACTAAAACATGGGGTATCTTGATTTTCGACCCACGGAAGATGGATCTTCTTCTCAAAGTGAGGGGGAATTGGTCGGATATGGGGTGCTGTATATATCGGGAGTGATGAGTCGATGCCGTGAACAGTAACCGCAGGGCCAAGAACTGGGGGTTTGGATGCTGATCACTTGGATCCATGAAAGGCCTAAGATTCATGATAAATTGCGGCCTTTTCCACTAGGAATGAGATAGAAAGATAGCTTCAACTGATCTTCTTCAGTTGATCTGCTCAATATATCCCTCAGCTCGACAACAACTTGCATCCATGGGTTCTCTTACCACCGCTAGACATAGGCGGCGTTCAAAGACCATGCTCTTCTCAAACCTCTCTGCCATATCCCTTCTCTTTCAAGGTCTTCCAGGAGTGTATTCCAAGCCTATATGCACTGATGAGACATTCAAGTCTATCAAGCTGGACAACGCAGAAATTCTCTCCATCAATGCCAACGTATCCAGTATTGAACTCCCAGAATTGCCAACCAACGAGTGGCCGATACCCGCTGGAAGCCCACCTATCAACGTGTGCAAGGTCGTGGTCCACTACACCCATCCAGGTTGGAATGATACCATCAACGCATTTGTGTGGTTGCCAGTCTCGGACTGGAATGAGAGATTCGTCGGTGTTGGTGGAGGAGGTTGGTCAACCGGAGATGTTCCCGATCTTGGACCACCAGCCTCCAAGGGATATGCCGCTGTGACAACCGATGGTGGTCGACCCATGACGAACCGACAGAGCATGGATTGGGCACTCACAAAGTCCGGTCATCTGAACTGGCCCCCTCTGCAAAACTTTGCAGCTGTTGCTTTGGATGATGCAGCAACCTTGGGAAAGGCTGTTACAGAAGCATACTTTGGTAAAGCGCCAAAGTACTCATATTGGAATGTATGTAGTCACTCGAGAATAAGAAAAATGGCATACTGACTTCTTCAGGGATGCTCTACTGGCGGAAGACAGGGCCATATGATGGCTCAGAGATACCCAACTCAGTACAACGGTGTTCTGGCTGCAGCGTCTGCTTTCAACTGGGACAGGTTTATTGTGTCAGAGTACTGGCCTCAACTTGTTATGCACAATCTTGGTATATTTGTCGTATTCCAACACGCGCTATGATGCTGATCAGAGATAGGCCACTACCCTCCCCTATGCGAACTCAATGCCATCACCAAGGCTGCCATCAAAGCATGCGACCCTGTTGATGGAGTTGAAGACGGAATTGTGTCAGACTCAGATGGCTGCAACTTTGATCCCATGTCGGTAGTAGGAACAGAGGTTGCCTGCGACAATCCATCAGGCACTATTAAAGTCTCAGTCAAAGCAGCCGAGGTCGCCCGTTTGACATGGCGTGGTCCACAAACCGAAGATGGAAAATTCATGTGGTACGGACTTGATAAGTCTGCCCCCCTCATCGGATTGGCCAACACGACTTGTACCTCCTTGACAAACTGCACCACGTTCCCCTTCGCCATCGCCAAAGACTGGATAAACACCTTTGTCCTACAGAAACCGTCGGCTGAATTGAAGGACATGTCGCACGCAGAGTACGGCAGGGTCTTCAGACAGTCTGTCAACCGCTTCGCCTCGGTGATGGGCACAGCTGATGCCGATCTGACAGACTTTAAGAAAGCAGGGGGAAAACTCCTTGCATGGCACGGGACGGCAGATGAACTGATTCCGTACAAGGGATCCGTGGACTATTATAAGCGTGTGCTTGAGGGAGATCCAGAAGCGAACGAGTATTACCGTTTTTTTGAAGCCCCTGGTGTTTACCACTGCAAAGGTGGCCCTGGATGGTTCCCAGGTGGTGGGTTTGATGCTCTCGTCAAGTGGGTGGAAGAGGGAAAGGCTCCTGATACTCTGTATGCAGAGACCACTGGGACGGAGAAGAAGAGAGTGGTGGAGCTTTGTGCGTACCCGAAGAAGTTGACGTATCAGGGAGGTGATGCAAGTATTGCTTCGTCATATAGTTGCAGATAGTCAAGAATTTAGCTGTCTATATACAATTATCTCAACTGGAACAGATATTTCCCATCACAAACCATTAGGCAGTACTCAATTTGAAGAATCTCGCACAAAATGTCAACTCTTAAATCCTCAAGAGCACCGCGTCTCTGTCAAGTATTTGGGTCGCTGCCAATGTTGACAAGTGACCATCAGTAAATAACGTTTTAAACTGCCAGGGCTCAACCTTATACCGTATCAACTGAGCAAGCTATGTAGCGCGGTGGATACTATGAAGCTTCAAGATTGGTCAGAACTGCGATGTCGATCTACTTTCATGGCATTGATTAAATGGCAGAAGTAGCTTGGGATCCACCGCGCTACCGAATTTACTCAGTCGATATAGTAACGACCTGGAGGTTGCATTTTATCTATTGGCCACATTTTCATTGTAATAGCCCAATCTGGCTGGATGACCCGTTCCCAGACTGATGGTAAGACAATCTCACCATCAGGTCCAAAAAGGTCATAACGGCCCGCCGTAACATGAGGCCCAAGTACATCGACCTGTATAAACGCTTGTTTGATGAGATCCTCCATGCCCTGTTATGTTGTTAGCATCCCTTTGTTTCTCTGTGGTCTATGTTATACTTATGTACCTGCCAAGTGGCGCAAAGATGGAATGGGAAACTGAATTTGCGACCGACTGCGTCTTTGAATCGGATTTCACCCTGCTCGGCTCTTCTCTCAAATTCCTCGAGTTTAGCATTTGGATCTTCTCCGACCTTTACTCGGAGCTCCTGCGCAGCCATGTCCTTCGCGGCGTCCTCAGCTGCAACAGCGTCTGCGGTCTTCTTTCTTTCCGCTACAAGTTTCAATAGCGTAGTCTCGTTCGTTATCATGCCTGATTCGCTGTGGTTTAGCCCCTGAGGCGCACTTTGCTGTCGCTGTAGCTCAACTTCTTGAGCCAGGACATTAGGACGATGGTAAGGCTCTTCAGACGAGTCATCTTTTGAGATCGCTTGTGATGAAGTAATGGGATCGCCATTATCATCTGAAGTGGCCAATGACAAAAAGGTTTTAGCATCACTTGCCCCAAAATCAGCACCGTTGCGAAGAAGTATACGGACAACACCACTATGGCCATTCGTGGCTGCCAAGGACAGTGGTGTTCTGCCTTCATCGTCTGTCATGTTCACATCAGCGCCCGCCTCGAGTAGCCTCATGATTATATCATCATTCCCTTGCTTTGCCGCCAGAAATAGTAACGCCGAATTCCCTCGCGCTAGGGCAATCTTTTGCACATCCTCTTTATCAACAGACTCGATACTTGATCTGTCTCCAACATTAGACGCGTCGTCGCTGATTTTAATCTCTAAACCAGGGGTTGAGATTGGTATTGATGCAAGTGAAAGCTGCTGTAGGTGTCTGGCGAGATGACGACTAAAGCCTTTTGCGTTGTTGTTTGCAGACGTAGGGTTCCAGTCGTGGCAGAGGGGACAGCTACCTGAGTTAAAAGATCTTATAGGGCGCTCGCATGCATCGACAATCATGGGTATTTGAGCTTCTGTCACCATTCCCGGATGAGACTTGTTGAGATGTTGTCTGAACTGTTCAGAACTGGGAAACGTGCTATTGGATGGGTTGCACCAGCTGCATTCCCACTGCCACCGATGGAGGTTGGACTCATGTTCGAACCACTCACCTCTGGTTGAGAATGACTTGTTACCACTTCTGCAATCTTTGATTGTACACATATACGGTTGAAGATCAGTGAAGACATGTCTCCTGAGATTAATGTTAGCATAGAACTTGGCAGTTGCATCTGTGCTACTGACTTCCACTCATACCGGTTCGCCGCGACCTGTATGGTTCGACAATACGGACACTCGAATGGCTCCCCGTATTGAAGTTGCACCCCATCAAGAGTCATGTCTGACAGATCGGGGATCGGGCGCCCCATACCTTCTTCATCCCCCAAACTCTGGAAAGACGTGGCGGACGTGAACGCCGACATACCACTACTGGAAACACCCTTTGGTACCTGGTTTGACGATTCAAGGTTGTCTATCTCACGATAGGTAGTAGCAACGACGGTGGCTGTATCTCCGACGCTAGGCTGTTCAGATTCCTTTGCAAGACTTGCCCGATGCTTTTGTCGGTACTGAATGATCTTCCGTTGTTTGCTTATGTTATTCCCCAGCCGCCTTGCCAGCCAAAGATTAGACTTTGCTTTGGGGAACCTATCGGCCACATGTGTGATGTCCTGTGAACTCTCCAAAGTGAAGTCATCGAGATTGAGAAGTCTTCCCCTAGGCTGCTGCTTCCTGATCAGAATGGATATCCCAAACAGGTGATTGATAGCTGAATGAATGCCAGCCAGAAGCTCATCAAGTTCATTGATAGTCTTGTCGCTGCCATCACCTGACGGAATTGCAGCTGATCGGTTCGGTACACTACCATTGATGATAGCTAGTGCTGAATGAGCGTAAACTCGTTAGCTCGTGAACAGTCAGAGCTCGTACAGTATAGCTCACCTCTATCGGCTGAAGAATGCAGATTCTCCAGTCCCAAGGCAACAGTCGTTCTCATTAGAGGTGCATCTCTCAGTCGATAATCGAGGGATTTCTTGGATTCTTCCTGCTGCAGAGCCCCCAGATTGTATGCCCATACTCTGAGTCGCCCTCGTTCGTCTTCTAAGGTGATTCTCAAATCATCGCCGGTTGAATTCGCAGTGTAGGCTATCGCTTGGTCCAAGGCTGCAAAGCTTTTCTTGCTCAACACAAAAAGCGTTGGAGCGGGGGCACCCTCGGAATTCTCTTGACCCATTTTGGAAGAGTAGTAGGACTTAGCTAAATGCTGTTCGGGGATAGACTAGCCAGAAATTCCTTATGCAAATGTTTCGTCTTTCATAGACATTACTTACATATCTAAGGTCACAACAGGCAAGAAGAGGAAGCTTCCCAACTCATCAGATAAACTGATTATGTCAGAATATTACTTCTTCTGTAACCATGCAATGTTACCCCGCACTCAGGCTCGGGTTGCAGTTCATCGCATATAATCATCAGTAACTTAATTATTTACAGCCGGACACGCTGGTCATATCACGCCATGTCTGGTTTTGAAATCGCTGGTGTGGTACTCGGATTATTTCCGATTGTTTGTGATGCTGCTAAAGACTTGAGAGGGGTTGCAAAAGACGCTCAGTCGTGGTGGCAGTTCCAGACTTCATTTGACGACTTCATCGCACAACTTTACACAGAGCGTGTATATTTTGATCAGGCCATTGTTGCTCTGTTAGATCCGCTTCAGGAACTCTCAAATAAGGAACTGGAAGCTCTTCGATACAACACGAACCCGAGGCTCTGGCATGATCTCCGCATCCAGGCGATGCTCACCAGCAGGATTGATCCCTCCCATCTTGCATGGTTTATGAGGCAATTGAAAGATATCATCGATGCCTTGAAAGAGTTGCGCAGTATGTTGCCATTTGAGAGGGTAAGGATCCCATCCACGATAGGCGGAAAGCTGTTAACAGAACCACATAAGGCCTATCAATTGGATAGCACAGACTTGGAAAGCACTCTCTTTAGGCTTAGAATTAGCTTCTCGCACAAAAAAGACGAACTCCTTGGAACTATTAAGAAGAGGAACGAAGAACTACGCAACTACCTCAGTATGTCATCACAACTTCACATGAGTCGATCCTCTCTTCAGGCACCGACGAAAGACACGTCAAAGCTGGTCAGATCTCTCAAAAAGCATCAAGAACAGGCGGAGTCCGTCTTCGGCGGCTTCAAGAGCCAATGGATCTGTAAATGCAATCTTGATAGTTGTCATTCGTGTGGTATCTCCACGGAAGGGTCGGATATGAGACTCCTTCTAAATGGTGCGAGGAACCAGCATCTAAAACTTGAGGTGATAACCCAAATCAAGATGCAACGGTTAAACGAATTAACTTCAGAATCAACGACGGTGCCTACCCAAGCTGACTTGGAATGTTTGACGCAAAACTCTCTGAGGAAACGTATATCTAATAACATGAGAAAACAAGGCAAGAACATCAGCAGACTAGTGCCGTCTACATTATTCTCCTTGTCGAATCCAAACGATGCCAGGGTTGATAATAAATATGACAAAGGCCTTGAGAGGGCACCTGAAAAGCTCAAGAAACGGTGCGTTCTACTGATTGGGGAAGATATTATTGGCAAAACCTTTCTAACCCAGAACAAGGTTTAGAAATCAACAAGAAGTCAACAAAAAGATTACACCGACTGGCAAAGTTCGATTCAATTTGCCTCCAGAACCGGCTAAAACTCCAACTACTCCCACCGCTGTTGACCGCAGGGATCAAGCAATCAGCGACATGTGTCTCACAATCGAGACGCCAAGTCAAGAATCCTGCCTGGGATTCTTAGAACTATCGGAAGCTAAATTGTTCTTGCATCGGGACCCTCGAAATTATCCAGAGCCTCTCCCGATGCAAACTTTCGAGGAATTTCTTAGCGAACGCCATCCGCGAGATTTTCGCCTAAACCTGGGTTTAACAGTCATCATGCTCATTCTCAAACTCGGTCCTTCCTGGATCCCAGAGCAACCACTGAAATCCTCACTCGTTATCCTCCAAGCTCCGGGATGTCCCCCACAGCCCTTTATATCACATCCCTCCATCCATGCAGCACTTGAGTCAACGCCTACGACGGAATATCAAAAGGAGAAAGAGAAGGGAACGTTTCTTGCTCTTGGAATAATTCTACTTGAGTTGCTCTTTCGTAAAAGTCTAGAGCAACAGTCATTCTGGGCGACATTTACTGATAATGGACAGCGACACGAGTTCACTGATTTTGCCGCAGCAAGTAGGTGGCAGAAGGACGCTGTATATGAGTATGGAGAGAAGGTTGCGAATGCTATTAGCAAATGCGTGAACTACACTGTCGATAACTCGGTAAATCTACGCAGTGCAGAGTTCTTACAAGAGGTGTCGGAGAAGGTGTTGAGACCGATTGAGGAGACTTTAGCATGTTCCAGTGGTATGTGATAGTATTCCAATAATAAATTTAGAACCGTACTCTTAGAATAGATGGGTTTAACATGTTGATATCCTATTCCGATACGCAAATGCAAATGGTCAATTGGCCACTGCTGTTCTTGTTCAACAGGTTTATTGAGGTGGTATGGAACGACTTACGAGATAATCCCGACGTCTAATGGCTAAGACGAGTTGTCAGAAGGAGCCATCCGGGTTAGGATGTGCATGTTTTTGGCTCTGATGTCTCAGTGAGGGCGGAAATGAGGATCGAGATTGACCAGGTTGTTATTCTGTAAAACACACTCGACTTAATGTCTATCTATCTTAGATTCTACTTTATCTAGATAGTTCTCCCAGATTGTGAGTAATTCACCTCGCTCTCCTGATAATAAGGTTTCCATTATAAATCACACTTTCAAAGCATTATAACTCCAATGCTCACACAAGACCTTTTTTTGTCTTGCCCTGCTCACCTCGCTCTCATCACAAAATAGAAAGTACCTAAACATCACTACCCTATTCTCATCAACAGTATAGACATGTTAGTCTTCTACTCATGGTGTTGATCAATGCGATTATGAGTAGCTAAAGAGTATCGTGATTTGACCAGGTAAATAAATTACAATTATTATCTATGTAGAAAAAAGAAAGTCTAAGCAAATTGATCGACCCTCGCTTGCGATCTTCGGGCCTCATCCTCAGCACTGTGATGCATAAGGATTGTCGTATTGACAGTAATGCCAGGTGTCTTGTCCGAGCTCGCCGCACTTCGTCCTGTTATCGACATCCCCGACTCCTTGAATAGTTCATCTTGTGAATCGTTATTCTGTGTACCACCGATTACATTGGTGGTGATACGACTGTGGTTCGTTCGTCGTGTTTGGTTTCGACCTGTAGAGGAGAGTTCGTAGCGTCCAGCGTAGTTGGAGCCTGTTCGGGCTGAGGACATTTGGCCGAGGAAGAGGGTTCGGAGGGCTGTGAGAGAGAGGTTAACGAGGTACTATCGTGTGTTTTTGTAGTTGGACTTACGAGGTAGACAAGTAGCAATGATGGCGACGGCTGTTTCAATCATGGAAACGGTGCATGTCAACATGGTCTCGTTCTTCTTGGAGTAGTAGGCTCGGATAACTGCAAGGGTTAGCAAAGCTGACAGCTGGAGAAAAGGAAACATACTGCTAGCAACAACTACAAGGAAACCAAGGGCAAAGATGGCAGCGACTCCAATCTTTTGCTTAGTCTTCATTTGTAGTTGAAGGACCATAGAGATGGGCAAACTGATAGCTGTGATATGTTAGGTAGGCCCAACGCGAATAAGCTTTGCTTATACTTACTGACGATATCGGTGCCAATATTTACTGCGTTTAGTTAGTATTGTTGATTTGACTTTGTTGCGGGTGAAGCTACTTACATATAACAGTCAACCAATAATTCCTCTCAGCTTCCTTAGGGTCGCATTGGTCTGTGCTTATCGTCAGTATGTGTTCCTTCGTCCAGTGATGTGAAACCTACACGCCGGGTCCTGTGACCATCGCTTGTCGTGAGGGAAACATTGGAAGATGATGTGAAAGAAGATAGCGGCCCAAAAGCACACCAACAGACCGAGTGTGATGTTGTAAATAGTCTGCAATCTCGTCCCAGGAGCGGCGAGTCGTTTGTAAAAGAGGACGAGAGCAATCTTGATAGCCCATAGTGAGGTCACATATAGGATGGATCCGGGGACGATCATCTATATCAAGTCAGCAAAAGCAAACATCATACCCAAACCCAAAAAAGCTTACCTGCATCATGCCCTTGAACTGTTCAGGTGTCGCACCAGGGATATTCGCCATACCCAAATTCCACATGTGCTGCTGAATGATAAGATCGCCTATCAAACAGCACGCGGATAGAATAATGAAGGCATCGTCAATTTGCAGAGACCCGAGCTTACGGGCTCGAATCCACAAGCGTAGGACTAAGAAAATGCAAGCAACCACTGTAGAGATGTACCAAGACACCTAGAAGAACATGGTGTCAGTAGAGTAAAAAAAAGCAACGACACCAAGGATATGGAGTATCAACTGCGAGGATCCGGGATCCAAAGGAAAACTTACCACTTGACCGAGACCCTCTGCCATTGCAACGTCAAATCGCCAAGATGAACAAAATATTTTAAACTTTCAGACGGAAGAAAGCGAAAGAGGGCATGCAGGTAGTTAACTGATTATTCCCAGCTCTACGGTAGCGGCCCCTGACCCATGCACCCTCAGATTCTCCTCTGCACCACCTCGGAGGGTTTTGTCAAAGCGTTATCCCTCGGAGACTCCCGTCAGCTCATTATGTGTGATGGCAACGCTTCCAACACCCAAAATGCGTTAATGTCGTGGAGCAAAGCAGCGGACGAAACTAGCAGCTAGCCCCGAAGTCAAAATGGGTGCCAAGTGGAACAGTTCCTGTCACGAACTGTCACAACTCCCAATTATGGAACTTGGCACAGCACTAGCTCAGGGCCGTCGTCTTCTGTCTGGGGGATGTGGCCTCGTATGGCCGAAGCTAAGTGGGTTGGGCACCATGTTCCTCGGCTGTCTATTATCAATATCATGACTGAATTATTAAATAACAGTGCTATCTTTCGTTTAGTAGATCTTAACGAGTGCGGAATATTGGAAACTTTCGCAAGCCATGCCGAGTGCGTGTTCGGTTAACGAGTCCCGCTTGATCTAGCGCAGCCCCTTCCGCGGCGACGGACCCTGGCGCAGATTCTTTCACGGAAACACGAGGAGATGATCTACGTGGTGTAACGAAAACAGCCTATCAAGCCACTCTGATGATCCGGGTATTTCTATCCGTCCCTCCAGCTCACTTAGTGGCTGGTTACGGAAATCGAATTCCAATGATGTTAACACATGTGACGAAATACCAAGTGTTAGGTAATAGGATGTCATTGGACAGAGTCCATGAATGAGAGAGGCACTAAAGAAATATGATAAGATAACTGAATCCTTCCATCTAAGCGAGATGCCAAACATGAGTCGCTCCAGTACGCCGAACAGCAAGGACAAAGCCAGGGGCGAGTTTGCCGATCCGTGCCTCTTTCGGCGAACTACCCATGGCATTTTTTCTGCACCTCAAGATTTGCGATCGTGGGAAGATGATGCAACTGATCTGCGACAGCATGGCATGGGGCAGATCCTACGCATGGCACATCGATGACATGAACTTTGTTTGAGATTGATTGTGGAATCTATTATGATAACTGATGCTTTTAGCTAGATGTCAAATTCTTAGAACGGCCTTTCTTTGTCCGGAGCCGTGTCAAGCGTAGGGTCAAAACTCAACGGCAATATTCAACGCCACCACTAGACGGAGGCCCCTTTTTCTTTCTCTCACGTTCGAGAACGCCATAAAATATTTTCTATGTCTCAGGGTTCGTTCGAAAACCAATCGATAGCTCAAACTTATTTCAGCACCTTGGCCCGGTTGCCAAACTACAAATGGTTTAGTATCAGGGCACTAACCTGACTACGCCGGTCCGACAGCCGCAATAAAGTCCGCTTCATCCGGACAGGGGATTTGCGTAGCATTGGATGTTATACTGTGACCTTGTAGGGCAAGTCTAGATCTGAGAAATCTGGGTAATGCTACGATATTTATTATTTGATGTAGTATCGAGGAACGAGACCTGCCTAAAGTAGACGAACCATTACCCTTTGATACCACGTGGTTGCGGTTGATCTGAGTCTCTGCAAGGTTATGGTTCTGACAAGACCATGCATCCAACATGGGTTCTTTGCTGTCGACTCCACTGCCGAGCCCGCCGCAACGTCTCCAATAAGTTAGCAACCCGCCCCCTTTTCGGAGATTCCGCCTTATTCCTCAGCGCCACTGCGTCACTTTTTTCTCTTTTAAATGGCTTGCAGGAAGCAGGAACATCACATCAACTATCATCCACCTCTCTGTTTCAGCCCAAAGCCTGTTTCTGCCTTCTTCCCGCATCTCACTTAACCTCCTTTGGCAGAAGATAATCCTCACGATGGTCCTGCATAACACCATCCTCAGTCTGGCTACGGGTTTGACCCTGGCTGCTTCCTGTGTCGTTGCAGCTCCTCCTGCCCCTCCATGCCCACCTCTTCCCCCAGCTGCTGTCCCTCAGGGAAAGATTGAGGGTTTCCGCGATACTCACTGTAACGCTGTTTACCTAGGCGTGCCTTTTGCTGCATCCACTGGTGGACAGAACAGGTAAGATCACGAATACATTGCCAGAATAAGGTTCAGATAGACTAACACCCTGCAGATGGAAGGCTCCTCAGAGTCTCCCCAACTCTACCCGACGTTTCACAGCCAAGGCTTATGGACCAACATGTCCTCAAGCTATCAGCAGTGATGCTTTCACTCGCCAAGACGAGGACTGTCTGAACCTCAACATCTGGGCCCCTAAAGATGGCAAGAATCTGCCTGTAAGTTCCACTCTGACGGCATGTCGATCGGAAAAATGACTAACATCTCCTAGGTATTCGTTTACATGTATGGCGGTGCCATGGTCACTGGCTCCAGCAGCAACCCCCAGATCCAGGGCACAAACTTTGCCCGCAATGGAGTTATCTATGTCAACTTCAACACCCGAGAGAGCATCTTTGCTTCGCCTCACTCTTCTGAGTTGAAGGATGCTAAGCCCAATGACACCCAGAACTTTAGCATTCTGGATGTCGAGAAGGCTCTTGACTGGGTCCACAAGAACATCAAGGGTAAGCAGGCATCGCTATCCGATAATTTTACATGAAACTGACTTTGTACAGCATTCGGTGGTAACCCTGACCACATTGTCTTTGGTGGCCACTCCTCTGGTGGTGTTCAGGTCGACCACTACCTATGGAACCACCCTCAAACCTTCCTCAAGGGTGCTGTCGAGATGAGCGCCAACGCTGTCTCAGGCCCCGCTTATGCCCCTGTCGATGAGGCTCTCAACGCTGTCGCCGAGGAAGTTGGCTGCCCCAAGGCCGGAAACGCTCAACTCGAGTGTCTCCGCAACGTCAACCTGTTTGACTTCCAGACCAAGAACTTCAACTCCACCTTCAACACCTGGTTCACCCCCGTTATTGACGACATTACTCGATTCTCCGACTACCCCGCCCGTCTTGCTTCCGGCGGCTACGCTTCTCAGGTCCCTCTGCTGACTGGTACTTCCAACGGCGAGGGTACCATCTTCAGCCTTGTGTACGGCGCTGAGAACAGTGACTTTAGCTCTTGGATCAACACCTTTGACGCTGACAGCGCTCACATTCCTGATGCTGATCTCATCTCGGCTTACAACCCTGCTGATTTTGCCAGCGAGTCTCTTCGCAGCGGTATCCAGTACGGTGACGCCCGCTTCAACTGCCCTGTCGATTACCTTCTTGATCTCCGCAGCGAGCAGCAGAAGACTTGGGTCTACCGTTTCTTCGGTGCCTATGACAACGTCGTCGGACCCCCCAACACTGCTCCTACCCACGGCACCGAAGTCCCCTTCTTCCACGGTGGTAACGAGTGCTTCAAGTCTCTCCAGGGCGTCACCACAGCCCAACAGAATCTTGCCGACTCCATCCACAAGTGGTTCGTCGCTTGGATCAAGAACCCCGCTGCTGGCCCTGGCTGGAACACTGTTGAGAAGACTGGCGAGTTGGTCAAGCTTGGTGTCCCTGGTGACGAGCTTACCCTCGAGAAGGCTATACGAAGTGACTTTAACGGCGTGTGCCAGGCTGTCTACAAGCCTAACATGCCCAAGTACCCTGTTGTGCAGTCCGTTGAAGCCATTGTTGAGAAGCTCTTGGCTTAAAAGCTAGATACGAAAAGTTGAACAAGGGACACGATGAAATGCCTCCGAGATATGACATGCAGCACTTTTAGATTGATAGACACTGAGGTAGTTTATTATAACGCTCAGATATAATAATGATTAATATCTTTCGCTCCAATCACGCATGATATTGTGACAGCTGAAGCAAATTTAAAACATAGAACAAGGTTATTTGAGCATCTTCACATGTGGCTGGTTCGCTTCAGACCCTCCCATGTCAGTACAGGCTTTATCACGCTCCCGCTTGCCATATCCGCAAAAGCCTTTTCGTAGTCTTCGATATGATACTGCTTGACTAGCTTCTCCAGAGGCAGTTCTCCGCGGGAGTGCATGTCGATCAATTCGGGGATTAACTAACATCGAGTGAAAGTCAGTATTTTGTATCAGCAAGAGTGCAAGACGAAATCCGTCCGTGCCAGTCGTATCACTGAATGTTTGGCGTTTTTCTGAATAACTTACAACTTCTGGGTTACTATCACCTTCAGAGCACCCAACATATTCTTTTCCATACGTTAGATGGCTCATGATGTCGATTTTAGCTGTGGCCATTCCACCAGGCGCACCGACAGTCGCAGCCCTTCCTCTCATTCCGAGTGCTGCCACCATAGTTTCAATGATGGCTGGAACACCAGTGCAGTCAACAGCAAAGTCAACACCAATTGGTGGACAAATATCCTGGATGCTATCAATGATATGGTCCTGATCTGGTCCAAGCACGCCATGTGTCGCGCCCAATTCTTTGGCCAGTTCAAGTCGTTGAGTTTGAAGGTCAATGGCGATAATGGTCTTCGCCTTTCGAGCTTTGGCACCCATGATAGCTGCCAAACCAACTGATCCAACCCCAAACACAGCGACAGAACTTCCAGGTTTGACATTGAGGGTATTGAATATGGCTCCGACACCAGTTTGGATGCCGCATCCAAGAGGCGCAAAGAGCTCGAGTGGTGTTTCTTGTGGGACTTTGACAAGGCTTGTTCGGTGAACTATGGTGTGTCTTGCGAAGGAACTCTGACCGAAGAACCGGCTATGCATGGGGCGCTTTCGGCCTTCTTTCATGGTGAACATGGTAGCTGAGCTATCCGCGCGCCTCCCGCCAAAGTTGTAGAGGTTGAATTCGTAACAATACGCTGGATGGTTCGATACACAGCCTGGACAAGTCCCGCACGATGAGAAGGATAGCAGCACCTTGTCACCTGTTTTAACGTTCGTCACACTGGAACCTGTCTCGATTACTACGCCTCCGCCTACGATAGATAATGTTAGTGCTATTTACTCACACATAACCGAGATTTAGGCTTACCTTCATGGCCAAGGACAGCGTTCTTACCACATGGTAATTTTCCACTAGCACAAGCTAGATCTGTGTGACAAACCCCCGAAGCATGGATTTCAACAAGTGCCTCATCGGGTTGTAAAGAGTACAGATGGACTTGCTCAAGTTTGAACTGTCCGTCAAGGTTGGGTGCGACGAGTGCTGTTGTTGTTCGCGACATGGTGGGAATAATGCGGGGAAGTTCAGGCTAGTTTGACCACGACCATCTCTCATCTCATTTAAGGTAAATTGAAAGCTGCGCCGCTTTGTCTTGGCATGAATCATGTATTTGCCGTCGCGAAATGCCGGTCGGAGGCGATGTGGGGGTTGACTTGTTGATCTTCCGCTACTCCGCATAAGGAATCTGGGGAAGGGGAGACAGCGAAGGGCCCTGGACAGGGCTTCCTAATCTCAGATTTCATTAAAGATTTAGTAGCTATTAGCGAATATGGACGTTTTGAAACCCTGTAATCAAGTCATTCACTTGAAGCATACTCGTCTGGTCGTATCGCGCCAATATGGGCTCTTGAGTTACTGTAGTCGCGTCAAGCAGAGTGTCTTCAGGGTTCGTCATTGTTTCAATAGGGGTGGAAAGGCGATCAACGAGTAACTTGGCAAGTAACCAATACTCTGGGGAGTGTCGCATGAAACCAATTCTCCTCCAAAGGTCGACGGGCGACACATTCTCTTTGTCCACCATAACGTGTGGCGAGGAGAATGAAAGCTCATCTGAATAGGTTTCCCAAACCATTTTCCAGTTACTCAGTGCATTGTAGACAGCCTGGAGCTGATCGTGACCCCCGAATGAGTTTTGGTGATGAAACAACAAGGCATGGAAGGCTGGTATTTCCGATCAGTAAGGCTCCAGCCTGAACTACTATGAACATACCTGATACGACGGCAAAGAGATTCAGTGGTCCCAGGTCAGCGAAATACCGCTGCATTCCATCGGGAATTGGACTCTTGCAAAAGATCTCGACCACTTGACGAAATGTGATGCTGCATATCGGGACAGCTCGGGATTGCCAATTACATAGTTCTTGATAGCATTCTGCACTCGAACTAGCTTGGAAAACTGCCTCGGGTGATGCCATGTGCATACTCATCTCCTTGATTACCATCCTTGGAGGTAGGTTGTTAAAAATGACGAAAGCATGATCGAGTAGATATATCCAGAGGAAGACTCTGCTATAGAGTCAGTCACTGCTTCACACGATAATGACTGTCGATCTTACCTTATAAGTTGTTCTCTCGCTGCAAATCCTGTCCAGCTGAAGTCGTCGTAGATAATTGTAGAGTAATCGGGGTGCTTTGCAGACATGATGCCGAAGTCTCTGGCCATCTAAATAATCGTCAGTACACGGTTCCGCTTGTATGATAAGACAGTATCTCATTACCGATATAACAGTACTGAAGCGGAAACGACGGATTCTTCTCTTGCTCGCCTCAGTACCCTCCCAGCCCTGGTACAGGCATACCATGTACGCCGCCTGGAGTGCTTGAATTCTTGAGATATCCGTAGTGAAATTGAAGATCGGGGCACCTCTATTATCCTCAGGATCGTGGCAGAAGTCTTTGTCTGTGAAGATCATTTCTTCGACACAGTTGAACCACATCTTGGCTTGTTCGTTCTCTGTTGGGTCAGGAGAGACACTTGCCCCTGCTTAAGTTAGACTTCGGAACATTTTTAATTTGGATGACATACCGATCAGTGCCATGGTGGCTACTAACGTGGACTTGGCCTTCACTGGTTCGAATGTAGGCCGGTGAACGAAGTTGACGTTAGGATGCCAAATATGCCAGTACAATGCGAGAAACTTCCGGAGGTTTTGTGGAGAGAAGAACTGAATGCACATCTGCTCTAGGATATGTGACCATTCAAGTTCAACCACACTGTTACGGGGTTTAGTTGTGACTATTTCCTTGATATTGAGCAAGATCTGATGAGTTTGTATGAGAAGTGGATCGTGCAAGTTTGGCGAGGAATCAGTGCAAATTTCGTTCTCTAAAAAGGATTCTACCACCTCGATCCTCTGATCATGAGTTCCACAGTCGAATGACTCTACTAACCCACTTCTGCTTGTGAAGTTGTCGAGGAAATGGAACTTGTAGTTATCAAGCCTAGTTTGGCTGTTTCCTTCTGGTAACTGGACATTACCGGTGGTCAGATTGACAAAGTCCAGCCAATCCTGGTTGCTATACGAGCCTTCGAGCATGTCCGATACCGACGTATAGTTCCCAAGATAATCAAATTGTGAATGATCTCCAAACACCACGTTCGGAGGCTCGACTGTGCTCTCAACCACTGCTAAAGTCTGAGTGTCCATTATCATGCTAGAAGCATTACTTCTTGGCACTGGGCCAGCATCAAACGAGTAAGAACACTCGACAGACTTGCTACGGCAATGGTCGCATGGCTGGCCGTTACTGCATGCCTTTTTCTGCCGGACACAAAAGTCACATGCCCGACGATTGGTAACAAGTGATGATCCAGTCCGAACCTTGGCCTGACATGTCAAGGAATGCCTCCGAAGAACATCGGGTCTCTGATACGACTGGTTGCATGTCCCACATCGATAGGGTCGGACTGCGCTGTGGGAGGCTGCGTGGCGATGCAGATGTTCACGTCGTTTGTACTTTTTGGAGCATTGCGAGCATGCATAAGTGGCGCGTGATATAGGAGCAATATCTGACATCGAGTCGGATGGTTATGTGGGAGAAAATGCCGTTGTTAGCTTGAGGAGACAACGAGGTTCTATGTATCAAGGTACGTGATTCCGCAATTACGTCGCGCCGGCTTCATGACCGATTCGCTAACTGTAGATCGCGGGGAAGTGGAGTCGGGATGAACAATCGTCTCGTCGGAGTAGATGTGGGAGACGAATCATAACGAGAGGGACAGCCACCAAAGCCAGTACGTAGTGGAACCCCATTTGGAGAAGTACCTTGGACCATCTTCCCCAGACATACAATGAGAAACATTAACTAGATCCTTGATGTACTATCCCACACCCTTCCGTTCGTCATGATCACGGACAGTAGTTCTATAAAATAGCGAGAGGACGCGCCGTTTCCGACGGTGCAAATGTATCAGTTCATCAGCTAACACAAACCCCAAACAATGTTCACTCTGCAAGTATTCTTTCTGGCGCTGGGTGCTGTCCTGGTTCGCCTTCTCTTCACTGGCAGAAGACCCAAAGACTACCCACCTGGGCCACCTACCATTCCCATCTTGGGCAACATTCACCTAGTAAGTTATCTAGTTCATCCCTAAATACAGACGTCTTTAACTGTAGTCAAGATGCCGAAGCGTGATGCTCATCTGCGATTTCGCAAGTGGGCAGATGAGTATGGGCCCATCTACAGCCTCATTCTCGGAACCAAGCCATTCATCGTCTTGTCGAGCGCCCAGGCCGTCAAAGATCTTTTAGACAAGAAGAGCGGTATTTATTCAGATCGACAGGAAATGTACGTTGGTCAGGTACTCGGTAGTGGTGGTCTCCGTCTACTAATGATGGTTCGTATCACTCCAATTCAGCCATTTACACCAACTAACGTTCGTCTTTAAAGGGCTATGGTCAGACTTGGCGATCGGTGGGTTTCAACAGGGTCACCGTCGTTATCAAAAAGCTAACACAAATCGGCAGTTCCGCAAACTTGTTCATTCCCTTCTCAACGTCACAGCAGCCAAGAGCTATGTACCATACCAAGACCTCGAAAACAAGCAAATGTTATATGAACTAGTCACTCAACCAGATCAATTTCTCCAAAGCATTCGACGATACTCTAATGCTCTCACAACCACAATGGTCTTTGGCTGGCGCTCACCCATATACCAAGATCCCAAGTTGATGCAGTTATTTGATGGGTTTGCCGATTTTGCAGAGATCAATCAAACAGGCATTGCCGCTTTGCTGGATACTTTTCCCATCCTTAGACGACTACCAGACTTCTTGCTCCCGGTGCAGAAGAAAGCTAAGGAACTTCATAAAAAAGAGAAGGCTTTGTATCTGAGCCATTGGCTGAAGGCAAAGCAGGACATCGCCAACGGAACTATCAAGCCATGTTTTTGTGTCGGTTTGGCTGAAGCTCAGGAAAAGAACAAATTTGATGACGACCAAGCTGCGTATATCTCTGGAACACTCCTTGAGGCTGGATCAGACACGACATCCAGCACGCTTTACGCCTTTGTGCAAGCTATGCTGCTATACCCTGATGTACAGAGAAGGGCGCAAGACGAAATTGACAAGTTGGTTGGCAACGCGCACATGCCTAATATGGATGATGAGTCAAGTCTGCAGTACATCCGTGCATGCATGAAAGAGACTCTTCGGTGGATGCCCACGACTATTCTTGGAGCAGTCCCTCACGCGGTCACGCAGGACGATATCTACAATGACTACCTCATCCCCAAAGGAGCTGGTGTACTGAACAACGTGTGGGGCATTCACATGGACCCTGAACGTTATCCTAACCCTCGACAGTTCAACCCTGAGAGGTACCTCGATGATTTTCAAAGCCTTGCAGACGCCGCAGCCAACCCTGATGCCTCGAAGCGAGATCAGTTCACTTTTGGTGCAGGTCGTCGTATTTGTCCTGGGATCCATGTGGCGGAGCGAAGTTTGTTTCTGGGCATGTCGCGGATTCTGTGGGCATTTAATATTGAGCCTGTGCTGGATGGCATGGGAAGACCAATCCTGCCTGATCCTGATAAGTTGACGCAGGGCTTTGTCTGCATGCCGGAGGAATTCCCAGCAAAGATTACACCGAGGTCAGCGGAGAAGAGAGACCTCGTGATTGAGAGTTGGAGGAACGCTGAGAAGGAACTACTTGATCCTGTAACAAAGCAGTGGCGATAGAGAGAGATTGAGCAGAATCTTGGACTTGATGCATGCATCGCAAGTACTTGAACATTATCTTGTTACGGCATTGCCAATCTCTACTACTATTTAACTGTCATTCCCAGTACCGATAGAATGCAAAGTAACCATCTATGACTATATACCGTTATCTGCTTCACCATCCACACCTCTGTCAATAGGCGCTAAACCCAATCTATGAACGAGAAAAAAAGAATAAGAGGATTAATCGGACATTTACATCTGGAAGATGTGTCTCAATACTCATGATCATGCTGGGGATCGAACCCAGAATCTTCTGATTCGTAGTCAGACGCCTTGCCATTGGGCCACACGACCTTGTGGTTTTTGCAGTTGATACTAGCCTCTATCACCACGGCGGAGCATCGTTTGGCTGCAAATTACCATCAGTCGGTGCCACATCTTAACATACTTATCACTCCCCACCTTGCCACGATGAAAAGGCTTTCAACGAGTACTTGCTATCAGCCGTGTATGAGACAACACCATCACTCATCCGCGAAGCGTTCTCTCGACGACTGCGAACTGACCGTCGTGTTGTTTTCTCCCATTGCGATCTAGCGCCCAGAAATATTCTGGTGCAAGACGGAAAGATTCAAGGGTTAGTGGATTAGGAAGATGCGGGATGATACCCGGAATACTGGGAGTATGTCAAGTTCTTCCATCACAATTCGGATAAAGACTTTAGAGAATACGCTGCAGATATCCTTCCCGAGTTTTATCATGATGAGCCGGTAGATTACATTGCGATATCTCATTGGCAAAGCTCTTGGCTAGTACATTCCAACCTTCCATTATAGTCTCTATAGCTATCTGTTATGTCCAGGAGCTCAGATTAATTCCGCCATTGAATCATTAAAAAAGAAGAAGAAAAGAAGACTTCAGTCATGGTACTGTGAACGCCCAAAAAAGAACTGATGAGACTGGGACTCGAACCCAGGAGGATTGCTCCACCAGGAAATCGGTGTCAAGGTTAACCTTAACCTGGCGCCATAACCAACTCGGCCATCTCACCGATGATTAGTGGTTTCTGAATGTTCGGATACTGCTCTATCCTCGTCACAACTCCACGGAATCTCTCCAGTTGTTCACATAAAGCTCGACGGTTAAGATAGATCCTGCCAAGACTAAAGTGCTGGTTAGTGCAATTAAAAGACGAATTCATGATTATCATTTCATATGTCACTGCATAGGGGTGTGGATTTAAATGTCGTAGCGGAGTTTTTCACTGCAATTTTAATCCTCTCCCAGGGCTATAGGTGACACTGCAGTATTACGTATCAATTGCTCTATCTGTTTTGTTCTTAATAGACACCCGTTTCTTATCACGTAGAAAAACTAGACGCTGTTGCGCCTGTTCCTTTCTCTTCCCCGGCAACAACAGTCGTCTCATTGGATATATACGCCAACGACCGTTGCCTGAAGATACCGCTGTTCTGTTCTGGATCCATATTGCTGTGGCCACTTCGCGAAATTATAAAATGATGGGCTCTTCGCGTCAATTGCCGAATATTGGGCATGCAGCCTACCACAACGCCCATGCAAAGTTCAATATTAGCCCACATGACCGCTTTTACAGCTACTGGTAATACTGGTCAGTCATGTTCAAAGAAAAGCGTGCTCATAGATGGTTACTTACCTTCGGCATGTCTCGCTACTTGATACTTTACCAAATAGTAGAACCTGATTATGCTGGTTCCTACGAGTCTAGAATTCTTAGCAGCTGTACCCTCCTCTAGTCAAGCAATGAACATGACGTGCGGAGAAACTTACAAGATTCCACAGCTGAACATAGCAAGCACACCAATTTTCTTGCGCAGCTTGATTCCCAAGTGGTAGACCTGGGTAAAAGGCAATATGACCATCCAAATGTCCAATACCATGCTGATAATGCCATGAGTCAAGTACAATAGCTTATCATTCAACACATCTCCATGGTGATTTGGCTTATACAATCCCGTCCAATTCAAGGAAATCGGGGTTTTCTGAAGAAGGATTAAAATCACATATAGCCCGGCCGAAGAGAGATTGACAAATTGGGTAACCCAGACAGCGATTCGGAACTTGTGGTCTGGAAAAATCCCAAGGTAGAAAGCCAACACAGAAGCTTTCACCAAGCCGAGTACGATGAAGTATGTCACTTGTTGAAAGAAGAACATCTGGATAATAATTAATTTGACTCGGCTTGAGAGTAGAATATCGCTTACTTGGAAGCAGAACACAATTTGCTCATCTTTGAGGGTGCGTAAATCACGACCAATTCCTTCCGAAACCACTAAACAGTTGTCAATCAGTACCTCACTCCACGCGAGAGATTTCGAATACAAACTTACTCAATTGGAGCAGGACAATAAGAGGGACAATAAGGAACTATCTCCTCAGTCAGTATACTGCTCCTTCGTAACTGTAAAGATAGTTGCCTATACTCAAGCGAGACGTACTGCAGCAAGTGACATGAACGTGTCATCGACACCCCATTCTGACTTGTAAATGCACTTTGATATCAGCCGTAGAATGTAGGCTCCCAAAGCAGAACCGAACATGACCAGGCTCGAAGCACGCAACGCTACTGTCGCGTCTTGAGCAGGTATCACACACTTCTTGGACGCAGCATCCAAAACCGCTACCTCCAACCATTCCCGTTAGCATACATGTCTTCATAGATATGATGACATGGGGAGTAATTAGTCCCTACCTTGCTTCTCTGTACCATTGCAATTTTCTCTCAGGCAGGCGCCTATTGATACGATGAACTCGGTATTATCGCAGAGCTGCTGTTGTGTTTGGTGCACAAACTGTGGCCTCAAAAAGATGTCGCGAAGGCAATTCATCTGTGTTGTCTCATCAGCCGACTGAATATTTGCTTCCCTAAGGAGACACAACTTACTCCACATGCTGGAAGTATCTCGATTTCTGGAGTTTCTGCTATTGATCTGCCAAGAAATGCAATAGTAAGAATCGCAAGAAGTTTCAAAACTGCCATGTTTTGAGCATATTTAATGACAAATGTGACAATAAGAAAGCCAAGAGGTTCAGAAAACAAGTGACACGGGAATAGATTGCTTTAAGTGCGTGGATTCAGTGTGCCTGACATCTGGAATACAATCCTGGATATTGTGGCGTTGGTTAATCATCCGGAAACGGAATTGCAGACTCTTTAGCGTCAGAGGCTGGTTCTTCAGAGCAAAAGCCTGAGAAATCGATATGGTGCTTATTTTAGCGATGGCCTAGCTCGTGGCAAATCTTCCTATTGGGTATAGAAACAGTTAAAGCCAAAATCACTACGCCCATCCATATCATTCCTGCGCACAGCAAGTCCTTGATTAGCTTCGACCCATCGATACGGTAACTCACCTCGTTGGTTCCCTCTTGTCTTGGATATTTGATTGACGACGAACGGCACGGTGCCGTTTCGGCAATCTCTCCCTAGAGTGCCTCGCCCCAGTAACATGGCTTCTGAAACGCCATGGCGCGAGAATCGAAACAGGGATTCGAAGGTGGCTCATCGATCGGCGGCAGTCATTTGATGAGACGAGCTGGTCAAGTATGAAAGAGACCCAATAGGCATAGCCGAATGTGATCATATACTAAGCAAAATGGAAATTATTCGTGTATACTACCGTTTAACAGATTTCCATTTGGTGGACAAACTTCCCAATATAGCTACCGAGGCCAGTCCTGTGATAAAGTAGAACGTCTGGTTGAGACTCTTGTTAACCGCAATAAGTACGGCTGTCGTGTCTGAAGCCGGTACGCTTGCTACCATTTCGGAAAGTCCACTGTTGCTGATATTTCGATGACTCAAGCCTGATGCAAGCCCTTCCAGATTGGTTGACAATTGGTTTGTAAACAGCACTTGCGCGATTGGAACTGTTACAGCTGGACCAAAGGATTGCGCAAATAGCATGATGGATAACCCGAGGGGGACATCCTCGTCAGGTAAGACTGTCTGGACAGCTGTCTGGGGACCAATGAAGCCTATCCCATATGCCAACCCCGACAATGCTGTATAAGAAATAAGTCGGTCCGTGCTCGTGTCGATCTCGAACGTTGTAATGAGACCAATTGCTATTGGCATGATTACTGAAGCCAATATCATGAATGGAGTATAGTAGCCAAATACGCTCGTACCAGCTCCATGAATCAGTGATCCTACAATTGCCGCGATGATGATGGGAAGTATCATGTAGCCACTTTCGACAGGTGTGTATCCACGCACAAGCTGATAGTAGGTGGGGAGGTAGTACTCAAGCACTACACCAGTGCTATTGATGCAGAACATGAAGATGAAACCAGCCACCACGCTACGATGCTTCATCAAACGAGGAGGGAGAGCACCGGTCTCGCCTTGACGGAGCTGATTGAGAATGAATGCGATCGAGAGAATAGCGAACGTGACTAGTGGTCCAATCACCTGACCGCTTGTCCATGAGTACTTCGTTCCGGCCCAGGAAAAGGCGAGAAAGAGGCTTGTGAGCGCTGGCAGAAGGAGCACGTTACTAACCAGATCCAGCTGGACTACCTTTTCTCTTAGGGTCAATCGAACAATCTCGATAGGCTTCTGAGTATCTGACAAGCACATCATAGAGACCAAGAACGCGATGAATCCAATTGGTGCGTTGATATAAAAACACCATCGCCAACTCAATGTCTGGAGAGCACCACCAAGAAGTGGCGCAGCAATTGTCGCAAGACCTTCAGCCGCGCCCATGATACCTAGAAACATGGGTCTTTGACGTAACGGCGTTGACTGCACCACGATGACAAAACAACCCGCGAACAAACCTGCAGCACCGAGACCAGAAACAGCTCGACCCACGACAAGCATAGTAGACGTAGCAGCTGCGCCAGACAGAATCGATCCTGCTATAGATATCGCATTGGCAAGGAGGAACACTCGCTTAACAGAGAAGAGTCTGTATGCTTTTCCAAAGATGAATTGGAATGCGCAGACGCAAAGTCTGAAGGCAGATGAGTACCAGCCGATGTGGGCTACAGTGTGAAAGTGATCTGTTATGCTCGGGACTGCAGTTGCTACTATGTTCATGTCCACGCTACTCAAGACGAGAACAGCGGTTACTGAGAGCATGATGAGCCAAAGTTTGACTCCTTCTGGGTAGTCGATTTCGGCCTCGTTGATGTTATGTGTGGAACCGGTTTCATCTTGATGTTGACTGCTAGGGCCATGATCCCTTGGGCGGGAAATGCGACGCGATAAACTTGTATCGAAGTTCTCAAGTTCTGCCATTCTTATAGTGACTTGAAAACGGTGTCTGTAAGGGAGATAAAGAGGGGTATCAGAAATATCCTTGATCGATATATAATCAGCATCAACATCACGTGCTCTCATCGACAGAAATCTCCCTGTGAGATTTTTACACTTCCAAAGTGCGTTAAGAATGAAATCCGATGTTGATGTCAAAATCGATGGTACTAACTGACTCGACCTCTTTTAGGACACCTCTTTGTACATGTGGTCCACACAAATTTGAAGCAAAGTATGGAATAGGGACGATTAGTAATATTCTAACCGTGAACCAAAATTGGCTCTTCGAAAATAATCCGCAAGATTGGATCCATTCATAGCTGATCAATAACTGATCTCATAGACGGGTGTTACTTACTGTAGCGAAATAAAATGTAGGATACAGAGAAAAAAGCATGTCACAGTGAGACTGTGAATAATGAAATAACTCTAATGTATTGTCAAGTCAGAAATCCCGACCTGTTACCCTACATATGCACTCATCTTGGACAACTTGTCTGGAACGGACAAACGGGCAATATCCTGTTCCGTCTCTCCGTCCAAAGTGGACTTTACCTCCATCTGACCCAATCAAAAAAATATTCCGCCTCGCACATGGCGGGCCGTCACGAACTTCCCTGTCGCGGCTAAGACATAGAGTTGGTTAGACGCGACCCGTTCCAACACTCTGGGCCTGAAGGGATACGGGTAACGTACCCGTTCGTCCAGTCTAGCGAAGAGAGATGAACCAACGAGACATCTGTGGGTCATTTGCGAGAGAGACTGATTTGCGGCACAGACTGAAGTTCCAAATGAAAGACAGTCTCCTCGACAAGATGCTGTGTTCAGAGTTTGTCTTGGAAAACGGTGGTCTATGCATGCATGTCAGCTTTAATTTCCCCAGTCCTTACGACGACAAATTCTCTTAAGGTTAAAAGTTGCAGTGACCGGATCTTGACCAGTGATAAGCCCTGTCATGTCAGACGGAGGAAAAAGAAAGGATGCCAAGAACCCTTTTGGGAACCGCGTTATTAATTTTGAGACGAACGCGAAAAAGAAAAGTGTCAGGTGTGCAGTTCCCAACGCTGAGTTGGAGTGTAAGCGCTCGCCACTTGTTGAGTAATTACTGAACGCCATGTTTGCAGATCACCTTCATATATCGAAGATGGGGGATGGGGTTGAATTGTTATTCGAGATACGTCTTGGATCAGGCTGTGCTAGGGCCTGTTGCCAATTCTCATGAACTCTTGGCAGCCTGAAAGCCAAGATTACTGAGCTAGGACTTTCAAGCCCCGTCCTCGTCCCGTTTATCCTCGCAATGTATCCAAAGCCTCGTTGCAGGCCTTGTAAATTACATGGACCCATGACGATTGTGTATTTTTCCAGACCAGATTTCTAGTCCCGTTGCACTCGGCCAGCCTAGACCCCGGTTCCATGACACTGGTCCCTGTTGCTAGCCTTATTAGACTCACCAAGCATCACCCGAAAAACTCTCAATGAGACGATGCATCGGAAAATCCGTCTTATGCCTATCCCTTGAATGGATTTCCTTCCAAAAGGAGAATAACATGGCGGAATCCTTCGAGATAATTAGTCGGCCAAGTTTCCAGAAATGGGATGTGTCTCCGGCTGCAGACCTACAAATGCAAGGCTTTGGGGGCTGAACCGTCTCGGATATGCATGCAGCTTATTTTTCTTCTTTTAGTTGCAGGTTTAGTTCGTGTACAACGAAGCACGTCCTGTAATATTATACACAACGGAAAAAAAAAGGAAGAAAAGTTCTTTAGTTCTCGCCACGGGCCAGCTCGCATATAATTCTTTACCGACGTGTCCCCATGAAACCATGACGGGTTTCTCGAGAATATTGGGTTCTTCGTCAGACGGACCTGCATATGCCACCGTACCTGTAGACAATAGCGCTGCAATGGAAGACAAAATCGTGGCAGAGCAACAAGGCCAGGGACAGCATGCTTATGCTTATCCTCCCAACTATCCTCAGCAACATCAGCATGTCGTGTCGCCGCAGCCATCGATAGGCCACTTTCAACCTGCGCAGGCTGTCTCGCCGGAAACCATCTCTCAAGCAACGTTTCCTCACAACACTTCACCATGGCTTGACCCGCAAAGCCCCAACCTTCGAGACAGCCCCGGCTTCGATCGCGCCTTTGACAGTCACAGGGGACTAATGGGTCATGACCCCGCCAACGTATCCTACGAGAAAGCACCAGATGTTCACGTCGTTAACCGGCCGACAAATGCCCTCCAACCTAAAGGGCCGTTTCTGTACAGGGCGATGAAGAGCAAGTGGTCGATGATTGCTTGCTTGATCGTTGGAGTTGCCGCTGCTATCGGACATCACTTCTTTTACAACTACCTCGATGGCCGTGAAGCAGTGAATCAACAATGGATGCTTCGAGCTGGACAACTTATTTCCTTTATCGCCAACGCCAACTTCATCCTCGCGGCCGTCATGGCCCATCAGCAAGTGGCATGGAGAGCCGTAGGTCAAAAGGGATTCTCAATCCATGCAGTCGACTCTCTGTTCGGTGCCACCCATAACCTCGTCGAGCTTTTCAACCGCGAGGCCTGGGCCAAGTCTTGGTTTGTCATGTTTCTCGCTCTCTACATGTGGTTTAGCCCGGCCGTTGTTATCCTTACCTCAGCTACGTTATACGTCGTTCCTGGCGAAAGCGTTCAAGACACCCTGTGTCCCTCCATCCGCACTCTAAACTTCAGCAACGAAGCAAAAGAGAGTTTCCAAACCCCCAAGAAAGCCGATGGCGAGATTCTGAACGGTCGCTCTCTCTCTGGCTACAACTGGACGGCCGATGGTGGTAACCTCGCAGATGACGCCAAGACCAACGACAACGTCTTTGAGTACTACAACGTTCCATCGTCTTCTCTGGACCGTATCGCTGCTGGTGTCTTCTCGAGTAGTCAGACAACATACAAGGCCAACATCTCGAAGGAAATCTGTGGAGAGGGCTGGGATTGTTCCACTACCATCCATTTCGTCGCTCCTGGATACAAGTGCGAGGAACTTGCTCGCGGCGTTGGATCCAAAATGAAGCAGTTTGGAAATGCAGAAGCTCCATTCAATCTCAGTCACCTGGTACCTGATGGCAACTACACCTACCTCGCCAATACCGATCTCGGAGAATACATGCGACCACAAATGGACAACCTCACTGTCGGTGGAATCCCCTCTAAGGAAGATGGCCCTGACTTCCCCAAGAACCTCGGCGTCTTTAGGACTGAGCCCAGTATCTGGATCGGCTACGCTGAAGTCCAGGACCACACAAAGGAGCATGCAAAGGACAAGAATACCGATGGATGGTATGACGATTACACTCCTGTCATCTTTGCTTGTGATCACTGGGAGGTGAACTATACTGTGACATTCAACTACACTGCAGGATTCCAAAAGTACGACATCACCGAACGGGAATACAAGAAGAAGATCATCGACACAGAGTGGAGCAGCTGGACCAATGAGTCTACTGATGGAACAGCCGATGGAAATGTTGCTGAACCGGAAAAGAACTATGTCAGCCCTCGCCAAGACTACGCAAGGTATCGTCGAATTGCTGCATTTCACAGTTTGGGTCTACGCCTCCGGGAAATGCTCTTCGGTAACGTCAAGGTTCAAGGTACCGTGCTAGCAGACGGCGCAATCACTACAACAAATCTCCTCGACCGACACGAGAGTCTTGCAATCCACGACTTCCAGCGAGAAGTGAGCCGCACTTATGAAGACCTCATCATCTCACTACTCTCCGACCCCCAGTTTCTCGCTGTCGCTTGGGCAGCTGACCCCTCCAAACTATCTGGCACTGGCGTCGGCGGCGAAGAAACCAACTACGCGTGTGAGCGACGCCGCAAGGCCAACTTCTTCGACTATGGATGGTCTATTCTCGTGGCTGTCTATGCCGTGTCGTTTGTCATTGCATCAATTGGTGTTTACTACGGTATACAGGCGATGACTAGTGATGGTACTGACGCGCAGCGTGTCATGACCTTCTCTGCTATTGCTGGCGCAACCAAGAAGGTCACTGTGGATGAGGCTGAGAGAAAGGCAACCAAGATTAGGTGTTTCCCTACTGAGGAACGACCAGGAGAGTACGAGTTTAGGGCTGAGTTGCAAGGATGAGGAGGATGGGTGAAGGCTATCGCTGCAAGTCTCTTTTTTATCTGACTTACTGTAACTAATTTTAATTTGTTAATTTACAATATCATGACTTTACTGATTGTTGCACGGTTCATCTTCTTTGACCAAGGGTTTCACCTGATGAGACTGAGACACTTGCAAGTTTGTGACAGACCTGTCTGTCTGAACATCTTAGTTGCTGTCAAGTGGACTTTAAAAAAATCACATGACCCATCCCCGAATAGCTCAGCTGGAAGAGCGTTCGACTGTAATTGTATACATGTCATCGAAAGGTCACTTGTTCGATCCAGGTTTCGGGGATTCTTTTTTTTGCTTTACTACCTTTTTACCAAAATTCTAGAACAATCCTACCCCTCGCTAACTTTATGCTCAGCAGTAATTAACATTGCTTCAATATTAACTACTTCCCTCGAAATTCCCGACTATGCGAATATATGTGAAATATGAAATGTTGCCAACTGACTTGTTATCATCTTCGTCGCAAACATTGAAACAATGCCGAAGTATAAAAACCTCTCGGGGGGTTTAGAAATTTGCCTGGGCTTCCTTCATATTCGCCGGGCTCAGCATATCTTACTACACACTCTCCCTTTCGCCTACCATCATGGCTTGCTCTGTACTCTGCCCATCCGCGAGCATGGATAGTGAACCGGGGTTTCAACTGCGCAACAGTGTCCCAACCCTCAGGCCTATTTGGATTGAAGGGCGCATTGACTGTCAGTTTCGCAGCCAGCTTCTTACCAAAATCGTAACATCTAATATCCTTTTCCGATGCCTTGTACATGTACAAGCGAGATCGGGGTTCGGCGTCGAGCCATTGATATACCGACTCGAGGTTATCTGCACGCTCTAGAGCCTTACAGCACTGGTGCCACGGCAGCATAACTGATTTATTTGCATAATTGGGTCCATCAAAGCCCGGCAGACGCAGGCGAACCGTAACCTGTAGGTGTCGAATATTGTTGAAGATGAGATTTGGACAGGAAACTGCTAGTGAGTGGATGGTGTCAAGGTCGTGTGTACAAAACGTGACGTTGCTATAGATGGAGGTACGCGCTTCAATGTATCTATGATGTTATTAGTTGCCATTCCATTCTCTTTGTGGAACATGCTTACAGCTCCCGGCATGTCAATAACAAGGGCAAAAACGGACTCCACCTGTTTCTATCTTGAGATTGATATAGCTCTTCACATTTCCAATGGACGCCCCAAGTAGACTCAAGCTGCCTCCAGAGCTCTGGATCCCATATCTCATCGCGTCCTGTCCTCTCGCATTTCGCTTGGCGTTTGTCTGGTGCAGTGACATCAGTGACGCATTTCATTACAGAGAAGCGGCCGTCGCGTAATATGAGGTGCTGAGATAGCCCTGCGTCTTTCCAGAGTTCTTGAAAAATCATTTCCTTGATCTTGGTGGGGAGTCGGACCAAGGCAGAAGGCGATTGCGGGTTGGCAGGCTGAGATATAGCTTCTGCCTTAAGTCGGGATCGACGACTCACTGTGACGTAGTCAATAATAGATATGTGATAGTTGAGCGATGTCTTGCCTACCTGATTTGAGGTGCAGTGCAACCTTCGAGTGAACGTCGAAGTACCCCATCGTAGGTTGTTGATCGGTAGCGATAGATGGTGATCTGTATTATAAGTAATGATGAATTGAGCGTTGATGGTATTGATGGGGTAGTATTCCTATAGAAATTGAAGTAACTGTTGTGTGAGCATGGTACATGACTATAGGCTTTCTCAGAGAAAACAAACTGGAGTAAGCAATGATGACTGTTTCAAATGCAACCCAAGTATGGATCAAGAAGCCAATCAAAGTACCTTAAGATCCTTCGACCATTTAGTACAGTGTGAAAGCCTGTCTCTTACTTTGCGCGAGTCCATCCCGGTAGAGATCTGTAGTATCAATGTTGCTAGATAAAAGGTTGCAAGGAGTGATTGATTATTCAACTAGTCCGCTTTGAACTGGCTACCTTGTACCATTTGGTAGACATGAAAGAAGGCTGGACGATTTTGAGCTTGACGTATTGGATACTTTGAAATTGGTAATTTGTGATCTTAATTGAAGAATTAGAAGAGCAGATCACGGCCTTTGTGTAAGTAAACAATAAGAACGTGTTACAAACAAAGGGTGGTTACGAAAATGAACAGCCCATTGCAGTTGATGGGTTGTTTTTTGTTCGCATTGTCTTTGTTGTTCTGTACAGCACTGAAGGTAATTCTTTGGAACACGAAGTTTGAAATAATTGACAGTATTGTCAAAAGTATTACATTTTAGCCATAGAACTTATAAAAGAGACATTACTGCAATTCACGGATACACCCGGAATACCGTTTTGTTATCACGGCTCCATCTCCGACACGAATCAAACTTGCATCATCAAACACTTCCATTGTCTACATTCTTCATCACATCGCAATCATGAAGGCTCACCCCATCAAAATCTGCCGTAGGCACACTATCTGTCGTTGGATCCGCCACCACGTGATAGCCACCCCAAGAATTTCGACAAGTGCCCGACCTAGAATCGAATGGGAGCGAGCTTATGATCCACAAGCTTGGATCCTTGGTGTTCTTCCGCTTATTGCATTCACGAATCTCATCTGGGATGATGCTTCCAGCGCCGTTGAGGAAATCGAGAAGAGCGACTCTGCACTTTCTGGATTTGTTGAAACCGACCAGTGGGCTGCCATTCACCGGTTTGCCTTTCTCGTCAACTTCCTTGAAAAGAAGGATCCGCAACATGAGAGTCAAGCGTACAAGGCTCTTGCTGAATGCGACCCTGGGTTCAAGAAACTTGAGATGGTGGGAAATGTCTTTAACGACATGGATGGCATTACTGCACTGGATGAGTGGAATGATCGGGGCCATCTTCACAGCTGGATCCAGGCCAATGCTGTTCCACGCTTGAGCCTTGTGCCTACAACTATTGCCGAAGAAGCCGCTGATGTATTTCTGAACACCAACTATCTCGATTGTTGGTTATCTCTTCAATCTCAGCGAGAGTCCCTTGGTATCATTTGGGCTGTTCGCTCCCGGCATTCGTATCCTTAATTCCGACATGCGTTTGAGTTGTTGCCCATGGTGCCTGGAGAGAGAGCGTTAAGATGACTGGCAACACATCAAAGACACTAGAACTGATTTTTGACATGGAGAAGCATGGCGGTACTTTGTAAGTTATTAGAGAGTGGTAGGTTCATATTTCAACACTTGTGGACAACGTGATCTCAGTAAGGACGCGATTTCAGTAAGAACTGTATTGAAAAGGTAATAACGTGACATGATGTGACTATCATACTATTCCGGCTTGATCAACTATGGGTAGTCTCGGGAGACGCCCATCTAACGATTCTCTCAAAAATGATTTCGCCGTCATGAGGTGAGTCAATGGGTTTCAAACCGCTGTCGGATCCTGCTCCCACCAAGACTGGATTATCCGAGGCCACAAATAGTCTGGAGAGTACAGAGTCCATCTCCGGATGTCCTTGAAAAGTGAGCACCTGGCCATCCTTCGACATGAGGATTTCATTGTTCAAAGCCAGGGGCAGCAGATATGGCCCAATACCGGTCACCAAAATCTCATGATTCTTGTGTATGGTCTGGCAATATCAGTCTTCAATGTCCAATGGCATGGGTAAGTTGCCAACTTACCAGCGATGGTGACTCAAAGAATTTCGTTCCTTCAGGTGTTAACGGGATATCCGCAATGCCAACCTAGATGCAGAATTAGCTGTTGCTCTTTGTATCGTCGGAATTAAAGTCTTACAATTTGACCCCTGTCAGACTTGCCCAGTGCTCCTCCTAGCGCCAAAGCAATTGCCTGTTGACCCCAGCAAATCCCCAGAATTTTGGGCTTTGATGGACCTGCAGTGACTGTTCTAAGATACTCCAGCGTATCGACAACCCACTTGGGTCGCTCATCTTTCAAGAGATTGAAAGGCCCTCCTGTCAAGATGATGAGGTCTTTCGTTTCCGGGTCAGGGAGTGTGTCACCCTCGATGGCAGCGTAGATATTAATTTCGGCATCTGGCTTAGATTGGCGAATGAGTTGTGTGATTCTATCAATCATCGGTCTACCGCCAGTGTCGTCAAGTATGAAATTGGCGAGGATAGCGACACGAAAGCTGGGGGAGGTCATGATGGCGGAACAGTTGCTGTATAGACGTGCGGGTTTGTTGGAGGAAGAGTTCAGGGCACCAAGCGCTATATTTAAGTAATTCCATTGAGCTACCCACTAAATGTGGAGCTGATAACAACTGCCAAAGCTGCCGGCTACAGCTACGTCTCTTTATTGAAACCACGCCCTCCTCGTGGGCGTCAATAAGTATCACAACTTAAACAAACAGGTTTATACCAAAACTGATCATCACATAAACTATGACATTACAGAAAATGGGGTGCGCTTGAATATTGATAACGTACAACAATTTACAAATCAACAAAGATAACTACAAGCCTCCTCATCCCTACTCAAGCTCTCAATCACATCACCAAAGTACTTAACCACATAACCCGCCGCCTCTTCATCCATTACCTCGCTAGAAACCGTCATCGCGATGCTCAATTTTGAACCCTTCGGAGCAACAAGCACATCCGCCGTCTTGGACGGACGATTCGGCAAACTGTACAATCCCGTCTCACAAGCGTGTCCATCAAAGTCACAAGTAGATTCCTGACTGTTGGTGAAGTTTTGGAACCTGATAAAACTGCCAAACCTGGTCCCGGATTCCCATGTGGTACAGTTACGAGTGATCTCGCCCAGACCAAGGTTTTGAACCGCCATTGTCTGGACGTGTTGTTGTTGCACTTGAGAGAGCAGGTCGTGTTTGACGGGCGACGATGGGAAGTGTACTCGTACTGGAATGATGTTGAGACATGGGCCAATAATACGGTCTTCGTGGGGAATTCCAAGAACGCGGCCGTGAACAACCTGACCAAACACCACGTCACCCAAACTGTTGTCGTTCTGGCCTGGAGCGAATAGCTTGGAAAGTGTGATCGCCCATGCCAACTTCACCAATGTCGCCGTGGTCGAGTTCCGAGGTGTTGAAATTGGCCCAGTCTCCAATGTTGCAGTCACCAATTGAGGCTCATCGGAGACTTGTGCTGACGCAGTCTTCTTCGCAACTGGTAGGCTCTCACTATCCATGACAGTGATGGGGGTATCCTGCAAAACATCCTTCCAAACCTGGTAAGTCTCAGGTCTTCGCTTCTCCCAGACCTGTCGCACATGGTCCGAGAACTGACCACAGGGCGACATCTCTTGTCCCTTATACGTAGAATTGAGATCATCGCAAATGGTACTCAGAGACATTCCATCAAACAGTGCATGAGGCAGTCGCAATGCTAAGATCTTTCGCGAATCCTTCAACTTCAAGAGTTGGGCCTGTATTCCAGGGTTACCATCAATCGGTACGCCCATGGCGAGGGAGTCATCTGCGCAATGCTGCTCCATGTCATCGACGTTGGCATAGTGCGTCAAAGCGACCGGCATATTGCGTAATGTCAATTGGATGATGGAACCGTCGGTGTTTGTGTAGAAGACTGTGCGCAAGATGGAGTGCTTCTGCACAAGGCTATTATAAGCAGCCTCCAGACGCTCCTCATCCACGCCATCAGGCAATGTGATCCAAAGGTAACGACTGTAAAAGTTGTACAGAGTCATGGCCTGGAACTCGGTCGCGGGGCTGGCTTCAATCACATTCTCCAAGACGTCTCGTGGGATGTGACTTGGGAGCTCGTTGAGAGGGATCTGGCCACCATTGGAAACATTTCCATTCTGTCCCTCGGTGTGTTCTGCAGCCTCCATCACCTCCTCATTGACTGGGGCGCATGCCAAAGAGATCTTGGAAAGGACCTGGTGCGTAAAGATGGTAGCGACCGCCAGATCAATACCTCTCCGTCTAGCGAGTGTGGAAGCAGCCATCGCCGAGATCGAATCTCCTCCCATACTGAAGAAATTGCCATTCATAGGAACTGACTGAGCGTCTACACTAAGAACCTTTGCGAAGACTTCCTGAATCTCTCGGTCGTGTGCAGTCTCGGGCGTTCCATCCACCTCGACAGTGTTGGTTCTCAACTGGTACTGATCGAGGTTCTTCGAAATGCTCGCTGAGAATGTCTCGCGCAGGAGACGTCGATTGATCTTGCCTGAAAGGCTAAGCGGAATGTGGGCGACGGGAATGAAGTACGCTGGAACCATGTATGACGGAAGTTGATCCCGTGCAGATGTGTCCATCGTTTCGATGGTAGAGTAGAACTCCTCATTTGGTGAAGCAACCCACTGTACATCTCCCCCCTCGGCCTCGCTTGCGACTTGGCCCCATGCTCCTTCTGTGTGCGGCGCAATGAACGCGACCAAGACAGCCCGATTGTTTTGGTTCGCAACCTTGACGCACTCAACCGCGACGGCCTTGATGTCTTGACAAACAGACATCAAGCAGTGTTCGACTTCACCGACTTCAAGTCTCTGGCCGTGAAGTTTTACCTGATCATCCTTTCGTCCTAGGAACTGGAGAGAACCATCTGGTGTCTGTCTGACGAGATCACCGGTCTTGTACATTCTTCCGCAGCTTGAACGGAACTGGGAGAGCCAAGATGGGTCCTCCACAAAGACCAGGTCGGAGCGGGCCTTGTCTTTCAAGTAGCCTGTAGAAACTACAGGTCCCTCTACCAGTAGCTCGCCGATTGTGCCAATGGGGACAAGCCTGTTGTGGTCGGTCGGATCAACTACCCATGATGCAGCTCCAAAGCTACGACCGATGTGCGATGGGTGTGTCTCTGGCAGAACGCGTCCGATGTGCGAAATGACAGTGCATTCTGCTGGGGCATACATTGCGAAAAGATTCAACTTGTGTGCCCAGATGTCCACAATCTGAGAAGTCAGAGGTTCACCGCAAGAACCCAGTGTCTCCAAAGTTGGTACATCTGAAGGATCGAAAAGATTGATGACAGATGGAGTCAACAGTGCCCAGGTGGCCCCGAGATCGCCTGCTGCCTTCCCTGGATTGTCTCTTCGTTCCTGCTCGCGAGGTACACAGATGCAAGCACCAGCTGCAAGAGTGAAGAGGATTTCTCCGATACTGATGTCGAATGCGAACGAGGCGAAATGGAACACACGACTGGTTGTGGTCAGGTTACCATGCTCTCGCATGACGGCCGCGCTTGTGGCGATAGCACCATGAGGGAGCACTATGCCCTTGGGCACACCGGTGGAACCAGAGCTGAAGACGACACAAGCAGGAGAGTCCGGCTGTGGAGAGATAGTCCGAGGTACAGAGTTGGACAGTTGGTCTTGGCTTCCAAGATACGCCATAGGTTCGAAGACGGTGATTGAAAGTGAGAGCCCATCGCCAATGTGCTTTGTCTGTTCAAAAGCAACAAGGATCTTGGCGTCAATCATAGAACACATCGTTCTCAGCCGTTGAATGGGATGTGAAAGGTCAAGAAGAACAAAAGCGGCACCTGTCTTGAGAACCGCTAGCATGATGACTGGGGCCCAGGGCGACCTCTCAATCAATACTGGCACAAAGTCACCCTCCGTGACACCTTGACTCATGAGATGACTTGCGAAGTGATTGGAGTAATCCTCCACTTGTCGGTAGGTTAAGTCAAGGTCCATCGAGTGAACTGCAAGTGCGTCTGGTTGAGAAGCGGAAAGCTGTCGAATGCGGTCGTGGACACAGATGTCGACAGCATTCGGGACTGCCTCATTCCACACTCGCAACTTCTCCATGTCCTGTGGAGGCACCGTGCTGATGTCTCTAATCGCCACAGATTCTGATGTCATGATCTGTCGGACAACGTGCGACAATTGCCTGAGAAGACCCTTGATTGTCTCTGAAGTGATCAAATCCGAGTCAAATGCCGCCTTGAAGTTGACTCTACCTTCGTCGGGTCGGCATGTCAAGACCAGCGGGTAGCTTGCAAATGCGGTGGTGTTATCAGATGAAGCCGCACCGCCAGTCGAGGATTGAAATACTGCAGAGTTCGTCTTCTGCTCATGTGGTTGTACAACAAGCAGGTTCTGGAAATTGCATGCCTCAGCAGCTTCCTTACCGTACTGTCGAATGCGTGACAGGCCCGTCTGCTCGTGAGGGATCATGTTGACGAATTGATCCTGGACCTCTGCTAGACCCTCGTGAACGGAGCTGCCAATTGGCAGTTTGACGCGAACAGGCAAAGACGCCAAGGTTGGTCCGCTGATCTGGTCAATACCATCAATACTGGCATTTCGACCACTAACAGTGGCACCAAATACGACATCTTCAGAACCTGTTTGGTGCCACAGAAGAATAGCCCACGCAAGTCTCACAACGGATGATATCGTATACTTGGTCGACATCTCAGCATCAAGTGGTAGATCACGCTCAAGCACAATTGTCTTCGTCGTGTCTCCCACCTTCGAAGCTGTGGCTGGGAAATGCTCGACCTCTAGACCAGAGAATTGCTGACGCCAGAATGTCTCGGAGCTCAGGTGGTCTTGCTGGAGAATGTGCCTCACAAATGGGCTGAAAGGCTTCATCTGAAGAGCCTCTCCCGCATAGGCTTGCTGAACTTGTGCCAGGAGCAGATCGAGAGACCATTCATCGAACAAAGCGTGATGAATGTCCAGACGGAAAGTGTCCGCACTCAGATAAAATATGGCGAGAGGACCCTCGTTGATGTCAATCTTCGTTGAGAAGCCTGTCACGGAAGAAACAAGCTCCCATGGCATATCAGCACGGACGACGACTTGGAGGAGTCCCTCTGGTGTCTGTACTGCCCGAGTGCGCAGAATTGGGTTGTGCTGCCAGACATCCTGCCAAGCCTGTTTGAACCGATCCATGTCCACTCCGGAAGCAAGTTGCCAGAAATAGGTGCCAATGTACGCTCGTGAATTCTGTGCCGTCAAGGCCAGAAGTCCCTGCTGCATATGTGTGCATGGATACGCATCCTCGATGTCATCAACTAGGAGACCAGACTCTGTCGCGATTGACTGAATGGTCTTCTGAGAATCCTCAAGCATGGAAAAGGGTGCAGGTAGTGTTGATGTAGACTTCTCATCTGCTTGAACCATGAGAAGAGCCAGTTCTGACAAGATGGATGTCTTGAAGATGTCGGATACAGAGATAACAAATCCTACTTCACGAAGACTTGCCACCATTCTAATGACGGCCATTGAGTCACCGCCACGTCGAAAGAAGCTATCATTGCGTGAGATAGTTGACTCCTTGATACCAAGTATCTTAGCCCAAGTCTCCGCGAGTATCCTCTCATCATCGGTGGATGGCGCTTCCCCATCGCTCAGATAATAACCATTGAGCTGTTCATCTTGATCGACTGCCAATGCCTGAGCAGCGGTGTTCTGCAAGAGAAGTCGATTGAGTTTGTTGGATGTCGTGAGAGGCATGTGTTGCAAAAACACAAACTCTGACGGAACCATGTATGACGGTAAATCAAGAAGAAGGAATCCCTCAAGATCAGACCTCAGGCCATCCATGTCCTTCAGCTGCTCCGGTACCATCTGGGCGGGAGTGCACGTCTCTCTAGATGTGTCGCGTCCTAGGAAGGCAACAAGCTTCGTCGACCCGCTGTTCCCAGCCTTGACAGCGACAACAGCAACATGACCGAAGCCTGCTTCAAGTACTTGCGGACATGCTGAAATGTGGTGCTCAACCGCCGTCAATTCCAGTCTCTGTCCGTTCACTTTGACTTGGTGATCTCGTCTTCCTGCCAACTGCAATGATCCATCGAGATTGTACCTCACCAGATCTCCAGTGCGAAAGGTCCGCTTTCCAGATTGACGGGAACCGTATTCCTGGTAGATCCGCTTCTTCCATGTGGGATCCGATGTGAAGTGTTGGTCCGTTCGAGCCTTGTCATCTAGATAACCACGCGAGATGGACGGGCCTTCAATGACCAGTTCACCCAGAGCACCAATTGGTGCTAGCTTGTCAGGCTGATCAATTGCAACGACCCACAATCTGGAGCCACACCCGTATCCGATGTTACTTGGCGAAACACCTGACTTTATGTTTGAGGCCAATGCTGCGATACCAGTACTCTCACTGACACCGTAAGCATTGAAAAGTTGTACGTGTTTGGACCATGTAGAGATATGACTCTCTGTCATGGGTTCGCCTCCGAGAACTAGGCCTCGAAGTGAAGGGCATGATGATGGACTAAGGGTGCTTGCCATTGAGGGTGTCAAGCTAGCGAGGTTGACTTCATGATCTCTCATGAACCCTGCGAGGTTGTTCAAACGATCTGACTCGGATGGGATACAAACACGGCCTCCGAACATCAGCGTGACAAGGGTGTCACGATTGCTGACATCAAAAGAATATGATGCAAACTGCAGCATTCTTGTTGTGTTGTTGATCTGGAGAGACTTTGCGTTCGCCACAGCCATGCAGTAAAACGCAGAGTGCTCCGTAATGATCCCCTTGGGTTTCCCCGTTGTGCCAGATGTGAAGGTGATGTACATAGCATTTGATGTGCTGATGTCGACTGTTGGTGATCCAGGAGTATCGTCCACGGGTATGGACTCCAAAAGTTCACGGACCGAGTCTCCAAGAGCAATAGCCTCGCAAACGAGCTCTTTTGCAATGTCACTGTGGTTTGCAGAGCAAACTGCGACAAGCGGGTTCAAAGATGAACATAGCTCACGACTGTACTGAACAGGATGAGATGGGTTGATGAAGAAATATGCTCCACCTGCCTTGAGGACAGCCAATTGTGCAACAACTGCCCATTTGGACTTGTCAAAGACGAGAGGGACAAAGACTTCTGGACCGACGATACCAAGATGCTGAAGCCATATTGCAAGACCAGTTGCGAGGCGGTCCAGCTCTCTATATGTAAAGTCTCCGTCCCAAGCTGACACGGCGATGGATGTGGGGTGCAGTGTAGAGTTTTGAGAGATGACTCGATGAATGGGTTGTGGGATGGGGTCTTGTGCATTTGATAGGATGTTCCATCTGGCGAGTCGGTTGATGTCCAAGTCGCTGCAGAGTTCAAGGTCGTTGATCTGAGAGTCAATCTTGGCAACAATTTCCTCAATTGACTTGGCAACGGTGGCGGCGATCATCTCGGCCATGGCGGACATGACCTTTGATGATCTGTAGTATACTTTGATACTGGGTAAATGTGCCTCTACTCTTTGTGAGAAGCAGACAGCGAGGTCGAACTATGGCCTTTTGTGAGTTGTGATTGCCTCACAGGTATTTTCAAGTGGTGACTTACCATGGCTGACGGGTTCGTAACCTCAATAAGATCCTCGTGTGTAAGGACAACCGATATGGCATCCCAAAATGTTGTGCGATTCTGTCCAATTGACTCGACATGCTGGAGATCAAACAGACTTCGAACAGGTTGTGTGGGCGAGACATGACAGCAATAGTTCCTCAGCAAATGTTAGCAAGACAACAACGACTACCCTAAACCACGTACCTTTCAGGGCCCAAGCACGTAAATGAAACATCCTCAGAGCCAGTATAGCCTCTGAGACATAGGGCCCACGCAGCTTGGATAAGACTCAAGTGGCTGTGGCGCTCCTTGTGTAGCCAGTTGGTAAGAGCTTTGTTGGTCAAACCTGAACACTCAACACCAACAGTGTCCCATTGTGGCTCCAACTCGTGGAAATCAGTTGGGGCGCCAACCTGAGGCACGAAAAGTGGTGATACTGCTGCTGGGGGGGCCATGATGTGGAATTCTAAATTCTAAACACAAACTTTCACCAGTTTGCTGAAAAGATAAAAATGATGGAAACGCAAATATGGACTGGCAATAACATAGATTCATAACTTGTACAGCTGTCTATCGACTTGTCTAAACTTTATAAAATGCAGCCTACACATACGAGCTTCAATATCTAACGGTACATCGAGGCCTGGAGGCAAAGACGTGCGAAAACTGTCGAATCCTGTTCATATTGGTTTCAACATTCTGCATGTCGGATGCAATGGCGTGTCTCTATCTGATGGTCAGCGAGTCACACAGTTACTCCGACCATCCCGTTTTTTTCGTAGCCGGGTAAGCAAATAGGCCTCACCCGCGTAAAGAAAATTCTCAAACCGCGCTTCCGCCAATAAGTCTCTGTCCATTCAACCGAACGTCTTTGTGTTTGTAGATGACAGCGGTCGAGACTGCATATTCTCTCACATAAGGGGCCTTATGGGACCAATGCTACATCGCCGCTACGGGTGAGGTACCCTGACGATGTGAATCCTTCATACAAGGAACTGCGTCGGAGACTATGCCTTGTCCGGGGGAGTGAAGTTGCTCGTATCCAGCGATGTTGTAAAACGCCCGCAAGAAGTAATCCGCTGCAGATGATGTTCCATTAGCAATGAATGTATCAGGAATGGCTTCACTGTTGATGAAGCTCGTGAAGTGGATATTTACGTAATTGCTATTCAGACATATCTCAGTAGATCTCACCGGCGGGATGATGATAGTACATACTCCGTAGTAAGCAAACAATCCACTTCACTACGGTGTTGGGTTAGGCGAAGTCGCGAGACAGGGACAAAGTTCATTTCACCTAGGTCAAGGTCCACCTACCGTGCCAATCGGCACTTGATATCGACTAGTCAAGTTTCAAACGAGATTAGTTTAAACTCTGTTCGATCTATAGATAGTGTTGCATGTGGGAGACGTTCGGGAGCACAGTGTACTCAGAACGACAGGGGTACATGAGTCTCTGGACACACGTGTGTTCTCCACTGGTTGAAAAAGCTTGTGTTGAGCTATTATTCACACTAGGGGGGAACATAACGCCCGATTCCGTAGCGGGCCGTAGCGGGCCGTTGTAAGCGTCTTACAAGTCTTGGCCGGCCTAAGGAATGGCGACAACGTCGCAGTGCATGATGCGATCTAGTCTTTGAGCATTTTTTCTGCACGATATTACTCTGTCAAATCTCATCTCTCGGTGTGTCCGACACTAAGTTGCGGTTCCGCGATTTAAACACTGACAAGGGGGGTGTAGGGTGAGATTCAACCGGGCTTGTACAGTGTTTTGAGTTTCTTCTGCCAAGGTTCTGTACTTTTTCCCCCAGTCGACTACGTATGCGGCAAACCTCCGCGGCTAATCTCTGAAGGGCCTCAGTATTACATACTCGTGGGGATCGTGGGGGTAGTAGGATTGGTCTCAGGCTGCGGCTTACTGGGGGTAAAAGTCCGATGTCGGGCATCTTGGTGACCTACCTTAACTGTATGTCAAAGATCAGTGTGTGCCGCATCCAGTGTATCATTTTACCCTCCAAGTATCGCAATTATGTGTGGAATCAGTGCCTTCATTACCCACCCTGGCCAGTCCAGGTCGCCCGTGTTGAACGGAGATGCCAAACATGTGGTAGAAGAACTGGAGACCAGCCTTGATCTGATTGCCCATCGTGGACCAGATGCACGAGGCCGTTGGTTCAGTGATGATCATCATGTTGGTGAGTTTTGACATATCGCACAGACTCTTGGCGATTAGATGATCTAAATTGTGACAGGTCTCGGACATGTTCGTTTATCGATCATAGATCTCAGTCCCAGTGGAAACCAGCCGTTCCATGATGAACAAGGTGGTATCCACGCTGTTGTGAATGGCGAACTCTATGACTACGAACGCTACAAAGCTCAATTGGCAGATGAGTTCAAGTTTGTGGGAAACAGTGATTGTGAAATTGTCATTGCGCTTTATAAGCACTATGGCTTATCCTTCATTTCTCACCTCAGAGGAGAATTTGCATTTGTCCTATGGGATGAAAACCGTCAGCAGCTGATTGCTGCGAGAGATCGGTATGGAATCAAGTCTCTGTACTACACGGTTCACCAGAACAAACTACTGGTTGCAACTGAGATCAAATCGTTTTTGGCGTTTGGCCTGCAGCCGGAGTGGTGCGTCCGATCGCTGCGAGACCAGAGCTGGAGAGTTGACTCCACTACTTTCTTTGAAGGTGTTTACAAGGTAGGCCAGGCCAATTTTGAAGCACGGATATCCCGACAGGCATCTAACCAACATTTGCAGGTTCGGCCCGGACATTATCTCATTTGTCGACCCAATGAACGGGAAGAACAACACCCATACTGGGATCTCGAGTATCCCGACAAGGTAAGAAGTTGCTGATATTATTATCTTGTCTGGTTACTGAATTCTTGCAGTTTGCCAAGGATCTGCGATCCGAGGACGAAATTACTGAAGGCGTCAGAGAACGCTTGCTAGAGGCTGTAAGGATCCGCCTCAAGGCAGATGTTCCTGTAGCTGTCTATCTCTCGGGCGGAATAGACTCGTCCTCTGTTGCTGGAATGGTGTCGCACCTTATTAAGCAGGGCACCAAGCTGGGTAATGAAACGAGCTTATTACCGTCCAGTATGAAATGTTATACCGTCCAATTCGATGAGGGCAGCGGGGCAGACGAGTCAGGTATGTAACCTTGTTACTATTTTTATCTCGATACTAACAGGTCCTAGCAATTGCTCGTCGCACAGCAGATTTCCTCGGCGTCGACATCCATCTAGTCAAGATGGATGAAGAAGCTCTGGTCGCACGATTTGAAGACACGACATGGTACAGTGAAGTCCCTCTTCCAGATCTGAATGGAATGGGCCGATTGGCTTTGGCCGAGGCCGTGCACGCCCAGGGTATCAAGGCAGTAATCACTGGTAAGTAACCTATTATCCCTACTCTACCACAATTTCTAACGTTTATGCAGGCGAGGGCTCTGATGAGCACTTTGGGGGCTACGATGCGTTTAGGGCTGACTCTCTCAGTGAACCTGACCATTCGTGGCCTACTATGATGACTGATACTGAGCGACAAGAAGCACATGCTCTGGCTAGTCAGGAAGCTCAATATGGCATTTTCGGAGACTTCACACCAAAGGTGCCCATCTCCACAAAGAGAATGTTCTACTCCAGCCACGTCACCAGTTCTATCGCGAGAGTCGGAAGTCTACCGTTCTGCGACTGGACAAAGGTGTACGGAAACAGTATTCCCGAGACCACCATGATTGAAGGTTTTGATGGGAGAGTCCGCGACAACATCCTCAAGCGCTGGCATCCTGTCCACACTGCACAGTACATGTTTGTCAAGACATTCATGCCCCATTTCATCTTGCGCTACAACGGAGACAATATCGACATGGTCCACCAAGTCGAAAGCCGTTGCCCTTTCCTCGACCATCATCTGACAGAGTACGTTAACAACGTGCCTCCCAGTCTTAAGATGAGATACAACGCGAAGGATAAGTCTTGGCGTGAGAAGCATATTCTTCGAGAAGCAGTGAAGCCCTTTGTTACTGATGAGGTGTACAACATGAGTAAGAAGGCTTACATGGGTCCGAGGAAGTTTTGGCCCGGAGGACCATTGCACAAGAAGATTTCCGAGTTAGTGACAAAGGCAAATGTTGAGAATCTAGGTTTTGTAGACTGGCAGGCTACACAGGAGGCTATGGATGGGGCTTTCAATAAGCAGGAGGGTCTGGCGCTGCGCCGTATTATTACCGTGGCACAATTCGTTGTTTTGGGGCAACGTTTTGGTGTCAAGAGAGCCTCTGGACGTCGCTAGTGGAACACTGAATGAAGAATTATTTTTGGTTTTACTAAACATAACTAACCTGTCTACGTTTGAAAGAACATAAAATACCAGGAGAGTTGTCGATGGCGAAAAATACGGAAACACTAAAAATTCACTGGAGAAACATGTCACCACTAAAGTTTGTCGCAATTGTAGATTTTCGCAATTTGAGGTCACATAATCTTCAATTTGACACTTGAGTTACACACTCATTGCTAAGTCGCTATCACCAAAACGCCGCAACGCGAACCTCAATACTCTCTCTAGCCTCTGCATTCTCATCCTGATCCACCAGCTCAAAAGCACTGTGAACAGCTCCCCCAACTCCAAGATCCGACTTGCCTTTGCCACCCTCCAAAGGTGCTCGTGCATGTCCTTCCATCTCATTGTCAAATAATTGAATCACCAAAACATCAGAAGGTTGTTGTTCTGAGATATAGTGCCAGGCATGCGATGTCTTTTCTGCATCTCGCGGGGCGTAAGCCAGATAACTTTGTGTCTGGTACGTATCATCGTTCTTATCAATGTTTTCCTCATCTCTACCAACGATGCGGTAAAGGTGAGAAGGAATGCTGTGATCTGTTGGCTCGCGCTGATCGCAGGGCACATAATCTGACACAGGGAACGAAGCCGCCGAGGACAAAGCCAGAGGGTCGCGGTGAACAGTCTTCAGAGGTCGCCAGATGGAGAATAGCGCGAAATGAGGAACCTTGCCACTGTGATCCTTGAGATCGTTCCATCCAACGCCCGACTCGAGCAAACGGTTTTCGGCCTCAATGACCTTCTCAGCTGCCAGAGCAACTTCGCTGTGGTATCGACGAATATGATGCCGAGCTCCCTTGGGAGTGCAGTCTAGATGCACCTTGGGAGCTGGACAAACACCATCCTTTACAGAATTTCCAAAAATGGGTGGGAACATGTGAGACGTGTCATCTGAGCTTGAAGGCTGCGTGTCTGCCTCTTCTTCGGCAGGGGCTGAGTCATCACCCTCGCTGTACAGACGGTTTCTGACAACTGCAGCGGATACCACAGCCTTCTTGCATCCTGTAACGTTCTTGACAAACTCTTCTACTTCCGGAAAGTATATTTGACGAAGAAGTTTCTCATTGTTCCAACTTGCTCGACTGTGAGGGGCCGCGTGTAAGGCGGAATCATGTCGACGGGCAGTAAAACCATGGACATCAAGTTTGTACGGCGAGTCTTGTCCGAGATCCAATGATGGACGTAGGTCTGTCAAGGGTAGAGTGACAATGTCACCAAACTCGGACAGTGATGGGAGCAGATATGCTTCTTTGCTTGGAGTTGGCTGACTTCCTCGGGTAAGATAACGAAATCTGCCCTGATGAGGTTTGGTTGCCGTAGTCATTATGTTCTCAATTGGTAAGAAGCCTGATGAGGATAATAGTGATACACTTTCAGGAGTATATTTAGTCAAAGCTTTTCTGAATGAGGGCAAGTCCTTGTTAAAGTTGATCTGGTCTATTATTGTATTACTCTATCTTTCCGATGTCGCACTTAATGACGCACTCAGCTACATAAACTACATATTGACCTGCGGTGATGTCGAACGATATGTACCAGATGAGATGTATTCTAGAATCAAACCATTCCCCCACACAAACCCATGTTTGTTTGCAACTGAATCAAGGATATGCTCAGCCCCCCACGATACCCCATATAATCCTTTTTTGAGGGCACAGACAAAAGATCGTGGGTCTCCCAAATAAGGCAAAGATGCGAGAGCGTTTTATATGACTCACTTGGTGTTGGTTGGACAAGTTCCCAATACGCGAGTCAGGCCTGCCATTGCCATGGATGTTGGTACTTCGGCCAACACTCGGGCAATGAGCCAAGTCCGTGACCCTCCGCGCCCCCAGTTTTGTATCCATCGGCACTTTAAGAACGCCGACACTGACAAGGTCTCAGCCCCCCCGTTAATTTGTAGCGAAATTCCTTCTGTCTGTGAATCACTGAAAACATCCTGTTTCAACTGCTTACTTCGACTTACACCTCCCCCTGCTTAAAGAGTCGTATTCTATTCGTTTTCCCACCGTCCAAGCTTAAACCACTCAAAACACTATTCCACTTCCATCATGGCCCGAATCCTCATTACCGGATCTACCGACGGCTTTGGCTTCGAAGCTGCCCGCCAGCTGATTGAGCGAAAGCACCAAGTTTACCTCCATGCTCGCAATCAAGAGCGCGCCGATGAAGTCAAGACCAAGCTGCCAGGCGCTGCTGGTGTTCTGATTGCCGACCTGACAACCGTTGCGGAAACACGCAAGCTCGCTGACGAAGCGAATGCAATCGGCACCTTTGACGCCGTCATTCTCAACGCCGGACTACTCTACGGGCCGTTCCGAAAGTCAGATCTTGGTGTCCCAGCAAGCGTCTTTGTCAACCTTGTCTCTCCATACATCTTCGCAGCTCTCCTCAACCAGCCAAAGCGTCTCATCTTTATTGCCTCTGTCCTGCACCACGAGGCCGACACAAGTCTCAAGGACATCTTCTGGTTGGAGCGCGGAGAGAAGGAGTGGAAGGATTTCCCAGCATACTGCGACTCAAAGTTCCACGTTGTCCTCCTAGTCAACGCAATTGCACGACGTTTCAAGGACACCTCGGTCATTGCTGTGCACCCTGGATACGTTCCTACCAAGCTTGCAGGTCAAGACGCCCCTGGCAAGATGGAGGATGGTATCGAGACATATGTCATGTTGGCTGAAGGTGATTACGATACTTCTTTGACTGGTGTTTACTTTGACCCCAAGAAGGAGAGGGCTCAGCCTCACGCCTTGACAGCGGATCTAGACAAGCAGGAAGCTGTCGTCAAGGCTTGTGAAGAGCTCACGGGAATCAAGCTTGCAAGCCCCTGAACGTAACTAGTCAGCACAAATATCTAAACAATACAAACATTCATAAAATACGGTTGTCCATCAGTATTAGTGATTTGTAAACAGGCTTTGAGCGATTTGCTGACCCGATTGGGGTGATCAATCGCCTTGACAAATATATAGCGCAAGGCGTGTCTTTCTGCAATCGGCGCCATAAAACTGCCGAAATTACTAGCGGGTCCTTCGGTCTCGCTTAACTACCCCTGGCGATAATCCCTCGATTCGACCGAGTAGGTAGTTCATAGATTGTCTCCAGGGTATTAGAAAGTTGGCCGCTTGAGGTACGAGATAAATGAGCAAGATCAGATGGCTGTAGCATCTGCGGACACGCAGTAGTAGATTTATTACTGTGATCATAACATTTTCAACCATAAAAAGAACTTTCGAGTAACGAGAATAAGGCATAGAATTACTACTCTACTATGTGATAGCTTGTCTAAATGGCACAGCGCAGAGAGAAGAAACGAAGAGCTATTTACAGTTGGGGCCACCCACCCAATCTAAGCAATAGGAGCGTAGAAGCTAAACATGCCCTTGGGATCATAAGCCTCCTTCAACTCCTGCAGGCGGCTCTGTCTCCAAGCCTCGCTTCCGTACCACTCCTTGGGGCCCTCATCACCGAACGCATAGTTGACATATACAGGGACAGTGTCACGTCCAGTTCCCTCGTGCAGAATGTCTCGGACCTTGTGGCCAATCTCAGAAGCCTTCTCATCCGTAGCAGTTCCGTTGGACTGGTAGCTCAACAACGGGCCCACAAGAATGTTCTGGTTTCGGTACGCGAAAGCGGTGCTCTTGGAGCCAACAGCCTTGACGCCTTCAGTGGAGTAACCATCGAAAGTGACCAGCGAGCCGTTGAAGATGGAGTCGCCTCGGATGTTGTCGGCAAAGTAGTTGAAGGCCTTCTTCTGCGCGGCTGGGTTGTATGTCTCGAGGTAAATGGGGAAACGGGGGTTCATGGCTCCGTTCTTCTGGCAGGGGCCATCCTCAGTGGTCACCCCGACCCATTTGGCAAGATCTGTGTAGACACCCTTCTTTGCGTCAACTGCGAGGGGCTTCAGTTCCTGGAAGGGACCAGTGTATGCCTTGTCGACTACGTCAACGCCCTCCTGCATGAGGAGGATCTGGACAATAGGCTATTTTTACTGGTCAGTCATCTGTCAAAAAAACGAAATAGAGGCCAAAACTTACACCAGTGGGATCCAAATCGGGAATGTTGAACCAGTAAGACCAGTTAATCAGGTCGGTAGGCTGAGTACCATTCTTGAGGATGTACTTGTTGATGGTCTCGTACAGCTCCTCAACCTTCTCGCCCTTAAATGTCAAGCTAGCAAATGCCCAGTTCTTGATCTTGGCATCGTAAGTCTTGGAAGTGACTGAAGTGACGATACCGAAGTTGTGGCCAGCTCCCTTGAGAGCCCACCACAGCTCAGAGTTCTCGTCAACAGTGGCAAGAGTACCGTTGGAGAGAACGATGTTGATTGACTCAAACTGGTCAGCAATGAGACCGTGGCGACCCTGAAGCCAACCGTGGCCTCCACCGAGTGCTGGACCGACATAGCCCACACATTCACAGCAGCCAGTGACTATCAAGATTAGGTTAGCATCTCTGCCCACGTTCTCATTTTTGTAGAATTAGTGTTAATTTTAGACTTACCTGTCTGCTTTCCAGCCTCCCAAAGACCCATGGTCACTTTCTTGGATTTGGTTCCACCAAGAATGGTGACACTCTTTCCATCTTTGGCGATCTTGACACCAGAGAGCTGGTCGAGATAAATCTCGATACCCTGCTTCATCTGTCCCAGAGTGGTGATCGCTCCATGAGCACTGTTCTGTGCCAGGAAGGGCAGGTTCTTCTTGTTGGCAAACTTGACCTGTCACAGGGTGTTAGCTAAGTGATTGAGGCCCAGAGTCTGTGGGTAACAGAGACACGTGGGGTGGTATGCATAAAAAGCACAAAATGTTTTCAAGAACCAACAGGGAAATGATTTGCGAAACAATAGACATGAACTTACAATCTCAACGACATCGTTCTCAGTCGCGGGAACAACGACAATGTTGGCAGTTGGTTTATCAAGGTTGGACCAACGCTTCGAAGCAGCTTCAAAGTCCTCTGTGCCAGGGAAGTAGACCTTTGCAGAGGCTGATAGCTCCTTGCTAAGCGCCTTGTAGTCAACGTCTCGAGACCAGAGGGTCTGAGAGGCCGCAGTGACAGCCAATGTGGCTAGACCAGTAAGAGCTTGCAGATGCATGATGTCTTGGCGAAAGAGGGTTGGTTACAACTGGAACGGAAAGCAACGGCGGGGACTCGGAGCGGATTTATGAATGCTTTCTTCTCCGCTGATGCGTCTTTTCGGGAGTGTTTTCGGTCACGACGACCTCCTTTCCACGACGCGGGATACTCGATATGGCCTGAGCTTACGATGAAGGTTCATCGGACGCTGCCGATGTTTCCGTGCATAGTTTAGATTTCTTACTACATATGATGATGGCGTCGTTCTCAAGATGGAGGCTCCGGAGGATTCGCATCCTGACTAGGTGAGAAATGATTCCAAGTGTTAATGTAACGTCTTGATGGATCGCAAGGGGGGCTGGAAGGGCCTTGATTCGTGGGTGCAAGTCATACAGGGCCAGGTACAGATGTGTAGATCTGTCGGTCAGCAAAAGTAAAAGTCATGAGAAAGCCTTCCCCGTCTTGTTGCATGAATCATGTAACCGATTAAGTTACTATTGCAACGGCAAACCCCACGTCATCTCACCTCAGCTGCCAGGGGACAGGTACAGAGTGGTTCTTGAGAAACAAATCTTGCGGAACCGTACAGTGCGAGATGCTTAGGGTGTGTATACTATGTACATTATCCCATCACTCAACCGAGGGTCCAAAAATTAGAGTTCAAGCTGATGTCGTGGCACGGCACTGGGTCCTCAACGCTACGGTCCGGCAAATCACGAAGGATGCCGCTTTAGAAAGGATTATTTCTAGGGTGATGGCACTGTAACGGTTTTATTGGTTCTGTTACGCTGCGGATTGTGAGTCTCTCAATGGCAGATATGGCAAGATGTAGCGATGGATATGCGAGATATTGCAGGAGATCCTGCTGTGGTGGATTACCTATTGACAACTTGTAAGACCAAGATACACAGAATTAGGTACGACGACCGATACTAAGTGCAAAGATTGTTATGCTTTGATCTCTGTAAAGGCAAGGATATAATTATGAATAGTGGAATGCGTTACAGCACATCTTTAATTGAAGATATAGGGTAGCTCCGCAGGGCATAAATCTAAGTATTAGGATATTTTATGAGACAGTTGCTACAATACAAACGACATGAGAAATAAAATAAGACTTCAGTAGAGTTAAGAGTAAGACATGGTATAATCTTCAATTTTATTAGAACTAGCACTTCTTTCTCCCTGTGTCAATCTGAATCTGTTTTTCTCATAACCAGTGTTGGTCGTGATTCCTGCATATTGCAATCTTTGTGAAGCAATCAAGTAGTGAATCGATCAAGGCGGAATTGACCAAGAGCTGAATCCGCCTCTCCAGTCAAGATCTGCTTACTCACCAATTCTCCAACAATAGCTGCATTTGTGACGCCAGAGTGCATGACTGCCACACTGACATTTCCAAGCCCAGTCGGACCAATGATGGGCATCCCATCGTCGGGTGTTGGTTTATTACCAACAGTGAAATAGTCAAACTCGAGTTTGTCACCGCCAACCAGGGTCTTCTGCAACTCCTTGAAAACATGTCGTGCAGTTTGCGCAGGGTCATGGCCTGGATCGTCACCAGGGTTTTCGCATCCGGCTTTGATGACTCCGTCTTTTGTTTGGCGCATGTAGAGGTACTTGGAGTTGACAAGGCTGCGGAGCAGCTGTTCTTGTACAGGCTTTGAGTTGATGATCAAGGCTGGTATGGAGTGTATTGGTAGCTTGATGTTTTCGCTTGCTAGAAGAGGTACACTGCCTAACCCGGCTGCGACAACGACATGGTCGCCATGGACCTCCTCTCCGGAGGTCAAGACCACTCCAGTGACTTGACCATTGATTTTGAGAAAGGAACTTGCAGTGGATTTGATGATCTTGGTGGAGTGTCCTGCTTCTGCATCGGCTACCAGCTGTTGCGCAGCCAAGTGTGCCTCGACCGAACCTTCCTCAGTATAGCAAAGACCCCATTCGGGGATACTTTTAAACTCAATCTCTGGCTCTTTCAATCGTAGATCATTTGCTGACAGGCGCTTGACACCATAGCCCCAACTCTCCAAGCTTTCTTGTTTCTGGATGAAAGTCTGTGCTGATTTGTGCCAATTGACTGATCCATTCCAGGTGACGGGCAGACCAGGCAGTTCACGTTCCATTTCTCTCCATCTCTTTAGAGATCGGGCGCGAAAATCGTAGTAAGATTTGTCATTGGTGGAACTGGCGTTGAGCCAGGCAAAAGAAGCTGAACTGGCAGGGCCGCCGATGTCTTCAGCGATGATGGCCACCTTTGTGTGTTGAGCCAAGTGCCATGCGATGGAAGCACCGACGATACCCGCACCGATAACGATGACATGAGGATTCTTTGAGTTCTCCATTTCGATGCACAGTTGTTGTTTTGATCAAGTTTGACGAGTGAGTGGTGATGTGTAGATGTCATGATATGCTGAGATTCACGTTACACTAACCCCGCCTTTTGGTATGACAGAGCATCAGAAGTGTGTACTGAATTTGCACATGTCTTTATTAACAACGCGTCAAAAAGAAATGGCTGCGAAAGTAAAAGTTTATTGTTTATCAAAAAGTACTTGCGAAGAGAAAAAAAAAAAGAAACTCCCCCGGGAAGGCTCGAACTTCCGATCTCCCGATTGTCTATGAATAACAGTCGGACGCTTTAGCCAACTAAGCCACAGGGGATAGCTGATTGGATGAGAAAGACATTTACAATTAGACAATACATTCAAAGTTAACTACAACAGACGCAGTTCCTTGATTCAGTCTTTGAGATTAGACTACCTTCAACAACCCTGCCATTTTTGCTGTGATTTTTTTGTCCTGTTGAGCTTTATTAACTGTGCGGCCTTGTGGCTTTGTTGAACTTTGTATCGTTATCCTTTGTTGTTAAACTATTCGGGGTTTATGGTTGCTGCTCTCTCTGGATAAATACGCTTTTTAGCCATCATATTAACTTTATCACATTTATAAAACAAGACTCTCAGCAACAGTTGATCCTTCTCTTCTTTCTTCTTCCGTACCCTGATCCTTCCAAGTTCGCCACTCACCTCGACCTATCGAATTCAACAACCAATCTTTGTCGCCATGTCAGACGACGAAGAACCGAAATTACACCCTGGGCCACACTTGGAGCTATTCAATCCAGTCCCGGAACCACTCCCCGAACCTGACAGGAACTTTCATAAGTTTTCCTCCCTTCCTCCTGAGCTTAGGACTATGATTTGGCGGGAGTCTCTCGCCTGCGAGCGCTTAATCACAATAGGTTGGCGGCCATATTTGCGAGCTGCTAAAACGCCCTTGATTACTACTACCTATGTGGTTAGAATCCCCCAGTACTTAGGATTGTACCCCGCTCTTTTTGTTAACCAAGAGTCTCGAGACGTCGCCTTATCATACTACCGCATTAGAATCCCGTGCATCAGCCCTCGTGACAAAGTTTTTGAAGGGAATGTGAACGGGATATTCTACTTCAACCCCGACTACGATACTGTCGTAGTGTTTCGGAACAGTTGGTCGCTTTCATGGGCGAATGAATTTGTTGAGTTCGCTCAGGAGATTCAGGCTGCTGATACCAAACAACTGGGTCTCGGAAATGTTGCTTTCCACGCAGTGCCACGGCGATTGCAGAATATTACGACACTTGAAAAATTAAGTCAAAACAACGGGCTTAGGCAGGTTATGTGGCTGTGTTGACACATGAGTTCCTCTTTGCGCAGTCATCAGGCTCCAACACTTCAACCTCATCTTGATTGCAATCATGGAAGCCGTAGGTCTCGTTCTCAGTGTCGCTGGTCTTTTCAGCACATGTCTAGAAGCCGTGGAAAAGGTACAGTCCTATCGCTCCTTCGGACCTGATTCGAGCACCATAAACACTCGATTCCAGACTGCCAAGGTCCTTTTGGAGCAGTGGGGACGCAATGTCGGGTTCGAAAACGGCATCTTGTTAGCAACGCATAACGAAAAGTTGGATGACCCTGATACCGTGGTTGCTGTTAAGGACGTGTTGAGTATCATCAAGAGTATTTGCCAGCTCGGCTGTCAACATCGCGCAGCTAATGGAGCCAATGGGCCTTTGATTGCTGGTAGAAGGCAGAAGCTGAAATGGGCGTTTGGCGATAAAGAGAAGCAACAAGAACAAGTTGAACTTTTAGAGAGGCTTGTTGAACAGCTGCGGCACTTAGTTTCGGAACATCATCTAGATCCTAAAGTCTCTTAAAGCCACGCCACAATTACCGACATCAAGTCTATTCTCAGCCGAATCGAGAAAGAAACACGAGGTAGAGTTCAGATAAGGCTTATCAAGCAAGAAACCAACGCAACCAAGTTGAGATACAACAAGGGATACCTACATAGATTGGCCATGGGGCCCACCTATCGACGTTATCACGACTCGCTACAAAAGAGTTACAACGTGCCTTACATCGCGACACTATAATAACATTCTCAGCCTCTCTGCATATTGAATATTTCAACTAGACCCATCTAGAATGTTAGGACGTTATTGACAGTTGTAGACGGGGTGTCCATAGACCTTTGAGCCAAAATTTTGCAGTGTTAAAATTCAAATTAACGTAGTTACAATTTGATTCGGTAGCTTCTATCTTTCAATCTGTCTCCCGTAACTCGTCAGAGTTTCCCTCAATATCCATGGCTTCTATCCGACGAGCCAGCTCGTCGTATGTATTCTTCAGCCTGGTAATCTGCGCCTCAAAATAACGACGCTCTTCGATGGCCTCGCGTCGTTCTTTCTCAAGTTGCGCGATTGAAGTATCCTGTCTTGTTATCTGTTCGTTGCATCCTTCAAGTTTGCGAGTCAAGTCACAAATATGCTCCTCCCCGACAACGACGCGTTGCTTCAAATACAGCATCTGTGAGTTTACCGTTGATATCTCACTGTGAGCTTCGGCAAGAGATGCTTTGCATGTCTTGATGCAATTATCTTTTTGCGACAAGGTTCTAACTTGTTCTTCGATCTCGTCACGGTACTGATCTAGGAGTAGATCACTGAGCTGCTTCTTAAACATCTCTCTTTCGACGTCTTCCTTACGTTCTTTGATCTCGTCTTGATACTGGCTAAGAATAAGGTCGCCAAGCTGCCTTTGGAACTTTTCATACTCGAGTTGTTCAAATACTTGAGCTTTCTCCATAGAGATCCTGTTTGTGTCTCTGGCCAGTTTGTAATAGGTCTCATGCAAGTGCTTTAGCTCACAACGAAGCTGCATATCACTTTGCAGGGCTTGTTCAAGCTGCTGCTGCAGAGACTTCTGTTTTTTGACAAGGGAATCATTCTTTTGGAGTATCTGGCGAAATCTCCTCTTGAGCGCTTTGTATGCGCTGTTGAGGCATGTAGTGGAGGCATCACTGGAATGCGAGGGGATAGGCGCTGCTTGATTTGTGTTTGATGATGCCTGGAATTATTAGTAAACTATAGAAGCATTGGTTAAGTCACGTACATATGCCATATTGCTCCAGCTATGTTGTCTCTTTTGACTTGTGGATGTAGTTCCTACGAGGCAGAAATTAACGAAGTTGTACCAAACATTCTTTCATATACCCTTTTACTGTTAACGCAACACTAGTGTATGCCATTGTGGATCTACTTCATCACAAGGCGCGATTCAAAAGCCGACACCCTTGTCGAAGCTTTACAAAAACAGATACCCTGGACTGACAGTGCCAGATCTATTTTGACTTTAAAGTCGCACCTCATGCATGACCTCCATCTTGTATCTTCAAGCTCTGCACTAGCAATCATGGCTCTAGAATCTTCAGCGAAAGCTAGATATCAGCCACCGACCAGTGAGGATACTCCTGAAATACCAGCTAAAGTCGATAATGGCTTAAAGTTCACTGAAAATTATTCCATCTATCTGAAAGTTCTCAAAGATGAAAATCTTAGGGCCGCCTTCGCTGCAGCTCGACCGGGCCTCACTCAGTCGTGGCTAAAGAACGAGTTGAAGAACGCAACCGCGAAGAACTTGGATACTTACCGCGAAAGTCTCTGTTCTAAAAGTCAAATTGACGAAATCATCGAAAAGGTACAGGCCCACGCAAAACAGCCTGGAAATGCAAAACCAGATGCAAAAGTTATCGGTAAGAGGTTTCGTAAACATCCGGAACTCCTCGAGTTCTTCGTCGAGTATGCGCTTGATCAGCGCATACTTGAATTGGAATTTGATGAAAGTAGGGCACACGAGGAGATAGAACGCATCATGAGGGCGGAAAACGAAAAGTGGCATGATTACGACATCCTTTGCATCGACAAAAAGATGAAACGTGCTGAAGTAACAAGAAATTACCGAAACATGTTACTCCTCGTGCATCCAGACAAAAATAAAGACAAAGACGCAACAAGCTGCTCTCAAAGTAAGCTACTTCTGTAGATACCACTCCGATCTTTGACAGTTTCCACGCTAAGACCAATTATCAGTTATCAACAATGCGTACCAGAGAGTGCTTAAGGAGAATAAAAATGTGTACGAGCCGTTTCAAGGACCAAGAGACTATTACATAGAGGACAAGGGAAGGTATGCCGCGGGAGCGTACGGATCAGATTCCGAGGATAGCGATGACGAAAATGATGGCGCTGTGAAGAACCCCGATGAGGAGATACCTGATGTCCCACACAAGATCAGGGAGGTCCACAAGAAGGTCGGTAAACATGTTCTTCGTTATTTTTCCACGTTCGTGAATGATGATCCCCCTTTTCCGGATGAAATTAGAAAGGGCAACGATAAAATTTACAAGTTGAACAAAGTCGCAAAAAGAAACCTTGAATGGTACAATGTGGACGAATCAATCATCAAACCTTTACGAAAACAACTAAGTCTTTTTATCAAATCCCAAAATACTGTGGATGCAAAAGCAATTGGGATCATTATGGGGTCGTTTCGCACTTATAGCCGACAGCGAGAGTACCAATGGCCAGAGAGCTGGGGAGCAGACATCGAAAAGATATTGCGCAGCGAACTGGATGATCAGGCAAACAAGAATCATCTACGAACGCTTTCAAATGATGTCGACATTGATATGGATCAGAAGGCGGATGATGCAGACTCAGACACTGATATGGATCTGAAGGCGGATGACGCAGACTCAGACACTGATATGGATCTGAATGCGAATGAAAACTCCTCTCAGACAGACTCAAGTTATGGAGTGAGAGGAAACGTAGCCGAGACCGCTATAAGACAGATCATGACCTTACGTCCTGGTTATACACTATTGGGAGACAAGATACTTGGATGTCGGGTGTTAAAACGATTTAATCGCTTCCAAAATTCTGACGTTATTCATAGCGTGAAATTCTTTGTTGAGAATCTCAGTTCAAAGGTTTTCAATGTTTTTTCAGAAGCAGAAATCGGATACGAAGCCGCCTTGGCTTATTGCCAACTTAGCGAAAAGGAAACGAACAACGTCGAAATCTACCTCAACGAAGTTAGTGCTCGTACCCTTACCGCAGATATGTACGACAGAATACTTGGAGTATGTGCCAAAATGTCTCAATATGAGATGACTCACCGATATCCTGAGACATGGGTACACATTGCAGTCAAGGAAATGTACATCAAAGACATTTCTAAACCCATCATTATTCACCGAACAGCCTTTCGCAAGCTGATTGACCATGCCGACAAAAGGATAGAGTCATTCTACATGGATCAAGGCATTGAGCCCCCGTGGGCTACTACGCGATACCCAGATCCTAAAAATCGCGTGCAGTACATGCCACTTCTACACCCAGCGCCTAGGGGTAAGGTACCACAGTATACCGGAAGACAGATGACCAGGACGTCGCCATCACGCCATGCAGTGGGATCAGGTGAAACTGATCCTGCCAGATCAAGACTCAGAGAATCAGTTATTGTGCCTAGAGGAGATATCAATAGTCATCTAAAATCAATCAAGCGTAAACGCGAGGGATGGGATGAGAAAGAAAGTAAAAAACGGCGACAAAAGCAGCAAGAATACCGTATACAATTGCAACAACAGCAGGAAGAAAACCACAGACAACTGCAACAACAGCAGGAAGAAAACCACAGACAACTGCAACAACTGCAACAAAAGCATGATCAACTGCTTGAATTGCAAAATGCAGTTATGGTCATGTTCAATCAGCAACTTGCCTTAAAGGGGTAGATAGATATGTATGGGGCTGGTCCCTGATTTTAGATAGTGCAATTCAATTCATTCCTCAAGGCTTGCCTATCCGAAACATATATCCAAGATCAAACAAAGTACTCAAGACTAAGTTACCACAACGTAAATCTTATTTAGAGAAGAAATCAAATACCAAAATCTGAATATCTAGAGGTTCTATAGTTCAAAGGCATATTCAGACAATTGAGGCCAATATCAATAGACGAAAAGCAATTCAGAAATAACTATCTAATGTGTCTTATTTATTACAGTTAAAGTATAAACATGCATAGTCCCATAGTGCCAAGGCTGAAGAGAAAGGCGGAAACCCCATGGCGTAAGGTCATTGCACCAGACACGACAGGGACAAGCGTTGGAGATGATGCTGGCTTCTTGGTTCCATTGGAGGGTGATTGATAAGAAGTTGAAATGTTGGGTGGTGGACGAGGTGTTATGTTCTCGAGGGAAGGGAGAGTAGACGGACCATCTTGGTTTGGGATTACTGTGGCCTGGCCGATGTTTGTCGTTGTCTGCCGAGTATCTGTTGCCGTTGCGGTAGTTCCGGTGACTACCCCGGTTTTTGGAGTCAACGACTTGAATTCTACATTCCCAGTGCCAATGACATTGCCGGCTTCAATGGTAAAGTCCACCACCTCTCGTGGAAGTAACTCAGCGGTTGATACTGCTGGAAAGCGAAAGGCCAGGAGGGCCAGCAAGAGTAACATCTCGACAAGAAGATATGGACCTCTGGTAAGTGCAAACGGCTTTTGTGAGAAATGGATTTAAAGCTGAGGACAATTGTAATATATGTTTGTTTCAATAAGTTCAATCACTAATACGTATCTCTTCTCTGAGTAGAAGGTTCAAAATTGGCACTCTGCATTGCGTCACAGGACTGGACACTAGATTGTATCGGGTCTGATTATGTTTGTGGCCGGGGGCCATGTTTCTTACATCCATCCATGGTGGATCACTTTGAAGTTACAGGGGGTCTGGTTTCAGCACCTTGATTTCACGGGACTGGAGAAGCCATTAATAGCCGCTGTCCATTAATATCATTGATAGTTCATTATCATAATATCACTATCACTCTGTTTTAGGGACCATTAGTTCAATCTCGACCAGTTTCACGATATGGACGTTTATAAATGGCTCATTGCTTTTGCGTGGTTACAAATATCTGCGGCAACATCAGACCCACTAGAGCGTATATATGTTAATTGTACATCCATCCATGGACAATCGATACCCGCACAATTGTTCGGCGTGCTCTCGTCTAAATTCTGTTCATATGCAGCGGATGAACGCCCAGTCAACACGACAACAGCTATCGAACGAAGTTACCTGATGAATGGGACATGGCATAAGTTTTACATTAAACGGCGATCAACATGTCCAGATATCTATCTTAAAACTGTTATGAACGAATATCAATGTAGGGGAGAATTTGACCTATTGTGGAACCATTGTAAGTTTGTTTCACGTTGAGGGAGTTATTTCTAATAGTCACAGGTAGCGGACTGTCTGGTTACTTCGGTGGTGCATGCAACGCATTTCAATATACATCGGAAGGAAACTGATGGGTTACCAGAAAATCGCTGGATTTAGCTTAACTTCGTTTACCACGTTATCTCTTTCATATATCTACATTAACATTATCGTTTCATATATTGTCTTGATCGAAATTACATTATTGGCAGCCTTAAGAATATGTAAAGGAGCTCCGTCAACATCTTTTTCTATTTGTACTAACTACCATAGCTTTCATAACCAGTAGCTGATCAGTTACTTGAATATAATGCTTCTCTCAAACTAATTCTCATGGTGGTACTCAACCAGTTCCTTCCTGCTCAGGCTTCCTTCCAACAAAGGGACGAAGCTAGGACGTTGAGAAGTGTCAGGTTTGAACAAGTTGCCAAGGCTTGCCAATCAGTAGTATGAATATATAGCAAATGATAAAACCTTTGTTCCAAGTGTCTTTATGTTTATTATTCCCAGTCTGAGATACATATCTTACTACACCTGTTGGTAGGATAAAACTAGACCTTGCGGCTATTCTTCTGACATGCTAGCTCCGAACGCATCCATGCCAAATCTTGCAATTTGTTATCCGTGACGCTATAACATGTCTTGCCATTTACTAGGTTATGACTAGCGCGCTTGTTTTACGAACGAAAAGTGTTAATTGAGAACATTTGTATTGTTAACAATGGCCTATTTTTCTATGACCAGCTCCTGGTGCCTTCCCCATAAAACTGGCCACATTGTGGAAGATAGTGTTATCGTAACTAGCAACAGGACAAAGACCTCCCCCCAGAGTATTGCAGTAACCCGTGGGGGAAATCTGTCAACAGACCATGCTAGAAGTCCACCCATTAACTTCACCATACTGACATCAATGAACCGAGACGAACTCCAAAGCTCGCGGGTGGCGTGGTTTTCTGGCCTAGAAAGAACCAGTTTATTGAAAGCCAATCCGATGATACTTGACACAACAGTGCTACCCAACAATCCTGTTGCAAGATCGCTAAAGACTGATTTTCGCTGGTCTGGAACCTTGTCGGATGTCAGAACGATCGTGGCGATGATTGCCGGCAATGCCATTAGAACATCAAAGTCTTGATAAAATTGAAGCGCCATCTCTGCTACACATAGATACGTTATCATACGGTAACTATTGAAAAAACTGGAAGCCTACTATACAACGTCGTGATAGCAGGGATAAAATTATAGTAGGGTATCAGAGTACTTGTTGCGAATAAGAATAGTGTAAACTATGAGGTGAAAGAACTGACTCTTGCTCTGGCTGTTTCTTAATATCTATAATTGTTTTTCAATGACCATCTTGAGCTAGAGCACGCAGAAGCCGCGGAAGTTATCGTTTGACTATACAGGGTGCAGAAACAGACACCCAGCACGTCTAACCCTAGACCTCGGCTATCTGCAAAGCCAGAAGCAGGGGTACCATTTCCGACCCTCTAAATCATGTAACTAAAATTTAATAACAAGTTACTCAGAATAGACATGAAATCCAACTAGCAACTTGGAATATTACCGCCATATCATACATTCTAATTCCATTTCTGTTTAATTGTGTCAAAATGGATCGACCCGCAAGCCCACGAGCCATCGACAGACATATAGCAATGGCAAACGGTACATCTGTTTCTATAGACGCCACTCGCGATAGGCTTGAAGCAACCAAGGTTTCTACCAACCGAACAGCAGAGGACATCATTGTGGAGAGAACACGAGAAGTTGGCCGTCTTCGTGCAGAGGTCGCGTATCTTCAAGATGTCCGGCGACTGGGCGAGTACCTTTGCGAGGAGGTTGAGTACGTCATTGATAGACTTCAATTAGCTGTCATTGCATTTCACAAAGGGTTGAAGCAAATTGATGAAGGACAGGTGGATTTAGCTGAATCAGAGTATTGAAGCTACCAGAGCTGAATGTATTATAACTGCCAGAGCTACAAATACAAAACCAGTTATAAAGAATTGAAAAACAGGGCGACCAGATATTTCTCTAAACCCCTTTTAATCTTTCTCAAGCTCGTATTGACTGTGACATTGGCCACTCGATTCTTCACGAAGCCTTGGCTCTGGCCATGGGCAGAAGTTAAGATGCACCAAGTCCAATTCTTTCCCAAGCAATGGACGCACCATTTTGGTCACTTTCTGGGCTGTAGAAGGGTCTGTACAAACTGTTGAGGTCAGCTTATTGTCCAGACTTATAACCAGGCTTACTTACGTGACACCAGAATGCGACCCCGACCCTCGCATTTTTGAATCTCTGAGTTTATCAGGGCTTCTGGTTCCATGGGGAAATAGTTAAGTGTAAGTCGCAGAAGACTTTCACCCTTATTCACCGATGTTCCTTTCTCAGTGTCTTTGGCGAAGAACTGCCCTCGTATATAGAGTTGGATATCCTGCAGTGCCAGTTAGAATTGCGCAACGTGTGATATGCAGGTGGACAATAATAACATAATCGATGTTCCATGAGAGTATCTCATTAATCCATTCATTTACCCAGTACCTATATTCTTTTGAATACGAGTCAGCAGAAGTCAGTACGTGTGTTCAAAGTCTTACCTTCGGCATCCATTTCCCAGAACAGAACGTGTCTTCTAGTTTTGGTTTGCCAGGTTCTGTAAAGCTGCAGTTGCTCCTTCATATATGATAGTTGTCCGGCAATACCAATGCCCGTAGCAAAAAGCAAAACAGTTCCATATTGGTCTATGTTTGTGTGGTTTCCGTATGGTCCTTCTATGATGGCTGCGTAGTCTTTTCGTTGATCCGCCATGCGAAGCTGACCTGTGAAGCCGTGACGAGACTGGATGACAAAAACAAGAACCTGACGTCCGTCGTCGCCAAGGTACTCCCAGGCAAGTTGAAAAGGGTGAGACTGTAACCAAGAGAGCCTCGGAATGCTCAAGTATATAAATTGCCCAGCGCGAAACTTGAGAGGACGGGGCATTCTTACTTGTACTTCTATACCGTTGCCTATAAGCTCAATGTTTGCAGTCGATATTGATGACATGGAAAGGTTGGAAGATATGATATTGAGAAGTCTAAGCACTTTTATAAGTACAAAGGCAGATATCGCCAGAACGAGGTACAGTCTCGGAGTCTTCAAAATGCTTGTTGGAGTTAAGTGAAACCAAAGGGATATGGAACCTGTAGCTGCAAGGGCGAGGTGTAAGACAGAAGAAGTCTCGTACATCCATCGCCAGATGATGGGAAACGATATCAACGTAAGTACCCAAAATGAGCCAGCAGCCTTTGATAATGTTAGTGCGTATCCCTGGTGTCGAAGAAGCTCCCATCCGCTCAGCATGTTCAATCTACTTAGTAGTTCCAGCTGTGTGCGTAATTCCCTTCCCTTTGCTGTAATTTAGAGACCTTGAAAGTAACTTACAATTAAACCAGCCTTATCATTCCACCTCCCGAAATCTATTTTGTCATGGCTCCAAGAGAGGATTGAGTGCAAAGACGCTTCAATCACAAAGACAATTCCTACACAATGATGTATCAGAAGATAATTGTTACATCGGATTGCAAGAAGATGAGAAACAGGGTTGAAACGACCACCGGCACAGAGGGGGACCAAATTTGCCAATGCCGCTCTACCCAGTCTTCGCGTGAAATCAGAGCTGTCTTCAACTTTGACGGTAAGCAAACAGATATTTCCAATAAAATATACGACGATCAACAGGCCATTGTATCGTGATAGTTGAAAACACCCTCCAAGCCAGCGAGGGAGTTGTGCGTGATAGACTTGACGGAGGAAGAAACGGCGTGAGCGTCTGAATACTGTCGCGAATAATGAATGGAGGAAGGATAAAAGCATCAGCAAGATAATGATGCTTCCCATGCAAATCCCGTATACATTGATGGAATCCATGGTGACAACTTGAGTATGAAAGGTTTACAGTGAAACATGTCATGACGGTGGGCTTAACGAAACTGTCATATTCACCAAACCTGCACTTTGACCCCTCAGACTTAGCGAGGCAACCGTTCAACGACCCACACACACGTATGCTCAGAAAGCGAGGGGTGCTGAAACCGTACACACCATGTAGGACACATAAAAGCCCAGGCCTCCGCATAACGTCGGTGAACACAATTTACCAGAACCAAAAGAGACACTAGACGCTGGCACCAAAATGGAGAACAAAGAAGATCACAGTAAAGAGCTTGAAGATACGTCCATGAGACCTTTGAACGTTCCAGTGCGAACTGAAACGTTCTCAACTTATGACAGGATGGTCGTGGAGTCTCACGAAGTGCCACTTCGTTGGAACTTCCTGGCTTCTCTCTCCAACTGGCTTCTTCTTGCTGGCTTCGTCGTGTTTCCGGGGACCTTCACCTCCATCGGTCGCAGCGGAGTCCTCGACCGACACGAAGCCGGGCGCCTAATACAAAGAGCTGTCCGCAATGTCCCTTTGCTCTATATCGGGAGCTTTTCATGTATTATTGGTATTATTGGTCTTGGTTGGGCATGGTGGAATGTCAAGAACAACTGGTTCTGGCTTGTTTACCGCATCTTTCTGTTAGTATTCTTCCGGAGTCTGGTCACATTATACTAACGTATCAGAGCCCTGGACTACTCAATGCGCTGATGGCATTAGTGGCTAGTCTAACAAATGTTTACACAGCTCAAGACGGCGATTGGTCTGTGACAGCTATAGTGAGCGTTAGTGTCGCAGCATTCTTCACTGTGTTCATGGGGTTGATGGTACTGTTATATCAATTCTGGTTCCTCCAACTTTTAAAGCGATCGTGAAATCATAAGATTTCAAAACCTAGTGTAATTCGATTGACTTGAGGCTAGCACTAAGACTCTTATATTACTATTGCAGAATTATCTTCTATGTCCCAATTGTGGCTTAATTAGAATAGAAGAGCTTCAGCCGGTTGGAATTAGATTGATAGGCTTTTGTACTTTACAAGACTATTACTTGGCATGCAACTGCAAGTGCTTTAACTGGAAGGCAATATTTATTATATCCTGATGACTAAAGTAACTAAGTAGCATACTCTACATTGCACAAATCTAAAGATGGCTTTTTCTTGACATGAGGAGGGCTATCAGGTAATACTCGGTACGCTGGCAGCTCGCAATGTGCCGGGTCACCTGGGAGCTCAGCAAGCGGCGAGAGCGGATCAGCCAGAGAATATGATTCTGCGTCTCTAGACTGATGAACTTCCTGAATCTCCGAAACTCCCTCTTCAGTTTCTCGGCTGTGGTGCCAGTGGTGATGGTGAACATGGATATTGAGAGCACTCTGATTCCTAAGAGCCCGCCAGGCAATCCTGATGGAACCAAAAGAAACACCCATGATCTTTCCAAAGCGGTCGCTTGATTTGATATCTTGTAAATTTACTGCGGGAACCTGTCCACGAGGCTTTTTCATACATGTGTGGCGACATCGACGGCAGATGGGATGCGTGCGAGAATAACTTTTATCAGCATTATAGCGGCGATGAAACTCTTTTGAGCGAGGACGTCTGCAAATCTCGCAAAGGTGCTGTTCTTTGTCTGAAAGTATATCCATGACGAGCAAAGTCGCATACAGATCAATTGTTTCAGTTGATACAATCACTTTATGTAGGTTTGATAGTGAGTATGGCCACGGGTGCTGGTTTCGTGTCCCTGACTGTGGAGGATCTAGACGACAGCGGTGTTCGAAACATGAAAGCACCTAAGCGACCAAAAGTCCTAGCCCCTAGACAAACTACTTATAAATAATGCGGCGTACGATTCTGAATGAATGTCAGCATACATGACCAATATGCTAAACCAGGACTGTGACCATTGGATCTGGGTCTCCGATTGCAACAACCCCGCGATAATGCATTCCGGGAGGTTGCAACGACTCATCTCTTCACTTAGTCCCAGAGCTTCGTTTCCCAGTCTCAATGTCATTATCAACCGCCGTCATCCAAAGAAACCGAAGGGTAGTCCAGGAATACTTTGCTTAGACTTTGATCAAAGATCAGACGATGTCGAACCTGTATTACTTGCTAACGTGGACCTGTCTTCTGCCAATGCAAAGAAAAGGTTTAGATGTTGTGCATCAAAGGTAGAAGCTCCTTTTGCAAGTAAAATGTCTGGTATGGAGTTACAAGGACTTGTGTACTCTCGCTTGCTATATCCCTTTACCGACGTCCTTTGCCTTCACTCGTATTGTCTCTCCGACTTGGCCAAGATTGCGCGCTGGATCGCCACTTGGCCCATTCCGGAAAACCCGATTTGGCAACCATCCTTGGTGGTATTACTCCACGACCAACATCTGCGTCAACCTAACGCCTGTGCGGTTGCAGAACAACTCTTGATATCAACAATACGAACACTGACCTTGCGTGAATTAAGCTGTTACTTTTCTAGCTCTGTCTTCCTTGAGCTATTAAATCTAAGCTTGTCAGAGGTAGACAAAGAGCGCCTTGACCAAGTTACATCAGCAGCTCGTCAGAGGCGTCGAGAGTCAGGTTTGCTGTTGTCTAATGAACACTCGAACGCCCTTTTCGAGAGGGCCTTTGAATCTGTGGGCACCTTGCTTCAGCAGCCATTTGATCCAATCAGAAGTTCTCGTCGTGATTTTCCAGTTTCAGCAAACTTGACCCGCCATCTTACAAATTTCATGACCCATTTACCTTCAGCAGAAGATCTTCTCTTATTTGCTTCTCCCGTCATCGCTTCAAGCTTGTTATGCGATCATTACCTGCCTGATATGCATTGTAAGTCTATTATCCGAAGAAATTAACCGTGCATTAGTTTTGACGAATATAGTTTTTAACCCTCTGGATGTTTTCCGTAGTCTATATCGAGATGCATGCGTCGAAGCCTGCAAGAAAACTGCCACAATGTCTCGCAGTGATGGTCTCCTTCTTCCCAGCAGCCTCGTTACTTCCATCTTGACTCACTTCAAGAATTTCTTTCATCGCCTAAAACAAGGCGAGGCGGCAGCATCTGTTCATAGATCGTCGCTGATCGCTCATTCAGGACAGTGGGCGAAGATCAAGAGTAACAACACTTGCTTTTCTTGCCTAATGGAGACTCCTCAACATAAACTATGCTGTGGTCATTGGATCTGCGAGAACTGTGTACAATCCTTTGGCGAGTCAAAGGCAGAGGACCCATATCTGTTCTCACTAAAGCATTGTTTACTAGATGGTGAGATTATTGACTTAATTGTTCGTGCTCGTCCACCGACTGCCGGCCACTCAATTTTGTGTATAGACGGTGGCGGAATCCGGGGAATTATACCGCCAGCGATCCTGAATCAAGTTCAGAAAAGGCTGGGCGTACCAATTCCAATTCAAGAATTCTTCACACTAGCATACGGTGTCAGTGCTGGTACGTTCTTTAAAATAGTTGCTTCCAACGTCTGACAAAGCTATGAGCTAAGCAATTTTAGGAGCCTTGATCGTACTTGCAATGTTTGCCAACGGATGGTCAGTGGAACAATGCACTGCTGAATTTCAGAAACTAGCAGAACTCGCCTTCAGGCCGTCATCAGCATGGTCTTTCCCCGGAGGAAGTTGGATCCGGTCCTGTGTGGCTGATGCACTATACTCTGAGTTTGGTATTGAGACAGCTTTGAAGAGGGCATTTGGAGAGACGGCCTTAACAGAAACATCTTATGCCCGGAGTATAGGGGCCAAGATTGGCATTCCAGCTGCTACGATTTGCCAACCGTCTCTTTGCTTATTTACTAATTACAGTGGCTCTGAAAAGGAACGACCAGGTTATAAATTACTCCCTGACGCCGAGAATGTTAAAACTTGGGAAGTGTGAGTACTGAATTAATTCAGAATTACTATACAATACCTATGACTGACACATCCACAGAGGACGGAGTAGCTCAGCCGCCCCCCTGTACGTCATTCCTGAGAACTTAATAAGAATGAGCTGACTTGCCGTTTAGATATTTTCCAGCAAAACATATTCCAGGTCTAGGAACATTCCAAGATGCTGGTGTTCTAGCTAATAACCCCATTATTATCGCATTGGCTGAGTTCGCCGCTATGAATAATGATACTCAGCCGGACCTAGTGTTGAATATCGGAACAGGGTCGTCGCCGGATGCTCCTTTGACAGACCAGCGACCACGTTTCATCAAGGATAATTGGGCCACAAGGTTGAAACGAGGTTATATGTCACTGATGCAAGGTAGAAGGATTTGGCACGAAGCTACGGGCGTTGGAGCCGCAAGTAAGAGATGCCGCTACAGACTGGATCTTACTATTACTCATCCGCCGCCTCTTGATGACACAGCATCGATGGCCATGCTCAATTCCATGGTCTATGATGATTCCGTGCTGCTTCAAGCTGTGCCGGAGATTGCGTACCATTTGTTTGCAACTCTTTTTTATTTCGAGTTGGATGCATTGCCACAGAGGTCTGGATGCAAATTTCACATTACTGGTCACATATCCTGCACCCGAAAGGGAGAGGACCCGGCCTTGCCCAAGATTGCTGAGAAGTTGCGCAAGTCTACGATATACATAAACGGGAGGTCTATTCGGCCTTCATTTCAGACAGATGAGCACGGAAACATTCATCAGGCCATTGAATGTTTCACGGTTCAGACTCTCTTGATCGAACTAAAGGAGGAGGGAAGCAAGTATGCCTTCCCACTCAGCGGATCACCATATACTGTCTCCAAACTCATTGCCAAAGGGTCAACTACAGCTGTGTTTGGCACACGTTCACACAAGAAGAGAGCCCGCACAGAAACATGTAGCCGCCCGTCAAAACGAAGGAGAAGCTGTGTAACCTGTGCGTCGTCGTCAAAGCATACAAGGACAGAGTAACAACCAACTCAGAATGTACATAGATAGAAATGAAAAGATAGACTGTAAATAAATATTTTGTCGGAATATGAATTCCAAAAACCAGGCCATATTAAATTTCCGCTATCTGATCTACCTCGGCATGTATTCTATAACACATTGGTTCCCTCGGTGTCGAACGGCTATCTTCTTTGCAGGTGGCGCAGAACTACTGAAATAAATGCACTAAGGCTTTTCCGTTAAGGGGGGCACTCCATGTTCAACTGCTCAAATCGTTGCTTCAGGCGCCCTGCGTTGTTCTTAAACACTTGGATTTCTGGCCAGGTCACTACCCTGGTTGAAGCAAACGATCCATTTGGTACCTTCGATATAAGAGTTAATGGATATAGGTTTGACGGTACTATACAACTTACAACAGACCAGTCTGGGTCATGTGAGAATGTAAAAGTCTGCTTTTGCATCGTGACTCTATCCTGGATGAAGATAGCGATATTCACATTAAAGATATCGGAGTATTCCTTCATCTTGTTCTTTAGAGTCTCTGTGCGCCTCTTGCGCCTGGTAACTTTGGGGTGCGACATGGTTGTGTTGTTCTGCTGCCAAAGGAATCTAACGACTCAGTTGTTTTAGTTTCCAGCATTCGAGTTGTGGGTGCCCTCCACCTTAAGTCTTTGATCAGACCAGACTACCTGATGAACCAACATGTAGATAATACTGTCACTGAACATGGTGGTAGGAACATTACCCCCACTTGTGCAGTAAACAAAAATGTGCCTCGGGCTCTCCATGTTCCGGCCACTGTCTGGGCATGTTGGTGCTGAATCTTCACCGTGTAAGTCTTTACATCATCTCCCGACTTCGAGTCCACACACAACGCTAGATTAAAAACAAGGGCTACAGCAGTGCGGCTTTTGTCACCCGCCGCTTGACCCTGGCATCATCAATGATAAAAGCAAGGCACTGTAATTTAACTACAGGGGCAAGAAATGACTCCCCTGGTAAGGGTGCGCAAAACGGACCCATATCCAATGATACACAGTATAAAGCTTATACTACATTACCTGTTCTATGATGAAGAACATACGTTGTTCTCGCCACCTACTGACCAACTACAAGATCATTTCCTGAATCGAAGTCACTGCCACCCGCCTCAACAGATACCGAAACACCCCCATCATCGCGGCGAGGTCGTTTGTTTCCTCGCTTTGACCTTGTTGCCTGCAATTGCTCCTTCAGCCTTGACACCTGCCCCAAAAGGTTTCCATTGTGTTCCGAGATTTTCCAGTACTCGACTAGGAGGCGTTCATACTCTTGGCGCCAACAACCAACGTCCTTCTGCAACTGTGTGCTCGTATTACGCAAGTTCATGACGTCGTTGCGCGAAAGGAGAAGCTCCCCAGCTAGTCGCGAAACGAAGCAGGATGGGTGCATCGCTTGCTGAGACAAAGGTGTTGGCTGCTGCCAGTTCGCAACAGCCGTGTTCTCAGGCACAGGTGGTAGCTGGTGCTGGTAGTTCTGCAAAATAGTTAACCACAAGTCCTGTCAGGAATATCGCTTGTTGCCCATACCATTTTGGAAGAGGAGTTATTCGATGTTGACAAGCACGTAGAGAATTTGTGATATCCGAATTTACATAACACTACTAAGGAACACTACCACAGGTATTTATGGATTGAAGCTGTAAGTAATGAGCAGTTCATGGTGAATGTTTCGACCCCCCTTGATGTACAATAGCCGATGGTCGGGAAACCAGGGTAGCAGGAAACGGCCCCGGCCGCTCTGGTAACCAACCAACATTTGCAACACAGGTTCATTGTCCATTTATGCATGTTGGTTAACGCGCCTACAAATGGCGCAGAACATTATGCGGTCTTAGCGCGCTGTCACATTAGCCACCAATACCAAGTCTTACCAATGGCCTGGTAGCACCAATCAGACAGGGTCTTGTACAACTAACCGCTTGTCGCGGTTCCTCATATCACCATGTCTAAATCCTCACTGTACTGTGCTCAGGTACCCAGGTAGGGTTCTGAAATTGTCAACATGGGATCGAAATTTGCACCCATGTTGAATTCCACTTCTCAACCTGGAAACCTCTTGCTTTCAGCTTCTCAACTGACTCAGAACCAACAAAGACTGAGAAGCAGGAAACACGCTGTTGGTAGTCAAGTCTGTCGGTCGAATTGATCTGCCGCTTCCGTAGACTCAAAAGGAAAACTGTAGAAGGGGGAACAGAATTACACAACTTACTTCTCATTACACCCCAGTTCTTAAACATCAAGTAAACAATGAGCTATACCGACGATGGTGCTTTTGCTTACGGCCTTGATTCTTTCTTATTGCCCTCGTCAAGCCCCCTGCTTCCTGCAGATCCACCCCCTGCCAACGCAACATGGGAGGCTAGCGTCACCAGACAACCCTCATCAGACGGAATATTCGGCTTGGGTATCTATGGAGAAGGGCTCGATCTCCTTCAGGACTATTCGGACAATCTTGGACTCGACTGTATGGGGTCAATGGACTTCATACAAACTGAGCAGATGACTCTTGACGTACCCCCTCATGAGGACAACGGTACCCACGCTCTAGCAATATCGGATTCCGGCTTCCAAACTTCCTCCGCCCCCATCGCTGATATGTTCCCACAAGATGAACTTGTGCAGGAACATAGCGTGCAAGAACAGCATACGAACACGAGCTATCTACCTACATATAACAGTGTCGAGGCGAACGACAATGAACAAGAGCAAATTGACGCCAGGTACCTGATTCACTCAGACAACTCTCCTATCATAGCTAGCATTGTGGATCTGGAAGCCAAAGTTGACGAGCTGTTGAAGTGGAAGACCCTACAGACGAAAAGAGGGACGGAGTTGAAGAGAATGATGGAGGAGATTTTAGAGATGCTGCAGAACCATGAAGATAGGATGAACTCAGACAAGTAGTATAGTTTAACAAGACCCATCCACCCAACCTTGGCCTCTTGTTTTCCCTGAACAAATATATTTCATTTCAATGACAGCTTCTTCGCACTCCTTGAGTATTCCCCAGTAGCTTGCCCAAACGCACTCTGCATTCGTTCTCTTGCCCTTAAAAGTCTCTGTTGCCTGCGTTGCTATCTCAATAAGATGCATGGTTTCTTCGAGAATGGTGGTTGACGCTATTAAGCGGGTATGTTGCCGCTCAATATTTTCTTTCAATGTCATTATGTCTGCTGCAAGGCACTCCAAAGCCCTTGAGTTGTCGCTGTTCTTTGTGTTGCTCGGTCTCATATCGTCAAGGCTTTTCAATATATCATCAGTTAACTGATAGAAATTACGGTCCATGGTGCAATTATTTCGTCCTTGTGCTGAAATCCAAGTTTAAGCTGCGTAGAGTTTTTCAACAATGTTGTGGAGTGTCTCATTACTAACATGGGGTGATAAGCCAGGGTGCCATTTCCAGAACCCCAGCTAGCTCCCGTCCTTCTGGCCCGTGTTTTTGACTCCTCTCTTAGCCTTGAAACACTCCAATTACCCAGCCAATATGGGGGGGCATGTTCACTTCTTGATGTTGCATTACAACTAAAATGATCCAGCAGCGCTTGACATTCCTAGATAAACTCTAAAGAAGCAACGATAGCAGTATATCTAAACTCAATACTACAGTAAACTTTACATTTAAACAAGATTTTAACATTTCGGATACAGCTGCTTTAGACAAATGGGTCTCGGGAAAGATAATTGCTATTCTAACAAGATTTGAAATCCTATGGAATCTATTCTAACAGTTGATCTTGAACCTAACCCGTTACAGTCTAAAGAAACCCCAAGTCAGTGAAATAAGTCTTCTCAGTCAGTTTACTCAGCGTCGGTGCGATTTGGGCTATTTCTTGAGAATATTCAAGAGCTGCTTTGCGAAAATACTTTTCTCGGTTTTCGGACTTATGCAGCTCTTGTGCAAGGCTCTCCTGTCTTTCATGCGATATCTGTAGCTGTTCCTCCACTGTGATTCTCAGCTTCACTTCTGCTTCGAGCTGACTCTTGAGTAAGTTCAGTTCTTGCAAGGCATAGTCCTTCTGTACTTGTAACTCGTTGATCTGCGACGTGAAACTGATGGTGGTCTTCCTGGGTGTATCCTGGCTTGTCAGATCTGTACTTTTCTCAAAGGTTGGAGCGCTCTTACAGGTAGTTTTTGATACGCCACCATGGCACTCTGCGGGGATGTTGTAAATAGAGTAGCCTCAAAAAATATATTGATGCCATCACACAGCTCCTTGTATATTCCAATAGACTGATCGCTGAGGTTCTTTTCAAAGAGGTATTCCTTTCCAGGCCGAACAAGCCATCGATAAGGGTCGTCGCGTACAGGATGAAGTCGGACCTGTGATGGGTCAAGCATCAGACCCAGATTGGTGTCTACAATCAATCAGCAATTTGTGGGTTGGTAGGATGAGTCAAGTTATGAATCTCACTTATGTGATTGCATAGTGCTTCTCGACATTTGCTTCGCCATTTAGTTCGCTCTATATTACTTTGTCTTCTTGCAGTAGCCATCTTTAAAAATGAGGCCAGAGAGGTCATAATCAACGTAAAAGCATTGATCCAACCGTAAAAAAGAAATTGAGTCTAGGTTAACCTATATGGGACAGTCAAGGACAGAGTCCCCACCCCCCAAACATATAAACGACTTTCGGCCCCCTGCTAGGTCCAGGTCCTGTTTCAGTACCCTGGTGGGCCTTTGCTGCCGCTTCCATGCTAAACGTTGGTTACTGTTCCCGTAACCTTCACTACCTGTAAATTGTGCACCATAAATGGACCTTGAGAGATAAACGGTACTGAAATCTACAAATGCTCTACTTCATTGAAGTATATCGTAGAATAGGTTTTGGTATAGAGCTAAAATGCTAGCAATACGTTGAGAAAACAGATTTTGAATGGAGGAAGTAGATTTGATCTAAAAGTGACCTTGAATCTTTTGAACTAACTAAACTATATAACTAATTTGACTACTTTACTCGCTTTGGTCAAGTCCACTGAACTCTATAGCCATGAATCGATAATGATGACGGTACGCCACGCCTCGTGGAAGAATGTGTGCTTCATAAAATGAGAAAACGAATGCGTCCAAATCTGACTCCCTGGTCCAATCCTCCCCAACCCACTCAACTTCGCGCGACATCTCCATCCTATCATCCCTATACGGATCCGTGATAGTGACGCGCACCTCTCCATTTGACATGTTAATATATGGAATCTCAAGCGACTTGTCGAAGGGTGCCTGGGATCCAAAAATTGCCGAAAAGTAGGGCTTGGATGCTTCTGTCACCTCATCGAAAAGAACATCCTCAGGACAATAATTGGGAAGATAGAAGAGGTCGATGTTGGAATCAGTGTCCCGTGAAAGGGTATGCCATGAGCGCTTCTCCATCATATCATAGGCGCATTCAGGCCAAACAGACGGTAGCGGTATGTTGTGAGACACTGACAACCTGGATGGGTAGCAAAGTGCATTGATACAGCCATCGCCAATGTGGCAGCAACGAAGATAGTCTTGTGGAAACATTGGGATCTCGAAGGTGTCACCATTCTCATTCATGGCAGCAGCCAGCGAATCTCGCTTTCTCAAGCTTTCTTTCGTCATCCTTGTCGCAAGCGCCACTAGCCACAGGCTTCTAACATGACTTCGATCGTGTTGTCGCCAATATGAGAGAGGGTATTTGTAAGAGAACTCAATCTCTCCCAGGTCCTTGCCGATAAGGAGGACAGTATGTCCTTTTGATGTCATCTTCTTCATCCATCTCGCATATTCCGGGATATCTCTGGAGATATCTACGTATCTGTTGTACGCATTACTGCTGGGGTCATAAAGAAGTCCGGTGACGCCGAGGACAATTGCCGAGTCCGTGGCAGAGAGATGAGACAGCAAGCAGTCCAGAATTGGGAAGTGTTTCATGCATTGAGAGAAAGTCGCCATGGTACTTTGGACAAATTGGTATTCCCAAGATAGGATGGAAAAGAGAACTAATTTCCTGCGGTCAACAAGGGGAATATTCGAGTTCGCGTTATATGTTATGACACGAACAAACCAGTGCATGATTGGCCGGCTTCTACTGACTTCACTCTGTACACGATATCAGGTCATCACCAAATAAATACAAGGGTTCATTTTCGTCACCCATGTTACTCCCTTAGCATGGTGCGATATTTGAGACCCATGTACGTTATCCACAAGCTTTAGTATGATTGGTTATGACCCTTGATAACCCTCAAGTTTCTCATTTCGCGAGACAGCCGAGCGAGTTGCCTCGGCTGTTGGCTCATACAAAACTTGTCCTACCCAGCTACCCTCGATGATGGCTAATTCTCTTCCTCCTCCATACCACTTGAGAGTCATGATAATCCGCGATTTTTTTTTATCAACACTCTCGACTTCATCTGTCGATGCGTCGTTCTTGTTGCAGAACTTGTGTGCCTTGTTTTGGCCTTTTTGGGAATGCCCGGTGGTGTCTACTACTTTACTTGGATTATGAACCATGACTTTTCTTCTTTGGATCGCACTACAATCACAACAAAACAAGTTCAAGAAACAGCTATTTATCTCACCTGCCTCTCAATATCTCTTCCCGTGCTTATATGGGGTACTCTCCCGTATTGTGGCTTCAGCACATTTCTTGCGTCACGTATACGTCGATGCATCAATACAGTCCTCTGCCTAGTTGACATTATTTCTATCGGCTTTTGCAGCAGGGTTTTCTACATCGCACTGACCTGGTTGCCTCACCTGAAATCAGCTGGCTATTGGCATACAGAAAAACAGTGTCAGGGATTAGTTATATTTTTGGCCTTTGTTATCTGCTTAGGAGCTGTGGCGAACCTCGTCGTTTTATCAATTGTAATATTCAATCGTCCCGTATTTGTACGGGAAACGATTTACGACGCCCGCATACAAGCAATTAGATTTTTAAACATTATCGGCGTCAATAATAACCTGAATCACGATACAGAAAAGGCAGAGAAACTTCATTCTAGGGTAACAACGAAATTAAAACATTAGTTTATGGCGTAATTTATTAGTGACTGGCTGCCCCCTGAGTTTATAAACGTAATGCTCACTGCTTTATTACTTTCTATAATCCCACAACTTGCCCTGAGTTGTCTGGATGTGTTAGCATGATCCTTGTAGTGCAAGTGATAGATTTGGTCCTTTTAAAACGAGGGAATGGATTGGTAGCCTTGAAAGCGGGCGAGATAGCCGACGCTGTTTCAATCGGTGATCTCGATGGCTTTCCGTTGGCCTATTTACTATATGAGATTGATGACGATAACGTTGAAACGGAGATAGTCGGGCTATGTGCTCCTTTAATCTAGACACTTCATCGGTGCCAAAAAGAGAGGTATATCATGTTAGCTGTAAACTATGTATCTAATGCACTTTTTTATCAAGGTTTTTCTGCTCACGCAACTCTCTACACTATGAAGAATTTAAGTTAATGTAAGCTTGACGTATCAGTATTAGCACATGCTTCTTACTATAGTTTATCTAACTATACCGTTGTCAGCAGAGGCCCAGATGGGACTTGGTAGAAGATTGGAGTTTTTGGCCTAATATTCTATGCGATTGTACTATAACTGCACTGGATAACTTAAAGATTGATGTCTAGGTATGTCTTGGGCGTCGGAGATATAGAAAACCTTGGCTATGCGGTACTTGTTGTCTGAAGGCAGTTGTGATAGCAAAACATATTCTAGATGTTCTTAGACTCTGGGAGTCGGCACTGAAGCGGCTCATACAAACGGGAACCGTCTCCTGGGACAACTTGAGACATGTAAGCCGTTTCTTGAATTAGGAGCAAACATACACATGGGAGATGAGTATGGGACTCCTCTGCTACAAGTTTGTGTCGGAAAGGTCAACCACAAATCATCAAAGTTCTGATTCACTCAGTTGGGCCTAACATCGATGTGAACTTGACCCCTTTCGCCTCCGACTAGAACTGCTGCAATACACGATAACTGCGACTGTGTCAATATGGCGATACAGAATTCTATGTCTGTTTTAATTGTTATACAATAGGAACACGGACGAGAATACATCTCCGCTGGAGGATTGCGACTCAGTCTCCCCTCAGTCGTAGCTCAGGCGGTCCTCGTAGCATATGTGACCCACTACCTGCCACGCAAGCATGGGTGCTCAGAATCATCACCCCTCTTACTGCGAAAGGCGGAGTCGATGACTTATGGGTATAAGATAGTAATGCACCCCAGCTTTGTAACGTGACCGCCCGATTGATTATTCATGAAAGTCTCATCAATATTACCTCAAGTTCGCGGGACTACGCCAACATTCCCTGCCCGATTCTATCACAACCCTTGTCATTCTTGTAAAATGTCTTTCTCTGTGAAACGTGAGCGGAAAGGACACGAGCCTGATGAGCTTGTTGAGAAAGCTATATTGAATGGCCTTTCCAACGATAGCTCTCACGTTGACCCACATCCAGTAAGGCGGAATCTGGGGAAGCTGAGTCTAGCGCAATATGAGCGGGAGCTCAATCTTTGGGCTGCGTGAGTGGAAATATTCCTATATAATTGCCTTATTTCTAACTCTTTTAGGTATAAGAAACGGTTTCCAGAGGCAACACCGCATGATATGCAGACTTTGAAGCATTTTGCTGAATTTCTTGGGCTTTCTAAGTCCGGTCGACTTCCTCAAGAAGATGGTAGGCAAAGGCCCACAGTGGGAAGTATCCGTTCCATGATGCGTAGGTTCTACAATGCATGGGAACGGGCTAACAATTCGGTTATATCTTTGGACGCCAAGAGGTCTATGGCTCCGGTATGTGTTGATCGAATGCTTCATAGACTCTGTCTTTACTAACGGAAAGAAGTACATCGAAGGCGAGCTCGCCCAGAAGATAGGTCTTCTTACTGGAAAGAAAGCGCTAAGGGAAAAGGCCTTTATGACGATTGAGAATTACGTTCACATGCAGAATCGATTATGGATCAACGACTTTCACGACTATGTCCATGAAGGGAGTCGGGTCGATATGGCAAACCTGTTAAACACCCACTGTTTTACCTCGGCAAGGTGCCAGGAGCTATGCCAGGCAAGATACAAAGTTCGCCACACGAACACCAGGAGATGGCTGTTACTAACCTTGGTTAGGATCTGCAGTGCATCTTGTCATGGAAAGATGGACAACCAGAGTTTCGCCTCAAGTTCACAAGGGAGATCTGTAAAGCAACAGATACGAACCAGTAAGTGACCACACCTATCAATGTTTACAAGTCTAAGTCTTAACAGGCCTGAACACACGTTTGCAGAGCAAATCGTGGGACCTGATGGTCTTCCGCCACCCATGTTTGCACAACCTATGCTGTATTGGTTAGCAAACATAATTTCATCTCGAGCATTTGCCGACTTCAATGACGTTGCACAGCTTCTAGCACTAAAGCCCCCACAAGATAGCAATTTTCGTATACTAGCATGGGCTGACGATGCGAAAGAAAGGCCGGTATTCCCGGAGTGGACTTCAGGCGGCCCGAAGGAGAAGACAAAAAGCCCTACGTCATGGGCAAGTCAATTTGCAAACTGGGGAAGGCGCACAGGCTTTACCGCACCATTGGGATTGCACTCTGTTCGTCGCGAAGCTTTGATCAAGGTCAATGGTAAGCAGACTTGGCTAGGTCTTACACGGTACCATGCCAGAGACTCACGATTTGATAGACAATGGGTACACACTTGGCCAAGTGTTGCGTTTTGCCTCTCAGAGCAACACAAACGTTCTGGTAAATAAGTACCTTGGCAGTGTCTCGACGATAGATGGAGCAGGAAGCTACCTCGGTATGGAGCTCCGGGCCGACTTAGCTGAAGACTTCCGCTCGGCAACGGCGCAGAGAAACCCTGGACTTCAGTTCTCACTGCCGGCAAGACAAGCAGAAGCACTACGGACGAGTGAGGAATACGTCACATTAACTCAAAGGATCAACGATATCAATACAGCAATTGAGAGTTCGTACTCGGTTGAGGAACAAAAGCAGCTTCACCTGCTCCGGAAGGACGCATATAAGAAAAGATCATCACTTGAGAACAGGAGGCTGAGGGAGTATCAAGCAGCTCAAAGAATCACATACGATGTCAACGAAGAAGATCATCAGCAATGCGACTGGCGCCAGAGCCACTTCGATCGTATCAGACACGTTCTCCCAGAAGAGCGAGTGCGTCTTGCGAAATCTTTACAGGAGAGGGCTTTACCGCGAAGTCCCGAATGGGTTACCGCCCTACAAGACCTCATTTCGCTGCGATTGAACGACCGTCCTGTGGCTTACCAGAAAGCACTTCAGCCACTCCAAGGCTGCTGTCCCGTTGTCACATGTGGCGCGGATCTATCAAGGTAAGAGATTACTAATTACGCATGCGTTTGCTATCACTCACTAATGCGGACCAGCATACCAATAAGAGGACGGTGGTGTCATGTCTACCGTTGTCAAGAGAAGCACTACACAAAGAACATGGGCTATGCAAGATTCTGTTTCTTTTGTAGTATTTGGTTAACAAGTGAAGAGTCTTGGAGAGATCATTGCGAGAAACATATCACGGACCAGTCTATTCCCGTTCGCTGCAACCCAGTTACATATCGTCGAGCGATAGCGTGTGCTGGGTATTGCCCTATTCATCTGAGCAGGGCAGACCTTCCAGCAGAGACGCGGCTATGCCAGTGGTCTGACAAGGGTGCATGGAAGCGTCATATCGCAACTTGCTTCTCAACATACCTCATTCGTCACAGGGACTTGCCCAGCACTCCGTGTCCTCATCCAAACTGCCATATGGAATTTTCGTCAGGTACAGAGTTTTGGTATCATCAAAGTGATATCCATAGTATCACGAACAGTACAGAATTAGCCAGGAAGCGCAAAGCTCGCATTAACACAAGTAGATACTTAGACATCCTATAAAAGACCTAGAAGGTGGAACTTGAAACCCCTTTATTAAAGCTAGGATAACCTATTTATTATAATAGGTCCCTAGTTAATAGAATTCAGTTTAAGTCTAATATCTTACTAGGGTCTAACTACTATACTAAAGAGAGATAATATAAAGTAAATAAAATAGTATTTATATTATTTATATTTTAAATATTAAGATTATATTTATAATTATATTAATTTACTTACTTAATAATTATACTAATATAGCTTTCTTTATATAATAGTATTATTATTTTATTAATATAATAATACTAGTATTACTTTCTATTTATAATAGGATAAAATATATATTGCTCTTTATTTATTAGTTGGGAAAGTTATACTAGTAAGAGAGATTTTATTTACTAGTAAGATATAATATATTATTATAATATTTTTATCTTACTAGTAGTAGTCTTACTAATAAAACTATACTGGTAATAAGACTTTATTATACTAATATAATTTATTATATTAATTTATATTTACTAGTAAAGTAAATTATTAATAAAAAGTTATATAAGTATTGTATTTAACTTCTATTAGTATAGCTATATTAGTTTAAGTATATTATTCTATTTCATTTATATAGTAATAAATTTATATTTAATTAATTACTTAAGATATAAAAGTAAAATAAATTTAAATAATATACTTAGGATCTGCTATGATATGCTGTAATAAGAGTGAAGTATACCAGTGCTTTTAATTCCTCCTTCTTCCCCTTTTTCCAGAACTTATGCCTTGATAACTCCACCATAGTCGGTTCGGCGTTTAGTAGACTTAGCATATCAACAGCCTCGGGAGACCATCGATCGAGATGTGATAGGCCAATCTTTGCTTTTGGGCCCCTTTCCTTGTCCATTAGCATCATAGAGAGCCTGCATAATGCACTGAGGAACGTCTTCACAGTGCCGCCTTGCTGAAATTCATCAAAATTGGCAATTCTAACACTGCCAGTCATGTCGATCAAAACCCCAGCACAGCTTAGCTCATCAGGTACTAGGCCCTGTGTTATGAGGTACTCGGCGCCGGACAATACCTGGTAACAATGGCTGTTAGTGGCTGATATGCAATGCTACCTAGTATCTTCTTACCTGGAACAACATTGAACTTAGTTGACTCTCTGATGGGTAGTCTGGGGCTCGGCAGACATGCAATAACGATGTCTCCATCATATTGGAGACAACGAAGTGATTGCCGTCTTCTTCAAAGTAGATCTCAATGCTTTCGAGAATGTTTGGATGACAAAGTTGACGGATGATCTGAAGGTTTTCGTCGTTTAATGAAGGCGCTGAACGAATCATATGAAGCTTGTCACTGCTGGATTTGCTGCTTGCTATAGCAAACAGACACCAATGCTTTACCAGATATCGTTTAGTGTAATGCTTCCATGGAGGCCCAGCTAAAACAGGAACCAGAGTCGGCGACGAGTCGTGGGCGTCGGCTCCACGGACTGGAATACGAGAAGCGTCGGGTAGCTGGCTTCTAGAGTTTTGATTCTCATTCTTTTGTTGTTTTCGCTGTGAGGTATGCTTTTCAGAAGTCTGGCGCGACGCGAGCGGCCTCAACGCTGCTGCCACTTCTTCATCAATCAGAACTGTATGCCGGTCGAGCTTGGACATTCTATCACTTGCGCTGCAACACTCAGGTACATTCAGTATCGAATGGAGTGTATTTAGTCGCAATTCTCCGCTTTCAAGCCATCACTTAACAAGACAAGATAATTGATATTAATTAACAGCCGTGCTGATTTCGACACCCTCCACATGTGAACCCAGCCAGGATGCCGAAACCGGCACCCCGGGACTTGGTGGGGCTCCAGCTTCATTCAAACGAAACTGAATACGTCTTTAACCTATAGCAATCCCCAACTGTGGTCAAATCTCTGACTGGTAAAGACTTCATCAAGTTGACTGAAACAGCCCAGAACCATGTTCAATCATTACTCCCAGACTGACCGTTTGTCCCTTCTTACGAAGAATGTCATTGAAGAAAAGAATGCCTGTTTCCGAGGGGTAGTTAAAGTTTCAGTTGAGAATCTCGTCTTCGCGCCGGACTTTACGCGATGCGACCATAATGTCAGTGCAGCTAAAGTGTCGAGATTGCAGAGAATCTTTCGGACAGAGGGATGCAACCGGAGCGAACCCTCCAATTTTATTTTGGGGACTGTTACGCAGACTGTTCTTGAAGAAGCTATGCGCTTATCACGGCTCAGCGTACAAGATCTGGAAAACCCGAACGCGCCTCCAATGCTGTATCTTCCTCCATTTAAACCGATACAGTGTGCCAATGGTAGGAGTCGAGTATCGGCACTACTGAACACCCCACATTTGGGAACTTGGTGGACTATTGAGCTATATGCAGGTACTGCCGATGCCCTGACGTGATTGATGTCTTGCATACCGGTATTGACACAACTGCTAGACTTGAGCTCAAAAACATTCGATAGTATTAGTGAAAACTATACTAATGAGGGATCGTTTTCCCATGGCCATATATGTGAGAGGATAATATATCACCGGAATGGCAGCAAATTAGAAGAAAAGAAGTGGTGGGCTCGGTTGACAAAGAGTTTGGGCACTATCCTCAAGAGTCTTCTTAAACATCCTACAATCGCCCCACCATTATTAGATCTGATCTTGAACATCCCAGGCATGAGGGAAGGGTTTGAAATTGGTACTTGGCACAAAATTATTGGAGCGAAATGTGACGAGGTAGGTATCATCTCTACATATACCTCCTCTTTTACTGATGCGGTTTCAGGAAATCATACAATATCTCGAGTTCATTCTTGAGTCATGGGTTGGTCTTATGGGATCGAAAGAGGCCCTGCAGTTTGTGGACACTGAAGACGTCAACGAGTTCCAACTGCGGGTCCCAGGCGTTTCTACAGTGGATTACAACTACCTTGCTAGTCTTATTGAGAGCGGAGCTGCGTTCAAGAGGCTATCGGATCCGGCGGCGAGAACCAACCTTGTTCAACGAATGACAGAAGTTAAATACCTCTTGCCTTCGATATACACATTACAGAAAGACTTCAAGTATCTGCGACAATGTACAGAGACGATGAAGCGACTTGTGTATGGCAAGAAGAAGGCTCCATTTACAGTACAAAACCTAGCATATGATGCCTTCTCACTAAAGCAACCTTACGGCCCCGACACAGTGTTTTCAAGGAAACTGAGGGAGCTGTACATATATATCATGCGGGATTTGGTTGAGCTGACCGGCGAATGGCCTTTATTAGAGGATGGCGAGGAGTCACCTGAAGTAACTGTTCGACAACCTGAGAATTGGCACCGCTTAGCAACCGAGGCGCGCCGACTTGGGTTTGACTCCACTGAGATCCAACGCTTAGTAACAGACGATCCTGACAGACAAGTTGCCTTCAAAGCACTACAGGACGCACGGCCGACCTCATTCTATGACTACAGTCCATCGGAAGTGCAGGAGATCTTAGGCCGTATAGTTCTTGAGTTCAACAAGGCAAGAGCTAGAGCTTCTACCGACAATCAATCGAATTTCACAACCATTGGAGCTGGGGAACCCCTTAATCGCCGTTGTGGGCGCCAGTATTCTGGCGCATACACTCGCGACAGGGGGTCATTCAATTTCAGTACGTTCGGCTGCGATACACCAAGTGATAGAGATATCACGTCTCTATTTGTCCGCAAAAGCGTTTTCCATGCCTTCTGGCGGGTGGATAACTACGACGACGACGACATGCCCGCACAGGAAGATGTCCCGCCAATCTCGACAGCCGAAATTCCACCTACCCCAGCAGAGGAGCCTAGGGATACAATTCAGGTCGATAGGGAAGTCAGTCAACGTCCCAAGAAGAAGGCTGCGTCCAAATCGATGACAAGAAAGACCATTGGGAAGAATGGGGGGGTTGCGAAATCGACCCATGCAAGGCGGGAAGCACGCTCAAAAGCTACCAAGCAGAAACAATTGGAAGGATTGCAAAGACACAATCAGAGTCTTGAACCGTCACCAAGTGTAGATCATATGCAAATAGAACAAACAGACTTAGCAGCTCGTCAGGGATCGACAGAAAGAGTTCCCAGTATTACGGTATCTACGATGGGACTGGTCGGAGGACCATTGAGCCCGGACGGAAACATAACAATTCTAGAATTTAAAAACGAGAGTTGGACGTCCACAACATGCCGTCGGGGTTCAATTAAACAATTCATCGCCGATGCTAAGTCGACAATTGGAGGAGAGTTTGCCTTTTACACTCCAGAAGGCAGAAACTTTGCAGAGCATGAGGCAGAAGAACACACGACAATCTACATGGCCCCACAAGGTACGCCTATCCCATCAGAGTTGTGGCCTGAAGAAGAGTTATAGGAGCAATGTTGTACATAAAGTAATGGGTCATGTCTTGTACAAAAAGCACTTGTTGTGGTATAAGACTCAATTGAAATATATTTTCATCGTATCTATAGCTTTTCAGCAGTCCCACGCTTAGGGTTTTGAACGTAAGAGTTATCACGTTGTGCATCACGTGACAAACTTTTGTTCAAGCATTCACTAGCAAGATAGGTCTAATTATAATAAAGATGATAGCAATACAAACTGCAGGTCCGGCCTGTATACTCAAGTTCTAAGATATTGTATTTATGATATCATTTAACCCATTTTGGACATCCGGTGATCATGTATAAGACAACCCCATGTCACGTTTCCACCTTGGCTATTACCTAGAGCTTGTTAATGTGCTGACCGATTCACGTAACTACCACTCAACTTACATTCTTTGAGCATTTCGTTAACCCAATGTTTGCAGTCATCACCTTCTCGTCCAGAGTCACATACTTGGCTCTTGAGTGTACAGCCAGGAAGCCAAGAGATTGACATGGAGTGGATCAGCTTATCCTCAGTATCGTCAAGTTTCACTTCAACGCTTTCGCCTGGTTGAAGAACCCTGTACTCAACTTTCTCATCGTTGCAAAAAGAATCTGCAATAGTCTTCATGAAGCCTGTATTGGGTTTCCAAGTTTCTTCAGGCTTGTCACAGTTATATTGCGGAGTTACTGATGGCTGGACTGTCGTTGCCAGATGGGTCTGTTCGTATTCTCTGATTCCGAGTATCTTTGAACTCTGCAAGCGCGGTTCCGTGGCGTCTATACAGCGCAATAGACTAAGGCCCAGGATCATGTAAGCCGTAGATGGGACCATAACGGGTTTAATGCGCAGCGGTCGTGATTATACTCAGTAATAGTGTAGTTTTACTTTTTATAAAGAATTTACCGTAAAGAAGAATGATACATCAGGATCTCAGCCAGGGAAGATGGGACACGTGCTAGAGCACTGGGTACAGCTTATGTAAATAGTGCAGGGGTGGACGTTTTCGATTTTGATCAGGGCTTCATCTTTAACGTGACCGGGGGGATGCTTTCTAACCCATGTATGTACTGAGATATAGCCAAGAACAACATTACAATTGACAACATAGGCAACTACGGCTATAAAATAACAAAATCTTTCAAGTGCAATCATACAATATCCATTCTCATCTCTAATTAGAAAAAACGATATTATCTGAGCATGATGAAGTTAGCTATCTTGAACAGTGTTTTTCTTTTCCTATCCTTTGCCTTCGCCGAACTCCAACCTAGAAAGCCGAAGATCAACCACCCAGAATTCGATAAAGCATTATCATCACGTCTTCTGATTGGCCTCCCAGAATATATCTATTTTGCTGATAAAATTGATGGGTTTCCAATTTCGTTTGGCAAAAATGTTAGCGGCATTCCCTCCTGGATGGCTATCAAACCTCCGAATCTACTCTACGTCGTTGATGAATCTTCAAAGTATCTCAGACTTTACGAAATCGATTTTGATAACAGTACGGCCAGCCTAAAGAGTAAACAAGAAGGCAGCTCTGGTGTTGTCCATTTGCAATTCGATACGAATTATACTCGGCTAGTCGGTAGTGCGTATGGTGAAGGCACTGTTGACGTGTGGAATACAACAAATGCGGGTCTGGAACTGATGAAGACTATCCCTTCGCAAGTTGAACCAGATTCCAAGAAAGATAACCAGAACAAGGCCCACCCCCATCAGGCAAACCTTGATCCAACCGGGCGATTCTTTGTAATCAACGACCTTGGATTGGATTCTATTATGGTCATTGATTCCAAAGATGACAAATTCAAGGTAGTAGGTACTCAGGCCACACCTCGTGGTTGTGGCCCTCGGCATGGTACCTTCTATCATCAACAGGCAGACAAGGCAACTCATTACATTGTTGTCTGCGAATCCAGCAACAAAGTCCTTGTCTATACTGTTACCTATGGCAAAGATTATCTAGACCTTGAACAAGTTCGCAGCACTTCTACCTTCGGCCCTGGACTCCCCCCAGCTAATGCAACCAATGCTGCCGCTGGCGCTATTGTACTTGCAGCAAACAATAGAGATCTATATATCTCAAATCGACAGACGGGTAACTCGACAGATTTCATTTCCCATTTTCACATCAGTTCTCCAAAGTCAGACTCTCTGTCACTGGAGTTTATAAGCTGTGCTTCTACGCACGGCATCTCTCCTCGTACAATAAGCCTCAGCACGGATGATCGGTATTTGCTTATTGCTAACCAGGGGGTCGGCGACAACGGCCTAGTCGCTTTGGACAGACAGGCAAACGGTATACTGAGCTCGGTTCCTTTCGCGGCTCAGGGAGGACAAGGCTTTGCTCCTCAGTTCGTTCAACAAATCCCCTAAGAGACGTCCTCTTAGTTGATAGGACTCTTGCGAAAGATCGTTTCCAGTCTCGTTCGTTAACACTTGTGTGGCCTAGTTGACAGGCGTTGGAACGGTTGAAGGTTGACGGGAGAATGATGTGCTAGCAGGCCTAGTAGGGGTATTCTTAGAAGTATAGTTATTATTAAATCCATCAGTCTACTGTGTATTGTGCTACAACCTTTGTCTACGGCCTGTGCTCGCTGAACGTTGCTAATCAACAGACTTAAGCAATTGCACGTGTGAGTTTTAGGTCCTTGCCTACTGGAATGAGAGTACATAGAGGAGAATTGCATCTGACAAAGAACAGTGGGCAATGGGAGATACCCAAAGATTGGCGGCCTCATCTAACAAGAGAAACGGTTGGTAAGGAGTGACTAATAGGATCTTCCAGGAGGCCACAGTTTCTTGGTCACATCATCCAGGACCGTGGGATCCATAATCAGGCTCATTCGGGCTGGGCTGTTAGTCGCGCCAGGAACTTCCATAACCAGGCACTTTGTCATTGCCAAACCGTGACCAACTTCATTCACATACTCTTGAGCATTTCGCACCCCACCAATCAGACTTCCTAGCAATTCCTCCCATCGACTTAACTTGGTATTCGTAAGTCTTACAGCACTTATGATTTCTAAGATTGCTCCACTTGGAAGACGGAATGCCCTTTGCCGTCCCGTTTCAACAACCTGTGCATCATAGAGCTTCATCGCGAGTGGAGCAACCATCCCAGACTCTATGTCCAAGACAAGCCGGCATCTGTCCGGGTTTGAGGGAAATGATGCGAAGATCGATGCCGTGAAATTCTCGTTCCGAACAATCATATCACCGAGCTCTGAGTCAAAGACCAACGGTATCTTGCTGGCATTGGGGTATGCGTAGTTGTGAAGCGAGTCAGGGTCAGGCGTCCACGGGTTTGTATTTTCAACTGTCCGGGGGCCTGGGTAGTAGGCTGTACTCGCATCGCCCGTTTGGGGGATGTCCGAGACAATGCTATGGAAGTTGCGTCGATCAATTACGCTCGTTGTGTTATCGTAATTATGCAATGGCTGTACACGTGGTCGCTTTCGGGGACTGGGTTCTGGCAACGGCGAAGATGTTGGTGCGGGTGGAAAGTCATGTATACCTAGTTGTTGCAGTTGAGCTGCCAAGATTAGAATGTTGATTCAAGGGGGGAATGCGATGCTACGCACAGCGTCGTTGTGATCCCCGTCTAGCAGTCCAGAGCGTGTTTTGCAATCGCATGACCAGAGTCGGCTCGACTGGTACGCTTGCTACGCGCTCCGCGATATCAGAGACGATATCTAGAGGTAGCGCGGAGAGGCATTCAAAGAAATAGCTGAGTTTATCACCATTCTTGGTGACTAGGAAATATGCTAACCAAGGCCAAAATCCCCGTTGTTTGAAGGCTTTTGAGATGGGCTCCGAATGGTCTGTTGCATACAGTGCTTCATCGAATCCAACAGGTGCTATGAATGGAGGGTTACCTTGCGGTGTTTGCAGGCACGCTGAAAGCTGTTGGGTAATCGTGTCGACGTCGAGGTTCTGAGACAGAGCCCGAGGGGTCCGTACACCGGGCGTATCGACGCCGGCGATTTCCTCATTGGGAGAACGGTCACTCATCTCGTCAGACAATCGATACTGGAGGGTATCGTCAAAGAACAATGCACACGCCCACGGGTTGCTTGCGCAAGAAATCTTTTAACCGAGGGCACAAAAACAACGCGCGTGGTGATATTGACCCTGACTGAGGGGAAACCCACTTGAGAGATATTCATTGGCTGGAACGAATGACCTGATTGATATACACATCAACAGGGGATGGGCATACTTAGTAATATTAGACTGGCTACCGCGGCCAAACGCGGCGGATCCTGATTATGCACCGCGCCCCGACAAGGAGCCAGCCAATCACTGTAAGTGTGCAATGGACACTACACTACACGTCCTTGACTTCAATATCATGAAAAGAAGAGTTTTCAAAGTGGAATTAATGCTAACCCTGCTGCATGGTGATTGTAGGCTGTGACTGCATCGTTGGTTACTTGAACGAGGGGTCACCAGGTGATGTGGCATATTATGGTTGTATATACTGAGGTAGTTGGACGAGGGTAAGCTACGTTCCCCTGTCTGAGCGGCGGCATCAAAGTAGAATCAAAGCCTACAATACTGCATGGTAATTGTGGGCTATGACTGCAGCGTTGGTTACTCGAACGAGGGGTCACCAGGTGATGTGGCATATCATGTATATATCGAGACGTAGTTGGAGGAGGGCGACCTACGTTACCCCCGTCAAAGCAGAAGCATCACGATAGAATCAATGCCAACGCTCCTACGTGGTGATTGTGGGCCGTGACTGCAGCGTTGGTTGCTTGAACGAGGGGTCACCAGGTGATGTAACATATCATGGTGAGATGTACTGAGACGTAGTTGGAGGGGGACGACCTACTTTATCCCGGTCTGAGGCGCAGTATCATACTTGGGCATCACAGGTCACCTTTGATATTGGTTGCAAATGCACGTCGATGGAGATTGTGTTGGTTGGGAAAATTCCTGCCTGCATCCCATTCAACAACATGACACGGCAGTTGTCTTGAACGAGGCAAGAGACGTGGGATATGAGCAGCCATGATGAGTATAAAGTTGGCTCGTTGTCGCGCTGAAATCCAATATCTTCTTTCCATCCATCACACACAAGCATTCACCATCAACACCAACACAGTACCTTTCACATCTTTATCATACATTACAAAAAAATCAAAATCAAAAAAATCAAAACAAAAAAATCAAAACAAAAAAATCAAAACAAAAAAAAAACAACTATGTCAGACAACAACAACAACAACAACAACGCAGGAGACCGCTCTTCTCAAGAGTCGGTCCCTTTGATCGCAGAGGCCGAGCAGGTTACCCTCTACAAGCCCCCAAAGGAGGCCGACAAGGCCCAACTTCATTCCTCTGGGTTTGCTGCCCAGGACGCCCGTCGTGAAGGGAAAGGGAAAGCCCTTGCCGACCAAAGCAAGCCTATTGAGCCCGACAATCAAGTCCAGCAGGCCCTTAACTCTGGGCTTTCTGCCCAGGATGCCCCTGTCGACGGAAGCAAGCTTATTGAATTGGACGACAATATCAAACGGGCCCTTTCCTCTGGGTTTGCTGCCCAGGACGCCCGCCGCAAAGGGAAAGGGAAAGCCCTTGCCGACCAAAGCAAGCCTATTGAGCCCGACAATCAAGTCCAGCAGGCCCTTAACTCTGGGTTTTCTGCCCAGGATGCCCCTGCCGACGGAAGCAAGCTTATTGAATTGGACGACAATGTCAAACGGGCCCTTTCCTCTGGGTTTGCTGCCCAGGACGCCCGCCGCAAAGGGAAAGGGAAAGCCCTTGCCGACCAAAGCACGCCTATTGAGCCTGACAATAATTCTCAGGCTATTGCCGCGGCACTCAGTGCTCAGCTTCGCCGAGAAGGGAAGGCTGAGACTCAAATCGACAACGATAGACCTACTAGGCCCATTGATAACTCCCGAGTTATTCCTATAGGATTCGGTGGTGAAACTGCCCGGGCAAAGGGCAAAGGGAAGGGCACTGAGGATGCAGAAGGACAAAAGTAGAAATGTGAGTTCTAATTATCAGATGATAAGATACGGCCATTAACAAGAACGACAGGTCCACCAGCCAACAAATATCCACCGTCTTCATTCACTTGACATGGTATTTCGACAAGCCGACAAAGACCGACCGTTTTCTTTCTTTTAGTATTGTGTTTCGATGAACCGACAAAGACCGACCCCCTTTCGTTCCTTTAGCATTGTGTTTCAACAAGCCGACAAAGACCGACCCCTTTTCATTCCTTTGGCAGCTGCTGGCTAGATTGGAATAAAGACCGAAGCTCCAATTGGTATCTTCGCTCATCAGCAGCTTTCGTTTCGATATGCTTCCTGGCATCTTTCTGCCAGAAGAAGTACATCTGTTTCAAATCATCAACCAATCCTTTTACCGACGAAAACATGGGGATAATATGATCCTCCAGGACAAACAACCAACCATTGGTAGACTCTATGCAGGCCCAATACCACACTCCTTTGGAATCCCATGATTGTCTCATTGTCCGTGTGATTTGAATGTCGTGTTTCATCTCCACATGTTCCAGTTCCTGATCCATACTTGACAGAAATTCCTTTCTCGCATCGTCAAAGTCCTCATAGTGATCGACTATTCTCTCAAACCTACGGTTCGTGAGCCAGAAGGGAACACGCATCATCTCCACCGGCAACGCACAGATCCATTCAAGATCGATCATACAAGTAACGTTCCACTCCTTGTCCACAAAGATATTACTTTGATGAAAGTCGGTCGCCTGTAAAAGATAGGGGCCGCTCCGTTGCTCCGGCAAGACGAAGAAATGCGCAAGTACACGAAGTAATGTCCGAAGGGTAATCCGCTCTTCTGCATCCTCCTCGTCTCTCACAGCATGTGGGTTGTGTATTAGATGGTTGTCATGCAGTGTTAACATGTCAGATACGAAACTGTCTGTGTTTTGGTAGACTTGGTCTTGTCGGATTGTCCTCGGTGTTCCTTGTTGCTCGAAAATAGCCAAACTGCACATGAGGGGTCGGTTTGAGAGTGCTATAGTGCAGTCCAGTGTATTGAATCTGAACGATCCGATTTTCTGCTGTGGAACACGTGCGAGCGAGAGCATAATGCGGGACATCCCGGCGAATAAATTCTTCCGTCGTGCCGTATCTGACCAGTGATCGAACCAGGTCAATGACAGCATTTCCCCTGTCTCGGGACCAATGTACTCCAATAGCATATATGCGGTACCCACAGCTGGAGCAGTTTTGTCGCGGACATAGTCAGAGAGAACTGGGTAACGTAGGCACTGATAGATACATTTCCATGCCTTACGCCAGAGACTGGTAAAAATTGAGGTCTGCTGGATGTGTATGAACTACATTGAAAGAGTTGCAATTGTCAGAATGGATCTCATGGACATGGAGCGCTAGGAGCACTTACAGAGCTATCATCTGTGAAGCCAAAGGCAAAGAGGTCTGGAATGCGAATCTCGGGGCAGTATTGCTGCATCCATATATATGTTGCCACTTCACAGCCAACCTTCTCGTCAATTATTCCAGGATACTGTTGCCCGGCATGAGGAGGGATGGGACAGCGAAAGATGAACTTCTTGGTCGAGTTTCCCGCAGTTACCTCGGCCTGAACGCAAACATTGAAGCAACCGTGGATCCATTTCTCATGTGGGAGGACTATGCAGGTATCACCTGCATGTAGTTGAAGGTGATGCCTGATCAAGGCCACAATTGAATCCCTTTTCTGCCAGAGTTCGAACTTAAATCTCTTTGATGCATCTTGATGCTTGAATTGATGAACAAGATTAATCTCCGTCTCAGGAATTTGTTGCTCCATTGCGCCTAAACAGGGGGGTTAGGGAGAAAGTTATGGTGTAATGGTACAGAGTAGGACTAGCTCGTTTTAAGGCTGAAAAGAAAAAGGGGTAGCTCTCACGTGATCCTAAGGCTGACTCAGCATGTGTCCCTTGCAAGAGATTATTCGTCTTTGAGACCAGGGCATGAAACGTGAACCTGGCATGTTGGTCCTGATTTGTTGGCTTACCCGAGGCTCAGGATACTCAGGCTTCGCTCAGGTTCAAGCGGCGACTGCTCAGGGTGGTGACCAAGAAGAGAAATACTCTAAGTCAATTTTTACATCCTGTATTAGGCTGTTATACAATGGGTTTTATCTAGTGCCTGCATTGTATACGCAGCAGGTCAAGCCCAATGGTTTACCAAGTCAACTTGTACCTAGATGAGTCTTGATATATTACAATTGTGCTAACCTCGTTTTTGAGCACCGTCGCACTATTTGGCGTTATTTACTGACACTTATTCTCTGCCACAATTCCCTACATAACTCCCTTTTGACCGGACCAGTTGGCCACACCACATATGACAATATACAGTGTGCGTCTTTCCAAGTTGAGACTCTCGTATACTTCATCCAGCTCCGAATCAAGACACAAAGCTCCTCCAGGATAAGATCAAACTTGTCATCAAACTTGAGTGATTGTGCATGGAACACGCTCAACGCGCACATAAACGCCTTCCAGAACCACAAGTTACGCGTCTCAGTATTCATGCTATCAAACAACGGCGGCCCATTTTGCAAATCTCGTTTGATAATGTCGACTTTGAGATAATGCAGTATTCTTTGTGGGGGAAGACCTTGATTGCAGACGGCAAGAACGGTGGTGAGATAAAAGTCGACAGCGGAGCAGAATCCAGACCATGCTGACACATAGACAGGCTCGCCATGGGTCGGGAGTGGTATTTTGTTCGAGAATGACTGGATATGCGCCGTGATGACTGTGTAGAGTAGCTTCGAAGGAGCTCCGCTGTTCCAAACATTCCAAGGCATGGGAATATCTGGATCACCACGGTCTTTTGAGTTCGTCGGCATTGCTAGTTCTGTGATTGGTCGAAGTATAGAAATCGCTGGGAACATGTCGACATCTTTTGGTTCACGTCCTGGTGGAATTGACCCGAAGAAAAAAGGAACCATCCGAAAAGCCCGTAACCGAAGTTCAGGACCATTCGCCTCGCTGAGATGCATTTTGTGGATCATTCGACTTAGTTCTGGGACCTCCAGTTCCGTATCTGACGGTTGTGATATTACTTCGGGTGGGACAACCTCCGCCAAGCGACTTTTGGTGCTGTGTATCATGTTACTAGCTCTGTTCAAATATGTTGTTAATATCCATTCGTTTTTCGCAGCGTGTCGTGGCACTCACACTACAAGGTAGCGATCCGTCAGCTCCAAGTCAACATCACAGTCACACTCTTGACGAAGGGCTTCTCGATCCTTTGTGGACAGATAAATCGCTAGGCCATTGAGGTGGGACTCGGCAACTGCAAAGTTGCCAAGACAGCACTAAAATGATAGGCCACATTAGCGTCGAACACATTATGGTGTTAAATGAGAAAATAGTTACCTCGACGAAGCAAAGAGTGCTGATGTACTTTGCACATCGCAAGATCTCCTTCGCACGAGATGAGGTTGTAAGCCAAGTATTCACTTGCTTTATACTCTCGATCTTATGAAAAAGAAATGTTGGTTCGAAAGCAGCAAGATCGCCCTTGTTCCATGCATAATGAAGAGCTGATACTAGCATTGTGTTTTGCAAAATATATGGATTGCGAGTGGCTGAGGCGACACTGTAACATGGTCAATTAAATTATTCTTTTTTAGACATACCATGACTGACCAATCGTTTGGGTTTACTGGCAAAGGCCCAATAGTAGCTCCAGCTTGTAAGACTGTTTTAGAACCTGTCAGCTGAGACTGCTTATCTGCGAGAGACTACTGAACACAAACAATAGTGGAGGAGCTCCTTGGACTTTAGCGGCATCTTGATTGGCAGCGAGTCAAAGGGATCAAGGAAGTCATATCCTGGCCTTGCAAAAATCCTGGCAGGTGGCAAGAATGTGGACTTTTGGACAGCCCATGGGGTTTGCTCTCCGGGGCGTGTAGCAGCCCTACGTTCGCGAAGGGGGAGGATTGGAACATATGAACAGGCTAGTTTTTTGATCACACAATTGTTACTATAGAGTGACGTTAGTTATCGCACGTATCTGAGTCCAGACTGTTTGTGAAACGCGGCGTTTATCTGGACCCATCAGGAAGATGATTTACCAGGATGGTCGTTTCTCGTCGCACCGGACACGCCTCGAACGGCATTGGACACAGCCATTGCGACTCCTTGTGCTGCTGGGTCGTGTTTCAGGCGGCTTATCTGCGGCCATGACTGACTGACGTCGGATGAAGCTAACTCGTGTCAGCTTGGAGGCGTAAGTGGGAAGCGGGGACAGATGAGGAGATGGATGAAAGAGGATGTCGAGAGAGATGCTAGTCCTGATATGGACAGGTAGCCAGCGAACAAGGTCAGTGGACGAATTATGATCAACATCCCCGCAATTGCTATCCCTGTTCCAACATGCATAACTCATGAGGATTATGATATGACGTCGTCAACATGTATTTGATGATACAGGTGATTAGCAGTCTATAATTCTATATTTACAATATTCTATCATTGCTGAAACATGTCATTAACGTGAGAAAGCTGAAATATCAGCATTCTGTAGCCACAAATACAGTCAATGTTTGCCGTGGTGTTTTGCGTTCATAACCACCAACTCACTCTCCAGTGACAAAACACATGCGTAAAGACATGGGATTGTAGCAGGAATTTCACGATGATGACTCAGTCGCTTTTACTTAACATGGTAGTTTCATCGGCCATAGTGTGGGTTAACGAAGTCAAATCAGCTGGCCTGCACCCGTCGCAGATGTGGGTATGCGCTCAGTGCCGACATGCATGGCACATAGAATCAGAGGCACTAACCTAATTTATCATGTGATCGAAACGATTTTCATCTCATTCGTATCGCAGGATAAGTTCTGGTCGAGATCCATAAAAGTGCACCAACCTTTCATGCAAACACTCTGAACTGGGTAGAGTCCCTGAGAACGGCTTCGGCATGAGGCATCAAGTACCAATAGTAAAACGCCTCTAGGGTTCTTCCATAACTTAAGCTTGATTCTCGTCCGCGTGGAATTACTAGTGTTCTACCTAACGGTTAACGTTTCCTCAACAGCCGCATCTAGAGCTCCTAGCTAGCCTCACGTGGTGGCCACAACAGTTTGGAATGTGAAAGTCATGGGACTATTTCTCACAACATCTTGAGGAAACCCAAATTCATGGTTGGCTATCCAAGATCCAGACCTAGTAGTCAGGGAACAGTCTATATTTTTAGCTAAGAAGGACAACTGTCTTGTGGATCTTGTCGGACCGTAGGCTCACACCAACTCTGTTAAGCTCAATAGTCGGCAGGTAAGTGGATCTAATAAACTCAGTAAGCTAAGGCAGGGAACTGCCGTGGCTGCAAGATCGAAACTTTATGCTGGTTGCAGGTCAGCCTTTGATCAGCCAGCTGACTATCAACTCGTCAACTAAGCGCCGCTGATGGTTTTCAGCTCCTCCTTATTGACCATTGACAATTTAAGAAACTATACATATAAACTGTGGTAACCAGACGCAGAGAAGGCTGTCTAGTAGATAGCTGAGCTTATGAATGGAATGTATGATTCATCCGTCTTGTGTTGCTGTACAAACCTTGAATGTGGCGGTAAAGCAGGTACCTGTCTATCGTTTTTAAAGTTCGATTTCTCAGCCCTACATTCCCCAACTTGGCCCCAAAGAGGTTTCAGCCAGCCAGATTTGGGTCTCACCCGACAATGCCACCCTCCAAAAGGGCTATAGTGTCTCATTGTATCAACGTTTGTGCCCTTTTATGGCAAGCCAGCCACATCTAGACCAGCCACAATGCCTAGAAACAACCATATCGCTTTTTAGCTACAACTATCAAAAAACTAGTGGAAGTTTCACGCATGCAAGGCTTTTAAGGTCACATTTTCAGGAACAGCCAGGCACAAGTGGGGAGGCTAAACCAACCGCTAACGAATGTAGATCGCAATTGTGAGAAGCACCGCGCTATCCCCGTTTGCACGATTTACGCGAGTATAACATTGCGATCGGTTATATGCTATACGGGAATGTAATACCATGGGTGAACCCGTATAAAGACCGTAGTCCTGGCTCTTCCTCATCAATCATGCACTTTCCATCTCATCGTTCATCATGGTCAACCTCAAGAACATCGCCCTGGCAGTGACCCTCTTTCTGGGATGCGGTCTTGCTGTTCCTGCCCCAGCTGCCCCAGCTGCTGAACCTGGGGATATTATCCCAGGCAGTTACATTATCACCCTCAAGCCCGAGATTGATGCTGTTATGGCCAAGACTCATCTGAAGTGGGTCGACGGCGTGCACAAGCGAAGCTTGACAAAACGTGAAGAGCTTGGTGTTGAAAAGACTTATGATAGCAAGTCTGGCTTTCAAGGTTACGCGGGAACGTTTGATAGTACAACGATCAAGTTGATCAAGCAGAGTCCCGAGGTGAGAAACCATGTTCCATTGACATAACCACTTAAACTAACATGATACAAGGTTCTCGCAATTGAACCGAACCGCGTTTGGAAGATCTCCCGCGTCAAGAAAGATCACAATCTCGAAAAGAGAGCTGAAGTCACTCAGAAAAAGTCCACTTGGAACCTTGGCACCATCTCACACCGTAAGAAGGGCTTCAAGGAGTACATCTACGACAACTACGCTGGCACGGACATGTACGCCTACGTCATTGACGGTGGAGTTCGTGTCTCTCACAATGAATTCGGTGGACGGGCCAAAGCCGCTTGGACCAACTGGAAGGGTGACAACAAGGATACGGATGGTCACGGTACCCATGTCGCTGGAGTCATTGCCGGGAAGACATACGGCGTCGCTAAGAAGGCAAACATCCTTGCTCTCAAGGTCTTCAAGGGCGAAGAGAGTGATACTTCCATTGTCCTTGACGCGTTTAATTGGGCGGTCAACGATATCATCAAGAGGGATCGCACATGGAGGGCTGTTATCAACATGTCTCTTGGAGGTGAAAAGTCTGTTGCGTTCAACAGGGCTGTTGACAATGCATCCAAGAAGGGTGTCGTTACTGTCGTCGCTTCTGGAAATGATGCAATCGACGCGGCCAAGGAGTCACCAGGCTCTGCAGCTACAGCCATTACAGTCGGTGCCATTGACGAGAACTGGGCTGTCGCTGACTTTTCCAACTATGGAAAGACGGTCGACATCATGGCCCCAGGCGTGGGTATTCTCTCTTCCGGCTGGAAGTCTGACACGCATACCTTTACAGAGGACGGAACGTCAATGGCGGCTCCTCATGTTGCTGGTTTGGTTCTGTACGCGATGAGCGTTGTGGAAGTTGAGGGTGTTGCAGATATCACTGCATGGTTGAAGGAGTCTGCTACACCAAAGAAGATTTCAGGGAATCTTCGTAGCGCACCGAATTTGATCGCTAATAACGGAAACTGGGTGCAGTAGAGAAGTTTGGGTTGGGCTTTTTATATGTTTATTAGCAATGACTTTACTATTTGATACACGGCGATTACAATTAGTGGTTTTAACTTCTGCAGATCAGTCTAATATACTTTTGCGCCGAAAACAATTATGAGTCTTCAATATTTGATCGAAATGTGCCATAAATCATGTCTAATAACACACCAGATGTCTAATTGCTAAGGATAAACAAACACCGCTACTTGTATCGAGTCTAGATCTATCTTTGCAGAAAAGCCTTTCATGGGCGACATGGCTTCCTGCTGGTGGTGAAGGTTGAGGCAGTCGGGATCGACACCTGGCTGGAAGTCATGGTGGGAGCAACAGTCGTCGGCGTCGAGCTGTCGCTGATGTTTGAATCCGTCGATGTAGAGACTTGAGAGGCTGAAACGTCTGTGGAGACTGTCGTAGTCTCAGAAGTCACTATCCTAGTGGTCGTGTCAGACTCCATGGTTGAAGATGTTTCACTGCCTTGGTCCGATTTGGTCATGACGGTTGTCGTAGTGTAGTCAGTTTCGGTTGAGGCATCATTAGTCGTTGTGGGCTGCTCGCTTGACACTACCGTTGTTGTCGGCAGATCAGTTGTGGTGGTTATTTCGGCGCTCGTAGATGCTTCAGTAGATGTAGGCAAGACATCTGTGGTTGTAGTTGTCTCGGCGACTGTGGGTTCTTCGGATGTCGACACAACCTCGGTAGTAGTAGTAGTAGCTTCCTCACTATATGAAGTCACATCCGCAGTTGTAGTACTATAGGCCTCTTCACTTGTCGTAGTCGCTTCTACAGGAACACCGTAAACGACGGTGCCGGAGTTTGTAATAAAAGGCTTGATGGTAGAAACAAAAAATGTTGAGCCAACGGTGGTGGTAGTCGTCTTATAGTTCAGTTTGATGTCACCGGCACAGTCAACACACGCTCCGGCCTTAACCATGAGAGCTGAATCTTTCTGTCCGTTGTTCGCGTCGCAAATAGCAAAGACCATTGAATGTCGACCCGGGGAAGCCGGAAGACCCATAAGGAGAGGTGGCGAGGAGTGATTGTACATAGTTGAGCGGACAAACCCGGTGTCTGTTACGCCAAGTGGTTGCTGGAGATATTCAGAGTTGACAGTGATTCTGTTGTTCGATGTATCGACTGCGTACTGAACGCCATCTAAATAAATTCCTATAGTGTCCGCATTTTCCCTGAAGTCAATTGTTAGTTATTGTCAAATACGATAACAGTGAGGTTCTTACTGTAGATTCTCCGCGGTACCAATTATAAATTCGACTGCTAACCCGTTGTACCCTTGGGCAACGACGATGTCAACTTGAAGAACAACGCCGTTTGTTGTAGAGCCTGAACCACAGTATATTGATCCGTCTGTTCCCGTGTCATGGTCTATTGTACCAGATGGGTCTTTTGCATCGCTGATCCAACCAGTTGACAAGATTCCGCCAGACCCTATGCCAAAGGGTCCATTGGTGAATGTGCCAGCGCTGCCCTTGTTATAGGTTTTGGCGTCGCTCTGGATGTAACTTTTCACTGAGCCGCCAACTACCGAAACGCCAGGTCCGTTAAAGACGGCTTTGGCGAGCAGAATGACATCGTAGGATAATACGACAGAGATTTGGGCACCCATATTGAATGATGATGAGGGAAGAGTGATGGCAACTACAAAAGAGGAAAAGGGATAGGAACGGATTTGCTTAAAGTAGGCTCTGAAGGCAAGAGACTAGAAAGATAGTCTAGGCCCTATGGTCGAAAATAAAATTAAACTCGTTGTTAGTTGGACAAAAACAGTAACGGAATTTCTTATTCCTCACTAGCTTGTCAAGAATTGCCAATAGCTCGTTTTTAAGCTTACAGCCACCAATTTTAGTCAGGGGACTTGGGTCAGCTCGTCCTTGACTTATCTCGATTTGAGTATGCAGGGGTTAGGTTTAGATATTCAAATTGAGTTCTTAGTTACTGATAAGAGAATATGGCTTTTTTGAGGTTGGAGTGGTGGTTGTTTAAGACGCTCCTTTTCTTTTGGTTAGCCATCGATGTATCCTAATCCCAATCGTGAACAAACTTGTTTAGCACTGCGAGGGACGTCAAAACCAATATTGGAAAAAATATCCTCATTGTCAGCAATACCCCAAACGGTGACAGCAATAGTCTTCAGGATCCAGTACTCTTCCTCAGCTCATAGATCAATTTGTGTAGGGTATTAAACCGAACCGGCAAATGCTTCAAGTCCGAGCCCGGTAATTGGCTGATTCCAGTTGAAACAATTGAGTCACATTATTGGCTCATTCAGGCTTAACTCCGTAACGACCCTCGGCTTCGGCTTCAGCCTCGGTCTATACACATCAAAAGTCCGAATGCTTCGACACCACGGAAGATCCGGTACTTGCGAACCATTTAAATCGCTCCATCTTATCAGATCTTCTCCCAATCATCCCACTACACCTTATCAGATCTTCTCCTTAAATATTCCCTCCCAACATTTGTCTCTTTAGTACAATCCTCATCATTACCCTCCTGGCTCATAACAATGAATTTGAATGATTTGGACATTTACTGGGAGATCCTCAAGACCGTTCTAGGCTTCATTGCAAAGCTAACGCTCCAAAAAGGACAGGCAATCGCCCATCGGTATACTTACCGCTCCACCCCAGATCCACGTAATGTCGTTGTCGTCGGTGGCTCCTTTGCAGGAGCGCTTCTTGCCCAACGGCTTTCTCACACAGTCCCTTCGGGTTATCGGGTAGTACTCATTGAGATGAATTCTCACTTTAATTACGCCTTTGCCTTTCCTCGCAATACCGTTTTCTCCGGAAGAGAGCATCACGCCTTCATCTCGTACGAGAACCTTGCCAAAGGAGCTCCCGAAGGCATCTTTCACCATTACTGCGACCAAGTTACCGACGTAACAGAGTCACATGTCAACACAGCCAGTGGTAATTCCTTGCCTTATGAGTACCTCATTGTCGCAACAGGCGCTGCACAACCACCACCAGCACGACTGGTAGCCAAGAATAAGAGTGACGGCATTGAAGAACTCAAAGGTTTTCAACAGCGTATCGGCAAGGCGGACAGAGTTGCTGTAATTGGAGGAGGAGCTGTGGGAATTGAGCTGGTGACGGAGATCAGGGAGAGATATCCCGACAAAGAGGTGACGCTTATTCACTCCAGACAACAACTACTGCCTCGGTTTGGACCCAAGCTTCATGATCATGTCATGGCGACTCTCAAAAAGCAGAACATCGAGGTCTTGCTCGGTGAACGACCGCCTTGCCCAGGTAATGCTGGACAAAGTGTCCAAGAGACCAGTCTTACCCTTGCCGATGGAAAAGAAAGGACCTGGGACTTGGTGGTATGTTGACCCAGAAACTATTTAGAATTATTACTGACCTTTCCAACAGATCCCTTGCACAGGTCTCCGTCCTCGATCCGAACTACTGGCAGGATACTCTCCAAAGAGTATCGCTCCCAATGGCGAGATCTTGGTAGGGCCGACTCTCCAAGTTGAGAATCTGCCGTCATCGAAAAAGAACATATTTGCTCTTGGCGATGTGGCCCAATCTGGTGGTCCCAAGCAGGCTCGAGCTAGTATCATGCAGGGTGATATCGTGGTCAATAACCTAATGCGACTCATGAAAGGTAGCACAGCTGAGGACAAATACGTTCCCCACTTCTTTGAGAACACACTCAAGTTGACACTAGGAAAGGTGAGTTCATCTGACGTTATATCTATTGTGCTGTGACTGATACTATGATAGCGATTGTCTGTCATGTGGGCTCAAAAGGGTGATTACGAATGGATGAAAGAGTCCAAGAAAGAGGATGAGGATCTGAACGTCAAGCAGACAAGAAGACAGTTGAACGCAGAAGCGGAAGAGTCATAAGTATGAGTTCATAAAGACGCGACTGATCATATTGTATAGGAAGATTATGGCATTTGGTATCAATAGTATTGGGTATTTAGATTGATAATAATTTACAGCTTAGACTCAGCGATGGTCTCACCAACGCGGATCTCAGCAGTGGCGGTAGTGAAGTTCTTGACATCCTCGTGGACTTTCTTGGCGTCCTCAGCGGTGGCAGCAGCTTGGAAGTGAGCCATGCTCTCCCACTTCATGACGCTGTAGACTTGGTAGGGGCTGTCACCGCCAAGCTTGATGACTTGGGCACTCTGGAGACCCTTGCTCTTCCATGTCCTGATATGCTATTAGTGTCAAAGATTACGGTTTCGTTGAGATATGCTTACTTCTCGGCAAGAGGCATGTGAGTCTTGACATAGTAGTCAATATCAAAGTCGTGACCGCTGGGGTACTGGATAACGATGGTGGCCATTGTGTCGGATGAGGTATTTATGTAAGGGTGATAAGTGTTGGTGTAGAGAATGAGTTGAGTGATGAGACAACAGCGAGGACTGGTTGGTGTTTAATATCTCTCGAGGTACGTTGCACAGATCAAGAATCTACAATCTGGATTAGTAAGAAGGCAAAAAGATGACAGAAATGCCGACAGTGTTTGCATGACAGAAATTGCATAGTCTCCCCGCTTTAGTATCGACGGAACGACTGACAGGCCGGTATGATGAAGCTATCCCCACATTGGAGGCGACATTCTATCCACTTTGCGCCGGGGCTTGCCCATAATGGCTCGTGTCCGTTAGCGGTCAAACCAGACCTCGGCTCGTCCGCGAGGCCGAGGACACTTTCTCTCTCGCCGAGTCATGGCAAACGCGAGCTTGTACCATAACTTGGTAAGTTCTGACAATGTAGAGGTGAGCTAAATCTACTTACTAATACTATAGAACTACACGAACCCATTTGCTTATGGATATTTTGGAAATTCGTGAGAAACCTAGGGACAGTGGGTTTTCGTCGTGTCCAAGCTTGCTACATTCAATCGCCAGTTCCACCTGTTCGGAATTGAATCGCTGCTCAATGCAGGCTTTCTTGAACCACGTCTGAAACAGTATACCTCATTTTTGGACCCGAAACAAAGGAAATACTTTTTGGTTGTTTCAGAAGCCTACAACCAGTTGTAGACTAGTGGGTATGGCCAATGCAGGTATGCCATAAACATCTCTTGTTGAAGAGTCTCTATGCCTATCCGCGCAGTATAACATAAAATCAGACAAGCCAAGATAATTCTAAAAAGGAGCTACATAGTCTCTTTCATCATCGTCAAGCACAAGACCGTTTTCCAAGTCATTCACTAAATCTAGACTCAACATCGCACCCTACCGGTTCATGGAGTCTATCATTTAATCAGTTGCTCCAGCCCTCCGGATGGAGTGCATGATTTTTTGAACGAGCAGTTGCCTGGCAATAAAACAGGATCTTGTTCAAGATCTCATCATTAGCAATTTCCTGGTCCTCGATCTTGGTACGAGCGACTTTGATCTCGCCTGGCTTGTAGTCAAACCTATGCTTGATTTGCTCTGTCTCCCCACCCAAGGACTTTAGACATACTGACTATGTCTTCGTGGAGTCTATCAATAATCTTGACATCCATTCCTTCCTCCATAAGATTGACAATTTAAATGCATCGGCTATCAGCTTCTCCGTATCAGAACTGCCGATCCGGGAACCCGGCACTGATCAAACGGAGTGTAACCTCACATCATAAGGTTTGACAAGTCCGCCTGTTTGAGCGGACTTCATGCATGTTGGTACCAACATCACTAACAGCATTATTGATGGACGATTGAAACCCAATCGGATGCAAACAATCTGGCCCACCATATCAGATCATATCCAGGTCCCCAGAATTATCTTCAAAGTCCGCAATCTATCTGCTTAAATGACTCAATATTAGACTTTAGAATTGGGATTCCAGCTGCAGGGTACGCGTATTCATAGGCGGGAACACGAACCTGGCGAGTTCGTAAGCTTTTGAGGGGAAGTCAGGTGGAACGTGACATATGGAAATTGCTATATATAATGAACATATGTGCTTCTCGAGTACTGCCCCTCTTCTAACCTGCTTTATCATCGCAGTATTAACGCCCCAACTTGCCTCTGAATTCATAACATAAAATGTCACCTACAAACAAGCTCCAGAATAAGCTGGTCATTGTCGTCGGCGGTACATCCGGAATTGGTTTTGCTGTTGCTAAAGCCTGCGTTGAGCATGGCGCCAGGGTTGTCGTCGCCGGCCGATCTCAAGGAAAGGTTGATGGCGCCATTGAAAGACTCAGGACTGTTGCCGACGAAGGATCAAAGGTTCGAGGGTATATTTGCGACTTGTCTACACCCGATGTCGAAGAAAATGTTCGACTCCTATTTGACTTTGCCACACACAATCGCGATCACAAGGTACACCACATCGTCAACACTGCTGGACAAATGGGATCACCACTAGCTTTGAAAGACATGACCGCAGAGGATGTTCTCAACATCTGCCAAGCCCGTATAGTTGGAGACGTCATGATCGCCAAGTTATCTCTCCAATACCTTGAAGCGTCACACACGTCGTCGTACACCATGACTGGCGGCATAGGCACCTATAAACCTGTGGCCGGTTACAGTGTGCGCGATGGCCTCGGAGGGGCCAAAGATGCCTTGGCTCGGAGCCTGGCTTTGGAGATAAAGCCGATACGAGTGAACCTAATCAACCCTGGAGCCGTACAGACGGAGATGCTTGATGAGCTGGCTGGCCTGTGTGGTGAAGAAATGATGGATGAAATTCGCGGCAAGGCGGTCTTGGGGCGAATAGGGCAGCCGGAAGATCTAGCCGAGGCATACCTGGGCATCATGAAGAATTACTTCATCACTGGGTCTATTGTCAATGTTGATGGTGGGTACCAGCTTGCTTGATGTAAGCAGATGCTGCCGCTTAGTCTTACTGTTGAATATGTGGCACTGACCGAATCGCCGTGATCATTATCTTTGATCGATCTTCAGAAGTCGTCGATGTGGGAGCTTTCAGTCATGCCTAGATTCTAGAAATAGAACAAGATTATATACACCGTGTCAGTCATGGGGATATATGACGAAGGGGATTGAGGCAAGCCCATGCTTGAATACAGTTGAACCACCGTTTACTTGACGATGAGGACATGAGAGAATGATGCGATGACTATTGGTGGCGTTGGTGGCCTCAAATGGTGGCTAACGACTATAACGCGTGTCTCTTGCGAAAAAACGTGGCTGTCAAAAGAGGGTTTCGCTTGTATATCTGCAACATTTTCATACACAAGGCAGCCCGTGCATCTCGGTGTCTCCCATTGGCTCTTGGCATTGAGAAGAGAAAAGAGACGATTATTACAATGTACAAGCATACCGACACTGAATATGGAGGCCGCGGATTGCGGAACACGCGTTTGGCGAGACAGTTCTTGACTTAGATCCAACTACGAAGTTATCCTTGCTGACGGAGGCTTATTTCTACTTGCTAAGCATATACAAACAGCAGAGTTATGTAATCCCTGGTGGCGAAGCAGACTGAGAAACAAGACAATTGCTGTAGGATCAGAAACTGTAAGATGAAGTCGCGTCGATGGAATGGAATCAATACCAAGGTTCCAAATGTCTTGTTAAGTAAGGGACAAGGTTGAGTGCCCATTTCCAAGGCTGAGACATTAGCGGGTGCCTTCTAATTTTAGTGCTGTGAGAACTAAATTCAGTGGATCGACCCCACTGTTCCTCCCGCTGAGTTTTGCTGGGCTTATACGGCAAGGCTGACTTCAGGTCTCAAGTGGTTTCTTACACTTTAACACCACGATAATAAAAAGAAAAAAATAGCAAAAAAACTATTTCAGTCGTGGAGATATTTGAATGCGTAATCTGGGAATCGAACCCAGGGCTCCCCGATACTGGTCATGTGACTGGCAACGGAGAATTTTACCACTAAACCAATTACGCTGGTTGTTGTTGAAAATGATGCTACTGTCACGCTTCATGGAAGCGAGAAGTAAGACGGAGTGTTGGCATGCAGCTCAATTGACTCATTATTGTGACCAAATCATCCATGTGTTGGTTGTTGATGTGAATACATGGAACTATTGTTTAGTTGTCATCTCATTACTGGGTTAGGTCTGAGAAATCTCATCAACCAACGCGGTACAGTCATTCAGCTTATGGAAGGGAGTAATCCGCGGCATTCCACTGACTATACCCATTCCACCATCCATGCAGCGATGACTAGTGAGCTTGTCCAATATCTTACTTCAGTCATCGAATAATCTTCCTTTTTCAGCTACACATCGGCCGTGGATACCACCGGCCTCCGCGGTCCAGTCTATAGTCATCTACTCAATGGAGTAAACGGCAAGTTGACTCAACCAGCAAGCATCATATTCCATGTCAGCAAAAGCAAAGCCCCCACCAATATTCATACGCTGTCACTCCTGTTCGGGGGGGCTGAGATTTCGTACCGGGATCATGTTACGCCCGCTTTTGATTGGCGAGCTATTTTTGTGATCGACAGGACCAACCGGATGGATTCGTCATGCCCAGCTCAAAGCCTCAATCCCATAATAATACATACGCGGGTGGCTTAAACAAAAAGAGGAATTACGAAGCGAAATGACAAAGGAGCCAGAGGATTTTGGACATAAAATAAATGATCCTTTGTTTCTTCATATTTGAAGAGGTGTCGTTATCTAGTTGGCGTTTTGCTTTTCATTTCATTATCTGTTTTTTTCGTACATACACAATGAGCGACTACAGTGACCCTCAATTAACCCCAAATGGAAAGGTGTCCAAAGCAAAAAAGGGGAAACCTGTTCACGTTTGCACAGAATGTCAAAAGGTGAGAGATAAGAACTTACGACTCAGATCTCAATACTAAACGTGTCAGGTGTATACTAGAGCCGAACATTTGAGGTAATTCGCTTAACCATACTACAACGGCAAGTCAATACTAAACAATGACAGACGGCATCAAACTTCTCACCAAGAACCACAATATCAATGTCACATTTGCGAAAGGCGTTTTCATAGACGGGATTTATTGGAAAGACATTTTAGACGGTTAGTAACAATCATCCGTGAACTAGCAATTCACTGACACATGAATCAGACATGAAGGCGAAACCGAGCCAGGCCAGGACGACTACCAACAATAATCGACGACACGCGAACTGTTGAGCTAGAGGTCGAATGACTAGCAGATGGACATGACCATGATTTAATAATCATCAAATTTCTGTATTTTTTACTGTATACGAGTATAAGGATGATAGGGTATTGGGACCGTGGGCGGATTATTGAACGGATTTTTATTTTAATGGTTATGTAGCGTGTTATCATAATTTATTAGACTCATTTTAGCACTACGGATTCTCTATAGCGTCTATTCAAACGAATGTCTATGTATTCTGCTGCCTAATTTCCCTCGTCCTCGTCCTCGTCCTCATATTCATTTTCGTCTTCATCAACATCTGGCATGCCGATACCAAGCTCAACCAAGAACTGAGCAATCTCTGGCTTTTCCCTCGCGCACTCTCCAAGATCCTCCTCATCGAGCGTACTCACATTAGAGCCATACTCAATAAGCAACTTGACCGAAGCCAAATTCCCATGTACTACACAAATAGCTAAAGGCGTCAAACCATCTCTATCTTTGACAGCCACATCACTACCTGCAAACAATAAACTCTTTAACGTAACAGACTCGTCTTCAATGCCCGCTGCTATATGCAATGCTGTTTGACCACTCCCATCTCGAGCATCAAGATGAGCCCCATCGCTGACGAGTCTGTGCACCATCATATCGGCGACTCCTAAACTTGCTGCGAGATGAAGCGCAGTATAGCCTGCTGTGTAACAGCGCCATCGTTCGCATGACCTTTCGCATTCGTCATAGGATTCGTCATCTAAATATGGCCATGCTTCAGCAGCTTGTTGGTAAGAATCGATGGATCCTTGTGAAGTAGTTAGGGCTAGGAAGTATGACTCGAAGCAATCGCCCTTTGTGAGGTTAGGCGACAAGCTTCTGGCAGCAAACCAAAGATATGGATGAGCTCGGAATCTCTCTTTCAATTGCGCAGAATATTGCGAGGCCCCTTTCGCAAAGTCTTCTTTCGAAAGGTACTTCATGGTAACTCTCGTATATACCTGATGGTGAAAATCTGTGAGCACATGAGTGCGAAGGTGTTCCATCAACAGTGGAGATCGCATTACTATGGTCTGGTTCTTGTCGTTCAGAAAGATAAGTCTTTGGCAGGATTTCAGAATTTCGGAGGCCGTAAATGGATTTCCATCTGGTCGTGTGGTACCCCAAGCTTCAAGAGCTTCGTGCGCCATCGGGACGGTGAATAGATACCCCATGTTGTCAATAACAATGAGATGATAGAGCACACACATGATGAGATTGGCGTCTTTGGAGGACTTGATGTCTTCCATAATCGCTTCGCAGAATGCTCTTGACACATCTTCTTTCGACTCTGGCGGCGATGACTCGACAAGGTCGAGAAACACACTGTTTGGTTGCGAGGCAATGTTGCTGAACCATTGAGGCAAGAGCGGCAGATATCTAAAGAGAGTCAGTATAATATTTTTGCAGCGACTAGTATACTGACAAGCCGTTGGAGAGATCGAAGAACTTCTTATAAGGAAAAAGCCTGACGCGCGCAGGGTCGGGAAACTCGGCGTTGACAGGAGATTCGTCGATGTAGCTGGCAAAGTAAAGTCCAATGTCCGACTCAGGAGCGTGGGCTTCAATCTCTGATATTCCAAGGTCGGTCCTGTCGAGTGCATTGGGAAAGGGAAGTCTACTTGTTATTAGGATCTTCAGCGAGGGAATTATCCTTTCATCAAACAGAAGATGTAAAAGATCTTTCAGGCCAGACTCGTTCGTCGCATCTACACCATCTAGAATGACGATAATCTTGTCAAAAGTAGATTTAAGTTGCTCGATGATCTTGGAAGAAACGTCTAAACACGGGGTCTCCATTTCCTCATTGTCGACAATACTCTGCCATAGGCCGAGTGAGTCTGGTGTTTGGGATACAAGCTGTCTGGTGATGGATCGGAATGCAAGATCGTAATCGGCGAGGTTGTACTGCAGATCGTTGCGTCCAAAGTAAAAGACACCACACGCGATACTTCCGTATTGGGTCTGATGAATGTGGTTGACTAGACTTGAACTTCAAGGTTGTTAGAACTGATTCTAAGACGTGTGTTTTTGTGCAGTACCTGAGAAATGTTTTCCCACTTGCACCTGCGACTTATTAGCATGCGCCACTATATAGGAATCGAAACACCTACTAGGTCCACGTAACCAGAGAATGTGATGTCCGTCGCCATTCAACCAAGCTTGTGTCGTTTCGTGGTTTAGAAACCATTGACAGGTTCCGGGAATGCGGGCATTGTCGAGAATTCGTTGCTGCGTTGGGTATTTGTCACCGGGACACAGTTTCTTGAGTTTCTTGTAGGTCTTGGTCATTTCCATTTTGCAGAAGAAAACTTGTTACAAGTCTTTGAAGAGTCTGCATCATCTCATTGTTCACGTTCACGATGTTAAGGATTGCTGACATACCCCACTTTATTAGGCAACAGAGGGATCAGAGCGAAGGAATAGCACTATAGCGACAATAATAAAAGCGACACCCCAGTACAAATAATCCTATATTCGTCTTTCATCATCCTGCTGCAACTATCTATATGATGAAGACTCTGACCAAATACATCTGTAACCCTTCAATCCCATTCATGCGGGGTTTCTTCTCTTCTTCTTGTCTCATTCCTATCTCAGTCTAGTGCTTCCAAAGAACTTTTGAACGTTAAGCTTATTCGTATGGTTCTTGATCCTTGCAGCCCAAACAAGGGTCTTGGACCTGCCAGATTGGCTCATCACTAAACAATTTGCCATTATCTCTTTGTTTATCGTCTCGGCAGACTCAATCTTTGCGGGGTTTTCTCCAACCATCAGAAGGACCCGTAGACGATGCAACCCCAATCGGAGCATGGTCCAACTTGTCGGGAGATGGGATTTGTTTCTCACTTGAGTTGTTTCCTTGATTGTAGTTCTCTTCATAGTTATGTAGTATTTTGAGGCCAATTGAGTCCATCAGTCATGTTGTTGAGGCTTACTCTGAGCATTGTGCTCAAACACCAAGTTCCTACACACAACCATCGTCACCGCTCGCGATAAGACCCATGCCCAGCCCCAACTTAAAAAAGTACCTACATATCGATCATCACGCCCACTTCTTGGCATGAATCGACCTTCCCTAACAGAAACTATACCCGGGGCTTATGTCTTCTGGGCATGACGATTGCGATTCATGGCGTCACGTTATCCAGTCTGCATCTCATTATAAATTGAGACAATGCCCTCCATCCTAAAAATGAACAGTTATCCCCTCTACGTCAATCCAAGGGCAATTCCTCAAGATGAGATTCAGCACTACTCTCGCGACTTTGTTGTCGCTGGCTCCTGGCCATGCATTGGCCAAGGGTAAGAAGCTCGACTCGAAGAAATTTCAGGGCGACATTAAGACCAAGAAGTAATTAATCACATCATCAATACTCATTTTATTTAGGAATTCTGACAATGAGTAGTCTTATGTCCAACCTCGAAGCTCTGAATGACATCGCTTTCGACAACGGTGGCAACAGAGCCTTTGGTCTTCCTGGTTACGACGCTTCTGTTGACTACATCTACAAGCGAGCATCAAAGGTCAAGAACGCCAAGGTCTGGAAACAGAACTTCCCCGCCCTCTTTGCCTACGTCGACTCGATTGATCTCAAAGTCGACGACAAGTCAATCTACGTCTACGGCTTGACCTACTCCCCCTCTACTACTGCAGAGGGTATCACCGCCGAGATTGCGCTTGGTCCTGAAGGCGCTGCTGGTTGCGACGCTTCTTCGTACGATGGTCTTGACGTCAAGGGCAAGATTGTGCTGGTGCAGCGATTTAGATGTCCTACTGGTGGAACTCTTGCCGGGAGAGTGATTCCTGCTGCTGCGGCGGGTGCTTCTGCGGTTATCATCTACCATGACTTGTCGACTAATGTCACTGCTGGTTCACTCAGCGCGCCTAACCCCGAGAAGCATGTTCCTGCTGGGTTCATCAACCTTGCTGATGGACAGAAGCTCAAGGAGAGGATTGAGGCTGGTGAGAAGGTTGAGGCGTACTTTCAACAGTCGCAGACTATTGAGGAGAGGATTACAACGAATGTCATTGCTGAGACTACGGGTGGTGATCCCCGCAACGTTATCATGGTTTGTTTACTTCTCTCAATCGGATGTACATTTGACTAATTACCTCATAGCTCGGCGCTCATCTTGACAGTGTTCAAGCTGGCCCTGGTATCAACGATGACGGTACGTCCCGTTACCTCATAAACCCTCATCCAAGCTAACATCCCCAGGTTCCGGTTCTTCACTCATCCTCGAACTCTTCCTCGCTCTCTCCAAGTACAAGACCAAGAACAAGATTCGCTTTGCCTGGTGGGGAGCCGAAGAGAACGGCCTGCTGGGAAGCAAATTCTACACAGCCAACTTAGCCACCAAGGACGTCAACGACCTCCTCGTCTATCTCAACTTCGACATGGTCGCCAAGGGTTTCTTCGGCGTCGCTGATACCGACGGCAGCTCTCACGGATCCAAGGCCCCCAAGGGTTCAGAGGTGACGGAGAAGATCTTTATCGATTACTTCACCAGCAAGGGTATTGAGACTACGCCTGCAGTACTCACCAATGGAAGTGACTATGCTTCTTTCTGGCAGACTTTGAACAAGCCTTTTGGATTCTTGCACACTGTAAGTCGATATACTAGTATGATGATTCTTTACTGACAGTATGATTAGGGCACTGCTGTTGAGCAAGATCCTTGCTACCATCAAGCCTGTGACACCATTGACAACCCCGACTCCAAGACTCTCACCGTCAACGCCAAGGTAAGTCACACACTCAAATATTAGTGAACCTGAAATACTAACAATCATCAGGCTGCTGCACACATCCTTGCTACCCTTGACGAGCGAGGCACAAAGTTGATCCCCAAGACCAAGATCACCGACGCCACTCTCCAGAACCTCCAGCAGCGCAGCGTTGGACCTGATCTGGGACAGATGGAAGAGCTGGAGGCTATGGGTCTTCGACACTTGGGCTGTGGCCAACACGAGATCTAAGTATAAATGACGTCGTCCACTCTACTGTTGTAAATATTGTAGAACATATGAATGATAAAAGCAGACTATTATTTATAATGATTAAAATATGACAACCAACATTACATTACTCTCGTTTCCAATCTCCAGAGAACGTATCAACGGATCTCCAATTCCATTTTTTGAACCTCTCGCCACCGTAATAAACGACATCATTCACGGTCAATGTCCTCCAATCTCTCTCAAACTCAGGTGGTCTAGCCGCTGACAAGTCGACTCCCTCCATCCAAGCAGTCTTATACTTATTCCTATCCGCAGCCCAGTCCTCGCCTGTGTTTTTACACCCCTTACTCCTCTTACAGCGCTGCCCACAAGACGGACATTCATAATTTCTCCACTCTCTTTCGTGATCCCGTTTCCATTGATCAGATTTGCCGTGCGGGTAGCAACACGATGTCATCGTATAACCACCCATCTTCTTTTTTAGTCTGTTTTCGTAGTAAAAGTTGCTGTATTCTTCGGTTCTGTAGAGCTGGGGATGGCCATAGCGGAGGGAGTCGCGGTATAGAGCGTCTGTTGTTACCCAGTCGCAGGGACCGATTTGAATAGTTGGGTCGAGGATGTAATCACTTTCAGAGAGCATGACTGAGTCACATATATCGTCTGATGCGTACTCCTCTGATGGTTCTGTGATCTTCTTGATCGTCACATTTTCCGATGCCAGCCGCTGAAGAAGGTCCTTGTTACTTGGATCATTCATCTGAGTGGCCGAAAGATAAACCGTAAAATCAGACCGAGATAACCTAGCATTATTTTCCCCAGAGTTTTTGAGAAGCCAATCTAGTATAGCAGGGTCTACGGCGGTGGAAAAGCCGAGAATGTAGTGATGAAGAAGCTCTGGTGGAGGTTTCGTGCGGTTCTTACGACCACTGCCCCATGGATCCCAAGGGACATTTTTCCCAACCCATATCCAAAGCCATGAATTCAGATTGAGGCAGTCGGTTTCGCTATGTTCTTCTGTAGACTTTTTGTCGAGGATAGTGCGGATATAAGCCACTCTTGTTGTCAGTTTTGGTGTCTGCTCCCGTGTAGCACCGTTAGTGTTTTCCATTTCGTTCGACTGATTGACTGATGAAGAGGCTGAGCAACTGTAAGGATCCAAACATGCAAACTGAAAGAGTTTTGGTTGTAACTTGGTAGTTTCGCATCAAAGGTTATGGAAAATAGATCATGACTGCATCAATTAAACTACAGAAGTAACATGATAATAATAGATATCGGCAGTGACTCACAGGCGTTCAGTCGTATCGTATACGAATGTTGCATGGGCTAACTCCAGACAAGACAGGTACCGCGCCACCTAATTTGGCCCGAAAGCTACAGTGCCTCGACACACTATCCCAGGAAGGAATCACTAAAACTTTAGCACGTCTTACCAATCCAAAGCAAGTTATTACCAACTAATTCTGGGTACAGTTTGGGTTAGTCTGCTGTACTTTCAACAATGTGACTCGCCACCTTGATCACTGGAAGAAAAGGGTAATTATCGAATTGAATGAATTAAGTGAATCTATTTCTAGTGGTAAATTCGAAGCGCTAGTCTATTAATGCTGGATCTATCTATTGGAACTTGATACCCTGTGCCTTTTCATAAGCATAAGGCACACTGGGTGTCGTCCACTGAGGTGTGCTCTTCTCGTCACTCAATCTCACAACAGGCTTGAGAATGCTCAACTTCTTTCCATCAAAAGCGCTGTTCTCAAAGCTCTGGTAGAATCCACTATCCTCCGCAAGAATGTCTCCCAAGACTCGCTTCCAGCCGTTCCAGACTGTGATCAAGAGATCCAGGACGTGGTGTGAGCCGCGCATCTCGGCCCACTGGAAACGCTCGGCGCATTCAGCGACGGTCTCGGGGGAGTAGAGGCCGACGTCGGGGCGGAGGGCGTAGGTGTTGACGGCGACCAGTGAGGCGTGGACAGCGTAGCTTCCGCCCTTGGTGGCACGATCGCGAAGAGCAAGAAGAGTGCCCACAGCACCGAGAGCACCGGTAGTCATGTCGCTGACAGGCAGAGAAGGGAGGACAACCTCGTTGTTGGGCAGCTTGAGAGACTTGCCAGTGACATACGCCGAACCAGCAGCTGCGTCAGCAATCTGCTGCCAACCAGGTCTCTCAGCGTAGTATCCATCAGGACCATAGCAGTTCTCTGAAACATGCACGATACCACGACCGCGCTCACCAGCCATCTTGAGGATGTCGTTCAAGCCAAGGCCGTACTTGGGCATCTTGTTCATACGGAAGCCTTGAATGAAGACATCTGCGTCGGCGATGAGGGACTTAATGAGGGCTGCTTCCTCGGGCTTGCGCAAATCAATGGCAATGGTGCGCTTGCCGGCGTTGAGGGTGAGTTGCATGATGTTGATGTCGGGAAGATGAGGAGGGTTGACGCGGATGACATCAGCGCCGAAGGAAGATAGGATAGCACCGATCTGAGGACCAGCGATGACGCGGGTCATCTCGACGACCTTGACACCAGCAAGAGGGCGCTGGTCAGAGGGATTCAGGGGAGGGAAGGCGACAGGTGGTGTGGGGATAGCCTGGTGTTGAGACTTGACGTTGATGAGAGGGTGAGCAGCGAGAGACTTGCCCATCTCACTCTCGTTCCATTGCTTAGGAGTGAAGCAGATGCTACCGCAGTTGCCATTGAGAAGATTAGTGAGCTCAAGCTTTTCAGGTGAGAGTTTGCTTGTGAACTTGGCGATGTGTGCAGCGGCTTCCTCGTTGGTGGAGATAGGCTCAGAAGGGTCGACGCCGATGGACTTGAGGACAGGCTCAGCCTTCATTGAACCGTGGAGTGAGTACCACACTTCAGGGTCTGAAGTAGGATAGAGACCTGTGGTGCGGTACTTAAGCGGCGTTTCAACCCAGCCTTGCTCCCAGTTCGGCAAAAGCTCCTTGAGTTCTCCAGACCCAGCTAGCGAAAGGACATCCTTGTTACCGACGTAGGCAGTAGCGATGTTACCAAACCAAAGACCAGCTTGTGTTGTGTTGACAGTGATTTGTCGTTGCTTGTTCTCAGCGCCACGGATAGTAAGGATCTCATCAGCCAAGACACCAGCCATGGCGTGTAGAGATGCAGCGACGGAGACAGCCTTGATGGGGCCGGGGATCACGGGGAACGACTCGCCCTCGAACTTGACTTTGGAGAGGATTTCCTCATCTTGAGTGAAGCCGGGAGTTTGAGAGGCGATGAGGCGGAAGATGCGTTCTGTGTCTTCTGGGACGGGGGTGAAGGTACGGTCGGTGTGGGTGCCGGGACCGTAGACGTCGGGAATTCTTGATTCCTGAGACATGATGTGTATGTAAAGTGAGATATGTGTTGTTGTTGTTGTTGTTGATGATGTAAATATGAGAGTGTGTATTCAGATGATGGAATGGGATTGATAGAGTATTGTAATGTATTATATGTTGAGATGATTGATACCGAGATTGATGAGCGACGGAGTGTATTTATGCAACTTGAAACCCTTGATGCATCGTGTTGAGAATTCTATCCACAATCTCCAATTGTCTTTGTCCAAGTGTCTTCGGCACTTGCATCATCTCTGCCGGATTAATCGGAAGAAAAACAAACTCGCTACTATCAAAACGCGAGCGCGAGCGGAAACAAGTGGACATGACAACGGTATCGATGTGGAGAGGCTTCAATGCAACATGAGGCTCGATCGCGGAAACAATTCCTGCACATCTCAACGTCAGAGTGGAGACGCTAGTAATAGAATTTTTCTGGAAAAACGATGCAGATTGAGGAGATGTGATTTGATCAGGAACGAAGTCTTTTTGCCTCCACCACGTGGATAACTTGGTTTAGATTTCGGATGCCGATCCGATGTACTTTGGAGCGAGTCGATGTCATTTCCCTTAACTGCCGGGGGGCATGACGAAGCTGAGATTGCTAAATGCCGAAAGCGCGATGTGGGAATATGCGGAATTAAGAGAGGGCGAGATAGGAAAGGCTGATGGGATTTTGATTGCCATATCCAGAGATTAGATAAATACCATTGCATCCGGAATGGATATTGTTACTGTCAAGTCTTGTTCATCATATCACATCAAATCTCACCATCACAATGTCAATCAATACTGTCGCTATCATCGGTTGCGGCGCAATCGGCGCTTCATGGTCAGCACTGTTCCTCGCCCAAGGTCTCAAAGTCCAGGCCTTTGATATCAACCCTGCCTCAGAGACATATCTCCGCAACTTTATCCGCGACGCTCTCCCTGTACTATCATCAATCGGTTTGGTCAAGAACAACAACGCCAAGCCTGAGGATGTTGTTTTCACAACCACCATGAGCGAGGCTTTACAAGATGCCGATTTCGTACAAGAGAACGGCCCTGAACGAATCGACTTTAAGAGAAAGCTCTTTCAGGATATGGGAGAGATGCTTCCAAGTCAAGTTATTATCGCGACAAGTTCTAGCGGTTTGACTTGCTCTTCTATTCAGGAGGGCATGACTGCTGCTGCATCGCCGGAAAGATGTGTTGTAGGACACCCGTTCAATCCACCCCATCTCATTCCTCTCGTTGAAGTCGTCGGCGGCAATCAGACATCATCAGAAATTATTCAACGTACTATGAAGTTTTACCAAGATATGGGCAAACAACCCATTCACCTAAAGAAGGAAGTTCCCGGCCACGTCGCCAACCGCATCCAAGCAGCCGTCATGCGCGAAGTCTTCCACATCCTCCAACAAGACGTCTGCGGCGTACGAGATATCGACGATGCTGTATCTTACGGGCCTGGTCTACGCTGGGGTGTCATGGGACCCAACACTCTGTTCCATCTCGGAGGTGGAGAGGGTGGAATCGAACATTTTGCGGATCACTTACTGGGGCCTCTGCAGACGTGGTATGCACCCGAGAACCCGATCGTTGATGATAGATTAAAGACCAAGTGGATTGAGGGAACGAGGACCGCGATCGACGAGAGAGGGTATGGGGACTTGGTCAAGCAGAGGGATGAGGAACTTGTTAGACTGCTGAATGTGAGAAAGGACTGGGATGGATATGCCAAGGGTGCGAAGGACACATGATTTGAAGAGATTTTATTATTGAAGACAGATAACACCTAGATTAATTTTACTAAATTATAATATTTTTATTGAATTTAATTATGAAGTAATTCTGCTTTCACCATTGTCTGACTTTTGCCTACGTGGTTATTTTATTATGCGGTGTGGCTGAAAGGTCACACCTTGGTACTGTAATTTCCTACAATATTTCGCAATATTAGCTTGCTACGTAAAGTAGGCCTCCAGATCCTCCCCTATTAATCAGTTGTGTATACCATTTAGACTTAAAGACAAATGGAAGTATAGCTGTTTTCGTTCAAGCCACTGAAGAATTATCGGGTACATGAAAATTCTCATTCAGACTTTGTGGTGGCACGGCGCGTAAGTCGTAGAATATGGTATGAATGTACGGGTACTCCTGTGATTGGAAACAAGCCTCTCATGATGTTTTAATTGCTAAATTATTCTAATATCGTAAATATGTCTAAAAGATCATTATGTGTCCAGTCTACAGTATGTCTTCTCAAATGTTATACAGAACTACATAAAATCTGTCATGATCAGTCTTCTTACCCTGCATCTCGATCAAAAATTTAGTCAGTCGTAATTACGTCATGTGTTCCGCAGTGGAACTAGGTTCTCCACTGCTCCAATTTGGTACGGCATCGGATCTCTCGGAGGACGAGCTTTGCACGAAGCACGACTTTAGCGTCATCCACTTCTACTCCGACAGACGCTATGATGAAATATTCTAGAAATTTGCCATGTTTGGTCATACTAAATACAGGACCAGTAAGCGCATGCCGTCGCTTCGTATGTGAAATCTGTAAATATCACCCTCTCTCCTGTCAGTCAACCAAGACGTCGGTCGTATCAAACTTTGAAAATTACCTACAGCTACCAAACTCTATACACCACCTACATCACATCCATCACCATGGGCTCTCTAAGTCTTCCTCGTCTGTACATCCTTGATACAGACCTCTCCAACTTCCCCCATCCCAAGGGTCGCATTCTATCATGCAATACCGATGGATCCGATCTTTACACAATTTTCGACAACATGTCCACCATGCCAGATGGCATCGCTATCGATCACAACAATGGCTTCATGTATTGGACAAATATGGGACCTACCTTTAAGTCCAACGACGGCTCTATTGAACGCTCGCGATTAGATGGTTCTGAGAGAACAACCATTGTTGCATCAGGATCTATTGGCGTTCATACTCCAAAGCAACTTACTATCGCAACAAAGAGTAGAAAGCTGTATTGGTGTGACCGAGAGGGCATGAAGGTCATGCGCTGCAACCTTGATGGATCTGATATCGAGGTCCTTGTCTCCACTGGGTCAACAGCTGAAGATAAGAAGGATATGTCTCGATGGTGTGTAGGCATCACAGTCGACGAGACAAACGGCTACTTTTATTGGTCTCAAAAAGGCCTACCCAAAGGAAGCCAAGGTCGTATCTTCCGCGCCAAGATCGACAACCCATCAGAAGTCCAGGTTCTATTCATCAACCTACCTGAACCCATCGACCTCGAGATCGACGAAGAGACACAGACACTATACTGGACAGACCGCGGCGATCCTCCAAAGGGCAACTCCCTCAACCGCGCCTTTGTGGGCGGAACTCCCAAGGCTGATGCGTCAGACCGAGAGATTCTAGCCAAGAGACTGCACGAGACAATCGGACTTGCATTGGATAAGAGTATTTCTACAGCATATGTAACAGACCTGTCAGGTGGTGTTTATGCAGTTGATCTAAAGACAAAGACGAAAACTGTCTTGTTTGCAGAGTTGGGAGATCTTACTGGAATCGCGTTGGCGTGAAATTGGAAATAATGTAGATGTAGATGTAGAATTAGACTTGGATACCCTCTATATATTTGTTTTTAAAGTTCAAGATCTAGGCATAGAGCCTCGTGAATAAGTGGATTTGTCGACAAGGTTTGTTGGTTTACCCAGTGAGGCGAAATGACACGTCACTGTAGCTTTTAATCAAGACAAAAAAAGGGGACCAGAGTGACTCTAAATGCACAGCACGCACCCGCTAAGTTTTATCAGACAGGCAACAATCGACTGCTTATGTGGTGGTTGGTATAACGATGAGCAAAATATGAATGTTTGATCTCTGCGATAAGAAAAATATACCTTCGGCTGCGCTGCATCAAGAGTCACACAAAATATGGCATCATTCCTGCACAATAAAAAAGCAATACCTGCTCAACAACCCACTTCTTATTCTTCTTCTAGCAAAACCTATAAAATAGACAAATGCGACTCTCCACGAAGTACAGTCGAGGCTGATTTCGCGGGCCACGAATTAAATCACATGATCTATCACAACAGGCGATCACCAAAGCCTGGCCCAATATAACAGACTGCTGATATTGTCATCACCAAGTACTAAAAAGCTACACTATTATTATCCGAGAAATATCATATTCAACTTCTCTTGCCGTAACCTAAAGACCACGCCTCCTTACTTAATTCTAAACTTTCCAACAAAAATCTTCATAGTATACTTTCAACCATAAGTATAAAAATAGCTCCCTTCCCAGAACCCATCCCATATCCCTTCTCTTTCTTTTTTTCTCCCAAGACCAACCAAGACTCTCAGCTATGCACCGGCATCTTCGACAATTTTCAAAACAATGTACATGCAAGGATGGAACGAGACCCCTCAACGGGGATCGAGGAACATCCCAAACCCATACGGGTTTCAACCAAATGGAACACACTGGGCTGACGAACACGGCTGTCTACCCCTATGTCAGGGAGGTATTAGCTGTGGCAAGGTACATCCGGGAACGGGAGGTCATACAGCTGTTCGATGCCTCACACCTGACCTATCACAGATGTTTGGGCCTGTAAACTGGGATCACAACCAGAGGGCCATGGCTGCTAATCAACCCGCTAGTCAAATCCCCTTCCCTGCCCCATCGTACCACTTGGGTTATATCCCTCAACCCCCTCCCTTTCATCTCCAGTCTGGCGCCTCTACAGAAGTGGAGAGTCCATTATATCATGACTACTCTTACGAGCCGTCCTTGATAGATGCGGCTGAAGACAGTGCTATGTCGGACTGGGGTGTGGGCCCTTTGACCCCTGACCCCGAGGGACAAGAGCGACGGGAACAGAGCGTTAGTGATGGGGCGCAAGACGTTGGCGAGTCCTCTTCTGGCAAAGAGAAGGATCAAGTCGATTTCGTTCCCTGGGAGGTGTCCGCAAGAGCCTGTCAAACAAATTTGGAGACCATTAACGATAAAATGGATTTTGTTGTTCGAGCAATGAAGAAATTACTTGACCAGAAACAAGAGGGTCAGGCTAATGTTTCTCACAACGACGCTCGCCTCGAAGTTGAGACTGAGGGCGAGTCTTCCGGGTCGCAGTCAGTATCACGTCTTCAACACCGCAGGGGCAAACGGAAACTAAACTGCAGACCAAGGTTGAAGCGTGAATCATCGAACCAGATCGATGCTAGAAAGAAGCTCGAGGCCATGGTAGTAGAAGCGCCACGGAGTGCTGATTGCGCACTCGATGCTCCCAGGTATGAAGATGACAAACTCAAAGGTAGCAATCTCGCTGACTTGGAAGGTTCTAGCAACAGAACTGACCCAAACCCGACCGTCGCGACGATGCCCGAAGAAGAAGAGACAAGCACACCTGGCGATTTACATAAACAATTGGTGCTGAGCCCAAAGCAGATGGATGGAATGAGGGAAACACATCACATCAACGATATATCTAGCGAATTGGACATCAAAGAGGAGGATGCCGAGAAGAAAGCTGAGATAAGGGACGGACCCATCTGGAAATACCGAATCAGACACCTTGCAATGGTTCAGCCAAGAAACGTCGACGTAGACAATGGAAGAATCTACGCAAAGCTCCTTGCCCAGTCCAACCGTCAAACCAAGCCTTGGAACGGTGATCTCAGCAACCTTCAAGCCTTCCTCTTGGGACCCTTTCGCGAATGCGACGACAACACTGGTATACGCGATAAGATCTTTAATCTGTTTGCAGAGATCCCAGGGGTATCGATCGAGCTCTGTTCCGTCAAGAATGAGCAGACAATGAAGCTTTTTGTACTGGTTCCACCATTCTACGCAGAAACCGAAGGTGCTAGGTCTTCCTTTGAGCTTATGAAGAATGCCGAGGATGTGTCTCAACTACTTTTGCAACAACGGGTTAATTGTTTCGATGTTGAGATTTGGGAAGCAAATTTTCGGCTAGTCGTTGTCTAGCAAAGGTATAACAAGTGGAAGAAAAGAAAAGAGCAAAAAGAAGAAAAGAGCAAAAAAAGAAAAGAATAAAAAAAGTTGAAACGAAAAAGAAAAGCGAAGAAGCATTGCGCATGCCTTAAAATCTACTATATCATATATATTGGAAGCTGGGGTGGGACGATGCTTGCATGCATTATGAGCCGCACCGAGAACACTGAAATGAAGCGCAAGATACCCTTTAGACTAGAACACAAGAGGGAAGAAATCCTTCGCGAGATAGAACGTCTTGCACATTGCTTAAAAGGAGTTTAGGAGCGTTAATTACTGTATTTTTAGTTCTAGTTCGCGATAATACAAAACTTCTTTCACTGTAAACCCATTGCTCAGCATATCAGCTTCTGGTGCCATTATCTACTACAGTGTATTTCCGTGACGTGTCGGATTTTCTGCGACCAACTCTAGTAAACTACGTTAGTCTTGTACTAGATCGCGATAAATCATCTTTGACGAGCAAGGTGTTGCACCCTGTGGTTGACAAGACCCACCTGGTTTTCATCATGGTCAGTTCCCAATCCTTTATATTTGAGCTGGCCTCACTCAAAGAGGATAATTCACTGTCTCATTTAAAGTACTTAAAACACTTCAAGTATACTTTGAATCAATCTGAATCGATATGCTTCAATTGGACGATTGCGAAAAGAAGTTGGGTCAGACGCCACCACACAACGCCAAAACCCAAACCCAAACCCAAATCGACCTCTTAAGTACTCGTAGGGCAGATGAAGAGACGTCCCAGTTACAAGAGGTTACAAGCTGGCAGACGAGTATACGGAGTAAGTCATGGTCTTCTTCGCTATGCACAGTGCCATCTAACTGTCAAGTTGTTCTCTCTGCTCACTTTGTCGTGATGAACACATCCGGCTTCACCAACTCCTTTGGTGCACTGCAAAGCCACTTTGTCCAAGAATTCGACGAGCCCGCATCTACAGTCTCGTGGATTGGCTCCATGCAAATATTCTTTTACTTCTTTTTGGGAATATTTTCAGGTCGCTTGACAGATATAGGCTACTTCCGCGCCACCTTTCTAGCAGGATCTCTGGCCATGGTCGTTGGCATATTTGCCTCTTCATTTGGGTCAAAACTATGGGTCATGTTCCTTACACTTGGAGTTGGCGTTGGGCTAGGCAACGGTCTCATGTCTTGTCCAATGCTAGCAGTCGTTTCTCAGTACTTTTCTGAGCGACGTGGCTTGGCTATTGGTGTAGCGATGTGCGGCTCTTGTACCGGCGGTCTCGTCTATTCTGGCATCATGCGCCAATTAATACCTCAGTTAGGTTTTGCTTGGGCAATGAGAGTCATCGCCTTGATCCAGTTTGTCACATTGGCCTTTGCCAATCTTTGCCTGCGACCGAGAACTCAAGGCAACAATAGCCCCGACTGGGTTGATTGGTCGGCATTTCGAGATGTTCGATTTGATAATTATGCTCTTGCAATATTTATGGTAAGAGACACATTTTAAAAGTGAGATGAAACTTACTAACTCGCCGTGTTAGTCACTCCTGGGATTGTACATCTCTATTTTCTACGTGGTCGACTTTTCTCGATCATGCATCACGCCGCCATTTTCTTATCAAAATTCATTAAATCTTCTTCTGGTGTTTAACGCGGCCAATTTGGTTGGGCGTCTGGGTTCAGGCATCCTCGCAGATAAAGTTGGCGCATTAATCATTTTTGTACCCGTGATGGCTTCAATGACTGTCGTTCTGTTCGCCTGGATTACAGTCGAGACAGCTTTGGCTATGTACTTTTGGACTGTTTTCAGTGGGATTCTGTCTGGAGGTGTGCAGAGTCTCTTCCCGGCCGGACTGAGCTATCTCACCGCAGGCGCAAAGAAACCTGGAACACGAATGGGTATGGTCTTTGGCCTGGGTAGCGCTGCAAGTCTCATTGGTGCTCCGATCGGAGGAGCTTTGATCGGTGCTATGAATGGAAGATATCTGGGTGCGCAAATATTTGCGGGCGTGACCATGGCGGTGGCTGCGATTTTTCTAGAAGTTGCCAGAAGAGCGGATGTTGCTCGAGGTAAAAGCGTAGAGAGTTAGCTTTGGGCTGTGGGAAGACAAAAACGGTTGAGTTTATTTGGATGGAAGATGGACTTTAATTCCTCGCTTGCTAGGTCTGATCAAGTTTGGTGTAGTTCAACAACTCAAGACATCATTGGCTGCATGTCTTCGCAAAGGGTTCAAGATGACAAGGAAATAGTGGGTCAATATAGTGAACCTTTACCTTCACGCTCAATCTGACTTAGGACTGGAATCTTCCAATGACTTACTCGCCACGATGGGTTCTGGGAACTATACAAATCTGGACCATGTCCTTTATCGGCCGGAGGGCGTAGAGACCTTCGATCCATCGGATTTATGGAGCCCGGGCAATGACACAATCGATCCTCAAATATTAAACACAACCCCGACTCCAGGTGAGGTCGATCAGAACCATGTTACAGATATCTGCCAATCCACTACAATTTCTAAGCCATATGACGAGACTCCTGCCGCCTACGCAAAGCCCGCTACACCAGTTCCCCAAAGACCTGGGAAACGTCTTTCTCTGATCTCCGTCCGTATCCTCAACAAATGGCTATCAACTCATATGCATCATCCCTACCCTTCCGTCGCAGAAGTCGAGTCTCTTACCCGGCAGACAAGTCTCAGCAAACAACAAGTCTTGAACTGGTTTGCTAACGCTCGTCGAAGAAAGAAAATTGAACGACCAGACACATTAGACTACAGCTCTGGATCATCAGAAGCAAGTCCGAGAGACATTCCACTCCCCAGACCTCCGACACCTACAATTCAACAAACTCCTTTTGAGCGATGGAGAAGCTCACCGCCAGAGGATGAACCTTCGGGCATGGATGCTATTACAAGAGCTGTTTCTAGCGTGTCACATCCTCCGATAGAAGGAAGCCATATGCAGACCAGAAACGCACCGTCTGTGACTGGAAGCTGGGCTACCAGCGCTGAGACGTCGGACTCAAGTCGGAGCTCACACGCCTCTTCGCACGGGCACAGATCCGATGGGTCTATAAGATCAATTCGGAAGGTCAACAAAAAACGAAGACGTGCTCGGCCACATGGCAGAGGATATACTACCATGCAACTCTCCCAAGCATGCCATCGCTTCCAATGCACATTTTGCACGGAATCGTTTAAACTGAAACACACCTGGACACGTCACGAGAAAACACAACACCTGTCGCTTGAGCAATGGGAATGCACACCTGCCGGTCCCACATTCCTCAACGAAAGGTCCGAAATAGTCTGCGTCTACTGTGGTGCTGTAAGCCCCGAGGACACTCATTTCGAGACTCATAATCACCATCTTTGCCATAAGAGAGAAAGGAGTGAACGGATATTTTATAGAAAAGACCATCTGAGACAGCACCTTCGACTTGTACACGGATCGGAATTCAGAAAGTGGCCGATGGAAGATTGGAAAGTCAAACATGAACATGTCCTTTCACGATGTGGCTTTTGCGATATCAACATGACGACTTGGTCGGAGAGGGCAAGACACTTGGCTGAACATTTTAAAGAGGGTTTGACGATGGCTGACTGGAAGGGGAATTGGGGGTTTGATGCGATCACGCTTGAAATGGTCGAGAATTCTATGCCTCCGTGTAGGTGCTCCGTGTCTTTCAGAAACCTGCCGCTAACGTTATCGCAGACCTTATTGACTATGAGCGGAATTCCCCCCTGCCTTTCACAACATCGCAAGGCGCGCCATACAGCTCAACCAGTGCCTTTGAACTCCTCCAACTGGAGCTCGACTACTTTTACTCCAATTACGTCGACACGAACCACATTATACCAAGCGACGAGATTCTTCACACAGAAGCATGTTCCGTCATCTTCGGTGCCGAGATGTCATCCTCGACCCCACAGGCGGCATCCTCCTGGTTACGCGACCTAATAATGGGCACAGAATATATTACTGCCAAAGCTCGCATGACGCCACTGAAAAGCGCGGCGAGATCACGATTTACCGAGTTACGAATCCACAGCAAAAAAGACATCTTCGAGAACTGCAACCTTGAGAATTCTCTAAGGCAGTATGTTGATATGCTGAAGTTGTTGAATCTTGAGATCGGCGATGATGAGTTACAGAGGGAGGCATGCTCCATCGTCAGTCATATGAGCGATGCTTCACCTATGTTTACAAATCTTCTTGTTGCTTTGATCAATGGTTCGACGAAGTGGTTGGTGCCATTCAGGTCACGCACCGGATTGCCATTTGTTGAGACCGAGATCAATCTACAACTGGATGGCAGAGAGACAGAAAATCGGGGCGCCACGTCGCTGGACCTGGATATCTTGCAACAAATCCTAGCTGAAGATAAGGGTCACAATACACTTGGTCATGCAGCGCTCGCGTTGAATCCTGCCTCTTCCAATCAAAGAGTTGTTTCGCTCAACGATGGAAACATGTACAGGGGCCTCACGCGAGATCTCACCCGATATGTCGCACGTACGATATCACCCTTGAACCCAACAAGTCACGTCCCAACAGACGAAGAGCTGCAATACCAAGCGCGATGGATCATGTATGACAGGTGCGTAAATATCGGTTCTCCTTATCCTACCCCCACTGACATGTCAATGGCAGTCATGATGTCTGGAACCAAACGCCGGCTGATAACATGGCTTGGCTTGAAGAGTTTAAGAAGGAATCTGGCCTTTTTGGATAACACCTCGTGTTGCATCATCGTGATTAGATTGCCAAGACACCGTGTTATATCCGCTATACGCTCAGGTCCAGCCAAGAAATCCAGACCAGCAATAAGCTGATATCTTATGCCCAATCTCGGTTGGACATTCCATCTAAAATCGGCCATCCCATCCACATCTCCATCTGATAACACTCAATGCAACACCTGACCCCGGCAAGTACCCGGGATCACTGCCCTCCTCGTAAAAATCTCCTTGCCATTTAATCCCTCACGAAAAACAATCCGACCTGCTAACCAAAAATCTGCATCGCTTGGAACCGAGCGTCTGGTATAGCCCCTCACGGACCCAATAAAGGAACCAAGTCGGCCGATCCATCAATACTCTTACGGCATAATAAATCTTAATTCGTAGCTTAAATCCCACTCGGCTGCGACGCTTTACTGTCTCGCGTCTAAGGGTCCACTGCTATTCTGCTTCAGGAAGTGCGCCGTCCTCGTCCCGGCAGTCTTTGCAACATGCTAGGCTAATTTTAAGCTAGAGCGGAAAACCTTTTCCCATGGATCTGATAATCTTATCTGAGTTGGGGATGATTGATAAACTTGGCATACCCTGATTGATAACTTTAGAATTGGTTCTTGCATCCACACGTATAATCGACAGTTTTCAAGATGGGTGCCAAAGTCGGATTCGCTGCCAGCGCACGTCGTAAGTGCATACTTGAATAATAGGCAGACCAGGACTAATTAATGCAGAGTTCTTTGTCGGTGGGGAGGCTACATCAAAGGAGGAGAGGAAGCTCGTCAGGAAATTAGGTGCGCAAATCTAACAATCTGTCGTGATGCAATCGACTGACTTTGTTGCAGATTTCTTCATTCTTGTCCGTAATATCGACAGGAGTAGTTCATTCATGTGCTGACATGGTTGTAGACCTACTGTTGTTTCAGTTACTTTTTCAACTTCCTTGGTAAGTCACTTTGACTCACTACATATGACTTGATAATTAATCAGCTACATAGATCGCTCCGCCTTTGCAAATGCTTATGTATGTTATCACGATGCCTGTCGATGTCTTTTGATTAACGGATCAGGTTGCTGGTCTTCGCGAGTCGCTCAACATGAGTGGCCACGATTACAACAACGTTCTTTCTCTCACGACTGCTGGGTATGGATCTTCCCTCGAACTATTGAGTTGACTCTAACTCATCTTAGAATGGCCATCGGCCAACTGCCCAACGGTATCATCATCCAAAGAGTCAAGCCTCGCATATGGCTACCTTCGATGGTCGTTTTCTGGGCCGCAATGACAGTAAGATAGTTGCTTTCACATCTAATATCTCAAACTAATTAATAACAGATGCTGAGCGCTGCTGTCACCAACGTTACCCAACTCCTTGTCATCCGGTTCTTCCTTGGTCTCGCCGAAGCGAGTACATACTCAGGTGCCATGTACACCATCGGAGCATGGTACAAGCCCGAAGAAATCCAGAAGCGAACTGCCCTTTTTGGCGTATCTGGACAGATCGGTACCATGTTTGCTGGTGTTATGATGACGGCTATCCACAAGGGTATGAGAGGAATGGCTGGACTGCAAGGTTGGCAATGGGTTTTCATCATCGGTAAGCAAGAGACTATTAGATCTCAAAGTGATGAGCTAATGTGACTAGATGGCATTATCACTCTCCCCATTGCTGTCTTTGGCTTCCTTTATTTCCCTGATACGCCTGAGAACACCAACGCCAGTTATTTGTCTGAGTCGGAACGAAAGCTTGCACTTTCCAGAGTGCCTAGAATCGCCGAAGGAGGCCATAACATTAGGCCCATGTCACTCCTCAAGAGAGTTTTCTTGACCCCCATGTTGTAAGTTGCTCTGAGTTTGTTGTTACCCATTGATCGGCACTAACAGAGATATCAGCTGGATCCTCTTCTTTTGGTCTCCCGTTTGCGCCAGCACCGAAGGTTTCCCCTTCCAAAACAGTTTCCTCCTCTGGCTCAAGTACTACAACGACAAGTTCTCCCAGACCCAGATCAACACGTACCCTCTCGGTGTCCAAGCTGTTGGTATATTGGCAAACATGGTTGCCGCATGGTACATGGATGCGACGGGACAGCGAGTACCAATGGCCATTGCCTGCGTTATCCTCCAGATTGTCGTGGGATCCATGCTTCTAGTAAAGAACCTGTCTATGGGTGCAACTATGTTTGCCTTTTACCTTGCTGGCTCTGCTTACATGGTGAACCCGCTCATTTTTGGCTGGGCAAATATTATTCTGCAACGAACAGGTGATGATGCTCTGCGAAGTATCACGCTTTACTGCATGAATATTGGTTCCATGTCGATGTGGACGTTCTGGGGTATTATTTTCTACAGTGCTGCTGATGCACCTTACTGGAAGAAGGGCTCCATTGCTCTTCTCGGTGGCTGCGGTGTCATGTTTTGTTACATGTGGCTCGTTGTCTACGTAAGTCGTCATTCGCGTCGCGTGAGATATTAATTACTAACATTTTCTAGGTTGATAGAAAGACAATGAAGAAGCATGGAGATGGAATGGGCGATAACACGGAAGAACGTCTAGAGGTTACCGAGGATGAGAAGAAGCCCGACACCCCAGTGGTGACAGAGAAGCAGACCAGCACATAGTGTGCAGAAGTGAAGACAACCGAGGGTTCATGCAATGCTAGTACATTGAAGACAATCCAGAACGATAAAGATCAAGCTTGACAATTTAGGGAATATCAAGTTAGGCTGATAATGATTAGAAGTTTAATTATTATATCACCTCATATACAGGCCAAAATTCAACCTACAGTGATTTTCTCGTCATGATAGGTCAGTTGTGTAATGTCTATACGACATCTCATGTAAATTAAGTTTATATACTGTAAATGAGACATGCTCTTGGGTACATATCTTTTGCATTACTCCTGTCACATAGAACAATTAAAATCCGTTCAATTAGGGTACAAAGCTTCACGAATAAAACTCTACCACTTGAACCCCCAAGCCCCCATCATCCCATCCTTCATCAAGAATCGGTAGGTATAAAACGTATTGCCAGAATGGCATCCTCCCGGTCAACAAACGTGCCACCAACCGTGCCAATCAAAGCATATGGAATGCAAATGTTCGTCATGGTTATAATATAGTGAACACCTTGACAACCTGGTGTCTCGTCGCAATAGTCGAGGCATTCGGAAAACGGAATGACCTTGTAGTCGGCAATTGCTATTGTTCCGGTTATGTCGCGGTCGCAATAGACCTGGAATGAACCGCCGTTGGCCCCAGTCTGTGGACTCTGGATATTGCAGGCTGGCTTTACTTTCGGGACGGAGATAGTTGTTGCAATAGAGGCAGTTGTTTGGACTTGAACTGCTGTGGTGAGGTCGGTCGTGGCGGTGGCTGGCTGGGAAATAACGAGAGTGGTTGTTATGACGCCCGGATGGCATGGCCCAGCGGTAACCCAGAGAGCGAAAAGGATGAGAAAGCCCGCGCCAATATTGAGTTGAACCATGTTAACGAGTGACTAAGGTGTGTATAATGACAAGAAACCGAAAGGAGTGACAAGAAAAGCGATACTGGAAGAACGAAATGTTGTCTTGGCTGTAGTATTTAATCCTGTCAACCTTTAATCTTAAACTCGATTACACTACACCCAGAACTCAAAGGCTTATCATGCATAGAAAGACTTTCGACTGTCGCGCCACGCTAGACAGTATAGAATAGCACTATTGGTTCCCCGATGAAACCCGGCAGGGGTCATTTCATGGAATAACCAAGCTCAGTGGGGAGTTTTGTAATTATTGTAAGCACTTCTTTCAGCTGCTAGGTAACTAAACCCGACTTCCAACCGTTTGTGGCTTCTTTTCGTGTTGTCAAATATTAACCTGGTCTAATTCTGTAATAAAACGTTTGGTATTAAACAGTTTCCCGCAAGGTCCAAATGATACCCGATAAGATTCCATCGATACCCTCGGCAAAGCTCTTAGCGAAAGCCATCAATAGCTCAGTGAAAGTACCAAGGCCGGATATATGTTTTGTGACCGTTTCACCTCTCCACCCACTTCGATTAAGGCATATACATAACTCGATTTATGCAACTGAACATGGTATGCTATCATGCGACATTGTGTTCAACACCAATCAAGGTTCCCCGCAAATGCTGACAGCGAGAAAACATAAACATAGCCCCTGCACCGCCTCTTTGTGGACATATCAACACCTCCACATCATCTTCTACCACAATTCTTTTTTCATTCCATTCATTACTTCACTTTCAAGCGATGACACATAGACAAGACACCGACTATGTGTTTCCCAACACACCCGAGTGCAAACCATCCGACCTTGATGGATTCCAATGGTGGGCTCTTCTTGCACCGAAAAAGAGAGACCGAACGGCCAAGCCATACTCTCGTGTTCAATCCTCTCGTATGAAGCCATCCTACTTCTGTACTGAATATCGAAGCTTTGATGCCTTCAAACTGTTTTGTAACTCGTTGGACGGAATCAAAACCCAATCGTCACCAACCATGCCGCACAATCTGCAAGGCCAAAGTCGATTAGAGAGGCTTCCACCTGAGATTCTAGGATTGATATTCGAGGTTTCAGAGCCCGATGGATTCATCGCTTTGAGTTTATGCTCACAGTCACTATGGGCACTTGCTATCAAATGGGCACAGAATGGGTACTTGAGATGGAGAAATGCCTACTCTTTAGCTGGAACTCCGGTTATTTATGCAAGCTCATACCTCAAAACTCTTCCGCAATGCCTCTACGATATGTGCCCAAATTTAGTTACAGAAGAGACGGAAGAGGAAGCGGCTGCCCCTAGACTGTACGGTCAAGGACGTACAGTAACTCAATCGACTGCCTGGTTTAACGACATCGTACTACAATCTCACCGGGCGCCCTTCCCTTACGACGACCTCTACGTTCAGTCTTTCGAACAGATAATTAAGAAGGCTAATATCCCTTTCCGCCTTCACAAAAAGATGAGATCATCGCTTCCCATAATGACGATCGAAAAGGGAAGCAAGTGGCTTCTACGCAACTTGACCAACAATGAGTATATACGGATGGAGAGTGCTGTGACAACTGAGGGCGAACCGACAGTATCTCATGTCGGTAACAGTTGGCTCACGCTAGACATGCTCCTATTCTGGTTGATCTGCTGGCGGGGAGATGGTAATCAGACTACATGGTCATGGGAAGAACTTGAAGGGTATGTTGGCATGACCGAAGAGGGAATAGACGACACACTGCACGATCCAACATACGGACCATTGGACGACAAGTTCTGGCCCATCTGGGCGGGCAACTGGGCAGGCCACAGCTTGGAAATTGTTACAGATCGAGAACTTGACAGTTCATGGGTTGATCGAACCAAGTCAATTGAAACGCTAGCTCCCAAGATGCTGCTCACCATGTACGGCCTTGCCTTGGCAGAAGGGTCGCCACAAGCACGACATCATTGGGAATCGGTTTTTGAACACCGAGGAGATGTCATTGATGAAGAGCACGAATTTTATGTTTCAGATGGAGTGACGATCGAGACCAAGACTCACAAGAAGATTGTCATAGGATCGCTAAGAGTACACGCAGACTGTTTGTGTGGTTGCGAGCTGTGACGATAGGTCAGAAGCTGAATGTCAGTCTTTTTCCATCTCTCGTCAAAGATCCCCAACTCACTTTAAGAAGCGGGCTGGATATCAGAAGAGTAAAAGAGGCAGATGAGACACTTGGAGGTTGGATGTCTCGAATTCTTGATTTCTGACGAATAAAGTTGAGTTACGTGGGGGATAATTGCATTCAGCTACCCGCTCACACACTAACGCCACAAAGACACTAGTCCAGCCAGCCTCTCTGTCTATGAAGTGAGGATATCATCGTCGATCAAGAATTCCAATTGGCCAATAGAAGCTATAGCGTCCCCATTTCGTAATTCCAGGTTCCATGTTGGTCAGGTTTGACGCTCTGTTGTGAGACATTCTACGTGCTTTAGGCCTGTGGTCTGTCGATCCGATTCAGCCAAGTTCAAAGACTTGTCTAAATTCTTACACCGCCGATCTAGTGCTATTCGATAAAGAGTACCTAGTCGACTTGGATTAAACTTTCCACCCTTCAGATCATCTTGGTATCGCCGCATCCCGCTTTGACATTTGACGTCACATCTTATCTTCTCCTCTCTTGCCCATATCTATTCTTCAGTGATCACGTTTTCCCATTATCCTCATAAACAATTTACTTTAATCTACCATGTCTGGATTCAGGGTGCGCAAAGACGTTCGCAGGCTCTCCGGCCATGAACGCGATAAGGTTGTTCGCGCCTTTAAGCATATTATGGAGCTGCCTCCCGATGATAATAACTCATATTTCACTATCGCCGGCTATCATGGTTTGCCAGAACCTCAATATTGTTATCATGGTGTTGTCCTCTTTCCGACATGGCATCGCGCCTACCTCTGTCGACTAGAAGAAGCTTTGCGGACTACGCCTGGCTGTGAAGACCTGGCTCTTCCATACTGGGACGAGGCTTCTAACGAGACTAAAGAGGAGGGTATTCCCAATATTTTTACTGATAAAGAGTACACATTCCAGGATGGCTCTTCGATACCCAACCCTCTCCGCTCCTACAAGCTTCCAAAAGGCATTGTGGATGTAGATGATAAGAAAACTAGCAAAGACACCAAGCCAGAAGGATATCAAACAGTCCGATACCCATACTCCGGTCTGGTCAGTGATAAATTTGCGGACAGAACCAGACTTCACAACTCAGCATTAGATGACAAGGAAACAGACGAGGTGACCAAGATACTCAATCAGAATGTCATTCGCTGGCTGTATCTCCAGAAATTCCAGAACCACGAAGAGAAATGGATTTCGTCTGGCGAAAAAGATAATTACGTCAATTGTCTTGAAGCTCCCAACTACACGGTATTCTCCAACACCACGTCGGCAGAGAGGTACAATGAGGAGAATAGAGGCAAACCGACAGTTTCGCCTGTCATACCCATCGAGCAACCACACAACGCTGTTCACCTTGCTGTCGGGGGTTTTGATGTTCCTGGCGACAAAAACCACAATGTTTATGAGTTTGCAAACGGTGACATGGGGGAGAATGACACAGCGGCCTTTGATCCCCTGTTCTTCTTCCATCACTGTTTCATTGACTACATATTCTGGAGGTGGCAAGATCGCCACAGCAAGAAAGAAACTCTGGAAATAATGAAGGGTTACCCCGGGACTCAACTCATCAAGCGTGGTAAAGCAACCGCGAATTTTACCATGGACTTCCCGCTTGCGCCGTTCGAGGTCAACGATCAAGTCACTGGCAAGAAGCGTGACATGACATCAAATGTACGCGCATCAATATTTCATGTGAGCCATAGCTAACTCATCTAGGATGTTGTCGATATCTCCAAGTTAGGGTACACTTATACTGAGCCGGGCCTACATCTGAACCTTATGGTCCCGGCCCAAAGGCTTGTAGATGCACCCAAGTTAAAGATCAGCGGGATTAATCGCGCCAAGATCCCTGGTTCTTTTATGGTATCCGTCTGGGCCAAGACTGGCGAGGGGATCCCTGATCGTTTTCTCCACACCAAGGCAGTCCTCAGTCGTCGGGACGTTGAAAAATGCGGGAACTGCCAAAGTCACTTGGAAGTCAAGTCCATTGTTCATCTCACCGACTTTGATCACGAGGAAGCTATTAATACAGAGTTTTATGCAAAGATACATACGAGGGAGAAGCCAGAAGGAGAAAGACACATCACGGGTAGGAAGATGCCAATCACGTTGAATGCTTGCAGAGCTGTGGGAATAATTAGATAGCGCCTGTTGACGACCCTGGCTGGTTTCACAGCCACATTAGGGTAGTCACCGACCACCCAAAAAGCCTTGCACAGCCCCGAATTACAAGGGTTATCTCGATGGGAAGCGGGGTTGGGTTGTCTTACTGGAATATGTTCAAAGCACCTCGATCCTACTGCGATGCTGTGACGTGATCTATCCACTATGACAAGGCATCAACTTAACATCCGGCATTTAAATTGAATAAAAATAATTTACAGCGAATAATCCCCTCCTAACGTCTTACCCTCTGTCATCTCTCTTCATATCAAAGCATCCTCAACCATGTCTCCAACCGCCAATATCAATACGATCCCCGTCGAGCTGTTGGCGAGGATCTTTTCTTACTTACGCGACGATTCCAAGTGTGGAAAAGAAGGAATCGAAAACAGTCGCTTGGTATCGCGACGCTGCAGAGATGTCGCCTCCAAGTTTCTCATCACCGAGGTCTCTGTCTGTCTCAATTCTGGGTCCTTCGCACGTTTCGAGTCTGTCTGTACCCATCCCGTATTCAGCAAAGGTGTACAGAGAGTCAATATCTTGTTATCATACTACGAAGCCGAACTGGCCCGCGACAAACAGCTATACATGATGGAAGCGCGGTCAAGGCTTTTGCGACACTGGGAAACCATGGAACGATCGAGAATATACAAGAGAAAGTACAATGTGACAGACGAGCTATTTCGATGGTTAGGAGACATTGCTTGGGATGGCAATTCTGACGTCCAGCAACTGGCCAGAGGCGAAGACATCCAGACGACACCGACTCCAATCCAGAGTTTGTTCCTCAAGGCCTACGATATTTACAAGGCAAGATTTGAAGACCAGGATAGTCTGAGAAAGGACAATGCACATATCGGTCGCCTGGTAAATGGCTTGGCTTCTCTCCCAAGCCTCACAACACTCAACTTGGACGATACTCACGGGACAAAAATGATCATGAGAGAATCAACACAAACCAGGCTCGGAGATAATCAAATGCACTCCGAGGATTTTTCGGACACTGGGTACGATCGAACCACATTGCAACATTTTGACAGTGCCATTCGCCAGTCTGGTTGGTGTGGCTCTTTCCATACCGGCGGGAACCGTCGCCATGATGGCACAGTTGACCTCTCGACATCTCCCCCTCTCGAGATGCTTGGAGAGTTATGCTCCCAGCTCGGTGCGAAAGGCGTCAGGCCCAAGTCAATCAGAATCGCAGTGAAGCCACCGCCTGATATGCGACCATTGGCAATGTCATCAGCCCAACAGGAAAACATGAAGCTGTTGGTCTCTAAAGCTACAAGTTTGATCTTCCAATTCGACTTCTTTTCTCGCCCTTACAGTCTTCAAGAGAACCCCAGAGATGAGATGTTGGCTCTGTGCTCCATCACAAAGCCATTCTTCAGCGCGCCAAAACTTGAGTTTCTGGATATATACTTTATGGAATATCCGAGAAGCAACACACCGCCAACAGTCTCTCTGAGCGAGATTCTGCCTTTGGACATGTTCTGGCCACGACTGAAAACTCTATGGCTGCTGTATCAACCCATGACTATTGATGAGCTGAGAGACGTAGTCAGCAAGAATTGTCAGGCCGTTCGTGAATTTACGTTAAAGTCTCCTTGGTTTTTGCAAGGTAGTGTTCATGATGTATTGCGCACTATACGTGGGTTTGAGAACCTGCAAACTGTGGATATGACATTCCCCAAGGGGTCCGACTTTCGAGGCACTGGTACTTTGGACTTTAAGTGGCCGCTGGATAAGATCAAGGGTTATCTTCTCAAAGAGACTGATGATTTCCCACTTCCAGATGAGTTAGATTATTCCAGGTAGATTTGGTGAGCGCTGGAACCATCACGCCACTTCTGTGCAATGTCAAAGAAACCTTTCCTTCCTCCAAGTCTAGAAGACAACGTGAAAGCTGGCAATAATAAATAGGTCTTTATGTGAGAACAGTAATCTGAACCCTGCCTATTTAGTCGCATGCGCTCGCTATAGCGAGAGCACTGTTCACCCGGTTATTTTGCTCTGTAGCCATGTTCCAAGGTGGCTCATTGCAAAACCTAAGCTTGACGCCTTTCCGAAATACCAAGCAATGAGTACTGCCGCCAAAATGAAACATACCAATATCCTGACCTTTGACGACAGCATCGCCTACCGACACCGTAAACTCGCAAGCCGAAACCTCAGCCATACCAATAAACACAATAGCCATCAGACCTATTGTGGGGTTCTTCGCCTCGATCCAGATTATAGCGCGCGTGGCTACTGCGCTGAGATAGGCCTGCGAGTTATTAGGTGCGGCAGGGTCTGCAGCTCTCCAGTTTCCAGCTAAGCCTTCGAAGTAATTCTCGCTGTAGTATGTACCGGGCACTTTCTCAATGTTGATAACACTGCCACTGACGGGGGCGTGCCAGCGGTGGTAGCTCTTGGAGCTTAGGAACGCCTGGTAGACTGTGCCACCGACGAATTGGGATGCCAATGGGCTGTTGTTCATCATTCTGTCGAGGGAGTATGGCTGGGATTTGAGCCAGAATGTGTCTTGTAGCTTGACATTCTCAGCCACTTGCAGTGGAGCTGACTCGCAGGCATTGGCTATGACCAGTGTTGGGTCAGGACAATTCAACGTTGGAGGAGCATCGTCAGGACATTCGACGGGACGGATACCATCTCGGAACTTTCTTGTGAAGAAATCATCCCAACTTGCGTAGCCGTAGAAAGGCGCGATAGCGTCACATACAAATATCTCCTCAAATGTTGGACCCTTCTTACCACAGTTCGCTGCCTCCTCGATCATCACCAATGCTTCTTCAGATAGCCAACCATTCAAGCTATCCCTTGACGCAGACGAGCTTAAGAATGAACCCCAAGTATTGAGCACAATTTTAAAAGAGGCGTTAATCTCCGGTGTGAGCCAAAACTCATGACCAGCCATAGTGCCCATTGGCCAGTTCATAATGGTATTGATAGGAAGTCCAATCATTTCCATAGCTGTTTCGGGAGTTTCTTTCACATAGAATTGCGGCGAGGATTTGATCAAGAGGTTGATCACGTCTAGAAACTCTTCAAAGCTTCGGATGGCTGGTTCACCGGTTGGGTCGTAGTATTTGGACGATTGGGTAAACATTGGATCAGCCAAGGCTTTCCATGTCGGGTTGCTTTCAACGAGACGCCGAAAGGCAACAAGGCTTGGATCAAGAGGTAGGTTTCTCTCTTTTGCTTCATTGACCTTGCCAGCCACCCATCGCTGGATTTTGGGTAGTTGAGAAGGAGACCATCTTCCCATAGGCCTGTGGCCGGTGGTGTTTCGTGCTGTTACTGGGACTCTCATAGTTCAAAGCTGTGAACGCTAATTCGAATGGATTGAACAGTGTCGCCAGATTTAGTTGAGGAAGAAAACTATTATGGAGGAAAATTGGAATGCTTGTCGCCGTGGCTACAATATATTACCCTGAACAAAGTGAGGGGATGAGCAGGAATTTGCCAGAGCAAGCCTCATACCTCAGAAAGTCTCCGAGGGGGTACAAGATGACGGACACAATGAGACATACAGTTTTTCAGCCGGCCACTTCTACAGATCGCCATAGATGATCTGCCGGGAATGAGTACAGTGGCCGTTTCATTGGCCACAGGTGCTACTAGAGTATGTGTTGTACAGTTGATCCGAGACACCGTGCGCACGGGAAGTCAATAGTCTGGTGGAAGAGGTATTGTGATGTGTTTATGACTCGATTATCGTGGAGCCAGTCATCCGAAGTAGTGCCCACGGCATGTTGTTCAACGTGCGGAGATGGGGGCTTTTGCGTAACGTGTTACCTGTATGTCGACATTTCTGTATGAACTACGGATACTACACAACAATTCCATGACAAATTGTACGACTTGAACTACTTATAGTAGAAGTACTTCAAAGCTAAAGCAATTTGGGATTCGAACACAAATCGTCCCGCTCAACAACAGATGGTACCATGGATACATGCGATGAGTTACTCGTGGACTTTCAACAAGCTTTATTGCCAACGCATCTCTTTCCATCAGATACAATTTATTGCCATTGTCTATTAACCCCATATTATACTACTTTCCTAATAGAAGCTCCTCCTCTGTTCTGCCAAAGCCCCCAACTTCAAAGCTAGAAGCTTACTAGCAGACCCTTCCCTCATAGTCCCCTGCCCTTGTCCTGACACCGACTCCTCACTTCTTCCCCTCGAAGCATTCACGCCTGCAATCCCATTCATGCTCATGTTCCTCGACATTCGCAAACTTGAAACACTCAAACTTCTCCTCTCTGCCACCGACGATGCCAAACTCATGCTCTGTCTCGACGAAGAAGCAACACTCTGTGTACGGGAGCGCTTGTTCAATCCTTCCATCTTCAACAGAGATTCTCCGCCCGAAGAGTACGGCATTGAACTAGTAGCGCTTGATGCTCCGAGACTTACAGAAGTTCGTCGAGAAGATGGTGATGAAGTGCGCGATGATACACTTGGAGTAGATGCGTAGCCTGACATCATCATCATTCGCGCACTGAGCATTTGGTTCGGGTCAAACGCTAGGGCTGATTGGAGGTTCTGAAGCTGGTATGCGTTCGGCATATTACTCAAACGACGAATTGCAGTCTTGTTCTTCTGGATAAAAGACGACATGCTCGATACTGCACCCACGTTGAGTCGCTCGGCTGTTGAATCCACAGTCGTAGTATTGCTCAGATTGTTTCCGCGCTCTTGGTGCACCGCATTGACACTGGTTGGTTCAGGCTCTGGTTGTTCTTCCTCAACCGCCATACTGATACGATGATTAATCTGTTCGACCACCTCATCGAAGTGTGTCTTCTGAGATGCGTTGTAGAAATCGCTCTGCTCCAGCATCGTCTCGGTACTGACTTCCCTTGTAAGTACGAAAAACGTTCCATCACGGATGCATTTCTTGACGAATGCCCAGCGAGTGCGGGCAGGGTTGTGTTCAAGCTCGGGTTGGTATACCGAAAGACGTGCAAGCTGAGCGTAGAACATGGCCAATCGATGAGCCATCTTCTCAAGTGTCCGTAGCAAGAACGTAGTCAACGCGGCCAAAGGTGTCGCGTCAGGATCGGAACGATCTAGCATGGACGCGATGTTGTCAAAAGCATCCATGCCGTTGCAAGCTTCCTGCCTCAGATCCTCGAGGAGCTCAATGTCAAGTTGAACGCATTTGGCTGTGTAGCTAAACACGCCTCGCTCCTGGAAGCGGAGTTGAGCTGTCGGGTCGCAAATGAAGTCACCAAGGGAGCTAATCTCCTTGGTGATGAGTGCTGCATCTGAGCTTGTCTTTGCACGAGCAATGACTCCAAGGATATCGGGGAGCTTGTAGGCAGCGCCAGGCCCACCAGCACTTGCAAAAACAAATGAGAGTCGCAGGACGAGCTCCTCCAGCTTGGGGCCAAACAATGCAGCGAATCCACCCTGCAAAAGACGACTCTGATAGCCGTAGAAAGTACGGATGGCGATGATGTTGGGAAGGTCTTCGCGCTGCCAGATGTTGGTAATACCATTGGGGTCATCCTTCGAAGGTGCATCGAGAGTGTCTCCCATGATATCATTCATCTCGAATTGATGCGCGACAAGAGTCTCAACAGTAGTTCGTAGATACGCTGACCAGAGATCATGCAGTGTCGAAACATCCTTGTCGCGATAGTCTGGCTTGGGCGACAAGTGACCAATGAAGTAACGCGTAAGAAGACTGGATACCTCGGGGTTGTTGGTGTGTGCGAGGTTGTCGAAGGACTTAGTGCAATCCACTCCAGCGTTAGACTTGATGATGAGTGTTCCACCGGGATGCATTGGACAAAAGTCTGTAACGTCGTACACGCTTCCGTGCACAGCAATCCACATACGGCCTCCCTTGCGATGACCAGTGTGCAACGCCAGACTGGATTGCGAAATGGTGGGGAGGTTGACGGGTAGTGCTCGTGGAGACATGAACACGTCCAACATGAATCGGCGCTCGGCGAAAGCCTTGTTGATGATCTTGTCGACCGTCTCCATCGTCGCAGTGCGATATGTGTAGATCGCCTTGCGAATACCACTCATGACAGAGTCAAAGACGGAGACAGAACCGCAGACATACATGTATCCACCCAAGCCACCTTGCTTCTTCGACATGACCATATCACAAACAGTACTTCCCTGTTCAATGATCAAAGTGTCGATGTACCGGGGAGGGATCTCCTTGTCCACCAGATCACGTAGTACATCGTCATACACCAACCCGTTCGAGTCTCGGGAGAGAGCAAGATGAACTTCCATGAAGCCAATGTTGACGAGCTTGCGCAGCTCCGATTCGTAGGAGAACTTATCGCGAGACTGAACTCCAAGGTAGAGAAGGTTGCGACCGCCGGAAAGTCCGGATGTCGCAAGTCGGTGTTGCCAGAAACTGCGGAATGGGGCAATTCCACTACCGCCGGCGAAGTATGCGCAAGGAGCCATGTCGTCGATGGGAAGCTGGAATGACACGGGTCGCGAGACGCCGACAAGCACATCATCTGCTAGGATCGCGCTGTCGACACCTGCTGAAGGATCAGGGTTGAAGAAACCACTCGACACACCAGCTCGAACAACACTTTCTCCTTGATCAAACATGGAGCAAAGATCATACTCGGAGCGAGAGATTGTGAGGTCAACTGTGCTCGGTAGAAGCTCGTTGCTGTAGCTTGAAATAGAGTATGTTCTTGGGACCTCCAGAGTGACAAGCTCAGTGAGCCAGTCCAGATCATCGAGACTGAAAGCCTTGTCCCATATGTGACTCGGCGTGTCGACGATGGCTCTCTGCAGAAGATCACCAAGTGAGCCACGCACAGGCCACTCGTCTGTAGCGAGGACCTGCAAGACGGTGCTTGAAGAAGCGTGGAGGAGTTCGTGGACCTTGACGGCAAGATCCTTGGTGATGGGCGCTAGATGGCCTCGGCGGAGGACATCAAGGACGTTAAGACGGTTGGGGGTGCGAGTAATGGATGAAAGATGCTGAGCGAAGCGAGACCATGTACCAGTGGTGTAAACAGAGGCTCGGAGGTGATGGTCGAGACCTAAAGCTGCAACCATCTTTGCAACCTCCTCCCAGGAATTGAGTGGCATGACTGCCATTCTATCACCAGGTGAAAAGGTGATGCCTGTGTCGCGAATGTCGATGGTAACCATTGCAGTCCCTCTCTTGGCATCCTTGTCGACAGAGCTCACACCAGCTACCCGGCCCATGTACCTGCATTCCTCAAAGGTGCCCCTCATAGAATGCGGCTCCAAGTCAAGCTTGCCTCGAAAAGGTTCTAAACGCTCTTTCATCGCATCGGAGAATTGTCGGTGGGTCTCTTCCCATGGTCTGTTGGCGTCTGAAGCTCCAGAAAGTCCGTTGGTTGCGGTACGGCCTGTCTTTGCAGCAACTTCAAGAATGCCAAAAACCTTGTATCTGTGTACGCCCATGAAGCCACGTTCGCCAGTGTATGCTTCCACGATGCCTTCGAGGACACCTTTGAGACGTGGGTCGTTGGATTGCTGGACGAATTCAGGGATAGAGTAGTGGTATTGAATGGCGGCGATGAAGGCACGGTGGTTCGATGGGAGCCAAGCGCGGAGGTGGAGAGCTTCGGCACCGAGGAAGGAGTTGTGTCTATCATGTGTCAGCATCAGATATTATATATAGAGAGGGGTAGAATACTCACGTCTTGCGACCGAGGAATGCATCCATCATGAGATAGGGTGGAAACTGCAAACCTGAAGCAGCGGGACAACGCTTCGAAAGAGGCGCGGAGAAAAGGCCCCATCGAACCCACTTGTCGGCAGACACATAATTGTCGCCAGCGTTGGGGTTTGGTGAGATGCTGTGGAAGGCATTGGGCATTCGTTCGAGGATTTCCTTGAGACGAATCATCTCGTGCAAGAGACCTTCGACGTTGCCAGTCATGACATGCTCTTGACAAGCGGCGATGGCATCGGGGCCGTGCTGGAATGAAGCTGCGGTTCTTGGTTAGCTACGAATAAATGATAAGAAGCCCAGTAGACTTACCCGATGTATCAGCGCAACCTTTGAGAAAGGCAACTTCTGCGCGCTCACCGAACATTGGCCATCGAAGATCCGTATTGTCGAAGCGTGCCAGGTACGGATATGTCGATTTTGTGTCACGGATCTTCAGATTGTAGGATGCTTGATCAGGGAATGATAGATGAGGCAGGGTACGACCCATGCGTCGCGAGATCTGGTAGTAAGGAAGTGCAATGCACATGGGGATACCTTGGAGTTCCTCGCACAACTCGTCACCCATCTCACAAGTAGGTCTCGTTGATGTACCAGAAGTGACAGCGACACCATCCTTACCATCATGCTTGTCCTCAAATCGGTAAATAGAGCACAGCATACCGAGCGCAACAACGGCTCCCCAAAGCGCATCGTCGGGAATGTTGTCGTCTGTGCCTTCAACAAGAGGCAGTTTCGCAACAGCTTCTCTAACACGACCTCGTGCGCAACATCCTGGCATACGCTCACATAGGTCAGACCAGATACGTCCGGGGGATCTGGCGAGAGCAGCGATTGGCTCTTCGTAGTCGGGTGGACAAAAGCCATGTTCAACGCTCAGGTATCCATCGCGCCAACCTGTGAGGGGTCCAATTTCTTCAGCGCGACGAAGAACTTGACGACCTGGTGCACCGAGGGCTGTGGCGAGGATGGATTGATCGCTTGCGTTTAGGGCGTCTAGTTCGGGTTGGGTTTTGGCGCGGTCCAGAGTCTCGCGGGATGGGAAGGATTTGTAGAGGAGTTCGTTGATGGACTTTCGTTCTCTGGGCTGTGTTAGTGCTGAAAATCAATGGTGGAGTTGGTGGAAGGGACCTTGTTCGAAGCCAGTCGTCGGGATCGACGCCTCGAGGAATCTTGGTGTTTAGTTAGCAATGGTTTAGAGTTAGAGAGGGTGGAGAGAAGACATACATCAAAGGCAGCATGGAGGTCACCAGGTTGGCTCGCACCTGAAAATGCACATCCTCGTCTCTGGCTTTGACTTCTCTGACTTTGACTTCGACTGTGACTGCCTCGCGAAGATCTAGACGCAGGACATGAAGCCCCAATGGAGCCAGAAACGGGACACGAAGCGCGCGACATATTATTAGTTATGACTCGATCGAAACTTAAAATGACAAGATAAAACAAAAATAATAAAGTTTAACGGGAATAGCCTCCAGGGCAATAAGAAGAGAAATAATGCGCAAAGAAACAAAATCACGCCACCAGGGCGATAACGAAAGAGTGAGTTGAGGATGAAAGGGAAACAAAAGAGAGAGAGAAAAAACATCCGAGAGTCTGGAGACATTAATTATTATGGCAGATTTTCAGAAAAAAGATGAACTCGTTTCAGTTGAGTTGCAGATGGAAACATGCCAAGATGGGGGTTACGAGATTATGTTACATCGTCCAGGAGGAATTAAGCATAATATGTGGAGGTTGAGACGATGGTGTGTCCGGATCTGGGAGAAGCCGTCTTGTGACGACAAAGGATTGGTTAATCGGCGATACGAAACTATCGATAAGGATAAGGATAAGAGGAGATGAAAGTGGGAATAAGACTTGGCTGGGAGCTGGACGACAGGGGTTGTCTTGGCTGGAGGGTTGGTGGACCTCATATGGACATGGGTTGATATACCCTACAGTTGTGATGACGAGTCTTTACCATCGAGGAAGACAACTATGATCATGAAATGAAAGACTCTCAACATGATATCCATTGCTGGAATATTCATCAAAGAGTGCCAAGTTGGGTAGTCACTCTCAAACTCATTGTCGTTGACAATAATGGCTGAAACAGGAGTAACAGCAACAATCAATATCACACAATATCTCACAAGTAATGGCATTCACCAATCATGATCTTTGTGATGATATTAAGCAATTAAGATCGTCATTTAAAGGAACTCAAGTCATAAAACTGTCATCATCTGTCTCGTGTCTTGATACATTTGTTTCCTCAGTTCTCTCTCTTCGCTCAATTTCATCGTCACGTGAGTTTCATGAAAGTGGGAATAAGACTTGGCTAGAAGCTGGACAACCAGGGTTAGGTTGTCTTGGCTGAAAGGAGTGATAGGCCTTGTATCGGTATAATTGTTGATGTATCCTACAGCGGTGATGATAAGTATCAAGCAACGAAGAAGTAATTCCTATCATGATCATGATAGGAATAAAAGACCACATAATGTCAATCACAAAAATACCAAGATCTCAGTGAATTTGCCCACCTTCTCCTACCCTGATCCCTGTATACTTCGCGAGCTCCAGTTTAGAATGGTTCATCTTATCTTCTCAACAAGGACAGGTTATGAATGAGGAACAACAGTAAAGTAAGCCTTCCAACTCCACTCCTGCTTGGGATCGACTTGCTGGATATTATAATTTCTGACCAAAGTCGCCGTCATCTTAGCAAGCTCAATCTTTGCGACATTTTGTCCGGGACAAGAGCCATATCCGGCACCAAACTGACGCTGTTAGTGTTGGTTGCAAGACTGCTGTAGTTGGCTGACTTACGGGAATCCAGAACTTCTCTTTCACCGCTACATCACCCTTCAACCACCGATCGGGTTTGAACTCATGAGCATCTTCGCCCCATAACTTTTTCGAATGGTGAATAACCTAAGGGCTCACAAATACAATTGTGCCCTCAGGGATAGTACGATCACCAAAGGTCAAGCCGCCCCTGGGGGCTATTCTTGGAAGTCCCATTGGTACTGGCCTGAACATGCGCGCGCTTCTTTGACACAAGCTTGTACGTAGCTGCTTAAGTTCAGTATTTTTATAACATGCCGTTCGAACATTGACTCACGGGAGTTCTTAAGCATCCGCGTAAGAAACGATATTATCTTCACACAAACCCTTTTTGGTAGCATCCTGGACCTCAGCCTGAGCGCGAGCCCATGCGTTGGGATGACGTATCATGTGATAGATAAATGACTGGATACCAGCCGCAACAGTATCCGAGCCAGCACCAACAGCAGCAAGAGCCTGAGTGTTGATCTCTCTGATCGTGAGCTTATTGGGGTGTTGGCTATGTTGGTTGAACCAATATGACACAGCATCGTAGCGAACATCGTGATTCTTTTCTCGATTCGCCAACACGGCAGCTGTAGTGTTAAAAAGATGACCCATAGGCATAATAGCCATCCATGTTACCAAGGGATTAGCGACAAGTAAAATATTAATCCATCTGAAGTATCCGGCAACTGCGACGTAAGCATTGACAGCCAATGAGTTTCTGATGGCACCACCAATATCTGTACCCTGTTCAAGAAAGCCGAACTGTTTGGAGAAGACAATTTCTCCGATAAAATCAAAAGTGGTGTAAGAGATAAATTTATTAAGATGTATTGGCTTCTTGTCATTGGTATATCGGTTCATCCACTCCAGAAACTGCTCAAATGTCCGATCAATATGTTCTTCACATCGAACAACATTGGACACACTATATGCGCCAGCAATGTACCTTGACTTTTCAACCTTCCTCTTGGGGTCTGTAGTGCTCATGGGGGATTGGAAGCGGTAGTCTGGCAAGGCGTCAATTTTGTACCAGTTGCCCTCCAACAGTGTCAACTTGGTGGCTCAAACGATAGTACAAGGATTATCATCATCATACCTTGTGCAGGGGAGACAGCAGGATCTTGCTGATGGCGTCGGGATGTGCCTACAATATCACGACTGACAGGCCAGGTGCTTGCAATCCATGGGCTGATGTGGTTGGCTGAGAACCAGTCAAGAATGTAGACGTCAACAATAGCTTGCATCGGCACGGCACGTCGGAAGGTCTAAAGTCAAGCCATAAACTCTAGGACGTCTCAACGATCACGAACGATATCGTCATACATAACCAACAACGGCTACCTGGAGCCTTGTGGCTTGAGCCAAGGAATTTCAGCTCGGAACTAACAATGTGTGGTGTAACCCCCGCTCCGAGACCAGGAGCTCTCATACGCTGCAAGTTATCTGCATGCAGATCGTGGACCTGGCAGGCTGATTTAAGGTCAACCTACTGGGTAGAGAAATTTGATAGTTTACGATAATATGTGATTGGGGACTCTGATTTGTCTGATTCGATGAACTGTAAGACAACGGCTGAATGTGGCGCGTCACCTGTATTGATGGACGATAATGAGAGAACATGCGTGAGAGAAAAGAGGCAAGATGGAAGTGGTGGGTTGATAAAGAAAACTTCCCCTGTCTTCATTCCTCGACCCTTTTGCGTCTCTAAACGTGGTTCAAGACTTGTCTTGACATTCAATCTTGAGCATTTATTGCTACTTTACTATTATTAGACCTTGGTCTCTTCATATTACAAGGATGTGGATTGCTGACGCCTGCAAGGCGTTCGTATTCTCCTTTGTTGCCGTCTTCCATTCTCCGGGTCATCCAGATGAAGGCCCCCACCAAGATGTCTTAAAATTCACTCACAATTCGCCTGGCGACAAGATCCCCTACCCCCGTTTCCCAGCTCCCAACGGCCCTGATAAGGATGGCGTCGAGTTCCAGTGCAAGTACCCTGAGCTCAAAGGCTGGGAGAAGTGTACATCGGCAGACGATCGCTCTTGCTGGCTCAAGGGTCCATATGATCAGGTATTCGATATAAACACTGACTACGAGAACTTCTGGCCCGAGGGTGTTGTGAGGGAGGTATGTCATCTGCCTCAATGCTGTTAGCTATTTCTGACTGACCATATTAGTACACTCTCAACGTGACCAACCAAGACATCAATGGCGATGGTGTCAATAACCCATATGGTAAAGTCTTTAACAACCAATACCCTGGACCCTGGATCCAAGCATGCTGGGGCGACATAATCAAGGTAACAGTTCACAACAATCTCGCTTACAACGGCACGACAATTCACTGGCATGGTCTTCGTCAACTTGAGTCCTTTGAGATGGATGGTGTGAATGGCGTCACTCAATGTCCCATTGCACCTGGCGACAGCTTCACATATACCTTCCGAGCGGTGCAGTATGGAACATCGTGGTATCACAGCCACTACTCGCTCCAGTATGCGGATGGACTGGCTGGACCAATTACCATTTATGGACCTTCTAGTGCGAATTGGGATGAGGGCAGAGATCCGATTCTTATTACTGACTGGAGTCATCGAAGTGCATTCCAGAGTTGGCAGAGAGAACTTGTGCCGAACAGTCCGACCAGACCAATGATGAATGGTGTCCTTATCAACGGCGTTGGTATGTATCATGCTCTGCTATCTAGTGTCGAGACTAATACCGTTGCAGGTAATTTCGCGGGCAGCTTTCCGCGTGAACGATTCAACATGACTGTTACCAAGGTGAGCCTCCTCAACGTGTCCCGAGACGAAGAATAACAATCTTCAGGGCAAAAAGTACATCCTTCGCGTTATCAACACCTCAGTAGACACAACCTGGATCTTTAGCATCGACAACCACAACTTTACCGTCATGTCCACAGACTTTGTCCCCATACACCCATACGACGTAGATCACGTCGTCATTGGAATTGGTAAGTAATGGGAGCTAGGGTCAAGTCTCAACAAAGCTGACTATAACCAGGCCAACGTTACCACATTGTACTTGACGCAACTCCAACCAACACCAGTGTTCTCCCTGCGTCGCCTGACGGAAACTATTGGATTCGCACAGTAGGCGCAGATGGATGCAAGGCTTTTGAGGCTGGTAATGAGCCTGACGAGCGACAAGGTATTCTTCGATACAACGCTTCTAGTACATTTGTGCCCACAACATTCCGTACTCCTTATGTCACAGCATGTCGTGACGAGAATTATACTATGCTGAAGCCAATCTTCCCTTGGAAGGTCAAGCCGGTCGAGCTGGACTGTGAGTATTGCTGATCTTGAGAAGACGGAAAACATTCTCTAATCAGAAATAGACGAAAAAGCTCAGTTTGACATTGGTCTGAAGAAATACAAAGACAGACCAGAAAAGGGCGACGGATTCCAGTGGTGGGCATTTGGCGAGAACCCACTGTGGCTTAACTTCTCCAACCCGACCATTCTCAATCTTAATAACGATACTTGGGACCCCAACTATGCTGTCGATCTTGTTGTTCCAGATTCCAAGAAGGACGAATGGGTCTACATCGCCATCACTGCACCTCCAGCCCCGCTTGTTAACAAACCTGATAGAGTATTTGCGCCAGTGGCTCATCCAGTACGTACACCTGACCTTATTTCAAGACCACTATTGAACAGATTCTAGCTTCACCTCCACGGGCATGACTTTGCCCTACTTGCCCAAGGTACCAATTTCACCGATCTCGACACAGGAAAGGTGAAGCTTAAATGGGACAACCCGCCTCGACGTGACGTGGCTCTCATTCCAGCAGGAGGCTATCTTGTCGTCGCGTTCAAAGCAGATAACCCAGGATCATGGCTGTTCCATTGTCACATAGCGTGGCACGCCTCAAGTGGCTTAGCCATTCAAATCCTTGAACAGCAGGAGAGGCTGAAGTGGATGATGAATAATGATAGGATGAAGGAAGTGGAGAGAGTTTGCGCGAGATGGAATGATTGGTATGGAAATAAGACTAATCATTGGAGCGCAGAAGTCTTTCAAGATGATTCGGGAATTTAGTTAATAGGCAGTCCGCTGCCAGAATCGAAAGAAGGTTATATTGTTTGGTAATTTACATAAACAACAAGCTTTACCTCTGAAGTATCATTCTCATGTCATCAACCCCATGTCATCATAACTCTTGACTCATTGAACTATCTCCATTTACTAGTCCTTGGGTAACATCCACTTAGGTGAGACGGAACCACTTAAAGTCGTCGTCTTCATGAGTAGGCACAACATGTCCAACTCCAGCGGCAGAAACAGCGACAAACTTAGTTCCATCTCCGTAGATCATGGTGGTGTAGTTAGGCTGAGGAGTGTTCTGCTGGCTGCTGGTAAGAGAAACGCCATGAAGAGTAGACCACTCCTTGATCTGCTCCTGCAGATTCTGATAAGTAACAAGATAGTCGGCGGTACCGTGCCAGGTCTTGAATCGAGGGTAAGAGCCGCTGTAGCCAGGGTACATAGCCTTGACCTGGTTGGCCCACTCTTGTCCAGACTTGACAATCTTTCCATCAGAGCATTTACGGTCAGAGCTGATGGGGCTGGATCCAGGTGATCCGGCCATGCATCCGGCAGCAACGCCCGAGTAGCAGGTGGCGGCAGCGAAGCGGTCGGGGTATGTCGCGGCGAGGACGTTGGTCATCATGCATCCGGAGCTGGTACCAGTGACGAAAATCTTGTTGCGGTCGGCCTTCCACGTATTGATGGCATAGTCAACCATGCTGACAATGACCTGGCTGTCTCCCTGGCCACCGTGCTTGAGGGTCTTGGTGCTGGCGACATCCCAGCAGTTAGAGTCCTTGGGCGAGGAAGGGAAGATGAGGATGACTCCACGAGAATCGGCGAGAGACTTGTACTTGGTCTGCTGGAAATAGCCAGGTCCAGTGCCACCACAAGGGTGAAGCTGAGGTCCGTGTTAGCTGGGGCGTCGTAAGGTATTTTGTTGTTTCTGTCACTTACAGCGACCATCACTGCTGGGTTAGCGGGAAGGTTGCTCGGGACATAGGCCTGCATGACTAGACGGGTGTCGTAGGTTGGTCCAAAGTTGCTGATAGTCTGGAGCTGAGCCGCAACCAGGCCGGCGCCCAGGGTGAGCTGAGTCAACAGCTTTCTTGGAGAGAGAAAGTCAAGCATGGTGGATACTCTGTTTGAAGTGGAGTCTGTGCTTGTCCTTCTCTTCTCTGAGCGTGACTGATGCTAGTTATATACTCCATGGCTTCTATGACTATAGCTTCAAGTGAGGCGAGTTTCAAGTACCGATGTTAAATACCGTGAGATTTCCGGAGGAAGGTCGTCCGCAAAAGGACCCCGCATCTGTTCAATTGGGAACTTGGGCAATTGTTCCAAGTATATGTCATTTATTGACCGCTGGTCAATAGCGTTGCATACGGATAAATAAAGTGGTACTGTAATATTTCGTTTGTTTCATTTCGAGTAGCCCTAGGTTATTATAGTTGTATTACCCCGCAGCCTGGGCTAGTTTGTATAATTACGGATAAATCCAGAGACGGAAGATCATACTCCGCAACCACTAGGATTAGAACCTGTCAATTGACTTATGATAGACACGATACCTTGCATATCCTATTCCCGCTTAAGCAGGAGACAGGGGAGTTTTTACACGAAGCCATTCACTACTGTGAGAGAACGGAATTTCCCGTTGTCAATCAATCGAGGCCTGCCAAGTTCATCCTAGCTTAGCTTAACATCGTGTTTTATATCCATTCCTCTTTTATCTTTCCGCCAAGGATTTATTGCTGCTTCGAGAAACAAATGACTTGACCGGTAACCGAATCGGCCCTACAAGGCCCTAATGATCTGACAACAAGGATACGTCATACCACGGCTAGACAACTTGATGATAATGATGAAGATCGCTAGAGTATGGATGCCTTTTTGCAAGTGTGAGAATCATATCATATCAAATACTGCAATATACTCTCGTCATCTTTGCCTCCGTGGGACTTTTACTTCGTGTTGACAATCCGCTGATGGTCAGAAGCATATAGATAGATATAATATAGTGCCAGTCAGAAGAGACGAAGCCAAGTCTTACTAGCTCAAGCAACAATATTTTATTGTCATTCTTAGATGTACATGTATTAAATACTCTCGTTACTTAGTGTCGCAAATAGCATCGACAGCCTGCTCAATCCAATACTGGTTCGTCTCATTTGGATCAGCCATAGTCTTCCTCGCAAGTTCCTTCAATTCCTCCATTCTGGTATAGTCATCCAAACCAATCTCCTCCTTTAGATAAGGGTTGAAACGGATATATTTTGTATCCTTATGCTCCTCTCTCGCATTCAAATGCTTCATGTGTCGCGAAAAGTCTTTTCCCTTGGCATTGGTGTTGGTAGCAAAGTCCATGACCTTTGATGCGACGCCAACGACCTTGATCCATGATGGCTTAGCCTTGCCTGGACTGACGTAGCCAGTACCCAAGCTGATAACGCATGAGATCGAAGGGGCTGGTTCTGATGGGTCAACAAGCTCGAAGCGCGTGTACCAGAGTTGGTCGATGGGGTTGTTATTTAGAAGACCGCCGTCCCAGAATACAAGGTCGGGCTTGTCTTCGGGGAACTTGACTTCGGGGAAAAAGGTTGGCGCGGCGGATGTAGCACGAGCAGCGATGCTAATAGTGAGCTTGTCGCCGTGCTTGAGAAGAGCGTCGTTGACCTTGGATTTGGAATAAATTGTGCTGTCTTTGTAAGATCGCATCAACATAGACTCGGCTCTGTTTTGGGCAGTGGTGCAGCAGAACCTAATGATGTCAGAGATATACATAGAGTAGTTTGTTGTCACGTTGCTACTCACATTCGTGCACCTCCTTCGTGCATAAGAGGGGCATTTCCCTTGAGCTTCTTATCATTTTCATCAAGACCATACTTCTCTACGACCTCATCAATAGCTTTGCTCATAGACAATGCGTCAAAACGACTGTCTTGAACCAAGGCCTTGCTGTTGTTGATGCCTTTCGCACCAGGCAGCCAGCTGATATCATAACCCCAAAACTTGGGACTGAAGATGCTCTTGGCAATTCTGTCATATTCTGTGATAGTGTCGTCTACGGTCATGCGTAGTCGGAAGAGCATGATGCCCATGATGCCACCAGTGCTTGTGCCGCCGGCAAGTTCGAAGTAATCAGATGGGCGAGGAATCTCGGGGAGGTTTTTGCGCTTTTGGACACGGTACATGAGTTCTTTGAGGATAACAAGACCCATGATTCCTCGGACACCACCTCCATCAAGGGCAAGGAGGCGTTTGCCGTTGGGATGTCTTGTGATTGCTTGATAGACCATTGTAGAGATGAATTGATGAGGGAGTGATTGAGTGCAAGGGAAAAGCGAAGAATAGTCTTCTTAATATACACTTACCGTCCGAGGACCTTCTTTCGAAAGTTTTGACGATGCGACGTCACAACTGAGACTATCTTAAAACTATTGCTCCCTGCAGTTGGCCTTGTCTCTTTCAGGATTACTGTCATGGCGAAACCAAGGATGAGGGGAGCTGAGCTGTACCTTAGCCAGCCTCGAATATGCAAGTAGAGGCTAGTTGCGGACACACCCTTGCAGATCCCGTCTCCAATCTGATGGGAACCAATTTATTATCAGAGGCTAAATTGTGCACGGATGGTAATAAAAAGTGATATCTGAATGATCTCCATCAGCTTCGGTGAGTCCGTGCTGCAGGACGCGAGTTTGAGACAATGTTACTTCGTTGGGAAAGGCAGCTTCGGAGAATGCTGATCGAGATGCCAGCAAATATGACGATATGTGCAACGTCAAAGCGTAGAGGGCCTCATTTTATAAGCCAATTAATATGTCGGTGTATCAAATGCTGTCAGACCGGGATTTAATACGCAATCCACTTGCATTCAGCTTTGCTTTTTATTGCATGGCGATAAGGCAAGATGAGATGTTTATGGAAACTGCATTGAGACTACAATTGTCTTGAGAAGTTACTCATGGGTGTTTTGATGCTGTATAAATTCCAATAATTTGATAAAATCTGCAAGAATGAATATACTAAATGCTCCCTATTCGTATGGACTATTTTAATTAGTCTTTTGTCCTTGAAGCCAGATTAACGGAACCATCGCTTGCGCAGCTTTGGCAGCCAATTCTCGAACTTGAACCGACAATTCCTCGTTTCTTGATTCCTCTTCGAATCGTCGTCGCGCAAATTCCTTCCGTGCAGTTTCCCAGCGTGCCCTTCCCTTGTATTTGTTCAAAGATCTTTTCCAAGGTAACTTGTTGTTTCTCAACCCGATAATTCTGTCCACTACTTGTATGTCTCTTTCATCGCGAGTATCTGGATATACACTATAGACTTCCTTGCCAGTGATGATGGTCCAGAGTGCCGCACAAGTCACGTCATAACTTAGTACTTCGCTTATAGGCGGCGTGGGGAATGGCCTGTATCCTGGAGAGGGAGTTTGCTCCAGCGTATTGACGCACGATACTCCAATTCTGGCGAGGTTGATCCCGTTAGAAGTGAGTCTTGCCAGGAAGGCGTAAAGGTTTTCGCATGCTCGCTGTTCTGGCCAAAGCCAACCTGCTCCGCAACCGCAAACGTCGTTAAAGGTCTCTGATACTGAGATACCAAGGACGGTTAAATCTGTCCATAAAGTGCCAGACTCCCAAATCCAACTTCTTTTCAACGGTATCGTCATAGGTTCAGGCGGCGGTGGATTCGGACGTGCTTTGAAGGCTTTGACTAGATCAACTAGTTTCTGTTCTTGCGCTTCATCTGTAAAGGTAATCCGTTTTGCTGCATGAAGAATAGAAAACCATAGGTCCCATAGTTGCGATTCGGTAGACTTTGATGGATTCCATTCTTCCTGAGGTTCTGGATAATCCTCCTCGGGTCCCCAAAGCTCAAGTGCTTTCTCGGGACTGTGAAACCCACGTTGTGTCCGAGCGCACATCTCCTCTTCGTAATATTTCCGGCCAAAATCAGCACATGAGTATGATGCGTCTATCGGTTTTGCAATAGTATCTACTGTCTCTGCAAGAGTCAAAGATCCTCTCAGGTATTGATCTAGAATTGGTGTGTCGCCGAAGAACCATCTTCGAATCTTGGCCAATTCATCAATCTTGGCTCCGAATTCGAGTTTGTCATCGTCTGCGACCGCTTTGGCAATCTCGTGCTCGTGCAACTCTCTTTCTCGCCGTTCTTTGGCCCATTCATCATATTTCGCCTGGTTTCGTTTTTGCTGCGATAGCCTGTTTTTGGGCATTTTCGGTGATTGAGCTGTACTATGGTTGTAAAAAACATTATCATGCTAAATGGACTCCGTCAGCATTAAATAATTATGGAGTGTGGAGCGAAGGATTCAACTCAGCCTCGTCTCACTTGACCGAAGAGTCACTTGCCGGGCATGATGACAAGGCTGTGTCGATATTTCTCTGGGATGGATGAACCAATCGAAACAAATTCGAGATTGCTTAACTGTCATATTGCAAAGGTTCAAGTCGTAAAATATCTATCGCTGATTAAGCTTTCATGATACTGTCAGGAACATTTCAAACTATACAAGCGCTTTCGCTAGAGTACAATCAGTATCTATAATCCTAACTCTTGTAATATTCTTTAGTATAATAAATCTAAAACTTAGTACTACATATTCATTTTTACAAATTATATATATATTATGAGAAAAAAAAGTAAATAGTGATATGAAGATTGATACAAATAAATGATTTATTGAACCGACTGTATCTGAATGTAAGAAATCTTGTACCCTGTGTAAGCTTGCCCATCCATGTAACATCTCGAAAGACTGTAGCCTGGATACACGACGACCAAGCGCTGTTTACATAGCCAAAAGTCGGCAATTTTATTAGTGTCGAACTTGCACTCAAGATATCGATATCCTGGTCCATTTGCGGCCTTGCAGAGTAAGGGTGCGGCACCACTAGCTTGCAACATGGCAGTGCCAAAGGGGTTACCACTTCCGGGAGAATAACTGTATGAAGCAGACTTGCCAATCACATCGCTTGGCCCATTAAATGCTTTTACCTCGCCAGTCAACTTGTTTAAAGTATAGCTCTGAATTCCATCGCGGCTGAAGGTCATGTAATAGCTGCCGGCCTGTCTCCACTCAAGGTTCGCCATCCCTAACCCGCCCAATGCGGGATCGTCGACACCAGCTGCAAAGAATGTGACTGTTTCGAGCGGGTTGGCTGCTTCTGTCTTTGTAGTAGTCTCGGTGACGGTCTTTGTAGCAACGGTGACATCGTCAGTGACGACGTCGACAGTCTTGGTGACCTCTTCAGTGCTGTACGTCTTCAAGACGACGGTGGTCTTTACCGTCTGAGTGACCCAGGTGGTGCTAACAGTCGTGCGAACCGTGGTGGCGCGCGGGATCTTGACGCGCACAATGTTGGAAACGACAGTAACGCGAGGACCGGTGACTGTCTTGGCAGTGACGCCAATGCGGGAGCAAGCCGACGAGTACTGAGCAGAGTTGGTGCACAGGTTGTCGAGGTATTCTGGGATACGAGATACAGAGCGCTTGCGCTTAACGCTTGGGGCAGGATCGGCAATGTCGGTTGTGATTGTCGTTGTGGTCTGCTCTGTCACGGTTTTGGTATGATCGACGGTTCGCGTAACGACGATGTTATCTGTCACGGTCTGTACTACAGAGCTGATGCTGGTGGCGATTGCGGACGAGGTGCTGGTGACAGTGATTGACTTGGTAACAGTCGGGGTCTTTCTAGTGATCGTAGTTATCTTGTAGATGGTACTATATGATGGCTGTTAGTGTTTGTGGCGACAAGCTTGAATTGAGGAATCTTACGACTTCTTGGGAGTCACTGTTGTGAGAAAAAATGACTTGCAGTCGCTGGTGCGTTGCTTATTGTTGGGCTTCGCAACAGCTACACAGAGCGGGTCGTTAGCAAATTCCACCAAGCTGACAGTTGGGGTAACGCACCAGTATAGCAAGCATCCGCGGGGCCATTGCCGGGGTTGGGATAAGCTGCATCAACAGCTGTGGCAATCATGCCCAAGCCTAGGATACTGAAGAACTTCATCTCTGCAAACCTGTTTAATTGTTAGTCCGCTAGAGAATTAATGGAAGATGGCAACAGCAGAGACACAGCAACAGGAGAAGTTATAAAATAATATCAGCTGAAATCTCCCCTGCACATCGTGACTGCTGAGCTGACATGTTTTTGACACTATTGATTTAAAGATGGGGCGTATTGAATTCGCTTCATGATCCTCAGTGTCTAGATCGACTACTCGTCCAATTGTGTCAACGTAATAAACGAGAATTTCCACTCCTGGCGCGCTATTGAACAGCTCAATACAGGGCACTCACAGGCTATCCTTGCAGCGATCAATAAGTAAAGGGTCTGGGCCTATTAGCTTCTATTCAAAATATTCTCCACGGACAATGCGTGTAGTCTAGAACATCCCTATCATCAATGCACCGTCCACCGCTTTATATCAGCTACAGAGAAATTCAAGACTCTCATGACATCCTCAAACAAAATCGTCATTATTGTATAAGCAATGTCCGCCACGAAGTGAACAACCATAAAGAGTGTATTGAATAATTTGGCAAGATACAGTTAAAAGAAATTGAACACCTCCGACGAATCCATCCACCAAGCTCTAAGTACAATAAATACTTTGCAAGATCCAGCATTGAGTCTCTCGCAGTCACGAGACGACTACAGCTTAAGCGCGGCCACACACTCTGCAAGTAGTGTTTTGAAGCCAGGCTCATTCATATAGTTCTCAACTCGAGTCTCAGTCATTTTGATCATGCTGACATCATCAAGATTTCCCAGATCATTTTCCTCCCGCTTCGCAAGGAACACCCATTTCCCAACGCCATCCTCTTCCACCCAGTCAGGGAGGCCGTCACCGAAATTGAAGCGCCAGTACTTTTTCTGCATACCCCGGGGAGCGAATGCATTAATCAGCGAGCGAAACAGGATATTCATAACATCACTATTGGTAGCGATCCCAGAAAGAGCCTTGGGAAACTGGACTGGGTTGGAAACTGGTGCTGGCAGAGTTGTGCTCAAGGGGATTCCAGTGCCGATGCTCAAGAAGCAACCAGTGGTGCGAACGGGGCCGTAGACTTGTAGAATCTCGTTCCAAAGCCTTGAATTCATGTTAGCAATCGAATAGCTACAGCGATAGAACATGCACATACCATCCCAGTGGGTTGTTGGCCTGCAACCCTCCGTCGACAAACTTCTGGCCATCCACCTCCAAGGGCTTGAAATAATACGGAGCTGCTGACGTGGCACGAGCAGCCTCCCAAAGCTTGATGCGTGGCAATTCTGGCATCTGTAGATAATTGGTGTAGGACCGAAGCAGAACAGGCGCTCGATTGTTGCTACCGGTTGACGCGGTAGCCGTGACGAAGCTATAAATTGTCAGTTGCGGTTCGTGTCCATTATCCACTGTGACTTACATTTTGCACGATGGCTCAGGCTGTTGCTCGTCCTGTAACAGTACTGTTTCAGGATCCTGCTTCAGCTGTTCTTGGACGAGCTGTTTGATGACCTTCTCGAGGGCACCGGAGTCCCATTTCTCATCGTTTGTGAGGTTGTTCTTAACATCTATTACAGATTCCCACCAACCTTCCAATGTATCCCACCCAAGTTTTTTGAGAACTCCTCCCCTCTGGGGAAAGACATCGTTCATAAACCTATTGTAGCTTGTGATGCAGTCATCGATATTCATCTCAAGACGTCCAAGCATGATGGCAATAAACCTAAGTGAGAAAGGTGTGAGCGTGAAACACTGAGTCATCTGTTCTTGGTGTGTGTAGCTTACCCTCCGGTACTGGTACCAGCAATCATGTCGAAAACATCGCAAGGCTTTTTATTAGGGTGGGACTTGTCCATGATTGCCTTCAGAATCTTGAGAGAAGCCAATCCACGTACACCACCGCCATCTATGATACGTCAGAACCAACTTCGTAATGTTCAGACAAGCGTTGAGCTTATGACCTACCTAGGCACAAAACACGCAGAGGTTTATCGTTTGCAATGTCCGAACTCATCATTTCGGCCTTGAAAACAGAGCGTGGGGCAGATGGTAGGTTTTCAAGTTCAGGAAAAAAGGCCTTATTAATATCGTTGAAGGCTTCCTGGGTAGTCTTGACCTTTGCTGCGATGGATCCAAACTCGACCGATTCTCTCTCCACTAGATGTTTGTAAATGTCAGAGATTGCCATTCACTTGTGTCAATGAGTTAAGGTGACTAACCTTTGGGGCCCAGCTCGACGACCAGAAAGCCTTTGTTGGCTGACAGGCACCAGCCTGCGAATCGCGCGCAAAGTCTCACGACAATTACGTTGTTTTCCTATCCTCAAATTAATTCGGCACAATGGTTGCCGGACGATTGAGTAACGTACCTCCAGTAGACTGAATATGTCATGATCCCGAGAGAAGAAGGACCCAAGTTGCTAGGTCAAGGTAAGACTACTGCCATGACAACTGCGAACCCAATGTTGAATGCGAAGGGTGCGGGCGATAACTTACTGGAGAGAAAGGCACGGACTCAGGGTCAATGTCACCGTCAGATTCAGGTGCCATCTCACTCCTGTGGCTCGTCCATGACAGCACAACACCATCCTTCTTCTTGGGACTGGTAGCAGTCGCATTTTCAAAAATGGCGACCTCGAACCACGTCCAACTCCCAAGGGCTCTGTCATTGTACCAGCCTTGGTCGTGGGAATCGGTGACCAATTGAAGGCTATGCAAGCGCTGAATGGTCTTGGAATCGAGAGACTATGGGCAAATGATTAGTAAAACATCAGTAAACAAAAGAAGAGACTCACAGGAGTCTTAAACCAATTGGTATACTGGATGTCGGCACTGTCCGATTTAACAGAGTCTCCTCCTGCGCGGATAGCATATTTGCCATCGTTTGCAGTAGCTGACACGTTTGGATAGATAGGTGTTGCCTCAGCGGCTTTCAGAGCCTCGACGGCTTCCATATTGTGATGGATAAATTGACAGTTGAATTGAATAGAGTTTGGTAAACGCAGTGGTTGATGATTTGAATTTGGGATCCGATTTTGACAGAGGAATAATTACTTCGGTTATTTATGGTTAAGATATCAGAGCTCTAGGTACAAGTGTCTTCGTATACTGGCATTTAACAAAAGGAGCGGTCAAGAATCACAATTTTGAGGTTGTTTCACCATGCATGAGCTGAGCTTCAGAATAGCTTCAAGGTGACCGATCTAGACTATTCTGACCCTCAGCTGAACATCGTGGCGAGCTGAAATTCCAATATGTGATGCGGAGAAAGTCACTTATACATGGCGGAATGATATCACATTCGAGAGCTGTTAATGTCTTAGTAACGTGGCGGGCTGAGTTGGGTCGATATGGGCCTGGACTACCATATAAAATGTTAGCACAGTTGCCACATGAGAATGGCGTGAGGAAGAGTGCGGCCTGAGCAATGCGAAAAATCAAGCAGAGGTTGAATGGTTTCGTTTTTAATATTGATAACGTACTCAATTTTCTTCCTCTTCAGGTTTATGTCTTGTCTTCGTCCGTTCTCCACGGTGCTGGACACATTCCCTGGAAGCCAAATACCAGCACACAGTTAACACTCAACTGAATAACCTTTACCTACTGTATTGAAGGTCACTAAATAGACCTATCATTGCATTGGCGCCACTTCGCTTTATTCAAGAAAGGAGATGAAGCGTGTGGCTTGAAGTAGTCAAACTGAAGTGCACAATGTCTCAATTGTGCTCCACTGGCTTGTTGAGTCACAGAGACACGGCCGCGAACGACACCATTATCTCCAGAAGACCCTGTCAAATAGATCTTGTAGGAGTTAGAAGACCTAGCATGCGAGATGATGATGGAAGAGGCTAGCAATTCTTTGATCTATAGTTTTTCAGCTTTGACTCATTGTCTGCACAGGTGATGAAGCAGGCAGGATATCCCAGAAGTCATCGCGGTTACATATTCGAGCCACTAGCTAAATGAGGATTGTATAAGTACAATAAATCGCTAAGATGGACGGTCTAGGACAACGATTATGGTATATAATGGAGGCATAAACTCAATGCCTAGTCTTTATACAAAGAAGAAATATATGTCAATAAGAGACTATATTCTTCCACCTGATTAATATCTACTTTTCTATAGTTTTATGGTGAAAGTGGATACCAATATTAAAGATCATAAATGTGATTTTTCTTAGCCCTATTCTTAAATATGCTAAAAGAGATAAGTGACGTTAGTATGGAAGCAGTCTCTGAAGAATTTCGAATGACGTTAACTCATGTATATATTCTGTATTCTCAAAGAAACAACACTCGCGAATCCCCAATTTACCAAATTGCAAATTATAGCTGATGTAAAGAGATAATGTCATAAGTCGATAAAACAGATTCCTTCCAGCATTGTCATTCTGAGCCTAGGTGTCCCCCTCCCTGGATAGTGACATTTCCTGTTGTCTTCCCAATCTTCAGCAAACCTATGAACCTCTGATAGTGACAGTTTGTGTCATTTATATCAGCCGACAAACCATCTGATGGTCCAATACTGGATAAGCCAGATAACTAGAAACATGCATAGTGCCAACAGAGCTAAGATATAGATGAAAACCAATGTAGCGTCTTCCATATGGACTCGAAGCATTCTGGTGATCTGCCATGTGTAATAGTAGTCTTGTCTCGCTGTACTCCTGGTAGATGAGTCTTGGTAGGGCTGACGGCGAGAAAACAGTTGAAGGAAATAGTGGCGGAAGTTTCCCTCATCTCCAACTGCAGCAGATGATCGACGGACACGGTGATAAATGTCAACGACCAAGAAGGCGAGGATGGCGAGGACAAAAATGGCAGCCGACAAGATGGACTGAACCCTTGCCTAATTCGGAGATTAGCAGGGGTACTGGAGATGCAACATCAAAAGTATACCATATGCCTAGACTGTTGACCTGTAGCCATGATAGGAAAGTAATGAATAATATGACTCTAGATGCGGAGATGATGAACAAAAGAGAAAGTGAAAGGACAAGAACAACCAAATTCCAAGATATTTTATATCCTACAGCCAGAGAGAGATGGTTATCTTTGAACACTGAGATGGGAATATACATAGATAGGGAAATCATCTGATTCGTCCATAGAAAAAGGGCATTTAGTATCGATCCAATTATCATGCTCTAACCGACAACCACATAGACTGTGTTACCAGTCTTGCATTCGGACTCAAAATTATGCCGATCTATGTTGATTGGCCCGGTCATAATTGGGCTCGTTAAGAATCATCAGGCTCTTGCTGACATCCGCCACGCATCTTTCCTCGAGCATCTCCATGCCATGCCAACCTCCCCGACGACATAATGAACCGAAGCCCGAGAATACCACGATCAGTGTGGGAAGCGCACAAGGATACTATAGAGCGCGTGTACATGACCGACAACGGGACCCTTCAATTACTGTCGGAGGGTATGGCTGCTATACATGGCTTCGAGGTGTCGTGAGTCAATCATTTCTTCCATCTCCCACAAGATAAAAAAGAGGAACGTCCATAACTAACAACTCAAAGAGATAAGCAGTACCGAAACAAATTTATCGAATGGGGTTTCGTCAAGAATAACAGACCGGACGAAGTCCCGGGAAACGACAGAAGAAGGGTAGCACAACAACTGCCTAAGCCAGCCCATACACCTTTCAGAATCGTGGTTTCTTGGAAGCCTCGTCCGCCAAGATTTCGGTGGTACAGCGAAGAGGAAAGACAGCTATGGAGAATCAAGGTAGCGACAGACACTATCGTCAAGAGCTCATTCGGATCTACCCAGTGGAAAGGGAAATGGACTCCGGATAACTTCTCTTTCTTTGAATCGCCCATTGGATTGACCCTATCGTATCAGTGGCGATCGGTTGAATCCCTATGCACAGCCATCACAGACCTTTCAGGGAATGGTATTTTATCATTCATCAAGAGATGCCTTGAACTTCTTTTCTGTCGTATCAAAGACTTGGAGGAGACATTGAGTAAACCATCATTCTTGCTCCAGATGGTTTATATCTGGAGGATATGTCTCAACCTTACGAAGATTCGCCTGCCTTTACCTCGTTATAAGCTACCAAACTTACAGTACCCTATTTCGATTCACCCGCTCGCTCCGAGTTTCTTGCAGCGTCTGGAAAGGAAACGGGCTACTAAGTTCGGCCGAGGCGATCCTGCGTGCGAAATTATATCTTCCCTTCTCTTCATTTTCCGCTCTTCGCCGCAGAGGTTCAAAACCGCTTTGCAACTCGCTTATCAAATAAACATCAAGGTATTCGAGAATATATTGGGACCCAACAACAACATGGTTATAAAAATGTGGTCGCATTATGGCAGAGTCTGCGGACGAACTCTTACATTGAAGCTCGAATCGACGGAGTCCATTTGTGAACGATTCACTACCTATATCGAGAAAGTTGGCGAACAAGCCACGCCACAGTCCCTTTGCTATCTATCAGGTTTAGCGGAGATGGCCATCGCGGAGTCGAGCCAAAATATTGGCAACCTCAGCCAATACATAGCCATAATACCTAAACAGGGTGACCCTAGCTTGATGGAAGATATCATAGGGTTGCCGTCTGAAAAGGACCGCCCCGACCGGCTCGAAGATATCATAACGAAACTGAGACATATGGCTATAGCGAAGTTACAGGCTCCTGGTGGATTGAAAGACAGCCTGGCAATTGATGTCTTGGTTTATACAACGAAGTTGCTAGCCTTGGAACTGTACTGTCAGCTGAATTCGAGTCACAGCCTTGAGCTTCTAGATGATGCCATAAAGCTTTTACATCAAGAAGGAACCGATTCCATGTTTTGGGCTTCTACTTTATCGAAGGAGAGACTGCGACTTCTGGTTAGGGAGAAGCAATACCAGAAAGTTGAAGATGAAAAACTTCGCTTGTCAACTATTAGGCATAAATTCCCATTAGTGAAGCTCATCAGATCATCAGGAAACAGGGGTACAACAAAGGCAGAAAATGCAAGGTTCTTAAGGCAGGAGGATCTACTAGCCAAGAAAGAGTTATGTAGGTATCTGGAAATGCTGTATCATGAGGTGCGGTATGTGGGATCCGGGATGGAGCATTAGAACTACTAGGTGAGAGCTTTGCGCAGGTGGAAGAAGACATGAGTATCCCTAGTTAAAAATGGCCATAAGCTGTTCCCTGATGCGATTTCCTATTGTAGGACTGTTTCATTTTCTAGATATGTGATGTTGATATCAAGTTGTTCCCTCATTGCATAAAGATAATGTTACCACTCTTGCATTCGGACTCAACATTATGCCGATCTATGCTGATTGGCCTAGTCACATTGGGCTCGTTGTGGAACGTCAGGTATCTGCTGATATCTGACATGCATTTGTCCAGAGACAGGGCTTGCGGCTGAACCATTTCCCCTCTTCTTTTCCTCTTTCCTTCACGATTCATCCGCTTCTCGCGCGTTAACAATGGAGGCGCTTGGAGTCGCAGCCAGTGTTATCGCTGTCGTTGACATTTCAGTCAAATTACTACAGGTCTGTTCCAGTTACGCCAAAGAGATAAAACATGCAGAGGCCGAAATCAAGGATCTGCAGCAAGAAGTCGCGAATCTACATGACACTGAGACCAAAGTGAAAACTCTCATCGAAGGTCCTCAAGGTGCTAAGCCCATAGCATCGCAAGACTTTGCTCAAAAAGTCAAGGAATGTTTAGACGTCTTGACTGAAGTTGACAGGAAACTTCAGCCTTCCTCCAAAAGAGGTTTCAGACGATTGGGTTTCAAGTCGTTGAAATGGCCCTTTCAGAGTGAAGATGTCCATCGCACTATTGGACGCATCAATAGATGTCACAATTCACTGTCGCTTGTACTTTAAGTTGACGGAATGTGAGCAGTCTACCATTCATATTTAAATCTACTTTCTGCGTATCGAGTAGAAATGTTTACCTCGGAATGCCCGATTACAGTATCAAAAAGAAAATATATGTTAATTAGAGTCTAAGTAGTTCAAATCTATATAATTGCGATGCAAATGTAAAATATGAAACAGATAGATAAGAATAAAAAGTTGTTGACTCAATCGAGCCCGTCGTACCCCAAGCATGAGAGACAATGTGCGAAATACCGGAAAAGGAAACAAAGTGTGAGCCCCTGGTTTATCGAAGAGCACATGGTTGAGCCTACGCCGAGATGACCACAGGCAAGCCATTGCTCTCCCAGACCAAATGGCTTCTAGTAAGCCTGGGTAACCTTGGGCTGGGCGTTGGAAGTCTTGGTAGTCTTGCACTCAGACTTCTTGCCGTCAGCCTTGGCAGCCTGGGTTGCCTGTTGCTCGTTGTTACGAACCTTGGTAACCAGAGTCTTGGGGTTCTCGACCTTGGCGTCCTTGTTGTTGTTACCCTGGCCCTTGTTGTCCTTGTTGCTCTCAACCTCGGCGATCTTGGTAGCCTGATGCTGCTGGACGTTAACCTTAGTAGCCTTGGCCTGCTTGTTGTCCTCGCCCTTGGCCTTGGTATCCTCAACCTTGGTGCCCTTAGACACAGTGTCCTTGACCTTGTTGTCCTGAGTCTCGTTCTTGTTTTCAACCTCAGCGATCTTGGTGACCTTGGTCTTAGGGTTAGAAACCTTGGTGGGCTGAGCGTACTGATCCTTTCCGTTCTCAACCTTGGCGACCTTAGTAGCCTTGGGCTTCGAAATCACGGTCTTGGTGGACTTGAGCTTGGGGCTCTCATCATGTTCAGTGACCTCAGGCACAGCATACTGGACCTTGTTCTTCTCACTCTTGTCGACCTTGGTAGCCTTGGGTTGAGAGATCTGGACCTTGGTGCTCTTGGGCTTGACAGCTTCCTTGTGCTCATCGTTCTTGGAAGCCTCAGTCTTGGTGTCCTGATACTCGTTCTTGTTGTCACCCTTGGTGACCTTGACGGATACAGAGACGAGGCCACGAGGAGCATCTTCAGTAGGGGCGGTGGTGGGGACCTGCTTAGAGGAGCAGCCCTTGTCAAAGATAAAGAGGCTGTCGCTGCGAGCAGGGATCTTAGAGGCTGCGACCTTGTAGAGCTTACAGACAGGAGACTTGGAGTCACCAGAGAGACCATAGAGGAAGCTCAAGCACGAGGTGTCAGTCTCAGCAAGAGCCTGACAGTCCTTGGCAGTAGCCGCAGTAGTGGTCTTGAAAGGCTGAACACTGTTGTCCGCAGAGCCAGTAGCGGCACAGTTGCACTGCGTAGCTCGGCGCACGAGGACCTTCTTGGGAACAGTTCCCCAAGGCTGAGCAGTGGTAGGGGCAGAGGTGGGCACACGATCAGCAGCACACTCCTTGTCAAAGACGTGCAGACCATCGTTGCGAGCAGGCGCCTTGGCAGCAGGCACTTCGAAGAGAAGGCAGCTAGGCTGGTGAGCCCCCTTGACGAGACCAAAAGCAAAGCTCTTGCAGGAGTCGTCAGAAGCACAGTCAGTCTGACAGTCAACTGCAGTGTCAGCCTTGCCGTTGTGGAAAGGATGAACGTTGCCGTTGACTGCAGCGCTAGGAACAACGTTGCATTGCTTGGTGCTGATGGGGAAGGGGCTGGCCATGACAGAAGCCACGGAAGCAGAAATGATGGCAATGGAGGTCTTCATGTTGATTGAGTTTGGTGTTGATGAAACGAGTGAAGGTATGGAAATGAATGAAAGTTGATGAAAGAGTGTGAGTGAATGTTAATGAGAGTGTTTGTTGCGATGATGAGAAAGTTCTGAATGTGTGGACATGCCGGCAGTATTTATCCTGAAGGCATTCTGGTGTCAGTCTGAGTTCGTGAAGGCTGTTTGTGAAAATGTGTCGTTGGTGACGCGTCTTAGACACTACTGAGCACATACAGAATCACTACACTAAATTCATGCATGAACATGAAATCGATAGTTTGAAAACTAAGATCGTGAGACCCTCTTCGACAACAAAAAGACAGGATTATAGCTCGTGATGTGGGAAATGGGCAACGGTTAGTGACTAAGTCTCAGTATTTGGTCTTTGAACATGACTAGAGATGAACTGGATGGCATGCGTGTACCAAGATTGGAAATCGTCCTAGAAATCTGATGATATCTAGAGTCTCTCATTGAACCTTTGACAAGCACGTAGATAATTCTGATTTAGTCATACAGCGTGAGGCGCTATTGCGATGAATATGTGTCATGAAGTTGCTCTCTAAAGAAGAGACATATTCGTATGATCCATCATGAATACACTTGTTCTTGCGCTATGTTCGCGTGTTTTCCATGGTAATAATACACCTTGACTCTAATGCGGACGCGGTAAGATTGCTGGCACTCCAAATCACAGACAGCTCGCGCGTACATCAAAGCCGCTGCGCTCGGTGCGAGAGGTATGTAGGGAGACGCGTTCGAGGGTACTGCTAGACATGTGCTGTGCTAAAATCTCACCACATACTCCCAGTGACACGGTGAAGTGTCTGTTGAAGGTCAGTGCAGAGGATCCTCAATTCCCACATCAACAATCTGCTCATTCCCTCTTTCTGCAATGTTTAACTTTATCAAGTGAGGTCCATTGTCTGTCTAGAATCCACTGGATATTTCGGAAGTGGTCAATCCATCGTGAGGTACTGCGGAGCTATTCCAATACTGTTCTAGTAAATTTGAAGCTCTCAGTCGACGGTATGGCTGTGAAGATGAAATTGAGCTGCAGGGCTATGTCTCCCTACCGTCAGGAACGTGTCTCTCTCCTTTGTGTTTGTCCCACTTAACCAATCGCGTCAAGGCGTTCAATGATGCGGATATCGGATGTAAGTCGACGTAACCTTAGTAGTGAGATGTGGGCTATGGTCCAATGAAACAACCTAAACTCGCCTAATGCAAGGTCGGGATGTGGCCAGGGGAAGTTTAATCTTCCGGGCGGAAGAAACAGAAGACCCCTTTTCAATGGGAGCACGGTTGTGTCGTCCAGACTTCTGGAAAATCTTTCAGCTAGAGCTGAGGAATAACAGGGTTATCAGTCGATGTGTTGGCAAGGAATTGTTTTTGGGTTAAGTGAGAGGGGTGATCTGAAAGCTGCTCACGACAAAACTACAAATCATTTGTCTTATGATGCGATAAACAATACTGTTTAAATTACTTGACTGTAATCCATAGAGTCACCAATCTAAAAACAAAAACATGAACACTCATAAAGAAACATAATTGATGGCAAATTGTGAAGTGATGTTGAAAATAATTCACGTTACCCTACACTCGTACCGATACGCATATTGACAATATTGTTCTAGCTTGGGCTGACAATGACGTCTGAAACAATAGTTGTTTCGGTAGTTGTGGATCAATAAACGCCAATGCACAGCCGCGTAGTCGACGACGCGGTACTCACGCTGACGCAGCGGAACGCAGCTTTATGTGCAGATGACAGCATAGTAAGGTCACTCAGTCATTCTGGAATATTTTACTCTAGGTTAGTGTAGCTCACATCCATCATATTACACAGTACCATATTGAATAGACATCGCAAGATAGTTGCTAGCTGGCTACGAGCTATGTATAGAGTTATGCAGATACAAATCTATGCATAATTCAACACATTCATTGATATCAATACGTATAGCTCGCGTCTTGGCCTCAACGCCTCACTATTCTACTAAGCGTCACCACCATGCACGACTGTATGTACACTTGACCGCCGTGAAGTTTTGGCAAATTGGAATTGTCCCAGCGCATGATCGTTAGCGCGACACTAAGAAAGCTTTGGCACTATTTATCGTTCGACGCGTTCGGAGAATTGTGTCTTCCAACGGCATGTGGGGGATCTTCGTCGTGTCCCAGTTGATTCTAAGCCACTGTGGACCTGAGGGTATCCAAGCGGCGTAATAACCCACGGAATTCTCCGTTTGTGGTTGTCTCAATGTTTGAGAAACCAATAGTGTTCAAAAACACAAATTGTATTGTTTCCGACCAATGCCGGAGTTAGAGGTTAGAGACCATGGCGAACAAATGATTGCTGTTCGTGCTAATCGAGATCTAGATAAACACAAGACTGTAGCTCAAGGTTGTTGCTTTGACCATAGTTAACGTAAACGTTAATATGTTGTGGGTTGTGGGTTGTGGGTTGTAGCTATTGATCTGCAGAAAATACTGTGGAAAAGACATAGGAGAATGTATCGTTGATTGGAGTTGGGACCATGGCATAGCATCAATGTACAGCCTTAATGGTGCCCACCTGGAGCAGATCCGAATCTATGCGGTCCAGATAATCCAACCCCTTGACAAACTTCACCAAGCAGAGAGATCTTCACTATAGAGCGTGACGAAAATTGCTGACGCGGTCATCCGAAATGTTGCATCCCGAATGACAGCAAATACCTGTGTACCATTGACCCTGACATGGTGGAAAATAGCAAACTCAACAGATATAAAGCAATCGTAAATCCTCAGTCAAGTTATTCTTTTTCTCACCATCACACAACAGTCTCAACAACTTCAACAATCACTTTCTCAACCTTCTTTACAATCTTTCAACTCACTTCCCAAGCCAACTTTCAAGTTACACCACCATCTTTCAATATGAAGACCTCTTTCATGCTCACTGCCTCCATGGCCTCTGCTATCCTGGCCTATCCTTTCGATGCTCGCAGCCAGCAGTGCAACGTCGCTCCCTCAGCTGCCACCAATGCCAAGATCCAGCCCATCTCTCAGCCTTCAGCTGCTACTGCTGATGCTTGCTTGAAGTCCTGCTCTTCCAACGCTTCATGCAAGAGCTTCATCTTCGGCCTCCCCGCCAATGCCAAAGCCCCTACTTGCAAGCTCTATGGCGTTGCTGCCGCTCAAGTCCCCAAGCAGGACAGCGAGCTGTACGTCTTCGACAAGGCTTGCTCCTCAAAGGCTGTTCCCAACACCAAGCCCACCCACGACGAGCCTCGCGGCCAAGTCAAGGGCAAGCTAGCTGCTCGTGATGAGATGTGCAACACTGCTCCTACCGGACCTACCAACGGCAACATCCAGCCTTTCGCTACCCCCAGCGTCAAGACTGCTGATAAGTGCCAGGATGCATGCACTGCTCAGAATGACTGCCAGAGCTTCGTCTTTGGCCTTCCTGCCGACGCATCTGCGCCTGTTTGCAAGCTGTACAAGGTTGCTCCCGCCAATGTTCCCAGCGGCGATGACAAGCTTAACGTCTTTGCCAAGAGCTGCCCTGCTGCCAAGGTTCCTACTACCGACCCTACTCATGTTGAGCCCCGAGGAGAGCCCCCTGTTGAGCAGAAGCCCCACGACAAGTCTGCCGACAAGCCCAAGCCCAAGCCCAAGGGTCCTCCTCATGTTCAGCGCCGAGGAGAGCCCCCTGTTGAGCAGCCTCCTACTGAGCAGCAGCCCAACAAGCAGTCTGCCGACAAGCCTAAGCCTAAGCCCAAGGTTCCTACTACCAACCCTCCTCATGTCGAGGCTCGAGGACAGCCCCCTGTTGAGCAGAAGCCCCACGATAAGTCTGCCGACAAGCCCAAGCCTAAGCCCAAGGTTCCTACTACTCCTCCTCATGTTCAGCGCCGAGGACAGCCCCCTGTTGATCAGAAGTCCAACAAGAAGGCTGCCGACAAGCCCAAGGCCAAGACTCCCGCCAAGCCCAACAACAAGGGCAACGGCAAGCACAACTAAACAACAGTTGTTTGAACACCCACTTTCAAGTGGAGATGTTATCGACTCGACCTGCATGTTAGATGCACAGTGACAATCGAATGTGGTGAAACCTCAGTGATACGCTTTGCATTCGAGGTTGGAGCATGGCGACTCCGAAGGAAAAGCGAACTTGTAATACACACTCTTTCTGATATAGACTTAGTATTTGTTTTTTAGTTTCTTATTATGTAGTAGCATCAATTGATCGGCCGATCTGTCAATTCTCCCTTCCTAATATGAACTCGTGACCAGTCTCTATCATGCAGAGAACAATGAACCAATGATTTCTTTTTGCAAACACCCTGAAATTGGATCCGAGATCCAGTATTACTTTAAAAATAGCGTAATACCCCGATCATCTGCCAGCACCTTCATCGCAACGATACAGTCGGTGTCTGGATCATTCGCGAATGCGTTAGAGAGATCCAGGACCTTCAAGTTGCAAAGTCGCTGACCAGGACCAGCTTCTTCCAATATTCTGACGAAAACCTCAATGTAAGGCTGTAAAGACGGATCCTTGCTGATCCAAGTGTTTACCATGTCATAGCATCGCGGCTTCAAATACTCGATAGATTCAGGTAGCTTGCCAGGAACAAGACTAATTTTGTGTTCCTCGTTATCGGAATCGACTGTTATGAGGTCGGCCATGGGACAGCTGAGCTGCCGGAGATTAATAAAGTCTTTGTATATGTCTTGTCTCATCAATATCTCTTCAGCCAGAAAATCATAGTCCAATTTGAGCGATTCGGGATTCAGCAGATATCCTCGACGATCAGTTCGTAGGTCAATCTCCTCCACTGAATCTTGACACATACTACTGAGAGCTTCCGCAATTTCTTCGCGATCTGTTGACTCCCGTGTAGGATCGAAAGTAGGCCGTAGTGTCAACTTCTTTAAGTTGCCGACACCGCGGAGTAGTGTTGATAGTCCGTCCCCGATGAAGTCGACATTTTTTAAGACAAGTTCTTCTATTTTTGAGGAAGCGTACGGTATGGCCATTGCGTAGCGTCGAGCATATTGGCCGTGAAACGGATCAAATGTCCCACTAGACCACACTTCTAGGTGTGTAGCCCAGTCGTAAATACCTGATATCACGAACGACTGAATCTTTGGCAGGCGAAAGAAGCTGGTCACAGCTCCAAAGAAAAGATGGTTGTGTTTATAGCAATGATGTACCTCCAAGTGCCGTACTTCCGCGAATGGTAAGTCTCTGATACGTGTTTCGTGCAATAGTCGAACAATGGCTTGTTTTGCAAATGTCAAGACATGGCAATGTTCATCGTCAAATATGGAAAATGGAGGAACTGTGAAACTCAGATGAGTCACTCCAGTGCACCAAGCCAGAAGTAAAACATTGAGGGCGTCTACAGACCCCCGCTCAATATCAGAGCATAATTGATTGAGGTACTCAGATTCCATTTTGACGTCTGATGTAGCTGCCTGAGACAGAGCTAAGAGTGTCTCGCTGTCCAAGTCGACAACTGATGGATTAGACTGGCCAAGTTCTAACGCATAGCCGATACTGACACGTTTGACCTTTTTTCGAAGCTCAGGATGTCTGAATAGATGCAGCACAAATCGTTCGATTGTCGGCTCTGCACATTCTTGGCTGTTGTCCCATCGGTGGATTAGCCAAGGAGAACCTATCTGGTTCAAGTGCTTGTTGGCAAGGCATAGGTTTCGAAGGGATTCGGTGCTGAGAAGAACAAGAAACTTACAAATTCTGTCGATAGTTTCGACTGGAAGCTTGGCTAAAGAAGCCATGGTGGTGACGAGAGGAAGTTATCAAGGGAGATGTGTTGAGAAGGGATCATGTCCTTTTTATTAGTCAGTTAATATGCCCGGTTAAATTTCGGCTTACAGGCAACAGCACTTTCTTAGTTGTGTCCCTGTCAGACGAGGATGAAATTAGTCAAACCCCGCATCGATCAAAACAAGGCCCATGATATCCTAATTGTTCGCTCGTTAATTATGCCAGCAACCAAGACTTCGTCTACAGACAAGTTTAAGAAATGGTTTCGGAAGCGCTCCAAGTCTGATGACTCGAGATCGGTGACCAGCACAGACCTTTCGGATACAAGCACCTCTACTAGGTCTAATGTTACACAGGACTCTCACCCCTTAGCTGACACAACATCATTTGACTCAAATGTGAAGGAAACCGACGCAGTATCACCAACCATTTCTAAAAAAGTACCCGAAACGGTCATAATAAACGAGAAGCCTGCAGCATTGAAGGATGAGAACACAACCCAGAAAGACGACCACCCCCACCCTTGGAAACAAGCTGTATCTTATCTGGATGAAGAGGATCGAGTTCTTATTGACAGCGTTGATGCGCATGATGACAACGCCGACGTATTCGCGGATCTGCACGACTTTGTAATCAAGAAGAAAACTCTAGGGGAAGAGAAGGCATGGAAGATTACGTTTGGAGGCCGCAGAATAGTACTGCGGGATGTTTTTGCCAAAATCGTGTCCTGGTTGGACTCGTTCAAAGCTATCGGTGATGTGCTCTCTCAGGTCGACCCAGTACATGCTGGTATTCCATGGTCAGCCATCAAGCTTGTGCTTTCTGTCTTTACTGCAGACAATGAGCAGATGGGGCTACTTATTATTGGCATGGAACAGGTTATATGCCTCATTGCAAGATGCAGCATCTACCACCAACTTTATTTGGACAATGTTGTACATACAACTAAGTTACAGACCAAGGCTACTAATCAGCTTTCAAACGCAATGGCTCGCCTGTATGCTAAGCTGTTTTCCTTTCTTGCATACTACATAAGGTTGCTGGATCGTAATAGCGCTGTCAGAATGTTGAAGACATTTTGTAATCCAACCGAAGTTGCAGCAAAACTGAAGGAAATCGGAAACTTGGAGACTCAAGTCACGACAGAGGCCAATGTTTGTCAAGGCACCATCGCAGAATCCGCCTTCCAAAACATGGATGAAAATTCTCGGGATACCCGACAAAAGCTCAGAGACATGTCTTCAAGTTTTGACGGCCAGATGGAACAGCTTTGGAAGCATCTTAATGAAGATGAGAGGTGCAAGATTCTGCAGTGGGTGTCGGATATCCCGTACGAAAGTGACCATTACATCGCTCGCAAAGGGAGAGTCGAAGGAACTGGAGAGTGGCTCATGGGTCATGAGGTTTATCAAACATGGCAAAGACCGGATACGTCAAATCTTATGTGGTTAAATGGAATACGTAAGTGAACAACACTGGATCCTGATGTTGAATGGGAAACTGACACTTTTCTAGCGGGAGCTGGCAAGACAAAACTTTCATCCAGGGTTGTCGACGATCTTCTGGCAAGATTGCCAAAGGAGGCCGAGGAGAACACTGGTTTCGCATACTTCTATTGCGATCGCAATCGACCCGACCACAGTGAACCTGTGGCGATCATGCGAAGTATTATACGACAGCTGTGTGCACCCCGTGACAATCGCAGCATCGAGTCCTATGTCGAGCATCAATACTTAAGAAGGAAGTTGAAAGGCTTCTCCAGTGACAGGCTTGTCGCGGAAGAGTGCAAACAGTTACTTATGCAACTTGTTGCTGGATATAAGAGTGTTTACATCGTGGTAGATGGTTTAGACGAATGCGACCGTGGAACAAGACATATGCTCATGGATCTCTTGGATGAAGTTATCATCAAGTTTCAACGAACTGTCAAAGTCTTTATCGCCAGTCGTACTGATCAGGATCTGAGAAAACGATACAACGATGGAACCCATCTTGAGGTAACCGCCAATGACAATCAAGCAGATATCGAGAAGTTCGTGTTGAGCAAAATGGATCAGAGCGAATTCTGCCGGACCAAGTTATCTCGAAAGCTTCGCGATAAAATCCTAAGCACATTTCAAGAGAAAAGCCAGGGCATGTTCCAGTGGGCGACACTTCACATCGGCGAGTTGATACAGCTGGAAAGAAACGCGGACATTGCCAAGTATCTAGATGGATTACCCAAGGGACTTGAAGCTGCTTATGACAAGATCTATGGTCAGATTTCGGACCTGACTGGCAGCAAAAAAAGTATTGCATTTGCTGCTTTCCAGATTGTCATGGTATCCCAGCGACCCCTGCATCCATTCGAGCTTGCCATTGCCGCTGCTCAACATCCGGATCGTAACTTCATCCTGGATCAAGATGTTGATATCGAATACGTTCTCGAAGCCTGTCAGAATCTACTTGTCGTTGCAGATGGATCTCAAGAACGAGATGTCACCGCAGTGCCAACAGCGGATCCAGACCTCCAAGGCTACCTGAAACAAGAGGTCAAAGCGACTCACACGTCTGGCTCAATGGCTGTATGGGAGAATAATGTTGGTGTCACAAAAGATTCAATCTGCAGATTTGCCCACTTGTCGGTCCAGGAATATTTGGAAACAAAACACTGGAGTTCTGCACAAGCCCATGAAATGATGGCAGGAATCTGTCTCCAGACGCTGCTTTGCCTGAAACTACCAGGTGAGGTTGAAAACGGACAAGAAGAAACCCCGGATAGTGATTCTGAAGACTGGGATGCCGCCTTGACCCTTTATGTTTCTCATTCTAAGAAAAGAAATATTGTCAAGATTGTCCCGGATGAAGAAGAAAACCGGCAATTAGATGCGAGTTTGCCGCCAAACCTCGACGAGGGGACTGTTGAGGAGATATCCATCTGCGATACCGAGTCTTTGCCACTCCCAGATGCACCACCATTTGAGTGCTATTTGGAATTGGTCGATTACGATATCCATGATGGCCACGATGAATCTTGTCTCTGTGAGACCTTTGAGCCTTTCTTGGTTGGATTTGAGGGATCACCCTTGCAGTTATGGACTACATATTGCTCACAGTTCTTTCCAAACCACCTTGAAGATGTACGCAAGAACTCTAAGGAAGGAATTGGGTATACTTTACTAGGCTTGGTCAGGCAGTTTCTTGGCACACCCTCTAACTCCACTACATCGTACATGGCCTGGACACGTCTTGTACAGAACACAGACGTCCTGGATGACCCCAATCGTATCTACGCTACTGGAAAAAGCGCCCTTCGACCATATACAACGCCGGTACTCGGATGTGTCATGCTTGGCATTCATGAAGTACTCGATGAATGGTTGAGCAAGAGTGAGGTAGATCCCAATGGTCGAAATATCCAAGGCGACAGTTTGCTCGATCTAGCAGTTCGCAGCTTCAATACGGATGTTTGTAAGATACTCCTCAAACACGGTGCCGATCCAAACCTTCCAAATCCATTTACTGTCACACCTCTTGGTTCAGCTGTTCATCTTACCAACCTCGACCTTGTGCAAATGTTGGTGGAAGCTGGAGCAGATCTCTGTACTAGCATGGTACCGAGCAGTGAACAAAAAGAAGGTTGGAGAGGGTTGATAGCGCCGCACTATGAGACACCAGCTCATGAAGCGATCAAGACCGGGAACGCTGATATAGTCAAGGCCATTATCGATGGCGCAAAATCCGCTTCTTATCATGGTCAGCCACTACGACTTGAAAAAGCCTTGAACGAAGCAGCACAAGCATGTAGGCCAGATCTGGCAGCAATTCTCTTGTCCTACGGTGACAACCAGGACGGACAACGCCAAGTCATGATTCATAACGCTCTCAATCATGTACCAGCAAACGAGTCTGGAATTGGCATCATGAAAGTTCTCATGGGTCTTTTGAAGGATCGGAACCATAAATTACTCCATTCAGCTGTGAAGGATGGTAATTGGACTTTTGTCGAGGCACTTACCGAGATGGGAATGGACGTCAGTACGCACAGGGATAATATATACCAAGAAACTCCCCTTCATTCGATCTTTCGGGAATGGTGTGGTGATGAATTGGTCAAGGCTCAAAAGATCATTGATAAGGGAGCAGACGTCAATACTCGAGACGTTCATGGAAATACGCCGCTTGCTCTAGCCATGAAGACAAAGATATTCGGTTCCGAAACCACGGATCATGAACAAGACGGAGACCAAGACGAAAACGCAAATGACACATCGCGTGTTGAAGCTATTCGCTACTTGCTCCAGCATGGTGCCCACACTGATACCATCGACAAAAATGGGATGACTTTGCTCGGTATCGCCTGTGCGCATGCAGTCGTTACACCCGAGGTCATCGAGATGTTACTCGAGCACGATGCCAATGTCAACGCAACGCAAGGTCATGGTGAACTTTCAATGAGTCCTTTGGACATTCTGTACTTGCATGAAACACTGACAGTAGCAGAAACGGTGCCATCAGAAGACGATAACCTGGCGGTTGTGAGAGACTTACTTAAGAAACATGGAGCAAGAAACCTTCGTGGTGTTGACTATGAGAAGTGGGATGCAGAAAGAAAAATCGAGTGGAAAATTAAACATAGAACTGGGCCTTTTGAGGTGCCGTATGTTGAGATGTGTTTTTCTGGAGGGCGGACTTTATCAAAGGGAGCCGGTCAAGAATATTACTGGGTCCGCAAAAAGAAGAAGAAGGCAGAAGAGGAAACAGAAGAGACGGCGGGAGTGGAGGGTCGTATCCCAAGTATATTTGTAACCTATGTAGAATAACTTGGTCTATTTACTTTTCTTTACATTTTCTGTCATCCAGCCCATCCAAAGCTTGGGTTTTACCTTACTCTATACATATACCTACAATAGCTATCCTTATTGGAGTTCCTATCACAATAGCACTTGTTTGAATTACAGTGAAATTTAATTTTTACAATTCTGTGCTAGTTGTCATAAGCGACTTCATTATCCTAATGTTTAATATTTCTTCGTTATGAAGTCCTGTGGGTTACCCTTTTCCTGATCTGACGATAATTCAGACGAGTTAACAACAACGTCGACAAAGGTATCATCGTGGTCTTCAACAAAATCCTTAGGCTCCTGCCATCCCGAGACCTTTGGAATACCATCATTGGGGAAGAGCACATTCACCAACCAATAGCCACCAAACGCTATGAAGAGTCCGACGGGATATGCAACATAGTAGAATCTTTGAATTCCCAGCGGTGCCTTGACACCCATCTGGGAAAGGAATCCGTAGAAGTTGGGTGCAACTGCGATCAAATAAACCGCAAAAGCCCTAAGATTGAAGCCGTGGAAGAAGTGGTAAGTAGAAGCCTTATGTCCTGAGTAAAGCATGGGAATATCGAAAAGGCCGCGTCTCAGGAGGTAGTAGTCGCAGATCAGGATACCAGTGATAGCGCTTAGGAAGATCTGGTACGAGCTCAGGAAGTTGATAAAGACAGATGCTGACGATAGTAGGTACCACGGGCAGATTGCGTACGACATAACTAGAGACATTCTGTTAGTGTCGAGGTCCTTACTGTTTTTCTATGGCTCAAAAAGTAGATGGGATCATACCTGCGCAGATGAAGAAACCACGCTTTACTGTGATGTACTTGGGCATAAGAGATGCAATATCGTTTCCGGCACTTGGAGAGCAATACTGTCAGCAAAATTGACAGAGACTATCGATGGAAAGCCAGGTTGAACTCACGGGATAGAATTCTCAAAAATAGCTGAGAATACAGTAGAGTAAACATAAGCGAATGAGATCAAGGCACATCCCGCACGATTGGCAGCTGTATAACGGTCACCCTCCATAAGCATGTCAAGGGTGATAAGAGGATTCCAAACGACCTGAGTGCACACGAGTCAGTAACGAGAATCTTTTCCCAACAGCGTTTGTACTAACCTCGCCAAAGATACTTTTACTTGCAGCCGCGATGATGTTGCCAAACACTCCGACCAAGAAGTTAGACAGTGGAAAGCTGAATACTTGACCAGCAATAACATCGTTGGGCTTAGTTGCGTAGCGTTGCAGATCAGCTGCATTCGTGATGAAGGTGCCACAACTAGCAAGTCCCAAGAAGAAGAACTTGAGAATCATCCAGGACTTTTCTGAACCACTGACGGTGGAGGGCTCGGAAAGTGTTTTGCGAACACTCCCTGACAGGGACAATGTCCAAGCGACGAAGGCGATGGTGGCGCCGAAGAAGACACCGACTTTGACGTGAACTAGCTTCTTCATACGTGGTACCGGGATGAACAGAAAGGCACAATTGATTAGCCAGTAGAGGAAGAAACAAAGCATTTGTGCCGAGTTGAGAGCAGATTTTGTGCCCATGATGTCGGGAATATTGGCGATGGAAGGAAAGATGGCATGAAGGAAGACACTGTTGAAGAGGTGGTGGTTAGCAAGTGTCCAATTGTACAAGCGAAAATATTAATAGATTACAACTTACTATAAACACTGGGCTCCCTGCACGGATGTCACTCCGTTCCAGACAATGGACATAATAGCACGGTTGAAGGTCGGCCACAACGCACCCCATGTTCCGAAACTGGCTCTACAGGCGACGGGGAAGGGGATTCGGTACAATGCGCCGGCTCGACCATTGAGCGCCATGAGAAAACCGGCGAGCAATTGGCCACCGAGTGAGCAGCCCAGAGCCTCCCACATACTAAGACCAGCAGACTGGCCTGTGGAGGCCGAGTATAGATTGCTCACATTTGCTGTGGCAGCGAACCAAAAGGCCGAGTATGTGATGGAAGTCCAGGTGCGGTCCTTGACGGGGGTGGGACGGATGGAGTCATTGTCGAGGAAGTCGGCTGGTTGAGTGGTCCCGTCCGGCAACTGCTTCTGGACGAGCAGACGGCTGTGAGCCTTGTTGACGATAGAGGCCATGGTTCTTCGTCTGTTGTGTTATACAAGGAAAGTCGTTGGCTAAGTTGTAAAGAATGCGGGCCAGGGTTGATGTTTATAGGACACAGGAGGTCAATCTCGAGCCGATTAATGAACTAACTCTTTGGTTCCCCGGACTCCAGAATTGATAAGATTCGATCCATTAAACTCTGTATTCCAGCATTTATTGCCATATCTGATGGTTATGGCCGGGGTTAATTTAATGGAACAAGTTGACTTGTGGGTCGTTATCAATAAGCGCAGAGTTGCTAGTGGTAGTAACTCTGTTATCTAAGTTGTGAGTAGAGATTGTAGAATGCGCTAAATGGGTTCCAGGAGCATCCCTGCGTAACCCAACGATAGGTGAACTTGTGCAGATAAGAGACGTGATCGGTAATGATCGGTGTCATCGGCGAGCTCCGCCTTGCGTCTTTTTTTAAAGATACTATCAACTACTACTCGGCTCGAACGGCCTGAAGATGCTAAAACCCTTGCCTATTATTCTATATCAGGCCGTCACTTCCGTTGTAACTAGATGTTTGTGATATTTGTCTAACCACTAAACAAGTAGGACGGCTACTGTGGCAAATCTCTCCACTATTCGCTACCAGCCTTTCCCCACTCAAGACCATTATCTGTGTCAGCCGCAGCATCAACAATATTGTCTTCACCATTGCTGGATGCTATAACACTTTGACAACTGGAATTAATCACCATGGCCACTACCACAGTTCAGACCACAGCTCCGGCCGAGTATACAACGGTGCAGCTGTTAACACCGAATGGGCCTGTCTTCCGTCGAGTGCGCTGCGGCAAACCACGCACTCCAACTCTCGAAGAGATGCCTATCGTCGATCTCAGTTCCATAGACGGAGATGAATCAGCGCGTAAAGCTCTTTCTACTCAAATCAAGGCAGCGGCTGAAAACACGGGCTTTTTCTACGTCTCTAACCACGGTATCCCCCAGGACTTGATCGAGGAAGCTCTCCAACAGTGCAAGAACTTCTTCGATCAATCGCAAGACGACAAGGATCGGGTCGCTTTTACCAAGGCGGGCAAGTTCTGCGGTTATCACGGCGTAGGAAGCACACAAATTAACAACAAAGAAACAAAAGGTAAACAGAAATCAGTTCATTTGTCTAACCGGGTTGCTCACTGCATATCATAGATAACAAAGAAACGTTCTCCATGCGATATGACACTCGCATCGACCCGAGCCATGATTGTGTGGATGATATCAACTCCAACTTTGATTCCATAGATTTTGTTTGGAACGGAACAAGTCATCTCACGAAATTCCGCCCCGTCCTTACCGAGTTCTATCAAAGGCGACTAACTTTGGCACGCAAACTGATTCGGCTGTTCGCCCTTGCTCTTGAGCTACCTGAGGATTACTTTGACAGCATCATTACCACTCCTGGTGCCGATGCAGTGCACCTTCACTACCCTGGCACTGAAGAGACTGATGATATCGACGTTGGCATTGGCTCACACACCGATATCCAATGCGTGACTCTGCTATGGCAGGACATGTCGGGCGGGCTTCAAGTTCTCTCAGCGGATGACGAGTGGCTGGACGCTCGGCCCATCGAAGGAACTCTGGTCATCAATATTGGAGACTTTTTACAGAGGTTATCCAACAACCGTTTCAAGTCGACTGTTCATCGTGTTTATAACCGCCAAAAGGCATCTCGTTACGCCATGCCATTCTTCTTGGGCTTTAACCCAGATGCTGTCTGCGAGGTTGTGCCAACGTGTACTGATGCAGAGCACCCTCCTCTCTATGAGCCGATTTCATGTGGCGAGGTAAATCTAAATTATTCTTTTTGTTTGACGAGACTGTAACTAACTACCTTGACAGTGGCGTAGCTCTCGTCTGAGATTAGCAGAAACTGGGAAGTTGAATTGAGAAAAATAATTGTAGGGGGGAAACATTTCTAGGTGTCGGGCCGCTTCGGGTGTTGTGTTTGCCGAGATCGGCATGAATATTATCCTAATCTGTAAATATTGGTCTCGGAATCCATGTGTTCACTTCTCTAAAAAGCTTCACAATTGATTCAAACTCATGTTCCCTTTCCATTATATCTACCTTTTTTTATTGACTGCCCATCATGTTGTCCTTTCTACGGTCAGCACAGCCGCCACGCACCAACAATGCAAGGAATAACCCCATTACCTACGATTCTGGCCGCTCCTCAGTCAAGTTTGGCAAACCCAACTCAGACTACATCATGACCCATCGCATCCCGCCAACAACAAAAGAACATGGCACGTCCATTGTCGCTCCACCATTCCATTATCATATCCACCAGGACGAATTCTTTAATGTGCAGTCTGGCATGGGTCGTTTTTACCGTGGCATCGCCAAGGAGCCATTTGCTGTACTCTCCGACGAGCCCAACGGCCAGCGTAAAGCCTCGATCAAGGCAGGACGGTATCATCGCTTTGAGAATGCATCTGAAACGGAAGACCTAGTTGTTGATATCCACTTGGCGCCTGAGTCTTATGAAAATGAGCAAAGATTCTTTCGCAATTTCTTTGGGTATCTGGACGATTGCAGAGAAGCAGGAAAGCCACCGAGCTTCTTCCAGTTGATGGTGTTTTTACATGATGGGGATACGCCGCTTGCAGTGCCGATGCCATGGGAGTGGTTGGGAAAGATTGCGAGTAGATTGCTTCTTTGGGGCGCAGCGTTTTGGGGACGATTCATTTTGGGATACAAAGTGACATATCCCGAGTACTATGAAGAGACAAAGTCCAGATAACGATTGAATCGAGCAATACTATTTTTAAGTCGTCTCTGATATGATTAACTCGAACCGTGAGTGCGGCTGGTGGCGCGTTCGCTGGCGGATAACGCACCCTATAGTTCTCTCAACCCCGCACTCCGGCATCGCATTTCCGACGAGATTCAATATTTAATGCGAGACTGAGAACATGAAGTAGCCATTTAGAACACGATTTCCTGCTTATTTTTAGACATTCATATCGCCATGACTTCTTTACTTTGGTCCTCGATTCCATGGGTTGACTCCGGTACTGGTTGGCACAAACATCGAACTCCATACACAGCAAACGCAACCTACCTGCACACTTTGGATATATGGGTACCCAAAGCCACAGACAGTCACTCTCTCCCGGCACCTGATTTCGTACCTCGTGATCCAGGGACCTGGGTCGTCTATATCCATGGTGGCGCGTGGCGTGACCCTCTAGTTGACTCGTCGTCCTTTGAAGCAACGGCGCTCAAACTCTTGAGTGACAAAGAGGCTCATATTTCGGGTATTGCTTCAATAAACTACCCGCTTTCAAGCCACCCCAACCATCCTACCCATCCTGCACCACCTCGCGATTCTTCACAACCTGTGGATATTGCTCGCACGACCAAACACCCGGATCATATCATTGCTGTACTCGCTTCTATTGCATATCTCCAGAATGAACTTGGCGTCGCTCACGATTACGTCCTGTCAGGCCATAGTTGCGGCGCGACGTTGACGTTCCAGACAGTCATGAATCCGGATCGATGGGTTGCAGCACCAAAAGTGAAGAAGCCCAAGGTTATCGCCCCTCTGAATGGGTTATACGACTTGGCCGCTTTCATCAACAATCCACCAGAGTCCCACAAGAACCTCCAGCCTCTTTACGTCGAGTTTACAAAGAATGCATTTGGAGATGATGAGACTGTTTGGAGGGATATATGCCCAACTATAGTTTCAGACTGGTCGGAAGAGTGGCCTGAAGGAAAGGTTGTCGTTTTTGCCCAGAGCAAAAATGATAGTCTTGTTCCGTATTCTCAGACAGAGCTTATGAAGAAGCATTTGAGTGAGAATTCTAAGCTTGAGGTCATTGAGATGGTAGCTAGTGGCGATCATAATGATCTTTGGAAACGAGCAGATGAAATCGTCGAGATTATAAAGCGGGCTGTCGAGTATCATAGCAAAGTGTAAAAAACGCATCTGATCAGGTGCGTGGCACTGTATTTTAGAATAGAATGAAAGATCAATTCTACACCGCTTAATTGCAGTTTCTTTTGACATCCGTCTGAAACTTAGGATCACAAGTCTCTTGGATCTGCGACACTTCATACTCCAAGCTCACATAGATCTGGCATCCTTCGCCACCCATAACTCTCCCTGCCTCCTTAGTACCTCCATACTTAAGAACCCTCTGCGCCATACCCTCAGCAACAGCCTCATTTCTAGTTGGATCATTCAATTCCACACCCTGACTGTGCTTCGCGAACCCAGCGATGGCGGCGTATCCCAAACGTCGAGCATAAAGAAAGGCGAGTTGTTCATCAATAATGTCGATGTATCTCCTGGCACAAGCTAGCTCCTCGGTCGCGTTGGAGCAGCTACACACTGATGCAACAGGGACTTGAGAAAGGATATTCGGGTCGTAAGGAGAACCAGGTGACGCTCTTGGGGAGTTTTCGAGGGTCGCGTTCGAGGATGGTTGAAAGGTGCATGATGAGGTGCATGTTGCGAGAGTCGCGAGTCCGAGAACGAGGTAAGCTGTTGAGAATAACGACATATCTTGAATGGTCATGCGGTTGTGAAAAGAGAAGTTGATGTGGTTGTTCGTTTGAGTCAAAAGCCAAGGAGACATCCAATTCAAATAAGAGATGAAAGGGGTATTTATACTTTTGCCCAAACCTATATACTTTTTCAGCCGCCAGGATCATCATGAACGTAATTTGCCGTTCCGAAACTCTATTCGCACTCCACCGTTAACTCCAAGAACCTTAGTGATAACTATCTCAGCTCGTGTCTCTGCTCAGCTGCCGGGAGTTCAACGGGGTTTTGAGTACTATGCAATTCGTGAAAAGGTGCCGGTGATGTGGAGCTTGCGAGAGTTCTATCGATTGATGGCTTGTAAGCTCCAGTCTGGGTGTAATCCCCGTTGTGGCTACCCATCGCCTCATCAGGCTTAGCAGCAAGGCCAGTGTTTCGTCTTTTGCGTCGCCAGAGGAAGAACCCCAATAGTGCAATCGCAAGAACGCCAAGTACGGCCCCTATCGCGATGCCTGCTATTGCGCCGCTTGAGAGGCTGCTGGAAGAAGAATCGGAGGATGAGGATGATGCAGAGTCTGTAGCTGTTTCGCTCGACGAATCTGTTGTCGTCCCTGCATCACGTGTTGACTCGGGAGGGGGCTTGATATCTCTTAGCTATCGAATTTTATACCTGGAGTCAGACTTACGTTTGTGAAAACAGTGCTGTAGGCGTCATCGTCAACATTTTTGACACTGGTCATCAGCCAACGCTGCCTCTTTTGGTACCCGTCGAGATTTGGGCTCATAAAGACGGCGTTACCAGGAATCACATCGAGGTGATACTTGGTGCCGTTTGCGACATTTGTAAATAAATATGTTTCAGTCGTATTCGTGCCCCATAGAGATACATCCCATTGTTGTGACTCTGTCCCATCACTGTCAGCCAGACAGGCGCGTGTGCGTCGGTTCTCGACGGATTCGAAATCTCGATAACACACGGCGAATTGTTTTCGTGTCGTCGTTTCGGAGCATCGAAGGGAGTATCGGCCTGGTACCTTGTCGATGGGTTGCTGAGAGCTTTGTTAGAAAACTTGGACATGATATCGTGCCTCTGTCCATAGTACGTACAAACTGCCAGTATGTCTTCCTGTTTTTAACAGCATAGACACGAAATCCGTCATCCCCGCTATCTTCCTTGTATGTTTGTAGCATGCCCGTAAAATTTCCATTGTAATCGTCGACCCATTCTTCGGTTAGATGGTACCAGACATTGGGATCTATGTCGGTGGCCTTTTTTAGATCCTTAAAGTCGGACATGATAGCCTTTGGGTTTTATTTTCGTGTTCTGTAACTTGGAGAGGCCGGCCGACGATCGTAGAAAGAGGATCATGGAGAGATTAAAAATGTGGAAAACAAAGATGGGGATCGGCTGCTTTTGCGTATTACTTTTATGGTCCTTCTTAAGGATCGACATCTGCTTAGCCCCCAATGCTGACATGCCAAGATCTTGATCATTTCCAAGGCATAATCCGCAGACATTCAATAAGTCCTAGTTATAGCTATCACAGTCCTTTAAAAGGACGGTCCACTCCAAGAGGCTACTGATATAAAGACATTTAATAGTGTCTAATAAATAAGTTGAGATCCAACTAAGCGACGTTGAAGAATAAAGTTAAAGTTTACAGCGACAATTAACCCACAAGCGAGCGTTGAGTGAGATGAGATCATAGGGGGGTCAAAAATAAATTAGGAAATGAAAGGGCTGGGGTATTGTGACGAATAAGAATGATTCACGCTTCTAATCCTTGTCTGGTGACTGGAACTTGAGGCACAGTTCTGCAACGTTCAGAGGTGGAATTACTAGTAGGATGCTAATCCCTGGATGAAGCTGAAAGAATTGTACACCACATTATCGGTTCAAGACATACAACAATGGACGGATTATTACTATTTAATCGTGCCAAGCCCATTTATTATTTCTTATTGACACTGTCCGACACATTCAAAATGAAGGCCTGTCTACGGTCCAACATCATCGTTCTTCTTCTTGTGTATCTGAACACAGTCGCTGCTAGGCGTGGTGGAGGTTCCTGGGGAGGTTCTGGTGGTGGTTCCAGCGGTGGAGGCTCAAGTGGCGGGGGCGGATCTGAAGGTGGCAGCGGAGGTGGCACAGCCGAAAACCCTCCCTCAGGATTTAATTCATGGTCGTACAACAATAACGGTATCTTTGATGAGAACGACACCGGCTGGAAATGCGACCCAAACACCTGCGGATGTCAGCAGTTGACTGAACGAGAAATTGTTTACGGCATCCCGGGGCTCTACTACAATGGCACATTGACAGTAGAGCACCACATCACGAATAGCTCATCCTGGCTAGATAAGGGGCCTGGAGCCTGTGGTATGGCTGATGACGAGCCCAACACTTACAAATACCCAGCTCTCTTCTTGGTCGCACCGACTGGAAACAAGACAGATACGAACCCTTTCCATTGGAGAATATTCGGGTTCCAGCCAGCTGACCAGACTCTGGGGGCCACAGAGTCCTACATTGACATTTACCAACGATGGGTACATCTTAGATCAAGCGATTTTGTTGTTTCCGGAACGCCCTACGGTGGCACATACTTTTACGATACTTCCATAGGACGCTATACGCTTTCAGATGCCACGAACCGCCATAGAAACACGACCGCCTACTGGTCGACCAAAATTACCAATTCCGACATTGAGAGTCTCTCCGCCCGTGCCGTATACAAGACGAAACCACCGTCGCTTGACTTCGATCCGGATACCAGTAGGCCTGAGCCCGCCTCGAGCCAGTATATAACCTTTAGTGATGTATGTGCTTGGAACTCGGATATTGCAACACAGGAGTACAAACCACTTCAACGCAGTAATGTATCTCACAATGACCATATCAATACGACAACGCCTACAGTTTGGCTGGAACCTGGTGCCGTGGCTGAAATGAAGGGTATCGGGGCCTCAAAGATGACCTTCACTCTTCAATCAAGTCTCGATGCTGCAAGGCCCTGGATGAATCTACGACAGGCAAATTGCGGAGACGGCGCCAAACAAGGCACTCAAGATTATTCGATTGACGATCCATTTGAACTCGGTTACTTTTATTATTTGACGAATGACGACGAGTTGAATGATTGGAGACTTGACCTGTCCTTCAGTCTTTCCTTTGAAGGCAGCCTTGTGCGCGAAAACAGCACACGCATAAATGGAACAAACAAAGACGGTCTGGTGTTCGAGGCTACATATGAGACTCCTCCGCCGGACTACACACTGCCCTCGGAATCTGATGGCCATAGCGGCTCGAATAGTGAGTCGGGTACAACAAAGTTGTTGGTGCAGAGCTCAAGTACTTTTGTCACAATCATGAGCAGCTCGACCGTCTTATTGCTCTTGGTATTTGGTCTGGTGTGAAAAAGGTGCTGCGCTGTGCAATACCAATAAACGAATAACCGTTTGTTTCTATCACATGGCGATTTGCAAGTGTTGCACGATACCACCTGGCACGGATGAAAGGATAAAAGAAAATCACATTTGTCTATTTTCCTGATTGCAAGTCTTCATGTGTCTTCACACTGACTCGTGACTGTTAAGGCCTGTCACGATTTTCGGAAGCAGGGTACAAGTTTAGTTTAGCTTGCGATGTGAGCTAATCGTGCTCGGTAGTGGTAGTGGTAGTGGTAGTGGTAAAAAGGGTCTCTCCACGCTTGTCTCTAAGTGTATCCAATCATGCAAGTGATCTTGTTGGTTTAAATATCGTCTAATGGATACAATGACTGATCACTGTATTAAACTCATGTGGAGATGATGACGTGGAATATCTTGCCGAGGCAATTACATCTAATGATAGAAAGATCGCTGAGGTTTTCATATTGTATGATATGACGAATGCAACATCAGGCCGTATTTGGAATCTGGAGCCCCTCCACCATCGCAAACTATCACGAATTAGGGTCATTGTCATGATTTGACATATGCCAAAAAGATCTTAAGAGCCTCGGTACGTCCTCGCTAGTTAATCGTGGAAACAGAATTTAGCAACACATATAAAGGCTAGCAGCCAGACGAACAGGGTTATATATTCATTTGACAAGGGCATGTCACAAGAATAATTGTATCAAGTATTTGCCCATCTTCTCAGAGTCTTTGAACTTGAACAATCGGACTCACGCAAAATGACTTCCCGATCCACAACCACTGTATGCGAGCCTAGCTCCTCACGCCTCGAGCCAAGTTCCATCAGAACCTCAACCTTGAGAGCCAATCCAAAGGACTCTATGAAGTCCACTTGGCGTCTCGCCGATCGAAAAAACTGGACAACATCGCACTGGTTCTTCGAATACTTAGGTATTCACCCCGTTTCCTTGGATAAGCAGGTGCCTGTACATCAGAAAGGAGACAAAGTACCCTACACGCCAGAGTGGCAGTTGCACCGTTGGGTTCTTGTACATTCGCTCGTTCCTATCGCCATACATCACCTCATTGTGAGATTTACTGGCCACAATCTTACGCCAATGCAAGCCTTCTTCTTCTACAGCCTTGCCTTCAAGGTGGCCGCCGTCCACCAACTCCATGCTTTGCGCCGAGTCGGACATCTGACGGGATTTTTGGACGGCGATGTACATGCTAGGGATGGAGTACCCGATGTCGGAGTTACAAAAGTCATGAAGAGTCTCATTGCCACCTCAAGCTTCCGCCCAGTCTTTACGGTATTCCTTAGCTACCGCACCTATCAATCGCCTTCAAGTATGAATTGGCTGTGGCTACCATTGGAGATTGGTCTCTATGGTATTGTACTGGACTTTTGGTTTTACTGGTACCACAGACTTATGCATGAGGTTGGCAGTCTATGGAAATTTCACCGCACCCATCACTTGACCAAGCACCCGAACCCACTCCTGACACTATACGCCGACTTCGAACAGGAGATCTTCGATATCGCTGTCATCCCGCTTGCGACTTACTTCTCTCTGAAGTTTCTTGGATTTCCAATGGGTTTCTATGAGTGGTGGATATGCCACCAATATGTCATGTTTACCGAGTTGTCTGGTCATAGTGGCCTACGCATAAACACTTCACCTCCTAGTACACTCACCTGGCTTTTGCGCATGTTTGATGCTGAGCTTCTCATTGAAGATCATGATCTTCACCATCGCAAGGGTTGGAAGACAAGCGGCAATTACGGAAAACAAACTCTGTTGTGGGATAAGGTTTTTGGAACTTGTATTGACAGGATTGAGTTGAAGAAAGAGAACTTGGACTGGGAAACGCGTATCGACCTGCCGTTATTTTAACAGATGAATTTGTTAGATGATAGTCATGTTTGACTGAAGAACTGGGGAGGGGTATATCCAACGCATTTGTAATTTTAAGGCATTGAAACATGGCTAGTTTTTTCATGGTTGTGAATAGAACACCCTTGCGTATAACATGATACACAGCGATATCCGGACATGTTAGAATGTTTGACACCCCCCAAGATGATATCCATATCCTCAAGTGCCATCTTCTCAGTTGACGGGAAGTAGAAGTACATTTAAATACATGATTGCTTGACATGGAAAATGGGAAAAGTGGCATTTTGATGAGAAAATAACCTAAGGGCGTGTCCAGTCCTACAGAGTTGTGTGCTTAGTCAGCATTATACCCTGCAGCCAATCAGGAAAGGTTTATGTCAAACCAAACCTTCACAGAGTTGGACCCACTGATTGGCTGGTGGGTGCCTTGAGGATTCACCGGCCCAAAGTACCCCACACTTCGTCATTCCCCATCTCGGATGGCCATTTCAACTTCTCCAAATCAACACCACAACACCACACACAGCATCACGAGAAATGACACAACAACGCCATATCTCCTGCGCCGACACGAACGCTACCGCCGACAGACGAAACGATAGCCGCGGCCACCTACCACCTCGCTACCGTCGTCACTCCTCATTCCTAGAGGCCGCTAGCAGCAGCGCACCTAAAGAGCCGGCAACTCGCGCCGCAGGTCAATAAAATTCCGAATTCTACCTACCGAATGAGCGCTTTGCCTCCTTTCTTAGAAGGACCGGGACCTGCGGAAGGGGCTTGCTTGAGCTTGCAGATTCTCTGGAGTCCAAGTGAGTTGCCTGTCAGCGAACCTGGTTCTCTTTAGGTGTCTTCTGGCTAGATTTTCAGGTACGTCCCCTACTTTTGTATGATAAAGAGCCGGCAACTTGCGCCGCAGGTCAATAAAATTCCGAATTCTACCTACCAAATGAGCGCTTTGTCTCCTTTCTTAGAAGGACCGGGACCTGCGGAAGGGGCTTGTTCGGGCTTGCAGATTCTCTGGAGTCTGAACAAGTTGCCTGTCAGCAAACCTGGTACTCTTTGCTTACCGTTTTAGTAACAGCCACTGGCTGCCGAAATGTCGTCTCCCTCACCTCAGAACATCGAGCCATGCATCCCTGCCGCCATCGAATGGGAAGTAAACTAGAAGCAGCACCATATCGCCGAACCCGACCCGCCCAGTCACAGCATTACTCTCGACATGCAGTTTTGTGCCGAAACGCGAAGCGCTCTCTTCAAGATATACTTTCCGATATATCTCAAGGGCTTTGCCAGTCTGTCGCAAATATGTATTATCATCGACCCTTCCTCTCTCGACTCACTCATATACACCTTCGATCCGACAATCCCAAGTGCAGTGCGTAAGAAGCTCAACTGCACGACTGCCCGGCTTGGCTTCAGGCTAAAACCGGGACGACATCTCGTCATCATCGCCCCGACATCCGCGAATGCGCCCCTTGCACCGATTCGAGTACAATCAGGCAAGGTGCTTGATGCTATACGTATGCTCTCGGGGATAACGTCCTGTGGCGTCTATGTCGCGGCTTCCAAGATACCGCTGTCGGTGTTGCGCGCTATCAGTGAGACCATCGACCGTGGTCATTTACGGCCTCTTCCCTACCAACTCACTAGCATGTTTTGTGGTGTAGGAGGGAAGACAATTCAACTCTCTGGTCACCAGAACAATGCCCCGCCACCACTTTATGACAACGACAATAACGAAGATCAGTCTCAATCAGCTCTGCCCAACCCAAAGAAACGACTACGACAAAACAGCCAATCGTCATCAACGGATTTGATAGGTTCTGTCCTGGCCGAGCTCAAAGAACTACGGATCGCATATTCCTTGACGCTATCCGATAATGCACAACTAAAGAAGCGACTTGAGGCCGTGGAATCCGACGTCGAGCAGTTACAAGGCGAAACCCACCATACCAGCATGAAACTAGAGTCGGTTGGTGACACAGTGCTTGAGCTCGACGAGAACCTGGAGGGATTGGCTGAGAGAGTTGAGGCCATTGAGGAAAGCAATCATGACAGCGACAACAAGGCCATATTGAAAGACGAAATTATTGACGAGATCGCGATGCGCCTGTGCGCACATTGATGGTAATTGATCTGCAACTAGCTTGCTGAAGATGTGTTTCTTATGCAAAGCGAGCAACGACCTCTACTGATACATCTAGATCATCTATGTTTTTGACATGGATAAACAAGGCTATCAAGACATGACGGTACACATGACTGAACGTTTGTTGTTGGCATGAGCGACATCTTTGGAATATAGCAGAGCGGCATTTGCATGTTGATGTTTACACTATTGAGCACACTTGAGAGTTTTTACTACTACCTAGACACAATATACTTTGTCTGCATTGTTGGTCAAATGCGTATCAAATAAAAGCCTACTCTCTTGTCTGGGATTAACACGCAGCCAGGCCCGGTATCCTACATCCCAACACCAGTGATACAAACCTTTAACGATTCATATTGGCTACTGGGTAGCAACTAACCCGTCACCATAGACCAGCCATTTGAAATGTCCATCGAGTCAATCGAGGACATTGCCTTGGAAAATACAACGAATCACTAACAGTTCCGGAGTTGTAGCAAATCATACACAGTTCCGAATGCGGGGGAAGCTAGTGTTCCTAGAGCCACTTCGACTGCGACATACATCACCAAGAAATGGATCAGCTTCCCCATGTCTAATCTGCTTTCCTGCTTTTACTCGATATTTACCCCATATACCAGCCACACTGGCCGAGGTATTGTCGGGTTAGGTATGGACGATCTCTCCCCACAAAGGCCGATGCAGGAACCAGTTCAGACCATGCCTATAAATCCGGTGTTCCCATAATTACGCACCGAGGGGGGTAGCTGATGGTATCGTGACAGTAGCACAATGGAACTGTCTATTTTCCAGTTGGTTTCTGCCCTACTGTGGCTCCAAGCTTGCTTGGTCGCTGCCCTCCAAGGACCGCATGGGTCTACCACTGATCTCACGACACTACCAAAGGTCAACCGAGTGCGGACTTTTATCCTCACCGACATCCTTAACGAACCTGATGATACAATGTCATTGATCCGATATCTACTGTACTCCAATGAATTTGACACCAGAGGCATTGTGGCAGTAACATCATGGTCCCTCAGAAACACGACACATCCTGGGGAGATTAAGAGGATTATTGATGTCTATAGCAAGGTTGTAGACAAGCTCAACCAGCATGTTCACCCCGACAACCCATACCCTCATCCAAGCGATCTTATCAGCAAGATATCATCCGGTCCTATCGTTAGTATCCCTCGTCCCTTCAATCGAACAAAACTGACAGATTTAGTCATATGGCAAAGCTGCCCTCAAGCAACCGCTCAGTGAAGGTGCCCAGAATTTGGTCAAGGCACTACGAGAATCGACAGAACCTCTCTACCTTGGTCTCTGGGGAGGAGCCAATACACTAACCCAGGCCCTACAACATATCGACAAGACCGAAACAAAACGCGTCGCATCTCAACTTCGTTCTCGTCTTCGAGTTTACGCCATCTCAGACCAGGATGATACCGGTGCATACATCAGAGTCACATGGCCTGACGTCTTTTACATCGTCAACGTTCATGGCTATCGAGAGTATAGTCTCGGAACGTGGACTGGTATCTCGACTGGTGATAACAATGCTGCCAACAGAACAAAGGTCCTCGATGACTGGCTGACTCCCAACATTCGCATCGGGCCGCTTGGATCTGAATATCCCAAGATTATTTACACAATGGAGGGTGATAGTCCCAGCTTCATTTGGACAATCCAGAATGGTCTTAATATCCCGGGACGACCAGAATATGGAGGATGGGGAGGTCGATATGCCCGTGTTACTGAAGATTCCGAAATCAACGAGTATGGAACTTCGACTGACACTCTGATCAACAACAATGGCGATAGCTGGAGGAGCCAGTATGCCACTATCTGGCGTTGGCGCGATGCTTATCAGGATGACTTTGCCGCGCGCATGCAGTGGACTATCGTCGACAAATTCGAAGACGGTGCTCATCCTCCGAAAATCTCCATCAACGGCTCCACAGATTCTGAGCCATTGCGATTCGACGTTAGTCTCAACGACACCATGATATTGGATGCCAGCGAGACATACAACACCGATAGCGATGATGCATCCGGGCTTACCTTTGAGTGGTACTCCTACGCTGAATGCGCATTGCCCTTTTTGACAAGTCTTAATGCAAATTTCTTCAACATCGAAGCGTTGTCACCGCCATCTGGTACAAACGGCACGCTCGCAGTCAATGAAGCAGGTTTCAGTAATGCTACTCTTGGTCCGGTTGTTAGAATCTCGACAGCGCTTGGCAACTGGGTACAAGAGCAGCCCAGTTCGGTGGACAAGGAGTGGCATATCATTCTTCAAGTTACTAACAACAAGGGCTTGTATCCTATCAGACGGTACAAACGTGTCATTCTTCAGATTCCTGATGCTAAATAGATTTACCCTGTTATTTTGTTCTGTGGAAACCAATTGGGTCTCGATGTCCGGATTTACAGCAACACACTTGCATAAGTTTTCAAGATGCAGCAGCCTGATCCTGATTAGCGGCGTGATGACGGCAACCAGCAACAACGTACAGAAACTATGGGTCTATTGCCGATCCTATTTAAAAAACCAATTCGCCGTTGGACCGTGGCCACTCGAGCAAGAGATCCTTGAACCACTTCCAGTATTCCTCTTGAGCCCACTGCCGTAATAACTGCAAATTGTAGATAATCTGATAGATCCCCTTTGAACTCGATGTATCTCCAAGTGCCTTCTTCTGCCAAAATATTGTCTTTTCTCCTTCTGCCGTTGTGATAACCAGATGCCAATCATGACCTTGAATGATAATACCCGGTATGAAATCTGGTAGATCCCAGATCTTATCCGAGCAAAAGCTCATTTCACCAGCTCTTGATCTCAACACAGACAGTTTTGTTGATGCATCCTGTCGCATTTCAAGAAGTTGTCGAAGAAACCGCCAATGAGCCGACATCCAAACTTCCATCTGGAGCTTGGCGTTCTCCCAGCCTTGGCCAGTCCCTTTGGTCTCGATACTAACAGCGATGGGGTTGTCCGAGAGCGGGCTAAAGTTTGCGTGGTTGAACATGCCCATCGGAAGGATTTCCCTGATAGTCTCGATAGTCTCGACAGCCTTGGTCCTTTTGTCTTGTTTGGGGTCGATATACATGCAAAAGTCAACTGTCGTAGATGCTGACGTGACATGATACTCGTTGATTATGGAAGCGCTTTTACTAAGTCGAAAGTCGACAAGTTGATCTCTTCGCGGACCCTGCTGCGGCCTCAGCGCAGCTGTGAGGACGCGATGGTGGACTTCGGTGTTCCAGTCTGTTTTGGAGCAGCCTTTGCTGTCGCAAAACGCTGCCTCGTGAAGAATCCACTGTACAGTCTCGGGGGAAGGCGTATGGCCAATCTCATCGCGATCATTTGAAAAGAGGAACTTGCTGAGAACAGGGTGTTGCGTCCATTTGAAGTCGCTATAAGTGTCCCTGTCGAGATGACTGAACAGTGCAACGTGAGATGCTGGCAGGATTCCAATTCCTGAAGAGACCAGATCGATTTTGTCGAGGAGAACTTCTAAGGCAGCAGGTTTATCGTGAAAGGCACTTAGTTGCTTGGCGACGACACCTTTACTGTGAAGTTGAAGGGCGCGCAGTTGTTTGCTAGGTGAAGATAGCTCGGATTGCTGTGAGGCGCCTGACTGCGTAAAAGGCAACGAGGTACCAGATTCGCTTCTGGGTGTTCTCGTTCGCCTTGCCGGGCGCGGTGTTTCGTAATCGTCACTTGGAGCGCGTTTCGAGGACCTGAGACTTCTTTCACAGTCCATGCTCTTTTCACTCCGCGACGCGTCCGATCTTAGAGTGTTGAGGCGTCGACGCTTGAGAAAAGGCTCCTGCTTTGCGGCCTCTTCCATTCGTGCTGTAGGGTTTGAGGAGGGATCTATTTTCTGGATCCAACTTTCTACCTGGAAATCAAGGGTCATTGTTTTTGCAGTTACCAAGTTGTTGTACTTTTGATGACCGTGAATAATGTTGTTTTGACGATTGTTGATTCAAGTGGATACTTGACCAATAAATTCATCTCGCTTATGATTTCCCCTGAACTTGGGCAAAGACGCTATAGCTCTCCCCCTGTAGGACACAGCTAGTGCCTCCACAGGTGATGGTTGCGTGAATCTTGACACTTCAGCAATGTCAAGGTGCTACCGGGTAGCTGTTGTGGTGGACGTCTTACAACAACCGACAACGAGAAAATCTCCAATGGCGTCTACCAGGAACGCAGATGACCTGCTTGGGTTACTTTTCACTTTTTGAGCTACTCAATGTTTGTCGTGTATGTTCTCAAGTATGATTTAGTTGCTTGGTTTCCTCAACAATTCAACCCATCGAACATCGGCCTTGTCCTCAATTTCTATATAGTCATGACTAAAACAGACAACGAACAACATCACACCAATATAAATTTGGTTTTAAGCAAAGATTTCAAACATTCAGTGGTGAAAATATTCATTTATGTTCATATTTAATTGAGTTGTATATATAACGATTGTCTGAATGGTAAAAATAGCGTATCCATAGCGATTGAACTTGATCTGCTACCTCATGCTTCTAAGGTATCGGGTTGTCATTGTCAAGTCTTAAACACACGTCTGCTGGCAAGTCTGTCCCTGGCGAACACAGCGAGATCCGCACTTGTCACCGCACCATGTGCAGTACACTGTGAATATGTCAGTAAGTCACTCAATGTCATCAACAACAGGCATGTACTTACGTGGGGGGTCCTCAGCATAGCAGCTGCCATCACCAATGGTGCACGAACCACCTTGGCCGACACATTCTCGGCATCGGGGTTCAAGACCGCGACTCAAGAGTGCATGTGGCTACAATAGAGCGTTAGTATCTGAGATTCGTCCAGTGATATGGTTGGGGAGTATTACCACTTCGCGAACAATGGTCTTGCCGTCGCGTTCAACAACCTCGACACCCATAGGCAGGGCGTTAGGACTGGCGATGGCAGTTGCAGCCATGGAGGTGAAAAGGATGGTCAAGAGTCCGGTAGTCTTCATCTTGATGTTGTAGTATGTGTTGCTTGTTGGAGTGTATGAAAAAGAAGTCGAGTGTGATGATTTAGAAACTGATTTGTCTGGGGATTCCTACTTCTTATATACCCGGTCATGGTCAATATCTTTTGATCGCAGCCATGTCGAGTTCCTAGCAGCCATTGTCGTTGCCATTATCGACAGCTGGAAAATACATCAACCTCATTCGGCATCTCATTCGATTCATCTTTCATCTCCGTGATGTCATTGTCTCGAATCAGTAGCTCAATTAGTCACTAGGACTTCTCTTCGTACAACGTTCCCATCCATAAGGCTGTTTAAGCCTATTCAGTCCGAGGCGACCAATCGGAAACAATGTAAGCGCCATGGCGGTTCGGCAATTAAGCGTCAGCAATGTCGATCCTGTCAGCTGAATCTCTCCGCAAAGTACATACTCGCCCCTCCACACGCAAGTAGATACTTCATACCCTCACCTGATTTCTAGAAGTAAGAGCCAGGGTGCGAGAGAACAGGTACGGATCTCGGCATGGCCTCAGAAAGTCAGCAACCACGTCATGTCTTGGGGGCTGCAGCGAAAAGGATCTTTTGCGGAAGTCGCTCTGGTTGCCAATTGGCCCAAATCCAATTCAGCATTGCAGATCTGAATCCTTCACCTGTCGGCAATGCGATTCAACTTCCACGCCGGCTGACGTGAGCAAAGAACATATGATATTAGGTGGGTGCGAACCAACCAGCTGCGCTAATCTCGCAAGTCATTTTGATATAATCGTCGCACAATGTTTCATATGAAAGAAGAAATACATTCGATTATCACAGATATTGAGGGGAATGACAATCGGACAGAGTCAAGTCAATCAGAGCCCAACACTTCCGATACATCTCCGCTTCGCTTATGGTAAGCTGACCGGCCTGTTACCTACGCTCAGAGGTATCACCAAGTCAGCATCGCTCACCGATGAACGGATCAGGGTATCTGTGGCCATGCATATTTACTAGCTTAACTTGCTGTTCTATCGCCGCGTCCCCACTTCACCGATACGTCGACTTTGTTCACTTGGCTGACAAGATCTGCATCGATACGATTTGCCGATGAGCGAGGCAACGCCAAGAGATCGTCGCCTTGTATCAAAGCGTGCAGAAAGGAGATACCCATGTCCCCGCATCTTAAAATCCTACTACTTGGACCTGCCGAGTAGGTGTCAACTTGATGACGATCACTGGCAGTAATCTTCAGCCCGTACTAGCATACGCTTCCTATGGGATCTTTGTATGACCTGACAACTTGTTGAGATAACTCCGCCTTGAAAGCTCTGGTATGAGCAGTAGACTTTGCAGATCTGTAAAAGTAATGATGATAGGATTGTTGAGTATTACTTCTGAATATGAATGTGGAGAAGATGAGTGCTAGCAACCTGTAGCCTTTGGCGATTGCCACTGTCGCATTGCACCGTCCATGCAGCTCCACCAACGTTACTTCACAGACTGCTACATTATGGAAGGAAGAACTTCAGTACACCTGGGCAATTTAGGGGGGACAGAAAACAAGTTACATGAAGATCCCGTTTACTATGGTGAAAGTGGATATTCACGTAACTTGTCTTCTGTCCCCCATAGACTGCCCAGGTGTACTGAATACCGATCAATACTACTTTGGCATTAAGCATATGCACGGATTCTTGTCCCACCAACCTCGTCTCCTAGTGGCGTATCTTTACCCTTGATATTTACTACAGCATAATTACAATCCACATACTGCCATTTATTACAATATTGTAAATTTGAAGATTGTCACGCTGAGCTCTCATTATTGATTATGATTGTGCATCTGCCCTTGTTCACTCCAGATGCAGTTAGGTGGGCATCTTACTGTTTGTAACTCTGTATTGCCTCCTTCTTTCCGATTAGCTAGAATGAGTAGTATTAAGTAATATGAATCGTTCTTTATAGATGCTGCAAGTTTTGACGTCACACTGCAGTTACGAGGTTGTTAAGCATAGATGTAAGGGTATTATCAGTTGTTAAATCTGAGGTACGTGAACAGGAGAGTTAAATATTCCATCAAAGAGTATGGACAAAGACTGGCCCTGAGTGCGCCCCGTCAACGTATCTAACAGAAGCTCGCTCCACTACTGTATGTTATGTTGCAGCGGGATAGCCATGTCTAAGCATGATAGATAAGAGTGAGCGATTTAGTCTCCATCTCTTCTCTCTTTCTCAAGCAACCACTCGAGTGAAGTAATTATGCCGGGTAGTTTAATCTTGCTTCAGTAGCACAGCAAGTGTGTAATCCAATAGTAGATACTGAATGGGACACCGGTTTGTCCACAAGAGCGAAGTGCAATTGAAGCTAAAGACAAAGATCACTAACATCCAACGACGAATCTCATAGAAACTGTCGAACATTATACCAACATGATCACAAGGATCTGAAACACTGTGCCTCAGTGTTACTCGATCATTGTTATCATCGTTTATCCGGCCTATCCAGATCAAGTGTTGGAGGGCGGGGAAACCTCTCACGTAAGCAAGGTCGCAAACATTATAGAGGAAAATAAGCCTCATCATACATAGATTATAACACATGTCATTCAAGACCTCCAGTCATGCGTCTTGTCAACACTAACAATCTACAACTTCAGTTTTTCACCGACGATGTTGTACCAGATTACGCGATTCTTTCCCACACGTGGGAGCAAGAAGAAGTCTTATTCCACGATATCGGACAAGAAAGCGCAAATTTGAAGAAAGGATACGCGAAACTCAAAAATTGCTGCCATGTAGCAAAGGAAAACGGCTTCGATTACATCTGGGATGACACCTGCTGTATAGACAAGGCAAGTAGCGCAGAGCTCTCGGAAGCTATCAATTCCATGTACCGTTACTATCAAGAGGCCAACATTTGTTACGTATACCTCGCAGACGTTTCTGCAGTTGTTCAAATACCCGACAGCAGGTGGTTTACCAGAGGATGGACTCTTCAAGAACTCATCGCGCCTCACGAAATCATCTTCTTCGATCAACACTGGCAGGAGCTGGGCACAAAGACATCCCTCGTAAGTGTCTTGTCGGAAAGAACAAGTATCCCAAAATCTATTCTCTGCAACACCGTCGAGTTGGATACTACAAGCATTGCGCAACGGATGTCTTGGGCTGCTGATAGAGTGACGACGCGGAAAGAAGACAGCGCATACTCTTTGATGGGTTTATTCGGAATTAATATGCCGCTCCTTTATGGCGAGGGTGAAAAGGCTTTTTATAGACTCCAGGAAGAAATCATGCGAGTTTCTGATGATCACAGTCTATTTGCTTGGAGGTTCTCCGGTGCACGAGGCGGTTTGCTTGCTCCGACGCCTGCTGCATTCAAGCACTCAAGGGACATTATACCTTGGAACCCATTTGCACCCTACAACAGCCCTTTTACAATAACAAATAAAGGTGTTCATATGGATGTCTCGTTCATCCCCCGAGACGCGTCGGGACGAGGACTTTGTGTTCTTTTCTGCACAACTATCGGGAGGCGGGACAATCTGATAGCAATTCATTTGCGGGACTTGTATTTGACAATGGAGCATTTTGATCGGTGCATGAGCAGCGAGTTTCAGTGGATCAACCTGGATACCTTCAGTCTTACCCAATATCCTGCAAGACCACTGTGCGTCAGGTTGCATGCACCAACAATATCCCGAAGAGACCGAAGGCCCGGAGGGGCAGATGAAACTATGAATAGGAGAGACTATAGTCCTCAAACCCATTCTTCATTATCAGAAGCTGCATTGAATGGAGACACGGGGGCAGTATGGTTCATGTTAGCCAACAACGTCGGAGTGTTGTCAGAAGTCGCGAGCGATGATGCCCGATTAGCAGTTTGCATCGCTGCGAGAGGTGGACATGAGAGTCTGGTCACTCAACTCATGACCAGAAGAGACACATCTGGCTTCTTGGCTGATAAGAATGGTCGGACGCCGCTTTCTTACGCAGCTGAGGCGGGCCAAGAACATATCGTCAAAGTTATACTGTCTAGCGCCAGGATACATCCAGAAGCACGAGACTCGGATGGACTAACAGCACTGTGGTACGCGGTACATAATGGACACCGTGCTTGCGCAAGACTACTTCTCCAAAAAGGCAGAGTCTCGGGTAATGTTGGGGGCAGTGACAACAGGCCGAGTGTTCTTTGTCAAGCCACATCGGCTGGCGATGTCGAACTAGTCAAGCTCCTCGTTCAGAATGAAGCTCTTGTTGGGGCCAGAGGCGAACCGGCGCTATGTCTAGCCGCGGCTATCAGAAGCGTCCCGATTGCAACAATTTTGCTTGAACACGGCGCCGACCCAGATGAACGCGATGCTAAGAGGAACACACCGCTACATCTGGCATGTGTGAATGACGACCATGATCTTGTCGCTCTGTTAATGAGGCGCGGGGCGAGTCCTGACAGATTGAACACCGCTGGTAAAACAGAACTGGCCTTTGCGACGTTACGCGGGAACATTCCACTGGTGAAACTTTTACTTGAGAATGGTGCGGATCCAAAGGCAAAGTGTGCAAATGGGAAGACGGCTGCAGCATATGCGCAAGGGCAAGAGATGAAGAGCCTCTTTACGGATCATCGCTGGTATAAGACATTGATCGATAGAACGAGCACCAACCGTTCAGGAACGAGCGGGCGTTCATGAGGATTGATATCTCGGCGGCTTCATAAAAATTTGATTTTCTCGACCGAGAGAAACATTTTTGATGTGCGTCTGATGGCTCTCGGTATTCCTTTGTAAGGTACATGCGATCCTGTATCTTGATTCATTCTTGGCCATTCAACAAATACGTTTCCATATTCACTAACTACAATAATACTGATAACACCCTCTTTAAATTCTTTCTAATATATTGAATCGATATAACATTCCAATAAAGGATCCTAGTTATAGCATCTTGAGATGTTTTTATGTGCTATTTACTTCTAATCTGTATACATACAACTTCTGCAAAATGTTCTTGGCAGAAACATGTGTCATTGATTTAGATAGAGGCCATGTTTGGTGTTAAAATGTTTGTAAAACTGAAATGTTAAACGAGATTGATTGAACAAATAAGGGGAAATCAATGTGGCAGATATTAAGTTTTGTTGAGACAAGTAAGACATATCTTCGGTTCCATGTAAGTCCGTGAAACTTGAACCTATGACGTTGAAACGAGCTGAGGGCTTAAAGGAACTAACGAAGAAGTGCATCATTAGCGTTGATAGTGGGTATGATGTTTAAAGGTTAATGCGCTATTTATTCTTCCATCAACGGCTAATCCCAATTTTCTAGACATGAGGAACAACCCAATACATGCATCCAGCCAAGAATATATCGCATCCGTGAACTGCATCCTTTCGATTCCTATGCACAGAACGGCGTTCAAGGTAATATCCAAGCAGTAAAACTAGAAGAGAAGCTCCCAGGCTGCCTTGGCCGTCAATCCCAAAAGCACAACTGAACTAGCTGCAAAGGCTGGGAAGCGCAACAGCACATTGTTGGTCGTTACATGGATCATGCTGTGGAGGAATCTCAAACCGACGTATCCCCATGCCATACGGACAGTAATCTTGTCCTTGACGCCCAAGAAGGTCAATCCAAGCAGTACTGCATAGAACTGGGTAGGTTGCTCGAGCAAGTTGTTGAAGTTGTCTGCTGGCCACTGTACGTAAGGAGGTAGTTTTTCGGCCTTTTCTTTTTTGACAATAGCAGGGTCGAAGCTGACATTGTACTTGGAAAGTGCTGGGGTTCTGCGGATGTAGAGCAGTGCTTCCATGGCAAAGGTCCAGGTGTTGAGGCCAAGAAGAGGGCCAAGAAGTGGCTTGTCTGCAAGGAGAGGAGACATGTTTGGCTATGAGATGTTAGCTGATGGTTGCGGGGGGGGGGGGGGGGGGGGGAGATGAGGGTTGGCTAACTCAACTGGAGTACGTGGTTAGACGAGTTCTTGGGGTTAAAATATGAATGATAAAGACTTGAATGGATAGATGATATAAAAGTATCTGAAGCTATTGCATTATTCTGTATATATACGAAAATTCATGCGAGATGCCAGCTACAATTTGTCAGCTCTGAAAATTAGGTTTTGTTGGCTGCATCACTAACGTCATGGCCCTGGCATGGTGGATACAGGTTCCATCTGCGATGGAGTAGAGGTAGGAATTAACAAGCTTAACACCTAACTCCGGCTTTACTAATGAGTGGAAAGTTGAGTAACAAATAACAAGATCAAATTTGAGATTAAAAATCATTGCAGATTACTATATTCTTGAATGGGGATCCTAGAAACACCCGAGTCATACATATCTTCTTACAGCCCTTCCAAACCAACATCATCGCTCATTCCCAGGGTGAACGATCCGTGCATCAAGGTGGACCATAGCCAAACTCCCTGAATCTGGCCTCGACGCAAATATAGTATTCATCGTCTGGCATTCTTTCCTCGGCGTCCAAAAGACAAGGGCACCTCTTTACAAAACACATGTCTATGTAGTCGAATCCAATGCATAACGGGCAAAGCGCGTCAGCTTGGCAGACTAAATGGCCAGTTGGCGTGAGGGTAAAAAAAGAGGAGCCCGTCATAAACAGCATTCCATAGCTATGGATTACTCTTTCTGAATCGCAGAGATTGCATTTTCCATTTTCAAATCTGGAAATAATGTCTGGTATTGTGATTTTATGGAAAAGAAATTCGATATCTGTCTCCAAGTGACGGAGGGAAATTGAGTAGATGGGGTCTTTGGTGGCGTCTAATATTTTAAAAGAGGGGGTTGTTTCGGGTCGCCACATCTGTCTTTCTTCCTCCTTTGCGAGTGGATTGTCGAGGTACTCGTTGAATTTGCGGATGCCATCTACAGAATCAAGGTCGCCACAAGGTAGCCCCTTCTCGATGCTGTTGCAGATCAAGGAGGGTTCTGGATTACTGTCCTCTGTTTGAGCAGCCTGGATCTCCACTGGGTAGACTGCTTTATAAACATGGTCGTCGGTGTCGCGTTTGACATGGGAAATGATATCGAGCCACATCTCAGTTGGGAGTGTCATATTGCCTGTCCTGGTTGCGATATTGCTCGGATTGCGGCAAATTCTTTCGTAAATAAAGCTAAGGCCCTATAGAGTGACGTCGAGGATGAGGATTGACCCACGGTCTACCGGACCCTCCAAATCGGATTGTTTGACAGGCTTCATTGCTTCGATTGATGTTGTGAGGTAATTGGTGTGTTGTGTTGTGTTGTTGTGGATTGGTCACAGCTCAGAATGTTTTGGGATGATGTGGAAGAAGAACTAAATACTTGGAGCAAGGGAAAGAAGAGACCTTTATATAGCTGAAATTTAACCTCGAAATGAAGAAACTTTTTTACTTTTAAATTCACTAAACAGCCGAAAAACTTTGTGGTTGAGTCATCTTTGCACATGTCTGTACAGAAAATTACATTCAATTTGTGGAGAAACAGACCAATTGCCGTGTCCATCTCTATCAGATTATGTTGGGATAAACATTATTGGTGATATCGCCGTAAAGATAGATCAAGGTTAATCAGATAAAAAACTTCATATTGGATAAGTTATGAGTCAAGGTAACTAAGGTTGCAGTCAGAGTATCTACTTTTCTACCTTAGGCAATCTTAGTTTAGTAGAATTGAAGTTGTTCACACAGGTCAATGCCTAATAATAGACGAGACAGTGTTTGCTAGATAAGTAAATAACTTGTCATTCTTCCAAGCTGTGATTGAAATATCTCAGCTGATGGGATATTGTTTGTGATTTTATGCTTTCCATGGCAGTCGCCGACAGTCATCGCTGTAAAGTGTTGAACGTAAAGGGCATCACGTGCACAATCACATGATGTGACCATAAACATACTACAACTTGGCTAGCCGAACAATAAGATCTTCAATATCCTTCACAGTGCTTGGTTGGGATATTCCGCATGAAAATGAGCTTTTGTTCCTCCAAGTTCTTTCATTTTGCGCCCCGAACGTAAATGTCTTTGCTCAAATCTTAACACATCGCCAATGAACAAAGGCAACTATTTCGCCACATTGATATCCCTAACGTTGACTACTCACATCTCCGTAATAGATTATTCGGAAAATCTACGATCCTGGGATCGAAACGACTTATGTTATTACTCACATATCTTTGAGAGGCTTCTGGTATGTTCGCTGTTGGAGACGACCCAACAAGATAGTCACTCGCTTCACCTCATATAAAAGTACCCTGTCATGTTGGCCCGTGAAGTGTCTTTACAAACTTTCGTATCACGTTTTCTCATCATATCGTTTTACTCTCAACCTGTCAAACTGTTCCGGTTTATAAGATAAATCCTGGCCTTAAAAAAGTTATCCTACTAGTCTGACAAAATGAATTGTAGCCAAGCTGGTATTCACACTTTCTCTGCTTGGTAACGGAAACGTACACTTTGTAAATCTTGGGGTGCAATAATTAAATAGCCATGAGTTGACTTGCAAATATTTTCCCGTATTCTCTCAGCCGCCAAGTTTTCGGGTGCACTTGAAGACCCTGTATCGTCTGTCCACGTTGTGCATCCAGTTCCACACTTGGTGAAGATTATCTGCCATTGAAGTAGAAGGCTTTTTAATTGGGTTACATCAAAGATTGAGGGTTCCAGTCAGAGATTGGCCTCTTCGTAAGCTGACTGCATAAAACTTAATCTTATCTCACACGGGGTGGTACTGTCAATACTGGAGAATCTTTGCTTCTGACCTGCGGCTCTGGTTATTATCATGCAATAATAGGAAGGACAATATCTGCCTAAAACTGTGCCTCGTAGCCAAGCAAAGACATAACTCCGGAAAGCATGATGTCGGCCTGTACCTCGTAAGAACTGGTCCATTTTAGGGAAGGAGGCTTATTCCTCAGTCTGCTCTACCACGTCAATACCCTTGCGTATGGCACCGAGCTTCACCGACTTCCGCCAATAATGGACGACGTATTTCGACGCTACGCTATTTGCAGAGATGACTCCGACTTGGCAGCGACAGGGAGTCTGTAGGGCTCTTGCAGATCCTCTTTACCAAATGAATGCTATTTAATGTATCGTCTTCCCATTCTTTACTCAATTGTCCATTGTTAAGCACTCTCAAGTCAACCAGCTTTATCCAACAGCCCAGTTATGCATATCGGTTTCCAGACACTCGCCATTGCCCTTGGCGCCTCGTCGCTAGTTGCGGCTGCACCTGCTGAGGCATCTGCAGTTGAACTCATGCAGAACCTTAACCGACAAGCGATAAATGCGCTTGAAAGTACCTTCGCTCAACCCACCGAACGGTCCACAGCTAAAAAATGCACACTGGCCAACGCAGCTGTGCGTCGCGACTGGTGAGCCTATTCCCAGCAGTCTTGCGTCAGTCATTGAGCTAATACGAGGAAACTAAAGGAGAGCCCTATCTAAGAAGGAGAAGAAGGCCTACATCAAGGCTGTCCTGTGTCTACGCGAGAAACCTTCCAAAGCTGATCCAGCCTTCGCACCCGGTGCCCGCACTAGATATGACGACTTTGTAGCTGTCCATATCAATCAAACTAGGAGTATCCACGGAACAGTATGTACAAATCTCGTTGATTTGAAAAGGTTATCTATCTAACGAGAATCCCAGGGTAACTTCCTCACCTGGCATCGATACTTCACTTGGGCATACGAGAAGACTCTTCAAGATGAATGCGGCTACAAGGGTACTCAACCTGTGAGTAAATATGCAGCTACCAATAATGGAACCCTCAGACCCACTAACAATCATAGTATTGGAACTGGTTCGAGACTCGGGACTTTGCTGTTGACCCAGTATTTGATGGCTCAGACACCAGCATGGGCGGAGACGGAGAATTCTTCAAACATAACGGATCATCTGGCGGAAGAGGAAGCATTCTTCTACCTAGTGGCAACGGTGGCGGTTGTATCAAATCCGGCCCCTTCGCTGGTGCGGTCGCCAATCTCGGCCCCCCTGCCCCCAGCATGGACGGGATGGAAGCAACCACGACACCTCTCGAGTACAACCCCCGTTGTCTCCGTCGTGACCTCACCCGTTACGCTGTGGATCAGTGGCTGACTTACCCAAATCTGCACAACGTTACACTCGGCGTTGCTTCACGTAACATCGATATCATGCAGACCGAGTTTCAAGGAAGGTTTCCAGACGGGTTCTTAGGCTTACACGGAGCTGGTCATTACACAATGGGTGGTGACAGCTCTGATCTGTACTCCTCACCAAACGACCCCAACTTTTTCCTTCATCATTCTATGGTGGATCGAGTTTACTGGATTTGGCAAGCGCTTCACCCCAAACAGGCCAACGATATTGCAGGAACCATAACTATTGGTAATATGCCTCCCAGCAGAGACGCTCTCAAGTCTGATCCTTTGAATATGGGAGTCAATGCTCGAGAGATTACCATTGGTGACGCACTCAACACTCTGAGTGGCGAGCCACTCTGCTATATCTATCTGTAGTACACTGCAGGTAGTTCGATTCCGAAGAGCTTCAATATGAACGTTTTCTTTGACATTGCTTGTCCATCCTTTTTCCGCAACAGTGATACTATACAATCTTAGGAAATTAGTTGAGGGGAGTAAACCGCTAAGGCATATTATCAGGCCTTATTGTATCTATCACTTCTAGATATTATCTAGCCTAGATAATAAAATATATAGAGGCTTAGGAGAGGCTGTTATTAATTTGATTAACCCTTCGGCAAATTATCAGATAGTTAAGTTACCTTACCTATACCCTGCTGTAGAGATTTACTCCCCTTAACCAATTTCCTAAGGTTTTATGGTATGTAGCGTAAAATTATAGAAAGAGTAGCTATAGTTGAAACGCATAAAGGCGACACCAAGAAGGCCTGTCCTTTTGAGAGGGGCAAGTAGTTCTCAATTACGAAATATTTTATTGTCCTCTCTTCAATGATCATGTTTCGAGATGCATAATGCAGTAGATTTTGTGGAGGTGTAGTATCGCTCCAGACTTCAAAGCACTGTACCCGATATTCCAATTACAATGTATGAGTGTTGATTAATTCGATCTAAACAGAGATACGAGTTTCAGAACAATGTATACCGTCCAACATATAGAAATTGCAGCATTCTTCTTCCAATTTGTTCTATTCCTCACATGCCAACACATGACTCAAAGGTGGCGTTGTACTAGTCTAGTCACTTTGTGTTGCGCCTCCTCCAAGGCTCAGTGTGAACACGACTGTTGCAAAACATTCAGCCGCATGGTTAGTACAATACGGGTGTCAGCACTAATTCAGAAAGATCAACGCCATGTAAGACTATCGATAAAAAAAGATCCACCTCAAAACAACTCTTCTATCAATCTGTCATGCATTTGTTCTTACTGGTGGACGGTGCATACCTGAACGTCCTCAACAATAGCGTAATATTTGTGGAAAGTTAAAAAATGGACATTAATGAGCGTAGCACCATGTTTGTGGTTAATGGAATTGTCACTGTGATTCCACAGTCTATATACACAGCCAACACACTTCAGAGCAAGTAGCCAAACCTCTCTCTACCATAATCACTTAGGAGTTCAATATGCCATGCGAGAAGCTCGGTACCGGTTGGCGCGTTATTGCCATATTCAACATCATCGCTGTCTTTCTGATTACTATACTCGGTTCAATACTCGTCTTTTGGGGTACTCAACCTGGAGGCATCAGTGCACAATTCATTTTCTTCACAGGCGACTGCAAGACAAGCCAATCTGTCAATACATGGCTGCATCTACTGCTCAACGCCTTCTCGACAGGCATACTTGCCTCGTCCAATTTCTTTATGCAGATCCTTAGCTCCCCAACCAGATCTGAGATTAACAAGGCACACAAAGCCAATCGCGCCCTCAAAATTGGCGTTCAGTCACTGCGAAATGTCTTTTGGACCTCAAAGATCAAGTTCGTTTGTTGGATACTGTTCTTTATCAGTTCTTTCCCACTTCATCTGTTCTTCAATAGTGCTATCTTTTCGACGATGTACCTGAGCACTGATTGGCACCTCACTATCGCCTCTGAAGGATTTGTCCAGGGCGCAAAGTTTCGCGGGTCGGGGGCTGCGCTGTGGCCTCCCCGATCTGGCTCCATATGGGATGGCTATGGATCACCAGGAAATCTGGACGACTACTTCGATTTATCTAACAGCACATTCAAGAAGATCAACGACGCATCTCAGCAAGCCCGGTACTGGAAAAAACTGGATGTCAGCGACTGTGTCTCTCAATATGTTTATTGCAATCCACGTATTGGGTTTATAGACGTAGTAATGGTGGTTGAATCTCAGAATACATCTTTCATGGCCACAAATTATACCCTTGGCTGGACAAGAGATGAGCTTCTTCGTCCATTCAAGTACGATAACGATACGACTTACTGGAACAAACGAATGCCTCTTGGAGAGACCAATTCTCTTTGGTTTGCTGCTGATTGCAAGACGAGTGTCAGTCGTGAGGAAATTCGAGCCGGTGTATGTAGCCAGACCTGTGGGCATGCCGTAGGACTAAACGGTACTCTTTCCAAGGCGAGGCGACCCGCAGAAGTCCCTATGTCTTACACACTGGAATTCTTCAAAGCTATAGGCACATATTATACAGATGATAGTTGGCCTGGTCTTGCCGACCAAGGTGCAAGAGATCTTACGCTCAAGTACTGTTTGGTTCAGGAAGTCCCGCAGAAATGCAAAGTTGGTATCTCTAACCAACTGCTTTTTATTGTCGTCATTTCAATTGCGGTCAAAGGATTCCTTGCCATAGCCGTCTTGTTGATATTACCTCAAGAGAAGCCTCTTGCAGTCTTGGGCGATGCTATCAAGTCTTTTATCCAATTTCCAGACCACAACACAGTTGACAGGTGTCTACTTGACAGGGACATTGAGGAGTACGAGGGGGTTGGTTGCGCATTTGCCATGACAGCCCCACCAGTTCGTCAAGATTGGACATCCGCTATACAGCGTACAACCTGGACAAGAAGCTATGGAGTGCTGTACTTGAACATTCTCCTGCTTTCTGCCGGGTTTATTGCTGCTCAAATCAATACCCCCATTACGGGATCAAGTTTTACCAAAAGCCTCAGCAACGGAATATTATCGACCGCGGAAGCATCACCGGGCAAGATTATCGAATTTGTTCTCATGGCCAATTTACCGCAACTTCTTCTATCAATCACTTACTTCATATACAACAACATGTTTACTTATCTCTGTACAGAGAAGGAATGGAATTCGTACGGTGGAGCTTTCAAACCGCTTAGGGTATCCCAACCCAAGGGTCAGCAGAGATCAACATACAGGTTGCAGCTGCCATATCGTTACAGCATCCCCTTAATCATTGTTAGCACATTTATGCACTGGTTCGTCTCTAAGGCGATCTATGTATTTGTTGCGGAGGGGAGTAAGTGAATCTCATATTCGTGTTGGCTACTCCGACTCCTAACCTCTTTCACATATAGACTATTACGAACTAGGCCAGCTGTCTTCTAATCCATCGAGCTATAATACGGATGATTCAGGTACAGGGCTGAGCAAGGACGCTTATGTCGGTGTAGGATACTCAACTCCGTCAATATTGGTGCTCCTCATAGCTACCATCATCCTTCCCATTATCCCTACCTTATTAAGGCACCGAAAGGTGAAGACCTCAATGCCACTTTCAGGAGCGAGCTCTGCAGTCATCTCGGCGGCCTGTCATGTCCCAATCCCAGAAGATAACGTTAAGCTTAGAGTTCAAAAAGGTCATCGGCAAAGGGATCAGCTGGTGGTCGCAGAAGAATGCGGGGACGCCATTTATTCAACAATCGACCTATCAGACCCTGATGAAAGACATAAATTACTGGGACTAGCGGATAGGAGTGTTTCGGTAGTCGAACCGGGATTGTCTGACGATCGGACCCATCCTGTAGATGGTCTAATCCTGGATGGAGAGAGTTTTCTACGCGAGGTTGCACTGAGCCCTGTGCGATGGGGTGTAGTCAAGACATCAGCCTCCTGGAAAAAGATGCACATCAATCTGAGCAATCCGAATGATATAGTCGAGCATCTGGGTTTTGGCACGGAGCTCCATGAAGTCACAGATCCGATCCCTGGGCACTGGTATACATAGCGATTACTACGGCATAGATGTCTTTGACTCGCAACAATTTGCTACCAGGCACATAACTATTTGTCTTGGATGCATCAGTCTCTTTCAAGTTTTATCCCACCAGCCGCCTCCCATCAGCTTCATAGAGTACCATCCTATAAACTACGTCAAGACCCAGCTTATGAATTCTTGAGGCTCCAACAGCGGACCACCGAAACCCAGATTAAAAACTGGTTTCTCCAAAGGAAGGCTGTTGATGATGGTGCTCCAGTGTCGGAGGGGCAAGTCATTCGCAATTTTATGGACGCTACAGAAATATTAGGGGAGGATATTAGGGTTGATTCATATTCAATGATTGGTATCAAGCACATCTGTTCATGAGACAAGCCGACCCTTGCTGTCTATGAATCCAAGAAAGAAATCCAGCAACGGAAATGAGTTTATAAGGCGCCTATGTGTATAGAGTATTCTGTTCGTTGAACGACAAAGTCTTGCTTCTCCTCGAAAGCAAACTAATCTATGAGGCCAAAAATCGGCCCATCCGCTTAAGCCATTGTGTCAGATCAAATTCTCCATCGCGCAGATCTCGTGGATTGCCGACATACATGAAAACATAACCAAACTCCTCCGTCGGTTCCTTTCCATCTATATAATGGATATGGCATGGCATGGCTCTGTAGCTATTTGTCTCATATTCAGCCAGCCTCTTCGCATGGGCAACAGACTGTACTTGATAGACGCTGCCACTAACTTCTGCATCTCCCGGTCCTTCTTGCATAGCAGGATACTGTCCCCAGAGTTTGCGAGAGTAGCCTTTAATTTTTGCAGGTCGCAGCTTAGGCTCCTTTTCCAATCCGAGGACATCACCTAGCATGCTTAGATCCATCAACGTTCCATATACGAAGTAAGGTCCTGTGGGTGGCTCGGAAGCATCAGTTTGGGCTGGTGGTTTTGGCGACTGGTAAAAACAATCTTCTGGCGTGCCTCTCACTTTTAGCTTCAATTGAGGCTCTGTTGACTGGCTCTTGTGGAGAGAAGCCAGTAATGGAGGAGCTGGTGGTGGTGGAGGGGGTATATGATCGGACATTTGTAAAGCACTAATGTATTGTTATGAGACGCCGTGGGTTAACAGATCTAGCCATTGAACTCATACCTTGAATGTTGAAGAGTGAACCTTTCCGATGTGTAATTTCGCAATAGAGCTATGGTTATAGTTGTGATAGAGAGATCAAGGTGTGCTGGGCTGTATCACATCCTGAGACAATCAAATACTGCCGCTCAATACCGCCCATAGGACCGTCTTCCATAATTGACATGCGCGCGCATGCATACTAATGGGAAATTGTTGCCACGGCACAGAGGGGTATTTTAAAAGACATCTTACTGTGTGAGACGAAAATTGTGGATAGATGGTCGTCCTTCGTGTTCGTGGAATAACAAACCCTCTATTTATGCAGCTATAACAAACAGAACTAAAGTGTTAAAGATGGGCTTTGGAATTTATTAAAATTAAACGGCAGCTTTCCTATTACTGGGTTGAAATCACGCCTCTTTTGAGATAACCTTGCACTTCGTACAATGGCATATATCCAAATAGATCCACAAACTTCTTCAAGCACTTACTCCTCCTCAAAATGTGTCCAGGTTTCGAGCTGATGCCAGAGCTAGCATGCTGGTTGTCCAACTTGTCTTTACCAAGGACCAAAAGCGGTCCCTCACAAGTTAACATGCTGGCGACGAAGTTGAGTGCGATGTCTTCGCAGTTGAAAGTCTCATCCACAAATTCGCGAACGCTCGTCATGATGTCGTCCTCCGAGTGATAGTACTCCAAGTATGAGATGTGCGTGAAAGCCATACCTGTCAGGATCATACTATAGGTGTCCTGGCCCTTGCAGTTGAAGCTGTACATGGGAGTCTCGGTGACCTTGTTCAAAGTCCAACAACGCGCAAAAGCTCCCGTAAGACGGTGCATGCCCGCACGCCTCCATTGTTGAAATGCGTATTCAAGATCGCCGGTCGTATTGTAGTTCCAATCATCGTCGGAGAGAAGGATTCCCTGGGTCCTGTAGTCTGGATCAGGAAGGAACTTCTGATTCAGACTGTTTTTCTCGGATCTGCGATAGCGAACGAGAACGCCGTGTTCACTCATAAAGTCTGATGGGGGCTCGACGTTTATTTCGTTCCAGACGACGACGATCTCGTAAAGTGAGGGTACTTTGTTTTCGACGAGATGTTGGATGGTTTTCTTGAGTTGGGTCGGTCGCTTATAGGTTTGGATAGCAATTCTATGCTGTGTTAGCGTGCGCGCCAGTAGGAGTGCTGAGCATTTGTCAACGTACGTGAACATGTCCTCCGTCAAGTTGCTTGTCTTGTTGACAACATCGTTCCAGATAGTCATGTTGGCGGCCTCATCCCGTTTTCCGCAACTCCGTTCCGGTTCCTGATATGTTGAGATATTGCGAATCTCGGCAAATTGGGGCTCTTCAACCTCCTCTTCTATCTTTGGTACTTCATCGGATCCATATATCGAAGCAAAAGTTAGGAAGAGAAGGAAGCTCACGACAGAAATAGCCAGGATTGTCCACTTCTTTCTGGGGGTTTGACTGTTGTGGGTCCGATAAGCTGGGGCATTGGAGAATGTTTCGACAGGCATAAGTTTCATCTCTTCCTCGCTGCTCAGGCGAGACATTGTACTTGACCCATCTTCGCTGCATGATTCAACCATCTTGTGTTGTTATGGAGTAATGACAGTGGTCTCAGACTTGAGTAACTGCTGGACGGTGGTATGACAGATTGGGTGGCCACTTGAACGTCGGTGGAATGGTAGGTATGGTTGTCAAGTCCGACCTGGCAAGGTCGACCTTCTCTGTATATTAGATCCTCCTTTGCATCAATCATTGCATGGTGGCCACTACGGCGTTTGAAAAAGGGGGACACATTCTATTTTTCCATTGCTCCGTCGAGGCTAATTCGGAGACCCCTTATTCTAGCGTTGTTCAGATCCGCAGCTGCTTGCGAAGACGTTTACGGTTCTAGTGACACTAACTCTCAGCTTCTCTATTACAGCCAAGCTAACGGTAATCGGTTGTGTAGACCCGAAGCAAAATCGATCTACAGAAGGCGAGACAGGCCTCGCTCCAAAGGTCCACGCAATAGTCAGGGGAAGTTTACATCTGAACATATCATACTACCAACTCGTGGGTCTGACAGGAGCAGTGACCAACTAAGTTTCTACAGTTTCTTTACTTTGTATTTCCACATGACGCCTAGTGTGTGGGTTATGGACTGATGAGTGTACTACCAACAGTCTGGTACCAACAGGTACGCTTGCTGGCACTATGGGAGACTACTGAAAGACTATTGTTTGAGTCCATGAAGAATGGATCCGTCGCTTATTATCGTTAATTAGCTTGTGTGAGTGGTTTACATGCTAAAGAGTTACTAAAAAACCAAGCTTTCCTAGCCTGTACTAGGCGTGACATGTCGTGGGGCCATCTACCTTTTCAGCCGTCACCATCGTCAGTCGAGATGCTTATTTGTAAAATAAAAAACGGAATGGAGATGGAAATCCGAGGTTTTACTAAACAAAAACTATTTGTTCAAGGTGAATAGTTGTTGGTAAATCATGTACACTATTGACCCCCATGAGTCAGTGCCAGTGGAGGTGGTAAGTGTTCAAACCTTGTCTCCGTCACGATCTTAAATTTTTCACAGTACTTTTAAGGAAATGACCTACGGTCTAGACGAATCTAGAACAAGCGACAGGGGCAAAATATCGAAGTGCTGGCGTTGCTTTATTTGTCTTGCCCCTGAAGATAGCTTGAAGATGATGGAATCTCTCGACGTTTTGTTTAGATGCCGACGGTTTGGGTTTATTCTACTATACCTTGTCAAGTTGTTTCTAATTTATCCCGACTCTTTCGCATCCGTTTCTTTGTATATTTTCTTGTTTTTTTGGTTTCTCGTCATCTTTACACCAACCGATTGAACCCAAATCGAGATGGTGTCATACACCCCCTTGCCAGTGTCGTCGCAAGGCCTTGCGCAGAGGGCCAGACCTTCCTCGCTCCAAGTTGGTCTGTACATGGTGTGAGAAACTTCAATTGTATTTATCAACTAAACAAATACTAACTTTGATAGCGCCTGGATTGTTTCATCGAACATCACAATCCTATTCAACAAGTGGCTCCTTGACACAGCAGGGTTCAGTATGTCTGCCTGTCTTTAATATCGGAGGAACTTTAAACTAACAATCCTTCAGAATATCGTAATACCACCTCTAGTCATTGACACTAACAGAACAATGTGCTAACAACATTATTTGACAGCTATCCTACTAGTAACATGGCATCTCGTTTTTGCCACTGTCGTCACACAAATACTGGCCCGTACAACAACTTACCTGGACAGCCGTCATGAACTTCCAAACAGTTGGGACTTCTACCTCACCACAGTTCTTCCTATAGGCATTGTGTCTTCGGGGTCTCTGGTTGCCTCCAACTTTGTCTACTTGTACTTGTCAGTGGCGGTTATTCAGATGCTAAAGGCAGCTTCGCCTGTTTCAGTCATGATTGTCTCATGGCTATTCGGTGTCATGGATCCAACTATCGGAAAGATTGCCAATATTCTTGTTATTGCTATGGGCGTTGCAGTCGCAAGCGCTGGCATGATCGAGTTTTCTGTGATTGGCTTTATCTTCCAGATGGGTGGACTTGCATTCGAGGCTGTGAGAGTTGTTATGACACAAGTCATGCTTAATGGAGAGGGCTTGAAGATGGATGCCATGGTCGGTCTTTACTACTACGCCCCTGTCGTCGCCATTCTGAACCTTCTTGTGGCGTTCATGATTGAAGTGCCACACTTTGACATGGCCGACTTTCATCGAGTTGGATTTCCCACGCTGTTCTTGAATGCAGCCGTTGCGTTTACACTCAACTTTACTAGTATGGTGCTAGTAAGTACAAGTCTGTTGCTAATATATTTTTTACTAACATGCATAGATTGGCAAAACATCAGGTCTCGTCATGTCTCTGTCAGGCATTTTCAAGAACATCTTGCTTGTCATTTGCTCCGTTATCATCTGGCATGTTACGATCACACCTATGCAGCTTCTTGGCTACAGCATTACCCTTTGTGCGCTTGTCTACTACGCATTTGGCCACGAGAGAATATTCGAGGCCTACTTGGCCCTGAAAGACCGGTCGTTGGATCTGGCAAGGGAGATGGCTACAATGAATAACCGGGCCATATGTTCTCGAAATGGTTTATTAGCTGTCATGGGGATTGCGATAATATGTGTATCTGGCATCACGCTCAGTACTTTTAAAACAATGGAGGCACCTTGAGGGAACAAGTAGCCCGGTGATTAGAAGAAACGAAAGTCCTGGTTTCATGATTAGACCCGACACCAACCACACGTGAAACATGGAATTGTTCAGCGTGCTAAGTATTTAAAAGATGATCTGTTGCTCAATAGACATAAAACAGCAGAATATACCAATGGACTATCACGTTAAATAGGTGAGTAACCTTATATTATCATCATGAGCCTTCCACGGTTTGACAGACACCATTCTGGAACTCTAAGTCCATTAGTAAATACCACTGGAACGTAGTCTAAGCCAGCCAGAACGACTTCAAACCTCATTTGCACAAGACTGGGGTTCTGGATCCTTCCCTAGCCTAAGGTCTACAATTCTTGCTCGTTCCTAGCAGCGATCTTTCTGCTATTACACGTCTGTGAATAATAGAACATAGCTGATAACACACTTTTAAAATAAGTCTTTCTGGGCGGTCTTCCTGGATCCTCTTATGCAACTGGCTCAGCGTCAACTCGCACCTGCCACAGTGGAACCTCTGACAAAACTGGGCTTGGACAACTTATTCATGACAGAGGCTGACTGACACGCCACCAAGCGCCATGTGGTTCCCTATTAGGGAGGATGTTCTTGGAGGCGCCACGCTTCTAGAATTACAGGTAGAGACTCTCCATCTGGAATTGAGGGTCCATACCAATAAGGTAGGATGAACTCTAGATCCGTGGCGCGAGATAGAGGATGAACAGCAATGCTCCTATTGGTTCAACTTGGGCACCAGAGCCGCATATGAGTGATCTTAACGAGACCAAACACATATAACATTCTTGGATATGCATCTAGTTCTGTACAATTGGGATAGTTTCTATTATTTTTGATTAGTTGTCTGACTTTGGAGATATTAACTTTAACCATAAAGGGTCTCGACCAGTCTCGAAATACCAGCTCAAGTTCTTCAGAGGATAGGCTGATCTAGTAACAGAAGCCAATATTCTCCTCTGTCTGTCATCCTCATATAAAATGCCATATATTTCTCAGTATCCTTCATATTCTACTCTCCAGATCTACCTCACTTTCTATTTCTCTTCAAAAAAGAATCTATTAACAGGCTACAATCCAATTCCAACGTCAGTTATTTATTCCCCTCGATTTAATATCTTTCCAACTGACAGTTAGTAGGCAATTATGCAGCTGCAACTTCTCATCAATGCGCTCTTAGCTACTGCAATAGCAGCTGCTCCAGTTGCTACATCGTCATGCAGACCTAATTGTGATTTAAGTCTCTTCGGCAGGTTTGGCGGGTACAGTGGATACAACAGGCCGAGTTATGGTGGCATACGGGTAAGTTGGTAGATGTTTTTAAGGATTAGGCATAGACAGAGTAAGAGGCAGTACTTAACTTTCTCAGTTGGGCACAATAGAAGACCACAGCCAATGTTTAGTAATTATAGAGACGTGAACATTGTCGTCAATCAGTTCATGATTTGCTTACAACTACATAACTCATGTGAGACTAGTCCCTTCGTCCATACTCCAACTCGTTAGCCTCTCCCTTCACCTCAGCCTTCTCATCCCTCGCCATAATGGCCTCATTGTCAGGCGCGAGCTTAGTTCCATGACGGCCGATCTTGTACCAAGGTAGCGAGAACAACTCATCAGTGCTCTCAAGCGATCGACCAGCCATCTCAGGGACAAATGCCCAAACCCAGATGAGGCCAAGAAGACAGACAGCAGCGCAGAAGAAGAAAAAGCCAGCGCTTGTCATAGAAAGGAGCATTAGTGGAACAGCCTTTGTGTTACCGTACTGATTGGCAAAGTGCAGACACATCGTCATGGAGCTTCCCAGGGCTCGGAGACGGAGAGGCCAGATCTCAGCGTTGACGAGGTACTGGAACGAGTTCCAACCCATTGTCCAGCCTACGCCTGAGAGATAGAGCATCACAACAGCACCCACACCAGCATGCTTCTGGGATGGGGTCAAGGTTCCGTTTTCGAGAGCTTCAGTGCCAACAATACTCAGGAAGATGGCGATGTAAAGAATGGAAATCATCTGAAGAGTGATACCACCATACAGAGAGCGTCGTCGTCCGATAAAGTCGACCAAGAAGAAAGCGCAGAGGTAGGCGGAACTAAGCTTGACCACACCAAGAATACAGGTGGCAAAGAGTTTCTCGGATTGACCGGTCTTTCCAAGGACACCAAAGAACTCGACAGCATAGATGGTGATTGCGCTAGCTCCCGACCACTGACCAAGGAGCTGAGCCATGAAACCCAGCATAAGACGATATCGGTTAGCAGGGATGGTGAACAGTTCACGAAGCTTGCCCCATCTTGAGACTCCGAGGAAAGCCTCTTGCTCGCGCTCGAGCTGTTCCTGGATACCGTACAGCTCTGCTTGGACGAACGGATGTTCTTCAGGTAGTTGCCTTAGCTTGCAGAGGGCTTTGGTGCTCTCTTCGTTGCGTCCCTTCATGGTAAGCCAGCGAGGGGTCTCAGGGACAGTGAATGACAGAATCAGAAGCAAACTGCGAATAGACTGTTAGACTGTGACATTGGAGAGTATACTTGACACACTTACCTTGAAAAGCCAATATGGCACATTTGGGGGTCAACCCATTGCCATCGAGAGTTGTTGGAAATATTGATAGAGGCGCCCCAGTTGCTGAAATAAGCAATCATGACACCAAGATAGACTGAACCAGCAAATATGTTGGTAAGCATGCCACGAATAGCTCTGGGAGCCGTCTCAGCAAGGTATGTCGGACCGACCACGACAGTCATGCCGATACCAAGTCCAGCAATGAACCGTCCAGCTAGAATCTGACCAACGCTTCCATGACTCGTCACAACGATGATGAATCCAACCAGCCACAGCAGACAGAGGAGCTGAAGCGATCGGACACGACCGATCTTATCGCACATGAAGAATGCCAGTAGCGAACCGGCGATGGAACCAATCTGGACCATGCTGGTGATGTTGGACTCGACTTGTGCTTGATGATGTTCAGAGCCTGCGCCCAGGTCGAACTCGGTCTTGAAGCTTTTGAGCGACACCATACCGCCAACAAGACCTTCGTCCAGTCCACGACTGGCACCAAGGATACCTTGAGACACGAGTTAGTACCGGGGCATATGGATAAGGGAAGGGAATGGATAGACAATTCACATACCAAAGACAAAAGTGCTCCAGTACAGACGCCAGTTGAGCACCTCGCTGGGTGTTTCAGCCATAGCGGCCGGGTTACCAAGGCTGAACTTCATTTTGGCAGTTGCTGTCAGGAACCAGAGCAAGAACCAAGAAGTGTAGGCTGATCCATCTCTGAACAAGAAACTGGGACAGACGGTTTATAAACCTCAAATCTCGGCCAACTCCAAGTGCAAAGGATGGAGGATGGGCGGGGAAATACGGAGAACCCCCACGAGGATATGAATCGTGAAGAAGGTGATTGGATAACCCCGCAGCTGCTTCTACTGAACTCCGAACGGCTATTCTGTGCCGATTGTGGATACATCTTCTCCAACGGCCCTTTCCAATGCGGAGATAGTGGCATTCCCCGCATGTCCCTCGGTCTCTATTTTCCTACAATCATCTTATCTTGGTGAGGGTAGATAAGTCTAGCATTAACCCAGACGGACTTTCTGTTTCTAATACATATTATATTTCTTTCTACACTTTTTAATATGTACATTGCCATACTTTCATCTCAGTCTGATTCCATGAGCAGTAAAGGTCTTGCACAAAAGTGTGGTGGATTGAACTCCGGCTGCACCCTAGTCTTCTCACAGAACTTTTGTCAGTGGTGATCAACACGGATAACCGGCACCACAATCAAAGGTTACATCTTGTACCCCATTTGACACGATACGACTTTGGGCGGCCATTTCAGAACAAATCAAGGATCGCCCTGGTAAGTTTGAGTCAGTTTCCCCGACGCTTGACAGGTTCCCCATAAACTTACGCACTGGTAGTCCGTGGAAAAGATAACGTTATTCTTAACTGTACGGCATTGATAACTAGTGTACCAGTATCACGCAAGCAAAGATGGGGTAAGTTTTCCGTCCTTGGTAAGTGATAATGTATGCACTGACTGTTTAATTCAGCAGCAGTGAGATGTGACAGTCGCTGCATTTCCTCTTGTCAGAATAGCGAGCGGCTTGGGTATAATACACCATCTCGGGGACGCCTTCCTACTCTATCTTGATTCTACGTTACATCAGTCTGTTGCGGTACACATAAGCTTTGACGCAATTCTCGTTTATAGTTAACCGTTGCAGGCCCCAGAGTATTGATTGTATCGGTGTGGAACAAATCACTAGTCCTTTGTTATTCCCTCACTGTGACAGCTTGGACCCGCCATGTGACTGGTCAATTTAATCGACAAAACCTTGTTCGCCTGAATACGCAGCCTCAGCTGGTTTCCTTTCCTTTCCTTTTTCTTCCTCTTTACATGAAGACGCTTTATAACTGTCTATTAGACATTCCTTCATCTGTTAAATAGAAAGAAACTCTAGTCAAGTAAATACTTTCTTTTCTCTCTCTTACTATGCATGTACTGAGAGGCTATGATAGAAATAGAAATAGGTCAAGATATCTGAACTTGAACAGTTAACTTTCAGGATAGGTATGCAGCTCGAGACATCTAGCTGACAGACCATTTATTCCATAAAGGCAACAGAGCCGTATAGAATTACTTTCGAAAGAGAGAAACATAATGGGCTGCTACAAATAACATACACAAATTGAAAGGTATGACTGTTAGGAAGGGTTTCTGCATACTCTGGTTGCCTTCCGGACTATTGGAAGTAGTCATGTTGGGTCAATCATTTCTGGTAACATATACGAAGTGAGACTTCGATTTAAGAAGAGATATGAGCTTAACGGTAAATCTCAGTACCCGGTAGCGGAGCAGCTACATAATACGTTGTCTTAAGAAAACGGTCAAGCTATACCAGATTCGGAGTCAGTGATATTTCTATATCGCTATCCACACTTGAGCCTCTACATTTTAGCATTTAGTGACGATTAGACACGACTATAAATTTAGAGGTATATGCATGTTTCCACGAGCGGAGGCACCATTGTCTAAAATACCGACAATAGCCTCTATGTACTTTATGAACGAGTACGAAGCATATTTGACCGTATTCATTCAAGTGCGAACGTCATCATCGGATAAAGAATTGCATCAACAATGATGCGTGACACCCTATCGACGCATTGAAGTCTCTGCGTGGTCGATTACCTTGAGTAACTTTCTAGATGCAGAGAAATTGGTCATCTGTTACACTCAGCTCAACTTGATAGGTTCTATTCATATGAAATATTGCAAATGAATTATCGCGTATTGATATTGGTAGCTATGGTTAGGAGCATCACGTTGTTTCACGAAGATGGATGACTCGCCAACACACATATTGGTACTTATGTCGACTGCGCCCTTTACTATCAGACAATTAGCGGCTGGAAGAATACGAGACAAAACTAACAGGTCACCTTATGCCACTTAGACTCGGCTCTTCAGGGTGTCTATTTTTATACCTCAAATCTTCGGAGGCTGACTATTCTAGTATCCAATAGCATGTCTCTTTCAATTGGATTGGCAACACCTGAATCCGGTCAGTGCAGATATGTATGTAGTGATAAGATACGACACGATACGATACGATAAGATAAGATAAGATAAGCGGTAGTTGGTGTACATAGTAGAACAATGTTAACAAACACTGCAAATGAGGAGTTCATAACTGCCTTTCACAATTTTAGTTGCAAATCAAGTGCATAAATAATAGTACAGAAGATCATATAAGTAGCGACGGTTAGAAGTTTCTCCGTAATGCAAAAGGAAAGGTCAAGCGAGATGCTGTTGTCAGATGTGACGGGTCATTCGTGCTCGGCACAATTCAACCAAATTTCCGGAACTTGTCAGACGAACCCTAGCTCTCAAAAGGTCTCCCAGCCCCTAACTGTTGAGCAGGGGCTAAACTGATCTTGGTTAATCGAGCCACCAGTTGTCGATCGACTAGAGAATCAAGTGGCCACTTAATGACACCATTTCTTTCTAGCGTCCCGGGAAAGCCTCAATATTTCCCCTTTTCAGAGGCTCCAATCATAGGTTTCGATAAAGTTCTTCAAGTTAAAAAGTACTCATAAAGAAATGCTCCATTGGCAGTATACTGAATAAGGTTGGGAGACAGCCATTAAAGAAGACAGAATAAGGTTACAGTCAGCTTACCTTCACATCTACAGGGCATCATCAGGGTTAATCTCGTTCGCTAAAAAATTAGCCCTGATCTAATGGACCAAAGGGGATCGCTTCATTTGGAATTTCAGGTCTACCGTAAAGCTAACAACGCGGATGTACAATAACTCCGTACTTCACACTAACAAGCGGGGGCATGGACTGTCCCCTATTCCGTTTCTCACGATCTTAAGACATTGATTAAGCTGAATGCAACGTCATCACCGACTGCGCGGTTCGCTTTTCTTGGCTCATAGCCCTCCTCAGAATTTCTAATTTATAAACCTTCCAAGTCCTCTCTATACTACTAAATATGAATGACCTACCCACAGCCATCCCACGAGGATCGTGGGTTCTCGTTACAGGAGCGAACTGCTACACTGGCAGCCATGTGGTGATTGAGTTGCTCAACCGGGGGTTTCACGTGCGTGGCACGGTCAGAAACCTTGAATACAGCAAATGGCTTCTTGAGCATCCTTCAGTCAAGTCGTTTGCTGACCAAGAGAAAGTGGAATTGGTTCTTGCTGACACATCAAAACCAGGAGACTTCGACGAGGCAGTCAAGGGAGTCTCGGCTGTAGTTCATCTTTCAAACATTGGGGAGCAAACACCAGATCCCAATGTGGCTTTCCCATCAGCAATCGAGGCTGCCTTGACTGTTTGTCGATCTGCCGCCAATGAACCCACTATCAAGCGATTTGTTCTTGCGTCAGGGCTTTGGTCAGCGGTATGGCCAAGACCAGGGGATTCGTCGACCATCAATCAGGAAACCTGGAACGAAGGTTTAGTCCAGATGGCGAAGTTGCCTCCGCCATATGAGTTGACTCGCATGCTTGTGACCTATCTGGCTTCCAGGGTCGATGCGGAAAAAGCGGTATGGAAGTTTGTTCAAGATGAGAAACTCCCATGGGTAGTCAATTCTGTGAGCCCATGCTGGACGCTGGGTGACCCATTACATGCGAGACACTATGGACCTATGCCGACTCAGCTGTTGCAGCAATTGTATCTCGGCAAGATTGAAGCGCTCAAGGAGAACACCACAGGTAAGTTGACATGGCAGCAAAATGAAACGACTAGAAGCTAAATTTACAGTTTACTATACACACGTGTCGGACGTGGCTGTTATCTACGCCGCTGCCGTTATCGACCCTGACGTGAAGGGTACTCGCATCCAAGCTTTGGCTAAACCATTCAACTGGAACAATGCGCTCGCAATTATGCGCGACGCGTATCCCGAAGAAGATTTTGAAGAAGACTTTATTCCTGGAGATCCCACCTTGTCCTACAAGATCGAGAACGATATTGCGCCAGGGCTGCTGCAGAAGTGGGCTGGGAGAGATTGGATCACCCTTGATAAGGGCATTACGGAAACAATTGACTTTTCTCGAAAGATTGGTAACTTGGACTAATGACTTTGAAACTTGGAAGAGAATGTTTGGGTGTAGAATCTCTGGATGTTATGAATACCGACGCAATAATTGGAATGTGCTGTATAGAAAGAAGCCTGTGACCGTGAAAGACTTCCCTGATCCCCATGATGATGAAAGTACAAACTTGGTAAAATCTATCAGGCCTTCGAAGGGGTCTCTGTTTCTGGCTTTTTGCCATACACAACATAACTAACAGTGATCAGTAAGCAAGTCAATTCTTCAACAAGGAGAACAAGGTTTTGATGGCCACTCACATAGGGATATAGGCGTGGACATTTCGGTCTCGAATCTGTTTTCTCATTGCCGAGCAAAGAACCATGACCTCGTCGGCCGACCATCCCAAGAACCTCGTAAACAGTGCAAGCAAGAGACCCTCAAATCCATTGTTCATGTTAGCGTAAGACCACTTTCCAAGCTCCTTGTGATGCTTGTCCTTTGGCCACTCGTTGATAGGCCACTTGTACTTTTTCTCAACCACATCAACGAAGCCGGCCTTTTCGAAGAATTTCTTGTACTGAGGAGCGAGGTCAATGGCGCGTCCAGCTTTGGCGCTGGCTTCAATGCTCAGCTTGCCAGAACGGACGAGGGCGCTGTCTGGGAGGAGAGTGTCATCATCGCAGGCGATGGGGTAGGTGAGATCTTGCATTTCGAGATAGCCACCAGGCTCGAGGTTTCTACGTGAAATAGTAAGATAAGTGAATGGATGCTGAGATCATGACGTACTCGAAGCTGTTCTTAATGAATTTTTCGGTATCGGCGAACGATCCTGTCATGGTACGAGCAAAGATGAGGTCAAATGGCTCTGTCCATGTCCATTCTTTTTCAAGGTCGTCGATTTCGAAGATGCAATTCGGTGGAACCCTTCAGATATGTCAGTATGCTGCAATTCAGGAGTGTAGGTAGATAAAGTACATGTTTGGTTGGATGGGACTCAGATCAACACCAATCACCTAATTGATTTAGTCATTCAGAGAATATACGCAACACGGGGCCAGCGTTACCTTGGTTTCCGGGTGGGCATCAGCTAGCAATAACGTCAGTAATACTTTCATCTTCACATGACTGACTGAACCAACCGTATTCGATAGCCCAAAGCCCAGTTCCTGTACCGGCATCGAGAACACGCTTGGCAGATCCTTTGATCTTGGGGCTAAGACCGAGTTCTCCATGAAGCGTCAGAAGCCAAAGGTTGTGCTGCAAATCTGTTTCGTATTGTTAGCTGTGATTTTGACTTGACGCGATCTTGTTGATGTACCAAGTCGATCACTTTCGGATTCATCATTGGGAAAATTGTATTCTGATTAATGCGTCAGCTCCTATTTCATATTTGTCCAACCCAGTAGATAAGTATTTACTTCCAGAGCTCATAGCGTGGTATGTGCGGCCATTCTCCTCTTGGTATTGCAAGACGCTTGAGCGAAGTGACTCCAAGCTTTCGAGGTCAGACTGCGACTATTTAGTACATTTCTTCGAAATGGTTCGAACAGTATCACAAGCCACAGGCACTCAAGGTCATGAATGTGCAGAACTTACACCTGAAAAAGTAGAGTCTGAATCAACATCGTCAAACGTGTCCGCAGCCTACTCACAAGTCAGCACACCATTACTACGAAGAATAGTACTACATACCAGCGGCTCGTGGGCTTGTTCAATCTGTGCAGTCATAATGTTGTATTGTTTGATTGATAGCGACAATTATGATCAAGGTAAAGAAAAGAGACAAGAGAGGGGAAGAAGAATCTCATTACTCATGATCAGGTGACCCAAGATCCTACGGAAGATGGTTCATGTTGGGAAGGACGTAGGAAAAGACCTCGAGTTGACTCATGCAGTGTTGGCCTGTTGAGGTGGTTATTTCCGATGCATCTCCCAGGCGCAGTCATGTCGTGAACCAACAGTCCCACCGCCAAGACTCGTCCATTTTGGGCCATTCAGGTTGGTGAGCCGGTTGATTGCAACTGCGTTCAATGTCTTGATAGAAAAGTGAATGGAATATTGAATAATTATAATGACCTGGTAGTGGAAATCAACGCCACGTTGGGTGGAAATGCGGTGGAAGCTAATTCTTTCAAGTCCAAATTGGCGACAGTACGGAAGTGTCATGCAACGCCATTGTTACAGGTGGTCGGATAATTTGCCAACGTCCCCTGTCACCCGTTCGTTTCTAGACCAATACGATCCGATATCTTGCAGGATTTAATCTGGGAACAGAACGCCCCAGTGTGTTACCGGATAAAATCACGCCACAGGTTTTGCAGCTTAAATATTAGACAACCTACACTCACCTCCTCTCGCTCGAATCGCCCATCTCATGGACCTGCGACTCGTTTCCTGGTGCTTCATAAACCGGCGGCGGCCCAAACATGGACTGTCGGCTATCTGACTGCAGCGGAGAGATAGCAGAGTCCGGTTGAGTGTGCGGTGACGCAACCATTTTTGAGTCAAGCATACTTGGGCCCATGTTCTGTGGGATAAAATTCATAACTGGCGGGTTGATAGGGCCTTGGGTAGTCACAGTCTTGTTCCTCTTTCGTCGGAGAATGAAGAAGACGCCCAGCATGGCCAGACCAATGAGGGCTACACCACCCACAACTCCTCCCACTATGGCCCCGATGGGCGCTGGACTACTCTTGTTACTGCCATCGGTCGAAGCTGATTTTGTAGATGGAGCTACTTTCGTGATCGTGGTGGGTTCATCGGATTCGGTTGCTGTTTTATCCAGCACTTCTTCCAGCCCTGTTGTTGCAACCGCGCCATTGGCAACTCTCGTCTTGAAATTGGGATTCTTTTGGCCATAAAAGGTATGCTCAGCGCTCTGCTCCGTTGTCAAGGATGAAGATGCACATCTATAGTCTCGTATACCATTCGGGAAAGCGTAGGTTCGACAATATGGCGCGTCGGAGTTGGTACTATGAGAAGGTAGGTCAGCGACAGAAGCCCACGAGTCTAGAGCGTTAAACCTACCACAGAAGATTCATCGTGTCACTTTGGCAGACGTCGTTGCAAAGTAAGGTATCGACTGCCTTGGATGACTCGTAGCAGTTGACCTTTATCTCTGTGCCGCATCTGATAACTCCCGCGTCCTCCTGTACCAGAGCCCACGCGCATATCTCTTTATTGGTGCAGGTAATTGGTACCCCGACCTCTGCCGAGAGATATCCGCACGTCGCATCAGGTGCATTGGTGACTGTTAAGTCAAATGGAGAAGAAACCTCTTGTCGTTGTTGCAGTTCGCGTCGCTGGAGTAGTTGTACTTGATCGAGGAAGTCCATGGGGTCGGCCGTGATCTCTGGCATGCTCGGCATCAGTTGTCCCCCAGCGTGCCCTGTTACCATGGCACTGACGACAGAGACCATCGTTCCAATGACAATGACCTCTCTGGAAAGCAATACCCGATACATAATGACTGTCAAGGCGGGTGATTTATAGAAGGAAAGTGATAAGCTCACCAGAATATGGTAATGAACAAAGGAACTAAATTCGAGATGGGATGGGAATGTTACAAATACTTAATTGTCCCATCGAACCGCGGCAAGACAGCATCCCATACCAAGGATGCCTAGGGCTGGAAACAATTTGGGGCTCGACCAGCCTAGCGCAAGCCAGCGCAAGCCACACTGCTTCTTGAATAACTTCCACCTCATGCTTTGCCCATTTTTATTGGCAGTTGAGGAACCTAAATATTAAACTTAATTCAGCCTCCGCCATCTGGTATGTATTTTCAGAAATCGGTTCTAGCGTCCTCCGTTTCTCCTCGGAGGTGCAAAGAATGGAGTGTTAGAGGACAATTGAACAGAGACACACACATTGCATACAGGAGGCAATTCCATTCTAGGCAATTATCTTACAACCTACTAAGGACTGCTTTGCCCATCCTGTCAAATGTGTTAAGTGATGGTAAGAGCGCAGCGTGCGGCCGAAAACGTTGGCGACAGACTAACTGGAACTCAGGCGCGCCATAACATGGCTGTGTCAGAGAACAAACAGTAAAGGGATGAATCAGCTGGCCACAATTTCGAAATGGAAGGGATTCTGACATCCTTCCTCTAGGCAGGCATTAGCCCATAGCTGAAGAGAACGAACAGAATCTGAGAAGCAAGACTCCCATGAGCTATTCTGTCGACTCGCCCCCTCCTTCACTAATATCCTTTACAGAACACCAGCCTTGCCGCTAACAAATAAAGATTGCTTGAAATACTACGTCGATACTCAAGTTATCAAGCTGGTAGCTTCTTATGGGTCCAACTTGACGTTTTATTATCTTATAGGCCAGACTCAGCGATTAGTTAGTGACAGACTCCATAGCAGGTAGATAGCTACAAGGTCACTCAGATAGGATTATTCAAGTGTAAGCAAAATAGATAACATCTGCCATATCACATATACAAATGTGAAGATCAACACTTTCGACAGCACATTTTTGACCCTACTAAATTTGCCGTTATTGGGTGACAAGTCGAGGCAGTGGCTACAGCATAAGATAGGGGTATCTCTAAGACAGTCCAGTGAAAAATTGAGAAGTCAACAAATTATACCACAGTTCACTTCCTTTCCAAAGGGGATATAATGAAGTTGAAGTATTGGCAAGAGGCAATGTTTAAGTTCTGCAGAGCAACTTCAATTAGACAGGCCTTATATGTCGGTGCTTGATGATCGTCGGGAAAGGGATGTTCCAGCCGGCGATGTTATTCCCCTCACTGTTTCGCCAAACAAACTATCAACACATATTGTCCCCTTTCCTCAATCTTCACGCTTTATGTCCCAATTTGACCACTGAATACACTGAATTTTTCCTCACATTATTTTGTACTTCACCCCGGGTGCCATTCTAGGTATTATTTGCCGTTGTCTAAGCGATTTGTTATTATTTGTTTCAGCTCTTCATCCATCACAGCCACCATGAGATTTATGGTCCGGAAGACAGATTCGAATGACCCCCGTTTTCTCCGCTACCTAGTCAATAGTGGTTATGGGATAAGAATGCCCTGGTTCTCAGAGCTGTGACGGGGCATGCCGTGTCCGTTTAAATCTTTCGTAAACCTTGCAATATTCCTAGCCAGTATTTGCCTCAAGCCTCCGCTAAAGCATGCCGCCTTCCACCAATCTGCTGTTTATGCAATATTCGAATAGCAAAAGCAGTTCCGATCAATGCAACTGCCATGGCAACCATAGTAGGGTATCCTTTAGGATAGCTCGGTGCCTCGACCTGTTGCCATATAACCAATGGCAACCAAGCTTGGAAAACATAAGCCATTTGATTCATCGCGCCTGTGACGAGGGCCCTTTCTTCATTGTCGTCACTGCAGATTTCATGCGCCCAAGCAAATGTCAAACCGCTAATACCACCGCCAAATCCACATAGCATGAAGCATACCCATGTGAAGGCGGTAGGAACCTTCCATACCGTGAGTCCGACGTACGCTATGATCTTGACCAAACCTGAAAAGACAATAGCTGGCCAGCGGGCACCACGAAATAGACTATCCGATGTCCACGCGTAGATGAGTGTTGTGATGACGCTGATGACATCGACAATAGTTGGGTAGAGATTAACATCTCTGATCGTATACCCTTGGGATTTCAGCCACAGGGGGAACGCAGGCTGTGAGCTACCCCCGTTGCCATTGTTGAACAATATGTACAGCAACACTAAGGCATAGATGTGCCAGCTGCTGAAAATCTTCTTGAACTTCGCTTTTGTGTACGGTGCCCTCTTCGCTCTACCTTCGAGTTCCATTCGTCGTTTCGCAATCGCAATTTCCTCTGGGGTAAAGTACCACGCTCTCGTGATCTCAGGTACATCTGGTAAGAAGAAGAACCCGGAGATAGCAATAGGTAGGGATACAACGGTGTTGGTAATAAACAGCCACTGCCATCCATGGTATCCGTGCACGCCATCGAGGTTGTGCGAGCCGGCCATCAAGTAACCCGAAACCATGGATCCCACGTTGCCCATGGCGTGAAAGAGGCACGAACGCTTAGCAAGTTCATCCTTGCGGTACCATGAGCCAACGATGTACTGCATGCCAGGATAGAAGGTGCTCTCGGCAAGTCCAATGAAGAAGCGAAGGACATAAAGCTGCGTAGGGTTTGTGCACTTGATAAGGAGAATGGTGAGAACAGACCATGTTACCTAGGTTTTTTGTCAGTTTGGGTAATCACGGACGGCGAGAAAGACTTACCTCGCAGGCAGGAATCCAGATGCTTGGCCGGATTCGCGTCAGGAGCATGTTGCTAAATGATTGTTAGTAAGTGCTAGTGAATATAAAGAGCAGGAAGAATCTTACCTCGGGATTTCACCGATAACATATCCAATAGTCCAGCATGTTTGCATATAATTCAACTCGTTTCCAAAGAGATTCATGTCCTCCTTCATCCCAGAGACAAAGGCATTGTTGATGTTGACCTATCATGTTAGAACTAACACAACCCTCAACGCTGAGTGCAAACTTACCTGGTCCAGATACTTAATGAAGTACCCCAGTGAAGCCAGGGTCATAAGGGCAAAGTCAAGCTTGAAGAGAAATCTGCGTTCCTCGGGGGACTTGTCAAAAGTGTCCCAAAGATATGACTTCCAGCTCCTCTTTGGTGTCTCTTGCAACACGGCCAGAGCTGACGTCTCTGAGTCGGATGAGACAGATTGGTCGTTTGCATCTCTGACCCTTTCGGCCGAGATTTGCTTTGGGTTTTCCGCCATTCTAAGTTGGTTGCATGAGCAAACGATACAAGGGACTTTTACAGCTGCTTGATGGATCTCATGCTTCTTTTAAGGATACATATATGCGGGTACTTTATCAGAGAGGTCAATTACGTTGTTCTTATTCTAGCTGCGTACTGATCTAAATGAAGAAATAACATCGGACAGAAGCCGCTATGCTACCCAGAAACGCTGGTAAACAGGTCTGCACTGGAGCAGTATCATGTCAGGTAGCCAATCAGAGTCCTACCGCCACACAGCTCATTCTGCATACAAATGGCGTCAAACCCTCTTCTTATCTATATTTAACTAAAACTACTTAGATCAACATTAGCATAGTCGATTACATAGTTTATTCACCGGCATTAGTACAAGATTATGCACCAAGACGGCTTCTGGTTGGTGGGCTGTGTTGACGTGACTGGAACCCAGTATGCTGTGCTTGGACTCTGTCTATCATCAGGGATATTGGTGTGGCAGTCTAATTCACTCCAGATGAAGAGACGGATGGTGGGTGTGTATACAATCCCTTTTTGCGAGTCAGTTCACTCTGTTTCAGTGTCTACGCGATTGATGACATGACTCGACCCGTCAGCATCATTCTTGCACATGCGCAATAGAAACGTACAACTTCTAAAGTGTTTCGAATCACTTCCTAAGAAGCGAGAAATACATAAGCAACAACAAGATAGAAAATGCGGGATAATTAAATGTTTTGAATAACAGAAAGATAACGTGGGCAAATAGATGCCAATTACTCGACGCTACGGCTTTCAACAACAGCATATCAAGCAGTGCAAAGAGTTCAATAGTAGAACTCTTGAATAAAATAACAGCACATGCCCACCTATTACAGTACCAAGTTATGACTGGCTTATTATTTTCACTATAATTTTCGGAGTCGCTAGTGGAATGGGCACTGAGTGCTTATCCTGCCAAGGCTCATTCATTCCCAGGCGTGGATTGCGACATAGCACGTCACTTTACCCCGGCTACCCAGAACCTGCAGCACTATTACAAATGTAATATTACTCCATCGTCTGACCCTTGGTTCGTTTTCCCATCAATTCATTCTTTCTTCTCATTTTATACTTGCTTCTACAACAGACAATGAGATAGTAGCTAGATTAGCAATCAAGCTCAATCAACAAGAGTCGGAAGCTATTTCTGTTTATCCGTGTCTGTGTTTCTAGTCTTTTCAGCGCCTCTATGTAACGTCTCAGTGTAACAATGCAATTGAGCGCTAATGGCCCAATGAAGCACAAACAATATCGTTGCTCAGCGTATCGGTCTGACTCACTATGGAACGGAACAGCGAACGAATCAACAACAAGAGTTGCGTGCGGGGGGCGTCTCTCTACAGAACGCCAAAACATCATCGTCGATTTAAATTATTTACTCCAGTGTAAACGTTCCTTTGGCACGAATTTGCCATTGTATTACATCTTGCAGCATTTCTTTCCACTTGAAATACATCATGACGGTATCCAAGGAAGCCTTACTCAATGATTACGAGTTTGACCCAAGTCTCGTTGAGCGAATAGCCTTCCGCAAAGTCAAACATACTATCGCCATCGTCGAGCCAGATCCTTCATGGCCCCATCATTTCGACCTCGCCAAAACTCGCATTGAAACGGCCCTTGGCGACACGGCCGTCTCTATTAACCACGTTGGCTCAACCAGCGTCCCAGGTCTTCCAGCAAAAAGAGTCATCGACATTGATCTTACGGTTCAAGATGTCAACGATGAGGCATCATATGTGCAAGCGCTTGAGGATGTGGGATTCCACTTTCTGGTCAGAGAACCACATTGGCACGGACATCGTTTCTTTTGTGACTACGGAGATATGCCGACGAACTTGCACGTCTGGGGTCCGGATTGTCCCGAGGCGGCGAGACACAAGATCTTTACGGATTGGTTGAGAAATCATGAGGAGGACCGGAAGCTGTATGAAAAGATCAAGCGAGAAGCGTCTGAGGCAAGCATTGCTGGTGGGGAGGATGTCATGGAGTACAATAAGAGGAAGGAAAATGTCATTCGAGAGATTTTGCAGAGAGCTTTCAAGGCTCTGGGCTATCTGTAAGGACGTTTTGGTACTGGGGAAGTACGGGGCCTTTCTAGAAAGTTACGAGATAATGGCAAGGCCTCAATGACAAGCGATCTAACCACGCAGGCTATATACGTGACATCTATACCTAGAATATGGAGAAGCATTCCTACATCATAATTATTTAACTATTGATAAAACTGCAGATCAGCCCGTCGCTTGAAATGCTATCGCATAGTTCTTTGCGCTTGAAGACAGAGGAATGCTTTCTTCCCTGGCCCGCCATGAATCAAGTCGATCCATGGAAGGCCTTCTGCCAATATCATGTCTCGCACAGTCTCCCAATACAGATCCGGACTCACACTCGCACCCCAGACGTCCCTAACCAAGGGACTCGATGTCTCAACCGCTGAGAAACAGCCCATCATCAACGCCCAGATAGTGAATGTCCTGCAATTCTCGTTCTCGTCTTGCATCAGTATATAGCTTGTTTCAAGCCGTCTCTGAAACTCTGGTAGTTGTGGCCTCCGTACAGGGCTTTGGGAAAGGGTGGTAAGAAAGGCGAGCATCCCGAGTCTCAGTGCTTCGTCTATATCAGGGTAATTGTTATTCGGGTGTAGCAGTTGCGTCTGGATGTTACTGATCCGGGACTGGAATCTCGTCCATATCAGATCAGACTTTGCACTCATAGCATTTTTTATATCCCGTATCAGAGCTTGTAAGTTTTGAAAAGCTTCAATCACCCGCGGAGAGTTTACGTTGAGTCTCTGCAGAATATCAGACTTTGCAATCAGCGGCATCGGTAATGTCGGATAATCGTTGTACTCCAGTGCAAGATACAGTGGCCGGTCAAAAGCCAATGCCAACCTCAAATCAAACTGCTGAATCTTGAAGAGAAGCTTCGCGTCCAGTCCTGTAAAAACATTGTCCCTAATTATAAGCAGTCTCCTGACCCCTTCAAGATGCGACCCTACGGCTCCAAAGTCATGCAATGACTCGGCAGCAAATAGCAGTATCAGGATGGTCATCATTGTGGTTGAGGACTGTTGGCCTGCAGCTCGATATAGATCCCGATTCAATGATGAGAGGATGACGCAGAGCAGCTGTTGGGTCCAAGGCGAGAGGCGCGCACTGCATCGAAGATCGTCTACGGAGCGCGTGGCGAGGTAAATTGCGCTAAGCAGGGTTCTATTTTGGTGGAGGAACTGGAAGTCGTCGGCCATCCAACTTTGGATGCTGAGGTTTGTGTCCAGTGGGTAGACATTTTCAATAATCCTGTTGTATTTCATGACTACCAAAGTCTGTGTTAGTAATTCATGATTCTTTGTGGGGTAGGGAGTGCAAATCACCAGTTTCCAGTACTGAGGATGGGAAGAGCGAAGAGTCAAAGCCACAATCGTCAATGCTCATCTTCAATGACGGTTTGAGCAACTGCCTCGTAAGACATTGGTTCTGAAGACTTGAGGTACAGTGTAACGATAAGTCTTGACGTTGCATCATGATAGCATCCTCAACTGGTTTTCCATTTTCTTGAAGTTGTACTTTTCTGTTTTTTGCCTTTCTTTTCGAACGTCGAGAGTCTTTGCGTACATTGACTCCCTTCATGCATTGACTGCGAATAGCGGCTCGACTACCAGGGTCTGAAGGGCGACCAGTGCCGTCGACAGCTAAGAACGTGAAACTGCCTCCTCCCATTATAGTGAGTAGTAATGGCTAAATGGGTAGTGTAGCCTGAGTCTCTAACGCTTGTTGTGCCAGAAGAGGAGAGTTGTGGAGTTGCTCCGGATAAGGATTGCAATGTGGAAAAAAGACCAATCTCATTGCTGACAGCTGGATTGGGATTAGGATTAGGAGGCAGGGGAGGTTGGCTCAAGATAAGGTCAGGAGCCCACATTCCTCATCGACCAGATTGATGTCCTAATTAGTCTTAGTCTTTTCAACTGAATCATGGTTCGGGCTTGAATTCCTCCGACCCCAGTCACTATTGATCTTCCTCTCATCCAATGAACGCGTCGAGAATGACCTGGATCTTCAGACTAACCGTGTTTGGATCACATTGTGGTCGTCGGTAGATCTAAGGATCTCACCTTACCAAGAGATACGATCCAATTTACAGCCTCAATCTGCAGATCTTTAGATGTCTTGTGAGACTGGAGGCAGGTCCGTTTATATTGCGGATTTGCGGAGTACTGAGACCAGATTGGTGTCCAAAAATGGCTATGGAGCAGTTTCACTCATCATGTAGACATACTGTTAGACAAGTGCGAATCAATATATAAATGTGAAGAGCTGGATGTCTTATTTGAATAACAGGATAGACATCATCAACTCGCTATTCAATTTTATATCTTACCTACTCGGGCTATCACAATGGTAGCCAAAACATCTGGATTCGCCAGCGCTTCTTCGAGGCTTCCTGCACTTACCCTATCATCTGGCCGTCTTCTGGTCACCTCTCAATTCACCAAACCACAACTTCCCCCAAAAAGCCTTGATCTCTCTGGTCAAACAGCTATTATAACTGGAGCCAACAACGGCATCGGGTTAGCTTGTGCCAAGCTTCTTCTTCAGCACGGACTAAGCCATCTCATCATCGCTGTTCGCTCAGAAGCTAAAGGTCATGAGGCTGCTCAACAGCTGAAACACGTCACCTCAGCTGCCAAGATCGAAGTTTGGGGGCTTGATATGGGGAGTTACATCTCCATTGACGCGTTTGTAAAGCGTTGCGAAACGCTCCATCGTCTTGACTATGCCATTCTAAATGCCGGCATGGGCAATGCCACTCACCGAATTAACGAGTCCACTGGCCATGAAGAGACTATGCAGGTCAACTTCTTGTCTACCATGTATCTATCGGTTCTTTTGCTCCCGCTGCTGAAACAAAAATCATTGTCATCAAACCCGGGACGACTGACTGTTGTCAACTCAGGAATGTCCATGCACTGCGAATTACCTGAGGCAAAGTCAGACCCATTAATCCCCGTTTTTGACGCGAAAGCCACCTTTGATGGAATGTCTCACTACGCGAAGTCGAAACTCCTTGGACAGCTTTTTATCGATAAGCTAGCGCGTCACGTCGACCCCCAAGACGTCATCATCAACTGTGTCGACCCGGGACTAACAAAGGGCACTGGTCTCATGGACAAGTCTCCGATAGTGATGAAAGTGTTCATGACTATCATGATGAGGTTTCTTGGGCGCACCCAGGAACAAGCTGCCTCAACTTATGTCGATGCTGCCATTGTCAAGGGAGAAGAAACCCATGGGTCATATGTGATGGACTGGCGAATTTACCCGTGAGTTTTTGTTATTCCGGACCTTTTCAATTGCAGTCTAACAATTATTTAGGTTCGGAAAATATTATTATAATGCAGAGCGGCAGGAGGTCCAGGACCGGCTATGGAAGGAAACGATGAATGAGTTCGAGTTTGCAAGCATGGAGGGGATCATTGACTCGATGGGCAAGTGAGATTGAGGCTGTATTCAAAGGTTAGAGTCATCTTGTATATTATTAAAGAACAGATGCTTAATACTTTCATATTCTTACTGACCTGACCAGTCATGGCTTGGATGGAAAGAAACAGCGAAAGCAATTGACAACTCGGCATTAATGGTACTTACCCTGTGGCATAGGCACCGATACTCAATCAAACTGTGGGTTTCAAGCCAAGACGGTATCGGCAACAGGCAAGGCCCATCACAGCCTCTTAATGCACAACACCAGACGATATGCGACGCAAATCCCCTGGAATCACGGACCAATTGCACCTTTCGAGCGTCCATTTCTAAAAGTCCCTTCGGCATTCGATCCCCAAACTCAAAGTTGCAGGGATCAGAGCCCGAACCCCTGTAGTTCCCCTGAATGCCAAGGACCGAGACTTGGAGAGGCCTTGCTATAATTGGTCTGTACCCATGGTCCACTCTCGAAATCTATTCCGATCTTCGCTGCACTTGGCTCGAAGAGGGAGGTTTGAGATAATGAACGACTGGGGAATCAGAGCATATTCAGGAACTTATGAATACTGCATGGGAACTTCTGCTCTATCAATGGCGTATGAGCTGCATCTGGCAACTCGTCCCATGTGATGCAATTGACTTTAATCATGATAACGACCTGCCGTATCTATCAATCTAGCATGTGCTGTGCCATGAGCTGTAATATATAATGTATTTTCCAGACCTTGTTCATACTGCCAAGCTCTGCTCTTCAACCACACTCTCTCTTGACTCCCAGGCCACATTCGTTATTGGTTCTTTCTTCAATCTTTGTCTTGTCGCTCTTTCAATCAAGCAAACACACTCTTTTTTCTAGTCATGGTTCGTTTCGGACTATCGGCTCTGCTTTTTGCAGGGCTGTCACTCGCTCAGGATGAGCTGTCTCAGCCTCCGCAGCCCGAACAGGGTACTGTTGCCCACCTGCCTGGTGCTTATATCTTCGAGTTCGAGGAGAGCCAGGATACTTCTGTCTTTTACGATAAGACAGAAAGCCAGTCCACCACCCGTGTCAAATTTGACTATGACCTCTTCAAGGGTGTCTCAGTCCAATTTGACGATGTTGCATCTGCTGAAGAACTCGCTGCCAAGATGGCTGCTCTCCCAGTCGTCAAGAACGTCTGGCCTGTCAAGGTCTACGGAATCCCTACACCTCGAGTGGAGTGGGTCGCAGAGCCAGGAATGAAAGCTCCTCTTTCCAAGAGAGCTGTCAATGATACCGCTGATACTTTCTCGCCTCATGTCATGACTCAGGTTGACAAGTTGCGCAAGAAGGGAATTACTGGACATGGAATCAAGGTTGCTGTCATTGACACTGGTGTAAGTTACGATTTTTACATGTATAATGTTGAACAGTTAACTGACATGACTAGATCGACTACAAGCATCCAGCCCTTGGTGGTTGCTTCGGCCCCGACTGTCTCGTGTCTTTCGGCACTGATCTGGTTGGCGATGACTATGATGGGTTCAACGCCGTTCACCCCGATGACGACCCCATGGATTGCGCTGGCCATGGTACTCACGTTGCAGGAATCGTTGCTGCTCAAACCAACCCCTTCGGCTTTACTGGTACAGCTCCAGGAGTCACTCTTGGTGCTTACCGTGTCTTTGGATGTTCCGGAGAGGCCGGCAATGATGTTCTCATCGCTGCGTACAACCAAGCTTACCAAGATGGCGCCGATATCATCACTGCCTCTATCGGAGGTCCCAGCGGTTGGTCAGAGGAGCCTTGGGCCGTTGCCGTCTCTCGTATCGTTGAGAAGGGTGTGCCATGTCCCGTGTCTGCCGGTAACTCTGGCGATGTCGGTATGTTTTACGCCAGTACCGCCGCCAACGGTAACAAGGTCATGGCCATTGCCTCCTACGATAACAGCGACTACATCTCGCTTCTCAAGCAGCACCACTACACCGTTGACGGAAGCGACACCAAGATTGCCTTTGGCATGACTGCTGGCACTCCCGCTGCTTGGGATGATGTCAAGCTTCCTATCTGGGCTCCCAGTCTGGACACCACTGTGGCGAATGGCGGTTGCGACCCTTACCCCGCCGACACACCTGATCTCAGCAAGTTCATTGTCTTGGTTCGTCGAGGAACTTGCACCTTTGCCCAAAAGGCCCAGAACGCTGCCAATGCTGGAGCAAAGTATTTCATTGTCTACAACAATGCTGGTGGCGCCAACGAAATCGACGTTTCTGCCGTGAAGAGCATTCTCGCAGCTGGCATGGTCACTTCCAAGGTCGGTGCCAAGTGGATCGGTCTTCTCAAGGAAGGTTCCAAGGTCACACTCGAGATGTCCGCTGGCTCTGACGGAGAGGTCATCATGGAGGAGAGCAAGAACGACAAGACGGGCGGTGCAGTTAGCACTTACTCCTCTTGGGGACCTACTTGGGAGATGGACGTCAAGCCCCAATTCGGCTCTCCCGGTGGAAACATTCTTTCAACTTATCCTCTTGCCAAGGGTGGTTATGCTGTCCTTTCTGGAACTTCAATGGCTTGCCCCCTCGTCGCCGCTACTATCGCTCTCATTGCTGAGGTTCGTGGAACTCTCGACCCCGAGACTATTGAGAACCTTCTTGCGTCGACCTCGAACCCTCAGCTCTTCAACGACGGTACAGGATTCTCCGATTACCTGGCACCTGTACCTCAACAAGGTGGTGGCATGATTCAAGCCTACGACGCTGCGTACTCGACAGTATTGATGGATGTTTCCAGCTTGTCTTTCAACGACACTGATAACTTCATCAAGGTCCGCAACTTCACTATCCACAACACTGGCAAGAAGGAGATCGACCTCAGTGTCTCTCACATCCCTACCAAGAGTGTCTACACTCTCGACAAGGACAGCATTTATGCTTCTACTTTCCCCAACGATGTTGCTGATGCTCACGCTGAGCTCAAGTTCAGTGAGGCCAAGCTTTCCGTTGGTGCAGGTGAGAAGGTCACTATTGAGGTTGTCCCTTCTGCTCCTGAAGGTCTCGACGCCAAGCGTCTCGCTCTTTGGTCTGGTTACATCGCCATCAACGGTACCGGAGTGTCTCTGTCTCTGCCTTACCAGGGCATGACAGGTTCTCTGCATGACTCTGTTGTCTTGGGATCTGATGATACATGGATCGCCAGATCTAACGATAAGGATAAGCTCACTCCTGTCCCCGCCAACACAACCTTCATCTTGCCCGTCAAGGGCCAGAACGCTACCGATGCCCAGCCTGCCCCCGCTTTGGCCTGGAAGCTCGCGCTCGGCTCCGCTAAGCTCGAAGCCGAGCTCATTCCCGTCGGCGGAAACTCTACCAAGAGTCTCGGTGCACCTGCTGGATTCCCTGTGCAGTGGAACCCCATGGGTAACGGTAACATTGTGTGGAATGGTAAGCTTGCCGATGGTGGATACGCTCCAGCTGGCAAGTACAAGGTCAAGTACCAGGCCTTGAGGATTTTCGGAGACGAAAAGGTGAAGAGTGACTGGGATCATTCGGAGTCGCCTGTGTTCAGCGTCAAGTACCCTTAGAGTACTGACAACAATCTTGAAACCCGAGGTGTAGGGATGTGTAGATGAGCCCCAGTTCGCGTGGTTGGGTAGTGTTTGATGTTACATCGGCCTCTTGATAGTCTCCTTATGTCTTATGAGTTATACTCTATAATGAAATAAGGTATAGCCTTACCCTTGCAGCCATATCCTTGTGTTCGGTGAACTACGTGAGAACGGTCACTAATGGCTGTGCCAGCGGGTAGCAGAAAGTTGGCCTCCCAATTTGCAGGGTACAAAAATACGTAGTCGACGAAGGAGAGTCTGAGCGACAAAAGCCAGTCACTAATTTTGTCTCTTGTGCTTCCAGTGACCAATTTTTCTAATACCCTGAGGCTGTGTAAAATTTGAATGCTACGTCTATTATTATCTCTTCTATGCAAATTAATTCGCTATTATTAAGCCATCTCTATTGTTCATCGCCAAAGACAACTGCGTGTTCAAACGCCCACTCCCGTATAGCGCTAAAGTTACGACATGTATGTAGGGTACTGAAGTCCGGCCAGTGTCCCTCGTAACCATCATAGTACCTGAAAGGGAAAACGCCGGTGTCGCTCTGACACATTATGTTGGTCCTCAAGAACTCAATACAGTGATCTGCATATTGTGTCAGTACCGTAGATTTAATTGTAGGTTCTTGTAAACGCTTACCCAAATGCCCTCTAAGGTCCTCAGGCTCAACATCAATGTCTCCTCCTGTGTGTGAATAGTAATCACTGTGTGTTGCTTGCCTTAGTAGGTTGAGGCAGTGAAGCTGGTGGAACACTTGTATTCCAACACGATAACCCTCTTTGCCTGTCTTGGGATCCTTTATGGTGAGTGAGGAAGGGTCAAGACCGAGGTTGTCGAGCTCGTCGCGCGTGATCATCTGGTCACCAACATCATACGTGACATGATCCCATGCTTTATCGACGTCGGGGCCAAATCCGATGAACTCGGTCTTTTTTGTTTCTGGTGTGATGTTGTAGCGAACAGTATGGAAGTCGGCTACCTCTTCGGCTGGAGCTGTATGATGTTAGAAACATGCATGACAATGGACGTTGAGTATGAGATTCTTACAGTAGGGAAATGTTGGCAGGTTTGAAGTGACACTGGAATGGATATTGGCGCGTAACACCAATGACGATACAAAGAATACAAGTGACAACGAGAGTAGGATCCCATGACACACCCATACAAGATATGGATGTTGTAAGTAACGCCTGTAATGACTTGGAATCCTGATGTGTCTGTCGAATGGCGAGTCGAGGACCCTTTTCTCGCCTGCATTCAGTTCGTCATGTTCGGTCAAAGGATGATACAGAGACTCCATAGTTGAGTGTTGTGTTGTTGGGTGGAATGATTGAGTATGAATGAAGTGTGGTGTCGGTTGAGCAGTCCAAAGCGTTATTAGTAGAAAGAAGGTCTGAGTATGTCGTGCAGTAGTTTTTCGGACCTCCGAGACTCCCACAATGCATATAAAACAACAAAATCTCTGTCCCAGTCACTTGGAATGTGTAAGCGGATATTCGGCTGTCATATCAATCCTTGAAACGCCAAGACGAAACGTTGCGCGAATGGCGCTAAGCCCAGATGCGGTAGTTCAGATGAGCGAATACAACCTCTCAAAATAGTGTCCCTGTTGTATGGATTGGGATTCATCCCGATGATGCGGCAATGTCACATTGACTAGGGCTTCTAGTTGGCTGCACGTTTGACAGTTTCTCTGGGTGCTGGCTTTGCAAGGTGGGGAGGGTTTCATTCTCGGGCAACTTGAAGCATATAGTGTTGTAGGTGTATCAAGGGCAACGCTACGGTTAAGACGGGTTTCGTGAAACAAGAAAAAACAACAGCTGAACTGGCCTTTCCACCAATCAAAGAGTTTTCCATATGTCGCGGGTTTCGGCCGACATGGCCCTGTCTTGATTGGCCATCTCCGTCACCACCGTTTTCAAAACTCCTTGAGAATGACTAGTGAGTATAGAGAAGGTATCATGACGCGCGCTATTCCTGTCGCATAGGAACTGTCTCCCAAAGAAGACGGCAACTCGGCATCAAGCCCAAACACTCCAAGTCTTACCTTGGCGTTCTTGTTTGAACATCCTGCAAACTGAGGGGACCAGGGAGACATCAACACTCTGGAATAGGAGATGAAAGCGGATGAATGGTCATCTCAACCTTGAGATGAAGAGTATAAGACCAAACCCATTGCCCGCCGTAAATTATTGGTATCATTCACTTCATCCTCATTCTCACATTCATCCAAACATTGCTTGACGCAATTTCATTACTTTTCTTTCTCAATCTTCCATTCTCAAGGCTAGTCCTGCTATTCAATCTTTTTCATTTTACCTGCCGGTCAGATTTATTCTATTCCTCAAACCCACTCACTAGTCAACATGTACTTCACCAACGCCTTCATCGCCGCTCTCGCCGCTCAGGCTTTCTCCCGTGACAGCCGCATCAGCTCTTCCGGTGCTGGAAAGCTTGCAGTACGTCCCTTGTTCTTGTTCACTGATCAACCGCTGACAACTCTACAGGCCTTGATGGCTCTTGGTGCTACTCCAGGAAGCGCCCTGCCAATCTTTACCACTATTGAAGTCCGAGAGGTAAGTCATAAACATGGCGAAGCAGTGAATCATTGACTAATACGTAAAACAGCCTCATCACCAAGGAGGCCAAAACAAACAGGGCCAGCAAGGCAACCAGGCGGCTCAAGCAAACCAGAACCAGAATGGCAACAACAACAACAACGCCGCAAACAATGCAGCAGCCAATACGGGATGCAACGCCAAGCGGGACGAGGACGAACTTGTTGCTCGCCACCACCAGGGTGCCCAGGGAGGCAACGCCAATGCTAACGCCAACGCCAATGCCAACAACTGCAACGGCGCCAATGCCAACAACAACAACAACAACAACAACAACAACAACAAGCGTGACCTCGAGACCAGGCATCACCAGGGTGGCAAGAACAAGGCTAAGGGCAAGAACAACAAGCGAGACCTAGAGACCCGACACCACCAGGGCGGAAAGAACAGAAACGGAGCCAAGGCCAAGGGTAACAACAAGCGCGACCTCGAGACTCGACACCACCAGGGTGGCAAGAACAAGGCTAAGGGCAAGAACAACAAGCGAGACCTTGAGACCAGACATCACCAGGGCGGACAGAACAAGAACGCTGCTGCCAATGGAAACGCTGGTAACAACGGAGCCAATGCCAACGCCAACGCCAACGCCAACAACAATGGCCAGAACAACGCCAACAACAACGCTCAGAACAACAACAACAACCAGGCCAATGCCCAGGCCAACAACGCTGGCTGCAACGGCAAGCGAGATTTGGAGGCTCGACACCACCAAGGAGGACAGAACAAGGGTGCCAATGCTGCTGCTGCCAATGGTTGCAACAACTAAGTGGTTAATGCATAGCAGCACTTGCATCCATTCGGGCCAGCACAGAGCTGCCTAATAAGGCTAAAGAGTGTGGATTGCAGAGTTCTTGAATGAATCAGGTCGAGAAAAGATACTTGAACATAAGTGGCTGGTCCATAAATAGCAATTGATATGTAATTTAATAAACCTTGTCTCGGAATTATAAATCTTTATTGTTATTGGCTATAACCTATTCCAGTCCCGCCTTTGAGAGTTTCAGGGTCCAGCACGTGACACCCCCAAGGCATACCATCGAGAACCCCAGAGATTGTTGAAAGTTTGAATGGATGAAACTTGAGAGAAAAGAGTTTGCCCATAGAACATTTCTAGTTTATACACTGACCACGTAAACTACAAGAGGATATTCTTATCAGCACACTTACCCTCCAATCAAGGCTTAGGCCTATGTCAGGTTATGCAGTGGCTTCGGCTAGAACACATCACACCCATGTCTTTAAGTGGGCTATCAGACCACTTTGAAAACTCATTCAAATAACTACCTTCACATTTCTGTGTGCCTCAAAATCGATCTCTCTACATAATTATCTCCTCATTGATTTTCACAAAATGGCCCCCAAGAAACCTGAAGCAGTTATTGACAATGTGGTCGCCTTTGGAAGGGTCCGCAAGAACCTCAAGATGGGTTGCGTTGGTCTCCCCAACGTGGGAAAGTCTAGCTTGTTCAACCTTTTGACCGAGCAGAGCGCTGCTGCGGAGAATTATCCCTTCTGCACAATCGAGCCCAACGAAGCGAGATGCGCTGTTCCCGATGCTCGATATGTAAGTTTTACATGTTGAGCGCAAGAAAACAAACAGCTGACATTATCCAGGATTTCCTCTGCGATTTGTGGAAGCCTCCGTCCATGTACCCAGCTTATCTTCAGGTCACCGATATCGCTGGCTTAATCAAGGGCGCTTCTCAGGGAGAAGGTCTTGGTAATGCTTTCCTGTCACATATCCAAGCCGTTGACGGTATCTTCCATATTGTTCGGTAGGATGAGACCTTGCACTGTTGTAGAAGTTGAACTAACGCATGTGTCGACAGAGCATTTGATAACGATCAGGTTTTGCACGTGGATGACTCGATCGACCCCGTTCGTGACTTGAGTCAGTTGCATCGAGGCTGTTCTTTGGGTCTATCAAGCTAACCATTGTGCTCTCTAGACACCATTCAGAGTGAGCTTTGCAAGAAGGACTTGGGTATGTACCTACTCTTAACGGTATCCGACAATGACTAACATCATGTTCTAGACATTTTGGACAAGCAAATCGTCGCCGAGGAAATGATTGTGAAGAAGGCTGGTGGCAAGTACAAGATGCTACCTCTCTTTTACGAGACCACATCCAAGATTCGAGCAGTGAGTTCTGACCAACCCGCAACTCGCACCTAATCTTATAGCACATATTGACCATAATCCCTTGGCAGATGTTGGAAGAAGGAAAGCCAGTGCGAGACGGAAGCTGGACCCCAGCCGAGATCGCTCTCATCAACGAAAAGATTCAGCTCATCACCACCAAGCCAGTCATCTACCTCGTTAACCTAACCATGAAGGACTACCTCAGACAAAAGAGCAAGTACCTGCCATCGATAGCAAAGTGGGTTACTGAGCATGGAGGTACCGCGAGAGATATCATCCCTTTCTCCATCGAGTTCGAGGAGAAGCTGCACAGCATGAAGGATGATCCTGATGCCCAGGCCGAGTTTCTCAAGGAGAGCAAGGTCAAGTCCAAATTGGAGAAGATCATCACTGAGGGATTCACAAAGCTTGGTCTTCAGTACTACTTCACTGGTATGTCATTTCTGCCACCGAGATCGGCAGAAGGTTCACTAACATAATAATAGCTGGAGAGAAGGAGATCAGGTGTTGGACAATCCCCCGAGGATGCTTGGCCCCTCAAGCTGCGGGTGCTATCCACAGTGACTTTGAGAGAGGATTCATCAAGGCAGAAGTGGTAGCCTACCAAGACTTTCATGATCTCTGTGAGGGAAACAAGTCGATGGCTCCCATTAAAGCTGCTGGCAAATACCGCCAGGAGGGAAAGTCTTATGTGAGTCAAGTCAAGTCACACTTGGGTTGTTGCGGAAGCTGACTTTTTTGTCCAGGTTGTTCAAGATGGTGATATCATTCACTTTCAATTCAGTGAGTTGACCTCTTTCAAAATGAGCTGCTCTGGCTCCTTTCATTTACACGCGGCTAACAATGGTACAGATGTGTCAAACAAGAAATAGACAAAACCTCATTAGATTTAGAATTTGTGATAGAGTATTGAATGGAAGTCTACATGCTATCCCCATCTATCTATCCATTGTTCAAGGCTTCTTTGTCAAGATCTTTCCCTTGCTATCATACCAAATCTTCTTGGCCTTTACCTGGCGAAGATAGTCCTTGCCGGATGTCTTGGCATCGTGATAAAATAGCCACCACTGACCCTGGTACTTGACGATACTAGAGTGAGTAGTCCAGCCATCAACCGGCTCCAGAATTCTGCCCTGGTAGGTGTAAGGACCGTAGGGGGTCTTTGAAGTCGCATAGACAAGGTAGTGAGTTGTGCCAGTAGAGTAGGTGAGGTAGTAAATCTTGTTGCGCTTGTGAATCCAGGGTCCTTCGAAGAAGCGTCGGTCTTGATCCTCAGAAAGGAGCGGCTTGCCAGTCTTGGGGTCAAGAATGAGCATGTCGCGAGGCTTCTCTGCCAGAGTATGCATGTCCTTGTTCAGCTTAGCAATCTGCGGGCTCAAGGCGGCGGTGCCGTTTCCTGGCTCGGTGCCAGATTCGTTGTACTTGTTTTTGTCCTGCCATCGTTGAAGCTGGCCACCCATGATACCACCCCATGCCAAGTAGGCTCTGTCATCATCATCGACGAAACTGGCAGGGTCAATGCTGAAAGTGTGAGGGATCCAACTCTTGTCGGGGACGAATGGTCCGCCGGGGGTTGGTGAGACAGCAACGCCGATTCTGAAGATATCATCCTTGTCTTTGGCAGGGAAGTACAGGTAGTATTTGCCGTTCTTGTGGGCAGCGTCAGGAGCCCACATCTGTCGAGAGGCCCAGGGGACATCCTCCACTGACAGGGCCGTACCGTGATCGACCGGCAGGGAACCGTAGATCTTGTCGATAGAGTAGACATGGTAATCTTTCATAGCGTACTGGCCTCCATCTGGGTCATTTTCAAATCCAGCATCGATGTCATGAGACGGGTAGAGCCACAAGGTGTCGTTAAAGACATGAGCCGAAGGATCCGCGGTCCATCGACTGGTGATGAGAGGACAGTCGTTGGTGGCAAGACTTTGGCCAACGAAAGAGAGGAGTGGGAACAACAACTTGGACTTCATGATGAAAAAGAACTTGGTGGTATTATGAGCGTGGAGCTGGCTACTCTACTGACAATATTTACAGGCGATCTTCCCATCCTTTTATACTGATTCTGTTTGACGACACAGGAACTGCCGGGTGGGTTTCCTTGATTTAATTTCGTTAAACTTTGTCAAATGAGCCTGTTCCCCGCAGATCAGTCAGGACTATATTGCGGGGTAGTCCTTGGCAAGATGGGTTGTCCGGATAAAGTACAGGGATGGAGTTCACTGATGAGACTTACAAAGACGTTACTAGTGGATGACATCTGGGGTTGAACGAGACGAACGGGCATCGTATTAGTTTACCAATTCTCTGGGCGTAAGCTTGATGTATGATTGATGGTGGAGGATTTGAGGCTAAATGCAAGAGCATGCTTTGGGTCAAATATCTAGTAATAAGTTGTGGGCTGGCCCTGAGGGTATCAGAAAAATCGGTTGCTAGAAGCATAAGAAACGAAATAAGTAGGTCAGCCTATAATACTTTGACTAGACTTCTTCTTCTGTTTATTTTTGTACCTCAAGGGTTAGGAAGCCAAGCTTTCTGCACTAGCTATTTAGTTTGAAAGATCAGCACTGAGATCGATGAATATGGAATAGGCCGACGGTAACTGCGAATCAGAGACTGGTGCGCTTATAATCTACCGCTCAGTTACATTTGAGTAAGCGTCAGATAAACACACATGTCAATGTTGCAACGGAAGAATTCTTGGATAATTTAAATAAAGTTTCTTCAATAATGATAACCCCAAATAACTAGCTACCGAGTGTCGTGAATACATAAACAAGAACGCTTCTATGAAATATAATGCTTCCTTCTACCCAAGTCGTGTATGCATCTTCCATTACATATCTTTCACATTGTTGAGCGGATGTGTATAATGGCTCGCGTCTATGAAATTTTGTTCCTGCGCATGATGGAACCCAGCGTGTATTCGCTTGACAAGCGTGTCAAGTAGAAGCTGGCGAAGGTCGTTTGCGGGATAATCCTTGTGGAACCAGTGATGACGAATAAACACACCGCCACATGTCTTGTCTCCAATATAGGGACTTCCATTTCCGTCCATGCATGGGATCGTGCGTACGTCATCTGTCAAGTTGTAATCGTAGCGAACATAATTGGCAAACGCCGCCTGTTCGTGTGCCCAGTCCGTTTTCCATCTATCGCAGCCCTTGTATTTTGTCTCGGTTGGGCATTGGTTCCAGTCATGGAAGAGCTCTTGAGTCCGGTTACTCTGTCGAGCGACCATAAAACCTGTGTTCATCATGACTTTTCCCTTTGCGTCGCGGTTCCTCGGCGAGTCGGGGTCGTTAGACAGAGCAATGAGGGTCTTGTCTGTTATGTTCCATAGACTCATTAGCCACTCGAAGGGCATCTCTGGATACATGAAAACGGCGTCGGCGTCGAGGAATACGACAGTGTCGTGAGTCTTGAGGGCTTCCTTAATCATTGGGACCTTGACCCATGTCCCATGGCGGTTGCGATAGTTGGGCGCTCGGATGAACTGGTAGTCATATCCGTGGATCATGGCTGGCGAAGAGACACGTTAGAAAGCTATCATAATCTGGAAGACGATAGCACATACCATATAAATAATGATTCATCATTCCACCTGTTCTACCTGTCATTTCTTCAGCATTCATGGCTGACTTGTTCATCATTGCTCCAGCGCCGGTGTCCAATCGGGTATCCACATCCAGGATGAGCAGCTTCTTCCCCAAGGGTGACCATCGATGGTTGTTGCTGTTGATCTTGTACTTGTATCCCTCTTTAGAGATGAATTGCGTGGCATTAAGATCGTGAATAAAGGGCTTCCACAGGTGGTGCATCAGTTGCGGTGTGTTTTCCGAGAGCTTTGTTGGTAGTGGAGTCGAGAGAGACGAGCTGGTCGGAGCACAAGTCAGAATTGATTCACCGGTCTTTCGAATTGTCAAACTTACCGGAAAGCCAAGTCGCTGGTCGATGGGAAATAGAACAACCAAGAGTGTACCGCCAGCCCAAAGATGACCAGAATGACCATAGCGAGGAGGACACCTCTCCTTTTGTTGGCGCGAAGCAGGAATAGATGATCCATGATGGACTCTGAAGCTACTGAGAGCGTCCAATATTCAGTAGACGGTGGTTTAATCTCAGTAACAGAATCTGGAAGACTCGGACAAGACCATGGAGTGGGAGTATAGCATTGTCAAGATGTTGGAGTGGAAATGGCAGGGGGGGAGGGGGAGGGGAACAGACTAGTAATACGAAAAAAAAGGAAACAGCAGATCTTTGGATTCTTAAGTTCAAAGACGGTTAGAAGGTTCAGCTGGCGTGTTGGTTGAGGAGCGGAATTCTGCGAAAAGTGACTGTTTAAAGCATATCTTATCGTTGATTTACGAGGTGGCGCCGTCAGATACTTCCCAACATCAGTTGATTGGGGGAACCGTAAAGCTTGTTTATCCAACAGCCACTCAAAAGGGTTAGAAGAACCACGTCCTCTCCTTTGCGTGCCGAACTATCCATGACCCTCTTCCCAAATCTCGGTTCAATGGACTAATTCGGCTGACTTATCGCTCGTCTTAATTGATCGTCTCAACCAACAGCCTGGAAATACAGGGTATGTTTCATCTTACCATTAAAATGTCTCTCTAAAGTCAGTTCTAAGGCCTACCTTCTGTTGTGGCGCAGCCTAGAAACAAGGCGGATGTCTTCTGTTTACGTACTCTAATAATAGGTAAGTGGCATGGTCTGACATAATCTGACATGAGCCATACGATTTTTTTTTCGATTTTTTGTAAGACACCGACACAAAAAGTTCAATGCTTCAGATGCCGTATCAACCGATCAACCGAGCAAATTCGGTAGCGTGATGGAGCCATCTGTCATTTCCAAGCTAGGCAGTTAGTTAAAGATGCTATGTAGATCTGACACTATGTTATTGGTCAGAAGGCTGGGTTAATCCAGGGTCCACTGAGTTACTGAATTTACTTAGTTGATGCAGAGTACGGCAGAGCCAGTGCAAACTTCGATTGAGTTAAAGCTCATTAAATTGACCCCCGGCTATAGCCAAAGATGAGATTGTAGTTAATCCCACGGATCGATTGTATCGTGTACCAAGAACGTATCGCGGACCTTGAGATATTGCATAGACAAGCGACAATAATGCTGCATTAATTGTGTAAACAAGGTATCCACAACTGACATGTGAACAACTGAGTCAATTTACGGCCTTTGCACGGATTTGATTATGTCAAGGATAATCATTATTCCTCACCCGAACATTGAGCCATGCCAGTTGATCTGTCTCTCCACAGAATCCTACCTCGGCAAGAGTCGATGATGGACCGGCTAGACAAGGAGATTCGATCCCTATTCCCAATTAGGCAACCGATCACGGCATAACGATGGCCATCAAGTCAATGGTGAACGCGGGGATGCTGGAACCAGATAAAACACTGAGAATATTCATCGCACTTTTTTGAGACTATTCATTCCTTGGTAGACCTTTTTTATCAAGCGAATTAAACGTCCATAATGACACAAAACAAACACGAGTCGATTCCCCTCGGGGCATATCTCTTCACTCGTCTCAAACAGCTCGGCATAGGCTCCGTCTTTGGTGTTCCTGGAGACTACAACCTGAAACTCCTCGACTACGTCAAACCAGCTGGTCTGAACTGGATAGGCAACTGCAATGAGCTCAACGCCGCCTACGCAGCAGATGGCTACTCTCGCATGCACAGTCTGGGTGTAGTCATCACAACCTTTGGTGTGGGCGAATTGTCAGCCATCAATGCCATTGCTGGTGCCTTTGCTGAACGAGCACCGGTGCTTCACATCGTTGGCGCGCCGTCGCGATCCACCCAGAGCGCAAGATTGAACGTTCATCATACCTTCTTGGATGGTGAGTACAAGAGGTTTGCTGCCATGCATACGCATGTTACCGCTGCGCAAGTCTGTTTGACGGATGGTATGACTGCTGCAGGGAGGATTGATTGGATTATCGAACAGGCGATGGTACACCAAAGGCCGGTGTATCTTCAGATTCCCGACGATATGGTTCAATTGCCCATTTCGACAAGTAACTTTGATGGGAGAAGTGTTATCAGCCCATCGTCAGTGGCTACTGAGATTGATATGGCGAGTGTCGATAAGATCTTGGATCGGATCTACTCAGCTAAGAAACCTCTGATTCTTGTTGACGGCGAAAGTCGGAATATGAACGTTGTTAGTGAGGTCAGCGAGTTGATCAATATCACTGCTTGGCCGACGTGGACATCAGCTTTCGGCAAAGGACTGATCAATGAGGAGTTGGCCAATGTGCATGGTGTTTACCTGGCGAACTGCGGCGACAAGAAGGCATCTGAGTACTTCAAAGACTCTGATCTGATCCTCTTCTTTGGACCACATATGAGTAACATCAACACTGGGATCTTCACAGCGATTCCCAATGAGGACGCGACAGTGTCTTTCTCCTTGGATCAGATCAAGATCGCAAAGCAAGTCATCCGAGACCAGCCGCCTCGAGCTTTCATCCACAAGCTTCTCAGCAAGCTTGACACGTCGCGACTCACCAAGATTGATGTGCCAACATTTCTCCCCAAGTCTGGCCCTGGCGAACTTGAACCGGCTGGGAACCTTACTCAAGAGCTGTTTTACCCATACATCAACTCCATGTTTCGTCGCGGCGACACCATCTTGACCGAAACAGGTACTGCTGCAGAAGGTGGAAAGGTTCTCAAACTCCCAGAGGGATCTCGCTTTTTTACAGCTGTCACGTGGTTATCAATTGGTTACATGCTCCCTGCCACGCTTGGAGTCGCTCTAGCGCGTCGCGATAAAGACAGTCACGACAAGGATACGGAGCGCACGATCCTCTTTATCGGAGACGGGAGTTTGCAGATGACAGCCCAAGAAATCAGCGTCATGGTGAAAGAGAAGCTCAACATTGTAATTTTCGTGATTAACAATAATGGTTACACGATTGAGCGAGCCATTCACGGGAGGAACCAGGACTACAATGATATCGCACCGTGGAATTTTAATCATACTCTGGGACTGTTTGGGTATAACGATGAAGAATTAAAGAAGCGATACTTCTCTGCAAAGACCTGGGGAGAGTTGAAGACTGCGCTTGATTCAGAGGTGATGAAGCAAAATGATGGGGTCAAGATGATTGAGGTGTTTATGGACCAGGAAGATTGCACTGGGGAATTGAGAGGGCTGTTGGAAAGACAAATTGTGAGAGAAGAAGCATCTAAATAGAAAGGCGATTGATCGATCTTGTTTATTCTCGACGACTGTTAATTCACACCAAACGATGATCCAGTCAGTAACCAGTACTACGATTGCGGGCACTTCGAATGTTGTTTTCAATCGGGTAACTACAATTTGCTAACATCTAATATTACCAGTACGAGTCTCTGTTATTACCTCGTTCTTCAACCTGTCATTGATTGTCATGATGTTGTTGGAAGTCCAAAATGTCTCTAGTTACCCTAAACTACACATTCTGGATTATTCTAGCCTAACCAACTCCACAAAGAACGTGACGTCAATTGTTGTTACTAGTCCAGTCCGCTGTTTCAATCGTCAGTGCGCTCACAAAACGGCCGCGGTCAACGCCGAAGGCTTGCGGGCGCGCCGTTTGGCTCAGACTTTATCCAGTCTGACCACAGTCAATCTGACTCAACACATGCTCTTGTCATGTAGCGGTAAAGCCTTCTTTAGCTGCCTTTTGAGATGTTAGTAACCTTTGACGGGTTAGTTATGCATAAGGCATTATAACACGTTCTGCGGCATGGATCTGCGCGGAGACCAGAACACGAGACGAAGTTTAAAGCTTTGACACGGCTTAGCCGGCCGTTGGCAGAGCAGAGAGGAAAAGACAAGAGAGAGGAAGAAAGAAAGAAAAAAAAGGCTGGGAGAGTCAATGCGCTGGTACTGACCCGGACCATCGGGCCTGTTGTTGTTTTTTGTCTGGGTTTTCAACTCAACTGATTTCACACTGCGTGACTCGACTCGACTACGAGATCGTCCATCCCTACATACTGTATCCAGTCTAGCATATTCTCGACCAAAGCTTACGACGCGTTCCGCTCGAATCAAAGACACAACAACAAGTGGTGTTGCCTCCCTTGAGGTGAGCTAACCATAAGCCTAACGCAGGTACCACCCTTAGCGTCAGGGGCATTGAGAGGCCAAAAAGCAAGGCGGTAGTCAATAAATGCATCTCTCGTATATGTCTTGGCCATTCTATTGGTCAGTTCATTTCTTTTTAGTCAGGTCCCCCAGAGCCGAGTTCCGGATCACGATTCGCTTGACGGACTGGCAAATTACCTCTTCGTATAGGATGACAGAAAGAGACGAGACCAAAAATAAACACGAGCTTTTTTTGGGTCCTTGTGCTAATCATGTCTCCGCAATGCCATGCGGTCCACCCTGATCGATCGTTCCGTCTGGGATCTTGGGGACAACAATAGAACAACAAGAGTTATAAAACCTCTTGTTCTTCTCTTCTCCAGACTACTTTCTTTCCTCTTCATCCCAGACTCGCTAATCACACTCGTTCTTTAATCCAACTTACCGCGTCCTTCGCTTAATACTACACTCGCTACTCTTAATACTTCACCACCAACCAACCGTCAAAATGGGTTTCGTCAAGACTGCCGCTTTCGCTACCGCCCTCATCGGCGCTGCCAACGCTTCTCCTCACTATGCTCCTCCTTCCAACGAGACCATCCACTACACCACCGAGGTCGTCACTCACCTGACCACCTACTGCCCTGGTGCCACCACCCTCACCTACGGTGACAAGACCTACACTGTCACCAAGGCCACTACCCTCACCATTGAGGACTGCTCTTGCACCATCACCAAGCCCGTCGCTACCGCCACTGGCTATGCTCCTCCTCCCAAGCCCACTCACACTGGTGACTGCGCTGAGATGTGCTCCGACAAGTTCGATGAGTGCCGCGTTGCCCCTGATGCCAACATGTCTTTCTGCGCTGCCAAGTACGCCGCTTGCCTCGGCTACAACCCTTGGGAGAGCGGCAAGTTCGTTGAGCCCACTGCTTGCCACGAGGGTGTCAAGCCTACTGGCCCTGCCTACACCACCGAGGTCGTCACCAAGCTGACCACCTACTGCCCCGAGAAGACCACCCTGACCTACGGCAACCAGACCATCCCCGTCACCAAGCCCGGTACCGTCACTGTCACTGGTATCCACCACACCACCACTGCTCCCGTTGTCCCTACCGGTTACGCTCCTCCCGCTACTCCTTCCACCCCTGCTCAGGCCAAGGACTGCGCTGAGATGTGCACTGACAAGTACAACTCTTGCCGCTCAGCTTCTGGTGCCAACATGGCCACCTGTGCTGCTGAGTACTCTGAGTGCCTCGGATACGCTCCCTTTGACAGCAACGGTTCTCTCGTCAAGCCCACTGCTTGCCACGGCCCTGCCCCTGTCGGCCCCACTGGCACTGGTTCCAAGCCTTCCGGCCCTGCCCCTGTTGTTCCCTCCGGCACTGCTCCTGTTGCTCCTCCCACCACTCCCACTGCCGTCACTGCCGGTGCCGCCCAGGTTGTCCCTGCCGGTATCATGGCTGTCATCGGTGCCATTGCCCTTCTCTAAACGCTCTCTGCACAGAGACATTAGACTACCTATTCTAAATAGACTTTTTACCACATAGATTTATACCAGTATATTCTTTACTCTTCTGCCTTTTGTGACTTGTACTTCGCCAGTGAATGATTTGCACCGTTTACCGAGGCTGTATCTCGGCTGATTTAAGCTTCTATGGCTGTGCGCTTAATGGCAGCCGTTAGTTCCAAGAAAGCTTGATGAGCGATGTTGCAGTTGTGACGTGAGTGCGTGGATGCCAACATCCTTGTGTTTTCCCCGCTCCGCAACTTTGTACCTAACATGACTTCGCACCAATATCTAGCGCCCGCTCATACCAATAAGATAACAGCCGTTGCGCTGTCTTGTCTTTGAATGCTAGGCCTTAAAAATACAGCCCTGACCCCACAGAAGTTCATGGTCACTGTGGCTACTCCTCTAGTTCGGCAAAAAATGAGGTTCTGCCCGGGCTCGAACCGGGGACCTTCTCGGTGTTAACGAGATGTCATAACCAACTAGACCACAGTACCAAGCTTTTCGCTGATTGATGGAAAAGGAGAGTGACTGTGAGAATATAGAGGTATAGAGACAGTAGCTACGACTTCAAATCTCTGTGTGGCTTTACGTGAGTCATGGCCTCTCACTCTCATTGACTGACTGACTGATTTTTGACAGGTTGCTATTTGACGATATGCTAATACTGAACTATTCACCTTGCCTTCGAGAACTAGCCTTGAGATTCTCGCATGAGCCACTGCTTCGTATCAAGGTGGCTGGAGAGACATGATGCAAAACATACAGCAATGACTTTGGGAACATCGTTGAAGCTTGCAACTAGAAACAACATCGGAGAACCGCTGCTGAGGTATCTTCCGAACAAGAAGTGACGTAAGTGTTCGAGACCTGCTTGCTGAATAAGCCACTCCCGATCGATGATGTGGAACGTCTTGCTCTGGCCGTTTTGATAGCCCTGCAGACGTTGTAAGTGCCCGTTGGTGCAGAAGACAACAACGCAAAGAACATGAAGCCGGTACCAGATGATTGTACTAAATGTCTATGGTTTGGAACTTGGGTGTGAGACAGTCTCAGTACGGTACCTGCCTCGTCACCCATGGAGCAGAGCACAAAACGGACTGCAAAGTATAAGTGTGATCGATCAATGACAGAACAGCTGAAGTAATTCATTACATGCTCACTGGTTAAATTAGTCACCGTTACCAAACCATGCTGAAGTCACCACTCGGGCTAAATAATCCCATCAATTCTTTACTCAAGGGGGCAATTAGAGGTCACCAGGTTTAGTCATGACATGGCATCCTCTGGCATCTGTCTGACTCTTGTCATGATCTATTATGTACCTCGGCCTATCTATGTTCCGCACCTCAGTCACCACACCTCTTTATCGATTACCTTCCAAGACGAAATTAAGAGAAGCTGAATAAACGAACAGCGTGTCTGATCATGTGCGCAAAGGACCAAAGTTAATTCCGAAAATGTAACTTTGTGGCGTAGTCTCGACCTGTGGCTTGCTCGAAACGTCCAATCCCAGAAGTCTGGAATCCTGCCGCGAGAGAACAATGAGATCATAACCTGTGGCAAGACTGATCCGGAAGTCCTATAAGCTGCTGACATTTCCCTTCATTTCCTGGCTTGAATCTTATCTTTCTCACTCTCAAACCCCGTCCACTGCTTTGATTCCAAAGAAAATCCTCCAAGGTAGCCGAGACGAAGATGAACCCTAACATTACACGTACTAATACGCTCTCAGATGCCCACCACCTCTGGTACAGTTAGCAGTTTTGACGGCGGAAACAAAATCACAGCCACCTTTGTAGTTGATGGCGTGCAGTGCACATTCAACGGCAGCTTCGATCCCCCGGTGGGAGACTTCAACAGCTACGATGCGAAGTTGGACTACAGTGACATCAAACAATTGACTACTCAGCGAGAGTTTAGAGGAAAAGTCAGTTCCCAGAACCTGATCATTGACACGAATAATGGTGCAAAGATCACCAGCCATTCCGACAAGCCCATTTCTCCTGTTAGTCAATTCTCTGGAAGGGGAAGTTGGGAGCACAGCTGATGCGAGGTTATGGGGGCGATATTTGAATTGGGCTGTGCTGCTGAGGGGCTACATGTGCTTGGGATTTACAAATATGAATTGAGACGCTTTGGGTTGAACCTTGATAAGAGGCCATGGATAAATGTGGTCATGAGTGATTGCAGATATGACACCGTGTTCTATCCTTGGGTCATCTTGTATCACTCCAAAGTTAAAGGCTCATTAGCGAAACCCACACAGAAATTTATTTAAAAAAGCTGTGACTCGTTGAATCCTCATAGGCCCCTATTGGGTAAGCCAGTAGAGATCAGAAAGTAGATATTGCGGTGCAAAATTCATCTCCCAAGACGGGGGAGTGGACACTCAGGTGGTGGTGATGTCGATGAATCCCAGCCTTTCCGTCACTAGGTTCTCCTTGTCTTCTCTGCACCGAAAAGTCCCGTCTGGTCACCACCAGGCATTGCGTCCATCCAGGGATCCGAATCCATAGCACTCAGCTGCCTGTCGACCTGAAACCATCTCGCAATGCTATCGTTGACGACGATAAAGATAACCTGCTTCGTGATTAGCCTCGTCCATATTCCGTTGATTGAGGTGTCATTCACCAACTTCTACCATTCAACAGCGAACCCTCGCGGGCAGGTATATATAGCATGTGATCCGACAATGGTAGCGCTGGATGGTTGTTGTGCGTAGGGATTGCCGTAGGGATTGGCTAGATACTGTGCATTGTAAGCATTCATTTGCATTTCATCCGGCACAGGCTCTTCTTCCCCTTCATCGTCGTCTGCTGCCTCCTCGTCGCCTTCTTCCTCCTCTTCTTCTGCCTCCTCCTCTGCCTCCTCCTCTTCCTCCTCTTCACCTTCGTCCTCTTCCGGCGCCTTTGGTTCACTCTTCTTTCGCATACACATAAAAATGCCTAATGACAGTAATATGAGGACGATGAGGAGGGCTATCACCTGCCAAGTTGAGAGGCCCAAGAATCCACCGCCGCTTGAACGACGAGGCGGAGGAGGGGCTGGACGTTCGTAGTAGTACACCTGGCGGGGGTAACTCGTGACGAGGCTTGGGAGATTCGTGCATGATTTGGTCGGTTGGATGATCATTTTTAAGACAACAATGGGGAACTCCCCTTGGTTGATGTGGAGATGTTGTGGACGCAGGGGCTGCGAAAATACGACATGTTCTTGAGATGCAAGAGGCAGAGAACATTAGAGTGGCAGAGGGCAGAGTACAATCTGTTCTGCACAAAGCTCGTGCTTAAGCCCTAGAGTGGCTTTCAGGATCCAACCCAATCACTTCGACAATAGCTACAGACTGTCAATTTGAGTTCATTTGGTATGTATAAAGTATGAGCCTACGTTGACCAGAGCCAAGAGGAAGAAGATAGAGATAACGTTTGCCACCGATAATAGACCGAGTCTCCCGATTATATGTTTGTCAAAGCCAATGCTATGCAGAAATCTCACATACGCCCCCTTTTGGGACTATGAAAAACTCACCGACCTGCGTCATCATCTCATCCGTCATACCATAATGCAACTTCATGTCTCTACACTGACGGAACAATGTTGCAAGCGTGACAAGAATCTCCATCCGAGCGAGCTGCATGCCGATACAGCTCCTCGAGCCTATGCTGAAAGGTACGTGTGCTCTGGCCTGCTCGGGTGACGGGTCCATGAATCTAGTCGCATCGAACCTGAGCTAGGTCAGCAGTGAAAGCGTGAAGGATTTTTCGATTCTGAAAGCTCGACTTACGTATCTGGATCAGGAAACACATCTTCAAGGCGTGAAATGAGCCATCCTGTTGTGTAGACCATCGTGCCACCTGGGAGATCCCAGCCGTGGATAGACATACCACTTGGAGGTAAAACTCTCTCGACAAGTGCACCAGCAGGGTTGTATAGTCTCAGAGTCTCCTCTAGAGTGCTATTAAGAAGAGGTAGACGATCCAGATCCTTCATGGTGAAGTCTTCTGAGAGACGGGCTACCTCGTCCTCAATCTTTCTCCTTAGACCTGGATCTCGTATTATCGCCCATGTGGCATACGTCAATGTAGCCGCTGTACTATCAGAACCTGCCACAAGCATCATGGATACCTCAGATCCCAACTCTTCATCGCTCAAAACAGGACTCTTGCTCAACTCAGCCTCACCTAGTATGTGACGAACCATACTTGGACCGCATGAGGGTAAAGACGCTTCGTTGAGTGCAATTAAAACTCGGCCAAAAATGGTCTCGCCGACTCGGGCGATATCTCGAAGCCAAGTTATGGGAGACCACCTGACAAGAGACTGGAGAAAGCTGGGTAGCATCACTTGGAGAACAACACCCGACCCTGCATTGCCCAAGGCTTTGTATACCGGCAGGTCTTGACCACCCGGCCTGAGAAGTTCAAAAGGCTTTCCGAATGACATCTCACTTATCACATCAACTGCTAAACATCGCCACCATTTGTATACGTCAGACTTGCCCTCTTGAGCCTCCTTCTCGATGTTTGACACGGCAAGCTCAGCCAACCGTCGAATCTTGGACTCTTGCCCTTCTTTCATTGCAGCAAGACCACGGCCCAGAATCCGTTTGCGCTGCGCGTGAAACTTCGGATCCCGAATAGTGAATAACATGGGTGAGTGACTGAACCGGATACTGTCAAAAACAGGAGCCTTGATACAGTGGCTTCCCACTCCGTGGACTTTGTAGTAACCATCAACGCTATTGAGAGACACCTCGGTGGGTCCGACTCTTACTACCGGGCCATAGCGTTTGTGGAGACAACGAAGATGTTCTCGACTTGTTCCGGTGGCCCGGGAATAAAGTAACGGAATGCTTGTGACACGTGTGTAACATGGCCCTGGGAGAGATGAAAGTGGACCGTAATAAAAGTTTGATAGGAGTTTGAGAGCAATAGCCACAAAAAAGATCGCAACAGCAGATACAATAGTTACCGACATCGTTACCGATGCCACATGAGGTATGATCGATGTTACTTGAGAAAGAAGTGCAAAAGAAGATCATGCATCAAGTTTGAATACTCTGTTATATACATACGCCAGTGACTGGGCTGCGCATTGCTGCTACACGTTCCAACACTAGCCCTATCACCTACAAGTTCTTACTTGAACATGGGGGGTCTCAGCTGTGAATCTATTTTTCCTTGCCCCTGTTGATAGACCCATTATCTGGCAAGGGTTGGATGCTACCCTGATAGTGAACGCCCTTGTTATTGGTATCAAAGACTTTACCTAAGGCGGCGCAGTGGCACAAACTACGATAATTCACTCACTGCGTATCTCATGCCATAACTGCCATGCCTCGCTGAAAAAAACATTTTCTTACTGTCAGTACTACTCAATTACAGATGGTGAACTTTTCCCAAAGTGTGCTATGAGCCGCATTGCTGTGATAGGCTGTCTCGCCCGAAGAAGACACGGAGTTGCTCATTACTGCTGGACAATTGGATGAAAACGCTGAAAGATTAGAGTTTTCACAGCCTGACATGATATCCATGCCTCGTGGGTGTCATCATGCTGTAGAGTAGTTCAGGGATTGGTGCACCATCCAAAGCTTGTCTGGGATGCGCCTTACACAAACTGGCCGAAATTTCCAGCGCCGAAGCATGTGAGAATGAATTCTGCCCTACACCGACCCTGAAGGGAATTACGGAACAAAAGTCCGAGCCTGATAGGTTACGGTATGCGAGAAGACGTCTAGACTCATTTGGGGGCCACGCTAGTTAAGTGCTCATGCCATACGATGCACCACCCTTGTACTTTTAGGCCCAGACTCAGCCCTTTCCTATGATACCTGCTATTTTTGGTTTCTGTCGGCCGCTCGAGAGACAAATTAGAGAAGAGCAGAGGGCAAGGGTAGCTGCAATGTCGCGACATGGAAAGGTTGCTACAATATGTTCTGTGAAAGGGTTTGCGAGCTTTCAGATATTTTGGCCGAGTTATTCCAAAGTTACAGAGCAAGATATGTAAAACAACGAGTATTCTTCATTGCTATGTAAAATATTTTTTGTTTCGAGCTAACCTCTCAAGATGAGAAAGTAGACTGCTATTAGCCCTCTATTGATCATTGATCCTCAAGTTGATGTGTTATCATTCAGCTCTGAACTTCCTCGTCGTAGGGCTATGGACCTTGCCATGCACATATTGAAGAGCGGAAGACGAGGCAGTTAATAGTCCAGCTGATGCAACAAAAATGATAACACGTTGTATGGCTGAAAACTGATCCATCATTGGGTAGGGATACCTGTGCGATTATTAGCAATTGAGGTTGGGACTGATGCTGTATGTAAACTTACCAGCCATTCTTGTAGAAACATAACTCAATCCAGCACCAGTATACGACAGCCAGAACTGTACTTAGAGATATCATACTTCGTGTAGTAATAGTCGCTCGTGGGCTCCATAAGACTAGATCCAGAGCCAGCAGAACAGCTGGGACAAGATGGAAACCGAGGTCAGGTAACGGATCAATTACGAGATCCTCTGGCATCAGTAATGAAGGGTCATGCATTCTGATGGACCAGTACAAGACGGCGATCAGGACCTCAAGAGGGGTCGCAAGGACTGCGACTGCGTCTTTGGCCTTGGAGAGGGTATTGGCTGGTACTAGATCTGCGACGAGACCCAGCGAAAATGTGACCAGAGATAAGGCGAGGCCCATGACAGTCAGAAGCTGGAAGTACCATCCAAAGGAACGCGAGTAATTTGAATCCCATGTCGTAAGAAGGTAGAAGCTGAACATGAATGACGACGTGCCTAGCGCGTGAAACAGAACTCTGGAGGAGGCGTTCATGACGGGCATAAACTTGAGGGTCGTAGCTGCTGAGCCTGTGGTTTTTGAGTAGGGAAAGAAGCGCAAGTATGACTACGGATGTTTGCCTTCTGTTGAGATAAAGGAGGCAGGCAAAGAGTCGGAGTACTAAGTGATGCGTAAAATAAAGAGACCTACGTATGCCTGCGAGAGAAGCGATTTCTAAGAATATATTTAGAAACTTCCTTCTAATGATAGTGTAAAAATTTAATACGCTAATGTCAGAAGTAATGCATTCGAGGGAAAGATAAGCAGAGTTCCTGTAATTTGCCAAATGTCCCTTGCAAGTCTTGTTCCGCTTGTCCAAGGTGGGACTGCAAGGCTTAGCTCTCGACAAGTGAAAAAGACCCATGCCATGCTGTGGATTAGAGACGTGGATTTGGGCAGACGTCGGCTAATACGCCAGTCCCATTGGTTCAATTTCGCGCTGTGAGCAAGTGTACTTCACTCATATTAACGTCTGGGTGAGGCTGATTCAACGCAGAAAATATGATTGACTTGTTCAAATAGACTACCCACGACACAGAGTCATAAACTGCGAGTTCTACGTCACCGCATAGCGAATCGAGAGGCAACTAGTTCAGAGAACGGGACATCTGTTGCCTGGATAATCCGCACAAGTAAGGGTTCACTAGTAAGAAACTCGAGTCGTAAATGTAATGGCTACGCTGAATTCAATCTACATTAATCTGTCCTGTGTATAGTAGCTACAGAGGTAGATAATCATATTCGAAGTTCTATGATATCCCTGAGGTTAGAGACGTAGATAGATGTGTGGTGCAAGCGTATGCGTCACTGCCAAGTATATTGAACTCAAATTCTCCTTTTCTTTGACACATATTCAAGTCATCATAAAGGTCGAAAAAAATATCATCTAATATGCACATATATTTACTTCTATATCAGTCATTCACATAGTCTCTTCTATAAATATCGCTAAAATGCACCTCGCAATGCGAGCCTATCAGCATGGTTGCTTAGCGACTCTAAGAACATGAGAACGACAACACCGCCCCAAGACTCCTTGCCAGAAGAAACGAAGATGGCTATTCGCAGGGAGATGGAACCAATTTACTCCGCAATGACGGAATTTGCGCAGTGGGATATGGACAAGTACATCTGGCATTGGAAATACAGGAAGAATGCTCAAGGTGCAATGGTCCGAGGATGGCGCTTTCGAGTCAGCGCCAGAAGCCATCTTTGATTTATACAATCAAGGATTTATCAAATGATTTGACGAAAGCGACGGCGTGGACAGTGAAAATGGCCATATTGGTAGGTACATATACTGAACCTGGCTGCGCTTGTGCAATGGCTGACCACCATTCCAATGTGGTGTCTTCCTCACGAAGCCACTGCAATTTGATGGTGGATTGTATGACCTTTCAGCATATTCACGGAGGTTCTCAAAAACACTATCGATTAATATCATCAGACCTGTTAAGTATGACTCATGGTACCTGGACTCGAACAGAGCCGCCGAAGTTTGGCGCTCCTTGCCCAGTAACTGTCCAGTTGTTTCAACAGTACAGATACACAATGCGTCATTCTTTCCGATCATCATACATGGCCATAGAAAATCAAGCAAACGTACAAGGCCTAGCATACTGTCCTGATAAGCGTAGGGATGAGGACTTCCTCGACTATCTGTACCGTCTTTGGATCGAACTAGAATTACGATATTCTTCTTCTAGTCAGAACTGGAGAGGATTCTGGGCTGTCATATCCTATCGGGTCCCAGCAACCTTTCGATGCTGGGCTAGCTCCGGATGTTAATCGTGCAGACTACAAGGATAAATTGGAAGTTACTGTAGTGAGGGCAACGCTTGACAATGCGATACAATGTATCTGGAGTCCTTTTTGTTAAAGAGTGAGCAACCTGCAAAGAATTCGCCGAGTTGGATCAAACCCTGTTGGATGAAAAAGACGCCCTCTGCCACGCACGGGCTGATAAAGTGTTGGATATAGGTAAGGAATTGGGACTTGATGAGATAGAGACATTGTGGCTTGCCAGTCGTCGTACCTTGGCAAGAGCAAACAACGAAGCTTTTGACGAAGATCGAGTGAGTCTAACCTAGGAATTGATGTGGCACCTTTGATGAGGGGAATACTGATACTGGTTCTATTTGCGTTTCATAGGATCTTTACTATCTCCTTTAATGCTTGATTCTAAAGAAAGTCGAAGTAACAAAGCGTCATGATGATGATAAGAAAATTGTCTTGGTCTATTGCTGAGTGTTTCAAAACTCGATAAGGCGTAATTACCAGAATGACCACACGACCTCGACTACCAACGGACTAATTTGTTCTCGATGCGAACCAGGGCATTCCAAATTTCCCGAGAAGCTGTCAAAATATTGCGCAGCTGCTTCTCTGTCTCTATCTCCCCGCTCAATACACGACATCGTTCCTTTTCAGCTTTGGGGCTTACTCTTAGCTTTGCTTGTGTAACCCTCAACTTGCGCCTCGAATAGATGTCCCCAGTTTCAGGAGAGTAATTTTCAATCTCGCGATTGTTGACTTCCTGCAGTTTCTGTAGGGTTCGGATGCGCTCCACTGTTGTCATGTACTCAGCGTGAACTTTGTGAATATCGGTATGTGGGTGCTGTGCCAGATGCTGAGTAACCCTGTCGCGAATGAGTTCGACGTTGGTACTCATGTCGCTGATACTCATGTTTTTGGTACTCGTGTCGTCGGTACCCGTAACGTTAATGGTTACCTTGGTACTGCCCATGGGGTCTTTGATGGTTGTAGTTCTTGGGGATGTTATCGAATTATCAGGCATTGCCTGTAGTGCATCTGTCGTGATGGGCGCACGGCATGACTCGTCGGGAGCGTTCTGAACGGCATTCGACAACAAACCTGGAGTTTGGGCCATGCTGGGATAGTCTGAATGGTTGTTGACGGGTTGCTATGGAGTGTGATGATGATGGTTAGTTTCCTCACAGAGTCTTGGGTACATCTGAATCAACAAACCAATGTGTAGATGTGTCTTGCAAGGCTGGTGTTGGTAAACGTTGGAGATGTTCCTTGTCAAGTTGAAGATCGACTTTCATGGCAGATATTCTCTTATTTGTAGACTTGTAGAGAGGAAGCTGAAAGCATATTTTGTTTAAAGTTGAAGCAAATAACCATCTGTAAATTTAAAGCCCTGACTCTCTCAGTCTTAAAAATTACCAATAGAATACATCTGAATTAAAAATACAAATGTTCATATGAAAGGTAACCCTAGTAATTACTGAACTTTCTCAACAATAACATGCGTGCAAGCAGCTGCCTAGCACAATGGACTCTATTATGTGGGCGGGTGGCCGATACAGAGGATTCTGATCTTGGTATGCAGCCACAACTCAAGTCACTGACTCATCAGTGGCTCTCGTGATGTTTTTGCTGAGTTGAGATCACGATTCTAGTTGGACAGATAGATCCTGATTTACCACTCAACGCCATCGTACGCGTGATGAGTGCGTGTCTTCAAAGTCAAACCCATTGAAATTTCATGATCTACAACCTTGGTCTTCCAAATATACTCCAATTATCCAAGAAAGAAAGTCAAATCTATGATGGCGCATCCCCAACACCAGCAAATTCCCACAACCAGCTATTTACCGTATCAAAATCCAAGTCAAAGGATGGCTGAGAATCCAGCATATTGGTCACAGCGAGCAATTGAGTTGGCGAGATTCCCTGTTCTCCTCGATGTGCATCAAAGCCAGGGATTTGGTCCACATTAGGGTGCGGTGATATCCTCTCTCGTTGCTTTATCAGATGTAGCATGTCGTGTAAGCGCTCCATCTCTTGACGTCGGAAACATGCAGGAAGATTACCACCAGCAATTAATGTATCGAGAATGTTTATTGTCGCGTCGAAACACGAGTCGCACATGGCTTCTGAGAACGGCTGCACGGTAGAGATAAGAGCGAGAACAAAACCTGCTGAAAATGCGTGGTCCAAATCGAACGGTAGAAAGAGTTCTTGGTAAGGTTAGCTTAAGCCAGTTGTAATTCGCGTGTGGTAAAGACGTCATACCGAGAAGATCTTGGGTTTGTAACGTGGCCAAGATACGGAGAGACTTGTGCGCCGAGTCGTAGCAAGCTTTCAATAGAGCCTTGATAGGCTCGGCAATCTCGAATGTTGATCTATTTTCTCTTCTGTCCAGCTCCAACTTATCTCGCAGGAGACACATTAGAACGGGTCTCGTTGCTAATACGATGCACTGGCGTTGTTAGTCGTCTGCTGGGCAATAATTGAGGTGAGACGTACCTGGTGGTAACAAAGATTGAGCGTGGCAGAGACTCGTGATACTGGACCTTGACCATCCAATTTCAAGTCTGGGTATGAGTTCCACTCAGCGGCCAAGGCAGCGAGCTCTTTCAAGATTGTTAGAGTATTCTTGGGGAACGAATCATCCAATCTTCCGTCAATCCCGTACACCGCTGCGTCTATATTAGCTCATTGTTTTCACGCATATTGATAGGGTACACACTGTTGAGAACTTTTGCGATAAGCCTTGACAGCTTAATATGCATATCGAGGGCATTCGACTTCCGTGATCCAGCAAGTTGCCCCGGTACCGGTACAGAGATGTCGCTATCTTGGACAGAGCTCGGAGCACCCATCAAAGATGAGAATTTCCGGTCAAGAATGTATAGCGTCCACCACGCGTTGCGATACCGATCCACTTCGGCATCATCTGAGAATTCGCCCACTATGTCACGGTGGAGACCTTGACTCAAGGCTATCCTCAATCCCAATCCAAGCTAGAAGAAGTCAACAATATGACATGATAGTGCAAGAAGAATGTCTCACATATACATAAGCACTGTTGCGATGGTCCACGGCCTGAAGATATAACGCAAGACCGCAGCATACCTCAATAGATAGTATTGGATCTTGATACAACCCGCTAGCGTCAGGAAAAAGCTCCATTGCTCGCAAAAAGTACTCGCTACCGGGTGATCCGGCCTTTGACATACCCCGAGTAAGAAGCCCCTTACCCATTGCCATGACAAGGAAGTACTGGATATACCACATCCGATTATCTGACGTCAACGGAGGTGGCCCGTCGTTGTATAGCGACAAGAGACCACGCATGAAATGAGATTCCTCGAAAATATGGTAGGTCTGGGCTATGTGGAACTTGACGGTGTTTGTGAGGTATATGGCGTAGTCAAGTGAAGGGAGACTTTCTTTGTCGATCAACGTTCCAGCTTGTTTCATGCGGGGAAGCTCTATATTAAAGGCATGTCCATCAATGTTGAGTGGAACCTCTGGTGTTGTTTCTTGGTCAACATACTGTTTATCTCAGCTTCTTGTCAAAGTGATATGCTAGAGTGGGACCATACCTGTCGAATCATGACCATGACATGGCGACTGTATGCCCAGGTTGAAGAAGGTCCAAGGAAGCCTATATTCGTTAGTTATCCGAGTTATGCGGTGTTTTAGGATAAGCTTGCGTTTCCTCCCTTGGATATCTACCACGAATTTTGATGAGGGTGTCACTAGAGGGTTGGTCATTTGAGGCAGTACGTCTTCGGCAGTTACATCTGATTCAGATTCTGCGATATGCACATCTGGATAACATGGTAAGCTTGCGTTTCAGAGTATTGAGAAGATTGTCGAGACTTGTTTACCCTCGCTTCCTGATGGTCTTGGAGTCTTCTTGGCTGGCCCTTGTATTTCGTCTAATTCCTCCGCTTTTCGTTTCAACTCGTTCAGAAGGCTATAAGAAAGTTCAATAAATGGATTGGCCATGTTTCCTTCCGGGGTGGGGACTTACTTCTCAGATACTAAGATCTTGCGGTCATCCTGATCGAAAACACAGTCCGTCGAGCGGCGGATACAATTGTTGCAAGGACAGGTGCCAGAGCAACGGACCTTTCGCTCCCGACATTGTAGACAACTTTGAACATGGATTAAGGGTCAGTAATATTGTTCTACGTAAAATTGGATGGCTTTATTGAGAACAAGGGGCAGTACTAACGCGACGTTGGACCGCCTTGATTGTTTCTGTGAGGCACTATCGCCGGCTCTTGAGCGCATCTGGAAAGCGGTAAGTGGTGGATATAACGTAATGTATGAGAATACAAAAGTCACGTGTAAGTATCTGGTGTAGTTAAGTGCAGTCTGCGTCTGTATAAGATTGATATGAAGTGAAGTGAAGGAGATTAACTTCCAACACCACGTCAGGACCATGAAAAGTAGCCATTTATCAGGCTAACCCCAATGGGATTAGCTATACTCCAACCCCAACCCCGCAGAACCAGTGACCTATTATCAGTCTCGGGACCCTGTAGATAAGTGGTAATCTAGCAACGTCACTCAGACTATAGAAATAGTGCATATGCACACTTCCAGCCGCAGAACGATGTAACTCAGCTTAATATTGGGCACTCAGCAGCCAGCCACAAACTCCTGGGGAGATAATGATCCGGGCTATCAATCTCCTACAGCTATGTAAGCTGTTCAATAAGGTCGAATATCTGAGATAGTGGATGCTACTCCGACGAAGAACCAGGCCTCGTTACAATAGTCTCTGTTCATTTTCATTCTTAGCTTTTCCTCTGGTCATTTAGGTACATTGTCTCACTTCAGCTGATGCCGTGGCATCAAGCGTAGGAATGCCTAACTTGGAAGGGATCAATGCATTATAAGTGGGGAATTTGTTATTAGGCAACTAGGAGAGCAATATCATCGGCAAGTCCGGTAGGATTGAAACATGCATGTTCAGGCGGCAGTGATCGGAGACCAATAGCCTCAATATGTGGCATAGCTCACCATAGCCAGTTAGCCACAATAACGGAGGAAGCACCGGTTAAGTTGACAGTGCTTCCAATATTTTGAGACATAACCAGCCCCGTTGGTCTCCTTCATCCATCCAGGTGCATGATGGCGTGTCGTGCCTATCAGCCAGCCACGACATCGCGAGCGGCAAGTTACAAAGCTCACAAAAAAATTAGTGGAGGAGCTATCTCGTCGAACGTTCTAGACTAGAACACAGAGGACAGACAAAGGTGTATTGTTCAACTGCAAATAGCCTTGTTTCGAGTACATATAAACTGGTGATGGCCATTCAGCTCGTCTTTCATTCATCATCGCAATTGCAACACTACAAGTACAATATCATACCGTTATTCAAAGATTCCAACATGGCTCTAATCCCTCAACGCCGAGCTTTGCTTGCTTTACAGAACGACTTGACTCAATTCGGTGGCCATGTTCACACCCTCACAGGAACTGTTGTAGCAGGCGGCCAAGCTTACCTGGCCGTGGAGCATAATGTCAATGGGTTGTGGAATGCGTAAGCATTGTTTTCCTTGGTACTCGATTGATGTATTTAATGAGCTGACCGTTCACGTAGCATACTTCACATTCTCTACCCAGTCATGGATATGGACTTCCTCATCAACCCTGAAGCGTACCCCCTCCAAGGTCAACAGAATGGAGCACGAGCGGATCTAATTGTGAGGGAGATCAATGTGAATCTAGCAGGCCCAGGCTATATCCCTGGAAGGACGTTTATGTATTTTGAGGGAAAGGGCGGAGCAAGTGCTGATACCGCCCTGAACATTCGGGCCCAAATGGTAAACTATCTAGCCACAGCCATCGGCAACGTCCAGGGGAGAGCTTGTTGGGCAATCGGAGCCAAAGGTGATCGGGTGTGGTTCTATAGGTACACGGCAAGACATGTCGGCGACAACAGGATGGTCCCAGTGGATTGGGATGGTATTACAAATACCGTTAGGTTCCCGAATACGAGGGCCGGGCAGGTGTTGGCTGGATACAGAATCTCAGGCGGTGTTCCTGGTACTGTCGGAGACTGGTTTACAGTTCAGTCAATATTGGAACATATGTCCCAGAACTATGCTTCTTTTTAAAGCTTATTGGAGAAAAGGAGTATTATTACTTATCTTGGGTACTATTAGAACTGCATAATCAATATGATATCATGATAATGTATGGGACATTTACTGAATTTCAAACGTATTAAGCACCTTGTATTTGTTTGTGTGAAGCCAACCTGTCTTGATGGCTAGACTAATGCTCAAAGTCCGGTAGTCTGATGCTCCAAGGTGCTGCAGCTATATCTTCCCAACTGTCCCATTGAATCCATTTGTCTTATTGTCGGGCTGTGATGAAGAACCACGCTCAACAGCCTCGACAGCAGCCATGCATTTCGCTGCACCTCCAGCGATCAAGCCCGAATCCTGCTGACATAACAAGAACCGCACACCCAGCGTGTGAATGGCCCAGTCATGGATGTCTGGTTGATCATAGATGCCTGCGAGGCCCATGACCTTACCATGTTTCTTGCACGCTTCACTTATGCGAGCGAGAACACGACGAAAGGTTTCGTGGCGGAACTCCCCAGGGATTCCCAACTCTATGGCTAAATCATTGGATCCGACTAGAACTACGTCGACACCTTCGACTGCAGCAATGTCGTCCACATTGTCGACTGCAGATGCGTTCTCGATCATGACAAACACGGTTGATGCCAAAGCATTGGTTTCGCTGATCACCTGGGGTTGGGGGAACGTTTTGAGGGATATGACTGGTAATTGCCCAGTCATAGATCGACACCCTTGAGGTGGGTATTTGGAGATAGATACCGCATCTTTTGCTTCCTCTGAAGAGTTATGAAGTTAGTAAGGATCGGATTCAAGTTGCAGTGTTTCAACCTACTGGCATTCGTAACATGGGGAAATATTACACCCATAGCGCCTCCGTCAAGAACCTTCTGTACAAAGCCATTGCCACATTGATGTGGTACTCGGACGAATGGTGTAATGCCTGTGTTCAGGCCTGTGATGCATAAATTGCTCGCATCGTTGAGCGAAAGGGTAGAATGCTCGAGGTCTATGAAGAGACTATCGGCGCTAGCATTTCTAGCTAATTGCACAACTTGAGGGTTCGTGACAAGACGCACCCCGAAAGCCTGCCATGTCGAAGGTTAAATCAGTGACTTGTGTCAAGATGTATGGCAAGGGTAATGATTCCCCCATGCAACAGAACACGGCTTTGACTTACCTTGCATAGCTGTCCAGCAGCAACTTTCGCGATCAGGTTATTCGGACAAGCGAACATTATGAGCAAAAACTAGGAATCGTCTGCAAATCTTGAGTCGGATATTCCAATGCAAAATAAAGTTATTTCGATGGAAATTGCTGGTGGCTTTATCTTAGCCACGTTCAATCTTGTTGGAGCCAAGCTCGGTCGAGGCCACCGAGTTGAGTTGAAGATGTCGATGTACTACTCGGTTTCCCCTCCCGAACTATTATCTTGGCAGTATCAATCCTCCCCAACAAACCTCGGCCTCTGCTTCGGCAATTGATGCTTAGTTTGGGCCAGTGTATTTTAATTTAAGTGCTCCTTTTCTGGTAGAACTCACATGACTTCACTTTCATTTACCGCCAATCTTTGTCTCGCTTGCACTCTTCAGACGCAATTAAATCAATTCATCATGTTTGAATCATTTCAACAAGGTCCTCCTGACCCCATGTTCTTTCTCAAAAAGGCGGCAGATCAAGATCCATCACCAGAGAAAACTGATCTCGGCGTTGGCATCTATCGAAACGAGAGTGGTCACTACAGTGAGCTTCAGGCTGTTGCACAGGTATGCCCTAGTGAAAGCTAGATCAACAATCGCTAATTTGCCTGGCGAATTTCAGGCCAAGCTTATATTAGCTGAGAATAATCCTGGTCACGATGTAAGCTTTTGTCAAGTGCATGAGACGTTGAGAAATTGTTCAATAACCAATGGCGTAGTATGAGCTCACAACAGGCAATAAACAATTCTTGAACCATGCTGCCCATCTTATGTTCGGAAAAGAATGTCAAAGATTGGAATCTGGCCATGTAAGCTTCTCCCAAAAAACTAACAGTCACACTTTGCTCACACACATCAGGTTGTATCAGTACAGACCATTTCCGGCACAGGCGCAAACCACATCGCCGCCTTGGCGCTGAGTCAATCTATTTCACCCCGTCCACAGGTCTACCTTGGTACTCCAACCTGGGGGAATTACAAGCCCATTTTCGAACTGGTTGGAATGGAAGTCATCGAATATGCCTACCTCGACTCCAAAACGCGTCGCATCGATTTCGCTTCTATCTTATCGGCAGCCAACTCGGCCCCATCTCGGAGTGTTTTCATTCTTCAAGCGTGTTGTCACAATCCCACAGGCGCTGATTTGACAAAAGAACAATGGCAGAAGCTCGCTCTGGTCATGAAACAACACGACCACTTTGCCTTCTTTGACATTGCGTACCAGGGCCTGGGTAATGGCATTGTTGAAGACGTCTATGCAATCCGGTTGTTTGCTGACCTTGGCTTTGAGATGTTTGTTTGCCAGTCTTTCTCGAAAAACTTTGCTTTGTATGGAGAACGTTGTGGTGTACTTCACGCTGTATGCCCTGATACAGAAACAGCAGCGAATGTCCATGACCGTCTACGCTGTTTGATACGATGGGAATTCTCTTCCTCGCCTGCTTACGGCAGCCGTTTAGTTAGTATTGTTCTCGAATCGGATGATCTTAGAGGCGAATGGTGAGTCATCCCACGGCCACAACGCGAGATGTCTGAACATGAAATAACAATCTCGCGCTCTTGCAGGCTTCAAGAACTGTCCGAGATGCAGCAGCGATTGAAGGGTCTACGAAAGCAACTTCACTACCATTTGGTGGAAGTCTTCAAGGTAGGAGAAGGTTATGATAGTGTTTGGCACGACTGGTTACTAAATTCTTGTAGACACCGGGGGATTGGGACCACATACTGATGGAAAGTGGACTGTTCTCGTAAGAGCTATCCCACCGTGGAACTGTTGCATTATCTAATCACTACCTGCAGATACCTCAATCTGACGCCGCAACAGTGTCAGTCTCTCGTTGAATACCATCACATCTACCTCCCACCCAACGGTCGAATCAATATTTCGGGGCTGAATCAAAGCAGTATTGCAACGGTGGCTAAAATTTTAGATCATGTTGTGCGATTGGGATTTAAAAAGGAAGCCCAGCCCAGTGTATTTGTTGAAGCGCATAAACTGTGATTCAAGCTGGTATGATGCTCATTGGACTAAGAGTCACATGGCTGTTGGATAGTTCCTTTATGTAGCTACATTAGACTATATAAATGAATGAACTTAATCTTGGACTCAGTATGCTTTTGCATGTACAACAGATGGGATGAGATGAATATTCTAGGTGATGAAATGTGCAAGAACTCGGAACTCGCATCAAGTCAGATCGCAACGTACTAAGAGTGGACATTGATCAGCTGTCGAAGCTTATATGTAACACAATGTGATGCCCCGAGTGGGATAATTGAAAATGCAGCAGTCATGCGATTCAAGCAACGCCAGTCGAAACTACAAGGACTGTTGCCCGAGGTCCTAGCCTAGCACGCACAAGTCGGCCAGATACACTTTCTATTCTGCCAAGTATTACAAACTCCCTCGGATATTCATCTATGGGCCGACAATGATTGGTGTCAATAGTCACTCGCGGTCCATTTGTGAGATACCAAGGATGGGATTGCCAAGTAATGATAACTCGGGCAGCCACACCGAGCAACCAGGAAGATCATCTCGGTATGTGGGGCCAGATAAGCAATGGGCTATCATGATGGTACAAAGATAGTGATAATGGGGTAACGGGGTAATCGCCTCTAAACAGTGGAGTTTCTTTGGGGTCCCCAAGATTCAGATCGTTGAGACATTAGAGTTCTTAATTTAGATTGGCCAGAAACTCGCTATCGGCGTTCTCAAAGATGTCAGGTGCCTCTGAAATGTAACGATAAGGCCAAGTAGCCTAGAACTATGGGACAAAAATTGAACTTGGTAGCTCGGTCCGGGGAACCGAGTCTAGTAGAATGAATATTGACCAACAGTTTCTGTTAGCGTGGACGTTGATGCGAACGAGTCAAACCCATAAAAAGCAGTGCCGTCGCTAAACTCATGAGAGCTGAAGTCACTGTATCGACACTTTCAATTCGTTTCATTTAATTTTCCTCGACACAGTCACCATGGCGGAGCTACAACAGGAAGAAAAGACCCAAGACATTAGTCAAGTCGGCTCACATACGCCTGGAGAGATGGCTCATGTCAATGACCTTCGACGAGACTTCAAGCCCCGTCATGTCTTCATGTTCTCCATAGCTTGTGCCATCGGAACAGGTCTAGTCATTGGCACTGGCAGTGCATTATCGAGAGGAGGGCCTGGTAGTCTTTTGATCGCCTATATTTTGGTTGGATGTACCGTCTTCTTCGTCATGACAGCCATTGGTGAGATGGCAACGTTTTTACCAATGAACAAAGGTTTTGGAGGATATGCAACACGTATGGTTGACCCTGCATTTGGGTAAGTTCTATCAGCTACAAGTATGAATCATGCCTCGTTAACCTCGCCCTCAGATTCGCTACTGGTTGGAACTACGTTCTCAAGTACATCGTGGCTACACCGACGAACCTTACAGCTGCTGGTCTCGTCCTGCAGTTCTGGAGACCAGATCTCAACGTAGCTATCTGGATTACGGTTTTCGGAGTTGCCATTGTGACGATAAATGTGAGTCTGCCGACCTTGTACCTGATAGGCAAAGCTTACAATCCCTCAGGTATTGCACGTTAACAGCTTTGGCGAAACAGAATTTTGGCTGGGCTGCGCCAAGATACTTATCATGAGTGTTCTGATCCTTAGTACCCTCGTCGTCGCGTTGGGAGGTGGACCAAACCACGACCGATCCGGTTTCCGATACTGGCGAGACCCTGGAGCGTTTGCAGAATATCTACTCGAAGGCTCATTGGGGAGATTCCTTGGGTTATGGGCTTGTTGCTGTCAGGCCTGTTTCGGATTTACGGTTAGTATCAATACCTCTACTAGGTTTGCATCATTACTAATTCCCATTCTTAGGGCACTGAGGTCGTTGGAATGACTTTTGGTGAAACCCCGAATCCACGCAAGAACGTACCGCGAGCTGTCAAGCAAACATTTTGGAGAATTGCTTGTTTCTATATCATCGGTGTCTTGGTGCTCGGAATGGCGGTTCCTTATGACAACGAACAACTTATAGGAGCCACAAAACAGGCTACCAGCGGCGGTAAAGAAGTCTGAATACACTTACTTACCAAGTCGTTGCTAACACAATGCTTCAGCTGCGTCTCCATTCGTTGTTTCAGTTAGCCTTGCTGGAGTACATGTTTTCGCGGATATCATCAACGGCTGCCTATTAGTATTCACACTTAGTGCTGCAAGCTCAGGTACCCATCGTTGATACTCATGGTGTAAATCCATCGCTAATTGTAGCAGATATCTATTGCGCTTCAAGATCCCTCTATGGTCTTGCTAAAGACGGCCAGGCACCCCGCTTGTTTGCCAAGGTTCGTGACAATGGCAATCCTATCTATGCAGTTGGCTTTGCTTCCGTGTTTATTGCCATGGGGTATCTAAACGCCAGCAAGTCGTCTTCCGCTGTGTTTAGCTATTTCGTCAGTCTTGTGACAGTCTTTGCTGTACTCAATTGGGTCGCTGTTCTTATTACCCACATCAGGTTCCGCCATGCCCTGAAGGCTCAAGGAATTGCAATCACTGAATTGCCATACGTTGGATTTCTCCAACCTTACGGTTCATACTTCTCCCTCATTGTGTCATTGCTGGTCATCATTTTCAATGGTAAGTGGATTCATCAAACTTGCGACAATCAAGCTCACAATGTCTCAAGGTTATGACGCTTTCATTCCACACTTTAAGCCAGAAAAGTTTGTACTGAAGTACCTTGGCACACTAATCTTTGTTGCCAACGTTTGCTGGTGGAAGATCAAAAACAAGACAAACTTTTGGCGGTTAACAGATATAGATCTTGTCACTGGTAGACGTGAGTAAAGGGAGGGGATCACCATGTTAGTTAAACAATGTGTTACTGCAAAGTAATCTGAGGACTTATTCCTCTCGTCATTCCATTAAAGAGGATATTTATACTGTCTAGTCTTGATTAGTAGAAATTATGTTGAGATTTTACTCGCGAGTCAAACGTTGATGCTGGCTGAAGATAGTAGTCTCTATGTCACTCCCTTTCATCAAACAGTTCAGGTACTGTGGTCTAGTTGGTTATGACATCTCGTTAACACCGAGAAGGTCCCCGGTTCGAGCCCGGGCAGAACCTCATTTCTTTTTTTATTTAGTTTTGCCGCTATCGCATAGTGGGTCAATTCCAAGGCTTTAGTGAAAGGAAACCCGTTGATATACCGGCTAGCCCAGACAATCACGTTCAGCAATGCCTGATGAGTTCAGTTTCCTTGTTGTGGATTTCAATCAGCCATGAAACGGAAAATAGACATCAAAGGTAAACATGGCATGGGAACAAAAAATAATTATGTTCGTTCGGCCACCAAGGTATCATTCAAGTTCCGAAGTAGGGATACTCTTGACAGTAGATTGATGCTTAGCTCGGGATTAAATTTCCTAGACTGAGAAACAGGACCTCAGGTGTGAGCCTCACGATATAGAGTTCACACTGGTTGGACAGGCTTGTCAATGATACGTTCGGTGACATTCTGTAATGGAGAAGAACTTCATGGCGAGTTATGGATGGGGGCGGCATCCCAATCGAGTCAATTCAGAACTTCACATACTGAAGTTCGATCCCCCGCATCTCTCCGGACTGGACATTGGATTTATCATGTCAAACAACAGCGCCAGCCACGTACTCTCCTAGATACTAAACAAAACCCAGTCATGTTGCGTCCAAGAGTGGTGAACTCCATGTCATTTTGATTGTGACAGAGATCTAGACTATCTATTGTTCAAGAAATACACAAGGGGTTCCAGTGAAACATATATCCCCTTCGACCAAAAGCTGCATCGACCAACGGGAGCATAAGCTGTCTACCCATACAGCTGAGGCGTAACTGCGATTCAAATAATCAAGCTGGAACCTGTCGCTTTACTGGAGCGAGATACATATATACAGGGATACAGTAACAGTTCAAGCATTTGCTCGCATTTCCTCATGTTATTGGTCTTACCTCTCCTGGTGAATTTGCTATTCTATTGCGTGCCTAAACACACACACGTGCGTTGCTCTAGTACGTTGCCAGCAACTGTTTACCTCGGACGTGGTTAATCTACATAGAGCATTGGACTGAATAGCCGGTATATCGTAATAATATGAAATGGACCCTGAACGTCTTCATAGAGCTACGCCTACTAGATAAACTTTATTATTATTGCAACTTATATACTCTCTAATGCCCAGCCACATTTATTTAACCTTCCTTTCCCCATCTTCTATCTATCCATCGCCTATACTTATCGCGCTTCTTCACCAAGTCTGTTCTTAAGATAGTTCGGCTACGTGCATTCTGCTGTATCCAGATATGGAACTTACGCACACCTTGAACTATGGTATTCTGCCTACTTCATGGGCAACATTGGGAATTTTTACAAACCATCCTTATCGTTAAGAATAAAGGTCAACTACTTTCCGGCTTCAGCTTGAAGCGTATCCTCCTTCCTCCTGAGTTCGAAAAAGGTCGAGACAATTCTTGCGAAGAACTCTTGCAAGTCGTTGTGGCTTACATCACTAAACATCATCCCAACATATCCAAGTCAGATGGCACCAGTAATATGATCGTCCCTACTGGGGAACAACATCGCACCAAGGCTCTTTTCGAGCGTCATCCAATGGAGCTGGTTGGGCTAGTCGCCATGGTCGACTTCTACATTCTTGATAAAGGAGAAATGAACCTCTACTATCTGTACATGCTACTTCAATCATGGCATGGCATGCAACTTCTCGCTGACCTTTTGTTCTTCTGTTTAGACGGTCTTGATCCTTGGCTTGTCCACTGGAATGGGCGTCGAAAGACCGAATCGGCTGGCCATTGCATCAAATTCACGCTCCTATCCCCTTGAGGAGGGAAACGGACAGGGGCTCTCGTCTTCACCTCAATCTCGTCGCATCCCTTAATGATGATCCTGGGAAGAGAAGTCCCTGCTTGCTCCGTTGAACACGATGATGTTGAAGCACTACCATAACAGCCATCAAAGCAGACATGCCATGCTGGATTTAGCTATCCATGATACTTGAGTATTTGAACAGAAAAAGTGCGCCGTAGGACGAGTTATATAGCTTGTTTATTTGTGTAGTCGTTCGAAAATTTATTGACAAAAAAAAAACTTCCTATATCAATATGAGATCCATGTCCAGTTCTTGCATAAATTCCCTCCACATCCACCAATCCCTTTGGATTGTCGCCGCTTCGCATCTTTCACATCGCTCGGATGTCAAATCAGGGCTGCATTGGCAACGTGTTTGGTCTGTACCGTCCAGTAACAATTCATCCCGCTTCTCCCACCATTTCGGTAAGAAATTGATCACATCATGTGTGTGTGCAAGCCTACAGTACCTGCTGTATGCTTGCACCTTGTCCAACACCAGCTGACAGTCTACTTCACGAACTACACTCACACCACAAATGAAGAGCGGGAAAAGTGAGCAAGTCACGGCACTATCATCCTCTGAAATGTGCTCGACGAGTTTGAGAAGCTGTGTGAGATGATCCCAAGCTCTTCCTTGGCTGGGAGGGCTTGTTGGATGGACTGTGAAATGCAACATCAATGAAGCGGCTAAGCGAAAGCACTGCGCAACAAGACTTTGCTGACTGGTAGAATATTGAAGTGAAATATCATGTAGTGCTTTCTCGATCGTTAAAGCTTCCATGAGCTGGTTTGGCTTCAGCGTGCTCATTACCAATTGATCACTTGCGGTCGGCAAGATAGTATTGACCTGTGACCTTGACTGCACACTTGTTAGACCATCATCTGTGGTCGAACTGTGAGCTTCATTTGATTGACGTAGAACAATTATTCGCGCGATGATTGCTAACAGTCCGCCATTGACCCCAATCCACAGTGACCTTGAGAGTGGCTTGGTACCGAAGCACTTGGGGAGAATCTCTGTGGCCCCAGAGACGCCCAATGCATCCATCGTTTCTGCGCTCACATAGATGCAGGCTTATTCAGTAGATGTGACTGTTGAGAGAATGTCATGAAAGTAGAGCCACTCAAGAAGTATCTGACTAGCATCGCTGATCAAACTTGCGCCGTACGAGGTCACGGTTGGCGTCGAGGTGAAGTCTCCAGTTTGCCTCATCGCCGCCTTCGCAGGTGCTCCATTGACATAGCAGCATGGTCGCAGCGATAGCGTAGTCAATCTGTGATACCTCGGGCTCCTGCTCGCCCTGGGCTGAATTATTCTGTTGCATCACCTAAGACAAGTTCTTAGCATGCCGTGTTGGGGCATAACCATAGTGTTTCCATTTGGTCTGTTCTAGGTGACGACAATCTTCCACGTAGTCGACTGCCGTCTGTCGCGAAAGGGCCCTAGACAGATGACTGGCGGAGAGGCTGAGAATCAAGTTCAATAAGCCCCTCGCCCAGTTCCAGCTCATTCAGAAGAAGCTTGCTGACGCCTCGACAGATGCCGCTTTTGGTCTCCAGGCTGCCCTGCAAGTTGGCCGTCTGAAGGACAAGGGTCTTGTGGCCCCTGAGATGATTTCAATTATCAAGAGGCAGAACTGTGACCGCGCTCTATCCGGTGCTCGCATGTTGCAAGAGGTCTTTGGTGGCAACGCTGCAAGCGATGAGTACCACATTGGACGTCACATTGCCAACATTTTCGTTACACAGACATATGAGGGACAGAGCGATGTTCACGCGCTGATCCTCGGACGTTCAATTACTGGCTTGCAGGCCTTCTTTTGATCAGGGCACTTGATATCCCCTCTGTAAAAGTCAATAGTCAATTAGTCAGTGAAATATCCATCTCGATACCTGGAAAATACAATCGAATTTTCAGCTTGATCTTGTTGCTTCTCTAATGCCGCTTGGAGCACCTCTTGTATAAATCGGGGATAGCATCTTGCGTATGGAATATCTTAACTTTAGTGCACCAACCTAGGTAAACACAGGCTTATAAGAATCAAGTCAAGTCTGAGAGGGGAGCTTATTTCTTCTTTTTTTTTTTGGGCATTCTAGCATTAACCTTCTAATCACTACATTTTTATTGAATTATATGGGCTATCAAAGTTGGTAGGTAGGGCGTCTGATGGTGTCGGACCGTACAGAGCACGGCCTCCGAGGCAGTCCGTGGTGGGTCCGGGGTCCGGGGTCAAGGGCTCGGCGCCTCGGCGATATTTGCCTGGACAAGTCAAGTCGGACCCTCATCTAGTTATGCTCCTTGCGTCTAAATCAGCCACGAGACTGCTGGGTGATAAAATATAAGTTAAGGTAGGTACAGACTGTTGCATAGAATAAAGGCCTGATTCATTGGAGATTTTGGCGGTACCAAGATCTGTTTATCTACTGTACATGATTTATCTCTAAAAGATGCAGATGCTTCCGAAATCGCACCGAGCTTTTGCTGTACCTAGTTTTCGATGGCGAGCAGCAGCTTTACGGTATCCGCCTGTACCGGCAAGAGGATTCCATAGTACGAAGAGCAACGTTCAGAATCTCATGGTCAACGAGACTACACGTGTCATCTACCAAGGCTTTACAGGGAAAAATGTGGGTGAAACTCTTCTCTTCCTACCTTAGGTACTCTTCTTGTTAAGCAAACTTTTCTGATTGAAACCCCTCCCCCAAAAATAGGCAACCAACAATGCAAGAGATGCCATCGTGTGCGGAACAAACATTGTACGCGGAGTTTCGCCCAAGAAAGGAGGCACAACTAATCTCGATCTGCCTGTGTTCGCTACTGTTCGTGAGGTAGGTAAGGTGTTTGTTTGGTCCTTCACTACAAGCAGCAATGGTCATGGACTAGACGAAAATTGGACTGACTAGCTGACCTTTTTCTTCTTTGTGTCAATCTAGGTAGCCCAATCGGTTCACCCTGATGCGAGTCTGGTTCACGTCCCTGCCTCGTTCACTGCAGGTGCGATAGAGGAGGCAATTGAAGCCGAGATCCCTCTCATTGTCGCCATTGCCGAACACATTCCTGTGCATGATATGCTCCGAGTCCACGAGATACTGAGAACGCAGAGCAAATCGCGACTCGTAGGCCCAAACACACCAGGAATTCTAGCTCCTGGAAAATGCCTCATTGGCATTATTCCGGCCGACCAGTGTGCTCCAGGCAAGGTTGGCATCATCTCACGAAGCGGCACCATGATCTACGAAGCAATTGGCGCAACCATGAGAGCCGGGCAAGGTCAAAGCCTTGTCCTTGGTCTGGGAGGCGACTCTATGCCGGGTACCACTATGAAAGAAGCTCTCGAGGTGCTGCTACATGATTCGGCCACAGAGACGATTATCCTCATCGGAGAAATCGGAGGCTCAGCTGAGGTCGAAGCAGCTGAGCTTCTCAAGAGCTTCCGCCCTGAGAACGGCATGTTCAAACCCATCATCAGTATCATCTCAGGACGAACGGCTCCGCCTGGGCGCGCTATGGGTCACGCGGGGGTTCTGCTGGCAGCTGGGGAACTTGGGGCTGATGCAAAGGCGAGAGTACTGCAGGACTCTGGGGCTCATGCTTTAGATCATCTTGGGTTACTGGAGAATGAGCCTCGAGCTATTTTCTCATGGCCAAATCTGCTTTATTACTTATTGTCATTGTTCTTATTACACAATATCGACTCTTGGCTCAATGACAGTCGTTCATCTCAGTAACTATGTGTCTAAGTGTGTGAATGATAGTTCCTGTGCACTTAATCCAGGAATTGAGGGGATAGGGACGTCCAAGAGGTAAAGCTTTGCGGCAAATGGTTGCGTATCGGCTTTACTAACGGTAATGCATCGTGCCTTGTTCAAAAACGTTCTTCATTGCAGCATCTTGTGATAAGACAGAGTAGACAACCCGCCATAAAGACTACGGTTTCACCTGACTCATCTGACTCCAAACCCACTCGCTATTGTAAACAGCTTGTCCGGGTTCGATTCAAGGGTTAGCCACTCTACATGGGGGGATGCGAGAAGACGTTTGGGGAATAGGTGTGGAGGTCTCTCTCCAGTATGGTATGCTACAAAGTAATAAGCTATCGTTATCTAGGGTTCTTCTCGATACAGTGGTGAAAGCGGATCTAGTCTAGTGACTTGCACCTGTGGAGATGGTGGAAGCTTAGCGCTGGGGTAATGGTGGTTCGTTTATGCAGCAAATCGCCGAGGGCTCCGAGGCGAAATGATACAAGACCACACAATCTCCCTCGCGTTCAGCTGGTAATTAACCATGTAGCAACACGGACAGTTCAATACCTAGACTAGGTATAGACCTCGCAACAATTCCGAGGCGTAATTCTTCGGCCCTGGCTTTGGGTTGGTAGTAGAGAGGCGTCAAATTAGCTGATCTGGCGATGGTGTATCGCCGAGAAGAAGTAAGCTGCTCGGTCTTTGACAGCTGCGTCGCCTTGCCTGGCTTATAATTCGTAGTTCAAGTAAAAAAAACTGAGTGATATCAGGATCGTCTAAAGGAGAACAGCTTATTAACCAGCGTGTTTGAGTTGCACCGTGTCGTGGATATTCTAGGGTAGATTTCATGTCAGCCTCCCCCTCTACTTATATCCGAGTCAATTTCAAGGGAGATAGCACTATTGGAAAGTCTAGTAGCGAGGGCTTGGGGGAGTCTAATGATCAGAGGAATGACTTTGGTGATACGTGAGCATTTTGAAGGAGTATATACACTAGCGGTTGTAAACAAGAGAGAGGTGTTATCCGTGTCGATGAACAACACTAATGGTGACCTGAAACAGAAGAGTTTAATCACAAAGAGCTGAGTTATAGACAAGTCAATCCATTTTGAAGTAGGAGCAGGAATAGATGTTAATTGCCGTTCTATAATTTCTAACGCAAGTTCGCCCATGCTACCTATCTGGCCTCACATCAGACACCAACGTGTGAGATCCCTGTCCGTCTATCTTTCCATACTCTAATAAGCGTAGTACAGAGTGCTCTCGTTTTCGGACTGTCTGATCTTCTTGTTGTCCTTGATCAGCCAGAATCTCATTGCCCAAGCTCCGATTGCAGTCGCTACGCTCAGCGCCGCGCTCGAAGACATGGCCATAGTGTATCGAGGCTCGTCGGATGAAGGCCACATGTAGGGCGTCCAGATAAAAGAAGCAACCGCAATGCAGTTGACTATAGCGAGTGAGCATGCTTTCTTTTCCCTGGTCTGGGAGCATGTGGCGGATACCCAGCCGAGGATGATACTGTTGACCGCGTAGGTGCCGATGGAGAAGACACACATGGCAACTGGGGAGATCGTCAGTGATAATTCAAGAATCTTTGGAAGATACTTACAGTATCTAGCACCTGTATTGAGAGTAGCACATCCAAGAATGAAGCCAAATACCGCAACAGCCTTCGCAATAGTAATGTGCCTAGAAGGTCAGCATCTATCATCCATCAGTGTCGAGAGAAACTCACCATGTTCTCTCATTGAACCGCCCCGATGACCAGGACCAAGCAATTGAGATCACACCAGCAATCAGATATGGTGGACAGGTCAACACAAGTGTAATAGTCTGGTTAAACCCAAGTGTCTTGACGGCTGTCGGGAAGAAATTCTTGAACCCGTTTGCTCCGAGATGACAATGCTGCATCACCACAAACAACCACACTTTGGGATCTTTGGCAGCTGAGATAATACCCGACCAGCTAGTGGACTCGCCTGAGTTCCCCACAGTGTCGCGCTGAGTGCGTTCGTGGGCTAGTTTTTGTTCTTCCGGCGTGAGCCAGTGAGTGGTCAGAGGTTCGTCAGGCAGGACGAAGAAACCCGCTATGGCAACCACGAGAGTCACTGCGCCTTGAACTATGAAGAGCCATTGCCATCCTGCCAGATTGGCCTGAAATTATTAGTAATTATAAGCTAAACTTGCCCGAAGAACGTACCATTCCGTCCATCTCGAAGATACCCAGTGCAATTAGCCCAGCAAACGCAGTGGCAAGAATGTTGCCTGTATACAGAATAGAGATACGTGTCGCAAGTTCTTTTCGTGTGTAGAATCGCGCAAGGATATACAATGCACCAGGGTAATAAGGCGCCTCTGTAATGCCAAGGAAGAATCGCGTAAGTAGCAAGCCGGTGTAGTTTCGGCTTAGTGCCGTAAGGCCGCTGATGATGGCCCAAACAGTCATGCACGATGCCATCCAGATACTCGGCCTTACACGAGTAACAACCATGTTGGCTGGAATGCCAACAATGACATAGCCTGCGAAAAGAATAGATACACAGGTTTGATATTGGTTGCCTGTCAGTTTCAGATCCTTTTCAATTGTGTTGAGGCGGGCTAGGGCGATGGCGTTGCGGTCCTTTCCATGTCAGATTGCCGATGATTGTTTCGTGGGTGTTGAACAGGTGCTTACCAGATAATTAAGCCAGTACATCAACCACAGTATAGGCATGATCCACCAATCTAGCTTCTTAACAAGCGCGATCTCTCTTGGGTCCGTCTTCTCATGGGCACCCGAATAGTCGCGGGCCTGAGGGGCTGTCTTGAGGACTTCCTCAACCTCGTCAAACGGTTCAAGCGGGCCATCACTCTTGTCGTTTCTGTCTATCGGGTGCGTAGTGTTCATGATGGGATCTCCGTGGTGATTTGTACATAGGAGGCAGCATCAGATGACAACTTACTTCCCTCCTTTATACATTTTTCTATTACCACAAGGACTCAGATCTGGACACCGTACATCTATGTTCCATTGCATATCATGTGGTTGCCAGGGTGGACACCCAACAACACAGTTCAGCCAGTCCAGATGTTTTCTTGTCGTAATTTTTTCCCCAACGGACAGTTGGAGTGGAGGGCTGCATTAATAGAATAACGGTAATTGGTCATCTAATTAACTTTTGAGTGCCAAGGTCTACTTGGCAGGCGGGGTAAAACCTAATCCATTACCTTAAATCAAGCTTAAATCTTGAGTGCGTATGGAGCTAAGGCAGTATTGGAAGGTCAAATAATCGCGAGTCAGCAAATATCATTGGCGTCTTTGGTAAACTTGCCGGAATTGTCCATATCTGAGTGACTCGCCATCAGCCAAGCCAAAACGCCAAGGAGCGTTACCCAGGGGTCGAGGGCGCAGCCTGCGACGATGGTTTCCCCTCAGGACAAACCCAAATAGATGTAAATACAGCCCATTTGATCGCTCACCGTCTTTCGGGTCGATGTTGTCACAGACCTGAAGTGTCATACCAGTGGCTTTAATAGCACATCTAGTCTATGCAGTGAAGAGATCCTCAACTCCGTATAGCAACTCTTGGATACATGCCAAAATTGGAGCAAATATTTCACGTTCATCAAGTGATGTGAGATACATGATCTGCAACATGGTCCGGACAAGCAGGGTAGAGGTTACACTAGGGTAACGTGTCCAGGATTAATATGTGGTTAAGGGGAGGCTTATTCAAGACAACATTCATGTTACTCCGAGGTGAACAGATGATTAGATGGTAAATATGTATTTGACCGTTGATCCAGCTATACTAACAAATAACCATGTACCAGACAGCTACCATCTCAATATTTATACAATAGCAAAACAAAGTATGTAAGAGATAAGATATGTGCAATGAAGCCAAAAAATGTGGCTATGAAGCCCCCTGTGCTTCCAACAACGTCAAGACCCGCAATAAGATCTTTTCTGAAGGATACCCCTTCTATGTTACTCTACGCTTAACGGAGAGCGTTGACAACAGCGGTGTAAGCGGGCTTAGCCTGGTACTGAGCGTTGAAGAGAAGGCTGTCCTTCTCCTTGCGCCAAGAGTCCTTGTCAGAGACACCCCAGACAGTAATACCGACACACTTAGGAACGTTAAGGCAAGCCTTGGTAACGGTAGCGTAGTCGGCAGCAGGGGCAGAGCGGATGTCGAGCTCAGTGATGGCAACCTCCTTTACACCAGTGGAAGCCATCTGCTGGAGAGCAGCCTGGACACCGTTGGCGGCACCGGGGTCGAGATGGGTCTGAGAACCGATACCGTCAATGGGGATGCCCTGGGAGACCCACTTCTTGACGTGAGCGACCATACCAGCCTTGAGCTTGGCGGCGTTGGGGTCGTCAATGCTGTAATCGTTGATGTACAGCTTGGCGTTGGGGTCAGCAGCGCGGGCAGCGCGGAAGGCAATGCCAACGAACTCCTCACCCAGAACCTGAGTGAAGGGAGAGTCCTTGCGGAGGGAACCATCCCAGTCGAAGATCTCGTTGAGGACATCCTACTTCCGTTAGTACAAATACGTGACCCAAAGCGATTAGAGTGAATACATACCCAGGCGTAGACCTTGCCCTTGAAGTGACCAGCAACGTTCTTGATGTGGTTCTCGATGGCGTTCTTCATCTGGGTCTTGTCCTTGATGTTGTGGACCCACTGAGGAAGCTGAGAGTGCCAGACAAGAGCGTGGCCTCGGACCTTGAGGCCGTTCTGGGCGGCAAAGTTGACGACCTGGTCACCGCCGCCAAAGTTGAACTTGCCCTGCTGAGGCTCGGTGGCATCCCACTTCATGGAGTTCTCGGGGGTGACCTGACCGAAGTCGGCCTTGATGACGGCGTTGTTCTGCTGGCTCTGGAGAAGGTTGGGGTCGGTGATGGTGCCATAGTAGAGCTTGCCCTTAGCCTTGATCAGCTTGTTGATGCTCTCCTGGGCCTGGCGAGGCTCGATGGAGGCAGGCATGGCCGCGACCAGCGAGGCGGTAAAGAGGAGGGAAGAGAACTTCATGGTGACTGTTGTTTGTGTAAAGGTAAAAGAATGATAGTAAGCAATTGACCTGCAATAGGAATGAATGGAGAGGTGCTTTGTTTGTATGTGAGAGTGAGTGATGGATGCCAAGTGCCAAGAGAGCGGGAATGCAAGATGTTAAATATGTCAGATCTCAGTAGTGGATGGCTCGATCGTCGTCCATCGATGTTTGAGCCATTCGATTCTAAACAAGGCCAACAAAAGCAAGTCTATGCGCGGGGTGAAATTCTTCCGTAACAAGCTACATCTTTTCCCTTCTCAGTCAACCGGAGAATGCCTCCGATTGTTTCGAGGAGATTGCCACTATGCTTATCATGCCGCTTTCCGAACTTCCAGGGGTATCAAAAGTCTAGGCGGTTCTGGCCTCCAGCTTAACTGGCCCATTTGCCTCACCATCTCCAGATTTCTTGGGGACTTTTGGTACTGAGTTATCTGGGGTGCATTGAAGCTGTGGATTCCCGCCTTGGGTAAAGTAGGCGCGTCGGATGATTCATCAGGCTAAATGCGTGATAAATGCATCGTAGTAATGGGAAATGATGAGATGAGAGTGAGACGACTCTCGGCAGTTTTGTTTACTTGGCAAAATGGAGAGGGGAAACAACTACGACAGGTCCAATGTATGCTTACAACTCCCTGTTCACTTGACCCATTTGTCTCGGGTGTTCTGAACCTAGTTTAGCTTAGGGGCTTTGGCTCATTTCGGTTGATGTGGACAGTCTCAGTTGAGAACACGATCCGACTGCTGGTCCAAGCCACGTGGAGACACGTGTTTCACGTTGACTTAAAGGGAAAGACTTTCTAGATTTTTTCCCGAGTGAGACTCATCTTGGTTGAATATTGTTCCGCCAATGATAATTTTAGATGTAACATCATGAGCAAGTTAACCTTGCGAGATGTGAGATTGACGTAGCACTGGGGAAATAATGGAATATGGTTATATCAAGCCCTGTAACTGTTCACGGAGATAGTCACGGAATGAGGAAAGGGCGTCAATCACTCTCGAGGCTGTGGACTTCTATGCAGGAATCGGCAACTTGATCTATGAAGTAGTAATTTGTAAAGTCTGTGCTGACGCTAATAGAGCTGTCAACGGGTTCAGGCTATTGAAGAATCTCATTAGTGTCTGTGCGTGTGTGTCATGTTCTGAGCCGAGGTAGTATTCCCAGTTAGTGCTACTCTGTAATACCACCCACTGAGTTGCACTCAACACTTGGAGCGATACTTACCCTACAGATAAGAATACTATTGGACTTTACTATCAACTGTATTAGCATCAGGTAAGAGAAAGTTCTAGAATAAGTGACTGGCTCTCTCTATGAATAAAACAGACTACTAGTAATTAACTAAGATTCATAGATAAAATATCTCACTTGATTCATAATCAGTCTTTTTCTACTCTTCATATCTTGAAGCTCGGAATTCCACTGCTGGATATCACAACGTCTGCCAAATCCTGCCTGTCTTTTTTCCTTCATTTCATGGAATAGCTACCCCACAATCATAAACATCATAATCTGTTTAAGTACCACTTGTCCTGCTCTTGTTTAATTGTCTCAACCTGCGCCTCAACACAGTATCGGTAGCCTGCAATTGCAATCAGTTTTTGACGATTCTCCAAGGAACAGAGCCCCACTACTCCTCAGGGGGAGGCTGTGTCGCTTGGGTTTCCATCCGTATATCCGATCGCAATGCACGTGATGTTGTGAACTAGACTCGCCTATTGAAGATTCTCTACACTCAATCTTCAGCCTGGTACATTACCTACATGTACTTATCGCTATTGCACGTCGCTCAGGGCCATAAGTTGCAAGAAGCAGTAATAGAACTGCTCTCAGCTCTGATATGCGTGCTGATAACTCTAAATGTTTAATATAATTTATTTGGTGGTTGGTATAACTTTCATGGCAATTTTGCCTTTCGCTTCCCTGCGTTAAAATATAAGTTTATATTAATTAACGAAATACAGGCTGTCCTCTAAGAGGAAGTTACCCAGGCTTTATATCCTCTGTTTAAATAATAAAATCTGCCTCAAAATTCTTACTCTTCAATCGGCCATTACGCTAGTCGAAGAAACTCTGCAACCTAGTAGACTTCTTTGATACATCAGATAACCGGTGGTTGCGGAAGTTCCAAGTTATTGGGTGTGTGCCATTTCCACCGCGAGAGCATTGAAAGAAAATTGAGAAAGATCATCAGAGGAGAGAAAGCATGTATTTGCTAATTGTTATCCGGATCTACTTTGAATAGTTAACCAGAGGTGGAAAGTTAGTAGCTAAGCTACAGTGTCAAATATTGCTGAAGACTGCAGAGATCATTGAGTGACAGGGGAAAAGATTAAATAATGAGTGAGCACGACACCAACTACTACGTCTCCCTTATCATTTCGCTACATTATCAACCTTACACGATCAACCTTTCCCTCTACCTTATCAGTTTGCAATTCTCGCCTAAGAGTTCTCGCTCTGGTTATCATGCTTTTCGATATCACCTCAATTCCTCTGGCAATGGCCACTTCTGTCGTTGCCAACAGGCTCTACGTCCACACGAGCTGCCTCGTCAAGAGATGTGATAGTTCCAAAGGTAAAGTTATCGCCGACTTTGCTTCTGATGATGTCAATGCTAGCACAGTTCGTAGAGGCACTGATGTCCCATGTATGACCGAGTTCTACATGGACTGGCTCGACAGGCGAGCCCACTCAAAGTTCAGCGAATCCAATAATTACTGTCTTGGAATTGGCTTGGACGTCGAGATCAATTGTAACGGAGGCTGGAATTGTTATATGGCGATTTGGAAGGAGGTTAGGTGCAACTGGTATTAGGTTCCTGTGTCTGAGACTGACCTTCGAGTCGTAACCTCTGCTACTGCTAAGACGATTGTCAATTGATGGTAGTGAGAGAGCGTGTGATGGTGGGGACTTTGTTCATGCTAAGAAAGTCTTAATACGGGATCAATGGTTTATTTCAGTGCCAGAGCTAGAGCTGTGAGTTGAATGTTGAACTGATTTAGCTCCATGGAGAACACTGCAGACTAAGCCACTGCCAGTCATGGAGTCTCCAACGTTCCAGATAATGAACCTCTGATTTCGATATTTGATGTATCTTACCCAAGGCTTTATAAGTATCAGCCAAGAACGACATCAGAATGCTAAATAACCAACGCTCGACTTAACCCTTGAACTGTTGTTTCAAGATCGACATGTTCCACCTATCACATATCTAGTAATATTCTCGTACTCCACTCTTCAGTTGAATGTTCCAACCCTGTCGTGATAAGTTGAGTTCGCCAAGGCTAGCCAAAGCACGGGTCTGTTTCCATCAATCAAGCATCACTGATGGCTTTCTTTAGTGGATACCAAAACTCAATAAAAATCTTATCTACGATTACCTAGAATGCAGCCAGTTACCAATGAGTTATAACGTACGCTTCGTCTTCTGAAGACTGAATACTATAGTAGAATCTAGTTTGTATATATAGCCAAAAAGCCGTTTCCTGGTGCAGCTTAAGGACGATAAAAATGCCAAGTAACGAGCGATACGAACGGTGAAAAATTTCCGATTTCTCCGTTGAGCTGAAGGTTAACCGAGCTTCTCATTGGCCAGCCAAGAAAATCAACTGCTGTTGAAACGTGATGAAACCAGGGTGAGCAGGGATATCAGCTGCCAAGAGAAACTAAACGTCTGAAATAGATTCTAGAGATATCGAAACAGACTAAAAAAGGGAAAAGGGTAGATAACGAACCAATGGCGACAGTCTTGAATGTAAAAAGAAACAAGTCCGGCGGCGATTAAGGCTAGAATGGAACCGTTATGGTGGGATCGCGGGAGGGAACTTGAGACGGGAAAAAACAAGACCTTGGATGAAATACGGGACGGATTTGCTTGGCTTAGATCAAGAGGAAATCCATTTGATATAAATATCCTCAAAGGTCTCGCCCAAATGTTTTCAAATCATCCATTCTTCAATCAACCCATTCCATTCGTTCCACAGAGCTAGTCTCACTTCATTCTTTCTTATCAACTTACTATCGTTATTTTCATCGCTTGCGATCAACTATCATTCGCTTCTTTCACTCCAACTCCATCAAAATGAAGACCACTAGCTACGTTTCCGCTCTTCTCGGCTTGGCCTCCGCTGTCAGCGCCCACTACACCTTCGACAAGCTCACCCTCAGCGGCCAGCAAGAGGGAACCGACAACCAGTACATCCGCAAGCACCAGAACGGTTACATGCCCACCAAGTTCAAGGGTATCCCCGACGGTTCGATCTCGCCCAACGACAAGGACTTCACTTGCAACAAGGGCAGCACCGCCTCCCCCGACGTCTTCAAGGTCAAGGCTGGTGATGAGATCGGTCTCAAGCAGGCTTTCGGCGGTACAGGTATGCAGCACCCTGGTCCTATCCAGGTCTACGCTGCCAAGGTCGACGATGCTACCAAGGCTGACCCCTCCAACCTCGACTGGTACAAGATCCATCAGGCTCTTGTCTGCAAGGCTGGTACTCCTGAGCAGCTCCGTGGCCCCTCTTGGTGCTCCTGGGACGAGGACTCTGTTCACTTCAAGATTCCCTCTACTCTCCCTGATGGTCAGTACCTCGTCCGTGGTGAGCACATTGCCCTTCACGGCGCTCACGGTGGTGAGGCTGAGTTCTACTACGCCTGCGCCCAGCTTGAGATCTCTGGCAACAGCGCCTCCAGCATTCCTGGTACCTCTGTCAAGATCCCTGGTGTCTACAAGCAGGACGACCCTGCCGTCAACTTCTCTCTCTGGGGCTCTTCCACTGCCTACGACGTTATCCCTGGTCCCGATGTCATTCCCGGTGGTACCATCCGTGGTACTGCTGACGGTGCCTCTGGTGACGTCGAGAAGGTTGTCGAGGGCGGTGCTTCTTCTTCCACTCCCGCTGCTGAGTCCCAGGACCAGGGTCAGAGCCAGAACCAGAACCAAAACCAGAACCAGCAGCCCGCTCAGAGCAACAACGACTCCGGCTGCAACTCTACCCCTTACGTCCGCCGCCACGCCCGCGATGTCGTCCCCCGCATCTAAGCCCCCAATCTAGTGAGAACTTGAGATTCAGACTCAAGCAATTGATTGCAGGAAATGCTTGAGCGACTGGCAAGTTTCACGCAGGACGTGCTGTTTTGACAGTTTCTCGTTTATGGCATCTTGGAAAAGCATGATAAATAGTCTTGATGTACATGATAAGAAAGCCCTTTTACTTTTACGCTGCATTTATTATATTCCAGTTCGTTGTAATATACTCACTTTTTGGCTGACAATCCTATCTTGAATTACATATTTACTCCCATAATTAGTGCTTGTTCCTTTACAATCAAACAGCATTTTCATAGGCAGAGCATAGATCAGTTATCTATGTTGAGCAATCTTATAAACAATCTAATGCTTGTTAAAAGGAAGAATATTGTAAGTCTTATATATGTTGAAACTATCCGTGGATTATATTACCGTCATAAGGCCTAGCAAAGTACATATACTGGTCATCCTGACCCTATACAGAAAACTGGGGGAAGCCATAATATGTTTGATTCTACCTGTAGCGCCAGCAATGCTTCCTTAGTTTTGACATTTCCTCTAATGATACCGCGGTGAATGGTGAAATGGTCAAGCACAAAGGAGGTCTATCAACTCACATCCAAAGCAACTCAAGAGTCACACAGTGAATTTAATATCCCTCAGAATTGTCATCGATTATGTCAGATCCAAAATTGCGTGCCAAAACTGGATGTCTCACTTGTGGGCCCCACAACGTCTAATACGTTCATTCTTCTTGTTATGCTGACAGCAACCAGGTAGACGGCGCAGAGTCAAGTGTGGTGAAGAAAAGCCATCATGTCGTAACCTCTCCCGTTTCAGCCGTAGTTGCGTATGGCCGGAGGCTAAGGACATGGTGGATAGATGCCATCGCTTTGGTATGTCCAGATCGCCTTTGATGTCATCAAGCAGACAAAGAAAAATTTTGCACCCACTTCAAGATCGAGCTTCCCTGAAAATACCAACATATCGTCTTTCCAACCGCTAGTGATTCATCGCAGCCCGTCATTTCTTACAGTAGCACATCCTCTTTTGCAGCTGGATGTCGAACTCGAGCTGGTCTGCCATTTTTCAATTTCTACTTTCTCTATCATTCTTCCTACCTGTGATGGACGAGGCATACCTCTTGCAATGTAAATTACAATTGATGGAGATGATGCTACAGAGCAACAGCGTTAAGAATGCGGCGTTGGCCAGCTGTGTCTCGAATAAGCATACATCATTAGGCAATAACTGGTACAGGCTGGTCGCCTTATAATATTACTCTAAAGCATTGAGAGAGCTCAACCAGGCGCTTTTGCAGTTCCAACAAGGAGATACATATAAGTATTCGTGCTTGCTAGCAACAGTGTCTTTCTCATGCGTCCGTGATGTAGGTGTTCGCTATTGTGTAGTTATATATGGATCTGCTGCTAAATTTTGATGAATGATAGAACTGGGGAAATGACCCCTCGTCTGGCCCCAGACATCATGTTACTGGTGAAATAAAACTCCTTTGCATGAGGGATTAAGAACAGATACTTCTAGTATCAGATACACGCTGTTTTGACCGTATTTTCGTCTAGAGCGTACTGTTTAAAGGCTTTCTGCTTTCTATACAACGGCCTTTTTGTCCAGACTTTCAAATTAACTCTGGGTTTATCAATCATGCTGAGAACTTACCCGGGTTGTATGCTTCTGTAGACCCCTCTTTCCCTGCACCAGTCTTGTCCTTGGTGTTCCCACGTCCCTCTATCAACTGATACTGAAGATAATATATTGTCATTACACTCCGCAAGAGGAACTTAAGGAATGCCTGGAGACTTTGAAAGCCAAAATGGAACCCCGGAGGCACTCGGTGCTGAATAAAGGAGACGCGCAAATGATGCCAGCTGAACCTTCATATTATAACGATTTGATGACCCTCACAGCACCACTGCTACTCGACTTGAGTTCAGAGACTCTAGCCCCTCAAACCACACATACTGTTGCTGATAAACTTGCTTTCATAAATTGTACTCAGCACAGGAAAGCATCCCGGTGGCAAGTTGGGCTTTCTGTGGAAATTTTGAGACGCCCTTTAGAACACGAGAAATGGAGCCGCTGTTTTTTAACGCCTGGCTAATGCGAACACTAGACTATGGCGCTACGCCAGTTGGCGAAATCACGATAATGAAAGAGGTATTAAGTTAGATCAGGCAACGTACAGGATATGGCGAGATGCAAAGGATACAGGAAGAGCTGGACAGATTTAGAATAAGTAGTCAGTTCTAAAATAGTTTCTTGGGGTATTGTGTCGAGGGCGAGACCAAGTATTGATACCCCCAGGAGATGAAGAAATAGCTGCAGGAACTATGCCAGTAACCAGATGCCAGATGGGTGGTTTCAGATACATGTGGTGGGTTACCGCGCGCCCGTTTGGCAAAGAAGAACGCACTTGGACACTGCCTATCTAAAGATCGTGACTGTGGATGTATCATCCAGTATCTCGGTTTAGTAAAAGGACTACACTATAATGTACCAAAGGAATTAATTCGTAATGCGTGCCGTAGTAAAGTACTATCTACAAGCTGGAAGCAGATGCCAACCCCAGAGGCCAAGTGTCAACTGCACTTACAAGTTCAATGGCTGGCGAATGTGTGTACTCTGTACCAAGACGAGTAACCCTTACCACGGAGCTCTGCTTGTGCTGCACTTCGTCAATAGTCTCGAGTTTTGTAATGGTGGTAAACTTGCTAACTTGAAGGTTGATGAGAATGATGTATATTGAAGCTATCTTTGGATTATCTCACTTCCAAAAGGCCCATCCCTAGTATTCGCTTGAGGGAACAGCATCGCGAAAATAATATATATCCAAGCTACCTATGCTTGAATCATCTCACTTCCACAAGGCCCAGCAAAGTAACTGTACTGATCATCCTGACCTGATACGGAAAACTGGGGGAATCCATTAGGACACTGGGGGGTCGAACATCCAGCTGAAGCGATCGCTTTGAAATTGAGACAGGAACCATCCGTCATGCTCTTAGCCCAGTATACACATCCAAGGGTATTGTAGCAGGCGTTACAGCAATCCCTGTCAATATTGGTGCTACCGGAGAGGGCAACTTCATTGCTTATCATCAACTCTTGTGATTCGGGTAGGTCGATCTCAATCCTACCATAGGAAGTTGGCCCGCACGGGTTGACTTGGACGGTTGAAACCGGGATGGTTCTAGTAGTAGCTGTCTTGGTATACTCAGAGGTTGTGGTTGTAGTCGAAAACTTGGTCTTTTGCCAGGTCTCAGTAACCTTGGATCTCCTGGTTTTAGTGACGGTGGTCGTGATAGATGTTACTGCAGCAATAGTAGTCTGGGTGGTGGTTGTTTCCTTGACTAAAAGTGTCTTTGTGGCAGTTGGAACTTTACCACCTGTGAGCTTTGTGATAGTGGTAGTCGTCAGGGGTCTGGTCGTAACTGTCCTGGATGCAGTTGTGGCGCTTGTAGAGCTAGTCGTCAAGAAACAGTCTTGGTTCAAGATCAGTTTATGTTATGAGAATTAGGTGTGGCTAGTAGACTCACAACAGTTGAGGGGAAGAGCACCCCTCTCGATAACTGGATCCCGCTTGAACCTAAGTTTACGGTCAACTGGTACGTCGCAGGATTGTTGCGCCCAAGTTGAGGTGGTTTTGGCTGTTTTGGTCCTAAAGCCTCGTTAGCTTAGATGAATCTTCAGATGGACATGAATCTTACGCTGGGATGGTGATGGTGGTAGTGACTGCCTGAGCCTTGGTCTGAACTTTTGGAACTGTAGTGAAAACAATAGTCGTCTGGGTCGCCGAGATCACCGTGGTTGTGTAAAGTGCACCAACGACAGCAAGGTGCTTACTGCTCAGTATACGTGGTCAGCAATGCGTTCCCTTTTCTCATCTATCAGTTAACTCACGTCTGGGTCTTCGAGATTGTGGAAGTGCTAGTCTCGGTCGTAGTAGTTGCCGTAATCATAGTTGTGGTTTTGATTAGGGAAGGACTAGTCACTGTGGTGACATCAGTCTCAGCAGGGACGAAGCATGTACTGAGTGTCTTCGACTGAGAAGCTAAAAATGTTGACTTAGTTTAAAACTCGTTTTGTATTTTAGAAATGGTCCATACCGATGATGTCCGAGCAGATCTCAGTAGAAAACGTAGGTAGAAAGGCGCAAGAAGAGGGGGGCGGCTTGCATGCCGGGATACTGGTATCTGCCAGCCCCACCTTCAGTGCAGTGAGGTAAAGGAGTACAATGCTAAGAAAGAGCATCTTGAAGTGTTCGATAGTTCTTGTTGTGATTGTTGTGTATTGGTCAGTTGCTAATGGTTGCTAAGTTGGTGAAGAGAAAGTTGATTCCAGTGGGAGAAACAATTTGTATTTGAATGCAAAGTCTTAGAGCACTATGTCCAGAAATGTGGTTGCAAACTGCTCCCTTCCCTTGCGACATAACTTGGCTATAGACTTGACCAGAAACGAATAAATCTATAGAATCTTGTGGCCAAATAAGATTTGGAGACATCCTAGAACAGGCCATGGCTTGTGAACAGAAGCATGGTGGATACACTACTGACAACTTACGGAATGATGGATAGATCATGAGCTATACGCATGCGGGAATATGAAGTAATGGAGCTGTCTAGACATTGGGGAGAAAGGTTGATATATCACGTCTGTGGTTTGAGCAGTGACGACATATCGTTGAGGCTGATTCACGTAGTAGTGTGATACTGAAATTAAGCGTCTAGTTACTGTTAAATGTATATGAGCACTTGATAGCAACAACAGGTTGCCTTGACCTTTTACTGATCGTTCCAGAATGTGAACTACTAACTGTTCCGAAGGAGAAATTGACTTACATCACATAGATGGGAATAAACTTCTAAGACCTGAAAACTTCGACAACTGTACCTGCCGTTCCTGCGTCGGATGGCGCAGTTAGCATTCAGTAGTGCAGTGAGTTCCTGAATGTGCCACAAGATGTCCCCTGTCTGAAATCTAGGTTTCTTTCAAATCATGTCACCTCTGCGATCAGGAACCAAGAAGACCCATAGTCAGCACACGCTTGCTCCAACACTCTACAAATTGCAACATGACTTTGGTATTTTTCAAAGTTGATGTTGGAACGGGGAATTCACGTCACCCCCATAACGTGATTGGACTACTTTGAAATGTTACAAAAGCGAAATGCTGCCGGATTTAGGTGGAAAGTACATAGCAGTGCACCACGCGTCGTACGGAGATGTCAAATCCAAGTTTAGGGGAATGGCCTGATTATGAGTCAGATTGTCAATGAAGTTTGCGCTAATCTAGTCATTTTCGCGGCAGTTGGCCCTGGATCTAAAATTCTGACTCAGTAGTGCTACATGGCGTCTCGAGTAAGGCTGGAAGAGGGTCGAGGTCTAGGCCGGCCTGGAACGTTCGCCATTCAGGTACATTATGTTACGTCCTCTTTCAACCTCGTACCCTAGACTGAATAGTTTATCATTTTACCAGCAAAACACAAGTAATATGCGAGCGGCAGATAGCTAAGTTACGTGTTTACTTCCTGCACCAAGTAGTCCACCAAGTTTCAAATTATAGACTCTGATCCGCAACTAGATTGATGATTTTTGAAGAACGCTATACGTGTGAGCATTGAGGTAGTTCTGACATAATTTTTGACTGTGAAAAAAATGGTACAATGCGTTCTCGAACCTTCCATGTCATTCGATTGATCAGTCGGAATGCGATCCCTTTCTGTTTCAGCCACAGGGCTGCTTGCATGAGACTCCCTTGTATCGCCACTGTCACCTCACCCTTCCGATACTGGAGGATTTGGCAGCGAGATCAATCGAGGACAAAATGGCTATGATTGTTGGGTCTGGTATTGAGTTAAACCCTATGACCAGAGACTGAACCCTTCTCGACGATCTTGCACTTGACAATCCTGAGCTAGATCCAGCCACCTCTGAATTGGGTTTCCACTTTGGTATCCAAGGTGATCTTACTTCACGTTGCAAACAGCTTAATTGAAGAAAACAAAATTGATAAAATAAGAATGTTGAGCTTTCATGGATATAAAATCATGGTTCCCAGAAGTCCTGTGGTTCATACCAACGCCCAAGATTCAATACATTCAACTCCCTCATTATTATCAATACCCGCAATAATGGCACCATCGACAATGTTCAAGAACCGGTCCTTCAAACTTTCCCCCTTTTCTGCAGGCCCCAATGATAGAAACTCTCGCTACCCGTGGAATGTTTCGAAAGAGATTCGTGCGAGAAAAACTCCACTAATCGCGGTAATTGGAGTCGGCTTTGTTGGGGCGGGACTTATCGACTCATTTTCGTCAAGATATAATGTCCTGGGCTTTGATGTCGATAAAGACAGAATACACGATTTGAGAAAAGAATTCCGCTCGCGGCCGAATGTCACACTAACGTCAACCGAAAGTGACCTTGGCAAAGCGACGCACTTTCTCATTTCAGTACCAACACTGCTGCGTCCAGACAAATCGATCAATCTTTCTTATCTGGAAAATGCCTTGCAAAAGGTAGAGCAATATGCTAAGCGCGGGTCTACTGTTGTCATTGAAAGCTCAGTCGCCGTGGGACATACCCGTGAGCTCCTTGGACCCATCGCGATGGCACGAGGACTTTTTGCCGGAATGTCACCTGAGGTAAGTAAGTTCTATTGTAAGACAATGCCACTGTGTGCTTATTTATCTACAGCGTATCGATCCTGGCCGGACTGACCCTCCGATGCAATCTATTCCTAAGATCGTATCAGGTCTTGATGATCTTATCCCAGGCTCGTTAGATGCCATACAGCGGGTATATAGCTACGTTTTTGATGTGGTTATTCCAGTCTCGTCACCTGAGGTAGCCGAAATGACTAAGCTCTATGAGAATTGCCAACGAATGATAGGCATTGCGTACGCCAACGAGATGGCTGATGCTTGTCAATCCCTTGGTATAGACCCTTTTGAGGTTTGCCGCGCCTCAGCAACAAAGCCCTTTGGGTATTTACCATTCAATCCTAGTGCGGGTATTGGAGGTCATTGTATCCCAGTAAACCCTCATTATATTTTTGCTACCTGCGACTTTCCACTCCTCAAGATGGCCACTGAAGCAATGGATAAACGCCCTGCTCAGGTAGCTGACGATATTCTACGAACCTTCTCTGGCGAAGCAAAAAACAGAGATTCCGGAGCGGAATTGGATCGCAAGGTACTTGTTGTTGGCGTTGGTTTTAAAGCGGGACAACGGCATCTCGTCAACTCTCCCGGATTGAGGATTGCCAGAGAGCTCAAGAGATCCGGCCTAGCAGTATCGTTTGCGGACAAACTTGTGCAACAGATGGATGTACCAGACATTGGCCGCCTCAATGATGATGATTGGGTCGAAGGGAAATTGGGAGAGTTTGACTTGATTGTTGTGTGTCATAAACAATGGGGCATGGACTTTGAGGTGCTATCCCGGCTGGAAGGTGTTGAAGTGCGAATGTGGTGTGAGTAGGAAAAATTAGATTTCACTCACTTTCAAATGAACTCAACTCAGAACCTTGAAGAATGAATGCGTATTACTACACTGAGGTTAATTACTGTTGTACCACTAATAATTTTATAGCAACTGCTAGCTGAAGACCCCTTATGGCATAGACTATACATTCCCCTACAATATCACTCATTGTCAAACCACAAACCTATGTATATTCATTATTCTTATCACCTACGACACTTAATCTGAAGAATGCACTAGTGATAATGTTGGTAACAGATAGAATTTACCATAACTAGGGTTGTATTCCAAATAATCGCAGCATCCACAGCTAACCTCTATTTTCAGAACTCCACGTTGAGGGTCGGGAATGTAGAACACTGGGAGTCAAGTATTCAAACTAGTTATGCTACTAAGGCAAAGGCTGCAGGGAATTCCTTGGTTCTGCTTCGAGTAGATAGGGTGTTTAGGGAACGTGTTAGCGCTACCATTCATGGAAAACTCATTGCTTGCCAAGCGATGAGAGCATGTGCCATCGAAAAGATGGGCTGTAGCACTACCCGGAGTTATCATATGATGATAAGGGCTTGGCGGGGTGTAGCCAGTAAGGTGATGTGCTGGTGATGGACTCTGTGTAAAGGAGGAGAGGGAGAGGGAGGTGTCCTCATAGCCCTCTGAAACATCTGTCGCCAGATGGTACAGGCCATTGTTGCCGGGAAGGAAGCTGAAGTCGATGGGATTTTGGGAAATATGAGGGTCATGAGATACGCCAGCTCTAGAGGCGAGAAGTTCCATCGCATCAGAGGTTGTTGTGGGACATATATCTATCCCTGTCATCTGTAAAGAAAACGGGCTTGGCTGACATTCAGCTGGGCCATCTTCGAGAGTCCGCAAGGTCTTCCTCAGCTGCAGTAGCTCTTTCTCTGTAGATTCGTTCCGTTGAAGTAGCTCCTGAATTGTACGGTCGCGCCATTGATTGTTCTTCAATTGTGCCAGTTCGCGCTCCAAGTGGATGATGTAGTCTCTTGTACGGGCACGAATTCTCCTCTGAGCTTCTCTGTCGCTAGCTCTCTTGCGGGCTTTTTGTTCAGAAGTTGTCATGCGATTGTTCCGCTGGCCTATGTTGAACATGAAATCAGTATATTTGGGTCTCGAATCCGTTTTTCTCGATTTGCAAACTGGTATGTATGTACATCGCGATCTTGATTGTGCAACAAAGTGGAGAGTTGTCAACAAAAGAAAGGGCACAACTACATTCTTGCTTCAGTGCAGCGGATTGAGTAGGATCAGTGACCAATGGTTGCGACATGTTATACATAGCAATGAACGCGAGAGATCAAAGTTGAAATTTAGGGGGTCAGTTAAGTGGGCTAACCCGAGAAAATATAAGTAATTCAGCTGAGACCAGTATGAATGTGTCTCACCTTCCATGTCTCGATCCATCGATACATCGATACATGATAGATGGAGTCTAGGCCCCTTCGTGAGTTGGCTATGCACCAGGATAATTTACATTGCTATTCCCTCCCAGTTGAACACTGGCAATCTGTACTGAGTGGCTGCTGCACGTATCCATATCAGGAATTACGGCGTCCTTTCCTACGTGTAATAATGGTGTAGTGATGTCTGGGAATGGGAGCCAATTGGGAATAAAGATACGGATGTATTTTTACATTTTCTGCAAGTGATCACTAATTGCAAATTCAGGAATCTACTGGAATTGAGACACCTTGTGCGACGTGAGGGAGTCGAGACCGCCAAGCCTCTGATGCATGTTCGCGGTCTAGAATTCGATGACTAACCAATGTACTGCATCTTATCTGGTGCATTAGGTGCCTAGAGAGACTATATGATATTTTGAGGAAGCTTATTCAAATAACGCTGCAACCACAGACAGGAAAGCATCATGACGTCCACAATACTGTATTGCATTCATTCTGTAAGATTGACTCTAGAGGTATACTCTCATCAAAGAACGAGACGAAAAAGCGGATTTCGCTTGCAACCTTGCGGCAGACATACCTATGGTTTTGAGACATGCCTGGTACTTTTACAATGCAGTGTAGTATCTTGGGACACGTAGTAATGCAACCATGCATGTCATCTTCCACACCGCCGACAATAGGTAAGTAGATCAGGAATGAAATGCTTCATATAGTATAATTGTGCCCCGAAAGAGAAAATAGAATTTAGTCTGATTATTCTAGATTTACCACCTCTCGAGGCATCAACATACGAGGCCTAGATTCTGAGGACGTGATAACTTATCTGGTCCCTTGGTAGTTGCTGTTACCGTCACTCGGCTGAAGGGCAAAACCTGCAGGATTGGAAGTCAGATCATGTTTCTGCGGTCCAGGCCTAGTTTGGTTGCTTTTTCTTTTATTCCGTCAGAAGACATCACACCATGTGGCGTTCGCTGTCAGATGAAATGCATTTTAGGAGCATGTCATGATCACTAGCGGCAAGTCCCGCGGACGTGTTGGCGAAGCATTGGCAAAATAGGCTTTCCTCGTACCAAACACAGAAATAATTCACTTTCGGTTGCGGAATGATTGAAAGCTGACAAGGCAATCCCAATCAGTACCAGGTTTGCATTCGGAGCCATTGACTGGCAAGCATTATAAGAAGTTAGACGAGAGCCTGGTTTGAAAATCTTCACATACATTTACGACGACTTTGACGACCTTAAGGGCCCGTAACGTGAACAAACCAGAGAAAAGATGCATTTTAAGAACCTTCTTTGCATTCTCATCGCACGCCAAGTAGCTGTGGCTACCACAACATCAGCAAAACCCGCTACCCCGTCATCGGCAAAAGGCAAGGTGCCTAAGATAGACAAATGTGCAAGTGCTGCTTTGACAACTGAATTTTCGGCTGGGTTCAAACAACCTCACCCTCCAGTTATTCAAGCCGAGTTCACAACTAGCTTTGTCCAGCACAAATGGTAAGCTGGCAGCCGATTTACCAATCAATCAACAAAAGTCTAATAGGAATATAGGAACCAGAAGATGTCATCCATATCCACTGGCTTCATACATAATTTGCCGTCGAAAGGTCTTATCCTGGCTGATCAAGTCGTCGATGGGATGTTAACATCATCGGTTTTCGATTACAACAATGTCACATATGATGACAACGTGGACCATACCATGACCGCGTTTCAGAACGCGTCAAAGAGTCCCGTAGTCTGGAGGGGCTATGATGCCGTGAGCTTTCCTATCCTAACAACCCAGATGCTCGTAAATGAGGACGCCGTCTTCATTGGGCAAGTGACTAGAGATTTTTCTGGTCGCGGAGTAGGCGTAAGTTCTTAGTGATATCTACTAGGGAGTAAATGCTGACATTGAGCATAGTGGATGATCATGGATCGAGGAAAAAATCCTCTGACCGTCTACCTGAATCATTGCAATGTTGCTATTGGGTATGATTACTTCCTGCGCGATGAAAAGACTCGAGTGGTGACTGAGTTCTTCAACACAAACATAACTGCGGTTGCGCAACCCAAGCTAGAAAGTATTATACACACATGATCCTATAGGGGAAGGAGAATTCAGGATTTCTCGCGAAGTGGCATATCAATATTAGCTGGAATCTGGATTTTGATTCAAGACTTAATTAGCATGAGACCACTATAATTTAAGCTTATGGAGATAAAACCTTATGTTCCTGAACATTAAGCGGCACATTCTCATTAACTTGTCCTCCATCTTCCAACCTTACAACCCCCTATCTTTACCCCACAATAAATTCGTTCTCGAGATACCTATTCTTGAATTCTAAAGAGTCATTAACGCCTTTAACGGACTGTTTATATGCCTCAATGGCGCCTCAATAACACGTTGAATCTGAAATTACCTTCTGAAACTTGAAACTTAATGCCGTAACCAGGGGGATGGAATACATTCTGGAAAGAACTTAAACTTATGTTAGATGACTTTAACAGCGGTGAGAGTTAATCCAAATCATATTCTACGAGTTAAGAAACATAGAAATGTCGAAATCAACATGACCATAACCACAAGGCTTGAATCTCCGTGAAAGGCAGGGCAATCTACTAGCCATTCTAATCGGAAATTGGCAGAGGTTTAAGTACATATCATAACCGAAGTATACCGAACGGTCACTTTTGCTACACACGGAGGTAACTGGAACTAGTCCTAGTAATGTAAAACCTTTGATTTCATCGTTCACAATCAAAAAGGTATAGGTTAGACGGCACGTAATACTTCCATTTCAATAGATTCTTTTTTTTTTGGAGGCAAATTTGTTTCCATGACACGTGGTGTTAGCTAGATCAAAAGTCTAGATTCTAGTGTGGCGTGTGACGCATTTGCCATAAACGAAACCGTCCATCCAGAAACAAATACATGTTCTAGAACAAGATTTCGCCCGCAGAGACCGGGACTTGACTTCTGAAGACGAGACCAGATGAAATGGCTGCTCAATGCAGATCGGGATCTGTGTGTGAGAGAAGTAGAATATATTGTCATAATAACCCACAATCGAATTTTAGCGTAGAAACTGGCCTTCTCTTTCCATAATTTCCATCCATTCTGTACCTCACCCTTCTATACCCGGTCTCCAACAGGCGGAAGTGCCACTCAATATCTACGATCCTCAAGAGGAATGGTTCAAATGGCCATTGCGCATATCGAAAGCCATCATGATATCCCTCACACAAGCGGAATGCAAGGGATCATGGCACATCCAGAACAAAGAGCAACACTGCCACAAGACGCACAACCTATATCGATCATCAGAATCCCAGACGCTCAAGAGCCTTATAGCGAGCAAATCTCAAAAGCCGTCAAACCTGGATCCAATACAGAAACTTTACAGCAGCCTCTCGAGGATAAGATCGGTGACCGTGGACTATTTGTTGAGGACTCGGGATACCCTGAAGTTGAGGATCCCGTAGATCCAGCTCGCATACTTACAAGGAGCGACTTGACCAAGCAGCGCACCCTATTCCTTGGAATTATCCTGATTCTAAACATATTATTAGCTATCGCTTCCATTCTTGGAAATGAATCTAAAGTTGCAGTCGCGATGGTATATTTTATCAAAAGCAAAGACTTCCTTTCCTCCATAATATCACCTATAGGCTTGGTGATATCCAAACTTTACCACGTCTTACGGCCAGTGCAGAAACCGACTCGGCAATGGATACTATCTCTTATCCCAGCCTACTCAGAGAGTGAAGAACAGATCGTTAAAACCATCTTTTCTCTTCGCGATAACGGCACGGCACCTCACTGTCAGGTCATGGTTGTTATTCTCGATGGACAGCCTAGGAATATCCGAGGTAATATGACCCGTGTTGTCACTCAGTTTGAGCGGTCATATATTTCGTTCAAATGGAAACGGGGCACTCTACGTATTATCGCGGGCTTTATGGAAGATGTCCCTGTTATTGTACTAGAGAAGCTCAGAAACAGCGGCAAAAAGGACTCCTTGATCCTTTGTCATGACCTGTTCAATTGTATGCGCGCGGATGCGCCTATTTATACACGGCTTCTCAGGGACGAACTTTGGATGCACGTTTTACCTCCTCTGATAAACGATAACTTCCAAGGATTCGATATGATATTCTGCACAGATGCGGACTCTACTATTCACAAGGGAGCGCTAGCTATGCTGGCCAACGCCCTCGCTAATAACCAGAACGCTATCGCAGCCTGCGGACTTGTACTTGTTGAACTCGAGCCTGGGTATGAATGGTCCGTTTGGAATCTTTATCAACAATTCCAGGTATGTAATTGCAGCCAGGAATAAATAACACTAATGACTCAGTACCGGAATGGATAGTATACCTTCGGTCAATACGTTCGGAGAAGAGCAGAGCACTATATCGGCAAAGTCACATGCCTCCCAGGCTGCATTACCATGATATCGGTTAGAGAAGAGATGGGAGGGGCTATACAGAAGTATGCGGAACCTATCACTGGGCCCTATGTGCTGTCGCATCAAGTCCAGTACCTCGTATGTATCCTTAAAAGGGCCACCGTGTTCGAAAGTATCGACCTTGCTGATATAGCGTATGGAAACAGGGAACCGATAGGCGACTCACCTATTCAATGCTCTCACAGGGCAAACATCTACGCACGTTATTTGTTCCGAACGCTATCAGTGAGACAGTAGCACCTCAGTCTTTACAGCATTACCTCAGTCAGCGTCGCCGATGGGGATCAAACGCATATTTCAACAACTATTTCTATCTTGGAGGTGAAAGGATGATTCTGATTACCAGAATAGCAGCTTGCATTGAAGTGGTACGGTTAAGCCTCGTCTATTACCGAGTGCTAAACACCATATTATTTATCGAAAGGATCAGCCATGGAGTTCCAGTAATAAAGTTGATCCCAATGCTGGTTATTGGTCAGCTACCTTCTGTTTGGTTCTTTTGCTCTGTTATGATTGAGCCACCGTTAAGACAGCGAGCACACAAATTGGTGATAGGGTTTTGCATCAACAAGTGCATCTCGCCTATTATGTCAATCATTATATTCACTAAAGTTGCTACCAATTTAGGGAGCCAAGGTACATTTCCAAGACATCCCTGTGTAATGGTACCAACCTTGCTGACTTTCACTAGCATGGGGAATGTCTGGTGTAACAGCCTCTTCCGCATTGACCGCAGTAGTGGTAGATACCAACCCTACATAATGAGCAACCAATAGGAAGCAACTCACCGATTCTCGACTGCTTACGCATCGAGTGGCCGGAACCATATTTCAAATCTCCTTTTCCACATTCCCGACCATTGTTTATACTTCATATTAATAGAAATTATTATGCCCATTGAATAGTCCCACGAGTTTTGGAAACAGTACCGTGGAGTGCTGCTATCGCCTACGGTAATGGTACCGCGTTACGATGCGGGACACGCGAACAAGGCCAGGTTGGCAGGAGTAGAGTGGCCTAGCGATGGAATAGGAATTAACTAATCTTAGGCGCTGGGGCTATGGGTATCAGTCGTAAGGTAATGACTTTCGTGGTGTATGAAAGTGGTAAGCTTGCCGAAAGTTGAACCGTATCACTCATTGGTGTAAATTACTCAAGGTACTGGGATACCTGTCATTATATTTGAACACAACTATAATTCACAAGAACCCCAGGTAGGGAGAACTAAAGCAAGTGAATAGTTAGGTTGTTGCATTTCGGTTCCCAGTTAGGATTCGTGTTCCACTGATGTCGCACGTGATTGATGATGGTGACATACGGGCCACACATGACGAATATGATCAACAACTTAGACTTATGGCGTGACAAGATGAGGCATTTCTATTTGTGATTCTCGATATAAATCAAGTTTGTATAATACAAATAATCTCAGATCAGTTCTATTGGAAATAATTTCATCTCGAACATCTAATCACAATGGGAAATTTCGAAATAAAATCTATCGCCGTTGTTGGGGCCGGAGCTGCTGGTAAGTCAATAACCCATACCTCGCCTTATGAAATGCAAATGTTGATCACATGTACTTCTTAGGTGCTATCACGGCAGCTACTCTAAAAGCCGAAAATTACTTTGACAGGATTCGCGTCTTTGAGCGCCGGGAAACACCTGGTGGCACTTGGTTAGTACGTACCTATTAATCCCAATAGGCGAGTCTAATGTGGATGGATAAGGATTTACGACCCAGATCCAAGTGTCGCTACCATCCAACCTGGAGCTCTACCAACAGAAATCGACAAACCGCTCGTAATCCCAGAAGACTTGCCGACTACGACCACCCCAAACCAGCAAGAGAGATATGCACACACGCCCATCTATCAGAATCTCACGTGAGACATCACAAACATAATGTGGGAGCTCAGTTGACTTACTGAGAATAGCACTAATGTCCCTCAAATCGCCATGTCCTTCTCTGACATGTCCTTCTCTTACGGGCCATTCGTCCCGCACTATGTACCTCGCCAGTATATAGAGTCTTACTTCTCAGTCCACAAAACTGATGGATATCTGTCACTCAACACCACGGTGGAAGATATCTCCCAACTACCATTGACCTCTAGGGATGGTCTGAACTTGTGGAGACTTACGTTGCGCAAGTATGATCCACTGCGTCGGGTGGATGTATGGTGGCAGGAAGACTTTGATGCAGTCATTCTTGCAAACGGTCACTATGCTGTCCCTTGGGTAAGTGCATGTTCTTGTGATGGCGGCGATAGCCAAAATGTTGACGGTTCAAGGTTCCCCCAGTTCGTGGCTTGGAAGCATATGTAAAAAAGTTTCCAGGTAGAGTCATACACTCCAAATTCTATCGCTCCCCCTGGATTTATGCCGGTAAAAAGGTGCTTGTCATTGGTAATTCAGCCTCGGGTCACGACATCTCCGTCGATCTGCTACAAGCTGTCCAGCTCCCACTCTATCAATCACGAAGATCACGTGGAAGACTAGATGGTGATGAGCCACCGGCAGGCGTAGAGTGGAAGAAGGTCATCAAGGAGTACCGTCTGGATGGAACAATCGTGTTTGAAGATGACAGCGAACTCGCTGATATTGATCACGTCCTTTACTGTACTGGCTATCTTCCTTCCTACCCTTTCTGGAACACCCAAGCGAACGGCCGCCCACTATTCGACTACAAGAAGAAGAAACTCATCAATAATTACTGGCACACCTTCTTCCAAGACATTCCTAACTTGGCAGTTGTCGGTATGCCACGAGTTCTCACTTTCCGGAGCTTCGAATACCAGGCCATAGCAATTGCACGACTCTTCTCTGGTAGAAACGCAGTACCTCTTCCCTCCAAAGAGGCACAGAAGAAGTGGGAGCTAGATAGAGAGAGCCTCTGTAGACAAGAAGGACGCAGATTCCATGAGATTGAATGGGAAAATGGCGAGACTTTCAGATGGTTAGACGGGTTCTTCCAGATTTCAGGTTTGGGGACATTATACGGCGATGGCAGGATCCCACCAGTCTTAGGAAAAGATATCATTTGGGCCATAGAGCATGTGAGGAAGTACCCAGTGCCGGGCAAAGACAAACAGCAGGAGTCAGGAGGGAGCTTGGAGTATAAAGAAAGCGAGTGGACTTTAGTTCACAGACCTAAGAAGGACCCTTTGCTTTTCATTTGAGCCATGCAATCAATTTACTATTATCATGCTACTCAAATAGAGCAGTGAGATATTTGTTCATCTTATATATGGTGTCTTTATTAGTGGTATTGAGAACGTCTTCCATTTATGGTCTATGTTTAGTTAGTTCAATCAACATCAGGCAGGAATAGAGGCTGAGATCAAAATTGAATGAGAAATTCTAAAGGACGGCGACGAAAAAGATTCTCTATCGCCAGAAGATACAAGAATGATAAATACACAATGCGAATTTTGATAGTCCAGTGAGCACAATCGCTTATTCATCGACGGCAGGATCAAACCCAGGAACACCATCACCAGCAGCCTTTCTCAAGTTATCAGTGAACTTGTTGTCATTGTCCCAGAATTTGGGCCCAACACCACCGTTCCAGGCGTCAAAGAGGTAGTCCCGAAGAGATCGACCATTGACAACAGGCCAGTTATCCCAGCCAACAAGGTTACCGATGAACCATTGACCAGTGTAATTCTCGACCTGATCATCGGCCTCGTTGGCCATTCGCCAGCAGTGAGTCTCACCACCGTCCTTATGGTAGACAACCTTGGCACGCTGACCATCGAGACGGGGTTCGTTGGTGGCGTGCTCGTAGTCGCCGTGGCATGAGGGAGCGACACGCTTGACGTCTTCGCCCTGAACAAATACTACAATGTTCTCCCAGTCGTGAGTGTGTCCGTTGCCGATGCCACCACCAATAGTGCCCCAGCTAGTAAGTATGTTAGACACCGTTGAACTAGTACTGGAGTGAAGGGACACTTACACAATCTGATCTTTCTCAAAGTAGTACTCGTACATGATGGCACACCAGCCATTGTTGCAGCGGCGCCGGCTGTAAACGTTGTTGTTCTCCAGTCGGTTAGGGTCTCGGCAGTCAGCAGCAAGACCCTTGAAGTATACATCCTTCTGGCTCAGGCCACGGTTGGTGTTACCGTCCTTGTCGATGGCTGAAGTATAGTAACAGCCATCTGTATCAAAGTCGGTTAGAGGCTGGAACTTGTGCTCGATCTCGTGGGCGCCATCATCTAGACGACCCATGAGAACGCGTTTGGCATGTTGAAGCGGAGACGCTTCGACGTTGAGCACACCGGCGAGGACAGTTACAATAGTGATGGCGTGCATATTTGAGATAGGGCAAGGAGGGATTCTTAAAGAAGAGGGGGACTTGTGTATCAAAGAGCAAAGTTTAAAGGGTAAAGTCAAGTGAATGAAGAGGATACTGATGAGAAGATGAGAAAGAGTTTGCTGGATGGGGTTTGAAGCCTCTTAAATATCTTCCAGAAGACTATTGCTCGATAAAACCGTCTTTGATTGCATCTTACGACAACCTCAAGCAACCAAGGAATTAGTGATCAATGCCACAATGAGAAGGACTGCAGAAGGATGCACTTTACCAGCAGGATTTCTCGACAAGCCAATGAGTTCTCCAGGAACATCCTTAGGATTTTGGACTCTGCATAATTCATTTCATGCGTAACTTCAGCTTGTTGCAACGAAATGCTTAGACCTGATCCTAAGGCGCAGCCGCGGGATGGAAAAAGACCAATGAGGTGAATTGCGCACAAGAGCTTAATTTAGATAAGCTTCAATTTTAGGTCGAAGGATTTCATCTACGCCACAATAGATCTGAACTCTGGCCAATCAGAGCGAGGTATTGGGCTGATCAGCGCTACGTCAGTTGACGGAGCTTTTTAGTTGAAACATAGGAAGGATTCGATGTAACGCAGTGGAACCAAGAAACAATACTTACTATAATGCAAGCGTTGGGGGCCATTAAGTGCAAGGCAGATTACGACTACTAAGTGTTGATGGATAACGGTCCAAAGTCGCTAGTATCGAGATGCTATTCTGCCTGACCATAATTGCTATTTCAACTTGAAGGATTGAAATGACGAGACTGTCATCTTTGCAATCTAGTTTGGTCTTGTCTTTTTACAAAACTTGGATAGACTGAAACGAATTGCGTGACTCCGATCAAGAGTTATCCCATGACCGGAACGTAGGAGTAGGTCTGTACTACAGTTAGTTGTTGTTATCCAATGGAACAGGAAATATTCATCGGCAGATACATAACAGATTTACTATTTGTGAACAACTTTTGACGTGCCTATGCTGGTACCCAAAGCCATCCAGACTTGGAAGTTGATCCTTCGTTTTATGTATAACCTGTATTATTATCGTTGTCAGCTCTCAGGGGATAATAAGTTGGTTGGTATTACGGGTCGCCAGTGTGAGGCGGGATTCCCTTGCAATCCAAGTTCCATACAAAGCTTGTGGTTGGTCAAGATACGGGCAGGCTTACAATGTCTTAAATTACCTGGAGTGCGGTACTTTCTTGAACATTCTGCTACCCTATAGAAGAAGCACACTCAAGACTTGGAGATGGAAGACCTCAAGCTGTTATTAACCCTAGCTCTATTTTCGTGTAGTGTACCTTGGTTAAAGAGATAAGCAGCTTGGCCAGCTGACTTGGGTAAATCTAAGTAAATATCAGCAAGTACAGGCGGTAGACTAACCAATATCGCAGTTTTCCGCATCAGAAGACCACATGAAAATCCCAGATCAGGCGATTCAAATTAGGAGAACCATTAGTATCAGCTCATCAGTTTGCTCTGTTGCCCACGGAGTCAAAACGGCATTTCTTCCATCACCAACGCAATGATAACATCAGTCTTGTTTCCCCTCACCTGCACTCATTCACCCAGCGGATAAAACAAAACCCCAAACCACTGATTGGGTGGCTAAATGCAAAACACAATAAATCCACTAGACAAATGATAGATCAGCCCACAAGGCCCGAAATTCTAAACACTTTAAGTATCAGCCACATTCAGCTGGCCACTGACTAACTAAACTTATCGTCCTTGGAAAAACATCTCGTAAGAGAGGTCAAAGCACAATTCAAACTGTAGTGACCAACCGCCAATCACCAACCATGTCGCCTTCTAACCCCATTATCCCTGGATTTTCGCCCGATCCATCCATCGTCAAGGTTGGCGAGTGGTATTTCCTTGTCAATTCCACATTCCATATGTTTCCAGGCATTCCGGTTTACGCCTCCAAGGATCTTTTATCGTGGAAGCAGATTGGTAAGATAATCAACCATCAATAAATACTACTCTGGGTAGTGGTTAATCAAGTACAGGCAATGTTATCTCGAGACCAGACCAAATTAGTTTGGCCAAATCACCCACAGAGGTGAATCCTCTCCCTGGCATCGGCGAGGTAATGCTCGCCACCGGTGGACTGTTTGCACCTACGATTCGATATCGTGATGGAACCTTTTACGTTGTTTGCACCAATGTCGTGCGCACTCTGGGAAAAGCAGATGTTTTAGAAAACTTCATCTCTTCAACCAAGGACATCTGGTCGGGCCAATGGAGCGATCTTGTCAGATTCGAATTTGATGGCATTGATCCTAGCATTCTATTCGACGATGATGGCAAGACCTACATTCAGGGATCCAAATCCCCAGGTCCCATGACCAAGATTGCCCAGATTGAAGTTGACCTCGAAACAGGCCATGCGTTGTCAGGAGAGAAGATTCTATGGGAAGGCACAGGCGGCGTCTACCCTGAAGGACCACACATCTACAAACGAAACGGATGGTACTGCCTTATGATTTCTGAAGGCGGAACACACGAAGACCACATGATCACCATGGCCCGATCTCGGAACGTATGGGGACCTTACGAACCGTGCCCTGACAATCCAATCTTGGTTCCTGCTAGCAGCAATATGTACATACGCCATACCGGACACTGCGATGCCTTTGAGGATGAAAATGGTCAGTGGTGGGGAGTATGTCTTGGTGTTCGACGGGATAGAGAAGGACGATACAATATGGGCCGAGAGTCTCACCTTACTACTGCAAAGTGGACGGATGATGACTGGCTTCGTCTAGACCCGGTCCAAGGGCAAGTTGACACTTCCAGACTCGCAAAGACCGATGCAGCCCAGAGCCTCACAGCTGTGGAAGGCGTCGATTACCTCTACATCCGTGACGTGGACCTGGATAATTACAATATCAATGAGTCAAACATCCGTCTAACTGCTTCTGCCGTTGATCTCTCTCATACTCACCAATCACCAACCTTTGTTGGTAAGCGCCAACGAGTGCTCCAAGGTCAAAGCACAGCCACGTTAAGTATCGACCCATCGAGCAAGATCGAAGCCGGTATCGCATCATACAAGGATGAACACCGCTACGTCCGAATCTCTTATTCCCCTTCAGACCGGGCAATAAAATACGAAGCTATCAACAATGCTAAGCAGATCAAAAAGACTTCCACCCACTCTGTTGGTCAAGATACAAACAGCTTGCACTTCCGCATCGAGTATACAGAGAAGGAATATCGGTTGTCTTATGCACCTGACGACAAAGATTGGCATTCCATTGCGACGCTAGATTTGACGGACATGACAGGTCCCGACTTTGTAGGCCCTGTCATCGGCGTTTTTGCCCTGGGCGATGGAGGGAAGGTGGAAATAACCGATTTCAATGTGGAGTAGATGGATAAATTGTGCCAGGATGTAAAGCAAAAGTATGTACTTTATACATGGCCTGATATCAGACGAGCATGCCCAATAGATATGATGCTGGCTTAATGGTCTACGCAATGTTCTGACCTCTTATCTCCATTTCGCAATTCTTGTGTCCTCCCACGAATCAACGTCTGTGTCTTTTGCCTAAGATGAGATGCCAAGCAATAGATCTGGCATAGCAATCAATATTACGAGCCACATGACTGATTTCCCAAGCTGTTGGTTCTCTGAACCAAGATTACAGGCTAGCAATTTATCCGCTCAATGGCTAATTCCCCACGCAGCCACTTACGCTACTGAAGCACACAAACCCGTCTCTCATTACCCGGCTGTTGGTCCTTGAGCTTAATTTAACAATCTTGATTAACCGGAAATCCCAGACCCTGTTCATTGGCCAGACGCAAAACCCCACGGGGAGAGTTTTCGCACATCGTAGCTCGGATAAAGCAAGTCTTGCGGGGAAATGGGCGTTTTGGGAAGTCTGGGAGTGACCTCGGCAATTAAAGTGACAAAATACTGAGCCGATCTTGCAATGAGCTGTCGGAGATTCTGTCGGGGTTCTTTTCTGTCATGCGTTTGACAGACCTGAGATGTGCATGATCAACAGGCTTGTTAGTGTGATGCAACAAGGCAGGCTAAATGAAACAGTATTATCACTGTTTATGTTGTTCCCGCGATATAAAATGATCTCTACGCCGATGGTTTTTATGTTACTTTTCAACCAGACACTCAACCCCTGGTGCTTCAATCTGGGTGACCCTACCACTCTAATAATCACTTCATCCCGTTCGCGTTCCCGTCTCTCAACATGGGTCTTTTTCGACCTCCCAAACGGACCCAAACGGTCTTGCCTGACAAGCCCACCAAGGGTCACTTCTTCTTCGCGGGCAAGGAATTCCAGCGTCTTCAATGGTGGAAGAGACGTAACATGCGCACTCTGTATTTTTATATTGTTATTCTGATTCTAACAAACACCGCAAATGGATTCGATGGTATGTCTTACTGTGTCACTCAGCAAATATCCAGACTTTTACTAAGGATTTAGGTTCCATGATGAACGGTCTTCAGACCTTATCCTACTGGCAAGAATATTTCAACCACCCTCGTGGTTCCGTCCTTGGTCTCTTCAATGCTTCCATGAGTCTTGGCTCACTTATCGGTCTTTTCTGTGTTCCTTATATGATTGATCGTCTCGGCCGAAAGATGGGTGTCATTATTGGTTGCCTCGTCATGCTTCTCGCCGTTGGTTTACAGTCTGGTGCTCGCAACTTTGGCATGTTTGTCGCAGCTCGTCTTCTGCTCGGATTCGGCGACTGTATTGTCCTTGGCTCAGCTCCTCTTCTCATCGCCGAGATTGCACACCCTCAGGACCGTGCTATCCTTGTCACCCTCAGTGGCGCTTCTTACCACTCTGGTGCTTTCATCTCCAGTTGGGTCACCTACGGTACTCTCCAGATCAAGAGCGACTGGTCATGGAGACTACCCAGCCTTCTTCAGTCAATTTGCAGTGTCGTCATTCTTGTTGGAATTTTCTGGATGCCGGAAAGCCCACGTTGGTTGCTCAGCAAGGATCGTCATGACGAGGCACTCAAAGTGCTTACTCACTACCACGGTGAGGGTGATGTGGATGATGAATTCGTTCAGCTTGAGTTTAGTGAGATCAAGGCTGCCATTGCTCTAGACAAGGAGATTGGACAGACTGGGTGGGCAGACTTTCTGAAGACAAAGGGCAACCGGAAGAGAATCGGCCTTATCACAGCTCTTGGATTCTTCAGTCAGTGGAGTGGCAATGGTCTGATCTCTTACTACCTCAAGGGTATCATGGATGCTGTGGGCATTACCAAGGCTGAGACTCAGCTTGGTATCAACGCCGGTATGAAGACTCAGGGTCTGATCATCAATACCACCTTTGCCTTCTTCATTGATTACTTTGGTCGTCGACCTATTTATCTGACCTCGACCATTGGAACATGCGTCATCTTCAACTTCTGGACCATTGTCTCTGCTCGATATGAGATTGACCCCAACAAGGCACTGGGATACGCTTTCGTCGCTCTGACCTTTATCTATGGTTTGTTCTACGATGTCAAGTAAGTGACCCCCACTGGTTACATCAAATTAGTTGTTCATTCTAACATACAAAAAGGTCCGGTCTGATGGCCAACTACACCACCGAAATCCTGCCGTACGGTCTTCGTGCCAAGGGATTCACTTGGCTCAACTTCTGTGTCACTGCCGCATTGTTCTTCAACCAATACATCAACGGCATCGCGCTTGACGCCATGGGTTGGAAGTACTACTGTGTATATTGTGTGTTTCTTGGATTCGAAGTATACATCATTTACTTCTTCCTTATCGAGACTCGGTACACACCCATGGAAGAAATCGCCCAGTACTTCGATGGTGATGATGCTGTGGACGTTGGAGAGGTCGCTCGGGCAGATATGAAGGACAGAGGAATGCTTGTGGAGGAGGAGAAGGGCCCTCATGCTACCACCATTGAGAGATTGGAAAGTCAGAAGTAGACGGTTCCGCTTTGAAGAATCGACATGGGGCACTGGGCTGATTGGAGGAATGTTTGGTAGTAATGAGAATACCTATGTCTAGTTGGAATGACGATCCTTTTTGGTTTCAAGTAGACTCAACATCATCTGTGCGTTCATGTTATTGACCAGAGCTGAAACGAGTCAACAACCAATTAATCAACCTGTTACACGGATCAAATTCAGCTGACAAGGCAATTGATAGTTCGTCGCATTATGTTTTCTTCATTTCCTGCGCCCTGCATCTAGCTTCAGGCGTTGCGGCGACCGTTAGACTATAGTATACCTTGCTCCATTGCCAGTATAGCACAAGGTATCAAAATGTATGTACAAGAATTTATTGCTCAAAGTCCGTCGAACATACGACAGTCTTGAAGTTCTCCCTTACTCAATAGGTATCCAGCCTAGAAGTTGGCAGTGGCCTTGGTGACTACGCCACTCTTGAGAGCGACGTTCTTGACAATAACATGCTTGTTGTTGACGCTAGTAACACGGACCCAAGCAGAGTCGCTGGGCAGAGTACCATCGAGCATCCACATGTTGGGGTCCTTGAGGTAGCAAGACTTCCAGGTCTTTCCACTGTCGCTGCTGACTTGGACAGCCTTGACACGATGGGTCATGTTCTCGATGGTAGCGGCGAACCAGTACTTGGACGCTCCACCGTGCATGTGGACTTGGAGAGGAGCAGAGCGGAGAGGGCATTCAATCCACTTCCACTTGATGCCGTCAACACCGCCTCCCTTCATGTTGTTGGTAAGCTTGTTCCATGTCGCAGGGGTCATGTCAAGATGGTTCTTGTCGCCTCCAGTCCTGTTGGTGACCTAAGCCCAGGGGTTAGCTTTTATTCCAAGTTATGTTGGAATCACTAGTGACTTACCATAACCTTGATGGTCTTACTCTTGTAAGTGACCTGAATGCAACCACCACAGTTGGCGCCCTTGTTCCAGATCTCGTCAGAAACACAAGTACTGCCATCGATACCAGGAGGCAAGTCGTATCCAACGAAGCTGCAAGCACCATCTTGCCAGCAGTTTTCCTCAGTACAGCCGTCGCCGTAACGGGTTCCTAGGCCGGTGAAGACTGGTGATACGGCCGCGGCGTTGGCAACCGTCGAGGTTGCGGCCAGGAGAGTGACCAGGTACATAGGCAGGCTGGCAAACATTTTGAAGAGCTTGTAGTGAAACGAGTGAAGTATATATTGAAGAAGCGAATGAATAGATTGTAGTGAAAAGAATGTGATGTGAATCGTGAAGAGTTGTTGATATCGATGAGAAGCTGTCCTTATATAGTGCCAAGTAATCTCGTTTCAGATCATCCCGTTATCCTCTCATCTCCAAGGTAGACCATCAGCTAGAACTAACCCCTGCCCTCCCGTAATTTGACAGCCATCTGTGGTCCGTTCTAGACTTCTGACTTCCATGGCCGCGTGTTTTCAGTACCTTGCAACTGTAATCTCCCCACGATGGACTAAACGGCTATCCTTGAATACCCAATCATTGTTTCCTTGGTGCCGGTTTCCGCGCCAAAGTTCACGCTAATCGTTTCAGATTTCTCAAAGTGGCGGAGACGCTAATTTGAACAGTCGACAAACCCTGGTTATTCTTGGGCATTCGGGAAGTGCACAGGAAGAATCAAGGATGGAAAGCCGTTGAAAGATCCACAATTGAGCAGGAATAGTTGTGTGCGAGGGTGGGACTGATTCATGCCACCTAACCCTGCTTGGTGTCAAATTAGAAGAAGACCTTGGGAGAATACGAGATAACACAAATCACGATTGAACACAAAATTGATGAATGATAGATCATTGGGTTTGCATTTTTATGATCATAGCTGTGTTGGAGCGCAAATGCAAAATACCGCTAAACTATTGAACAGGAAATCGAGGAACACGGCTGGGACAAGTATCAAAACTGCACTTTGAAACCCTGTGAGATTTTATTCACTACCAAAACTCATAAATACCAAAAACGATTACTTATTCTAGTCTCCACTCCAGGATATATCATCCTGAATTTCAAGAATGCAATAGTTATTATACCAAGCCAGACATAACTCGCGGGTGCTATAAATACCATCCCACCTACAATTATACATAGAAAGACCATCCTCAACTAAAAATAGAAGAACCAATCTCAATCTACTGCTTGTCACTTTCATTCGGTTGATGCGACAATGACCAGTGACTCAACCATGGGTTCTTTCGGTGGACGACAACGGCGACTTACTGCCACCGGGATACTGAGGGAGTTCAGAAACGTCATGCATGCCCGGATGCTCAGTAGGAAGCTCTGTCGGCGGTACTTGAGATACGGAGAATGCCTGATGAGGAGTGGCGTGCTGTGGGCTTACAGGCTCAGAACCCATCGTCCAACTTCCGGGCCATGTTTGTGGGCTGACTGCGCTGGGTGGTCCGGCCACACTTCCCCCGTATGACCCGTGATGGACCTGTGTCATGGCAGAATGGCGTCTGGCCTCGCGACGGCGGATAACTCTCTTGCCGATATAGAACCACACAAGTAGCACAAGTGCAAGTCCTGCTGCACCACCGACGGCGATGCCCACGATGGCACCGACCGAAAGCTTGGACTTCGGATGGGGACTCGGAGATGCTGTCGCCTTTGGTGACCCAGTTGCTGAGGGGATAGCTCGTGTTGGGGTACGCTCTGCGATTTCTGGCCTACGGCCAAACAAGTCCTGAAGAGGTTTATTTCCAGTGTCAAATCCACCTTTCGGAGACACAACTTTCGCACCGCCATCCTTATTTCCGCCAGTGACATTATAGACGTCAGCTGGTACGACGTTTTTAGTAATGTCGGGGTCGTACAGAGCCCAGTACGTTTCGTTATCGCCCTCATTGTGAAGAGTACCTGTCCAAAAGTTGTGCATCGCCCAGGCATTAACTGCAAGATCGCAAGCGTCTGTGTCGGTATAGGTTCCACCGATTACGAAAAGCTGTGACATATGCTTAACCATATTGCAGGAGGCACTGTAGTGGCCATACTCCGGAGGAAGCGTAGCGTTTCCTTTATGGTCTGGATAAGCCTTGACCCATGTGAAGGACGGTAAGGTCAGGATATAAATATCGTTGAATGATGTAGCATTGACAACTGGTGGTTGGACGCTTAGACCTCCCCAGAGATAGCTTTGGTTGACTTAGTAAACTTCTCTACATGTCAAAGTATAATAAACACGAAGGAAACTCACATATTGAACGTTGATTTGTCCGGCGCCCAAGCAACATCGATGCAGAACTGGCGTCTGTTTTGCGGTATGATTCCGGTTGTTTTCTGAGTTGACCAAGAGTTTCCCACGGTATCAAAGACGAAAACCTCGTCAAAAGGCTGAGGGGCTTCTGTGCCATTCCCATAAGGGTCTACAATACCTCCAAGATAGACAAGCATGCCAAGAGAATCTCCAGCAGGAATCCAGACCATACCACCTTCAGCTCTTGGTCGTTTGTCTGGACTGGCAGCTTGTTGGAAGTCGCCCGAGTCGTAAGAGTACGTGTAGAAGTTGGAGGTCATGGTTCGCCCATTGCTCCAGCCGCTCATTGAGGCATTGCTCACCCACCCACCAAGATAATAGCCCATGCCTGTCTCAGAAACGCCAACCCCGGCACCATACGAGGCAACTTTAGGTGGAGGTGCTATCTTGGGACTTCCAAAGTCATCCCATTTGTCGTAGATGATGTCATAGCTGAGTAAACTGTAGGGCTCTTGTGCGAACCCATCGTTCCATTCGCCCCCGTAAACATAGAAACGTTTGTTGACCTCGTCCCCCCACAGGACTCCCCCATGGACGGTCGGGATACTTCATTATCATCATTAGTATACTTGGATGGGAGAAGTAAAGAAATGTCAGAAACAATGTACCTGTCGTTCTTGCTCAGAGTAATGTTAAGATCTGGCCAAAGCTCGCCAGACCTTTCAACGAGGTGATTGAGGTCGTGGTACCCCAACCAAGTATCTTGGCAGATCAATCAGCAATAACTCTATTTATGCGTTTTTTGTAAGGTATACTGGAATAGTTCTTATGTGTTTGTTGGAAATCATCGAAGTTGACCCAACCTCCATCGATGTACAATTTGTCGTCGATTACTGTGGTCTGATGTGCGAACCGGCGGCAAAAATTGTCCCTGGGATTCTTTGCTGTAGCAAAATCAAGCACGAAGATTAAGAAGATTAACGCCACCATGCGCTGCAGCTTGGGACGACGCTGTTCCAGCGGCAGAATTATAACAGGTGAATTATGCTCCATTTGGTTGAACATCGCATAAATGGCGAAACAGGAACTGGTAAATCTAAAGACTCATGCCTTTATCTTTCACATTTAAATGCCGGGGGGTTTCTGGGGCTTTGTAACCAACTTTTTCGGCTTCTCGCGTCGGAGGACGGCAGTGAGTGCTGATCATGGTGCCACCCACATTCAGGTCAATAATCTAGAGCCCTGCTGGGCGCAAGCCTCACCATGGCTACCTGATTCTAGATCGGCTGATCGCTGGAAGTATTCAATGTATGTACCCAACAAGGCTGAGACACTGAAGTCATTGAAACCCTGCCACTAGGGCCACTGGCATGAGTCAAAGTTTTCATAACCTGGACAAAGTTAAGGCCTTTCTCACAAGAGAACCCGGTTCAATTTCTTTTAGTAAAATAAGAACTAGACATCATTTGCCCTACGTCGATAAGCGCCATTGATATCCCGGGTTAAACACGATGCCAATGGGTATTCAGATGGCATCCGGGGTATTTGGAACCCTACGTTTCACAACGGGCATAGCCCATCTAGATTATCAGCCCTAAATACTGTAAGCTTTCGCCCTCCGTTTCGCAACGGAATTTCCTGCCAGCCTGAAGCCACTCGATGTAAGCTGCCGCAATCAATACGCCAGAATTACGCCATGGCTTGGGGGAAATCGATAGGCACTATGCACTTGTATCAGCACAACCAATAAGCGCAGAACACGAACAGCACTGCAGTCGAGGCTGATTTCGAAGGTTTCCGTGTGATTCGATAGTCAATTCAGCCGCCCAGCCGCTGCCCTCAACAAGGCATGAGATGGCATAGTTGAGTTAGCCTGGACACACTCTCAAAGCATCCAGTTCATGATGATTTGCTGAATGGCGAGGAAGCGTCTGCTAGAATTTCAGTGGCGCCCCCGCTGCGTTAAAACAAGGCGCTTTTCGGAGCAAAAATATTCATCCTACTCACCACCACGAGAATGCCACATGATCAATGGGCAGCAGATTCTGTCTTAGGTGGTGGTGCTCAAGATTTACTCCTTCTTCCTTGTCTCGTTAGTGCCCCAGTTGCCATGGTGGCGTGGAGACGTGGGATGACTCGGATTCTAACCCTGACATCAAGATATCGTCGAGTCACGCTTGATGCTTGCTGTCAGGATATTTGCCGTAAATCATTCTGTGAAGTGAAAAATGTAGAATCGGTGCTCTTACCATTGTAGTGAATAAGCCGCCATTGATCTGCCCATACATAGACCAAGGGAACCGTGTGCTTTGCGACGACCTAGTTTAGTCTGACAGGACTACCCGTGGGCACTGGCCGCTTGGCAGTACGCCTCTCTCTTGGCCTTCCTGGATACTTTTCACGTTTTTGGCTACATATATCTTGCTTATTGTGGTTAATATCGAGCCCCAGCTAGTATTTCGGTTGAGTTTTTCCTGTTCTTAAAGTGCTGCGCCTTGTTATATCTAATACTGTTTCTTCTCTTTTCGTTTTCTTCCCATGGAACTCGAAATTCGCGAATGCCAAGCGAAGAGCGGCCTTTCGGAGAAGCACAACATGGATCGGCAGTAGGTGGTCTGCAATTAGTCGTCGTAGAAAAAGGTTCATAGAAACCAAGGTGCTCCGATGAATATTTATCGTTAAGAGCATGCATTTCATGCAAATCAACCAATGCTAAGTGTATAATGTAGGAGGTAGTGAATGATTTTGAACTCCAATTCCTTACTGGCTGATGGCCTTCTTATCCCTAGGCCCCGCAATGTCATATCTTATCTAACCTGATTACCGAGGGTAGATGGGTTGAAACAAGGATTCACTAGCGAGCGAATTGTAACCCTCATCCTTGATAGGCTAGTTGAATGTTACTCCCTAAGGCTGCAGTATCTGCAAGGGAAACTACGACGCACTGTTGGTCTATGATACGAAGAATTTGGTCTTGTCCCTTTCAGGTAATGAGAATAGCCTGAATTGTGTCAAGTCTGTTCTCTAGAGACTCAATGTTATCTAGAGAGTCATTGAGAGGACAATGCACTTCGGTACTAACTTCAAGAGACAGAGCCCGAAGGCCGTAGACTTGCAGATCCAACAAAAGTGACACAGAATGTCACTGTGTAAATACATAGTAGAATGGCTTGGAAAGAATTAATCATTCGCATATTTTTTTTTATCAAGCTATCGACTAACGATTATAATCAACAATACGCAGAATCACATGTCCGTGATAATTCCATCAAGTTGAAGTTCTAGTCTTGGGGGGACCGGACCTTGGCTTCCTCTTGCAGACAAATACCATGCGAAAGGACTCCTTTCTGTATGGAGCTCCAACGTGACATCGTACAATCTCGTACTGCGTGTCAATGGCCAATTACAGGGACTCTCATAATATACTACGCCGCAGATCTGCAGATGAACCCTCGTTTTTCTCCACTCCCATCCTGTTCAGTGGTTACAGTCGGAGACATTGCCAATATAAGAAACACATACAAAGAGGAGACTCTTCATTTTCTCAAAGTTCATATCTCTTCCAACACACCGTTTTCAAACTTGTGATAAAAGCAAAATGAGCAATACAAGTGGCGGCTCAGCTGGGCTGCTGCGTGATATCCTCCAGATTGTCAATCACGAACCTAAGATCGCCATTGGTGCTGTCGTCTTTTGTTTCGTTGTCATCTTCATTGTGAACTCCTTCAGAGCATGGTATCGCCTCTCTCATGTACCGGGGCCATTTCTGGGAAGCTTCTCTAGGTTCTGGATGCTCAGAGGGTCGATAAGGACACATTTACCTGAGGAAATGCAAGCTGCTATTGATAAATACGGTATGGACGACGATTCAATGATTCTCACCCTCGATATATTTGCTAAGTAACTCTACGTAGGGTCCCTGGTTCGCGTTGGACCCAACGAGTTGATCACAGACGACGTCAAGTTGATCAAGAAGATTCATTCTGGTCGTTCAGCTTATACTAGAGGACCATGTATGAGAAGTCATGAGCTATAGCCGTGAAGCAACATACTGACTTGTTCAGGGTTTGAATCCGTGCGTTTTGAGCCCGGCAAAGATAATCTATTCTCGATGCGAGATGAAGAAGGTCATAAGAAGTTACGTAACAAGATGGCAGCTGGCGTACGCCGATCCTTTCGAAGCTCGTAACTGTACTATCAAGCTGACTCGTGCCCACAGTACTCTGGAAAGGAAAACCCTTCCTTGGAAGGTTCCGTCGACTCAATCATTACTAGTTTTATTGCGCTCCTCGAAACGAAGTATCTTTCAACAGATGATGTGTACCGTCCAGTGGATTTTGCTCAGAAATCCCAATTCTTTACTCTCGACGTTATCAGCGATCTTGCCTTTGGACAGCCATTCGGATACTTGACAAAGGACGAAGACGTTTTTGACTTTCTCAAGATCACAAGAGCTTTTTTTCCATTCACCGTCACCATGGCCAATGTGCCCTGGATGATATCTCTGCTTCACTCTCGTCTGTTTAGTGGTCTTCTACCAAAAGATACTGATAAGATTGGGTTCGGTGCTTTTATCGGGTAGGAAACTTCGCCATAGAACCATGAGACAAGGCTGACTTTGTAAAGTGTTGCTAAGGAAAAGGTTGCAGAACGATATGCTCCAGGTGCTGCTCCGCATGCTGACATGCTGGGGTCTTTTATCAAAAATGGACTCAGCCAGGAACAGACGTCTCGCGAATCGCTGCTGAATGTCGTTGCTGGAAGCGAAACGACTGCCACCACCATCCGCATGATAATGCTATGTATTTTGACCAACCCACTTGCGTACAGACGTCTTCAGCAAGAAATCGATGATGCTGCCGAAGCTGGAACAATCTCGTCGCCCATCACCGATGCGGAAGCTCGTAGGCTCCCTTTTCTTCAAGCCACAATCCAAGAAGGTTTAAGGATCAAAGTCCCTGCGGCAGGGCCTCTATACAAAGAGGTCCCGGGTGAAGGCGACACCATCAATGGTATGTTTATACCAGGAGGTACTCAGATCGGAATATCTCCCTTCAGCGTATACCTTTCTAAGAAGGTTTTTGGTCCTGATGCAAGTGTCTTTCGACCTGAGCGATGGTTGAATGCCGAGCCTGAACGACTCGAAGTAATGGCTGAGAGTGTCGGGCTTGTCTTTTCTAGTGGCAAGTGGCAGTGTCTTGGAAAACCCGTTGCAATAATGGAATTGAACAAGATTTTTGTCGAGGTAAGTTTCACTTGACTCAGTCAATAAGTCATGTTAGAGCTGACATGAGTCATAGCTGTTGCGACGATTCGACTTTAGCATCGTCAAACCCGAAAAGCCGCTTGATATTTTCAATGCTGTAAGTAACTGTTCTCTAGTGGCTGTATGTAAACTCACGCGGTGACCATTAGGGTGTTTGGATCATTGAAAACTTCAACGTACGCGTCACGCGACGCGAGACTTAGGTGTACCCATGCACAGGCAGTCTAGGTCTAATTTAGATATATCATGACCACTATTATTCAAAGCCTTTCATTGCTGTTTAATTACAGTTATGATCAGTGGACAAGAAGCAATAGCTTTAAATTTCAGTCTGGAGGCGAAGTCGTAACTGCATTGGCGTTGTTTTACGGGAGGCTCAACAGTACGTGATAAGATATCACTCGCTGAAAAATTCCACTCAGTCCTCTGTGTGCAAATCCAACTCAGAGGTACCCATTCCGATTTCAGGTATAGCTTTAAGCACTGTGTTTCACAGCTCTACTTTTATTTGCATTCTAATACTTCCATTGAGAACCCGCGCTATTCTAAACATTTCAGTGTACATGCATTGTCGATTTATTTGTTAGTTACATATATTATATCTACTAGCCCTAGCACTGCAGTGTAAACTGAAAACAGTAGTGGCTTGGCTATGTCCGTAGGTCATTAGTAGCGCGTTCTATAAAGCCAATCTTGGCAAAGGCGCTGCTTGGATTCTTACGTTTTTTTTTTATTGTCGTTAAAATTGCAAGTGATTGATCGCTCAATATTCATTTCCGTATCTCTTAAAATGCGTGTCGTTTCTTTATCTTACTCCATAACTCTTGCAGACGACTGCAAACAGTGGAAACTGCATGTAATAGAACATCTAAACAATGACGATTTATTCGTGTAGTGACATAGAAGAACCTATGACTGGCAAGGCATAACTACTATCAATATTAGCTACTGGTCCCCTCTTCCAACCCTATGATATCATCGGTCCCGGTTCTCGATATAACAATAAAGAATGATGTTCTCTACTGTAACCTTCCTACATATTCTGGGACAACCCTTGCTCCCTTGCTTCGCTTGTTAACAGCTGGGCCGTCTTAACCGGGTCGGCCGCTTCTTGCACCAATCAGGAGAATGACTCTAAGCATAGCCACACGATCGACAGTCCGTTCATAACTTCATACAGCATGTCAGCATGACCTTGTAGGTCTATTTGTACCTCATTTGCTCTAAGCAGGGTTGTTCCAGTCTTCGTGCAGCGAGGTACTGAAAGAGACTCTGATTCAGATGCTGACATTTGGGCCATGGCTGAGATAATGCATTGATAAAGACAGTGAATTTTGGCAAAGACCCGTAACGCAGCGAGATATTTGTCTGAAAGCTTCCTGGATTGCTGTATTTATAGTATATAATTAGTGAAATTGGAATCCTCTACACGAGCATAAGACAATTTCCGCTGTCAGCATTAAATGACATTATTGTAATAAGAGGAAGTAGATATAATATTTAAATATATAACTAAATGACATAATGCAAAAAGGCTCCTGAGAACTCTTCCAAGTATTAGACTCATCCTTCTAATATTACGAGGGTCTTAGTGGCAGCCTTACAAGGCGCAACAGTTTAGGAATATTTGATATTACAGAGAGTAAGAGTAGAGTGGATATCGTTACACTGACCCTTGTCTCGGAAATATACGGGGACCTCAATAAAAATTTGACGCGTCTGGCAGATCGTGCTTGCTGGGAGCTAAAGATAGCGACGAAACACTAACACATAGAGGATCAAGCTAGTAGCATCACAGCCTCATCCTTTCAACAGGTAGTGAAACGTTATTCGTGTAAAAGTTCTCAAAGATTCGTTGTATTCTAACTGTAGTAGTGAGCACTACAGGGTAGTCTATATTAGCTTTAGCAGCTGTGACGAGAGATTCCTGTGCCAACTGACAATCCATCTTAAGGAGCTGGTTATTTATAATGCCAATTTTGCTTGGCTCTAAGAGATTTAGAAACCGCAATGGCCGTTGGAGTCGTAAATACTTTATGTTTTTCTCCAGGCGCTTAGATTCTGTATTTTATAATTCCGCTCTGAAGATAGACCCTGGACAAAGCGTCCTTGAGACCAATGAGTGAAAAGGATTCCAACATGGTCAAGCGAACTAGTGTAGTTTGATATAACAAATCAAGGTATTTATTTAAGCTTTTTTAAATGTATATCAAATGCTTTGAAGCTCAGGGGGTACGCAATAGCTTTTGTGATATCACTGCCACGTTTTACACGAACCTCGACGTGTAACAAGGCGTGACTGCTTAACAATGTAGCTTGGACAAAGCAGGGGCTTTGAACATGTATTGATATGAAGTAGGCTCCGCTCCCTCGTATCTGCAGGGAGTCGTCTGTCTGCTAAGCCTCGAAATGGTCGCCGAGATGTTGATCTTGATCAGTGAGAACCCACGCGGCGGCCGACGCTAGATAACACTCGACTGGTCAGCCTAGAACCAACTCAATTCCCGCAGCGAGAGACTCTTTCTATTACAACATAAGAGCTGAATACAAGCAATGTCGTTGATTGGAAAAGTACTGGGCATTGAAAGGACTCTATGTCAGCAATCATGCTTCTTGGACGCAACAGACTACTTTCTGCATACGCTGTATTGGCCATAATCTGGCTGTCTTTATTCCAGCTTTGCAGACTTTATACCTACTATGATCCGTCCTCCTTCTTCTACGACTCCCGAAAAGCATACGAGACGCGATACACAGACCTGAGAGAAAGGGATGCCGACCACCTCCTCAACACTCTCCACCACGCTTCCATCGACAAGCTATCGAACGTTAACTCGATCAAAAACGATGTTGATATACGGGGCCAAGACAAAAGAATATGCATCGGTATTCCAAGCGTTAGGCGCGAGAAGCAATATTTCCTGCCGAGAACCATGGCATCCCTGGTAGAGGGCCTGGATGCTGGACAGAGAAGCGCGCTCCGCATCACCGTCCTGCTAGCTGATGATGATCCGATGAGCCATCCAGCATTTGGACAGGAGTGGCTTCATGTACTGGCCGATGAAGTTCTTTTATACGGAAATCATTCATCTTCAGTAGTGCCCAATGTCTATCGCTACGTGCAACCTTTTGCGTCTGAGGAAGACAAGACACTACTGCGAAACGACCGAGTACATCGTGACTACGCGACCCTGATGGCAAACTGTCGTGCAACAGAAGCACAGTACTTCATTTTAATGGAAGACGATGTCATCGCCGGTCGTCACTGGCTGAGTCGGCTACTGGATGGCTTGGAGTATCTTGAACGGACTGATAACGCCGGAAACTGGCTTTATCTTCGACTTTTCTACTCAGAAACCTATCTTGGCTGGAATTTAGAACAATGGCCCGAGTACCTTGTTCGTTCGTTGTGCTTCTACACCATGGTACTGTCCCTATACCTTGTTGTCGTAGCTGTGGATACTCGGCGACGATCTCACACCTTCCATTATAAGGCACATGGTTACAATGTACTGCACCTGACTCTCTGGTCGGCTTCGTTTATAGCCCTCTACTTCATGGCCGGGAGACTCACCGTCGATTCATACAATGAGGGCATTCAGGAGATGCCCAACTACGGCTGCTGCGCACAAGGCCTTGTGATACCACAACAACATCTCCTCACCTTGGAAAATGCCCTGCATGCAGCAGCAGACGATATTGCAGGCGATTCTCTGATCGAGAAGTTCGCCGATGACCAAGCATTGAAGAAGTATGCTATAGTACCGAGTCTCTTACAGCATGTCGGTATTAAAGGATCCTCAGATGCACAAGGGAGTAAGAAGGCCACATGGAATTTCAACTTCGAGAGGGTTATTTCGCGATAGGACTTTGTTTGTTTCATCACGGGAATAACCGCAATCAAGACAGAGATTGCCCGATATCGGGTCACTTGTATTACTCATATCCAACTTGTCCTGATTTAGCTATCTGTCCCTTGTTGTATAAAAACTGTGAATATTTCCTACATTCAGAAATTGTGATCATCAGATTTTCCAGTCACCTTTCTATTTGCACACAGATCAACCTTCGGGATCAAACACAATGACAACCCACACACTCCAATCCAAAATCCGTGCTCTTAAAGTCCTGGAGGGGGCGTCACATCCAAAGACGGACTTTAGCTTATTCCCGAACACCCCGCAACAGGCATTCGAAACATGGCTGGACGAAGCCATTGAATGCGGAGTCTCGGAGCCGCATGCTGTCACGCTCTCAACGATTGATCAAGATGGTCGACCTGATGCACGCATCCTTATCCTCAAGAATGTGGATGACCGTGGATGGCACTTTGCAACCAAAGCAGATAGCCCCAAAGGCCGACAAATTTCTATGAACAACAACGTGGCCCTCACATTTTACTGGCCTGGGATGGGCCGCCAAATTCGTTTGCGTGGGAAAGCTGTGTCGTTGTCTAGAAGTGAATGCGACGCCGACTTTTCCGCTCGATCTACCATGGCTAAGGTCACTGCCATTGTCTCAAAGCAAAGTGAGCCACTGCCTGATCCTTTCGAGTTGGAGACGAGTTTGAAAGATGGACTACTCAGACAGCAAAACAAGACAGAAGAATTAAGTTCTGAAGGATGGGTGGTATATGCAGTTTCTCCCGATACGATCGAGTTCTGGCAAGCTTCTAGTGACCGTCTGCACCAACGCTTGAAGTATTCGTGGGACGCAGTCGAGTCTGGGTGGTGCAAATCAGCTTTGTGGCCATAAAATACTGTAACATCAACAGATATGCGGGTTCGTGAAGATTGATAGATATATGAAATGCTCCAAGTCAGATCCAAGAGTTTAAGTTTAAAAGGTTCAGCTGCCTTTGCGCCCCATGTCCTTTCTACCTGTCTGGACTTCTTCCTGAATAATGCCAATATAAATTGCCTTGACCTGCATCTAAACTTTATATAGAAAGGTAGCCTCGGCAATATTAACAAGATGACCAAAAAACAATTCAAGAATAGGTCCTTGAATCCCGTTACTTTCTCTACAGCTATTGTCCTCTCCATTGGTAACCCGTTCGCTCTCGACGTAGCCTTCTTCTTGCCCACAATCATTGCAGATCTGAGGCATCTAATCCCGCAACATCACCATGCCGCCCTTCCAACCTTCCAACTCTTCCATATCGATCTTGACAGTTTGCCTAAACCCGAACTTGCAGTAAAAGCTTTCAAGGCCAGCTAGACTGACAAGCCAGGCGACCGAGCCCTGCTCATCTACACTTTGCAAGTCGTGCTCCAGCAGCATTTGCCCAAGTCCCTGGCCTTGAAGAACAGGATCGATAGCAAGTAACGCCAGATATTGACCTTCTTGTCTCTCTGGAGTATCAAGAACCTGTGACTCAACAGTAGAGAGAGTATGCTCAAATGTTGCCATATTCTTAATCTCATATCCATATACTGGAAAAAGGAAATTCTTTACCGCATTGGCAGCTTTAACAAATGGGCATATCCAAAACGCTAGGTATTCTGTCAGTAATTTCACCTTGAGACAGTAGTGACATACAGAGAGTAGTTATTTTTTCGAGAAAAGAGTACGACACTGCTGGTCGCTTCCACCAGGAGAAACCAACTGGGTGATTGTGCGTGTCAACAACCACTTTAAGTGAATAGCCCAGTGTCCAGTAACGGTGTAGATTTCTGCGGTAAGCCCATGTATAGAAGGATTCGGGTTTTTGTTTTCGTGAAGGGAAGAAAAAGTCGATCAATGGCTCATTGCCGAACGACGAGGCGTATAATCGAGTGACAGCAGGCACATCAGAGTATGTCGCCGGTCGGATGCGGTATTTATGACAGGAAAAGGATGCTTGTGACATGACGGGTAAGATGCAGTATGTGGTATCAACTCAAAAGAAGTATGAGGAAGCTATTACTGAGAAGGCTTCGGAGATGAAGCGGCAAGAGTAAATATGAAGATACACTAATTGTGGCTTTGAAGTATGAAATCTCTGTACCCCTGATAGCTTGTGAAAAAAATGCTATGCTACAGAATATTAGAGGGACCCATACTCTGTACCCCACATAGTCAAGCTAATCCAAGACGCTACAGGGTATAATACAATCCATAGGACTCTATTAATAGATCTTATGATTTCCTGGTGTTCTGTCAATATTAGGTTTTAATATGGATCGTTAGCTAATACTTGGATGTGAAATTCTACGCCAAGTCAACTCTGAATCTGATTTCGCATAAACTATAGAAGAACGGGTTGAAGTTTATTATTAATTATCGTAACTAATTCACTCAGCTATCAAAGTTGCGGTATGGACATTGAACAGACTCATTTTTATCTTGCAGGCATAGCTGTCGAATTTCGCTAGTACCAGTCGTACCATAGTCGGTCAGGTCTGGGCTAATACCTATTGTATCGTACTTCTGCAACAGGCCTCGAACTTTGCTTTGTGCAGACTTTCGCTTCTCGGGAGTTTGCAGCAGGTTATCTAGAACCCATTTCGGCTGCAGGGCTATCAATGGCACGCTCATGTGCCTACTCCAGCGTTCTTGATGGGCTGGTGTCAACATGACTGGGAAAATCGGCTGTCCACTGAAGCAGAAAGTCCATTTTGCATCCTCTGTGTCTTGTGGGATGTCCTTTGGCCAAGCTTTTGGATCGCAAATACGAAGGCCTCTAAGCATGTCCCAGAAGGTGTGATTATATTCTTCGACAGTACGCTCTTTCTCAGAGGGAGCGCCAATGATAACGAGCGATGTATTTGGGCCTAGAGACGTGGAGATACGGAGGTACTCGGCTAGAGCTGTCGCTACCTTGCGTACATTACGGGGTTCGGATGGATTGTCTGACTCGAGGAACACAAACCGATGATCGCCTGATCGAAACCCCATTGTTGCATAAACACACGGAAAGGTTTTCATGGCTTTACCCCTGGCTAAAAGTGTGCTTCTGAAATCATGGTACGCGAGGCCCTGCCAGGAATTATCGCCAAATTGACTTTCAACATCATCTCTGATGACAGGTCAGCACCGCAAACCCGACTGACCAGGTTGTAAACAAACCTTGTAAATATCCCTCCATGTGACGCTGAGACGGGTACAGACTGTAAGGCGGACTCATTCGGTTTTGTTGGTATTGTCTCGTATCTGAAACTATGCGTGACTATTCTCAACTTTCTGGCGAGCTGGTTGACAGTTCTTCGAAATTGTATTATATTACTAAGCACCCAAAAGGCAACGAGGCAGAGGAGGGCATTGATTGCGAGCTGCATGATGCTGGTGGATGGAGAATGATGAGACACGGAACGCAAAGACAATATCTACAACTTATAGGCAGCTTAAGTTGAACTTATATCCGGTACCGCAATGTAACGAACTTAAAAACAACTTTAGTACTTTTTAGCAGCTGGAGCATAAGTTGAAGGTGTCATTGACATACATCGGCGGAGCTTATGGGATTGAGATTTGATGATAGGCTAAGAAACGAAACAGTTGATAGATAGTTGTGCTGTGATATTTTTCAAGCGCTGTACCACATTGCTTACCATCCAATGCTTGTCCATCTACCCTAATCAAAATGATGCATGAAGAAAACGATGATGCACTCATCCATCCCGGAAGTTATGCTCCGATGTGGATCACTTCATTACGGTTCGCCGTGCATATGGATGCCTCCGACTACCCTAGATTTGTATATTGAGCTATATTTTGTGGCTGGATTTGCTACTCTAGTCTTCCCGCAACATAGATTGATCTTTCAGCGTTCGATCCTAGTGTGAGATGTCCTTTGGTATGTGGGTCTCCGAGACAAACCCTGGGGAAAGTTGGATGAGGTCATGACCCTGTATCCTCGCATCATCCATCGACATTGGAATGTCGTTGCCGTTTCTGACGAACATCAATCCAAATACTGTCTCAGTACGTAAATGTATCTCATCTCAAAACTTTCATATACCCAGACCGGTTCTGATGTATGTACATCTGATCCAATCGGCACATAAACATTAGGCGCAAGTCACCGTACCTAATCGACAGAAATGGAAGAGACTAGACAACTGCCTGGAGGAATTATCGAACTTTCTCCTCGCACAGGAGTGTCATTCCTCATCAACAAAGGGCAACGTTTGATAGTGACGGATCCAAAGGGTGGTCAAGTCTCCGACCTTGTGGCATTTAATCGGCACGACAAAGACGAAGTCATTTCCAATGGGCGCACCTTTGACTATGCAGACACGATATATCTGACAACGGGCCATCCATTGTATTCTAACCGCAGCAATGTTATGCTCAGAATTGTCGACGACACTTGTGGACGCCATGACTTCCTGCTTACGCCTTGTTCCAAAGATACCTTTCGCATCATATATGGGCACAAGGAGCCACACCACGGATGTTTCGGCAATCTTTCGCTGGCGCTAGGGAAACACGATATCGCACCAGATCGTATCCCTTGCGCCTTCAACTGTTTTATGAATGTGCCTGTGGATGGCAGGACAGGAAAATTCACAGTAGACCCACCTGTCAGCAAGGCTGGCGATCATGTCGACTTTATCGCAGAGATGGACCTTATTGTTGCGATCACTGCCTGTTCCGCCGGAAAATCAAACGGTGGAAGCTTCAAACCTATTCAGTATCAGATAGTTTGAAGCGGAAATGAAAAAGACTAGTCACTAGCGGTAACTTGCTATGATTATCAAATGAGAGTTTACCCATGCAACCCGTTAAACTCCAGCATAAACAATAGTGATGATGGCATAGGTAGTTGACGCTGCGTCATAGATCTACTCAAATACTATATCAGATTTTGGCATCGCAAGGGTGATCTATTTAACGCCACGGCAGCTTGACTCCCACACATTGGAATGATATCAGAGTGTTTGCGTAGGCTAACTGCTTTCAATAAGAAAAGTCTTGAACGTCACCCCTCGGTGTTGTATGGGAAATAGGAATGGAGGGACGGTTTGCGATTAGCCGGTGTCATCGATTTCCAATCTGGTTGTAGTCTTGAGGCTATGAATGCAACGAAGCATTGGATCGATGACTCGATGCAGTTCATCTGGTGTGTCTACTACCTAGACGGTCCCTTGGTACTCCGTTCCAGGGACATCTGTCAACTACAATTTTGTCGCTTCTATTTGCGACGATAGAAACGACTTACGCAGCGTCTTGTATCCGGTGCCGGGCCAAACCGATCAATTCTCTATCTTTCCAGTATCAAGCTTTCCAGCGTCTCTAGAAATCGCAATGGCATCCAGTGGCCCACTTGAAAAGGCTGCGAAAGGAAAAGGAGTCCATGTCGACAGCGACAGTCGCATTTGTTGGGATGAAGATGCTGAGCAACACCCTCGGAACTGGAAGTCCGGAACTAAGACATTCACCGCTGCTCTTATATGTTGGCTAGAGATGTACATGACGGCAATAAGCTCTTCTGGGGTCAGTTCATTTGCTCTTACAGATACTCACTTACTCATCATGTCACAGACGGCTACTGCAAACTCAGCACGAGAGGAATATGGAATGAGCAGAACGCTGGCCTATTTTGCTTTTGTTTCTATGTAAGCATCGTAATATATCACAACGTCAACCCTCATACTCATCTCGAAACAGATATCTGATGGGCCAAACCATAGCTGGTATATTCTGTTCACCTATCTCAGAAGTATTTGGACGACGGACCATATACATACTTGCGGCAACCCTCTTCTGCATTTCCTCGGCAATTGTAGCGGCGGTACCGTCAGTTATTGCGGTCTATTTTGGTCGATTCCTCCAAGGGGTAGCAGCAGCAATTCCTGCTACAGTCGCCTTTGGCAACTTTGATGACATGTACAATGCTGAACACAGGATCTGGGTGGTTTACATCTACACCATTCTTGGTATGCTAGGACTAGTACTGGGTCCTATCTACTCAACATACATTACTTCGAGCATTGGATGGTAAGTCCTGGAGATGGCGAGATACTAACTGAGCTGATAATGAGCTAGGCGTTGGGTATACTACATCTCTACAATTGTCATGGGTGCCACTGCTGTTGCATGCATCTTTACTAGAGAGTCAAACGCAGAACAGCTACTGGACAAGATTGTCGAACAAATCCGCGAAGAGACTGGCATACAAGATATAAAGCCTGATCATGCTGAGGGAGGAAAACTTACAGCATCTGACTTTGTGCAAAACACCCTCTTCCGACCCTTGAAGTTCTTAGTTACAGATCCTTTGGTATTCTTCTGCGCCATGCTTTGCGCTATTGCATTCGGTCTAATCTACGGCCTGACAGAATCACTAACGATCGTCTACACGGCGCCACCTTTCAACTTTTCGGAAGACAACTCCAGTTTGGCTTTTATTGCTATCGCAATCGGCGAAATACTCAATATTCTGCCGCGCTTCTACGATGCTCACCTTTACAAGAAATATCGCAAAACAAATAGACGCATCCTACCCGAGACCAAAATCACCTCGTTTGCCATCTCTGCTCCAGCCCTTGCCGTCGCTTTGTGGCTCTTCGCCTGGACTATTCCACCGCGGGTGACAAACGTTCCTTGGCCTGTTAGCATGATTGGACTCGTGATAATTGGGTTCAGTGCGAATGACTTCAGCTACGTGCTTTTCGGGTACGCCACTGACAGTTATGGTAAACATGCCGCCAGCGCTGTTAGTGCCATAAGCACTACGCGTACTTTGGCAGCTGCAGTATTTCCACTTTTCACGCACCAAATGTATACAGGGCTGGGAAGCAATGTAGCATCAAGTATCTTAGCCGCAGTTGCTAGTCTGTTTGCCTTCACACCATTCCTGTTTTTGGGATATGGACAGAGATTGAGGCACAGAAGCAAGTTTGCAGCAGACAACGACGAGGCGTTGGAGCAGGAGAACTCTCATATGGAAGAGAAGGATTGAAACAACTATAGTGGCAGCGGAATACGGTGTTAATCTAATTATTGGTATGCATTAGTGAAGGATAGGAAACCATATGTACAGCCAGTACTACTGGTGAAGGATGCATGTCTGCTACGCAATCGAAGTCTTTTCCATTTTTATGAAACTACCTATTTCCAGTTTGCTAACTAAAGCTGAGCTCTTTATACGGCTAGTTAATACTAAATGAAAGTCCAAGTAATGTCCAGCAGTGTCTTTCGGGACCATCTCAAAACATGTGCACACGTCTAGAGGAGTGGAACATGGCTGGTAAGAAGCCCTTGTTCTCATCAACACTTTCAACTGCTGTCTGAAGACTCTTGGGAGTCCGTTTCAGAACCGACGTCGATAGGTGTTTATCAAGATGTTTGGCCTGCATCTCACATATCCTCTCATATGCGGCGAGAACGGTGTACTCACCCAAAGCGGTGGCTGCTTCTTTGCCCTGTTCGAAAAGGTCCTCAAACAGACCTATTCCATTTTCCTTATCGTTTTCGGAATCCAGACCCTCCTCTGCGTTAGCATCCTTGGTGCCGTTTTCGTGAAGCGGCAGCTTTGAAGAGGGGGTTGTAGAAACCGATCCCATACTCATAACCCTGTCGAGACCTTGATTTCCCACATCCCAAAGTCTTGTATAGTTCGCAGTCGCTATTGTCGAACTTTTGTTCAACCTTTCTTGACCTTTGGTGGCACTTGCCAAACTGCTCAGATACTTGTCCAAGACGTTGCACATCTTTCTTTTCTTTCGACTCATGTAGGTCTTCCAGGCATTCATTAGTCCAGGCTCGATGGCCGAGTTGGTAAAGTCTATTTCGCTCGCTGCGATACGATGGCCATAGAATGAATGGGTTGAGCCAAGTTCGAGGTGGCACAAAAACCATTTGGCCCCTTGCGCGCCAGAGAATCGTGCAAGGACCCATTCACCAGCAACAAGCTGGAGTGTGGGTTCCTGAATGAAATCTATGATGCGGACAATGGCTTGCTCCTCCTTAGTAGCCTTCCAACTGGTGGTGACGTCCTTTTCGTTCTCTTTGGGTGCCTCACTGGGGCGATCATCTTGTGTTGAAGAATAATTCTTCGCTTTCGACTGTGCTGCCACCTTGATCTCCAAGTTGCTATGAAGCTTACTGGCTCGATCTTCCTTGATTACCTTATCTTGGACTGCTTCCTCAATGTCAAGCTGTTTCTTGAGAATGTGTTGATGACAAGCGAAGTTGACAACTACACTAGCGAATCCTGTACTGATGATGCACCATCCTGAGACTTTTTGCTTTGGACTAGTTGCTCGCGCCACCTGTCTCGACAGCTTTTCCCTGTCAATCATAGTGACAACAATGCGTTGTATGTCGAAGATACCTTCAATCCCAGAGCTATTGATAATGATAGGGTTGGGACAACTCAGATCGTCGTCAACATGAAGGCCGCTGGCTCTTGTACCCTGACTTTCTGTTACACCCTCTGGCTCAAGGGCTTTAAAATCAAGCTGCTGGATCTGGCTCGGTAAATGGCACTGCGTTTCGACGTCTCTGACTGGAGATGACAGACTCTTTAGGTACTCCTTCACTTGAGTATCCAGCAACAGCCATTCAGGACCTTCAGCGGTGGTAGGCTTCTGTGTCTCTGAGGCCGCTATTTCTTGGGGAATATCCTTCTCCATCGGTTCCGAATGATGTCTCGTAAACGAGGGCTTACTGATACCACCGAAGCCAAAGCTAGGTAGTTTTGGAGTTTTGAGGCTAGGCTCAAGTTTCATTGTCGGAAGCGATGGTTTCATGAAGCTACGCCCAAAAGTAGCTTTCTGATCTGAAGCTAGTGCAGGGCTTGGCTTGATGGACCCTTCCATTTCCAGTGTTGCCTGTACTGTAGCTGATCTGGAACAGTACACCTGGATATAATGGAGGATCTTACCAACGTTGTTCAACTCCGGCCGAAGTACTTCAAAGGTAGAGTTGCGAATAAACGCGCATATTTCCTGTATCCATTCCAATGGAAGGCCTTCGCGACCCTTAGACTTTATGAAGTCTATGGTATCTCGAAGCAAATTTATAACACCATTATACGCTGTCATGACTTCTTTGCGCTTCCTCTGCACATCTGACGAAATCATCATGTTGTAGCGTTGAGCGTGGTCCTTCTCGTTTCCGTACGCTTCGTGGAAAGCAGGATACATCGAACGGCCCCGAACAGGACTTCCCATGCCAACACCCGACCAGTTGAAGACAGACACATCATTATGACTGACCACAACCTCATCGAGAAGTCGTGACAAAGCTTTGGCATACCCTTCGGCATGAAATGACTGGAAACGGACTCCAAGTATTCCCATGAGAGAATAAACGTGATCAACAGGCACTGTTGCTTTTCGTTGGCAGGATAGTTGCAGTACTTGCGCGGCGGAGAACCCACTACGGGCAATTCCTTGCTCCCAAGACTCAAGCTGTTGCACTTGGCCGAACTTTGCGATCGAATTTCGATCAGAGACAACCAGATCCTTTGTTGCTTCAACAAGCCAAAACAGCAGAAGATTCAAAATCTGCTGGGCCTCAGCCTCTGCAGTCAGGCCAAGTGATTGAATATCAGGGTCTATGTGGACCTTTAGCTCTCGCAGAACCTCTCTTTCACGTGTGTTCGATTCATCGTGTCCATTCTTCACAAGATTCCAAGCTGTGAGATAAACGGAGCGACTCATCTCAGGGATAGCTGTTTCGGTTGTCATCTCGGTGGGAAACACAAAGCCTAGAGCTTGGAGAATGAGTACGAGACGTAATGCTCCTTCAACATTCGCTGAAGCATTCTGATCCTGACAGTCGTCGGCAACGATGACAGGACTCTTATCGAGGAGTGATTCAAGGGCATCAGAGTCCACGATGGCCTTTTTCAGGTTTGCCCTAACCTCAGCAGTCGAGCATTCAGAGAACGTGTTGGCTATGTCACCAGCAGTATAGATATCGATGAAGGGAATCAGTGGGTATATGTATCCGAGGCTCTCCACTGGTCGACTCAACGACTTCCACTCAGAATTGGTAAAGAAGGCCATCTTGCTCATGACCAGCTCTTGCAGTGTCCATGCACGGCTCGCCCATTCAGGGTTATTGTCTTGGATAGCACCGAAGCTGGTAATGCCTGTTTGGTCCACGCCCACTTCGCCTTTGAAAAGTCTCCAATCACGAATTGCATCATCAACTCGTGAGTCCGTATCAAGATGCACAATGCAAAACTCTGCATTTGCGTACCAATCGCCCATGAGTGAGAGTGACTGAGACAACTCTCCGTAGTTGAGTTTGTCGATACAGCAAGTGTCGGACCAAATGTAAGAAGCCCCTCTCTTGGGGTACAGCTTTGTACTGAAGATGTTACGAGCCTCATTAATTGATTTGTCGAGTTTTACAGCTGACTTCCACAGCTGAATGAGGTGTATCATCTCTTCGATAGCATCGCTAAGTCGACGATCGCCACGCAAGTACACTGTTTCGTCGTTCGTCTTGCTGTTGTTCTTGAATGCAGCGTTGAATTTGTGTTGTGCATCTGCGTACTCATGTTCCGCTTCTTCAATGACTGGAGACGAGGCAAGGCTAGATTCGTTGACCTCCTCTTCACCGTCGCCAATATTCTGCTGGATGCGCTTGGCAAGATGATCGAACATGTCCTTTTCCATCCTACAGCGCTCGACAGTTGATTTCTTTTTGTCTAGATTCTGTCGTGCCGAGTTGAACTGTGCTTTGGCGTCGCTAGCATTAATCACCATACTAAGCAAGTCACTGATGGTCTTTCCTTCGGGATTATCGCCCAGTAGAGACAAGATTGTCGTTTCTTGCTCAAGAATGTCAAGTTTGGACTGTTCGAGGACAATGTTGATGTCGCTGTCCGCAGCATCCCGACAGCCGTTTCTTATGCGTTCAAGATTCAACTTTCTTGCTCGTTTGATGTGAGCCAAGGTGATCTCATCACCCTTCCATCGATGCGATAACATGCAATAGGCATCCAAAGGGCTAGTGTTCCAGACATCGACCATGTTTCCCGTTTCCAAGTCTATCAGACGTAGTGGCCGTGGTGCTTGGTCTACTTCTGGAGAATCAATGAAGCTGAGGTCGTGAAGCCCGCTGGAAACATTGTTCTGTGGCTCGATAAAGATTGGCTTAAAGTCCGGGATGAACCACAAATTCAAGACCGTGCGGAGCTTCTCAGGACTGCCACCAATCTCATCAAACATCTTCTTGAGATACTCCGGTGTGATTTCAGTGTATGTGCTCAGGTCGGTCACCCTTGCGATTCTTTCAGTAATGTTATCCATGGTGTTCAGGTTGATTCAAGCGTTGTTCAGCAGTATCTTCGATATGAAAGTATTGAAATATTTGCGCGATACAACCAGACTCAGAAAAAGACCTTTTCTCTAACAAGAAGCGGCTGCTGGGGAAAACTGCTGACTCGTGGTGGTACTACTGAAAAGAACTACGAACGAGCGTTTCCTCACTACACAGTCGTAATTGGCTTTGATGTCACTGAATATGTTCTCGCACGATGCATACGCAGTGTCATCAATATATTTGCTGACATGCATGTCTCTGTTGTTGTCGACACGGAATGCACATGAAGATGTGTTGTCATCCCTTCACAGGAAATGATCTACATATGTGGCAGAGCTGAACATCGAGTGGTGAGTGGAACACCAATGAAGAGTAATAATGGATATCACTGGCGACTGCCCGCAGGAGCTGAGCAACCTTGTCTCCATCCGAGTCGTCCTTGATTGGACAAAGGGTCACATTTGATGACCGAGCCGCCAGCTGTTCAAGAGAAAAGAGGTCCGAGAGCGAATCTTCCACGAATTGAGTACACACGAGCTTAATGCAACAATACTCAAACTGGTAGTACGTGTTTCTCGGAACAAACTTATGGAAGGGCATAGTTCAAAACATCAATTGCTCGGTCTTGTCTATCTTCTTTCACTATACGATCCTCATTGCAATGGCATCATACCATCGTGTCTTAGATACCTTCGAGAGGTCAGTCAACCTCAAAACTCTCGAATGTGACTAGTATGTGAAATTCCGCATGTTTTTTTTTTGCATAAACTCATTTGCAATCAGTGACATTCATCCATGGGACATATTGGTGGATGGTGCACGATGGGACGGCAAGATTCGGCTCATAGGTTTTGTTGATGTATTCTTCCTTATCTGTTACTCAGGAGAATCTCGCTTTGAGAAGGGCATCATCGTATACAGTAAGTATAACGCCGTTCGAGCTACATAAAACTTACAAGAAATAGAGGATGATGTTTTTATCCGCGAGATTCTCCGACAAACCAACGTTACGGCTACAGAGCTAGGCCTTGAAGTTACGAACAATGATGAGATAGTCGCCGCAAGGGAGAAGGGTCGAGGTACGGATAACCGAGGAAGAGAAAATGAGACACATACTAATATTGCAATCGATATACAGAACCAATTCTTGAAAGATACTTTAATTTTCAGAGCATTAGAGGTGGTCTCGACTACACCATAGCTAGCCTCGGGCATGAAATCGGAGTCAAGACGCGGTATAGCAAGACAGAACTGAAGAAGTATGACATCAAGATCCGGAAGGGAAGAGATTTTGCTATGAAAAGTAAGTCGAGTCACACAAACAGGAGGTGTCATCACTCATACAGCCACAGAACGCATCCGTCGTGGGGTTTCCCAGCATAATTTATTTGACTTGATGCACGATGCAATTCGACTCGGAATCGTCACACATGCTGAGCTTGTCGGGCATATTGTGGGTAAGGCTATCGGCGGCACGACAGTGGAGGATATGGGTTCCAAGTATTTTGAGGCCATCACAGGCGCCAGAAGCTCGCAGAATGTGGCGTTGGCGGGGGACAGGTAGGTGATGGTCTGTCCAAGACTCATCAAGGAGGTGGGGAATTTTGCGCATTGGGCAATGGACAGTTGAACACACAGACCAACAATACATTACTAGCGGCATGACTGTCGTGTCACTTGATTTTCTTTGGCTGTGTCGTTTCAAATCTCCACTACTATCCCTGCACATTGGCCAAGGTGGAACAACGTATTGCATTCTCACTGTCCAATACACAAATACAATTGGATAAACTACTATATAGCCTGTACTGACCCCATGTGCACTGGGACAGCCCTGCAATGCAACGTAATATCCAAGGGGCAAGGCTGACACACGGGCTTTCCACTTCAATTGTCAGCAAATCTCAGCCAGCCACAATCCCAATCTATCGGTGTGTCTCGTGTGTATTCGTTGATCGATACAAGCAGCGCCTCAAGGTCTCGGATATTTGACATCGCTGGGACACCGGAATTCAGAAGTCTCGTCCTAAAATCGACCATTCTCATCATGTCTTCGACAGCTGTCCCAGACGCAGGCTCTAGCGGCGGAGGCGGCGGAGGCGGCGATGACAATACTGAGCTCATCATCGCAGTTGTTGCTCTCGTGATCTCCGTCCTGGCCTTTGTCATCGCCATCCTCCAAGCCCTACAGCAATATCTTGCTACCGCTACCGGCTTCTCGTCTTGTGGTGAAGCTGTCATAGGCAAGTGGTCCCAATTTGCTCGGCGACAAATGGTTTGGTCTGAGTTTCGCTTCGAGGTCCAATTTGAAACCCCAGTCATCTTCGTCGCCAGGCCGAGTAACACCAGAGGCCCCCTGGGTGATGATGCACTTGCCAAGGATGAAAGCAGAAAAATAGTTCGGCTAGATGGCAGCAACGCAAACTTCAAATACACCGATACTGTCAAGGAATATGATGACAATTACAAAAAGAGCACACAGCAAGTTGTCCATACAGCTGATAACGAGAAAGCCACTTGGTGCGCCCTTCTCATGGCGATCGTTCGAATGGAAAAGGAATCCCGTGAATGGCAGGGCAAGAAATCAGGGGAGTGGCGCAAGGCAACTGGTCCTCGTCCACCACTTGATAGCCCAGTATCTTTACAGGAGCCCGGTGCTCACCACTCACTGCTTGTCTGTATGCAGAGAAAAAGGCGTACATGGGATAGCATGCCAAAAGACTTTGCAAAGCCTTATGCCACCACCACAATATCTCACATCGTGGAGATTGCTGCCATGCTCGGTATCCATTGGAGACAGTTCGACCTGAACAATGACCAGTACCGCGCCCAGGGCAACGGCTTTGTACTTTATGGCTCATACACAGACGGTCTTGGTATATGCTTTAATTTCCAGAAACAAGGGCCAACATGGTTTGAGAAGAATCGCATTATTCCCAATTACAACGTCAAACAGCTGTGCTTTGGTATGGCTTCAACAATTTTCTCCAAGGAGCGCAAGGTGTATGCGGATGAAGCTAAGGGCGTCGAAAGTCTTCAATTGGGGAGTCTCGCTGAAATAGCCAAGACATTGGTTGTTTTTGGTTGTGATATCAACACAGTCAACTACTTTCGCAAAAACACTGATCAAGCTCGTCACAGTCACCTCTTTGCTGGTAAGTCGATCTCGAGTCAATAAAATGAATGAATGCTAACCAGACAGTCCCATTCGAGATGCTTGGCATGGTTGGTGAAATGTTACACGTAAAGGACACAGTATTTCGCATGCTTCCAAACCCAACGGTATTCTACTGGGATCCAAGCACTTTCTCCTTGCCTACACTATTGGCTGAATACATTGGTTCTTTGCGGCGTCTATATGGACAATCTCTGACGAAAACTGACCAAATAAATCGAATACTGGAATGGGCAGAAAAGGACAACAAGTTTCCACTCTTACGGAGCGAGGGATCTACGCTCGATGTGTTTGGCGAAGACATCAACGGGGCGACTTTGGTCAACGGCCTCAACCATCTGCGTACCGGGCTTGAGCTGTGTGACGAGTACTTTGGAAAGATGAAGAAACCGAGTCTATCCATGGTAAAAAAGGTCGTGCGGGTCCATATTCAAGAGGTAATGAGTATCTTGCATGAGAAGAATGAACCCCGGGACAAAGTCAGCAATGAAGAAGTCGATAGGGCATTGATCGATGAGCCAATTACTATCCATGACATTGATTCGGCATCTGTGGATGAGAGAGAGGGTTTACTGATACAGATGTACTTTGACCGTGTCCGGAGTGGTGTTGTCCAGACTGTGGGTCAACGCGGCCTTTTGAGCAAGCATATGAGAGTCAGGAAAGACTCCTTTGCTTCAGATAACACTTCGAATGATGGCAACTCCAAGCATACCAAGGTGTATGATCAGAGCGAAATCTCTGAAGTCTGGTGCATACTTGTGTTTCGTATGCTCTGTTGGTTACAACTGCACGATTTCCACAAGATGGATTTGCAAATAACTAAGAGCGACGCTTATGAGAGCCGAATTCCAGTGTATATTATATGAGCTATGAGACATCTGTCCCAAGACCATGGCACATAGCTTGTGGCGTCTCAATCAAGGGGGGGTAAGACATTGAGCTGGTGAGCTCAGATGCTTGTTTTCTAGCTTTTGCGTCTGTCTTGAAAATGTGTCAACTGTAGTTTGGACCTCTTTTTAAAATGTTATACCTCTACATGAGCTCAGTCTGTGACGTGTGATTTACAGTTGAGGGTGGTGGCTGAGCGCTTAAATCAGAAGACGGAGTCCAGCAGACAGATCTTAGAGCTGAGCCTGTATAATTCACTTGAATGTTCTAATACGAGATCTTCCTTGCTTGAACGAATGAAAAAAGACGAACTCTTGACATACACTGGATGCATCGACCATTGAAATGTCTTTTTCCTGCAAGGCCTTTGTTCTCCCTTTGCCGAGCGCCCATAGCGTTGGAAGTCAGACACAAAGGAATGAGTGACTGGACGACAGTCCCCCTGCTTTCCCGACGGATTGTGGTAGCGTTTGTCGCAACAGGAAATTTGGGTAATAGAGGATGCTGATTGGAGCGGGATGAACACGTGTACACCGTCTCCCTTCAACATGTCCTAGGCGTCGCTTTGGGAATGTATAGACATATTGTTATCTTAGTATGATGTTGCAAGGCCAACAATTCAATAGTGTAAGCTTTATGTTTTACTACTGAGCACATTCAAATTAGGTGGCTGAGCGGTCTTTCCACTCACATTACTGTTCCTGTTTTTGGTTGTCATTCTATGCTACTACAATAGCGTAGAGGTCAGGTTGGATGAAGTACAGTTGTCTCGGATCCAATGCCTTGACAGATGTCTTCGGTGTTCACTTAGAAATGAAGAGAGATTTGATACCTTGACATAATTCAAGCCACCCACTCAACTCATTTCACTGCCTGATGCACATAAATACTCTGCTCGCTTACTATTTTCCATTCGACATCATCACTGTCATTCATTCCCAACTGTAGGCCATTAATTGGCAGCCACTCGTTCATCATGCGTTTATCCTCATTCCTCCTCGCGGCATGTGCCTCGAGTGCATTTGGGCAGTTCAACCATAATTTCAAGAGATTTACAAACACCAGTATTCCTACCACTACGACTTCTTCCTTTGTTCCCACTTCACTTGACACAAGTGCTACTACGACTGGTAGCTCTGCTCCGTCTACTGCGCCTATCTCTCTTGGAACAGCCCAGCTTGGTGCAGGTGCTAGTTACACCACTGCACTTGATGGTTCGGCGGCAGTGTGAGTATATCTTAGCAAACACATACTGAGAGGCACTGACGGACTTTAGCTCTCTCTTCATCCGAAATGGAGTCGCTACGTTCAGACTTGTGCCCTTCCTAGCTGCCTTCGCAAACCTTCGTGTCTTTGTCATCTTCAGTATCCTCGTCAGGCCTCCTCCCGCAGGTCTCAAGCGTCAAGTGTTCGAAGGGTGCAGCCTCGAAGTTCAGTTGGATGGCCAAACCATCTACAATGAAGTAATGAGCGACACGGGCGGATCAGAGGTCGGACAGAGAAGCAACCCTGTCAGACTCAACGCCGAAGGCCGTCCTGATCTCCAATACTTCCTGACTTGTGGCTCCGATGCTGTTGAGGTTGTTGTTTCTCATCTGTCTTTTGAACAAGCTAGCGACGATGCAGAGACCACACCCATTGCGCCCCTCCCAACGGGTACTGAAACGCCAGGAGGTACAAACACTAACTCTGAGGGGTTTACTACCAATTCTGATGGAGAGACTGTATTCCCCACCGGAACCAACTCTGTTGGCTTCACTACCAACTCCAATGGCGAGACTATTGTCCCTACTGGAACCAACTCTGCTGGTTTCACCACCAACTCCAATGGCGAGACTATTGTCCCTACTGGAACCAACTCTGCCGGTTTCACCACCAACTCGAACGGAGAGACTATCTTTCCTCCTAGCACAAACTCTGCTGGCTTCACCACTAATTCCAATGGAGAGACTATCTTCCCTACTGGAACCAACTCTGCTGGCTTTACCACAAACTCTAACGGCGAGACCATCTTTCCCACTGGAACCGCAACTAGCACCGAGGATCAATCTTCGGCTCCAACTGCTACCTCTCCCGCTGGTTTCCCTGACTTCATTGATGCTTTCACCCTCTTTGGCTGTGTCGGTTCTAACGATGGCTTCCCGACTTTCGAACTTGCTGAATCGGATACCTCTATGGATCTGGACCAGTGTTCTACTCTCTGCCAAGGTCGAGCCTACTTTGGTGTCTATGATACGTAAGTCATATAGTCCTCCCTCGATATTGTCTGCAATGCTGATACTTCCAGTGACTGCTACTGTGGTGACGAGATTGATGGCGAGGAAACTGCTCGCGTTGGGCTCGATTCATGTGATATCGAGTGTCCCGGAGATGTCTCTCAATTCTGCGGTGGTGACTCTCCACGTCGCAGGATGCACCGTCGCCAGACAATTCCTTCCAATCGTCTTCTCACGGTTTATGTTTCTGCTGGTGGCCAAACTGATATTGTCACCAACGAAGTCACTCGAACCATCACTGATCAGTCAACCTTTGTTACTACCTTCGCCACTACCGTCGTTGGACCAGTCACCACCACTACTGAGCGGGTGGTGTACATATTTGTTGAGGCCAACTGCGGCGCTTGTAACGGTCAGTGGGTCTATATCCCTGAGGTTTGTGACTGCCAGGGCGGCTTCCAGTATGTTCCCTACTTCTGTTTCGGAGGTAGCTGCTCTGGAAAGACTGTATACAAGTCTCAGGAGTGTCACGATTGGTGGAACCACAAGGACTTCTATATCCCAGCAGACTGCGAGGAATGCTCCGGTGGAGAGATCATTTACAAGCCTTGGGAGAATCCTTGGGGTACGCCTGAGAACTGCAAGCCTGAGGAGATTCCTGCCTGTAAGGGACTCAAGTGTCCACCTATCTACCCCACCAAGAACAAAGGTCAGAACGGAGGTGGTAGCAGTGATCACAGTGGCAGCTCCCACCCTGGTATGCACCATGGAGGTTCCAACGGCGGTTCCAACGGCAGTTCCAATGGTGGCTCCAATGGTGGTTCCAATGGTGGTCCCGATGGTGGTCCCGATGGTGGCTCCAGATATGATAATCAGGGCAAGGGCATGAACGACAAGGGATCGAATGGCGATATCCCCGGATGCACTGGTGATGACTGCACAGAACCCTATGGTGACGAATCTAACACCAAGCCCAATGGTTCCTATGAGTCTAGCGGAGGTAATAGCTACGCTGAGCCTGCACCTGGAAGCAACCCTACTGGATCAGCTGAGGGCAGTGACTCTTACAGTAAGCCTGCACTTAGCGGTAAGCCTACTGATGTACCTGTTATTATTAGCAGTGCTAGTAAGCAGTTTACTAGTATTTTTGTTTTCCTAGCTGCTTTTCTTTTTACTCTCTTTTAAGTCGTTATTATTACTTTCATGGAATTACATACTTTTTATCTATACACGCTGGTTAGTATCCAAATGTCAGTATGCTGCAGCTTCTTTTCCCCATCAGTCATGATGTTAGCTCCCGGCTGTATTACCACCTTTCTGTAATAATATGAACTCAACGGCTAAATACACTTACTGTTGACTATGAAATGACAATTTAAACGGGCGGCTTCACTTGATCAGTCGTTCTTCGGAATTATCGATAAGCCATACAGCAATCACGAAATCATAATACTATACCATCGACGTCATATTCAGCGCTACAAGCGATGTGCTAGTCAGCATTACCTAATTGATGGGAAAGGATGCCAAGTTGCACCTTACTTGTAATCACAGTACTCTATGCAACCTAGTCAGCATTATCTGTCTGTCTATTGTTCTATTGTTTTTCATTTCTCAAATAACGGGTTTCTTGATCTTGACCTTGGGAATATTAATGAACATAGCACAGGTGGATAGAATCAACCGTGCTACTTCGGCTCTTTCATGTCTAATGGACACGTTTAAAAACCAATAGGGACGATCAAGCGTAGCGCTGGCACGCGATGATATTGCCGAAACCTAAATAACCTGCATTCTCAAGTTTGTTTGTTGTTGATAAAAAGAAGTGTAAGGTTTCAACGAGTGCAACGAACATTATGTTCAGCGCAGGATTTAGCTGGTTGTGTTTCTACCATTGATTCGAAAGACTTACAGAGTCCTCATCTGAAATACCGCAAAGAATACTCTACCTTCAGCTCTATTCGCACCGTCCTTTGGCAGAGAGAACCTGAAAAGCATATCATTATTTATATAACAGTTGAGGTGAATGTGGTGTACAATTAGCGCTCTTTCGAGCCGTCAATGTATGAAATCATCAGCCGACAAGCTACAAATGTTTCTTTCTACCATTAGGGTCCAGGAAGAAGACCTCTTTACTATCGTAGTGTGCTGAACGTCTCGTTTCGGCCAAGTATTCCCAGGCTAGATGAATATTAGCGAGATACTTCAAAAGGCCGAGGCTGAGACTGAGCTCTATAGGAACATAGCGGACATGTAAAACGCATAATTGTTGAACTCTCGGGCTTTATTGTAACTGATAATAATGATCACAAGCCCGTAGTAGATAAACAAATTGCGTATAGACAGCTTCGAGTTTAAGTATCGAATACTGGTTACCTCGGTGCCTTAGCCAGGCAAACTGGCTCTGAAGTGAAATGCTACAAAAGCAGACTTGTTGAGCTTGACACCAGCATTGAGGTACTTGTGGCAAGTCTCTGGGTTGTATTGTCTGGATTTTATGAAAGGAGTATCACGAAACGACGACTTTTGCAGCCTATGGAAGAGAGTCTACCAAATATCTGCCAGGTTGTTCTCGGTTTTGTCGATAAATGACCAGCCTACTTTTCAATATGTCAAATCGTCTTGAATGGCAGAAACGTCGATATCCGGTTGATAACCTGATAACATCTCGTCTGCCTGCTCTTGCACTGTTATTATAGCTTTATAATGAGTCTCGCAAATTTGATAAGAATACTTTTTTGTCGTCGCCTATGGTGAATGGTCTGCCGCCAGGAGCCCAAGTTAGGTTACCTGGTGTCCCCTCTGGTTTCACGATAGATTTTGCGAGTGCTTTTAGTTCAATTAACTCTCCAAACGGTGTGTAGCAGCCACGTAGAAGATATTTGCTGCGAATGGACGGAATGCGGTCGGGCTGAGACGAATCAACTGTCCGACAAGGCCACGCGAGGTCAAGAGTGTTGTAGCCGGAAACAGACATGGCGTACTCAAGAAATAAGAGTCGGCCGATCCACATAAGGGCAGATAGTTTGGGTGATGAGCTATGGGCCGGATGAAAAGTCAATGACGGCCCCTTCATACCTAATACGGCTGTAAAATGAATGATGGTAGATGCAGACATATCTCCAGTAGGTTCTTGGTACGTCCAGAACATCATCGATAGTTGACAAATGGCCTCAGATAAGTGCAACCAAGGGCCAGACGAGAGACAGAACGTTAAGTTTATAGATGACTCATCTCTACCATCATTCATATCGTAGTGTGCATCGTTTCAGTTGGAATGGACCTCAGTCTCGACTCGGCCATACTCGTCAATATGTTTCTCGTCAGTCTGGCAATTGTTCTCATCGTCATCGTCAGCTTCATAGTCAGAGTCGTCACGCTCATCATCATCTTCATCACATCCTTTGTCCGGATTCGAGTCATAGTTTATTCCCTAGCGTTGTAGAAGGGTAACCAGATATAGTACATGATGAATCATGATAGTTTGATCGCTTCTGAGTCGTAAGTTATAGATATCTTTTTGTTGATGTGTTTGAAAGTGATGAACCATGAATACATAACAAATGAAACTTTTTCATACATCAACATATCTTTCCCAGCACTTCACAACTTTGAACTCGTGGGGCCAAAAGTTATCTTTCCAGTAGGTATCCAACAAGCATCGAGATCTATATGAAGTCTTAGCTAGCGTAAGTGGCTCGATCAATCATGAGATCGACACCACGCAATATGACTCGTAGCTGGGCTTCCACGGGAGCTGGACTTCGGAGTGCCATATCGTGCCATCGGCCAACAGATAATCTCCATTCCATGCTGATTTGGTCTTTCTTGTCGTGGCCGCAATGATACCAAGCGTTCGGTTATGGAATAAGCGAGGCCACCCAGTGTGCTGTAGTCATTGAGTTGTTTCATTCTGTTCAACGTAGTGATTATCAAGCTGATGTTTGATGAATCCTGGAGACCACATATTTAAAGATTGACAGGGCCGTTGGAATTTGCAATGCAACATAGCAAAAATGAACGATTGGTAATAGTGAATTTCCTCGTTGACTGGAAATGGGACTGACTATAAGGATAGAGTATAGTTCTTATGTAACCTATCAACGGCTATTCTAGCGTGTCTATAACCAGGGTTTACTAAGAATTCCATATCTGACCATAACACCCCTATAGGTTCCAGCACAACATAGACTTTACATCTAGGCACCACGTACAGTCATCTTGAGATAGTAAGGATCCTCGTCAATGCGCTTGCGAAGTGGTCCCTCCGATAGCTCATTAACATCCCAAGATGCCCAAGCAAACCGACCCTATTAATCTTAATGAGTCAAAAGTCCTCAACAGCGAGAACGAACGTATAGTGGAGACTTACATGAAGGAATGCGGCGTTCGGGGTTGCGAGCCAAACTGCGAAATTACCCGGTAGAGCGACTGTTTGATCAATCATTGTCAGCTTTATGGGGCGTTGAAGATATTATTTGAGAATACTGACTGTTATCAAATCCAACATCATCTTTAAAGCCCATCTTCACCCACTCCTCCTGCCAGAGAAGGCCAGGGTGCATGGAAGCGATCTGCATCTTATCGACGGGTGTATCCTTCGCAACCATCTGGAAGAGCATAGTGCCGCACGATTTTTGGAAAGCGTATGCTGCATGCTTCGTAGTGTTAGACTGCATGTAACTGTGCGTAATGGTACTGGAGACGTTGACGACGAACTAAAGCGGAAGGTTAGCGTTGTTAAGGATACTTTCGATCATTTAATGGGCTTTCTTACTCTTCGCTTTCCAGTATTCTGTGCATGGAACTTCTCCAACAGATACATGGGTGCATGGACATTAGTATTCAGTTGCGACCACGTAACCTTGGTGCCTATCTCCAACAAAGGCTTCAACTCAGGGAAAGCGGCGGCATTCGACACGAAAACATCGACAGAAATACCCTCGGAAGCCAGCTGTGTCCAGAATGTATCGACAGCGGAGAAGTCGCCAATGTTAAGCTGGCGGTGAATAATCTTTGTGTGCGTTCCAGCGGCTTTTGCCTCTTGCTCGAGGCGACGGGCGCCCTCTTGGAGAACCTCTGGACGTCGCCCCATGATGATGACTGTCTCAGCTGAGGCACGTACGAAAGAGCGCCCAATGGCATTGCCAATTGTCGTACCGCCGGCGGTAGTCAAGATGGTCTTGCCAGCTTGGCTGAGCTTGGGGTTTTCAGGGGAGATAGCATCATATGGCTCGCTGTGCACTGTTTTGGTGACATCAGTTGCTCTAGCACTGTTGATGATGTCCATGGTGTTCAAAAGACAACGTCGAACGTTTTATGAGAGTTTTTGTAATTCAAGCTAGTGAGAGGAAGAGTGGTGTTGATGTCCAGATGTAATTTCTATGAGGGGACAGATAGGCATATGGATCCCATATTTATACAAAATCACCAGTGTCTTCCATGAGGCCTTAGAGGCCACGAGCTGATTACAAAACTCTCGTCGGTGCATGCCCTTGCGCAGTAAACAAGTGCATTTCACCTCATTCAAAACATTATGATGGAATATGTATGTTACTAAACCCCCGTTTACGGTTAACACCCGCAATACACTACTAAGCATCAATGCATTAAAATGTTACGGTAAGTGGGTGCTAACTGGATGCGGTTAGGGTCCGCTGGCGGACACCGCAGCTAATGGATTCCCCGTACCGCGTCGTACTCCGTACTCTGTCCTGTTGATAAATCTTGTCCAAAGCACTTCCTCTTCCTGGTCGTTCTAGATCCTGATTTCCCAATAGCTGAGCCGATTTGTCGGTCACACCAGATGCAAGCTTGCGCTGCATGCGTCAAAGCGAAGCGGAAATGCTCACGCCAGAACCCCGCCTGTCTTCGCTGTCGTTCCTGAGGTTTGGACTTTGAGTACCCGGCGAAAAGACCTAGCCGCTGGGTCCTTATGCCCGATGTACCCCCAGAAACCTCGTCAAAGGAATGTTCGCCTCCAAGATTAAATGTGGAAACGGCTTTGCGCGGCTTGGATCTACTCCTTTCTTTGGATGAAGAAATGACTTATGCGCAGCTCTTAAGCTGGTTCACTTCTATTCATACTTGGGACACCGTCTACTCAGAGAGAATCAAGACGGATGCCTTCTCCTCCTTTGACTTGGATGGTTATGTTAGGAAAGTCCGTGGCTGGCTGGCTGAGTGGGTGCAGACCGGAAGCAATCCCTTTATCCACCGTCAGCTATACAGCTTGAGGTTCCCGAGAAGCATCCAAGATGCGTACATGTGCCTTTCATGCTACCTGAACAAGACTCCGGCCAATGAGCAGCTGGTTATGCGCCTGGTAGAAGAGCGTTCTCAGGGATTGCTAAATGAGCACGGCTTTGATATCGCTGGGTCACCTGTTCTCCGAGGTCAGGGCAACGGCCTTGAATTGATGGACCATATCGCGCGCGTTCAAGCTCTGTTTATCTACCAGTTCATTGGCCTCTTTGAAGATAAAGTCAGCTGACATCCGGTCGCTCAAAGTCGGAACGACGTCCTGCTAGCATGGACTAAGGAGATGGTTTCAGCAGCAGCAACCACAGTTCCATCCGGAGTGCGAGACATACTTGCATCTTCTGAACCCAGAAAGTACCACGGCAAAGAATTAATTCAATTGCTCTGGCATTCTTGGATCGTTTCTGAGACAGTTCGCCGAACGTGGAATGTCATGGCTACTATGCTCGGGCTGTTCGGCTTTGTCGAGTATGGAAGGACAGCCCCATGTCCAGGCGGCATGATGTTTACCACCCAAATTGGAGTGTGGGAAGCGAAAAGTGCTACCGAATGGCTGGAGATTTGTTCATCCCGATCAGTAGGGTTAATGCAAGTTGCTGAGGCCTGCGAGCTTCTATACTCCTTAGGGTTAGAGTGTAAACAAATCAATGAGTTTACAATTACAACACTAGAACTTACATATGGGCAAGAAAGAGTGCAGGAATATATAAAATAATATAAAGGGCAACCAATGCCGAGCAGAGCATGCCATCCACGCTTGGCTCTCAAGCTCGCTTAAGATACCTGGGTTTCTTCCGCCTACTTGTGCTTGACGGTATCCAGCCCCTGCCGGGATAGACAAGAGAACTTGAGGCTCAAGTATTCGGGTGGTGATTTGGTCATCCCTTCGAGGGTTAATACGGATGTCCTACTTATGGCGTTGGGCCAAGCCAAAGTAACCACAGTATTCCTCAAAACTGACATATGCTTTAGATCCTACCATATATACCGGTATACTAACTTGGATAGCCTCAATATCCGCAGAATCACTACAAACATATCGAGTCATAGAAGGATACCTGCTTCTGGAAACGTAGAAATAGCGTATATATATAACAAGTCTAATAAAAGTATGCCTAAGGTAAGAAAAGGAGAAGAATCAGATGCGAATGCAATGTTTTGAACTATTGAAACTGGCGACCCTGGAAGCCATAAGACTATCTATGATTAGATACGCCTCTATGAGCTAAGCGCACCCTCACGAGGCCATTTTACAGGCTTTGCTTGAAAAAGCGAGTCAGTCTGTCAAAGGGGATGACCTCCACACGATCGTAGAGATCAACGTGGCCAGCACCAGGGACCCAGATCAGCTCCTTGGGCTCAGCAGCAAGCCTATAGGCCTCCTCACTGAATTCACGCGAGTGAGCTTGGTCACCGGAGACGAAAAGCAGGGGCCTAGGCGCGATAGTGTCGATATCGTTGAAGGGGTAAAAGTTAAGGAACCTGACTTGGCTCGAACGCGTCGGGTGAGTCGTGGTGTTAGGTAAAGCACCTGGGGGTGTGATCTCACCGCGAGTGGTGCGGTAAAAGTCGTAGAACTCTTGCTGTATAGCATCCGTAGCGTCCTCGCGCCTGTCCACAGTGCCACCGATCAACTCGGGCTCCGCGCCCTCGGACTCGTTCCAGCGCTGTGCGGCGGCGGCGTTGATGAGCTCCTTGCGCTGGGCCACAGTCTGCGATCTTCGGAGGCCGTTACGGGTGACGGCGCCCATGTCGTACATGCTCGCAGTAGCAATAGCCTTAAGGCGGGAATCGATCTTTGCAGCGCTGATGATGAAAGAGCCGCTACCGCAGATACCAACACCACCGATGCGTTCACGGTCGACAAATTCCTGTAGGCCGAGGTAGTCGACTGCGGCGCTGAACGCCTCTGCGTAGTATTCGGCCGAAACGGCGTTGCGGGGTTCACCATCACTACCGCCCCAGTGGGGGAGGTCGATAGAGATAGTGATGAAACCCTGCTCGGCAAGCTTGGTGGCATAAAGATTGGCGCTCTGCTCCTTGACAGCACCCATGGGGTGGCCGACGACGATGGCAGGAGTCTCGACACTGCGGCTTAGGTTGCGTGGGTAGAAGAGGTTGCCCGCCACGTTGGTGCGGTACTGGGTAGGGAAAGTAATAGGCTGGATCTGAACGCTCTCGCTACGGTAGAAGTTGTCGGCTCCAAACGACAGATTCTGGGCCGTGGCGGCCATGGCGTTGACGAGAGTCATGATGCCGAGAACGGCAGTGCGGCGTCCATACATTTTGATGGCGCTATGCTGTTGCTGTTCGTATTGGCTGAACAAAAAGTGATTGACTTGTAAGAGCAGATGTGGTGAACATGGTGAAAAAATGTCGCTATTGCGGGCGGTTGGTCAGCAAACTTATAGCCACTGCGATTCTGTTGGTCTAAGTTATGGTTATCATGCAAAATAGAGGCTATGCTCTATAGGACCGACGCCGCGCGTCCATCAATGAATGCCCTCTAGCATGAAGACGTCACTATGCCAAGATGTGTGATTATGGACGGTTGAGTCGAAGTTGGGCCATTCCATTGCCAAGGACAACGGATGAAGGGCAAATGACAGCAAAGGCTCCCAGTCCAGATGTACCGGCATTTAGACTACGGTTGGTTGTACCTAGTCCACTAATAAACCCCTGGTGATTGGGCTCGAGTAGAGCCGAAAATACTCCACTGCGAATGGCAGTGTTATGCAAGCTGCTGATAGCTAACTATTTTAACCCATGACTAGCTGTCAGCAGGCTGCATATCTCCGGTACCTAGTCAGGAGTCTATTACTAATAAGTGTCCCGATTAATCATACACCCGAATCAGGTCAACTCTAAGACTTAATCCTCTATCCAGTGGAGTTTGATCTGCAATATTAAATAACGGGATGGATTGGAACAGCGGCGATATCGTTCAGTCAACTAACACGATCACATTCATGTGTTTGCTCCATTTGTAATAAAAATCGAGGCACTGACGCTTAGAAGAGAACTGTAGCGGATTTTCAATGTGGACATCATGTCAAAGCCACATCTACTGCGCATCATCTTCGCCAGTGGGGCCGAGCCGTGGGGTTACGCGTATGGAGGGGGTTATGTCATCGTTATCCGTTCTTTATGGTCTCTACATAAGATGCTTCTGGGATGCCGTGGTGCATTGCCTCTTTGTATTTAGCCCCCTCTTTCTGCTGTACCTTTAACCTGCGCGGACCTGTTAAATCTCAAGTCTTATTCTTATTGATAAACGCCTGCCCACCGCTACGATGAAACACTGGGTTGAATGGATGCATTTTATTTTGCTCTTTTCGTACCAAATACAATGTCAAGGTACGATTCAAGCTATGACTTGATCAAAAGAGTTGCTGTATTGATTTCCAATACTAATTTTTATAGCACAACCAGCGCGAAATCGAAATATTCACCAAATTTCAAGCATTGAAGACGTACTATTCTCCATTGACCCGTGGCTACTTCATCAATCTGAGAACTTTAAACTCGACTTCAGACTCTCTCTCGATGTGAAGCGCATACGACTTGATATGCGGCCAATCGAGAGGGTTGATCCCATCCCAAAAAACCTACAGCTTGAGCCAGATGGAGTAAATGAGATTCTTAATAATTGGAGAAGCTCAATGCTACTGGAAGATAAGGGAACCATGTTCTTCGAAGGCGTTGCTCTTCTCTTTAACAAAGATTCTTACGAATGGGATGAAGCTGGCCGGGGACAAATCGCGATCCGACGTCCATATCCTTACTTGTTTGAAGGCTTCTTCACCTTGAACGATTATGAATACCATGTCACACTTAGTGATGAGTATCTCAGAAAACGAAAGCACAGGGATCCTTTGCCACCGACGTCAGGTTCTACGCATATGGTCGTTTGGAAATGAGCAGGTGTAGTCCAAGATGGTTTTTAGCGTCACTTCTGATATGAATGACTTATGGAAAGGTTTATATTTAGTGCCAGTATTATAATACCAGATAACTAACATGAGTTTATGTCTTTCTGGCATTTTAGATTAAAGTTGTAAAGCTAGTTATGCTTTTTGTTGCTTTCCCGGAGGTTTTCCAACGCTGCACCCTAACATTGCTCGGTACGTACCGTTACAGCCCTGCAAGTGGCTCGTTATCGTGACCAATCCTATCAAGAATAACTGAACATATCTCCATAATTCGATTCAAGCCAGTCAGTACAGAGTACCTGTCGATATTTGCTGTTCCTTCACTTCACTCTTCACCACATAGTTTTTCTCGTCAACGATTAAGTCCACACTCCTTTTATCCAGCTCACCTTCAATGAAAAAGGAGACCCCTACTCTTCTATTCCTAATTGTTGTGTACCGCTGTTTGTTTCTCTCGTGTTTGCTTATCCCACCTCGATTCCCACATAACCACACTGTGGTGACTTATGTTTTCTCATCTCGATCGACAATCTGCGGGTTCTTGAGCTTTCTCACGAATCAAGCAACTACCTTGCTAGAAACAGACTTCTCGAAAGATACCATGTCTATCGAAACCTCGGCTGTGACCCAAAGGAGAATAAGAAAGAAGCTGTTTGTTCGGCAACCATCATTGCATGTTCAGTCACCACCTTGGACCAGTCAACCTCGAACAAATCAGATAAACGAGAGAAAGACACTTGACCGAAATCATCCAAGACAGCAAGGAGAGACCACGGATTTAGACAAGACTGACCGTCGATTCTCAGGTACTGCAATACTTGATCAATTAAAGAAACCACTCAGTTATAATATTCTTAACCACTTAAACTCAACTGAATTAATGAATCACCGGTATAATATGCTGATCTAGGTGTCTGGCTAGGTGTGGCTGTTAAAGACATAAGACAATGGATGTTCCTCGTACCGCCTTGACGAAATTCTGCCTTGGACAATGAAGATGGTGAGGATGAGGGTGCGAAGGACGTCGTAGTGGCAGACCTAAACAGTCTGATCAAGATCAACGCTAACAAGGTGCCAATAAGATGAACGATATTTCAATTAATGTAAAAGTGTCGGACAATCTTCTAAATGCTATAAGAAAAATCTATATAATTCGCGCAGGAGGATTTAGGCTAAGCGTTTAAGTTCGAGAGAATAACTTTCTTATGGCATGACCTTAAAACGATATAGCTTCTCTAAAGCCAATATTAATTAAACTGTCGGTATGTATTATAGCTATTGCCCTTTAGGTGTCTAGAGCCTCCAATTTTACGGTTATCGACAGGTATTCTTTCCTAGAGTCAAGGTTAAGCGGTAATATAAGCTAATAATTGCTAACTGTTAGTTAATACCGAAAGCGCTGATTGATTGGATGGTCAGCTTGAATAGGATTATAATGGGTTGGATAATAGGGGGATAAATTAGGCCGACGGGACTGATTGAAGCACGCTGGGGGTAAGCGACGACTTGTTTATCTCTAGATCGGCCAATCCCAGTTAAAGGGATACACATATGAGGGCTGTCGCGTTCTTAGTACGGTCGATTGTGTCCCCTAATCAACGAAGTTGGAGACTGTCGATAGCGCGATTTTCGATAAAGATGGAGAGGGCTATAGCTTTGGCTAGAGTATGGATATTGTTGATGACTGCTCTAGAGGCTTTGCGAGCTGCGACTAAGGGGTCAGCAGCACCGGCGTAAATAATAATAGTAGGAGTAAAATGCAATAAGAAGTCGAGACCAAGGCACAGGTGGTTCTTGACGAAGGGTATAGGATGATTTCATGAGGATGGAGAAAGGTGTTATAAAAAGCTGGGTTGGTATAGTTCAATTAGATGTAGAGGAGGATGAAAGCAAATAAATGAGATAGCTGGTGATGAAAGAAGTATTTTATGGGTCCTCGGTGTGAGAATGGGTTTGAGAGCATGCAGATTGACTTGGTTATCTTACTGGCAGCGATACGCATGCACCTCGAGATTCAGTCTCACTTGTCTGCAGAAATACAGAGTTATAACCCTAGACGGTTAGGCTTAATGTGTATATGAAGTAACAGATGTTGAGGTCAAGAGCAAAAATAAGTGTCTCGATGAAGTCTGTCTGTGGTTCATAAAATTCGATTCTGTTTTCGAACAGGTGCTACCTTGTGGCTATTGAAATTATCCAAGTCCTTTCCAGCTTTCATATGGTAGTCCAAGGTACCAGCTTTCCACTTTATTTTTGCCAGGATCTCATCCTTCTAAGATGAGCTTAGACCAAGACGTTCTGGTTTAAGCGCGTCGACCTCTTGTCCAAGATGGAGCTGGATATACTGCCTGAGAAACGTCAAGAGTAGCTTTTCCGACTTGGCGTTATTCAATAATGCTACTCTACGCATGGCCGCGTCTATCTCTGCCTCGGCGCCGGGATGCAAGACCGTCGGGGTACTCATTCCATTTCTTGATAATGGAGCAGAAGCCGCTGATGGCCTCGCGGCTGGTAATGGTGTATGCGAATCGGTAGGGATTCTCTCTCCACCTCAAAACGCAAGTCGTCATGCCCAACAGTATGATTCGATATGCGACGGGACCGAGTCAATCCCAGAGTTAAATTCCGCATGGGATGAACATTCCTGTTTTGGCGGCAACTCGCCTTTTAGAACGGCGACGGTGCGGCGATGGGCCTTGGGTGCTACTATCTGCTCCAGTATTGATAAAGTCAAACAGTGAACAAAGTGAAACGGCGAACGATGTCGGTGGTAACGGGAGGCTAACGGATCGATGTTGAAGAATGGCTTGGAAAGGAGCGACGATATCGCGATAAGGAGGAACGTCAAGGCGTTGAAGAGCGGAGGTGGTAGGACCACCGATTCAACTGCGCATAGTCAACTCGCTCAGTCAAAATGGAAGTCTCAGGAAATGATTAAGACTTATTTATACCGACGACTTAGTGTGATATACCAGTATTCCTTTTCGGCCGGGCTGATGATTATCGCATTGCGCTTCTAAAATCACGGCCTGTCGTAAGGTTTCCTCCTAGGCCGCTATATCTTCTTCGCTTAGCTTGTTAGCATTTGCTTCTTCGGAAGGAGATTTCTCGACTGTAATGCTACCGTCTTAGCTGCAGGCCATAATGACGGCAAATGTCGTCAGGGCCTTTATAATCGGGAGAGTTGTCGGTGGTAACCTTAGCCATTTCGTAACTCACTGTCTGACGCACTTGCAGCATGGGCCACGAAAGGAGATATAGACTTAGATATATAATACCATGTATAAATTTCAGTTACAGAGTGTAGAGGTGTTATCTGTCTCTTTGCTAGTGCTAGTCCATATAAAGTCCATGTCGTGATACCTGAAGGAAATAAACAGGTCACTATAGGTACCTTCCGCCTAGCGATAGGACAGATAATTATCGTCAAGGCAAGCTTCAAGTGCATCATGAGTGCAGGAGCCTACTTCTGATGGTGGTGCACTGCGGTTTATATATAGCCAAGATACATAATAACCGAGATCAGGGTACTGATAGATCAGAGGGGCGTATTTGCATTATGTCATGATAATTCCTAGCAGATTAGTATACTCTATATCTATATTCATCTCTAGCCGACATTAAATAACTTCAGGTGTCTATTCCTAGGTGCATCTTGTCTTCTACCACATTAAAACATAATCTAATATCTATATTAATACTATTTGCTATCCTAATATAACAACTGCCAGCATCGGATAGCATATCCTATAATACAACTGTATATCGCTGCTTTCTTTTAAGCATTCGAGTCAAACTTCAAAGGTATTCCAGACTGCAGTCATCTTCTAGATGAACTATGTTTAAGTAGACACTCGTTTGTCCAATGTAGCCTATCCTTGCACCACTGTTCGCAAAGCCAAGAGGCGTTAGCCTCAGTCACTGGCAAAGGTCCGAGGTCTTGAAGCAGCCAAGTTGTTGCAATTGCGCACAGCTAACTCCGTGATCTACGGATAGCGTCATGCTTTCGTAGGCACCCAGTTCGGTCGCATTCCTGCCCTCCCCGTGCGGGCTGGAGGCGACAGTGATGGGTTCAAATGTAATGATGCTCTCATTGTCTTGACCGAAAGGTCATGCCGCTGTTGTTCCGTCAATCGTGGCTCGTCAGTAGAGCTGTGACTAGAGCTTAGAGAGCTAAGGCAGTTGAATTGTGACAATAATGGAGGCAAGCGTTGTAGAGGCGATGGCTAGATAGGAAATGGAGGAGCTTCATAAACAGTAGAAGTCAGATTTCACCGTGCCACTGAAGCTTAGGAATATTTCTAACTTCTTAACGTCTTCTAGTATAACCAAGTCATTGGACTCCTTGACCTCTTCTTAGAGTAAGCTGCCAGACTCGTTCGAATCGTCTAATTCCTCTGTCCCGCCGAACTCTTCTGATCTTTCCGTTTCTTGCCTTTATGAAATGGTTAGCTGTACTACTAGTTGAGGTGCATCGGTTGCGGCGCTGAAGATGGTGAGGGGGATACGCAGAACTGGCTCTTGTTTCTGACTCTTAGCTAATATGCTAGGTAGCAAGCCATAATTAAAACAAATTACATATCAATTTGCCTATTCCTATTTAGGTACTTAAAGACTCTAGTATCATGACGGTTTAGGGACTAGGAGAGAATATTAGAATGTCTACAGTAATCTCTATGAACTCCTTGCTGTTGTATTTCGCGATGTGCTATAGCATATTCTGCTCAAGTCTGTTCCTTTAACGAAGAGAGATAAGCTGCCATACTGGCCAAGGCACAATCTAGGTCAAAAAGCCGGTTAACCACTTTTCATCATAAAGGTCATTTCCTTAAGAAGATATAGAAAAGGCCTATATAAAAACATAAGCCAGGTTAGGAGACTTAAAGGAAAGGAATTTTGGTGAATATGCAATCTTTAGGCGAGGTGATATTTTGTTAATGCAGATGTTTCTGAAAACCTTGATGACACTTCTAAGGCAAGCTTGAGCCTTGGCGCTATTTTCCTCCGCTTCTTTAACTTGGGTTTCGTTCTCAATTTGTGTCTTATCCTCGATGGCTGGGACTAAGTGCGTGCAAAGATACGCAACTTGAATGTGATGGTCGTGAATGTGTCGTGTCGTTCGCTGGGAATTGCGGGCTTATGCTGCCATATATCTTGCGCTCCCGAACAATCGAGATGAAGCTTTGCAATGTAGACAAGGGCTCCAGGAGGCCAACATGGAGTATAGGCTCGTGGCCACCGGTTGTTACATGCTCACATGGCGCTAAGCCAACCCATTTGAGGCCCGATATTCTCCTGAGAGATAGAACGTCCCAGACGGATGGAAATTGTTTCCTAGAGGATTGTGCCTCTGATTTGGCTGCATGACCCCCTCTGCATAGGCAAACTTCTCTCGTTTTGGAGACAGGGTCGGTGGGCCAAACTGTAGCGGTGGAAATATAGGACGAGACTTAGGCGATAGCTTGATCGGTTGAGATATCTTTACAGGATCTTCGAGGCTGACGTCACTGGCTGTAGTGGTTTTGAGCAGGGCATTTCTGGCTGTGGTTTTGTGGGGGTCTGATGGGCTGTAGCAGACAAGACATCTTGAATTTGTTCATCTGTATCGAGGTAAGCCTTTTCAAGGCCAAGAACTTGCTCCACGTCGGCGATTAGCTAAAAACACAAACCAATCTCTTAATTCGGTTTAGTTCGTTCTCGAGTGAGATTAATCTTATTCCTAGTTAGCACGAATGACATGGATCAACATAAAATCGCTCAGCAGGAGTGACGGAAGTTGAGCGATTTTAGAAGCTCAAACCTTCGCCGAAATGATAGACTTACCTGACGAGATATGGCAGCAGATATTTGCAAATTTTGAGGACTACATGCCTTTGAAGAATTGGTGGATGTATGGCGCTCAACTCAATCACGAATGCCCCAGAACCTTATATTCGCTCTCACAAGTATCCAGCCGTTTCCGACGCGTCGCACAATCTTTCCTCTATCGTACTCTTCTTCTTGAAGGACACGATAATGAAGCGCTACTCCATATACTCCTCTTGAGAACTTTGAGCGATCACCCCAGACTGGGTCAACATGTCCGCAATGTTTCCTTTGACGACAGTACAGGGAGTCCCCTTCGGATGAGTTCCGCCTTGGTCCGCATCCCAGTTGAAAGCATCTTTAGAAAAGCTCTTGCATCTCTCAACCTCCCACCTTCTACTACCACATGGCTTGAAAAGTCTATTTCAAATGGGTGCGCCTTCGGGACTCTCGCTGTGGCGTACATGGCTCACTCACAATTTGTTGATTGCACAATCTCTCGCGTTGAAAGTCCTTTGCCGCTCATGCTCAGTGGACGCCTAGGGGTAGAAGATGGTTTGCTGAGCCAACCTGGTCGGGAAGCAGAGGTTCACGAAATCGATCGTCAAGACAATGACAAGACAAATGACAAACACCCGCCAATAGTCATGGGGAAGATACCTGCAGCCTACAGTTTTCCCAATCTAACAGAAGTAAGAATAAGAGCAGGAGATTTGCCCATGGGGTCGTTTCGCTCGCTCCAGTAAATGCCACATAATTAGTTTGAGTGCTTTCGAATGGGCGTTTCATGATGTGTGGATCTCGATTTCAAGATTAATGTTGGCGAGGAGATGATGGTGACAAGATTTCTCAACTCGTTGGGTTCATACATCCTAACAGACCGACGGCCAGGATACACATTACACGCGCGTCGACGCGATTTGATCATTCACATAGCTTGAAGTCGAGAGACTCTTCAAGGGAAAAAGCAAAGTCAACCAATGAGATAGCGAGATGACCGCTTTGACTTGAACTTTGTTTTGGACACAATATTGAGAAGCCTCTTTCAGGTGAAAGTGGAAAGCGGGGTCATTGCAGGGATCATCAGCTAATAACGATGCAAATTGTCCACTTTCAGTGAAATTGGGAGAATCCATAGAGATGTAGTAGTAGAATCTATAGAGATGTAGAACGGACTAGTTTATCCCTTGGAGAACCCAGCCGTCAAGCTTATCCTCTAAGAGAACTTCATCACCAATACGCGACCAGAGCGACAGCCGATGGCGACTGTTGATTTTACTACAGCCGATACTCCCACTCGATGTTTCGGAGGTAGCCACAGCATCCGCTGTCTACCCTTAACAATCCATGTATCGTCGGTGCTTATGCCATATTCAAGGTAAGTATTACCGCTTGAAAAAGGCACGATCTGGCTATCAGTGCTAAGCGTTGGAACCGACTGATCCAGCTCTAGGCTGCCTATTTCGGTAAAGAGGCAATGGTTAGTCATTGGGTCGAAATTAAGGTTAGTAAACACCCGGTTAACCTTAAGGGTCTTTAGACACTCGCCCGAATGGGCATCCCAGATCTTCACAGTCTTATCCTTAGAGCTTGATATAAGCCGCTGGCCATCTGCTGAGAAGACGACTGATAGTACTCTGCTATTATGACCTTTAAGGGTCTTTAGATACTCGCCCGAATGGGCATCCTAGATCTTCACGGTCTTATTATAGGAGCTTAATGTAAGCCGCTGGCTATCTGCTGAGAAGACGACTGACCAGACCATACTATTATGACCCTCGAGCGTCTTTAGACACTGGCCCGAATGGGCATCCCAGATCTTCACAGTCTTATCCTCGGAGCTTGATATAAGCCGCTGGCCATCTGCTGAGAAGACGACTGATAGTACTCTGCTATCATGACCTTTAAGGGTCTTTAGATACTCGCCCGAATGGGTATCCTAGATCTTCACAGTCTTATCGTAGGAGCTTGATATAAGCCGCTGGCTATCTGCTGAGAAGACGACTGATAGTACTCCTCTATCGTGACCCTCGAGCGTCTTTAGATACTTGCCCGAATGGGCATCCCAGATCTTCACAGTCTTATCCTCGGAGCTTGATATAAGCCGCTGGCTATCTGCTGAGAAGATGACTGACCAGACTACACTATCGTGACCCTCGAGCGTCTTTAGACACTTGCCTGAATAGGTATCCCAGATCTTCATAGTCTTATCCTCGGAGCTTGATATAAGCCGCTGGCTATCTGCTGAGAAGACGACTGATAAGACTGTATTATTATGACCCTCGAGCGTCTTTAGATACTCGCTTAAATAGGCATCCCAGATCTTCACGGTCTTATCCTCGGAGCTTGATGCAAGCCGCTGGCCATCTGCTGAGAAGACTACTGACCAGACCAGACTATCGTGACCTTTAAGGGTCTTTAGACACTCGCCCGAATGGGTATCCCAGATCTTCATAGTCTTATCCTCGGAGCTTGATATAAGCCGCTGGCTATCTGCTGAGAAGATGACTGACCAGACTACACTATCGTGACCCTCGAGCGTCTTTAGACACTTGCCTGAATGGGCATCCTAGATCTTCACGGTCTTATCGTAGGAGCTTGATGTAAGCCGCTGGCCATCTGCTGAGAAGACGACTGACTAGACTACACCATCATGACCCTCGAGCGTCTTTAGATACTCGCCCGAATAGGCATCCCAGATCTTCACAGTCTTATCCTCGGAGCTTGATGTAAGCCGCTGGCCATCTGCTGAGAAGACAATTGATAAGACCATACTATTGTGACCCTCGAGCGTCTTTAGATACTGGCCTAAATGGGCATCCTAGATCTTCATAGTCTTATCCTCGGAGCTTGATGTAAGCCGCTGGCTATCTGCTGAGAAGACGACTGATAGTACTCTGCTATCATGACCTTTAAGGGTCTTTAGATACTTGCCCGAATGGGCATCCCAGATCTTCACGGTCTTATCGTAGGAGCTTGATATAAGCCGCTGGCCATCTGCTGAGAAGACTACTGACCTGACCCCGTCATCGTGACCCTCGAGTGTCTGTAGGCAAGTGTCCCAGTTCGCTTCTGTTTTCGGCTTCAATATGATCCAATCCGGCTCTTCTTTTTTGAACAGTTTTCTGATCTGGCTGTACTTAGGGCTGAAAATGAGTGCTGATGCATAAGCTTGTAATGGAGCAATCGCAATTACGCCCCCATGAGAAAGCACATATCGCCGCGTATCCTCCACTAAGCTGTCTAGACCTGGAACTGCTGTATTGGCCTGTTGAAGTGTCAAAACTATCTCTATAAGTATTATTCAGTGGACTTACTATGATTCTCTTTAGCGCTTGTATTGCTTTTACGCCTTGTGGCATTTGGCCTTGTAAGCTAAGAGCCTCTAGCCAATATAGAAACCTCTCGCTTATGAATTCAAGAATAGCCTCGTCGTCTATCTGATCCCTACTTCCTCTAATTACTGCAAGGTAGTCCACCCAGTGAAGGCAGGAATATTGAAGATGAGATAATAGATTACTCTTTGGGCACGAAATATTAATATAAAGTTCTCCCGGTAGTTCCAGATCGTAAATGTTGCAAGTAAGTATCATTAAAGCATCCAATGATCGCCGGAATATGATACAGTGTTAATCCTAGATGCCGGAAGGGAAGATATTAGTCTTGGCTTTATTAGTGAGGAAATCCTAGGCCGATTGATGCATAAAATAGACAGTATCCTCTTGGAGAGTTAGAAATAAGCCACACTCTCTAATAACCTCTTTTACCTCCTTATCACTAAAGTCCTTAGTGTCTACTATAAGAGTTCGCAGTTCATCTAATAAAATAGGGCGATATGTGATATAGACTGTAGCAAGGATTTTCTGGCATATATCTCCATTTTCCGACATAAAAACTTATTCTAGCATGCGCTGGTAGAGTCCGCCAAGTTCTTCGGGTAGAGAATCCAGCTTAGCAATAGTATTCCGGGCTTTAACCCCAAAACGTGCTAACTTATTATATACTAGGGCCACCCAGAGAAAGGTGTCGTTAGCCTTGAGTAGTAACTTGTTGCATATATTGTCCTTTATTTTTAGCTGGTATTCCTTTTGTCGTGCGAGCTGGTTAACCTTGTATTCGATAAACATCTTCACCGCTTGAGATATAGAATCTTTATTTAGCTCAAGCGGTACCCTAATGTTCTCCGAGTCTTAAAACTGTTCCTCAATTGACGGCCAGTTGCGACTAGATACGATCCATTTGGAGGAGGAGTGACGGGACGCTTCGAGAATGAGATTAATGAGATCATTCCTGCTGTCGTCTGAGCACTCATCTAGAGCATCAACAACGAAGATAGCCTCTCGTAAGCAAGGGTCCTTGAGCATGTTGAGAAAGATCCTTTTCAGAGACTCGAACGCATAGCCGTCTTCAAAGAGCTTCCTGCCTTGGCTGTTGTATTTAGATCGGACCAATGAAGTCAGGTGCCGCTGCTTGTCACATAGAAGCCATAAGAGGCCACGGAGCACGGATACTGCACTCCTAAGCTCGCTCTGCGTGGCTTGGCAGAAGTAAAATGATAGTACCTGGGACGTGTTCTGCTTGAGATGGTCAATGATACCGCACAGAAGCATCGTCTTGCCTTTTCCCGGGTCGCCTTTTATCCATAATAGTCGACTCTCGGGATTATTCTGGAATCGCCGAAAATCGTCATGGCCGAGAATCCAGTAGTACGAATCCTTAAGCAAGCCGCCTTTTGTCTTCTCGATCTCCTGCTTGTGGGCTTCGGGATCGACGATGCGTAGATCTTGGAGGCATTTGTGGTCATTCTCGTCGTGGTGGATCTGGCGCAGCATGTAGGTGTTGCCTTGAATGGCCGATTCTACTGCCTTAACGTCTTGGCGTAAGTGGCCGATCGTGTTGTCGATCTTCTGAAGCCGGGATTTAAGCTCTTCGGAGTCAAAGCGATCCACATCCTGTCGCAAAGAAGCCTCGGCTTTCTCTATCGCGTCGACTTTATCTTGCCAATCGTCCCCTTTGAAGAGATCCCTGATAATGACTGTAGCCCAGTGTTTGTTGTATAAACATACACTCTGCATTTGATATAGTAGCAGCTTTGCGTATAATTCGATGACTTGACACCTAAGGAGACTTTATAACCCAGTGATAGAATTATTAACCCTGCCTGGGTTGAGTAAGAGTCGTGTAAGCTCCTAGTACCACTCGACCTGCTCAAGGACATATCTAACTCCGTCACGGTTGATGCCTGGCTCGGTGAGCGGGTTTGCAATAAGCTAGGAACCATTAGCAAGGGAGAATACAATAAGGATGGTATTTCTTACATCCATCAATGTCGTGATACCTAGCCAGGCGACGGAAGCGGTTGGCTCGCTCTTGACAGCTACAGACACAAAGTCCTTGACATTATTGACTGGTTGAAGCCCTTTGTTGAATTTCTCCTTGATACTTGCCTCTCTCTCGGTTTTATTAAGCCCTTATCTGACTAGTGTCTTTAATTGAGCTTGTCTAGCTCCTGCATTCTTTTTTATATTATTTGTGGGGATTATATCGACCGAAGGCTCCGTACTTCCTGTAGTGAGCTGGGCAGAACAGATCTTTTCGTACACATCTACTGTATCATGTTCATCGTCCTTAGCTTTCTCGTAAGCCTCGTTCCAGATCTGACTTCTTATCTCTTCGATGTCAACCGGAACACGCACTACCGGCAGACTGGATATGACGGAGGCCGGCTGGGTATGTTTAGGATCGGGCTTGGGCTGAGTTGGTTGAGAGGAGTCAGAGGACATTAGCTGTAAAGTCCTGCCATCAGGTTTGGGCGAGGCCAGCTTGTGCAGGCGTTGCCCGAGTTTTCGGATCCCATCACGCATGTCTGGCGTAGTGATGAGCAACAGAGACCGAGTCTGTTAGCTTTCTTTGTTTAGTAGGAGGTGATGGGGTAATCTGACAAGATGTGAGCCGTGGGAGAGCGTAAGAGTAAAGGAAAATCATATCCAAAAGATACACGCTGTACAACCACGTAGCCTGCATATGCGAGTGCATTTGTCCTTAACAGCGCCAAATGGCGAACTGACATTGGCCACCCGATTCCCCATTTATCTGACCGATCATATATGCGGCTGGGCTGCTTAGGCATACACGAAGCTTCCGTTTTGAGAACCAAGGTGGGTCGCCGGGTAATCTTGGGCGCTTACTTACTATAGGGTATGGCGGTACCGCCGAGATGGCATCTGCTCCGTTGAATAAGTCAAGATGACGATTGTAAAGCATGGTCGATAATTTGGACAGTGACATCTTTAAAGAATTTTCCGCGCGGGGTGAGGAAACTTACTATTATTTAGAGTGGTAAATAACTCGACCTATTTATCTTATATTTATGTAAAACTTTGGCAAAGTGTTACGACCCTGTTCCTTATGTCACGTGGCCCCCACAAAAACTCACCCCAATCAACCAATCATCTAGGACCGACCATTATTCTGCTCGGTCCTACCCTACAGCCAATCAGCGGAGGACCGACCAACAACCTCATCGGTCCAGGACCGACGATAACTTCCATCGGTCCAATAGGTACAACCCTCATACCAATTCCCTTTGTACCTCTCTCTAGTATAAATAGCCTACACTCCTTCAAGTATAGATAATAGCTCACCAGCTATCAATAAAGCATCTTTACCTGAATACGCCTAACCCGCTCTATTCACTATTAAGAGACGTGACACTTCGCTATCGCTCAGTATCTACGCCCTACATATCTGCCAAACATAAACCTAGTACGGACTAGTTTATCCCTTGGGAATCACAACCGTCACACAAAGCGCCACCAATTTGTCACAGCTCAAGACCAGACCTGCCTACCCTAGACCCGATCGCTAGATATATCACGTGGCGATAAGGCTTATCGCCATAACTTTAGTTTGACCGACAGTTAGATCCTGAATGTAGCTCTTCGAGCTACGTCTTGTCAATAGAGCCTGACCTGCCCGCAGTGCCTATCCGTAGCAATAGACCTGGTCTTGCCTGAAGCGTTCCCCGTCCACCTGTATCCCGAACCGCGACCGTGACATAGATGCCTTATAAAGAAGGTATAGAAGTCGATATTAAGGATAATAATGCTGCGCTATGCTATAAGGAAGCGTTATAATGATATTACTAAACTACTACTTGAGTTTAAGCGGATATAAAATACCGGATGTATGTGGTAATACCCCGTTGTATTACGCTAGTGGAGACGGTTCGATTGACTGTTTACTTAACTGTAAAGCTAGGTAGCTCTTATTTATTGTTTGTCTACTGTATTATTTTCTAGTTTAACCCTAAGTCTATCTTCCTTGCTCTCTTTTATTGCAAATAGTGAGATGAATCCTTGCCGACTTTTAGTTTATCTCCCCTTTGGTTCATGACCCTATAGAAAGCTTAACGTTGACTTAGGGCTATCCCCAAGAGCTTGTGGTTAGCTCCCCTTTTGGCTTATGATTTCGCCAGAACTACAGCCGGACTAGCGACCAGGTTAGGAAAGGGTCCGTAGCTGCGACCAGAATGCGACCGCCGTCAACGGTGAGGGTCCAAGTGTCAATAATGGTTTTGTGAACCGCATTTCCGTTGGTTGCGGTCTGGGAACTCCTCATGTTACAGCTGACGATGCTGGGGAATACCGATAGATGGATCGCTATTAGCTAGTGAAGTGGATATTCATGTTGTCACAGCTCAAGACCAGACCTGCCTACCCTAGACCCGGTCGCCGGATAGATCACGTGGCGATAAGCTTATCGCCGCGACTTTAGTTTGACCGACAGTCAGATCCTGAATGTAGCTCTTCGAGCTACGTCTTGTCAATAGAGCCTGACCTGCCTGCAGTGCCTATCCGTAGCAATAGACCTGATCCTGCCCGAAGCGTTCCCTGTCTACCTGTACACTGGACCGAGACCGTGACACATGTTCTAGTCTAGGCTCTACCAATCGTAAACGTGCCCAAGTTGTCGCTAATGCCCCGCATTCAGAAGGGAATATGGCCTGTTGGAATATTACACAACCTCCGCACTGACTTAGACATTCTCCGCGTAAGGTAGTATCCACCGTGGATGTAACAAGGAGCGCATCTGAATGACGATCGGACCTGATAATTAGAGATATATACAACTACCGATTAAGGCAGCCTGGAAGGATGATGGGGCAGCGTGCCGATCTTTCAGGCGGTTCTACGATCCGCACGGTCAATTGCTTGTTGTAGTATCTCTTTCGAGCGCTGCGTAAAAGTTGGATTTGAATCCTAAACATCGCTATGACATCGAAGGAATCTGGGTACCGGAATGCTTGATTTGGTATAGAAAAGTGTTTGATCCAACCCTGCAAGAATATCGATGTATTGGAGGAATAACTATAAAGCTTACTGACATCGCTGCATTTTTGCTTGATATCGGCAACCTCTCACAAACAACATCATTTAACAACTCTTCGAACACCTAAACCCAATCAACCATGTCTTTCCGCCTTCTATTTCTCACTGCTGCAATGGCCAGCTCCGCTCTCGCCGCCAACAACCTCAATTTTATCTACTCCCGCGGAGACTTCGCAACAGGCGGTCCAGGCGGCACCCAAACCGGCCACACCAGCGGCCTGACCATCACCGACAGCACGGGCAATGAACTCTACAGCGAGTCATACCCCGGCAACGCATCTCCCTGTGCCAACCCTAACATGGAGCTCAAAATCACTTCGTCTTGTTGGGAGGGAGAGTTTTCCTTCAACTGCGCTGCCAGTGCCTTTGGAAGAATCAATGGCTGTGAAGTCAAGGCTGGAGATAAGAAGTTTCCTGGAAAGGTTGACTCTGATGAGAACTTTACAGGTATCTCGGTTTCGGTTCAGGATGTTTGCGGTGGTGGATTTGCGACTGGCGGCGATTGTGGGGACGGGGCTACTTTCGAGATTGCCTCTCATAACCCTTAAGTGCAGATATCCATAGACTATTGGAATAGTTATACGTGGCTAAGTGTAGTCCCTTGACTGAATACAGATCCCAAGACAATTTACACAGAATTAAAAACCGTGGACATTGCTGTCCTTAGTCCACCTTCTGAACGTCTTGCCATAGAAGTAAAACACCGCACCCAAGCCACACCACAGGACTGTCAGCCCCATGTTGGTCATGAAAACGGGGATGAATCTGAAGAATTTTTAAGCAACGGAGATTGAAAAGATATCACACAAAATCGCTTACCCTGACTTGATAGTCCATGGCGTGACGAACTTGCCCATGCTATATCCCCAAAGGCTCTTGTTAACAGTAATAGCAACGAACAGTGACCCGGTGACTGGCTTATAACAATCTACTGCATAGGTGCTTGCGATACTAGGTAGAGCAGCGACCTGAATGCCAGCAGATGAGTAGCCGAGAACTGCAATGACTGGTCATAGCCAATGCCTTTCGTATCCAATGGAGGTAATTACATTGCCGAAGATCATGATGACTATATAGTGAATCATTGCAGGGAGGCGCATTTCCGGTTCTCGAATGCCGCCGTTTCGCGTCGTTGCTTTCGCTGAGACCCAGTCGCTGAAGGGGCCAGCTGTGACGAGTCCGATCAGAGCGCCGACAAGAATGGCGAAGTTGAGGAAGCCTGCACCTGTTAGAACATAACTACCCATTGGTTGTGACATTCTAAAACTCACCGATGGATTGAGAGCTTATGCTGTATGGGGGAGCTGCAAATACTTGCGACTGGGTGAGATTCAGAATAAGGAAGTTACTGCAACTCCAGCTAACCACAAAGGAAGCAAAGAGCACGATTGGATAGATGAAGAGTCTCCATGGGGTCCAAATATCGAGAATAATACTTTGGAGAGGTGCTGGGTTGGGTTAGAACAGTCGCCACTGTAGCTTTGAAGGGGTTCCTTTACCCAAATGTGTGTCCACGGCTAGTTCATCATGAGCTTGAGGTGTACCGACAGTCTTCTCAGCATCGGACTGAGAGTGCGATGGCTTGTCTCGAGGTGAATCAACCATCTCATTGACGCCATGGTTGAAATGCAAAAGATGGCAGAAACCTTCTAAAAGGGCGACCAGTTGAGTGTGACGGTCGTGATTCCCAAGGGATAAACTAGTCCGTACTAGGTTTATGTTGGCAGATATGTAGGGCGTGGATACTGAGCAAAGCGAAGTGTCACGTCTCTTAATAGTGAATAGAGCGGGTTAGGCGTATTCAGGTAAAGAAGTCTTATTGATAGCTGGTGAGCTAAGTGTACTATCTAGTGCTAAAGGAATGTATATATACTTGAGGGTTCTAGAGGGATCAGTGAGGTTATCGTTGGATCAGTGCTGATCGTGGTGTCTTGGTACTGATCGTATGGATGACCAGGGTGAATGATTGGTGAAGAAAATGTGGGGTACTGGCAGGGTGACTAAGCGATTTGTTGGGTCGGGCGGCCCATAGAGACACAGCTAGCTGTGTCTCTAAGATATCGTTATGTAAGCATGATCTATATAAGTGAGTATGTATTGTAAGGCTATTCACAACTGATTTATTGTATTTCTGGCTATATAATGCATCTCGTGATAGATACAATATGATATATAGTACTCTAAAATAGCCCTTCTTCTAAGCTTTCGAATGGTATATATAATATATCTATTGACCGACTGTAACCCAATTTAGATACGACGGTTCCGAGTTCGGTGTACCCGTTGCTGATCCTTATGATCCCGGGCTGCCGCCTTCCACACATGATCGGGTCCACAATAAGTCGTAAATCGCCGTGCATTTAGCTCCTCTTCAACCTGCTTGTTTACCCGTTCATTCTCAGCTTCATCAAAGTCAAGATAGGCCATTATTTCCTCCTTAGTCCAGTCTCGAACGCTTCTTCCTATCCTACATTAAGGGCCTATTTCCTTGTAATCGAGGCACCAGTTGTATTTAGCCTTGGTATAGCGCTGGGGCAGCTTTATAGCCTTACGGTACTGTTGGTTGGTCTTTAATGCCCCTCGAGGCTATGTGATATACCACGCCTCTCGATCTGCTTCATAGCGTCGATAGATAGCACGAGCATCGTCATAATCCAATTGATTAGCCTCACTTTATGCAGTAGCTGTTGAAGGTCTGGCCACTGGGGAAGTTTTAGTTACGGTTATTGTCTTAGTCGTTGTCTCCGTTATAGTCTCTGTTGCTGTATGTATTCTAGAGCTAGCTGGGGACAACGAGCGTATTGTTGATCTCGATACTGTATATGTTACAGTATGAACAGTTATAGAAGTCTGAGTGGGAGCTACAGTTGCAGAGGCTTGAGTTGGAGCTACAGTTATCGAGGCCTGAGTCGGAGCATGTGAGATATGCTCCCAGCGTAAGGGGCATGCTTTTGACTTCATTTTATGACCTGACTGATGACACTTTGAGCATGTTGGTGGTGCCCGAGGTCGTATCGTATTCTCAACTGCCTCAAATGCATAAGGCTCTCGTTGTATGCTTGTCACGGGTAACACCGATATGGCCTGAAGTCGGTCTATCTGTATAGGAGGCTCTATGAGAAGTTGAAGGTTTCTAATGCGCTGAATTCGCCAATATGAGTGGAAATGATACATTTGTAACGGTTAACTTCGGTATAATAAGGGCTCGATTAAATGAGCACACAGCAGACCAAGGGTGCGGTTAAAAGTGCCTATATAAGCCGGGAGTTAATGTAATAACCGAGCTTATTGGTCGTCAACTAGCCGAAGAGCCTCATGTGATATCTAACTACGGATGTTGCCGTATAATGACCTGGATAGCTTCAAAGGGAAGCTAGCTTGTTATCTTGCTTGGTTACTCTTAAGCTCGGCCACCTGATTCGTTATAACTAGCTTGATGTGTCTCTAGGCGTTAAACAGGTTAAGCTGGGAGGTCTTGAGATATGACTTAATGAGTTAATGAATACCCTTACATCGTGATGTAACATATTGGTTAAAATGAAGGTGTTGATTAACCTAAGCCTTAATGAATTTCTCCTTGTAGAGATCTAGCTAGGTCTCAGTAATATAGCCGACCTGACTTACGTGGTTAGGGATATACTTCTTCTTGAAGTCACTAAGCTTCTGATAGTATATATCCTCATTACTAGATGTAACGAGATTATGCCAAGAAGAGTAGAAGTCTTTCCACTTCTCTTGTCCTTTATGATCCTTTGCATCCTTGGTAAATGCATCTATGCAGTGACGTAATACCGCCTTGTTGATATGCCATAAGCAAAGTAACGAGGTTGAATCTGGAAAGGTAGAAGCTACAGCATTCATATAAGCAACGCATCGGTCTGTAAGTATCATAGAAGGGAAATCTGCATATATAGCTATGTAGATAGACTGTAGCTGTGTAAGAGCCCAGTTGTAGTCCTCTTCTTCCTTGCCACTGAGGAATGTAAATGCAATATAGAAAGACTGTTGGCAAGCATTAACACCAATGGCATTGAGGAGTGGCATCTTGTACTTGTTGGTCTTATATGTGCAGTCTAGAATAAGCACTTCCGTATATGATTTGAGGTAGGCAAGTGACTTTGGGTGTGCAAATAACACTGCCGTGACTGTACCCTCTTCGAGACGTATATGACTCCAGAAGCCCTCACTTTCGAGCTGATTTGTAAGGGCATGTATGTTGCTTTGACCCTTCAGAAGCTCTCGCTTGCTTTCAGTAATACAATTGTAGATATCCTGTTGTGTAGCAAGTGTTGTTAATGTATTCCGTAGATGTGATATAATATCCTTAGGTGCAGAGCCACAACTGGTAAGTTGCTTGACTATCTGCCTATCTGCCGCTGAGAGTATCCGATAGGTAGGGTGTGCCAAAGGGTTGCTTGGCTCATGGTTGTGTTTATGATGCTTCTGATTAGGACGATGTGATAGAGACCACGAAGTCTTATTAGGTCCTTCCTTTGCTATAATAGAAAAGAGACAGCCCGTATGGCGAGATACAGTATTTCTGACCCGTTTCCTTGTTGTTGAAGGGGGCTTTGAGCCTCGATCACAGTTGTAGATAACCCCCTTCCTTCCACTTGAAGTATTCCATGAATTCTTGACTGAAAACGCGTAGCCTCTTTCTCGGGCCCACGCGTTGATGGCGGTGAGAAGAGCCTGCTGCGAGGGGAAGTGACCTTCCGGTGGAAGAACATCATCAGGGAATAAATTTGTAGCATCAATTGGGTTCATTTTAGATAGGTAATACGGTAATAGCTTCAATTGGCTTTAATTGTGATGTCAATCGTTAAATTGGAAGGTCTGAGTTGAAAACGCGTCTGCACGGTCCCATACATACATAGCGCTTACATAACGATATCTTAGAGACACAGCTAGCTGTGTCCGGAAGGGCACGTGATATTAATGACACAACCAACATCAATTGAAAGTGACGGGCCAGCCTCAACGCCGGACGAACGGAAGTATATCCGATTGCGAGAAAAGTAAGACATAAGAGGAGATAATAGGTGGGGCATGGGAAGCAGGACACGATATATCCGTAGGAAAATCCCTGTCAGGCATGCCGGACATCAAATATGACGGATGGTAGTGCTTCGTATTCTCCTATTTCGAACTCATTCAAGTCCTGATCGTACAGTCATATGGTATCTCCCCCGTTATCTTCCATGGACAAATCAAGTTGTTCCCTTTTCTCGCAAGTCTTCTGCACTTTTGGCTAAACAAGATAACAAATTAAAATGCTATTCCCATTATGAACCATCTTCGAAGTCCCGGTCTTGATCAGCAATGACCCTCTCAATTCGTCTTGCATCTGGACGCAGGATTCTGTACATCCTCGAAACCACAGGAACGGGTATTAATAGATCGTTCTCTCCAACACCTCTGACTGTGCACGCTTTGATAAATTGCAGTTGACGACCTGCCATCTGCCAAACAAATCGAGTACGTTGATGATGCCTCTTAAAAGTGAGACTGGCTTTAAGAAGGTCCCACCGCCCCAAGTCTTTTGAACGGCATATTCCATTGTTGAACATGGATGTCACCATAGCGGCAACAGGCGAGTCATATCGAACATTCGGTGAAATGTTTCTCCACCGCTCGTAAACAGGTATGGCCTTGGTGAGATAATCTTCTTTGCCAGACATCATCTTCCCCCAATATGACAAACATTCATCTATTTTTTGGATGAGAGTTGACCGGAAATCTTTCAACCATGGGGAGAATGGTTCGAATTGTGACGTGATCTGCTCTGCCTCTTTCTCGAAGTCGTCCCAATAGCTAACGAGGTCTGCATCAAACGTGGTGAGCACCGGTTTACCAGGTCCAATGCCAGAACCAATACAGTAATTGGAAAATTCCATTAGCCTGTTCTGTATTCGCTCGTGCATAAAGTGCTTGAGAACGTCGATAACCTGGCTGGAGGTAGCTAAAGCTGCAATATCGCCGCTTTTATAAGCTGGGGTTGTCGGGAACATCTTGCCGCCGCACATTTCTTTCCTGAAACGATACCAGACATTGTCATCGAATTCGAATCCGCTCTTCTCTTGGTCCACGAGCTCACTCAAAAGCATGCTCAGTCTGACGGTGGTCTCATTTCCGACACTTCCCTCGTGATATGCGAGGCTTTCCTTATAGCTGGTGCAAATGCCCATGAATGAGGAGCTGAGGTGAAAGTTGAAGGTTTCTTCCAAAAGTGCGCCTAAGTAATGAGGCTTGCCGTATCGAGAGGCCAGAATGCCTGTCTTCTGAGTGTTGGGCCGGAAGTATTCTTCGAAAGAGACTTTGGTGGCCATGTCGGCACTCTCGAAATTGTTTACTATCTCCGGATCCCAGCAAACCCAGGCCTTGTCTCCGTCGTAGTCTCCTCCCGATAGCTTAGAGGCTAGTGATTCGTCGCCCAGGGAGGAGAATATGATGACGTTTTTAAATTGTCGTAGCTCTTGCTTGAAAACAGCTTTTACCTTCTGAATATCACTAGGTAGATGTGCTGGGGAGCGAGTAACGAGCACGTCGAATCCGCCAAGGTCATCAAGACTCTGTTTCCCATCATCAAACGCCGGGGAAAAGCACAGCTGGACTTCATCTGGTGCCAGGACCCCCTGGAAATCGATGGTCATCAAGGCGGAAGTTGACTGGGCAATTTCAATATGAAGCTTGTTTTCCATCTGTTTCCAACGGTCCATTTGATGTTTGAACATTGTTTCGTTTAGGAACTTAAGTCTCTTTGGCTCGAAACCGCCATCAGCAAGAAAGCTCATTGTCCCAGACCAGTCTCTCGGCAAACCTCCCACGAACCAAGACATACCATCTTGGCTATCCCCAAATGTGGTGTAGGAAGTGTCATGGATCCATTTTCGAAAGAGTTCGGGCGTCTCCATGGCTGCTTTGGCATGGCCCAGATCTTTCCGCAAGTGCTGATCTATGCGCTCGCAAATGGTCGTGCGCATGAGTTCTCGATCAATCGCTCGCTCTTCCAGGATTGGAATGAATTGAAGATTCAAAGTGGCTGGCTCCCTGTAAGAAGAAACGGAAACCACTTCCAAGGTTCGATGGGCGGGATCAGACCAATTGCAATCCCATTTTTTCTGCGAGGGATATATCTCGATCCACCGCTCGTCTGAAGGGAAGGGGGTTGAGTCTAACATCCATAGCCCTTTAGCGCTACCGATTCTAGCTTGAATAGCGGTGGGAAGAAAGTCCAGGCCCATGATATCCCGCACCTCCTTCAAAAGCGAGTGAGAAATTCTTCCAATACCATCGTTCATGGACGTGCCATTCGGAGATTCAATGTCTGTAGGTCGATGTCGTATCGTGTTTTCCATAAGCAAAACAGTTGGGGTTGTCTTGCTTAGACCTACGAGTACATGATATGTCAGCAAGATATCTGGTCCTAAATAAACGAAGGGCTTTGTGATGATACCTAATGAAATTCGATGGAAGAGCTTGATATAAGGCCGGTACAGATTAGAGTCGAGCTGCAAAAGCCAGTCCAGTAGGGAATATCTGTCGCACACTGGATCAACCGACATGACTGCTGATAGATTGTTGGAATGGCTGGTTGTTCCAGAGACTATAGAGCCGAAGTTGAGACCTGCCCCTTGCTCTGCGAACAATAAAACGCGCTTGCCAGTTATCTTAGGTGTGATCAAGCCGGCTTTCTCTTTTCTTGATTTCATTTCCTCAATGAAAAATGCCGCCCACTCATAATACAAAAAGAGGTGACGCTCGTGAACTAACCATCTCGCCAGTGCCCTTTTTTGATCTTTGTCCTTAAGGATTGACTTACATCAATCGCCAAACAACAGCTGAAGTTCCATAAATCGATTGAAACCAAATTTCCGACGAAGTCTGGAGCTTTTTTCAGACACGGGTATTTGAAGCTCGAACTTTGGTTTTCTGTTTGGTTTGTCAAATCGTAGTCTGGCCTTGTACTCCACGGCTCTTCCCGCGCTGAGATCTTGTTCGTGGCCCTGAACCCATACTTCTCCATCACACTTTGCTGGGAAGGTTTTCTCATGGAAATACTTATGCTGTTTCAAGTCCTTCCAGAAGACATCTTGATCTATCCATGCTGGGAGATACTCTAGGAATACATCTTCCAGGTCCACAGAACAGTGGCATGCAATACGGTGAACTTCCCACTTGGCTATCATAGGTGCGTTCTCCATTCCTACAGGGCATTTCGCTTGTTCATGATTAGTTTACGTATACAATACAGCTGAATAATAAAGGAAAGACGTACGCCATATAAAATCGAAAGGTTCTGTTAACTTATCACTCTTTGAGGTCTTGAACCCGCGTTCTACAGGGTGATGAGCTCTTATGTTGCGGCCTGGCGTAAATGAGGACTCAGTGAACTGATCGTGTCTCGGATTTGTTGTTGCGTTCTGTATTTCGGACTGGCTGTACTCAATGAAAAGCTCCTCCATTGCATCTATGATTGAAGATGAGGGAGAGATGTCTTCGTCGAGGCTACTCTGAGGTGCTGACTCGTCAGAGTATCTATGATATTGATCGTCAACGTCGGGAGTGGACGGCATAAGGCGAATTATAGACCCATAGTCCTCGTAGCAGGGTACGATGGCAACGCTTGGTTGTTCCTTGTATAGATTTGAAGAAGACATCCTCATGCGAACAGGAATTCCATCAATATCGGCTGTTGCCTGTATCTGTCTTTGGCGTACTTCCATCTTCTAGAGAGGCTTTCAGAATGGAAACAAACTGTTTCTTTTGTGTAGATATTATCAAGATTTGAGCCGACTTATGGCATTGAAGGATCAAACACCGTAGCGGGAAAGATTCTCTTTTCAATTCACAGCGCTATTGTGCCCCGTCCTCTCGCTCAAGAAACTATTTCTTTTGCATGCTAAGTGACTGGTAGGCCTCCTGCAGCATAGTCATATGACTTTTTGCGCCATTTTTCTCCAAACAAACATTGCTCTCACATCTAAGTGGCCAAGAGCCGATTACCTACTCTTGCTCTTTTTTAGCTGACTGCAGGCGTGACGTAAATGGAAGCGGGGTCGTTGCATACGGTACAGTACTTGACTCCTGAAAACAAGAGGCCTTTTTACTAGCACCATTATCTTCAAAAGGGTAGAAGCCAGAACCTAGTACCACAAGGACAATTCAGTTCACGGATTGATGGTCACTTCCTTTAAGAGTACATCGAATACATCATCCAGTATCATGCCCCCTACATCCGATACCCCTCCGCAGCTATGTCGGGAACAACAAGATCTTTTCGACCTAATTATGGGAGGAAGAAATGTCTTCTTTACAGATTCAGCAGGCTGTGACAAGTCTACAGTTTTGAAAGCTGCTGTTGAAGCGTTAAGAGCCCGAGGCAAACAAGTTGATGTCATGGCTCCAACTGGTCGAACTGCGATTCAGGTGAAAGGCATGTCGACTTGGACTTATGTGGGGTGGAAACTCGATTGCCACAAGTACTCTTTGCGAAAATTAAAACGCATGGGATTTCGCACCTTTGTCGCGAGCCGTCTGAAAGCTACCAGGGTTCTTGTTATCAATGAAATTAGTATGGTTGAAAGTCATCATCTAGAACGCATAAATGCCTGTATGAAGGAAGTTCGATGTTGGGATCCTGATCTTAAAGCCCGAGCTGGTGGCGCTCCCGCTTTTGGAGGTGTCCAACTAGTTGTGACAGGAGACTTCTGTCAACTACCTCCTGTGAAACCATTCCAGTTCTGTCTCAACTGTGGACTGGAGACAACTATCGACATTAGCGGATAAAGCTATGATTGTCCTAGAAATCATGGACCTTTTATGGAAGAGTATAAATGGGCCTTTCGGAGTACGGCTTGGAAAGAAGCGGGTTTCATTTGCGTCAACCTACAAGAAATCCATCGTCAACGTGATGCCTATTTCATCGAAATGCTTCAGTGTCAACCCGGAATACCATTTACAAAGCGAGATATTGAAAGACTAATGGATCATCCTCACAACGTTGAGAAGGCAACAAAAATCCTTTGCACACGACGGGAGGTCGCAAAGGTCAACTTGGACAGTTTTCGAAAGCTCAAAACTCCTGTACACAGGTATGATTGCTTAGATAGTTTCGAATTCAAGCAAAAAGGGAACTTCCAACTTGAGCGATATACTACTCGCGACTTCGATGGAACCTTGATAGCCTGCCGAGATCACCATCTAGAACCTCGCGTTTTGTTGCGTGGTGGTAGGCTTGTCATACTGCAGGATAACCTTGACTTCAAAAGAGGGCTGGTCAATGGAAGTCAGGGAATCATTTGTGGCTTCGAAGAATCTGACCTTAAGACATTTTCAAGTTCCCAGCAGGACAAGAAGCACATGCCTTCCTATCCTCTTTTTACTGGGGAGCACGCAGCACTCAAGTCGAGACAAGTCACAGAATTCATGAACTTACAGCAGCCAGCATCATCAGGAGATAAGGGACTACCCGCGAGAGGTTTCTGGCCTCGAGTTCTATTCCACAATGGAGTTAAACGCACCATCTATGCCAGGTGCATCACCAATGTCATCGGCGATAAGGAGCCATACTCGCTACTACATCGTACTCAAGTTCCTCTCATACCTAGAAGGGCGATGAGCGTCCACAAGAGCCAGGGTATGACTCTGGACCGCGTAATCATAGACCTTTCGAAGGCTTTTGCAAAGGGTCAAGTCTATGTCGCATTGTCAAGAGCAACCGGCCTCGAAGGTCTCAGGATTGAAGGTAACAGGGAAGGACTTAGGACTCTTTACAAGGGGAATAAATCTGTCCAGGACTTCTTAAGAGATAACTTTAAATAGATGAACTACGTTAATGGTTTCTATCTAGAAGGTTAAGAAAAGTGCGACGCTCGCTTATTATGTACGTTATACCGTAAATTATATGTATTTGCATCTACTTACTAACTATGTATTATGTTATTAATTTAATTATTAACCCTGGTTCAAATAAAGTCTACCCCCAGCATAAATGAAGCCTACCTCCATGTGAGGCGGGTCAGAAACTAAATTCTTAGACTTGTTAGTACTTCGTAGCGCACGAGGTACCTTCTGTTTAGTGTATTTTAATTGGCTACGACCTGTTAACTCTTTGACCGGCACAAGCCTTCAAAGCGGTCACGACAGGGGTCTAGAGCCAATCAAAACTAGCGCAACTTAGGGTACATCTCAACGCACCTAATTTGGCGTGTGATAGAAGTACCAGCAGCTCTCTGTTACAAATAGCTACATCGCATACTTTACAGCCGTATCGGGTCTGTGACCGCCGCTGATTTCCTGATATCGGCTGTAGATAACCTCCTTTTTTGCTTCTTCTTTTAAAGGGTCGAGGCTACCCTTGCCGGCAGCCTTTACAGGCTAGGCAGTCGGAATATTTGCCTCTGCGGACATGATTGATATCTCTTTGTAGGTGAGTTTGCCGTGCTTCAAGATCCTCGCTGTCTTCTTCCTTCCCTGTACGGCATCTCTTCCTTGTGCCGCTATCAGTGCCGTACTTATTGAAAATGGCGTTGTAAATAGCCTCATTCCAAGCTCGAAGCGTGCTATAGGGCTTCAAACGAGGCTGCCGGGTCTTCTTTTGCAAAATGAAGCTATTCGCAAGTGTAACGTCAAGGAGGAAAGACCACAGCAACGCCTGCCAAGGACCGCGCCGGAAACGATGCTGATATGAGGTATAGGATCATATCTGATCGCCGCGATCCACGTGATTCATTTCATCAGTATACTGAGCGGCAATAGAAGGAATAGGAATTATCCTAGCCTGATCTCCGTTGAAGACCTCCTTCAGGCGTTGTGCCTCTGCCTTTGTGCCTCTATTGGTGGGCAACTTCCTCTCTTTTGGTGTGCGGTTAAGAGGGGTTATGCTGTGCATAGTTGAAAGGAAGAGCACCACAGAGCTATCTTTCCAAGCGAGTTGAAGGACCTAGAGAGAAGGAAAAGAGACAGATTAGTAAGGGAATTACAGGTAAAATTGTCCATACCTGTTTATTCCTTGTCAGGATAAAATAAACCTCATTAAATAATAGCTGCTTGCCGTCAGGAAGCCTCCCAGTCTCTTTTATCTGCTTCAACTCGGCGTCGATACCGCAATTAGGGCGTGCCGTGCCTGTAGCCCCGTATCCAAGCTGCCAAAGTAGGCTGAAAAGCTGCGGTGATGAGAAGAGGTTATCTGTGAAGACGTGATGTGTCTGCGTTGACAGCCTTTTCAGTAGGTGAACTACGACGCTTTGTGTATTGCTAAGAGGGATCTCAGTCCGTAGCTTTCCCTTCTTGCCGTAGGGCGTTGGTATCTCTTGCTTGACCGTTATAGCTGTAACTGGTGATGCCTTCACATGCCAAAGCCACTGTAAAAAGTAGCCCTGTTATGCAATAACCCAGAATTTGAACCCTACTGGCGTAGGCTTTCCCTTGACAAGCATTGTCTCCTTTAATCCGCCTGTAAACGGCACCATACACTCATCTATAGTCAGATTAATCCCTGGAAGATAGAGATTAATAAACACCCTTTATATGTATTCAGACCACTCTTCAGCCACTTGGAAGGTCTTTGGAATATCCCTCTCATCGCTCACATCGAGATTGGTGTGATCAAAAGTGCGGAAATACCGTGTGATCAGCTCGAACTTCTGTAACGGCATAAACTTTGAAAATGGATGAAGGGGGCGCTGATCTCCTAGGCTAGGGGCCTTCCAATGGTCCTCGAGGGATATTTCCTTATGAATTCCTAGGTAAATAATGATACCAAGCCATACATAAGCTGTTGCAGTAGAGATGCCTTCCCAAGCGTGCAACCGCGAGTGGTCGGAAAGGGGGGTATTCCAGCTATCTTTGATGCCATTATCAGCGCAGAAAAAAGCCCAGTCTTCGGTGTATTCGACCCATGACTGTACAAGGGAAATAGGCACGAAAAGTTGGAATAATTCAAGTGGTTGCTGGGGTAGAGGGTTGATCTGAAAATCACGATATTCTAGGTTGAAAGGTTGAAAATCATCACTACAGCCCTCTTCGGGCGGAATATTAGGTGTGCCGGTGGGGTCATTAGCAGCTGCTGTAAAAGGCAGGCTATTAAAGCTATGATCATCTAGTATATGTATCTTTTGAGAGCTCATTGTTTAATTGAGAATTGTTAGGGCTAATTTGTATGAGGATTTTGATGATTTTGGTGGTGAAAGAAGAAGCTGTCTGACGGGAACATTACGTACCCTGCAGGTACCTCTAAAAAAGCGGGGTAAGTGACTTTTTGGAGGCTTGTGCCGGTCAAAGAGATAAGCTACTGCACCCAACTATTCGGATCTCAGCAGCCAACTATGTCACAGCTCAAGACCAGGCCTGCCTACCCTAGACCCGATCGCTAGGTAGATCACGTGGCGATAAGATTATCGCCATGACTTTAGTTTGACTGACAGTCAGATCCTGAATGTAGCTCTTTGAGCTACGTCTTGTTGATAGAGCCTGACCTGCCTGCAGTGCCTATCCGTAGCAATAGACCTGATCCTGCCCGAAGCGTTCCCTGTCTACCTGTACACTGGACCGAGACCGTGACACTCCCTTGAGTAATACTGGAAATTCTTTCGGGAAGTCTACTGGAGGGAAATAAAGAAGAGGATTAATGATATCTTAAAACGAAAGATGTCTAATGTATAAAGCCATATTCCTGAAGATTTTCAGGTCACTTTCTCACTATATAGTTTCTCTATAAGCTGACTCAGAAGCATGGGCTAACCGCCTAACGGCGTGAGAATCGGTGCATGACGATTGAGAACCTGGAGAAGCAGGCTAAGACTACAATCAGCACAACTAAAAAGAGATTCCGAATCGGCGAACATCACATATATGCGTTACTCTTCCTCCTTCTCATTGCGCCAAATGGCTCCAGGCCACAGGCCCTGCTCTCATTGCGCTATGGAGACCTCGAGCTCTCTCTAGCACGAGATCCCGAAGGTGGCCCACACCGTATTCTCATTCGCTTCAAGCTCTGTTTTACTAAGACGTTCCTCGGGGAAAAAGAAATGTGGGTAGTGGCTTATTGCGTGATAGAGGCTATATCTGACTCTAGCCTGCGATATAGTAATACTTTGACCCTGCCTGAGACCATCTTTGATTCAAGCCTCCTTCTTAGCCCCCACACTCTTCTCCTTGGGCTCATCTTTCGTCATAAAGCTTTTGAAGCGCCTACTCTCACGTCTCCCGAGCATTTGGGCAAGCTCGATATCCATCCTGATGAAGATGAGCTGCCTCTGCCATTAAAGAAGTGTATGGATGAGACCTTCGTCTTCCGAGATACCGATAAAACCGCTGTCAAGGGCTTTATATTATCTTCAAATAAACAGATAACATACGGAATGATATCTAAATGGATAAATGATATAGGGGTATTTGCTGGGTTTATGTTTATAGTTATTTTATACACTTTACGATACAACTCTGCAAATGAGTTTGATAATAGTCGTGTATATCTTGGTATTCATTCGCCAGTCTATAGATCTGCTAACCGCAATTACAGCTAATATCAGTGACGGACTCCGGAATCTTTTGCTCCAGCATGCAAACTCAAATACCTTCAGAAAGCATTACCTTAGTCGCGTTGTTTCAGTTGATACTATGGCTGTTGTGGGGCGCACAAAGCAACAGAACGCCCTGATGCGTCAGGCCTGCAGCATCGGATACTCGGCTAGCACACGCCACACACCTCACTGCTGAACAGTCTGCTGCAGTGGATGGCGACCCTGAGATTCAGAAGCTTCTGCACCAACAACAAGAGCTTCGCAAGGTAGCCAAGGGGTCTCCCAAGGCTCGTGGAAAGATAGAAAGCATCACCAAAGCTCTACAAAGTTTGGGAGTGAAGCTACGACGAGAACTCAAGCAGCAGTATCGACAAGGTTAGTCGCGGAAATAGGCCGTGGTTGATATCGAGCGGCAACTGGCTGGACAAACGTTCGAGGAATCACCAGTGTCACTATCAGATGAAAGTTCCTACTCTGCTCAAGATCAACACCCTGCCCAGAAACGTCTATTCGAAGCTCTAACAGCCCCTGTGGCTGATACACTCGAGGGCGAGTACCAGCGTCGAAATAATGCAGTTCTGGCCGTCATGGCCTACTGCCCGGTTCAAGAATCGCCATTACCTCGTACCAGAAATCAAGCGATGGTTACTAAAGACAGGAGTCCTCTTATGTTAAATACAGCACGCAAGGAACCTCAACCGATGAACGACATCGGCACTTCAATCGCTTCTGTTTTTGTGACGAACAGGGACGAGCGAAGCCGTAGGTGCTTCCTCTGTATCGGGAGGGCCACAACCCTCCAGCCTTCTGACCCGGCTATCGAACGTCTCATAAATCCCTTCTATTCCCCTAGTGATTTAAGCAAGCACTTCAAACGATGTCATCTCTCCAATCTTCAGCCAAACGAAAAGCTCTATTGCCGCCTGTGATGAGACGTTAGATCATATGATGCACTTGCAACACCATGCTGAGACAGTACATGGGACTATATCACATGGTGGATGATCTTTATGAACTTAGCACGGAACAATCTTTAGCGATCGATGTGGTAAAGCCTTCTGTTATTTTAGGGTTATCTCTTTGATAAGGTTTGCTTTACGGTGTAAGATTGTCGTTAAGAAGATGAAAAGGCAACTTACATAAAAGTTTTTAAATTAAGTTAGATTAAATTCGTCTATTCCCTACTGCGTTTTAGCTATAAATAACGTCTTATGCCATTCCTGGTAACTGTATACACTGAACGCGGCCAAATTGCACCGCAGCCCTCTTGCTCCGTGCTGTAACCAGAGTAGAGCCTTTGACAAAAACAGACATATTTATGTACTTTGTAGCAGCTTGACAATCGCCTCATGCCCATTATCAGCCGCCAATAATAACGGCGTCCATCCATCCTCATCCTTAGCATTTGGGTCGACTTTACCGGTGCCGAGCAGCAGCTTGACAATCGCCTCATGCCCATTCTTAGTCGCCAACCATAATGACGTCTGTCCGTACTTGCCCTTGGCATTTAGGTCGACTTTGCCGGTGCCGAGCAGCAGCTTGACGATCGGCTTATGACCATTCTTAGCCGCCAACGATAACGGCGTCCATCCATCCTCATCCTTAGCATTTAGGTCGACTTTACCGGTGCCGAGCAGCAGCTTGACAATCGCCTTATGCCCATTATTAGCCGCCAACGAAAACGGCATCCATCCGTCCTTATCCTTAGCATCTAGGTCGACTTTACCGGTGCCGAGCAGCAGCTTAACAATCGCCTCATTCCCATTATCAGCCGCCAATAATAATGGCGTCCATCCATCCTCATCCTTAGCATTTGGGTCGACTTTACCGGTGCCGAGCAGCAGCTTGACAATCGCCTTATGCCCATTCTCAGCCGCCAACAATAACGGCGTCTGCCCCAACTTATCCTTGATAAGTAGATCTACCATTCCTTTCAGCTTCCCTACATCTCCCTTTTCCCAACGGCCGTGACCTGGGCAAGCCATTTCTAAGCTGTTCATGCTTCTCAATGCGCTCTCAAAAATCTCCATTGCATCTCGGAGATTCTCTCCTGCCTCATATCTTTCCATATCTTGTAATGCCACTCCAGTGTTCCATAATCTGGTAACTTTATCCAGATGATCTTCCAGCTGTGTCTTTGAACACTTCGACACTATGGCGTCCATGAAGTGTTCATAGTCTTCTTCATCCTGCGACTTTTCTGGATACATATCCCAGTTCTAGACAAGTAGGAAATCATGTGGGAAGGTTGTTATTAGTCGTAAAAGTTCCGACTTATTATCCCTGCTTGCAGCTTATGGATCATCTGGAGGGGGAACTGCAATCATCATAACGGCCCAATAATCGTTGCATAGCCTAATGATTGTAGGTGATGACGCTCCTTGTATAAGGCAGACAGCATCCCCTTCCTGGACAGATTTTGCTGAGGCCTGGAAGGTCCAGCGAGAATACGGCCCCCCATAGCCAGACGCATTCTTCCAAGTAATGCCCACATGCTGTCTGTCTTCCCAATTATTATCTCTTTCGACCGAAGACACTTCGCCTAGAATGCAGCCCTTGCCCCTGATTACCGCTATCTCCTTATCGTCCCAAGTGTCTACAGACACCCGTTCAGAGAAGAAGAAGTTGACGAGTTGCTGGAAGAGTTATCCCCATGAAATCTCATAGTTGGCCGATAACCCTGCGATGCTAGGATCATCAGAGCTCATGCCGAGCAATGCATAAACTTTGTCGCGGCGTTCAGTAGCTTGGCGAGTGTGGTACATATCTACTAGCCTACCTAGAGGGCATATGTCTAGGGAAAACCTGCCTGACCGACTAGTTGCGCATCTAGGCCGGAAGACCGCACCCCTTATGAGGTAGGATACTGAACGGATCAGAGGCCGCAGGTCTGGATGGGTTTCGTAGGACAGGTTCAATGCACTTAGGCCTGAACAGAACGCATATCCGTCAATCTCGGTGGGACCACATTTGATCAGTACATGTCGGGCTGCGGCAACCTCCTGAAGCACCTGAATCGACTTTGTCAGTAATCTCGTTCCATATTAGTGATTGCCTGTTTCCTAACCCAGATGCGTTGAAACCACGGTCTCTTTAGCAGTCCAAGGATTGCGCTTTCGTTGATTGGGCGCTTCGTGCGCTGCTCTGCTGCGATGCGTATTTCTTCAAGCGCTTGATCGCTGTCGGGTGTCGCTCCTCCAAGCCAAACAATTACACGACTTGCTTTGGCATAGATCTTCGCCATAGACTGAACCTGCTGTCCCTTTTCCTTCGGGTCTCGTTGGTTGATGCAAATAGCATCTATCCATATGGTTCGTTCAATGGAGCGATCTCGAAGATGTGATAGCGCCACGTAAAGGTTTTCCCCGATGGGCAAGTCGCAGCCGTCTATAGAGATAGACTGATGCTTGTTCTCAGAACCCCATACGTAGGATAGAGCCGAGTACGGACGAGTGCTTCCTGAGTCTGCTAGGGCGCAGTCAAAGAGCCGGCATTGTATGGGGGCATGCTCGTCTTGATGCGGCAATAGCCGAAGCAAGCGAATACTGCCCTCCAGCAAAGAAGAGTAACAGTACAAGGGCTGTGGAAGAGACATGGCATACCGGAGCTCGCTCTGCGTGTGTTGAGATTTCCGAAGGTGTGATTGTTGACCTCTTACGTGGGACAGCCACGTCTTTACGGGATTTGGGTGCGGGGAGGCCTCAGCAGCTGAAAAGGACCCCTGTAACCAGGTGCAGCTTGTGTGTCCAATAGGATGGCCAGATAATGGGAATGTGCAGCTGCGCCATGTCAATCGCGCGGCTCTGCAGTGTTGGAAGCCGAAAGTGCAAGGCAAAGCAGGTGAGGAAAGAGGCAAGAACGGGCTGGCACGATTTGTCTTTGTGTGTACACGGCCGGTTTGTCAGCTCACGCCGGGCGGGTAGCTTACCCAGGTATCCACAAAGACTGATTCAAGGAAGTTGTTCCAAAGAAGGAGCACTAGTTATAGATAATGAAAGATTACAGCTGTGGAAGTAAATCCATAATCAGCCGCTAGTGAAATGACGACATGCGACCGAGATAGGTCATCACCGTTCTAGCTTAAGATCACATTTGGCGTTTAACACTATAAAAGCCACATCAGCTGCGACTTGGTCCGTGCTTAAAAACTTTATGTAGAAAAACTGCCGAGTTCAATAGGCTCAGTGAAGCTAATACGTTGTTAATAGCTAACTAATTAACTGATAGAGCGAAATGAGGTTAATTGGCGCAAGATGGTAAAAACTAACCCCTTGCCTGAATAAGTCTCAGGCCTTAATTGTATTATGTGGCAATTTATAGAGCAAGGCTTTAATCAGTGTTTGCTCGGATGTATTAAAGGTGTAGTGAGACAACTAGCTGGCAAGACATTTAAGGAGCCACCAATCTCGCCACCGGATGGCAATGCTCATCCAGCAGAAACGTCTATACAAAGCCTTAACAGCCCCCGCGACCAACACAATCGAGTCCGAATATCGTCGCCGTAGTAATACAATTCTTAGCGTTATGTCTTACTGTTCTGTCTAAGAACCATCCCTGCCTCCTACGACCAGAATCAGGGCGATTACCAATCTGGACTGCGTGTCCAATCTGCACGACGATACAACCAAGGAGACTGCAAGTAGCGCCTTAGGTGATGCAATAACTTCAGTCTTTACTAAAAGCCGGACTGAACGAAGTCGAAGGCGCTTTCTCTGTGTTGGTCGGGCCACCACTCTTAAGCCTTCCGATCCGGCGATCGATGGGTTACTTAAGCCTTTCTACTCATCGGGAGATTTGAGCAGGCACTTCAAACGACGTCATCTTTCTAATCTTCAGCTAAACGAAAAGTTCTATTGCTATCTATATAATGAGATGTTAGATCCCAAGATGCACTTGCAAAATCATGCTGAGATAGTACACAGGACTATATCATATAGAGGGTGAAATCAGTGGTATCATTTATTGAAATTGTTTCTATAAAATCTGGATTAGTTGGATGAGAATAAGTTTATCTGGTCATTAATGCTCCAAAACTGCAAATCTCCTGGCCGTCGTCAGAAGGAGTGAATAATTGTGTGTGTGTCTGCGACTTGAATTTTCTGAAGCTCAGCTGATGATTGTGAGTGAGGTTGCTTCTGCGGAGAGCATGTGCACTTAGTTGCCACAGGCCATTCGCTCTGTAGTTCGTGGTGGTATGATCGAGATATAAGAGACCCGGTGCAGGAAAATGCCATGTAGCTCGGTGTTCACAATGGTTGCCCTAGACGGATTCACGACGCGGATCGCACGATAGGCCAATAGGGAGCGGCCGACGCTGGGTCATCGTGGGGGGGCAGCCACGACCAAGACGACCGCTCACCTATATATATCAGCCTAGGTACGTCGCAGCCTTGCCTTGGCTCTCCTCACCATGTCCCCGTCTCGCTATCTCTCTGCCTATCTCTCTTTGTCTCTCCCTCTATACCTCTTTCTGTCTCTCTATCTCTCTCTCTGTCTATTTGTCCGTCTATCTGCCTATCTATCTGTCTGTCTCTTCGCCTATCTATTCCTTGCGTCTTTCCCCATCCTTAGCCATCACCTCTAGCCACAGGATCAGTCATTACGTTACAGCAGCTGCCCATACCGGCAGTTAACCCTATAGATCAGCCAGAGCGCACAGAAGTCCAGAGGTCCTATCCTAAGGCATCGCGCCATCCACCATAGCTGCAGACGCCGCCTCATCCCAATCGGAGCACAATACCCTGCGGCATCAGTCTCTAGAGGTATATCCAATTATACATCCATAGCCATACCCTCTCATCCATATGCCAACGCTCTATATACTGCCATCCCTACCTATCATACTATTATCCTATCCTCTCCCATTAGCAGCCGCATCTGCAATCTCGCCTAAGCGCAAGACAGCCTCAACCAGGCATAGGACTCCATCCCCAGTACTACTTCAGTACCAGCCGACTTATCTAAGTCAGAGGTAGGTCAGGCAACACTGCAGTTAAAGACAATAAAGAATCTATACCTATAATAGGCAAGAGCATATAGATAGATAAAAGGGAAAAAGAAAAAGAGAAAAATAAAAAATAAAATAAAATAAAGCCTAATTTAAAATTAGCGCTCTTACTATCCTACAGTTACCAAGGCGATACTCTGAATCACTTACACTATCTGCATAGCGCTGCCAGTGCCTCGCAGCTGGCTACAACTGGCCAGAGCAGGCAATAGCTAGTCCGTTAAAAAACATAATCAAGAAGAAAAACAATCGCCAATCAATTCACCAAGACTTCCCCTCCACCGCCGCCAAACAAAGTCTTCCACTTCCTCCTGCTTTCCTTCTCTATCTCTCTTCCTTCCTCTATCTATCATCGCTTCAGTCATCGCTTCGGCCAAGCAGAAAAATCATGCCCCCCGAACCCAAAACGAAGTCTTACTATCACGACAATGACCTTATATCCTCATGCCTCTACCCCTTCTCTCCTCTCCTCGCATTTTTGCGCCAGCAAAGCATACCCAGCACACCCCCCGAATTTCCCTACGTAGCGCACGTCGCCAAAGCGATCGCCAACGCGCTCTGCCGCAACGAAAAGCCACAGAATCGCCAGACATGCCACAAGGTATAGACACCGGCCCAGCAACAACCATATAAGTAATAATGCGGGAAGCCAAGTCGGCGCATCATGCGACAATAGCCATGACCGACCGGGCTAACCTTTTCCCTCTTTCCTTTCCACCTAACAAGTCTGAAGCCTATGACGCCGTGCTCATATTCGACTATGATGGAGTCGCTGCCGTCAAGCCCGATAATCAAGGCGTCATCAAGCAACCCCAGTTCAAAATGCCTGAGGAGCTCCCACTCGAATCACTATCTGCAGTATCCCCCGAAGGCGCTCTCCCCACGGACGCTTTCACCTTTACGCACAACCACGATTTTGATAGGAAGGATGCGGTACTCTGCTTTAGCACCGGAGGCTTGCGAGGTCTCCAAACGTGGATCGCCAAGCTCACTGGGCAGGGTCTGCTTCGCGCCGACGAAAGGACTCCCCACTACGACTCAATAGATCAGCACCTCGACATCGGCCACCTCAGCCTGCCTTCTCCACATAAAGTCGACGGGTTCTTCCACCTTCCCCTCCACGAGGCCACGCCTTATAACGTCAACGCAATGTAAGTTTCGAGGCGCCGACGTTTAGCCGGCAACGCAATGCGCAACACATGCTGACCTGCTTGTCCCACAGGATCGCCAGCTACACGCCTGACACCAGCCGGTAAGCCACGCGCTCAGCTGAACTCGCCACAGAACAGTACACTGCTGACACAGACAGCATCCCCACCACGCTGCTGGCCGACGTCCAATTCGAAATGGCATCTCCCCACCGCGCCGTCGCTGAACCGAGGCCGATATGGGACAACAATGCGGTCACTGTCCAGTATGACTTCTTCCATCCGATCGAGGCTGACCCCCGCGCGGCTGCCAGTCAAGGCCCAGACGACATCGTGCTCTTCGGCTTCGAGCCAACGTCTTTCTTCGCCGAGGCCCAGTCTGTCGATAGCCAACTCGCCCACGATGATGTACTCTATGTCAGCCACTGTCATGGTGTCGAGAAACTTACGAACATGGAGTTGAAGGGATTGGAAGGGTGGGAAGCCCTAGTATCGTACGTAAGGGCATCCTGTCGCAGGAAAGAGGCCATTTCATGCAGCCGCTGCTGATCAAGCGAAAGCCAAACGCTCACTGGCCTGCGCGATCCGGAATGCTGGTCCGTGAATTCATAGGCGAGGAGCCCATTGAGTGAACGTCAGATTCCACGGCGACAGCGACAGTGATCGTAGGGAACAGACATGGCCCATAGACGCAGACTATAGGGGTAAGACGCACTGAGCTTCCTCGCATAGAAGAGGGCACTACCCAGAGGCTATCGTCCCTCCTCCAGCTATTTAGGGGCAGCAGACCATCAGGTTATAACTGACTGTAATGGCATTATGCTACTATCAGATATATCTATAGGCAGCCGTAAAGAAAAATAAAAAACATTCCCATAATGATATCCCTTGCCACATCTCCTCTACTCTATCCACTCCATCTTTCTCTTCTCCATCATCCTATGTAGTCCCAGTCTTCTGCCCTACATCCCTTCTCGCCAGGCTCAGCGTGTACCGGGATGGCGTCATTCAACCCAAGGCCCCACGCGCTTATGTCCCAGCGTCAGAATCACGGCTTAATATACGCAACGAGGCCCTCACGGCCATCTGAAGTCACCACTCTGTATTTCCATGTTCCTACACCACAGCCGCAAACAACTAAGTAACAGCCGCCCATAGGATCCATCCCTCTTCTACCGGCAACCCACAAAGAGAGAGAAACAATACCGACACAACATTCAGAGCCGATCTACCAACAATTCGCTCAGCAGCCTACAACTGACCCCCATATCCCCGACGCCTTCATCTTGCATCCGAAAATCATATATCATACACCATTTAATCCAGCGATCGCTACCCTAGAGCAATATAAAGACACTTTTGCGGCTAGTTGCTGAGACCCCCTCTTTGGAACTCGTAGGGCTCTCGCTAATCGTCGTGTTAAGCCTACGCTAGATGCGGGTTTCGCGTATCGATCCGATGTAAGGCACATCACAGTCGCGGCGCCATCTCGGATAACCCCAGTCAGCAAAACCCACTTTAGACATCGGCTGTAAGTGCATTTTGCCCCTCACTTCGAACAGCAGAGGGCGGAGGAGGCCACCAGACAGCCGCGGCAAATTCGCATGACCCACCCCAGCACATTTCCTTCCAGGTAGATCCACAAGATCGACCCCTCCCAGTCATCTTATCCCCTCCACCTTTATAACAGCAGAGCCCAGGTAAGTTTTACAGGCCCCCTCATAGACAGATATAAGTATTTTTACCTTAATCCCCCTTTGCTCCCACTAGCCCTACCGTTCATTATTCTTCCTCTCTCTTTCTCCTCCTTCTCCCCTCATTTCTAACAATAACCAACATCATTACCACGCAGTGCAGGCAACTCACCATCAGTCAATTAAAAAGGATATTTCTCAGAGAACTCTTCCCCAGCTAGTCCAAAAAGGAGAGTCAATTATCCCTGCTGCCGATCTCAGCCTTACCGCACTCTTGCATCATCGCCCCGCCACAAGTGGGGGGAGGGGGGGGCATATTTATTCCTCGGCAGAACAATCGTCAGCCTCCCATTCTTCTTTCTTTCTCCCCTACGCAAGCAACAGAAATGAAAGAAAGAGAGAGAGAAAGCCGCCTGGCGACGGTTTGTCTGACTTTTCACGCGCTTACGGTACTATCACTAACATGCTTCCAATCTAGGCCAGTCTCTCTCTCATCTTGCCGATTACACCTACGCGCCCTCATCTGGTCGCAAACACACATGCTGCCACCATGCTTCCACACAAACGACCCCCATCTCAAGGTCTCCCTGGCCCTGGCGACGCGAGGACTCTGCCTTGACGATACAAGCAGCAGCCCCTCCACCGATCTCTCGCATTCGACGCGGCCACACCCTTTTACCCCCTCTCACCTTTTCACCGCAGCACTGCCGCATGGGGTTTTCTACTTCACACAACGCGCAGAGCCTCTGACGACGATTTCCACCTCGCACACTACAACTACAGGCCGCATCGCAAGCCGCCAATCTCGGCTTTCCTCTGGAGCCAGCGTTCTACTGCACGATGAACCAAAGGACCGTTCAGGGTCGTCTGCCCGCCAGCAGGTGCGCACAACTCACCCAGCATCGCCGGGTTTCAATACCCTACCCCTCCTTCCTTCCTTCTTGCTGACTTCCTCTGGCACAGCAGTCCCTGCGAACGAGCTCAAACAGCAGCAGAAGCAGCAGCAGCAAGCAACAAGCGGCCGTATGCTGCCGACGCGGCCACCGAAGAGCAGCGCCGCCTGGCCAAGTAAGTGGTGCGAAAGGAAAGACGTGTTCGCTCGTCTCCCAGTTCGTTTCCAGCTGGCATGCATTGACACGAGTGTACCCAAGGAGACCAAGGAGCGCCGAACTGAGCGAGCCTCGGAAGACCACGCTGCTCTCAGTGGACGAAATCGTTTTCGAGACGGCCACCAACGACGGTCACATCGGCCAAGGCACGTTCGCCGCTTTTTTCGAACCAGACCCCCAACTTGACGTCGGCAACGGCAGGCAGCTACCCATCGCCGGTCATGCGCCTGCTAGGTTCCATTACAGCTGGGACAAATTCGACGATTGCATGAGAGGGCGGCTCGGATCAGAGATGACCAACGGAGGCAACTACAGCTGCCGGCTACTACGAGTACCAGACGGCGCCCAGCGTCTCCTCCGCTACGAGTACCACTTCTGCGGCGAAGTTGGTTTCGGTAACCTGGTTCAGCTGCTCGCAGCCAGGCTCGTCGGCGGCCCGTTGCCTTTCGCAGGAGGTGCTTTCGACGAAGTGGCAGCATCCATCCGGTTTTCCGCAAGTCGCATAGAGCCCAGCGGCGATTATCTCGTACGAGTCAAGGCCATTGACCAACTGGCTCCTCGCAATGACGCAACGGGATCGACAGGGTGATTGATAGGTGAAGCCGGCTGGACCTCTTCAGACCATCCAACAACCATTGTTTCCCGGCGCGCAATACACGCCCAATGACACCCGGTCCATCGAGTCATACCGGTTGTGGCCAACACCATGCACGGGGAGTATGAGAAGCACGAGCAGTGTAGGGTACCCAGGATGGGCTTTTTGTTTGTTTTTCCAACCGAATTTTATGTGCAAGATATCGTGGCAAGGAGGTGTGGCAAGAGATCATGTACTGAATTAGACTTGTGGTCAGCCAGCAGTAACTACCAATCCATATCCCCAGTCTTGCTCCGGTAGCCAAGCAATGAGAAGCAGCATTGGGACTGCCGTCTCTACCCCCCTTTCCTGTTATAAATATAAACTCACACCCATCATCAACGCATGCTTCCTTTCACCTACTCGTTGCCATGATCCACGTGCGTAAGATCCACACACACACACACACACACACACACACGTCTAAGCTGAATACGGTTCGCAATGCTAAGCCTGACCTTGGAGGAGCTCACGCCGCCATCACCAAGGTTAAAGGCTCGGCAACGCACTTCTCCCGGAAAGACCCAAGGCGCAGCTGCTGACATGCGGCTCCGGCGAATAAAGATACCGCAGAACAAACAACAGAACAATACATAACTCATGCCGTGCAAACAACGCAACAGAGCAAAGCACATCCGCGCACCTTAACCCCACTCTAGTCTAAAAATCCCCTCTATTGCTGCCTTCTCTTCTCCATGCATACACTCGGCCTTCCCTCTTTCCTTTACACTTTTCAACTTCCTCCTCTGTAAACCCTCTCTGCCACATTTATATCCATAACCTAGGTACCATCACCTTCTCCACCTACCTCACCCCAGCGCACACACATCTAGACCTTCAACACCACCTTAACCCTCCACTTCCCTCCTCCCATCCAAAGGTCTACAGTCAACAACGCTAACTCGGCGCTCCACCAAGCCTACAGAAGCAAGACTTACCTTTGTTGGTTCACCGCCACCCTTCACAGCACCTGCTGGAGAGCCCCGACCTTAACTCGACCTCACAGCCACGCAAGAGAACCGTCCCTTCCCACTAACCAAGCACTTACACCCCACATTCTTATCTCGCCAGCTGCAGCGCTCTGACGATGGAACGCTACCCCCTCGACAACTTCCTGTTCACGGTCAAACCTACGAATCGACGGAAACACGAGCACCTACACACGCTTAGCGAGTTCCTCAACATCCCAATGTCCATCGTAACCCGCCCTATGGACGCCAGACCGATCCCGATCGGTTCGCGGTACAGCTTCCGTCGCCTACGAGATGCCATGGAGGCGGAACTCGGTCGCAACGGAAGGGGGTTCGAGTTTATCGTACCTTCCCCATCGCAGGCCGCGCTACGATTCCAGGTCTACGACGAAGCGTCATTCTCCCGGTTCGTCAGCGTGCTCGGGGCCAATGTGAGCAAAAACAAGTTACACCTCGCCTTTCCCACCTCCGAGGCCCAGCTCATCCCCCTCGACTCGCGCAACAGCCCAACGCTGGAAGCGACCGCCGCTACACCAGTCGCCCCGAGCGTGGCACCCAACGCTCCAGAGCCCGTAAGTGCATTTATTCACCCTGGAAACCGCCACGGCCGGTCAATCCATCCTTTCCTCGGCGTGGTTCGGCGGGAGGTCAGGTCAGGACACAAGCTAACAGATGCACTCTCTCAGCAGGCCCGAGAGGAGGACACGGCTCCGCAGGGCCAAGGTCCTGACGCTCCGGAAACCATCGTCATCGACGACGACGAAGACAGCAACCCGGAGGCCGACGGCATACTGGGCTATCTTCGCAAGCAGAATCTGATCACGGGGCTCAAGGCACGCGCCTTTGCCTGGACCTTCAACATCGCCGACGTCGAACGCATCGACATGAGCACAACGTGGGCTGTCCCCGGAATGAAATCACCCGCCAGCATGGCGCAGTGCGCTTTCATCTACGAACTTTGTCGCCGACTCAGAGCTGACGCGAGCCTGCAGGGTATCTACAACGCGGACGGCGTAGGCTGCGGGAAAACCTTCACCACCCTCATGCTTCTGGTGCTGAAACGTCTGGCGCGCTTAACGCGGCAACACATCAACGACCACCCAGAGGAGCACTACTCGACAGGAGCGAAGAGCCTCGCGGCAGGTGGCCGCTGTGCGTTCACGCACCGAATCGGCATCTCGTGCGTATGCGAGAAGAAAAGCATCCTCGCGGTCTTGCTCGAGCGACTTCCAGATTCCTACAGCGTCGTCACCGCCCCCGCAGCAATCCTCTCCGTCTGGTCCGATCACTACAACCACTTCGTGAAGCCGGCATTCGACGAACCCGAGTTTCCCTTTTGCGGCGAGCGCGTGATGCACGGCTACGTGTGGAACGAAAAGACGAGCCTCTTCCCCCTCGGATCATCTCCCACCCTAGCACACGAGAGCTTCCTGGTCCAGCCAGAAGTACCGCACACGACCAAGTCAAGGCCCCGGCGCGTGAACAAAGCGCCAGACAGTGATCGGTGGTCCATGGATGAGCTCAGCGCAGCCTTGGCGAGCGCACCAACCCCGGAAGCCATGCCGTTCAAGCGTCACCGGACATTCGGGCAGGATCACCGCATCAGCCTGATCATCGTCGGAAGGGAGCGTCTCAGCCTATTCGCCTCACCAGCTGCCCACGGCGAACAAGACAGCGCCAAGGTATGGGTCGCGGCGAACAGGCAGGTCCTGGTGGTCAAGTCCTTCTTGCTAGACTTCTCCGTTATCATCTGCGACGAAGCGCATGAGTATAAAGGCAGAGACAGCAAGATCTTCAAGGCCCTGCACGGCTTTTGGGCGAGGAAGGAGAGGTTGAACCAACAAAGCCCCTTTGCGGTCTTCCTCAGCGCAACCCCCGCCGTCAGAGATCTCAGCGACCTGGAAACGGCCTCTTCCATCATCAACCTCAACAACGGGCAGCATGCCAGGGTCATGAGCGCACTTCGGCACGCCGACAAGCACGCCAAGGACAGCGATTCGGCCGAGTACAAAGGCGCCATCGAAGCCGCGTGCAAGGCTGTGGAGAGGTGGATGGTATCGAGGGCCGGATACAGCCGCATGCTCGACAAGGGATACAAGATTTCAGAGTCACACCCAAGCCCCAAAGTCATCGTCAAACCGTTCGGCATCCCTGACGAGCTGCAACAGCCCTTGCGAGCTACCATCGAACACGTTCGCGGGGGGATCTTGGAGAAGACCGGAATGGTGGATCCCGCATCGATTGACCGTGTCATCGCCACCGTCAACGGAGCCGACTTGATGTGGAAGGTAGGACCCATGCCAGGTCTCCAAGCATGCGTACAGGCAGACCCGACGTTCCCATACAGCGGGGGCCGGGTGGAGGAGGACATCAACGCCTACGACGATACAGAACGAAGAGGTTCCAGCGCCTACCTCCGGAAGCTGAACCTGCTCACCAGGAATGACGACATGTTCCCAGCGATGTCCGGCATCGTCAGAGAGGCTTCACAAGGAAGGGTAGCCGACAGGCCCAAGCAAGCAGCCAGCCGCGAGCCTCTGCACATCCTCCTCCTCACACAGCATCCTTGCAACGCCGCTGCCGCCTACGTCTACCTCAGAGAGACTTGCGCCGGCGTGGCGGACGTGCACTGTCTCTTGTCCAACACCACACCAACAGAGAGGGCCAGGAGGCTGGCGGAGCTGCGCATGTCATCCCAAGGCCGGAGTGTTCGCGAGGGCGGAAAATCCATCGTGTTCATCACCACCTTTCGACTGGGCGGCTTCGGGTTGAACGATTTTGTCTTCTGCAACGTCATGATTCAGCTGGGCGAGCCACAGACCGAGGCCAGCCTCATCCAGGCAACGGGCAGGGTTGCCCGTCCAGGGCAGACGAAGAAGACCTTTCGATTCTACCTGAAGCGGGAGGGTAGCGAGTCCGAAGAGCTGTTGAGGATTCGCAACGACAGGAGGGTTGGCCTCTGCCACGAGAACGTGAGACACCTGAGGCTGTTCCAGGGTCTGGGATTTCGTTGATCTTCCGCGAAGCTGCTCACGATATCAGCACCGCAACGGCGGAGATGGACATATCGTGACGGCAGGGGTCTTGTTTTTTTTTGTTTTTGTTTTTTGTTTTTGGCAGTAATATAGTTCTATTTTGGCGCGACTATTTCAATAGGCTTAGCGTTGTAACCTTTGGCTATACCTGCGCCTTGCTGTTTTAGAAATCCCTGCGTAACAAGGGGCTTAGTCTAGCATCGATAGAGCAGGAGCAATACATACAGTATGAACGACTTAAGCACTATATGCCACACCGTATATACTGAATCAATTGAGCCTGGCGCGAATGGCCCAAGACCTACACCACATAACCGAGCATCAACTTCACCTCGATGTCATAGGGAGAAAGGAATCATTTGTCGATGGTGTCTATTACTCGAGACCACATTTCGCAGCCGATTCAGATGCAAGGGCAATATCGCCTGAGCAATCGCAGCTCTCCTACATATCACACCCACTGCTTCTCCCGTTTCCATGCATCCCCAGCCATACCGTACAGTCCACCAACGCCAAGTAACTGTCATCATCCTCCTAGGCACATGCGCCAGACGGCGTTGTCGCAGTTCAACACAAGAACATCAGAACCCATCAGCAGTAAGCACCTCCGTCGCCGACACACAGCTGACCTCCGTTTCCGACACGTCAAGCACGATCCTGTAGGCCGTAGTATCGTCGATGTTCCACCGTTGTCGAACCGTTTGTGGGTGACTGGGGCGAACACATCGTTGTTGCCATTCACGGTGACGTCGTTCGAGTTCTGCAACCTCGGCGCAAAAATCACGGCAGGCACGGTCGGCGTCCTCGCTCCACTGGCGATGGTGCTTCACCACCGCAAACTCCAACTTGAGCTGCTGACTGAGTGTCTTGGCCAGTCGAAGGCCCATGTACAGGTCGGTTTCGTTCAGTCGGCCTCTGGCGCTCATGGCATCGATAACGCCAACCGCAGTGTAACACTGACCGATCGCATCCTTCCGTTGGAGTTGACCATCTAGGGCCGCGTCGTTGTATTGCATCACACCGACGAGTGAGCGCTTCAGCTTATCCTATACAGCACCGTGCATCTCCCTCAACTTGTCGACCGCTTCGGCGCCGGAATAGGTAACGCTCACTGTGTCCAGCTCCATGATCTATCCATCCGGTTAGGCTGATCTGTCAGAGCAGGAGGGAAGGGCAGTAGCCACTGACCTTGTTTTTGCACGCTGTTCCTCCACGAGGTAGATCCCACTTTGAGAAGGCGTGTGCGTCCGGGGCAGGTAGGGCAGAGCAGGGTCGTACTGAAAGACAGTGGCGAAGTTGTGAAGAGGTTTGCATTCGCGTCAGTTATTGCGTGAGTGCACTTTGGAAAGGAGCAGATCGGAAATCGTTACGAAATAACCTCACCAGAGAGTGTGAGAGATGAAGTGTGTAGGTTGCAATGAATTTCACCTGGGCCGCCTACAGAAGGATAACCAGCTCATGTGGGGCTCGTGTGCCTCAGGCGAGATAAGATAGACGATAAGATAGACGATAAGGTGGACGATAAGGTGGACGGGCCGAGCTATTTCCGAAATGCAATATTCTTACTTCGGCCTCTAAGAACTTCAGATACCGTAGCCGCCCTCTGCTTGCGGTTAAAGTTATGGATTACCCTGTCTTTCGGCGATCATCTCAGTACTAAAATCATATTCATCCGATATCTAAAGTTCTGTATTTTATAGATTTAAAGTGATCTTATTATTCACTGAAGCTATTATAAAGCGCGGCCGATCGTGCGTTATCAGACCTTCCGCATCTAACCGAGATCCTAAGTCTTTATCGACTCCCTAATAAATTAATTCACTACCTTAGGCCAGTTCTATGCCTTTACTATCACTTATACTGCTCTGCTGACCCTTGCAGCTCTTGAGTTCGTCTACCTCGTCCGTAACAGCAAAGGTCTCCTCCTTCTTGGGGTACTCAACAATAAAGCGCTGGCGAGGACGCCCTTCGTCAAATCGATCGTCGTTGTCGCTCAAAATCTCCCACTCCGGTTCATCGTCGCTGCTTTCCGGGTCAGTACCATCGTCGGCGTAGGGGATCTCCAAGTTCTTCTCGTCGCAATGCTCAATCGCAATGCCTCTTCGGATTGCCCAGACGCAGGCAAATGTTTCGAATGACGACTTGTAGGCAGGGTAGCCCGACCACTGCACAAGAAGCATGACCTGTCCATCTTGGATCTCGTGACGTAGAATTCTCAAGGCGTGGTATTCCGTGAGTCCAGTCACGATAAATCGCGGGTCGAAGTCATCGTCGAACGTAGATGGGCTGTCGAGCTTTCCCGTCTTCTTCAAGGCTTCCTTCTTCTAAAAGGCAAGGGCAAGAGAGTTTCGGCAGCGCTTGAGGTTGAATTCGGATACGTATTCGCATCTTCCGTCTCGGAGAGTGCACTCGAAAATGACGCGTTTCGTTGATCGGATGTGGAAGTCGGTAATGGCGTCCACCATGTGCACTACGAGGCAGCAGATTAGCAACGATGCAAGGTGAGGAGGGGCATGACCGATATGGACGTACGGTCGACTCGTGCTCCGCGCATAATGAGGCGTGGTTCGGGCTGATTCAGCGTAGAGATCGTAGGGTGCGTAGATCGCAGGGCGCGTGGTGAAGCTACCGTTCTGAGGCAGGGCAAGATGAAGATGATGATGAGAAGAAGAAGAAAAGAAGAGGCAGAAGAGAGGGGAGGTGGCAGAGATTAAATGGAAGATGGAAAGGTGGATATAGCGCCGCATTCCGTGATTCACTGACCTGACCTGACGTGCGAGATCACAAATTGGATCTTGCCCGCTGGCGCGCAGCCGTCAACAGCCTGTACGGAATAAAACTTGAAGATGCCCATTCCTCCACCGACGCCACGTGATAATCGCATGAAGTCATTTCCTTCACGAGGCTAAACTTCTCCATCTTCATCTTCATGGTACAGAGGGGGGGAGGCGTGTTATGAATGTGTAAGACGTAGGCCGCTACAGCCTGTAGAAAGGGCCAACGTGACGAATGCTTCCATATACAAAAGATGAGGCCCGAGTCGCCGTCACATATGTCTTCCGCGTTGAACACTCCCGCTTAGGCTCATGATCTTGAGACTCTATATACTCGTGGGGTCACATGAAAGACCGACTAAAGACCGACTAAATAACACCATCCCAGGTGAACACTTGGTTGCCAGAAAAGCGATCCTGATGTGGAGGTAAGGGTCATCTTATGGTCTCTCTATAGCTTTGCCTTCACCCTTCTCGTACTGACTCCTGTATCCATATGACTTCGTATGAAGTGGCAAAATACAGGCGACTAGTGCCGAAGGTCAATTAATCCCGCCGATCATCATTGGGGTAGGTTAATATCCCCTTGCCAATTGGCCCTGAGAATGCGATCCTCCTGGCGATTGGGTTGTTGCATTGAGCCAACATTGATGGACTAATAACCAGTTTGGTCTTGACTGGCCAAAGCACTTCCAATAAGTCAACAGCTGAGAAATGACTAGGCCAGTGTGCGTAACAAGGTTGTTGATTGAGCTAAGTTGTTACGGTGGGCCACACGCCGGAAGGCGCTGTGTTATGCCCACCAAGATCGATGACTAAGCGGCGTGGGCTCTCAGCCCGCTACAGGGGACATGGTGAGGAGGGCCAAGGCAAGGCTGCGACGTACCTAGGCTGATATAGGTGAGCGGTCGTCTTGGTCGTGGCTGCCCCCCCACGATCACCCGGCGTCGGCCGCTCCCTATTGGCCTATCGTGCGATCCGGGTCGCGAATCCGTCTAGGGCTTTCTGTGTAGCTCGGCCATCACTTGCAGCGGTTATGGCGATAATGCTGTTATTCGTATTTGAGGGAGTGGAACGAGCGACACTTATGGATCTTGCAGTGGCTTGGTCGCCCTTGGTGATACTGGATGTATGGATAGTAGAGTTCCTCCTCGGGATTGTATGTTGGTATTGTGGTAAAAGTACACGTTGGAGAGGAGCCTTGATGGCGGCCCAACTCGTCAGCTTGTTAGGGATATGCGTCGCGCTTTCTCTCTGGATGTGGTTCCACTTGATCAGAAAGGGTGCACTCGGTAGAGAAGAAAGGGAAGCTACCGCTGGTCAGAGTCGTACAGCTGATGAGTAAAGACGGCAGTGTCCCTCGGTTGGAGGTATTTCTGAAGTGTTGAGAAAGCTTTGGGGGTAAAGTACTCAACCACCGCTCGGTCCTTCATGTAGAATAGACCGGCCGTCAACAACCAATATGCAGAACTGTATCGTGTATCACTCCAGTCATTTTCTAGACGCCTCGTGAAGAGTGCGCTCAGTCTACTTCATTCATCTGGTGTTCGTACGGGGCTGTCGTACAATGGCCCAACCGCCAGGTCGGTGACTGACCATCGGGCACTAGAATGTGAGTGTTTGCAGTTGCTTCTACAGCCAGTTGGTGGCTTACGTCATATGAGAATGTGTGTTTGGCAGGACCGTCAACCCCGCACAAAGGTCAGGTCACTATCGCCATCTTCAATAGGTCTCGCTATAAGGACAACAATCGTACCTGATGGCAGAAACGCTCGGCGTTGCATCCAGCCTTATCGCTGTGGTTGGCCTGTCCGCCAAGGTGTTCTCCCTTTGTCTCCAGTACTCCCGAGATGTGAAGAACGCCCAGTCCAATATCGAAGGACTTCGCGAAGAAGTTGCAGGCTTCAAGGCTACTACAGAGCAAATTCAGAAGCTACTAAAAATACCTTGTGGGCAGCAGCTACAAGCGTCTCGACAGTTGGAATTTGCGATCAACGATGGTCATGCGACATTACAAAAACTTGAGCAGGAGCTCGAACCTTCGAACAGCCGGAAGGCGATCAGCCGCTTTGGAATACGCGCGCTTAAATGGCCGTTCAAAAGCAAAGATGTCGATGGATACATACAGCATATTTTGCGCAGCAGAGAAAATATTATGTTGGCATTGAATGTTGATCAGACGTAAGTGATGTGACTTGGGAAGCTATTCTTAAGCTGATACTTATCTTGTCCCTAGTGTAGCCCTCCAGAACGTCGACCATCATATCGTTCTCGACCGTTTACCTAACGCGGAAGGAGCATCATTTGACTCCCGCGCCGAAGAACAAAAACCGATATGCTTGCCGAATACCAGAGTCGATCTACTCGAAACCATATCTCGATGGATTAGGGACCCTAACTCGAAAACAATATTCTGGCTCAACGGTATGGCGGGAACTGGAAAATCGACTATCTCACGCACTGTCGCTCGGTCGCGTTCCAAACAAGGCGACCTCGGGGCTAGTTTCTTCTTCAAGAGAGGAGAAGCTGATCGAGGGAGCCTAGATAAGTTTGTAACTACTGTATCCCACCAACTGATCGCGAACAATCCAGGAATGGCATCTTTGATTAGGAACGCGATCGAAGCAGACCCAGCCATAACCAGGAAAGCTATAAGACATCAGTTTGACAAACTTGTGCGAGAACCACTATTGAAAATAGCAGAGACTTCAGCTCGCTTATCTTCGCTCGTTCTTGTTCTTGATGCGATCGATGAGTGCAAGGGAGATGCCGACATCATGCAGCTAATCAGTCTTTTCCCCAGGGCACAGTTCCAGGGCCCTTTTCATCTTCGAGTATTTGTTACCAGCAGGCCCGAACTTCCCGTTCGCCTTGGGTTTTGGCATATCAGTGGGTCTTACCAAGACGTGATGCTGCATAAAATTCCACGACCAGTCATTGAGCATGATATAAGCGCCTTTCTCCGGCATGAATTCGCCAAAATCCGCAATGATTTTAATGGCTTGGCAGCAGAAGAACTGAAATTGCCATTACACTGGCCTGGAGAGCCTAATCTTCAAAGACTCGTTGCAGCAGCAGCGCCTCTGTTCATTTTTGCCGCGACTATCTGCCGCTTCGTCAATGACTCAGCTCTCGGGAGCCCCCATGAGCTTCTCCAGAGGGTCCTTCATTTCACGACCAACAGCTACGTCTCAAAGCTTGATATGACATATTCACCCGTTTTGAAGCAACAAATCATGAACAAATCCACCCGCGAAAAACAAGAAGTTCTAGAAAGCTTCCGGCTTATTGTTGGCACTGTCATTGCTCTGGCGTCTCCCCTATCGATAAATAGCTTAGCGCGATTGCTTGACGTTGATGTGAACATGGTGGCGACAAGGCTAAAGATTCTACATTCCGTCTTAGATGTGCCAACAACACTAGATTCACCAGTGCGGGTTCTGCATCTTTCGTTTCGAGACTATCTTTTGAATACTGATCAAAAAGAGACAACCGAGTTCTGGGTGGATGAAGAAGTCACACACCGTAATTTGTCGAATCATTGCCTACGTCTTATGGATGCCGGACTCCAAGAGAATATATGCGGCCTGTCGTCTCCGGGGATGCATCGATCTATCCTTCCCTCTCAAAGAGTGGATGAGTGCTTGCCTTCCGAGCTACAATACGCTTGCCTTTACTGGGTACAACATCACACTTCTTTTGATATTGAGTTGGAACATAGCTACGAAGTCTATCATTTCTTAAAAAAACACCTTCTTCACTGGATGGAGGCCATGAGCTTGATGGGTCGAAGTGGAGAGAGTCTTGCTCTGCTTAGATCATTAGCGAAACGGCTCGAGGTACAGTCCTACTGTGGCCAGGCGAATTAACCATACTGACCAGCACTAGAACAAGGCATTTCGACAGTTGTTGAATCTCGTGGCCGATGCGATCCGGTTTGTCAAGACTTTTTTTTCGATGCTTGATGAGACACCTTTACAAATTTACTCCGCGGCTATTGCTTTCGCCCCTAGACGAAGCCTTGTCCGAAAGTGTTTTGAGGACGGAATTCCCAAGTGGTTAGCTCTTGGGCCACTGGTCGAAGAAGACTGGGACTTGTGTCTTTCAATACTGGTGGGCCACAGCCATTGGGTGAATTCGGCGGTATTCTCGCACGACTCCAATCTCTTGGCTTCAGCCTCTAAAGACAAGACGGTACGAATCTGGGATGCGGAGACGGGCGAGTGCGTACGAGTGCTAGAAGGTCACAGCGACTTGGTCAGTTCGGTGATATTCTTTCATGATTCCAGGCTTTTGGCGTCAGCTTCTGACGACAAGACGATACGCATATGGAATTTGGAATCTGGCGAGTGTGTACAAGTCCTTAGTGGCCACAGCGATCCAGTTCGTTCAATGGTTTTGTCACATGAATCCAAGCTTCTGGCAACGGCTGCTAGCGATAAGACGGTGCGGATCTGGAACACGAAAACTGGCGAGTGCGCACGAATTCTGGAGGGCCACAACGATAGGGTTCATTCAGTGACATTCTCGCATGACTCCCAGCTACTATCATCAGCTTCTGACGACAAGACGATACGTATCTGGGATGTAGAGACTGGCAGTTGCGTACAAATCCTACAGGGCCATAGAGATCTAGTCCGTTCAGCGGTGTTCTCACACAACTCCAAGCTATTAGCATCGGCTTCTAGGGACACGACCGTGCGGATCTGGGATATGGAGACGGCCGAGTGCGCGCAAGTGCTTGAAGGGCATAACGACTGGGCCGTGTCGGTAGTGTTCTCACACGATTCCAAGCTTTTGGCGTCGGCTTCTTGGGACGAGACGATACGCGTCTGGGATGCGGCAGTTAATAACTGTGTACGAGTGCTCAAGGGGCATCGCGATAGAATCCGTTCAGTGGTATTCTCGCATGACTCTCATCTCTTGGCGTCAGCCTGCAGAGATAAGACTGTGCGGGTCTGGAACGCGGAGACGGGCGAGTGTATACGAGTCTTGGAAGGCCACAGCGATTCTGTCCGTTCAGCGGTGTTCTCGCGTAATTCCAAGCTTTTGGCGTCTGCCTCTTGGGACAGGACAACGAGGATCTGGAATATGGAAATAGATGAGTGTGTGCACTCGCGGGGGGGCCATCGCGACTTGATCAGTTCAGTAACATTCTCGCAAGACACGAAGCTTGTAGCATCTGCTTCTAGGGACAAGACGCTGCGAATATGGGATGCAGAGACGGGTGAGTGTGCACAAGTGCTAAAGGGCCATAGATACTGGATCAGCTCAGTATCATTTTCTCATGATTCTAGGCTGTTGGCGTCGACTTCTAGCGACAAGACGGTGCGAACGTGGAACTTGGAAACGGGCGAATGCGTACAAGTGCTTAAAGATCGCCGCTCCTTGCAGGTCGAAAGTGCTGGTCTCATTACTAGCCATGGAATTAGTTCATTGGGAACCCAATCAGCGCCTCGTACAGGGCTTACTATACCGTCGGCGCCTACGGAAGGCACAAGCGCCATAAGTTTGCGAGGCGACGCATCTTGGGTGATGTTTGACGGCGAGGATCTTTTTCGGCTGTCGCCTGAATGCCAGGGTGCTAAGATCGCTGTCTCTGGGGATATGATTTCGATTGGCTGTCGGTCAGGTAGGGTCATAATATTGCGGTTCTGCCCAAACGAGATGCCAAGAATTTGACAATTAGACTGTCAAAATTGGTACTCGGAGGCCCGGCATCATGTGGTACAGCGAAGTTGGTTGAGGGTGAGATCGTCTTTTTCGGAGTCCCCCACGATGGCAAGGACATCAGCTTGCTTATCCCAATGGTCGGGGACGGGCCGAACCGCTTCCTTGTCAAGTCCATAAGTCACATTAATTCGCAGCTTAGAATCTAACAGCAGGAATTCCATGAATCACTGGGGGATAAGGGCGACATGGAGATCGTCTGCTTCTATGAAACACTAGAGTCACAAACAGCTAAGAAAGTACGTTCATGGAGTACGTTAGAGCACACATGCTAATCAAAGAGGATGAAAATGGCAACTGGACGATGGACGGACCAGCCGCAATTCTAGTTTCCAAGTCCTCTGCTACATACTGCCGTCAGTGGGAAGACGCCCGCGAGCACATATGTCAAGTTGCTCGTACGCACTCCGATATAGTCAAGTTTGGACCTCATGACCACGATTACGATAAAGTTCGTGCGAGGCTTGACCGTCTTGTTCGACGCAGATTGACGGCGCGGCACCAGGTTCAAAACTCAAACGCGCAGGGTATGTAATAGATAGTTTCTAGTTAAGAGACACACTAAAACAGTCTAGCAAAGACAGTTCTACTCGACTCTAGAATCACCGATGCCTTGGAAATCAAAGTCGGTACGCTCCCCTCCGACTTTATGAAACATTTGCATAGCATAGCGCACGCAGATATCGCCGGCATTATATTTTCTAACTGCAAAGTGGCTCGCTTTGACTTTTATCGAGTTTATGGACTATATCGAATAAAGTTTGGGAATGAAGGCGGTCCATTTGACCAGAAACTTTTCCAGATTTCCACATTATCTTGGTTCCCATTAACACATAACGATTTTGAACTCTATGAATGGACTAGCAAGTTTGTTGACGCCTTTAAGCGGATTAATGAGCCTGACTCGTTTTGCAGCTCATCGCTGCGCGAGCACATACCCAGTATCAATATCTTTAGGCATATTACCAAGATTACGAATGTAGTGGATGCATGGCAAAGAGTTAAGGTCAACATGGTTGAGGATTGTTTAGTATATAGCCTTGCGCTGTATTGGAGGCTAAATGGATATCACTCGCTCTAAATGCTGCCTTAAATATGGGCAAGCATGGGCAACCTAGCATGGCTATACCAAGAACAAGGGCGGTGGAAAGAGGGTAGATGGCTCAAGGTGCAAGTGCTAGAGATAACAAAGGAGACACGGGGAGAAGAGCATCCTTCCACGCTGAGGAACATGGGCAACCTAGCATCGATATATAGAAACCAGGGGCGATGGAGGGAGGAGGAAGAGCCCGGGGTACATACGATGGAAAGGATGAAGAGGACGTTAGACGAAGAGTATCCTTATACGCCAAGGAGCATGGCTAACTTGGCATCAATATATGGAGATAAGAGGCGATAGAAATAGGCGAAAGAGATAGAGATGAGAAAGAGAGTGCTGGAGAGGAACAAACCTACACAGTATCCTCAGCGTCAGTGACCTTATGTGAATATCGAACAGACAGGGAAACTGTAGATCGGATCAGCTTAGCAGTTTTTATTTTCTTAAGACAGTTCTAATAAGAGAGAAGGATTTGCCACATAGATCACAAACCAGTGTTCTTTGTGGCCAATGATCATCAACCTCCATATGATACAGTTCTGTGCACCGTCTCAGCATGGTTTTATAAGTGTATTTTATAGTCCAATATCTCATCACACAGGCGGCAATAGAGCTTTTCGTTTGGTTGAAGATTAGAGAGATGACGTCGTTTGAAGTGCCTGCTTAAGTCCCCCGGTGAATAAAAAGGTTTGATTAGCCCATAGATAGCTGGATCGGAAGGTTGAAGAGTAGCGGCCTGACTAACACAAAGAAAGCACCTGCGACTTCGCTCTATGTAACGATATAGAGGCAAGAGGCCCGGAAGACCTACTGTAGCCCCTGGCCTAGGCTCCTTATATACTGATGTGTGGGGCAGTTCAATCACCTGTGATTGAACTGGTTGACTTTTAGGTCTTTTGGCCCAACGGGCTATTGTTTTGTTCGGCACCCTACCCGACCCCTTACACTCTGCCCGGTTTTTAACAAAGACTGAAGTTATTGCATCACCTAAAGCGCTGTTTATCGTATCTCTGATCAGTGTGGTGAGTAGGGACAGGGTTAGGATGGTCTGAAAGTCTTAGTGAAATTTCAGTTCTAAGTCAATACCGCAGTTAAAAATCCGCATTTATTACGAGTATGACGGATCGGCGGGAGCTAGGTAGGCACAATGGTTGTATTTACTAAAGCTTAAGGAGGGTGTCACGGTCTCGGTCCAGTGTACAGGTAGACAGGGAACGCTTCGGGCAGGATCAGGTCTATTGCTACGGATAGGCACTGCAGGCAGGTCAGGCTCTATTGACAAGACGTAGCTCGAAGAGCTACATTCAGGATCTGACTGTCGGTCAAACTAAAGTCATGGCGATAAGCTTATCGCCACGTGATCTATCTAGCGATCGGGTCTAGGGTAGGCAGGTCTGGTTTTGAGCTGTGACAAAAATACAGTATATCTTACAGTGTAAATAGATTTTAAGGTTTATCGCTATATAGGATTTTTATAAAAATTAATATAGCTTATTTTAGCACTTATATATATGCCATTAAAGTATTAACTATTTTAGGCTTAATTTCAATTTTTACGGATTTTTAAAAAAATAGCTTTTAAGGTGAAAAGTCTACTGGCCAACTCGCTTGGGTGGCCAACTCGCTTGTAAAATACGTTATATCACTAACGTACATAATAAGCGTACGCAACAAAAATCCCTCACCTTACATCAATACTATCTGATCAATTAATTCTTCATCAAATAACATGTCTCAATCTTTTAAAGAGTCTCAAATTATTCTTGGACTTTAGGCCTATCAGGCAGACCCAAGATTAAGTCTGCGACGCGCTGCAAAGATCTATGACGTCTCCTTTGATGCCCTCAATCGCCGACACCATGGCATTCCTGCTCGTAAGGATTATATCCCGAGCTCTCGGAAACTAAGTAATCTAGAGGAAGAGGTTATAGTCCAGTATATCCTTGATCTAGATTCGCGAGGATTCCCTCCCCGGCATTGTGATGTTGAAGAAATGGCGAATCGACTACTTACTGACCGCGATGCGTTACCAGTTGGCAAGCGCTGGGCTATCAATTTTATTAAGCGGCAACCACAGCTCAAGACGCGTTTTCAGAGGAGATATGACTATCGCAGGGCCCAATTCGAAGATCCGACTACTATTCGCAATTGGTTTAGGCTTATAGAGAACACAATCGCCAAATACGGTATCCGATCAGATGATATCTGGAACTTTGATGAGACCGGCTTTATGATGGGCGTGATATCAAGCGCTATGGTTATTACTAGCTCGGAAAGGCGTGGAAACCCAAAATCAGTCCAGCCTGGAAATCGGGAATAGGCTACGGTAATTTAAGCGATTAATGCAGAAGGCCAGGCGATTGATCAATTCATCGTGGTTGTAGGCGAATTTCACCTTCAGAACTGGTATAAAGAAAGCAACCTCCCGGCCACCTGGGTTATTGCCACAACCGAAAATGGCTGGACAGATAACGAGACGGGCCTTGACTGGCTAAAGCACTTTGATCGGGCTACAGCTGACCGATCAGTTGGTGCCTATCGTCTTTTGATCCTCGATGGTCATGAAATTCATCAGTCAGCCGATTTCCAGTTATATTGTGAGGAGAATAACATCATTACACTCTGTATGCTGCCTCATTCATCATACCTACTTCAGCCCCTTGATGTCGGGTGCTTTGGGCCGCTGAAAAAGGCATATAGTCGAGAAATAGAGCGACTGATCAAAAGGAGCGTAACCCACATCGAGAAGACTGACTTCTTCTTGGCGTTTTATATTGCCTTCCAAGCTACTATAATCCAGAAAAATATTAAGGGAGGTTTTAGAGGAGCCGGGCTTGCTCCCTTTGACCCAGAATATGTCATCTCGAAGCTTGATGTGCAACTACGGACCCCGACGCCTCCCCAGGAGATCACTGAACCTTGGACCCCTTGGACCTCAAGGACCCCAAAGACAATACTAAAGACCCAATCTCACTCGAAGTATCTACAACGAAGGATCAGAAATCATAAAAGCAGCTCCCCTGAGTCAATAATTGAAGCTGTAAAGTATTTTGAGAAAGGACAAAGCATTCTTCTACATAAGATAGCCTTACAAGAGGCTGAGATCCGGGAACTTCGTCAGGCAAATGAGATACTTAGCCGGCGGCGTAGGGCAAAAAGAACACGCCTACAGAGAAGAGGGAATATGACTATAGGGGAAGCCCAAGAGTTAATTGATCAGATGGATGTTAATACGCAGATAGTAGCCGAATCATCAAGAAGTGGTGGTCAAGGAAGGTCAGAGCGACCAGGTGGTCGGCGTTGTGGTATATGCGGCAAGACCAATCATAATGCAAGAACCTGTCAGGAGGGTATTCAGACCACTGAGAATTGATATAGTAATTGATTTTAATTGATCAGATAATGTATTGTGTTTTTATTACGATTTATCTTAAGAAGGTTAAGATTTTTGTTGCGCACGCTTATCATGTACGTTATCATCCATCCCGTTTTCAATAAAGGAGGAATTCAGCGTATCTCATTTGGATATAAACCCCTATATATCGTTTATCAGATATATCAATATATGCCAAAGCCATGTGATGCTGCGCTGACCTACCAACATAAGAAAAAGCTAATTAGGCAAGCGTCTGTGATTAAGGGGTAGTAGCTTTGGCAAATGACTGATGATGAATTTCTCAGCAGTCGGCTACTGCCTAATGGTGCTCAACCTACCCTATCCTAACTGCGCGGCAGATTCAGCTCTGAACTTAATGGTTTTAGTTAAAAAAGGCGCTAATGGACAGATAACCTGCTCTTCTATTTCTAATTGTTATATAACAATAATTGTCGCGTACCTATTCGCTTCTTGACTGCATGTTCCTATCTGAGTTATCCGTTGATTTCAAGCGATAAATGCTGACGATCTCTTCGGGCAAGAGCGGGTCGATGAGCAATTCAAGGGCTTAGTTCGTGTTTACGTTACAGCAGGGGTAATTCTGCTCCAGCTCGAGATTAATATCGCCTAATCGACTTTCATGGTTAAAGTGGTTCTCCAATCAATCTGGCCCAGACTTTACAGCCTACAGCTTGATCATGACTGACGAGTATAGCCCCCACGGCAAGCTGATGGGGCGGTGGCAGTGTAAAAGTCATGTGATTTTAACAAGTCCTTTGACGCAGCCTGATCCCAGCCTCAGGCCCTCGCCGTCTTTTCCTCGTGCATCTCCAGTCTTAGACGAAACGATAGTTTTATTGACCGCCAAGACAGCATCTCTGTTTGTTTTGCATCAAAAATAGGCCCGCTGCTTTAACCGTGGCGCGCGGTCTGAGAGCAACTCCGTCAGCATGAACCCCATGTTATCGCATGACCGCGATCACGAGGACCATCTCCAGCCTCCGAAGCGACAAAAGATATGCCATTCCAGCAAAGAGAACGACCTACCATACGGCCGTTATACTATAGCCTGGATATGTGCGCTGTATATCGAGACGGCTGCTGCCATAGCCATGCTAGACGAGAAGCATGGTGAACTGCCTCGATGCCCTAACGACGACAATGCATATACGCTTGGAAGCATCAATAATCACAATATTGTTATCGCAAGCTTGCCACAAGGCCGAATCGGGAATAACAATGCCGCAAATGTGATAACTAACTTGACCCGTACTTTTCCATTAATCCGCCATGGGTTGATGGTCGGTATCGGCGGTGCAGCGCCTGCCAACAAGGATATTCGCTTAGGCGATATTGTTGTGGGAACAAGAGTGATGCAATATGACCTTGGGAAGATTCTGTGTGGCGGTGAGATTCAGCGAACAGCCACCTCCAAGACCCCCCACCAGTCTCTGTGCACAGCTGTAACAAACTTACGAGCCAATCATGAAGAACGCCCTACTCAGGTTATAGCCATCATCCAGGAAAAGATGGAGCGACGTATAGACTATTACCGGCCTGCCGCACCTGACAATCTATTCCAGGCATCATATGAACACAGCCCGTCAATGGGCAGTTGCCAAACCTGCGACCATTCGCAGCTAGAGAGACGCGAGGCGCGAAGATCTTGTGAGCCAGAGATCCATTATGGAGCAATCGCCTCCAGTAATCAGGTCATGAAGGATGCAGTTATGCGCGACCGTCTTGCTAAAGAATTAGACATTATATGTTTTGAGTTGGAGGCTGCAGGATTGATGGATGTCCTCCCCTGCCTTCCAATTCGAGGTATATGTGACTATTCAGATTCCCACAAAGCCAAAGACTGGCAGAAATATGCAGCAGCAGTGGCTGCCGCGTATGCAAGAGAGTTTTTGGAGGCCCTGCTAGCAACCAGCGAGACTCAGAGAGACTTTCGGCTCAATGCCTGCCCTCGTATGTTGACGTTTTGCCTCGCAATTGCTTGAGTAAAGGAAGCTAACTTGTCATTGCAGCTGAGCAAATGAACCCTGGTAATCGTCGATAACAACTAATGGAGTGTCTCAAATTCGATTAAATCGATTCACGCAGGATCACAATCAAGACTGCCTATGCCAAGACTTGCAGCTGGTTCCTCAAATATCCTAACTACCTGGCATGGCTTGATCCAGTGACGCGGCCACAACATCATGGTTTTCTTTGGATCCGGGGTAAACCTGGTGCTGGCAAATCTATTATCATAAAGTTCATCTACAAGAAGCAGAAGAAGATAGACATCCCGATAAAAGCCATTACTATCTCATTCTTTTTCAATGCCAGAGGAGATCAGCTAGAGAAGTCGGTCTCGGGCATGTATCGGTCTTTACTTCTGCAACTCCTTAAAGGCTTTCCCGATCTACAGAAAATACTGGACGACCCTGATTCGATACCACGGAGCCAGGTCACAAGCCCACCCTTAAACATCCTCAAAGACCTATTCCATTCCGCAATTTCGTCCCTGGGGGAGCGAGCGCTTACCTGTTTTGTTGATGCGCTGGATGAGTGTGATGAGCAACAGGTCAAGGACATGGTCGAATTCTTTGAAGAAGTCGCCGAACAATGTGTCGAATACAATGTGAGATTTCAAGTGTGTTTCTCAAGCCGTCACTACCCTTACATCGATATCAAGTCGGGAATTCGATTGACGTTAGAAGGCCAAGATGGCCACAACGAAGACTTGAGGCACTACATTAGCAAACACCTGCGGATTGATGACACTGCCCTTGTGGATGAGTTGAAGCAGATGATGCTTGAGAAGGCGGCCGGTGTCTTCCTCTGGGTTGCTCTGGTAGTGGACATTTTAAACGAAGAGAATCGTCGTAGACGTATAGGACTCCAGACAAGGTTGCGAGAGGTGCCGAATGAATTAAGTGCACTTTTCCAAGATATCCTGACTCGAGATCAAGACCACCCAGAAAGTCTGTTACTCTCTGCTCTCTGGATCCTGCTTGCACAACGACCGTTGCAGCCTGGGGAGTATTACCATGCTCTTTGGTCTGGATTATCTCTAAAGGGCAAAGCAGATCACGAGATGCCGCCTGTCAACACTTCAGATGCCAACGACTGCTTTAACAAAACCGTCATCAGCTCTTCAAAAGGACTCGCTAAAATCACCAGAGCCAATAAGCCTACAGTACAGTTTATACATGAGTCTGTCCGTGATTTTCTTATCAAGGATAAGGGTTTATACAAACTGTAGCCAGGACTTAAGACAGATTGGCAAAGCCAGGGTCACAAAGAGCTAAGGCTATGCTATAACGCCTATATATTTCACGAAGCTATATGCAAGTCAATTGACAAGCAAAATTCTATTGAACCACAGACGATAAAAGACGACCTATTAAAGCAATTCCCTTTTCTAGAGTATGCCAATCAGTTTATTCTTCGACACGCTGATGCTGCTGCCCACAAGTTTACCCAGCAAGAGTTCATTAGCGAGTTTCCGTTATCAGACTGGATCCGCATCTTTAATATTTTTAAGAAGCATAAGATTCGCAAGTACAGTCAAGAAGCGGACATCCTCTACATCCTCGCAGACAGGGGACACCCTAACTTGATTCGGATAAGGCTCGAAAAAATCCCTGGAGTTAACGGAGGAGGAGGGAGATACCGCCATCCTCTGCTAGCCGCGATGGCTAAAGGAAACAAGGAGAGTGTCACAGCCTTATTGGGTCTATCATCGAGCATTCATAATGGTATCAACATCACAGATGGCCTTAAATGTAAATTGGACTCGGTGCGGAAGGACCATACGCCTTTTTCTTGGGCTTGCGAAGAAGGTTATACGGCTATTGCCAAGATTCTTTTGCAGAGCGGTACAACAGCTACTGAGGCTGACTTGGCGAGGGTAATAAAGAATGGTCACTCGGATATCGTAAAGATGCTCCTTGACAAGGGAGTGGATGCTTCTGCTGCAAATAAGGATGGATTGATGCCATTACATCTTGCATTGCAGAATGGTCATCTGGAGATAGCAGAGATGCTCCTTGATAAGGGAGTGGATGCTTCTGCTGCAGATAAATATGGATGGACGCCAATGCACCGAGCATTACAGAATGGTCACTCGGAGATTGTAAAGATGCTTCTTATCAAAGGAGTAGATGCTTCTGCTGCAGATAAGGATGGATGGACGCCACTGTACCAAGCATCACAGAATGGTTACTCGGAGATCGTGAAGATGCTCCTTGATAAGGGAGCGGATGCTTCTGCTGCAAATGAGGATGGATTAGTGCCTTAACCTAGTGCTACAGTCCATAATCAACTCTAGTAGAGTTGATTTAATTGACCCGCTTTAACCCTAGTAGTGTCACAGCTAGATAGATCACGTGGCGATAAGCTTATCGCCACGACTTTAGTTTGACCGACAATTAGATCCTGAATGTAGCTCTTCGAGCTACGTCTTGTTAATAGAGCCTGACCTGCCTCCAGTGCCTATCCGTAGCAATAGACTTGATCCTGCCTGAAGCGTTCCCCGTCCACCCGTATCCCGAACCCCGACCGTGACATTGACGAATAGTTAAAGCTATTATTCCTAAAGTATTTGAGAAGTTAAAACTAAATGATTAGGTCTTACCACATAATGAATTTATCTCAGGCTTCAAGTCTCCCCATATAGAGCAGAAGCGCTCCCTCATATGTAGATAATTTAAGCATGTCATGCAGATTCCTGAAGGCCATAATCGGCCGCTAGGTAACATTAGTACGATCAATGACTATACTAGGCATTTCATTGGCAAAATATAGATATATAAAATAGTCATTCTCTCCAGACCTTATTACTAGATAAAGAGATTAAGACATAACGATAGAAACTATAGCCTAGGCGGTCTTGAAATCTAACTAGCTACGCCTAAAATCTGGTAGGAGTGATGAGGCTTAAAGGAAAGCTAAGGCTGGAGCTCACCCTAGTGAATTACCAAGTTTGATCAGAAGGCTCAGGGAGCATGAGGTATAGCTTATTCGCTGAATTGTTTGGAGTCCCTGGGCCGGACCGTTTTGGCTATGTAGTAGTGCAATTTCTTTGGAGGAGTTTGACAATCTCTTGATGGCCTCCTTCTGCGGCAGCCTGGAGAGCGTTTCCATACCTGCCGCCCTGCGCGTTGATATCTGCTCCCTTCTCTAAAAGCAGGCTGACAGTCTCTTGATGGCCTTCTGCTGCGGCAGCCTGGAGAGCATTGCTGTACTCGCCGCCCTGCGCGTTAATATCTGCTCCCTTCACTAAAAGCAGTCTGACAATCTCTTGATAGCCTCTAAGTGCGGCAGCCTGGAGAGCATTGCTATATATGCCGCCCTGCGCGTTAATATCTGCTCCCTTTACTAAAAGCAGTCTGACAGTCTCTTGATGGCCTCTAAGTGCGGCAGCCTGGAGAGCATTGCCATATGTGCCGCCCTGCGCGTTAATATCTGCTCCCTTCGCTAAAAGCAGTCTGATAATCTCTTGATGGCCTCTTTCTGCGGCAGCCTGGAGAGCATTTCTATACCTGCCGCCCTGCGCGTTGACATCTGCTCTGTTCTCTAAAAGCAGGCTGACAGTCTCTTGATGGCCTCTAAGTGCGGCAGCCTGGAGAGCGTTTCTATATGTGCCGCCCTGCGCGTTGACATCTGCTCCCTTCGCTAAAAGCAGTCTGATAATCTCTTGATGGCCTCTTTCTGCGGCAGCCTGGAGAGCATTTCTATACCTGCCGCCCTGCGCGTTGACATCTGCTCTGTTCTCTAAAAGCAGGCTGACAGTCTCTTGATGGCCTCTAAGTGCGGCAGCCTGGAGAGCGTTTCTATATGTGCCGCCCTGCGCGTTGATATCTGCTCCCTTCTCTAAAAGCAGTTTAATAATCTCTTGATAGCCTTCTGCTGCGGCAGCCTGGAGAGCATTGCCATACGTGCCGCCCTGCGCGTTGACATCTGCTCCCTTCACTAAAAGCAAGCTGACAGTCTCTTGATAGCCTCTTAATGCGGCAGCCTGGAGAGCATTGCTGTACTCGCCGCCCTGCGCGTTAATATCTGCTCCCTTCACTAAAAGCAGTCTGACAATCTCTTGATGGCCTCCTGCTGCGGCAGCCTGGAGAGCATTACTATATATGCCGCCCTGCGCGTTGACATCTGCTCCCTTCTCTAAAAGCAGTCTGACAATCTCTTGATAGCCTCCTACTGCGGCAGCCTGGAGAGCATTACTATATATGCCGCCCTGCGCGTTGACATCTGCTCCCTTCGCTAAAAGCAGTCTGACAATCTCTTGATAGCCTCTAAATGCGGCAGCCTGGAGAGCATTACTATATATGCCGCCCTGCGCGTTGAAATCTGCTCCCTTCTCTAAAAGCAGTCTGACAGTCTCTTGATGGACTCCTTCTGCGGCAGCCTGGAGAGCATTGCCATACCTGCCGCCCTGCGCGTTGACATCTGCTCCCTTCTCTAAAAGCAGCCTGACAATCTCTTGATAGCCTCCTGATGCGGCAGCCTGGAGAGCGTTTCCATACCTGCCGCCCTGCGCGTTAATATCTGCTCCCTTGTCGATAAGATCTCGCACAGGCGATATAAGTCCGACGAAGCAAGCGTAGTAGAGCCTGGAACCTCGTGGAGGACCTGGGTTAAGATTCCAATCCACGTCAGGCTGATACAAACGAGCCCATCGTTGAAACGTTACTTCCTCTTCTAGGAACCTGGCCGTCGCCCGAGCTATATCCTCTGAAGCCTGAGCCAACACAGCATAGCCTGTCCAGACTTCTGCTGCATATCTTGCCATAGGAAAATCCTGCTTGACCTCTTCGTTGATGTCCCTGAGATAAGTCAAGCATGTCATCGTGATAGAAATGCTGGCAATCGCAATTTTGAACCGTTCCTCCTTAAGAAGGTATTCTTTGACAGAAAAATGGGCAAGATGCAGCTCTTTATCGGTGGCGTGAACGACCATCACTAAGCTGGGACAGTAGTCTAAAACATCAGCATCGCAGAATAGTCGTCGCTTGATGTTAAACCCTCGCGATTTGTCTTTAATCTGTGTCGCTATTACCTCTTTGGCCTCAGCTAGCTTGAGAGGTCGCTTAGAGTGCACTAGGAATTGTAGGAGTCGTATCGCATCGGTTTTGAGCTCTATTGGTATGCATTCGATCATGCGTTGGTACGTATCTTCCAGGTTCCGCGGCAAGGATGCGAGAGCTTCCTCAATAGCCGCCTCGTGACGACATCGGGCTAGGGTTTCCAATTGACAGAATGCCCACCTGAACCTAAGCAATACGTCAGCAAACCATCAGCATATCAATCAAAAAGCAGCATCTCACATCCCGTCGGCCCCGTCGCCAACTTTCTTCTGAATCCTCTCGAGGAGATCCTGGGATAAGGGCTTATCCCGAAAATCACGTCGTTGCGAAAGTTGTGCCATGACATACGATCGGATATCAGCGTTGATAGACTCCTTATCGAGCGCTAAGCAATTATGTTTGCTTAACAACGAGGGGATCTCGCGCATGAACTCGGGTTCAGGCCGACTAGTACAAATCAGTTGGACATCGCCCACCTTTGGCCAAGACGCTACATCCTTCATCCACAAAAGAAGTTCATCTCTTGTTGTTGACTCGTCTAAGGCGTCCAGAACAATCGAGCTTCTCTTCTGGACTACAAGCATCTTGTACACAAGGTCCTCGAGGGTCTTTGTAATAGGTTGGTCGCGGCCATCCTTGTGTGCTTGGAATGAGGTGTTAAGAATACTTGCAGAACCAGGCCCGCCCTGGTAGAGTTGGAAAGCAAGCGACCGCAGCATGCCATCTAAAGTCTGTTTTGTCGTGTCTGAAAAGTCAAAGAAGAAGCGAAGAATAAGACGATCATTTTTCTTCGCGAGATGATCTAGCATAGTCGCACTGAGAACCGTCTTTCCGCATCCCGCAAGCCCATTCAGCCATAAATGCCGGCGCGACCCCGAGTGCCATTCCTGAAAGACCGGGTTTTCCAGGAGCCATGCACCTGTCCCCTCATGGCGGAGCTTCATCGCGTGGTTGGCGTTTTTAGACGGATCTGGGGGGCAAAGCCAGCGCTTGATCTCATTGGTACGAAGGTGAGACTTGATGGAATCAGTCGCAGCTTTCGTTGCAACTGTCATCTGTTGCATGTCGTCGATTTTTTGTTCAACTACTCGCAATTAGGACGTTTTCCAATATCATTCGGTTTCGTGCATTTACTAGTCTAATCCTAATGAACAAAATAAAACAAAACTAACCCAACTGAAGCACTTCCAGTGCCCTCTTGGTCTCGTGGACCTCCGCGGCCGGCACGTACGCCAGGAGCTCCTTGGCATATGCAGCGGCGGTAGCTGAGGCGTAGCGTTGCCATCGATCGTTCTTGTGGGAGTCGGCGTAGTCGCAGATCCCTCGAATCACGAGACAGGGAAAGTGGTTCATTAGACCGGCTGCTTCCATCTCAAAGCAGATGCAATCCTCGCCGGCATCAGCAAGAATCCGGTCGCGCGCAGTAGCGTCTTTAACAAGCGTGTTGCCGGACGCGATGGTCCCGTAGTGGATATCGGGGTCGGTAGTGTCTCGAGGATCACGTTGAACCTCGCCAGCCGCGTCGCAGACCCGGCAGTCCGGCCCGGAGACGTGGCCACTTGAAGCTTCAAAAAGGCGGTCATTTTCAAAACCCTGGTGAGCATAGCCAGGATTTCTCTTGGATGTTTTGCCCATCTTCGGGTTCTCCTCCAGCATCTGTTGAAGGAAGCAGGGGACCCTAGAATCCTTCCGCTCGTGATCGGCCTGTATGCTGGTAAGCGCATTGAGGAGGACCGTCGGAGGCCGTCCGAGGAAGCCTCTGCGCTCGCGCCTATCACCAGACCTTGCTTTGATCAAGTCGTACTGGCAGACGCCACCCATGGTCCCATCGGGCTGGCTCACAACAATGTCGCCGAGCCGGATATCGCGGTCATCATCCGGTCTGGCGATGCCGCCGCCTATGCCGACCAAGAGACCAACACGGATGGACGGCAGAGAAGCAAGCAGGCTCGAAGCCGTGGTCGCAGCCGAGGTTGTTCCATAGTCTCCAGCGGCAAGAGAGGCGATGACGACATTGTGCTCTCCCACGCGACCCCACGTGTAAACGTTCGCGTCGTTTTCGTGTCTGGTGAAGCCGGATGGAGTAGCATGTTCCTCGTCGAGCATCGCTACTGCAGCGGCTCGCTCGATAGAAAGAGCAGCAATCCAGGCGACCACATAGGATTCGGGACTATCGAGACAGTTGCGGGATACCATTATATAGAATGAAGCGTGCGGGGCCGGCAGGCGGCTTGGATAACAGGCTGTGTGGTTTGCCTGCGTCGATGAGGAAGCTAGAGTCAAGTCGAGTCGAGTTGAGTTGCTGGTCGTAGGAGACGGCTCTTGAGGTTATAATTCGGCAATGGCAGACGTATGCGGACGGGGTTTCAAGGTGGATATTAGCGTAGAACTCGATACTGGCGTCGTCTGCAGATAGTATTAGTTGGCGCTCTTCTGGCCTATTCTCTCCCAGATCCTGGGAAATGGCTCTTGGAATAGCATAATACCTTCGCGGAACAGTCTGTGAATAGTCGGCAGTGGCAATAAGTTGCAAACCCTCCAGCAATACAGAAAAGGAGGTTGGCATCGGGAGGGGTCGATTAGCAGCCCGATGCAGCCCGATGCAGCCCGTTATAGCCCTGGTCGGGTTGCGGCTGAGGGTGCTTCAGCACGAGATGAGGAAACTCTATATGTCAGTTTCGGTCGCGTTTGGGTACAGGCAGCGAAGGAAACACTAGGACCGATCATGCAAGCCACATGTTATGGGCAGTGCCATAGTAGACGCCCAACGAGGCTGTGGCGTGGCGGAGTTACGCTTGAATTCTTGCCAAACAGGCGAGGCTCCTCCACCCGGCTACTAGACGATCTTCGCCGGGACGGGCCGATCTAGACTAGAAGAACTTAACGTTGAGTGGTAGAGTAGCATGGGCTGGCTGCTTATCTTGATTTTTCAGCTCGCCACTCTTGACTGTTAGCGCCCGGTCCTGTCATAATTGACTGATGCCAAGTGGCATATGCCTTGTAATCAAGCTTGCTGCTGTCACAGCTCAAGACCAGACCTGCCTACCCTAGACCCGATCGCTAGATAGATCACGTGGCGATAAGCTTATCGCCACGACTTTAGTCTGACTGACAGTCAGATCCTGAACGTAGCTCCTTGAGCTACGTCTTGTTAATAGAGCCTGACCTGCCTGCAGTGCCTATCCGTAGCAATAGACCTGATCCTGCCCGAAGCGTTCCCTGTCTACCTGTACACTGGACCGAGACCGTGACAGCTGCCTTTCTTTGTCCTACATGTCTTACTACCCCGCCCGGCTCAGCGCTCAATCCAAGACGGAGTCAATAACTTCCGAGGGTTACACAGCATAATTCAGGGATGACTGCAGTAGTCCGAGTAGCCGAGGCCTGTTATTTGTTATCCATGGGGGTTAAAAATATGCAGCCGCTTAACCAACAATCGTATTTCGACAAATCATAATTGACGATTCTTTTCTCAAGTGAAGGGAAGGGAGATAACATAAAAAGCACATCTACCCCATAAGACAAATTGCCACTATACGGACTACCATTCGTCATGTTTGATGTGCGCCATGCCCCCCCACCTGTTGTCTCGTCTTGCGTCTTACTTTTTTTGCAATCGGATATACTTCCGTTCGTCCGATGCGGCTAATGCATGATTTTCATTAGCTGATTTTCCATACTCAAGCCACCAACAACCTGCAGATAGAAGGCCTCATTTTGATAATCTCTAAGGATCCATATGTGCGCTAACTGGGGAGCCATAATGTTATTTGAAAATGACTGGCAGGTGAAGTTAAATTATTTTTGGAGCTATAGGGTAGCATATCACTAGAAACCTACTACTACTGTACCAATTACTACGTGTATTGGACACAATACCACTTTTGGTGGCCTGTACCCTTACCCTAATTCAATAGGTTTAAATATAAGAGAACTTGGCCCATGCTCCAAGCCTGATTCCAAGGATTTAGATACTGAATCCCTATCGTTACAAATAGGAAGCATATTGTCACAGCTCAAGACCAGACCTGCTTACCCTAGACCTGATAGCTAGATAGATCACGTGGCGATAAGCTTATCGCCATGACTTTAGTTTGACCGACAGTCAGATCCTGAACGTAGCTCTTCGAGCTACGTCTTGTTGATAGAGCCTGACCTGCCTGCAGCGCCTATCCGTAGCAATAGATCCAGTTCCGCCTGAAGCGTCTCCTGTCCACCTATATACTGAGCCCTGACCGTGACAGAGCGAGATCGTTTGTTATCTTGGGAAAAAGGCGCTCAGATCATCAATATCGGTGGTAAACTTCAAGATACAGCGTCAGCCAGGAAGGACGTTCTTGTTTCCAAAGGCACATATTTGGCAGTAGATGCGGCCAAAATCAAATTGGATTACAAGGAAGCTTGAGATACGGGAAACAATTCACTTGCTTTCCATCCGTATTGATAGCCAAGTACTACCCTCACAATCGCGTCGTTGCCCTGGTAATCATGGACCGTGACCCCATCTACTAGTGCCCCGTGCTGGACACAGTCGCTCGTGTTCATAGCCTCGAAAAGGAAGTTCTCCATCATATCCTTCAATACACCCTCCAGCACACCTCTCGGGCTTCCTCTACCAACGCCGCGTGTTTATTCGAGACAATTATGTCTAGAATGAAGTCACCAGGATCATACGGCCAAAACAAACAGATTGTTTGCGTGAGCTTACAGCTGTATTCATTATTCCGAACCTCACTTTCGGACACACCGTTCATGAGAGACGTGCCAAGTACGGCATCGAGTTTGTCCCAAAGTGCCAGATACATGGGACAAGATTGGCCAGGTGGGGGATCAAAGTGATGCAGCGAATCGTAGGAGGCGTCGCCCTCCATAGACTGAGTTGGCATGTTTTCGTCTTCAGTGGCGTCGACTCCATGAGATTGGATCGATGTGTTCTCGTCTTCAGTGGCTTCCAACTTTCGTTTTTTAGCTGGTCGCTTTTTGTGAGAGGATGAATCAACCACAGTCTCAACAGTACTTGAGAAAACGCTTCTAAGCTCCGTCAATGACTCTTGATGTCGTTGGAGCCAGTATTTTGCCTTCGCTTCGGCCTCGTCTTCAGTTTTAGCTTTGGCCTTTAAAGCTTCTGCTGCTAAGTAGATTGCACCTTCTACTTGTGTTTAGCGGAAACTATCAGTGAAGCCAGAAAACACTTCCATACGTACCGTATGCGGCCAAAACTACTTCGTCACCCTTCAAGACTGTGCAGTACTTTTGCCAGGTTTCGAAATACGAAAAGTTCGACTTGATCCGGGCATCTTTGACCACTCTTGGCGTGAGTTGTCTAATCTGTCGTTACGACGCGTATTCCACGATGAAGAGGAAGTCTGGAAAGTCAAACTCGTTGAGCTGCGTATGCCTTTTGCCATGGATTTCTCGTGCCCTTCGATGGAAATGGTCATGCTCGTAAAAAACAATATCAGCAGGTATCGCAAGGCAGAAATGTTGCTCTTCTAAATGAAATTACACTTGGAGTAGAAATTTGTACGGGGAAAGTGATTTCACGGGATAATCCTCGTTCTGTAAAGAAACACCGCGTTGCGGGTCTATACGATTTTGTACAGCAACGCGGTGATCCTACGGTGTTTGTTAGTTACAGAAGACAAGCAGGCCCACACACCTGCATTGATAGGGCGTTTCTACTTTTCATAGCAAGTCACTTCAGCGGAACGCGACATGCGACAGGGGACACGCGAGGTGTCAGCGCCGTGACTGGCTGTTACCTCAGCACAAAATTCTTAACAGCTGGAGCTACGTTTCATGAGCTCGACCCGAGTGGAATACATCAGCGGTACATACCACCCTTGGTTGCACAAGTCACTTGAACCCCCTTGTCGTCCCACATCCAGTGTCCCCGCTTTCCGCTAGCCGCGAGCTCGAACATCCAGGCGCGACTCCACTTCGCTCTCGACCCCGACGTCCTTGCTTCTTTCCGCGTCAACATTTCCGACGGCTGCTGTCCCGCTGAGGACCCTCACAAGAACCAGCAGCCGCGCCGCGTCATCCAGCATCTGCCGGACGACTGGCGGCGTGCCGAGTGTTGATGCATAGCAGGAGCAGGCCATGACAAAAGCGGCCCCCATGCAGAACAGAATGCCTACTGTGAGGTAGATGAGCTTGCATCGTTCTACAAGCGCCGCGTCACCGTCCGTCAGCTCGATCATCCGCGCCCAATTCCAGGCCAGATATGTCGTACGGATAGAACTGGTCGCAAGCACTGCTGCTGCCCCTCCAAACACCACATATATCAGCATCTTTCCCCGACTGCTGCTCACCCTGCTCGCTGCAAGGGCTGGTATAGCACCCCAGATCAGCAGCGTGAGGAGTATTGTGTCGAGGACAAGGTAAGCTAGGACTTCGTCTCCTTCCTTTCCCAGCCCCATAGCGCTCAAGACCGGCGAAAGCTGGTTTCGAGTGACCGCTGCCAGAAATCCTGTCGTTGCCGGTACGCCAATCGCAAGTGCGGCCATGAAGACCAACTGGATAACAAGAAGGACGGATGCAAGTAAGTATAGCCCGAACCGCGACATGGGCCTGGTGACCCCTTTCCAGGGGTCACTGTTGATGGAGAAAAGCACAAACATTCTGTCACACCTGAGGGGTCGCCGGGGCGTGCTTTTTCGTTCGGTTCTTGGGGTCTTGGCAGATATCAACCACGGTACGATGAGATGCAAACCGCAGACGTGCTAAGGGATAATCCCGACCGATCTAGGAGGGACAGGGTGCCATATCATATAAGACCTGAGGACGTATCCTGCGTCACAATGCAGATGTTGTACGTTACCGGCCGCACTGGTATACCGGCGCAGGGCTCTACGATAGACCTGTCACAATTACTCCACCTTATGGACGCCGGCCATTTTTGCATGCTTTGATCAAATGCAGTCACTTACAGCCGCGACAAAGTCAACATACATTATTTCGAACTTTACACAGCATATCTCAAATATTCCATAACCCCATATGAGCTTGGTCAGCAACATCGACAGCTGCGCAGCCTACTTCGCATTAGATTGTATACTTTATAGCATCATGCCGGTCTGATTAATGAACCCACAAGAACTAAACTTCATCCCATAACAAGTCCCTGAACCTCATGATGACCACTCTTCCAGATGGGCAGCCAATAACTACAACAGATCCTAAACGTTCTTTTAGAATCTGTAATGCCCCGTCCCGAATATTCGGGGGAAGCCATAAGACTTCGCGTCCATTGGAGCCACCCGCTGTAATCCATGTGCCATCGTGGCCGATTCCAAATCCTAATTTTCCATCTACTTTGACAGCGACGTCCACAATACCTAGCTCCGAATCGCTCTCGCTTGAATGCGACGTACTGGCGTCCCAAGAACCAAGACTAAAACGGCCTATACTTGTGACTAGAGCCGAGCTATCGTCAGTGAAGGATAAGACGACGGTATCTAAGCTTGCATCAAAGCTCTCGACGATACTGCCAGTCGCCACATCCCATATCTTGATTGTCTCATCATCTGATCCTGATGCGATGCATCTGCCGTCTGGCGAAAACACCACAGAGCTGACCTCACCCGTATGGCCCTCAAGTCTCTGTTCTTTTTCGCCAGTCGCTACATCCCATATCTTGATTGTCTTATCATATGATCCCGATGCGATGCGTCTGCCGTCTGGCGAAAACACTACAGACCTAACCCAAGCTGTATGACCTTCAAGAGTCTGTTCTTCTTTGCCAGTCGCTACATCCCATATCTTGATCGTCTTATCATATGATCCTGATGCGATGCGTCTGCCGTCCGGCGAAAACACCACAGAATTGACCCAATCCATATGGCCCTCAAGAGTCTGTTCCTCTTCGCCAGTCGCTATATCCCATATCTTGATTGTCTTATCAGATGATCTCGATGCGATGCGTCTGCCGTCCGGCGAAAACACCACAGAATTAACCCAATCCATATGGCCCTCAAGAGTCTGTTCCTCTTCGCCAGTCGCTACATCCCATATCTTGATCGTCTTATCATGTGATCCTGATGCGATGCGTCTGCCGTCCGGTGAAAACACCACAGAGCTGACATAACCCGTATGGCCCTCAAGTCTCTGTTCCTCTTCGCCAGTCGCTACATCCCATATCTTGACTGTCGTATCAGATGATCCTGATGCGATGCGTCTACCGTCCGGCGAAAACACCACAGAGCTGACTGAACCCATATGGCCCTCAAGTCTCTGTTCTTCTTCGCCAGTCGCTACATCCCATATCTTGATCGTCTTATCATCTGATCCTGATGTGATGCGTCTGCCGTCCGGTGAAAACACCACAGAGCTGACATAACCCGTATGGCCCTCAAGTCTCTGTTCCTCTTCGCCAGTCGCTACATCCCATATCTTGACTGTCGTATCAGATGATCCTGATGCGATGCGTCTACCGTCCGGCGAAAACACCACAGAGCTGACTGAACCCATATGGCCCTCAAGTCTCTGTTCTTCTTCGCCAGTCGCTACATCCCATATCTTGATGGTGTTATCATCTGATCCCGATGCGATGCGTCTGCCGTCCGGCGAAAACACCACAGAGCTGACTAAATTCGTATAGCCCTCAAGAGTCTGTTCCTCTTCGCCAGTCGCTACATCCCATATCTTGATTGTCTCATCATCTGATCCTGATGCGATGCGTCTACCGTCTGGCGAAAACACCACAGAGCTGACTGAACCCGTATGGCCCTCAAGAGTCTGTTCCTCTTCGCCAGTTGCTACATCCCATATCTTGATCGTCTTATCATATGATCCTGATGCGATGCGTCTGCCGTCCGGCGAAAACACCACAGAGCTGACTGAACCCATATGGCCCTCAAGAGTCTGTTCCTCTTCGCCAGTCGCTACATCCCATATCTTGATCGTCTCATCAAATGATCCTGATGCGATGCGTCTGCCGTCCGGCGAAAACACTACAGAGCTAACCCAATCTGCATGACCTTCAAGTCTCTGTTCCTCTTCGCCAGTCGCTACATCCCATATCTCGATCGTCTCATCATCTGGTTCTGATGCGATGCGTCTGCCGTCCGGCGAAAACACTACAGACCTAACCGAATCTGTATGGCCCTCAAGTGTCTGTTCCTCTTCGCCAGTCGCTACGTCCCATATCTTGATGGTGTTATCGTATGATCCCGATGCGATGCGTTTGCCGTCCGGCGAAAACACCACCGAGCTAACTGTATCCGCATGACCCTCAAGAGTCTGCAAAACTACATTCCAGCTCGACTCTACCTTTGGCAGTAGGGGTATCCACTCAGGGAGATAATGCTTGAACGTCTGTCGTACAATGCTCTGCTTTGGTGCAAACACAAGTGCCGACGCGTACAGCTGAAGAGGCGCACTGTCGATGATCCATCGGTAGCTCAGCACGAACCGTTTCGCGTCGTGTAAGAAGCTAAGCACCCTTGTACCTTCCTCCACCTGAATACCGTGTCTCTTAGCAGATCGTTAGCACGCAGAAGGCGGGTGACTTACAGCGACTATGCTCTGCAACTCGTCTATGAACCTAATGCTCTCGGATATCCGACCAAGCAGGCTCAGCACCTCTAGCCAAAGAAGGAAATGTGTCTCAAGGAAATCGTATATGTCGCTAATGTCATCAGGCCCCAACTTGTCCTTAGTCTGGTGATGAACCCAGTACATGCAAGCATATTGAAGCTCGGGCGGTATGTGTTCCTCCAGTTGCTCAGCGCCCACTGCAGATCGCTGCATACCTGGGAAAGACAGGTTACACATGTTCTTACGCAGGGCGCTACGCATGACACGCAAGCAGTGTTTTGCCAACCTCCAGTGAGCGAGTTTCTCGTCCACCCAGAACTCGACCTTCTCTTTGTTTGCTGGGTCCACGAGATAATCTCGGAACGACAGATGTAGAAGCCGTACAGGCGCTGTTCGTTCTAATGGGATGCTCAAGACCGAATGCAGTGCGTCTAATCTTTCGTCCACGATGTCAGGCAGAATGTCGATCAAGCGTGAGAGTGATGTGACTGACAGAGGGCTCGCAAGAGTGACGATACTACCGACAATCACTTTGAAATCTTCGATAACCTCCTGTCTCTCTCCTTCTGGCAGTTCGACAATTTGTGAACGTAGAATAGGTGCGTAGGTTTGCTCGAGTTGTGTGCCATGGCTTTTCCTCTCTTGATCAAGCACTATTTGCAATCGTGTTCGGGGGTTCCTACGTCGAGAATCACCCACAAACCGACAAACAGTCGCTGCAAAGATAAAAAGCGGCACAGCCATCCGCGCGAGACTCTGTACTGTCGGGCGGCCTGGCCAATCCGATGGAAGCTTCCTTTCAACGCAAACAGTCATGTTGAAGGTATGTCGGATCTTCTCAAACTCGGCATTCAAGAACACAACTATATCGTGCTCGATGATTTGTGCTGGGATGCTATGCAGAACTAGGTCTTGGTAGGCACCCTGAACCTCACTAAACCCTAGCCGAATGGGAAGCTCTGGCCTGCTCGTCAAAAATACCCGGAGCTGAGGGCGGAGAATTTTTGCTTGCGAGAAGATGTTTATCAGTAGCCTGATGTCAGCCTCTTGGTCACACTCGTCCAAAGCGTCGATCACTATTACGACTAGCGACAACACTTTCGTCAACGCTGCTGCCTCAGACAGCGGCTCTTGGATAAGCTTTTGAAACTGCTCTCTTACCGACTTCCCCACAACGGCTGGATTGTCATCGAGAGTCTTCTTGACGAAGAACGCGACTCCGGGGATGCTAAGAGCCAGTTGGTAGGCTAGAGTCGGCATCAATTTGTTCAGGTTGCCTCTATCCATCTCGCCTCTCTTGAAGAAGAAGCTGGCACCTAGATCACCTCGCTTCGATCGCGAACGTGCAACAGTCCGCGAGATAGTTGACTTGCCAGTCCCCGCCATACCGTTGAGCCAAAAGATCGTCTTTGACTTTGAGTTATCGATCCAGCATTCTACTTCCTTGAGAAGCTGTTCACGCGTGTCAGGTAAACATGTCGGGTTATGTTCTTCCGCCTTGGAATCGAAAGAGGCACTGTATGCAATCGGCAGTTGATTAAGGGTTGCTCGGTTATCGACGTTCTGGAGGATTACGCTAGATCGGTTCCGCATCAGCTCAGTCCTCATCGCCTCCACAACTATACCACTTACGTCTGATCAATGTTTAACGCCAAAGAGATATTCCCTCGGCAACGCTCAAGATCCTCGATGGTTCCCTTGACGTCTTTGCTTTCAAATGGCCATTTGAGTGCACGTAAACCGAAACGACTCATCCTCTTTCGACTAGTAGAAGGCTGGAGTTGCTGCTCGAGCTTTTCCAGCCTCGAGCGACCATCTTCTATCGCAGACTTCAATTTTTGCGATGCTTTCAGCTCCTGGCCACAGGGCCTGTCGATGAGAGTCTGGAGTTCTTCGCTGGTGGCCTGAAAAGCGGCAACTTCCTTGCCAAGCTTTTCGATATCGTCTTTGGCGTTCTTCACCTCTCGGGAGTATTGCAAACATAAGGAAAGGACCTTGGCCGACAGATCAACCACGGCGATAACGCTGGACGCGACGCCGAGCGCTTCTGCCATTAGGACCGATGACTATGTTTACCTTCGGGTTGATTGACAACAGCAATGGCAGCCTGACCGGTGCGCGGGGTCAAGGCTCAGTCCTCCCAACATGCATGATCCACGTGACTTGACGCCATCGGTAAGGCTGTAGAAGGCATCCAGGCAGTCATATCGGCGATGTGTTTAATCTTGAATTGTTATTGCAAATCAGAAGAAAATTGTACCAGAAGCATTAGACTAGGGTCGAAATAGAATTAAGCAGGCCCAGCACCCTGGAGTAATTGAGGACGACGCGTTAGTCATGGCACATTAGCCCAAGGTGGAATGGTTGATACTCTTATCGATTGCTTATCGATTACTTATCGATACCCGCTTCACAATAAGATGCGAAGCCAATGGAAAGTGGGGCTGCTCTATTTTAAGCCATTCTTTGAAAGAAGAGCGCGTCAAAGGAGGGACAAAGAGATCAAAGCTCATGGGCTTGCGTTGTTCAGACGGGCAGAATGTTCTATCTAGCTGTGATCAAGTGTCACGAAACGTCTTCCCATGTGCTGCTGTCGTGTTTTCGCTCTTCCATCCCTTTCCTCTTCGTCCGCCATTCAAACGCCCTTAAAGTCGCCGCTATGGGCAGCGAACGAGACCTCACGAAGCGATTCGACGAGCTCAATGTCGACTGGCAAATGGTTGAGGAGCAACTCTACAAATGGAGCCCTCTTTTTCGCACAGGAAAGAAGCTCAGGGTTGACATTTCATTCATCTGCAAAGAAGAGCATCAAGGCTGTAGGGTAGTGCAACAGCAGGGCGGTCACGGTAGCGCGACGGCCCAACAGCTGGCTCAGAGGGACCGGCTGCTCGAGACTCAAGAGGCTGCTGGCCAGCCCCGTGTCTGGAAAGACGTGTATGATCTCATACGATGCAACGGAAACTTATGCCCAGGCTCATACTGTTACGTTGATGAGCAAAGAAAGCATATCAGACTAAACACAACCATTTTGACCAAGATGGTTGAGTATGCGGAACAAGGTAACGAGCTAAGGACGCACAGGGACGTGCCACCCTACCCTCTCGACATGATCTACGAGAAGGAAAGACTAGACGGGGAGCGGAGAGCAAAGCGGAAAGCGCCCAGCTCAGAGAGTGATCGCCCAATCAAGATCGTGAATGTCTTACCCTATAGCCATTCCGCTGCGGAAGGGTATACCTCACCATCATTTAGTTTTGGCATTATTTCACCACCGTCAGTAGTGGATCTAACAGATCTAGTCATCCCGAAACCGATCGACAGGTCCATAGATGATTATACCAAATGGCTCTCTGACTAGGTTAAGGACGAAAACTAGAAAGCAAGCTTTTGCAGTGCGGGCAGCATCACGAAGGCCGAGTATCTCGACTTGAGACATGTCTATCAGGATCGGGACATCAGGTACTACACCGACCAAGGCGTCAAGGCTGGCATCGCTAGGTCATTCGTCCAGAACATCAAGATGTGGGCGGACAGTCTGTGAGTGTGCTGAGGATCAGATTACGCGTCATTCGCGCGTTTAGTTTAGTTTATTACGTATAGTATAGTCGTCTATATGCTCGTCTACTATTCTATGGTGTCTATTCCATGTGCTCGTCAATAGTAAGCCCAGCATGACGAAAGTGACCTCTGGCGCTCGCCTCACGTTTCCCCACCGTCTCTACACATGCCTGCAGAAATGCTCGGAAGTCCTTCTTGAATAGTTCAGCTAGCTCAGGTCCAGGTTTCTTGATAAAGCTCTTCAACTCAGCAAAGTACTCCTCGATCGGGTTAAAGTCTGGCGAGTATGGAGGCAAGTAGAGCAGCTCCACTCCAGCTTCAGCGCACATCGGTGCAATCTCGTCATTGTGGTGGAAAGATGCGTTGTCCATGATAAGCACAGACTTCTTCTGCGGCCATCGCCCGCAACTGTGTAGCAGCTGTTCGATAAAGTCCTTGAATAGGGCGGCATCAGTAGACCCAGGGTAGACGCGAGCCAGCTCTATACCGTCCTGCGCGTAGGCAGCGAGGATCTGGTACCTCTGTTCACGGTTGAACCTGCCAATCTGTATCGGCGTCACTCCACTCGGAGCCCATCCCTTTCTGCGATAGCCGACGCGTCTATCGGCGCCCGACTCATCGACGAAGATCATCTGGTACGACTTGTATTTCGACAGTTTGTAGAGGTATAGATCTCGGAGGTAGGGGTTCGCTGCTTTGCGACAGGATGGCAGTTCTTTCGCGTCCATCGAGCATTTTTCAACAGGCGACTGATGGTGGAAGGGGATACTTGGTCACCGAACTTGCCGCGGAGAAATGCTATCATCTCGGTCCGATCGGTGGTAGGATACTCGGCAAGACTCTCGAGCAAGACATCTCGTTTGTAAGGGGTCACCTTGTCGCGTCAAAGAGCCCGAACCTGGCTCGGGCTTTGCGGACGGTTCGCGGGTTGCACGGGATGGCCTGGGCTATATGTTTAGTTGGCTCACCTCGTCGGATCATGGCTTCCATCATCTCATGGTCAGCATCAGACAGTCGGGGCGCCATTTTTGGGTCAGCCAGTTTAAGGCTTATTTTGGATGTGTCAGGTTGGATAGGAGGTGACAGCTGTCAATAGTGATTCCCCTTGCCTCACCGACCACAATCTGTTTCTGCCAGGGGAAGAGCACGTGACCGAAACCTGTCATCATCCTTTCGGCGTCAAAGTCCGATTGCTGACATTCTGGCCATAAGTTGGGGGCCTTTAGATGCACTGTCGACGTCCAGAAGTGACGGCCATGTTTGGTGACTGTGGCTTCGTTGTGCATAAGGCGTGTCAGACGCAGGACAGCTCCACTCCTGTGTCTCTTACGGACCCGCTCGTGCACTGCAACGGACATGTAAGCAGTCAATCTTGGCTAGGTTCCTGAGGCAGAACTCCATCGAACCTTCCGTTGTCTGTTGCCTGTTGTTCCACTAGGCACAAAGAAAACGTACTAAACCAAGCAAACCCTGCATCCCCATATTTTCAATTCTACGCTAAGGTTATCAGGTGAAATCACGTTCAATTTTATTTTTTCTAGATCTTTGTGTTGCAGCATAGATTTCATCGCCAGAAATTGAGGCTCAAGACTAGAGCTAGGGCTTTAAAACCGAGGTTAGCGTACAGCGATCTATTTTTCTTGTTGGCTACTTGCCGAAGGCATATCTGGCGAAATGATGGCAGAGTTCCTTAGAGCCAGGGAGGGACTGGGTTCTTCGTACTACTAGGACCACTAGGTTTTATATGGATTAGCCTAGCCCATCAGTCATGTCTGTAATCCGCATATTCTAGTAGCCCCCGGAAATAAACTCATGAGATGTAGTACTGTTCAAAACACGACGTCAAAGATACCCAATTGCACACAGACGCCGTGCAGCATGCCCCTTCAACTGAGAAAAATGTCACATAGCCGGACATGCCCTTTGCTTGCGTACGCGTGGGGTGATGTGAAGAGGCTGCACATAAGCGCGCGGCAGCACCAATCATAGACAGGCTGGTCAAGGCAGCTTTTCAACTCTGCCCGACGCGTATTCGCCCCTCAGCTTCGACCCGACCGTTCGCTGGAAGACCAACCCACGATTGACCTGTCCAAACTGTCTCTTGAAGTTGGAGGCGACTGAGGACCCTGAAGAATGAGTCCAAGAAGGCTTGTTGAACGTTTCACCCGGCTACGCGACCATTTTAGTGCTCGCGATTCGCCGAGAAAGAAACGGGGCCCCGCCGAACAAGTAAGTTCCCACGTTACGACTGCTCTTCAGGAGGGGGCCCTAGTCCTGCCGGCTTTTTATCTCTTATCTGCTTAACTAACGACACCTGTACTTAGTCTTTCTCATCCGATCGTGCCGATACCCCCATACAGCTGCAACCTCAATCGCAGCAGCTTTCCTCGACCGCGCTGCACTCGACGGCTACAACGACCACCCCATCGAGTGATGTCTCCGCACAGGCCGAGGCTAACGCGGAGGATTCGCAAAATGAAGGCAAGTCCTCAAGCAAAGCAGACCTATGGGACAAGGCTTTGGCCAGTATCAATGAGCCCGAACACGATCGCCGTATTGTTGCTGTCATCAAAACATTTGCCGAAGATCCAGTCAGAAACGATGCGACTACGAATGGCAGGCCCAGCACAACAAAAGATCTAGCGAAGGACATCAGTGAGAGGATGGCGAAAGCAATCCAAGACGGGCGGCAAGGCAGAGAACAACGTGAATGGAAGGTCACAATCGGCCACAAAGAATATTCGGCGCGTGGTCTTGCCGAAAAGACCGTCAACATTCTGAACAAGTTTGTGGCAGTGGGTGACGTCGCCGTCAGCTTTGACCCTGTTCACGCTGCTCTACCATGGGCCGCTGTTCGATTCGTTCTTGTGGTGAGTCGCTTCGGACTTTGTCTGGGCATCACGTCGAGATGATCTGAGTGGTGTGACTTGAGCTGACTGAGATAGACTTTGACCGCCTACGGTGAACTTGAGAGTCAAATCATGTTCGGTCTTGCTAAGGTCGCTTCGTTGATTTTGCAGTGCGATACCTATTGCCGTGTATACGTGGCCTCAGATCCAACCCTCCGACCACCTCCAGAGATTTTGGAGTTTCTGGAGGCATCCATAGTTCAAACCTACACCAAATCGTTGCTCTTTCTTGGGTTTGCACATCAACGCCGGCAGACCAGGATGGCCTTGACCAGCGCGCCTTTCAAGATGAACGAGGCGGGATCGTATATCGAGAGCTTGCAGGAAAGTGGAGATCAACTCAGCCAAGCGGCCAACTACTGTGAAAAGCAGTGCAGCTTTCAGAATCGGACGGAGTTCAAACACCTGCTCAGTTATGCCAAGGAGTCTCATCAAGCCATGCAAGCCCACAAGTACGTCACCCAACATGTGGGCTAACACTGGGCTAACCACATCTTATCAGCGTATTACTCATAGATATCCACCAGAGGATGGTGTTTGATAAACTCAAAACCGCTGAAGGTGCTGCGTATGATTCTCACGCTAACGAATACGAGGCTCGATGCCATCCTCAAACCCGTGTCGATCTTCTCGCCCAGATCTACAAGTGGGCCAATGATCCGGACAGTGAGTGTATCTACTGGCTACAGGGCATGGCGGGTACTGGAAAGTCCACGATATCCCGTACCGTAGCCCACGAGCTTTCTCGTAAAGATGCACTTGGGGCTAGCTTTTTCTTCAAGAGAGGTGAAGGAGACCGTGGAAGAGCAGCGAGGTTTTTCCCTACAATCGCCACCCAGCTTGTGCGCCAGTTGCCCTCTTTGATGCCTCACATCCAAAATGCGATCGAGGAGGATTCCCACATCGGCGAAATGGCTGTCAGCAAGCAGTTCGAGAATCTGATCAAGCTACCTCTGGCGAAGATACCGAGCAACCCTCAAAATCGACCGACTTTGGTCATCGTTATTGATGCTCTCGACGAGTGTGACCAAGAAAGAGACCTGCAGACTATAGTCGGCCTTCTGTCTCAAGTGAAACAAGTAACATCAGTCTGCCTGAAGTTCTTCGTGACAAGCCGACCAGAAATCCCAGTGTACATCGAGTTTAAGAGAATGCGCGAGGCCTACAAAGATTTCATTCTTCATTTGGTTGACGAAGATACAATCGAACATGACATCACAGCGTTCTTGAACTCCAAACTGGCGAAAATACGAAACGACTACAACATTTATCCTTTAGGTGGCCAGAAACTCCCAGAATCCTGGCCTTCTCGGATAGAGGTTCACGGCCTAGCCAAGATGGCCGTTCCTCTTTTCATCTTCGCAGCAACAGCTTGCCAGCTGATCCAGAACGACAAACATGGCGACCCTGAGGAAAATCTAAACAAGATACTAGAACGTACAAGCGGAACACAGATCTCGAGACTCAATGAGCTGTACGTTTTCGTCCTGGAACAGCTGCTCGATGGTCCCAATGATTCAAGGGAAGGACTTTTGATACAGTTCCGAGAAATTGTCGGGGCCATCGTGACCTTAGCCAGTCCGCTCTCAGCTACATGTCTCGCCCGCCTTCTAGGTATTGCCGAAAAGAGGATTTACCATATGGTAGGCTTACTCCCATCAGTCCTATACGTCCCCTCTGAAAAGAGTGCTCCTATCAAGCCTCTTCACCTGTCGTTTCGAGACTTCTTGGTCAATAGCGATAAACACAAGTCAGGTGACTTCTGGGTTGATGAAGAGAAAACACACAAGAAGCTGGCAATGAGGTGCCTTCAGATACTAATGAAGGATGACTGTCTCAAAAAAGATATGTGCGACCTGCGAACTCCTGGATTTGCACGGTCGGCTATTGACAAGGGCAAAATCGACGAGCAGTTATCGTCGGAAGTTCAGTATGCTTGCCTTTATTGGGTTTATCACTTGAAGGAGGGTCACGAGAGGGTCAGAGATAGGGACCAGGCACACAAGTTTCTTGAACACCACTTTCTCCATTGGCTAGAGGTGCTGAGCCTGCTTGGTCGGATATCCGAGAGCATTAGGTTCATAGACGAGCTGCAGAGCATAGTCGCTGTAAGTCACCCGCCTTCTGCGTGCTAACGATCTGCTAAGAGACACGGTATTCAGGTGGAGGAAGGTACAAGGGTGCTTAGCTTCTTACACGACGCGAAACGGTTCGTGCTGAGCTACCGATGGATCATCGACAGTGCGCCTCTTCAGCTGTACGCGTCGGCACTTGTGTTTGCACCGAAGCAGAGCATTGTACGACAGACGTTCGAACACTATCTCCCTGAGTGGATATACCTACTGCCAAGGGTAGATTCGGACTGGAATGCAGTTTTGCAGACTCTCGAGGGCCATGCGCATCCAGTTAGCTCGGTGGTGTTTTCGCCGGACAGCAGACGCATCGCATCGGGATCACACGATAACACCATCAAGATATGGGATGTAGTGACTGGCGAAGAGGAACAGAGACTTGAGGGCCATACGAGTTGGGTTAGCTCTGTGGTGTTTTCGCCAGATAGCAAACGCATCGCATCGGGATCATACGATAACACCATCAAGGTATGGGATGTAGCAACTGGCGAAGAGGAACAGACTCTTGAGGGTCATACATATTGGGTTAGGTCTGTAGTGTTTTCGCCGGACGGCAGACGCATCGCATCAGGATCAGATGATGAGACAATCAAGATATGGGATGTAGCGACTGGCGAAGAAGAACAGACTCTCGAGGGCCATGCGGATCCAGTTAGCTCTGTGGTGTTTTCGCCAGATAGCAAACGCATCGCATCGGGATCACACGATAACACCATCAAGATATGGGATGTAGCGACTGGCGAAGAGGAACAGAGACTTGAGGGCCATACGGGTAAGGTCAATTCTGTGGTGTTTTCGCCGGACGGCAGACGCATCGCATCAGGATCAGATGATAGGACAATTAAGATATGGGATGTAGCGACTGGCGAAGAGGAACAGAGACTTGAGGGCCATACGGGTGAGGTCAGCTCTGTGGTGTTTTCGCCGGATAGCAAACGCATCGCATCGGGATCATACGATAACACCATCAAGATATGGGATGTAGCGACTGGCGAAGAGGAACAGACTCTTGAGGGTCATACAGATTGGGTTAGGTCTGTAGTGTTTTCGCCGGACGGCAGACGCATCGCATCAGGATCAGATGATAAGACGATCAAGATATGGGATGTAGCGACTGGCGAAGAAGAACAGAGACTTGAGGGCCATACGGGTGAGGTCAGCTCTGTGGTGTTTTCGCCGGACGGCAGACGCATCGCATCAGGATCAGAAGATGATGAGACAATCAAGATATGGGATGTAGCGACTGGCGAAGAAGAACAGACTCTTGAGGGCCATACGGGTTTGGTCAGCTCTGTAGTGTTTTCGCCGGACGGTAGACGCATCGCATCAGGATCAGATGATAAGACGATCAAGATATGGGATGTAGCGACTGGCGAAGAAGAACAGAGACTTGAGGGCCATACGAGTTGGGTTAGCTCTGTGGTGTTTTCGCCAGATAGCAAACGCATCGCATCGGGATCATACGATAACACCATCAAGATATGTGATGTAGCGACTGGAGAAGAGGAACAGAGACTTGAGGGTCATACAGATTGGGTTAGGTCTGTAGTGTTTTCGCCAGATAGCAAACGCATCGCATCGGGATCACACGATAACACCATCAAGATATGGGATGTAGCGACTGGAGAAGAGGAACAGACTCTTGAGGGCCATACAGATTGGGTCAATTCTGTGGTGTTTTCGCCGGACAGCAAACGCATCGCATCAGGATCATATGATAAGACAATCAAGATATGGGATGTGGCGACTGGCAGTATCGTCGAGAGCTTTGATGCAAGCTTAGATACCGTCGTCTTATCCTTCACTGACGATGGCTCGGTTCTAGTCACGAGTACAGGCCGTTTTAGTCTTGGTTCTTGGGACGCCAGTACGTCACATTCAAGCGAGAGCGATTCGGAGCTAGGTATTGCGGACGTCGCTATCAAAGTAGATAGAAAATTAGGATTTGGAATCGGCCATGATGGCACATGGATTACAGCGGGTGGCTCCAATGGACGCGAAGTCTTATGGCTTCCCCCGAATTTTCGGGGTAGGGCATCGCGGATTCTAAAAGAACGTTCAGGATGTATTGTAGTTATTGGCTGCCCATCTGGAAGAGTGGTTATCATGGGGTTCAGGGATTTGTCGTAGGATGAAGTTTAGTTCTTGTGGGTTCATCAATCAGACCGGCATGGTGCTATACAGTATACAATTTAATGCGAAGTAGGCTGCGCAGCTGTCGCTGTTGCCGACCAAGTTCGTATGGGGTCATAGAATATTCAGGATATGATGTGCAGAGTTCGAAATAATACATGTTGACTTTGTCGCGGCTATAAGCGACTGTGTTTGATGACAGCATGCAAAAATGGCCGGCGTCCATGATGTGGAGTAATTGTGACAGGTCTATCGTAGAGCCTTGCGCACTGTGCTAAGCCACAGTAGTAAAGGCATGGTCCGTGCTCAGAAACATTCTGTAGAACGCAGGGCGGCCTGTGATTTGAGCCTTCACTGTAGGAGATGAGACAAGCCATGAATGACAGTATTGGTATAGCCCGAGACACTAGATCTGACCACACTCGCCACAGATGATCCGTGCTCAGAAGCTATTTGTGGAAAATCAGGGCGACCTCTGATTTCGGCCACTACTGAACATATATACGATATCCGTTCAGTCAACGCCATAAGATCCCAAGGTCGAATTTTAGACGTTCTCTAAGCCGTAATGTAGAGCTCGTCTCAGGATGCTGTGAGAAAAGTCATCGTCCGGAGGTAATAAATTGCCGATTCATAAGAATCTACCGTGAAGCCGCATTGTGCCTTTTCAGCGTCCTATTTCACCAGTTACCATACCGGCTTGCATAGAGAGTTCGTTGATAGTCACAGATCTCATAACATGACTGAGGCCTTAACTCTCTCGAAAGTCTGAGCATGACTACCCAGTCCAGACATCAAGTTTCACAACATCTTAACTTATACACCAGCCCTCCATGTTACCAGCCCCAGAATTGGGCCCACCTCCATACGCGGCCTTTGCAGGATACCCAAATATCGCCGATGGATATCACATGCCTCAAAATTTATTAGAGATAGGTGGTCGGGGGGATGAACAGTCAGACAACAATTCTCGTCATTTTAAGGCCCAACCTGATACCGTCCAAGACGATTGTCCCTTGTTCCCAGACCCAGTCAACACACACTGGGACTGTTATTTTGACAGCGATTGGGTGTTATATCCAGACTCACTGGAATTGGAGGAGTTACCAGACTCGGCCGCCGCATTCATTGCGCTCGATAGTGAGCGCTTACCAAATGAACAGGCTGAGATGACACATCCCTGTGTAGTCCTCAGCAGCTGCTGTTCTCTCGAGGAAGCTCAAGCCATACTTGATGGATACTCAAGGACGAGGCAACTTGAAGCCCAGGATGGGAAGAAAAAACGCTCGGCGAATGCTTTCTTCCTGTATCGAATAGCGTTCCGAAATGTGGCTGAACAAGTTTGTGGAACCAAATCTCAGCAGCACGTATCGAAAGTCTGTGGGTGGAGCTGGCGGAAAGAAACGGAAAGTGTGAAACAACATTTCCAGAATCAAGCTGAAATGCAAAGAGAGAATCATAAAAAGTCATTAGCATATGAGCAAACAAGGAGCTTAGCCTGTTGATCCAGAAGCTTGCTGCAGGGCTTATTGCAGCGGGGTACCGGAACGCCTGCCCGGAAAAGGGGAGATGAATCATTCCGCACGAGCTATATGAGCTACTTCGTAGTTCATTGACAGTAATTCCAGCTACACACCTGGGGAGGAACTCGATAAGATGGATTGGGAAGGGGGAACACTGTCGAGCTTGCGTATCGACACATAGAATGACCTGTTGTTCATCAGTAGCACCCCATAGTCCACAACAAGCATTTTGCTCATTTGTTACATGCAATTCACCAATGTACTATAGTATCGTCGGTAACATGTTGATTTCTAACTGTTGCTAGGATCAGATACTGTATCGAGACCATTGAGGTCGACCCTCTGGTTGCAAATAGCACGACGAGCTATTGGTTGCCTGAATGCCAGGCCACCCTGATGATAGCAGCGACTCCAGCCAGCGCTAGTGTTATAATTTCCATACGCACAGCACAGTGGTAAGCAGAAGCCTACCAAACAGTAGTTAAGTGCAATGCTTGGTGAAGTACTGCGTGATGGCACGATCACAGTAACCCATGTCCGCCTCTCTTTCCCACGTCGGTGCTCGACAGTTTTTCCACTTAACTGCGATATAATAATCTCCATCACTAAACTCGTAATGGCCCAAAACCTGATCCAAGTTCTTTTCAGGATCACTGGAATTAAATGGAGATGGTTGTGATGTGTGTTGCCACATTTGTGGCCCCGTCCCATCGTTGAAAACCCATAGTAGGCAACCAGAGCTCGTCCAGTCTGGCGGAGTCGCATCCGAAGTCTCGGCGCAAACACCATAAAGGGTTAGCGAACCCACCTGCGTAGTTACGACTATATTCTTTATTACGACATGGGTAGACCAAGGAGTTCGAATTTGGGCCCCCTCCTCAATGTCTTGCACGTGCATTAAGGTCACCATTGCATCCAGTCAAGCTTAGTCAATGTTACAACTTCGGTAGTGGTCTTAGTTTAGCAGCCGGCGTTTGAAAGACGTTGCTTCTTGGTGTCCAAGGATTGGGGACATACCTGTTTATATACCGTTCGATCTAAGAGCCCTCCGGTCCACAAGAGGACTATTGAACCATCTTAGCCTTGCAAGACTCTATAGACTGCTATAGTATGTAACCTTCTCGAACATACCAGGGGTTGCTCACGGGTCTATAATTGGCTCTTATTATCGCTTGCTGTGGTCAAGAACGGCTCCTTATATTCGCTTACGACGGCAAAAGTCAACACATTCTCTTATACTGTTGTGACGGTGGGTTTCATAAGGGATGAACTAGTTAGTACTGGGCTTATGTTGGTTGAATTGTAAGATACAACACCAAGCGTAGTGGAATATCACGTTCCTTAGTGGAGCAGGTTAGACGTATTCAAGTAAAGAGGTTTTCTTGATAGCTGTTGAGGTAAGCTCTATCTGGTGCTAAATGAATGTGTATACATATACACTTGGTTTAGTATAAAGGGAGTGACGGCGAGCCGGATCATTATTGTTCCATGTAAGTGTCGATTCATGGGTCATTGGGTGAAGGTGGTGAAATGTGGAGAGGTGCAGAAGTGAAAAGACGACGTAAAGGTCGTGACAAAAGTGGGCTTCACTGCTTAGCATAGGTCTAGGGTATCCCAGTGTTCCATCCAGCACCAGTGTTTACATTAATACATTGACAATAGAAAAATACAGTACACTGGCGCAGTTACAAGATGTTAAGCTACCCAGATGCTGTAAATGATTAAGAGCGGACGTCTACTGCATTAATTTTTATTATGTACCGTACAAAAGCGGCAGCAAAACAGCTTCTATTGTTGTTTTCATACTTGTTTCCACTTTTGATGCCGCATTCAAAACTTGCTGTAAGACGATTATGGAATAACAATCAAAGCAATTAAATTGGCAGTGACGGCTTCCCAAAATGTTTAGCTATTCATTTATCGTGTTCAGCTTGCCAAAGGCTTGGATACACTGATTAACAGACTAAACCTTATGTTGCTGAGTGCACGACCATTAACAGTTTCGCTGTAATTATGTAAACCGTTAAAGCATACTTCTCATCCTATATTCAGAACGTGTATAGTAAAAGTGGTTCCATATAAATGTTTGAAGTATAGATAAGTGCTGAGAAATCACTTTGTTTGTTTGAGATCCTTTTTCGACAGACCTCTTGCCAAAGACGATCAATGTATGGCACAGTTTGATACAGCTCGCCATGTCCTCGATCAGGTTGATTGAATCGAATGTGCTACCCATGAGCTATGACGCCAACATTATGGCTTGTAGCTCTTGAGCAGTGCAGTTCGCTCTATTTCATGAACAGATTTCCAGCACAGTTTTGACTCTTACCTATAATCTCTAGAGTAGCGGCCAAAAAGAAAACTACAAAGCTGAGTGGGCCAAAAATCATCATAGGGAGTAGCGACACAAGAAAATGCCCTGTTGAGTTAGCCGAAATTCCGTCTCAAGTCTACCTATTCAGACACACTCACCGAAGAACAATGGCCTTCTCGTGATTGTTTGCCAGAGCTCCTCCGAGACAAGAATGTCTGATGCACCATTCCACTTCCAAGGTCCCATTAGTCGAAATTTCGTGTTGAAGTGTGCACCAAAAGCCCAGACGACTAGTAGACGCCATGCATCACGAACGTCTCTCTTACGCGCAAAGGCCAAAACGTCGCAGAGTCCTATTGCTGAGTTCATGTCCAAGGCCAGCTGATATGTATAACTTTCATGGTCGACACCGTACGTTATGCGAGAGTCGGAAGGAAGTTTCAAACGGTAATGTTCCTCATCGATCGGTCGAAGTGGATGAGATAACTCTCCTGGTGCTAAGAGATTCAAAACCCAAAGCTGAGCCTGCATTTCCGCCAAAGGTGGGATGGCTCCGAGTGAGGGCCTCACAAATCCAATATATCCGACTGTTGGCTCATCGCGTTTCCATATACCGCGGACATCAGCTTGGCTTGGCATCGCGTAGACTTGAGTAGGTCTTATTTGTGGAGACACCAGAAAGGGAAATTCTTGCTTGTAGCCAGTGCAGAGGATGACAATATCTGGCTTGATTTTCTCCCGTCCCAAGCGGCTGAATTCGGGTCGCTGATTGTCAAGAAAATGAACGACCCCCTCCCTGTCTATCTCCTTTGGCCAGGGTGCCAAATCCACATGTCTCCCATTAGTGTCTGGGACAGGAGTTTGCACAATGGCCGAACGCAGGGCGTATAGCCAAAGACGACGACTTGGAACAATAGGACGGTACGGGAGGCTAAGGTAAGAACATATCTTCATTGATTTGTTGAAGAATACTAGGAAAGTTGTCAAAATCTAGGTCAAGAGATGGCTGTGTAGATATCTTACTCTTGGAAGGATGATCACGTTCCGGACTGATTCCTCCGATCCACTGGTCCATTCCAGCTGTAGTTCCTGATGATAGCCACAGAATGGTTTTGATGTACCAGTGATAATAGTGCCATAGTACCATGGAATTTCGAAGCAATGGATGGACGTATGTAGTATCAAACATGTTGGCTCGACTTACGTCAATTGGGACACCCGGCTCTGCGGGGTCCGGTTTTCTTCCAAGAATTGGGAGTAATACTGGACCCGGGTTCCTCTGACGGCATTGTTAATCATGTAATTACAGGGAACACTTGAAAATATGTTACGCCATGAAGTGCCACCAGACATACCTTTGGAGCAAAATGGACACCATCCCGATGACACAGTAGGACTCTTTTCGTAGGCGATGTTGCCGCTAGGTATGCAATATCTGCCCCAGTCTCTCCACACCCAACAATCATGATCGTTTTCTCTGTTCCAAACTGCGCTCTCGATTTGAAATTGGAAGAATGAAATACTGTTGGCGCATTTTCCATACCTTTTATGTGCGGAATGTTGGGCATAACGTGCAAACCTGAACAGATTGCAACCGCATCACACCTCCATTCACTCGGAAACTGCGCCTCTTTCGTTTTGTACTTGATTATGTGGCTACCATCCGCCTCTCGAGTGACAGAGAGAACTCTTGTGTTGAGTCGTATATATTGCCATAGTCTGAAATGGGTACTGTAAGCTTCAAGATACTGTACGTACTGCTCAGTCCCCAAGAAGTCGCCATGCTCGGCATGTCTGAAATCGGAAAACGTGGTGAGTTGCTTAGAAGATACGAGCTGCAGCAGACATTAGTTCTTTCGTTTGATATATCTCCTTCTCTGGCCACTTACTTCAGCGTCCTCGTATGATCGCGCAGCAAAAGTGCCGCCGACTTGTCCTTGGTATTCGAATAGATATGCCTCCACAGGTTCGCAGGAAAGGGCCATGGAAGCCTGTTTCAGATACTTCAACGTGACAAGTCCAGAAGGACCTCCACCAATCACTGCTACTCTCATAATCAAAATGTCAACCGTTATTTCAATCCTCTTTTTGCAGGAAGCCAAGGTCGTACTGCGGCGTTGTTAGTCCCATGCCGGTTGTGATGAGCAAGTCGAATTGACCGCCCGAGATTTTAATACATTTCCCAATTATAAATAATAGACACTTCAAATCGAACATTGGCAAGCCCTGCCACAATCAACCCTCATAAAGACCATGGTACAGTAAAGATCAAAATCGGTTGTCCCTTTTTCACTCTCTTCCCTTTATGCCGCACGGACCTTTCTGATGGGGGTGTTCTGCTTACACAGGATTTTGTTGCTATCGGCACGGTTCTCATGTACCCCTTGCTGACAGCTTATGGGCATGTTACAGTAAAAAGAAAAGGCTAATGCGGCTTCATGGCACATTTTCATCAATCCACAGTTTGTTTCCTTCACATGATGAGCTTTCTTACAAAGTCCAGAAATAGACGCTATAGTAATGTTTCGAGAGTGTCCAGAATCTGACCGGAAGAACTTGGCCTCGACAAAATGATTTAGACACCCAGTCCAGCAGTTCAAAGAACAATAATAAAATAGATTGAACTAAAGTAAATGTTGGCTGTGATCTACTCTGTAGCATTTACATCGGAGAATGACTTCCAGTATGTAAAAATTCAATATGAAAGCTATGTGTGAGAGTGATGATCGAAACTTTGGCCCCTGCCCTGCGGAATCTCACACAATAATGAAAGTTTATTAACATACATGGAGAGCTCGTGTCTTGAAGCATCGAGCAACATCCTGTGCATCAGATTATGTCCGTATTAACACCTGCACCACGTCATAGCAGTTGTGGCGTTCCACCTTGGAGAAAACGGTGGCTGGAAATGAGGTTCTGTATACATATAGACGAGTGATCTAGTAGGCCTTAGTTAATCAGCTTTCTACGATTTCCTCTCTTCTTTTTTCATAGACAAGACTTTCATGAGAAAGACCGGACGTTTCACTAGGCCTTAAACGACTGTTTTACATAATTTTGATTGAGGAATATGCAGGTAACAGACAAACGTTTGAGTGGTCAGCGTCTAGTAAGAAATGCCTATTTCTTCGCCCCTTACACAACTAGCTGTAAGTATGCTTAACGAACTTAGTGGTGAAACTTCCTTTTTTTCCTTACACCGCTATGTAGCTGCCAGTCTTCCTCTTGGAAGTCTTTTAATTGGTTTCGCAGGGTTACAACTGTGTCTTTGGTTTCTTCCTTCTCATTTGTCAAGCGGGAAACGTCGCAATATAAAGCACCAATGTGGAAACACTGTGCTTCAATTGTAGCGTCCTTGTCGTGTAGTAATCTTTTGCATTGTTCAACCTTTAATTTGAGACTGTCAATCTCGGTTTTTGATGATTCAGCTTTCCTCCCATTGGCAAACATCTTGTCGGGAGGGATGACTGCGTGTGTTGAGCTTTGTTGTCCGAAGGCCTTTTGGTTCAGGGGTTCAACTTTTTCTGAAGCCCGGGGGCTACCCGGAGATTTGTTTTCTCCTATGGTACACGAAAGATCTACGATACCAGGAACTGTCATACCTATACCCAACGAGGACTACCCAGGGAGTCGTATGTGTAACAGTTCTCTGATGTGCAACCAAGACAGAGCTATGATATATATCGTATCCGTCGGCAAAAGAATGCCACTTTCCCAGATCTAATCGGATTTGACGGGCAGTCATTGAACAATATCAGACGTAAATTGGCATCATTAAGGTCTGCCTGGGAGCCATTGACAGCTTGAGTGAGAAGGACCGTCCACGCCATTGCGTTCCCCTCTAGATAAGTCGTTTCTGGCAAGTTACGGACTGTCCTTAAAGTAAAACAATGTAGAGTGATGTGCATAGGAAGCAGTTTCTAGGGGATCTTTCAGCCAGATTCATACGTTATATTTTAATAATTGTGGTGGCATAAACCAGGACAGAATAAGTGGGGTTAGGCACATTCCCAAATTTGGAACGTGATATAAGATGCATCCATATATGGGAAGTACAGTGAAATAGATGTTCAGTCGGACATGAATATGTAACAACGTGAAAAGACTGAAGAATTCGTAGCTTAGCACATGCCGACTTCTGCCGCTCGTTCTTGCAAAACATGATTGTCTGATATTGGCCGGCAATTCATATTAATACCTACCTGACTTATAGTGCTCCCACGTTGATGCTCCTCGAGCCTCTACTATTGTGTTTCTAGACAGCCCTATTTTCCAATGTCTGAGGCAGAACCACATGTTAAGGGTGCCACTGCTGCACTGCCTACAAGTAGCGATCTGTTCTCTGTGCTCGGTGGGCTAGTTAACTTATGTATCCGCCTATCTGCGAATGCAGCTTCACTAGCCAATGCATCCGCCGATGTTTGTCATGTTCGAGCGGATCCGACGAAGATAGCGAGCCTGATCTACAATAGTGTATCGAGACTTCTCGAGTTCAGGTTTACCCGGTCGCTGGTCGGTACATTAAACTTAAACAGGGTTGAGCCGTTGTTGACATGCCTTGGCCCCTCAATAACCAGTTTGGGGCGCCCTCGATATCGACTAGTTGCACTTTTCCTGACATGGTGGATTTGGCGACATAGTGTCACTTGGATACTTGCCCGAGTCACAATGTGAGTTTCTATCACAGGTTTTGAAATGTTCTAAACTAACGCCAAAGAGACTACTTTGGTTACTATATTTTGCGCGATCGGGAGTCAAAGCGTGGCCACCACAGAGACATCATGCTAGTGTCTTGATTCTTGGTGGAATTATCATCGGATTGACCGTCGTGAACTCTTCACTTCTGCTCGGAGTCCTCGCAATAGCCGTAGGTGGCGGTGGCCTGGCTTTTATCTGTCTACCCTCTTGTTATGGGAAGACAGAAGTAAGACAACTCCGAAAAGGCCAGTGATAGAGTATTTGATCCAGATGTTTTGTTATTTAATTTCTATTGGCAAAGTCCTTTGGCTTGATCATTGTTCTTTTTTCGTATTTACATGGAGACGAGAGGAGTGATCAACAGGAAGTGTCGGTACAGGCAATCACATATCAGTTATTTGGCGGGTTATGTGTATATAGGTACTTCTATGCTCTAGTCTACTTTGTTCCAAGGAGCACCTACCATTCGGCGTTTTGAGACGTTTCAGAGTGCTGAATGTATGATGCTACATTGTGAAAGCGTTGTGGTTTATCTTCTATCTCATACCCTTAACACAATAAAGCCAGTCAGCGAGAAACCCTAAAATCGGAAGCAAATCATCTCAATGATATCGATAATCGTGTCTTTATGTTTTTGCTCTGTAAAAATGTTGACCCCCCAAAAGCTCCGCAGTACTGGTTCCACGCGCTAGTCACTCGCTTCGACAGAATTACATGTTTGATAGAATGGAGACCTGTTACATATATCATTAACTATTACGTGACGTGTACTTCATAGGTCTTTTCCTATCGCAAATAATTGGAAGAAATGGAATCAAAAGACTTCGGTTCAAGTCACCTGACCAGTAATCGGCGGACCGAACACTCTGAAATCGATCCAGAACCGCACAGCTACCTCCTAATTCAAGATAAACAAACCTCGCACACTATCTATTGATACCTCATGAACAAGTATCTAATTCTAGGCAGACCTCAACCCACAAGCAATCTATAAAATCCCTTTCATGAATACGCCCATGTAACCCGCTTTATTCACTATCAAAATGTGTAAGACTTCGCACTGCTCAGAGTATCACGTCCTACTCACTCTACCAGCATAAGTCTCCACTTTGAGAAGCATAACCGTCGCGAAACCCGCGAATAACGTGTACAAATTGACTCCAAAGGGATAGAGGTATTGCAAAGAACTCTGAAGAAGGTTACCTTTTCCGTTACGTTTATATGTAATAAGTCTTTACCGGACCGGTTGAAACTCACCTACGCTGAGCAATGGCCTGAGCCTCACTTTCTAGACCCCCACAACCTTTCCAAAAACTAGACTGGCCAGTTGAGAAGCGGATGCAACTAGCGAAATAATGGACACCCGTAGTGCTGGACCTGATTGAAAGGAGCTTCCACTGACTTCTGCTAACCCGTGACCAGACAACCTTATGATAATAACAAATACCATGAAGGAGGTAAACACACCAAAAGCACATACACTTACACAGATGATGACGTATGAAAGAACTGTTAACAACAGTCCGCTACTTAGTATTCGTGCGATTGTAAGGACTGCAATTACGACTGAGTAGACAGCCGGTATAGCAAAGCAAGTGAGACCGGCAATGAACAAGCTTTGTAGCGAGGGGAGATCCTGTAGTTGTGCTACAAGAGATCTGGCTCCTTTTGACAGATTATAAATGATATCCAAGGTCTTGTCGTTGCCTATCGGGAATTTCATGCAGTCAGACCGACCGTCACCATATTCTATACACGCACTCGTGGTCCCGACTGTTAAAGTTTCTGGAACTAGCCCATTCAAAATCGTTTCTCCAGCCGCAATCGCGCTAGTAATCTTACTTTGAACATCTTGGACAACATTCGTAGCTTGGGCGATCGCAACAGTTGCTTGTTTGATAACATCGCTGGCCTCTCCGACTACTTCTGTTACTCCGTAAGGGATGTCATCTGAAGGGATCGAAAACCCTCGCGGCAAGATGTTACGATTTAGCTATATATGAATACGAATCAGTCGCTAGTGATAACATATTATCTGGGAAGTGTAGTACTTCAACCTTAAAGATGCCTTACTTCTGGTTATTGTTGTCTTTGAGATATATCCCACCAACTAGACCCAAAAGTATGGCAAGAGCTGCGTGAACCGCAAGTATGATACTAGCTATAGTTCTTTTCAACATAGCGGAATACCAAAGAAAAAGATTGATTTCGGAGACTATAAGGGAACGTGATGGTAGATCGTCGATGTTAAACTACAACAAGCGGTCGTTCATCGCCGAATTATCACTTTCCTGAAGCCAGTTCCATGCAGTCATTAAAGACCAAATTAAACCTTTCCTACAGCCAACTTCGAAATAGAATAGCCCTATTAGGATTTTTTCACAACTGCACAAACTTATAATAATCGAGAGATGTAATCGATTCTCTACGAGTCATGGAGAACGACAGCCTTGTTCAAAATAACGAAGAACAAATATGACATCGAACGATGTACCATTGCAGCTGCATAACATAGATGTGCGACCTACCATCTCTAAATGCCATGGAAGAATCTCCAATCAAACTAACATATAGAACAGGTCGCCTCACAACAGTTTTCTTGTCCCATGCCGCACACGACGCCTCAGCTTACGTCTCCATCCCTTGAGCCCCCAACCAATATGCCCATACCTCTAATTAATAGCTTAGCGGGGACTGGCGCTATCTCAGAGACAATGATACAAACAGAAACCCCGTTCCACACTCCTATTAGTACGCCGCCCGCACTGTTCAGTAGTAACCTCTCAAGAACTGCCTGGACTCCCACTGCAATTGCCACGGAGACCCCAGTGTTGAACTCGTCAGGAAGCGCAGAACTTGGAACATCACGTCTTATGGTGTGGTTGAGCGTTTTGGGTGCAATGGCTGTTCGATGGCTGTAGCTTTCAATATACTTTTATAGATAAGAACCATAGACAGACCAAGATACAAACTATTCATAAAACACTATATACATACCATCTAGCAATATCCTATAGCTTCGTCATTATAGTAGCTATAATCAACAGCTGCCTATATATTTACAAACTAGTATTGGTCTTTTTATAATCCCATCGACCGACCATTTCAAACTTTGGTTTGTAGACAATGTCAATTAAACCGAATGTGGAATCTTGCTTAGTATTCAATACTTTTATGCGCCTAGTCGGAGAGCAGGAGGCGCTAGATTCTTTAACGTAGAATTCGAATATCATCTATGACTTACACATGCCGTCTTTCATGACAGTGCCACTATCTGTATCGCCAATGGTAGTTGCTACCTTAACATACCAGAAACAATATACTAATTCTTATGGTCATGATATTCTTCAATCTTGAATCCCTCCAAAGACCCTTCTAAAGCATTAAACCAACCCTCTCGAAGACTTTCGATTGTCCTCGCCATATCATCCATTCTTAAAAACGCGCTCAAGATAAACGAATCATATCTTTTATTTAGCTCAATTGCCGCCTGTAACTGAGTCTTGCAGTCTTGTGAATGCCAAACTGCGCATTCGTGCTGCGAGTTTAGATCTTCCAACTGCATTTTCAAGGTGTTGACGTCCTCGTTACCTGGCAGCGAGTCTTTGAAGGTTTCGATTGAATGGCCATTTCCGTCGACATTCGTACTCGTTCTGTCATTATTAACGTTCGGTGTGGATGGCGCGATATTGGACGATCGGGGAAGCGCATAATCGTAATTTGGCCCTTGCAGAACAGTTGAGGTCGGTATGGCTTTGAAGGTGTAACCAACCTCCTGACTCAGCTGTCTACAATCAGCCATGCTGAGGCTGCTAACTGTCTTTGAGAACATCTTGGCAATAAATTTGTTCTGGAAGACCCAAAAGTAACCATGGCGTTGAGGATTGTGAAGACTGACTTGGTCTAATCCAATTGAGAGACCTGGCTGATTATCTGCGGGATGGTAAGCATGGTTTATTGCTACGACGAGTTTTGAACTTACTGATATGCGCCGCAAGTGCCTTTTTACATTCTTCCCGGGTGTCAAGGTGACTCCTCCTGCTTCTGCAACGCTTCCTTCTCCTATCTGGTGTAGTGATCACCTCGGGCATAGTAATAGCGAGTACAAGCCTTGTGATTCGGCACGCCAATAAAGATGGAGAGTGGACAGGAGCGTGTGGTTTGGGACGACCTATCTCCGAGAGCAGCTAATTGTTGAGACAGCTCCTTTAATGTCCTCTGCAAACCTCCACTATACTCCTTCAAGCAATAAGGTCAGAAATTGGCGTCAGGTGAACAACAATAGTTATGATCAAGATGGACTTCAGATGTTTTTAGATCTAGTGTATGCACTGCAATCTTGGGTCAGACTTTCCGTATTATGCTGTTCAGGTTTTTTGGCAACCTCCTTTTTGAAACATGAGCGAGTATTAAGCGCATTTCTCAAATACTTCTGATAACGCGATTTAGAACTTTGAAATCTGAACGTAATTTGAGCCCCAACCACCCCCGAGGTTGTTTAAAAAGACCAGAAAAAGGTTTTTAAACTTATTGAGTCGATTTCAGGGCGTTTTATAGATGGCTGGCCTTTGAAATGGCTGCTTTGCTTGTCCGGTATCTTGGAGTAGAGTCCTTCAATCTCCACTCACCAGAACCTGTCCGGCGGGTCTTTCATGTGAAGCGATAAATATATGTATATTTCGAGAAACAATGTCACCATGATGCCATCACACATATAGTAGAATTGAATAGATAATCCGTTGCGTACGATTCCTGAGAATCTCGTTCGGGATCTAAGTAGAATTACGAGCATAGCGAGATGGAGGACGGAGTGAAGATCGTACCCGAGTTTGGGGAGCCATAAACTAATGCCGACTAAGACGGAACTTAAAATCAGGAGTTTCAAAAGAGGCGCATAGATTGAAATGGCCCTAGAGCGATGGCAACGGGCTGATCAGAGTTTGCAAATAGATACTCTATCAGAAGATAAGTTAAGTGCATCTTCGTCTGAATGGGCCATTAGATCATTGATATCCTCATACAAAGAACTACGGTGTGAAGAGGCAACTCAATGTGCTACGTCAAATCAACCGATAGGCCATAAATATCGGCATTAGACCTGGTATCAAGAGCTTCTTACGACTCTACCCCTATCCGTACACATTGATGGCGAATATTTCTGGGAGTTCCAATCTGTGAATATGTTCTTGCGAAACTCAAAAAACGCCTTTTCATGTTCATCAAGTGTAAACGCATCCTGAATCCAACCTGATGTACTGGTTTTTGTTTTTGACATCATTCGAAGACAAGAGGACCGGCGAATGCTCTCATTGTCGCTATCTGATGAGGTGTGAAAGTAACTTTTGTCCGGTGCATTATCGGTACAATTTCGTTCTTTCCCAAGTGAACTAACCACTCTCCCGAAATTTATAGATCCTATAGGGTCACGAGCTGCGTTTTCGAACCCGGGGGGAGAGTGCCCCAAGAATTGATTCTCCAGCATGTTGGGAATAGTGTTCAGTATACCTTCGTCAATAGCCCTAAGACACCCGATCTTATCATTTTGCTGCTGACTACTTGTTTCAGGTTCATGTGCTGTCTTAGGACTAGTGACCAAGCATCGCACAGACTCACTCCGCCAATCTCTGACAAGGCTCGTAACCTTTCTTGCCAGGCGAACTAGAGGGCGAACGCCGCCATTCTCTCCCGGTGAGTTTTGGGAATTAACCCCTATGCTGGAGTGATTGTTAAAGGCCAACGATGTTTCTACCACTAGAAACTGTTTGTCAAGTCTTCGGCTAGACTTGCAGAGTCGGCTGTCTTTGCCACAAACACTATCCGCTTTTCGAAAACGCTTGCACTTATCGCCCAAGTGGGCTTTTGAGGAAGGGTACATGGATCGCGATTTGCCGTTCCTTCTGCAGTAGAGGCAGGGTTTGTAGCATACCCTTACTTCGATGGTAGTGCCGTCTCCGGATATGTCCATAGCCGTCCTGTAGGTATCTCCATGACCCAAGATATGGAGGCCTTTAGTTTCTCTTTATGGACGGCTGTAGAAACCGAGGTCGCTACAAAAGCCAGATATCCTATGAACTGAGTCCAGTTTCGTACTTATGTGATAACTACTGACTAACTGATATATTTCCGGTTTTTCAGTCGTGGTTAGTAAGAACAAGTTTATAGTCATAGACAAATACGTTGTCGATATATCTATTACAGTGCGTAATATGTAAGTGTTGGACTCTAAGAGCAAGGCTAGGGATTGTAAGTGCTTATTCTGGACTTGATGCGTTACATAACACAAAAGTATTACTTATTGGACACTGCATTCTCTTTTCCTCATCCGCTCCCAAAGAAATTGTAGGTCGAAAATAACGCTTCAACCGGAAAGATGGGCAAAGAAGGTAATTCTTAGCGGTGCACTACTGACCGTGAGTCACAAGATATCCACTGGACTGGAAGTGTACAGAGTACTGTAGGATAAGCACTTTTCCATATGTATGTACTATGCCTTATACAGCACGGAGTCATAATATCTGAACAACATTAAGCGCCAGATTTTGCCTGAGCCACCAAGTGACTCAATGGTACTAAAACCACATCACTTTGCAGGCAAGTGGTGCAACGATGCATAGGATATGACTCTTCTATATATTTGTCAGAAGTGTACGTGTTTCCGCAAAGTTCCCGTCCTTCTGAGGGAAGCGCCTGCGTTGACAACAGCCACGTATTCATGTTACGCGACCTGATGATGCATCAACAACTTTACAACGACGAAACCTTAGGTATGGGTACAAGTCACAAGGCTGCATAGTACTAGTTCCTAATATCCTGTAGGGTATAGCGATGATGGCCCGAGCCATAGTAGTGATTCCGATAGTTTCATCGTCCACGACTCCGAGGGAGATGGGGGAAGCTCACTTCCACAAACACCTACAGTTCCCCAATCATCGCTGAGTCAGAGGTACAGATGCATAAGGAGGCCTAGTGAGCGCAACCCATTCTCTGATGTTGAGGATGTCAGTTTCTCCGGCCCGAACGATTCTCCGACACCCTACATGCGCCGTCCAGACGTCAACAGTGGCTCACAAGGCCAGCAACATCAACGCTCTCTAGTTAGGAAGCTTAAGGAGTTGGCAGTAGCAATGGAACTTATTGCATTTGGTATAGAAGATATGAGAGAGGAGTTTGATAATATACTTCAGGCGATTTCCTCAGGGTAAGAGGCTTTGAGTAAGCTTGCCAGTCTCATTATAGGCTACGTCACTAGCTAGACTCTAACGGCCTAAAGCTACAGGAGAAGGTATCTCCGAGCCCACATGTATTACACTTATACGATTAGTGATCTTTGTGATAAATAATCGCCTTTCTCATGATGACTCCTCGTCAAGCCCGCTTATTCTATAGTATGATAACAGATTCCTCGATGCTATTTTATCCACGGATAAACTGACGAGAGCTATCCAGACACGATTTTCTGTCCAATGTGTCAAATCAATCAATAGTAAAAGAGCGTTTTTGGGGTGGCAACTAGCCAGCAGCTTCGCTATAGATAGACATGAAGAAGCACAGCAGTTCTCTACTACATGCAATCAAGAAAGCAAGGACTCAGTAGGGAGAGGATAAAATAGAGAAAGAAAGCGAAATACCCAAGCAGTTAGATAATATTCCTTTGTACAATTACCTTTATGGTCCGTGGTGCATTGGATGATGAGCTTGACTGACCATAGCTTGGAAGAAGAATGCCTTTTGTTTTCCAGGAGTTCATATGATAGTCAACAGAACTCAATTTATGCCATGAGGGCAATCACTTAAAGAACAAAATCCGTTATATCGGTCATACTCTCTCCTACTAATTCTCGAGTCCGAGGCTTCAAGCCTACCGTGAAACTCCATCGATGCTAGCGGTAATATGAAGTGGCAGAAATGTGCATCCCGTCTAACAGCGGAAATCTCGCAGTAAATGTCATCTTTCCGCTGGCAAGAAAAAGACTTCGATGACCTATAATGGACTTACACGGGCTTATGCTACACTATTTGAGAGAGCGTTCATGTGTTTCTAATATGGTTCCATTTCTGGTATCTCCGCAGTGAAGAACACAAAAGTCCCCGAAGACACCTACAAGGGCCCAATATTTAATTCACGGAACAATTGCCAACGAGAGTGGAAACTGTTAAGAACAGCCGGTCACTACTTCATATCTTTCATGGTCTATTAAACGATCGTCAGCAAGTCAACTTTTTTTATTATATAGTCTATTGCTAGACCACCAACAGTTGGCGGATGGCCGTGAATGCACGAATATTTACCCTGGACTCCACTTACAGAAAGGCAATCTTGCGATGGCTAAGGCTGTTAGACATGATAATACATTCATAATGTACTGCATCCCCACAACATGCAAATAATCATACGTTTTATATATACCATTAAGCTCCTCTTAAAGTTTTTGTTTTTGTTAAAACTTTAGGAATGTATATACAGTATGCTTGGGTATTTAGATAATACGATTTGTCAACTTGAAAAAGTCCTGCATATTAAAGTGACATCTCATTTACCGTAAGTTGACTGACCACCTTTTTCGTCCTAATGAAACACATGGAGTACAGTAAAGTCATTGCTATATACCAGAAAACCAATTTCTTTGAGAAATAGATGACAGCAAGAATAGGCAGAGAAAGGACGTTCAGGTTAATTATGCATAGATTTTGTAGATATTTAAACGGTGCCCAGGCATTTCAAAATGCATCTGGTAAACACCAACCATGAGCTCCTGCCGCCATACTTGTTGGCTTAAACCATGGAGCTTGGGCATGGAAAGGGGTATAGAAGTGACAGACCGGCCTCAAAGGATCTTGGAAGAGTTCAAAGACCCCAACACCGAGAGTGCCGGCCTCGTAGTGTTAATCGGAAATCAATTAAAGCAAGTGGCTTTTAAGAAGCTAAGTTTCCAGAAGGGCAGGGTCCAGGCGAGGACGGGAGGTGAAATTCACCTGCTCGCTTCATCATTGAAAGAGAATCGCCATAAGCGCATCATTATAGCTGACACCGATGTGTCCAGTGGACTGCCTAAGCCGCCATCGCTACGTTCCAATCCTTGTCATACTATCAAGGTGCTTACTGACGCGAAACAACATGTCTCTGATGAAACACTTAATTATGAAAACTTTGCACAGAGGTCTCTGTTTGCTTCTGCTGATGTTATATGCATATTTGTCGATGATTTAGGGGAGTTTGATGAGACCCTGAAAAAATTACATTTCTGGCTCCAAAATGGATTATCATCAACTGGCCTAGTGTGCACACATATCCTACTTGTAGTTAGACAAGAATCGAGACAGAGGTACGAATGCGATCTCAAGAGGTTTGTTTCAGAACACCGATATGGAAGTCCTGAATCAGGTTTCCACAGCATCACACTCGTTGGTGTCCCTAGAATGTCGGGTAAAAGTAGACGCCGAAATTTCCGCCAGGCATACCGATGGCAAGTGCTTGGTCCGGTGTTGTCAAAAGCGTTAGATGCCAGTAGACAAGCCAGAAGACGATCTAACTCGATTTTTTCAGTACACCATCTTTCTCACTTTTTACAGTATATTGCTAGTGTAGCCTTGAGCCCATCTACAGAGCCCCTCAGTTTTGTGAAAATTTCCCGACTTCTTCGAAGAGTAGCTCCAGATTTAAGTCATCATATCAGGCGCTTTTTCCAAAGCTTTGATTCAACCAAGACGTTCCGACAGGTGGCGATCCCGTTAGTTGCCTCAAGTCTACTTCTGGATCATTATTCCCCCGGAATGCATCGTAAGTTACCTAGATATTTTCGTCACTCATGCTAATCTGATTCAGCATTCGACTGCCACCAAGTATTCCGTGAACTTTATGAAGATCCTTGCTTCCAAGCCAGCTTGGAACTTTCATCAAGCTCTAAGGGGTTGATGCCACCCTCAGAAATCGTGAGATCGATATCATGTAGTATGTTCACTCAGTTTGCACAGTCTCAAGCTCTAGGTTCGACACGTGACTGGCATCGCAAGCAACTACAACAAAATTTTGCTGTCTTGCAAAACATCACGTCTTACGATACATGCCTGAGCTGCATCAGGCGGCGTCCGCAGTATGGTTTCCCATGTGGACATCTTATCTGTCGAAATTGTATTAGAACGTTTACACCTAAGAGTAACTCTGACCCTTGGATGTATGTACCAGAGTCATGTCATGTCTGTAGTCAAACTGCCCATGGAATTTCAATACGAGAGTTCCCTGAAACCAGTCGACTCAGAGTCTTGAGTATTGATGGTGGGGGTATACGAGGGTCCGCCCCGATTGGCTTCCTGAAAGCGATACAGGATGAGATTGATATACCGTATTATGATGTACAACGCAGCTTCGATGTTAAAATGGGAACTAGTTCTGGTAAGTTTCACCTACTATCAAATATTTCTCAGCATTATTGACTATCAGGTGCACTGAGTTTGACCTGTTTGGATATCCTGGGATGGAATGTAGAAAATTGCATGGATCATCTCAAACAATTTGCCCAACAATCATTCATTCAGCGCTCTGGGCATCTTACGCATCTACTCAGACGTCTACCATTCCTTTCTAGGGCCGTATGGCTGCTTGAGATGATATATACCTTTCTGACCGACAGCCAGTATAGCACCGAGGGACTGGAGAAGCTACTAATCGAAACCTATGGCCAAAGCCGTGGTATAACCGATATATCTCGAGCAACCTCTATGGGTACTCATATAGGTGTGACATTGACCAGAGCCCGTGACGGCAGTGTGTTTCTTGCCACAAACTATAATAATGCCACAGCAGACGTTCAGGATTCAGGTGGGTATCAGTGAAAATGCTACTGGGTATAACATTGTATTAATTTCAACTAGGGTATCGTTATCTCGAGTTGCAAGACGGGCAAGGCCAGGGTAAATGGTGGCAGGTGTAAGGAACTGAAAACTATTCAAAGACTAATCTAAATTACGACAGTTTGCGATGCGCAACCGCAGCGCCATAGTAAGTTATAATGATACATGGTGTGCTAATCACGGCTAACTAATCTGAAGCTATTTCAAACCTTCACGTATTGGCAGCCGTGAAGTTTTCCAAGACGGTGGACTTGCAGTTAACAACCCAGTGTGCATCGCTATTCGTGAAGCAAGATTGCTAAGTCCAGATTTGGCGGAACCTAGTGTTGTGGTATCTCTTGGTACTGGGTCAGCTTCGGATGATGATAATAGCTCATCAGGACTGTTCTCAGCAAAGTTTCTTCCTAGAATCTCTAGAGCGCTTTGGAAGCAAACCAGTTCAAAGGCTACCTGGAAACATCTTCTCAGTCATCAGAAAGCCGAGACTAACCCAAAGCTGTTTCGATTCGACGTTGACTTTATGGGGGAGGAGCCTTTGCTAGATGAGGTGAGTATGGTGGAGCACGTACAACTAACTGCCTATGAAATGGCGGCAGGATCACAGAGTCTTCGTCAGTTATGCCGTCAGCTGCGAGCGGAGCTATTCCTTTTCGAACTAGACCAACTCAACCCGCCATACTTCATGCGAGGTGCATACCAATGTACTGGTCGTATCATTTGCAGGCTGAGGGCGCACACCCCAGAATACAAGGGATTTATCGGACAGCTGTGTGACAGAGCCGCAAGATTTCGAGTGGGAGCTCAGCTCGTGAGGATCACAGATGAGAACATCAACATAGACCTCTGTCTCGAGGTTCGGTTCGCTGTACCAAGTCTCAGCAGCTCGATCTTGATTTCATTGTTGGAAGAGACAGATGAGGAGTTCCATATAAGTGGTTCACCATTCACGATAGAATGGCTTATTAGCCGGCAAGCACTCAATGTTCCCTTCGGCACATCCGATCATCGAGATTTGGTCTATTCCGGTCTTGACTGTGTTCCATAAACTTTCTACATTACATATGAACAAAAGGTTACATGGACATCCATTCAATCCAGTTTCAGACAGTACTATCGATTATTGATTTCAATCAAGTCAAGCAATGTGTATAAACCCTAGTGATTAAAACTCTATTGGACGGCGTAAGTTCATTTTCTGGTCATGTGAAAAATATTTGCCCAATTGACTTGTGCTTACTATTCAAGTGACCACCAAGTGGTCGGCTTGAATCACTTGACGGAGATATGCAGTAAAAGCTATAAGGAAATGTTGTATGTGCAGTCAGTTAGTGCGGGTTTAGTCAATAAGATAATCTTTTGAGTGGTCCTACCTTTGCAAAGACTTGGTGGTCTCTGTGCGCGATCTTAGATAACCTATGCTTGAATATAGCCTCCTAGTATATGCTCACTATTTAGAGAAAACTACGATTGTTTGACGATGTGAAGTGTGTCTTTTTACTTTGCTTCAAAACTTTAATACTGAGGGCAGCATATCACCATCCGATCCCCGTAGTTTCCTGTTCAATGCCTATGCCAATTTTCAAATACAAAACTTTAATAAACGTCTCCATCATTACTGCTTGCCTAAGTACTAATAGTCCCGTTTATTCCAGCACTTGTATCTTCCTTGAACACATCTTGGAGCATACCGTCTATCCACAATCAGTAAGTTCCACGGTATTCAACTACTTCATGTATACCCGATAAGTGCACTCACTAATCTAACGTTTTTTTGGGTCTGACAAAGACTGAGTATGTGAAACATTGTCTATACGGAATATCGTCCACAGTGACATTCATCCCGTATTGCTCCAAGTTGGTGGAATATTGACTCTCACACTCCCTCAAGAACGAAATCGTGGAAGGATTTGAACTCAGATTGGTCAAGAGGTTGAATCAAGCGGAGGAGTCACCTGTCTCCGTCTTTGCGTTCAATGATAAGATCAATTGGCTTTGCGTGGCCACCATCTCTCCACATGTATTCTGATAAGATAACAGCCGAGCTTCTCGTATCTGTAGTTCTGCAATTTGACGCTTTAAGCGAAGATTCTCATCATGTAATCGACAGCCAAGCTCTAGCTTTTCCTGCAATTGATTCAACAAATCGTTTGGAAGCGAAGCAAAAGTGCTTAGGCCTGCACCAGATTCCACATTCATGCTTCCTCTTTCTTTTGCAGACAAATAAGTAGATCGGCAAATTGTATTCAGCTGTCTCAAGTATATACGTGACTTAAGAAGGTAAAAGGTAAGGTCGAAAACGTGTGCCCAGAGTATCTTGAAGTCCTGAAAGCGTCGCGTCTGGTTTTGAACCTGTAACAAAAGTACTTCACCTTGTGATATGTGTAAGATAGTTTTGGCGAAATCGGGTTCTTCTGGAATGAGTCACAAATGTCAGGTTATCTATTACCTGCAACAGCTGAAGAAGTCGCTGTATCTGGACATGAAAACTTGTTTCTACAAGACTTTGATACAGCAGTATAAGACGCACCTAAAAGATGAAAAGAGACCATCATTTTGGCAACGTATGTATTCGGTCTGCAGGAGTTGTGTCTCAGGCTATATTTAGCAGCCTTTCTTCTGTCTCATACCTGACTCCAGTTGGACTTTGCATCTTTTTGCTTGATTAATGGCACAGGAGCTGATTCTCAAAGCGATGGACCACATTGCGAGAACTGGGAAAGGTGCTCTCAAAATCCCGTATTTCGCTCGTGACGAAACAAGCAGATTACCAGGCGGCGCCCAATTTGATGAAGGTATCGGTGTTTCAAGCTTCATCACAGCACTAAGCAGTGGTGCTGTAATTTTCATGTTGCAGCTCTTACACTTCTTACTATTGAGGAACAAACTGCGTCATATCTTGTAAGGCTGTTTGCGTGCATTATGAACATTTCAGACACTAAGTCTTCTAGTAATAAAACGAAAACGAAACGACACGTTTTCTCAATTAAGCCAGATTTGGAACCTCTGGGATTGCTCGCCTCCATTAAACGGTCTTGGAACAGCAGTGATTTGGACATTGCAAAGGAATGTGGTCTCGATGCCTACTTTTTCCTTCGCTACTTGAGAACTTTGCTCCTTGCATTCACCCCATTGACGACGCTTGTGATACCTGTGTTGATTCCATTGAACTATATCGATGGACGTGGTCATCGCATTGATGAAGATGGACATGCTAGGAATGATGGTGATAATACACAGGTTACTGGCCTGGACACGCTGGCCTGGGGTAACATCCGACCGAGCAATAGCCAACGCTACTGGGCTCATCTTGTGATGGCCGTTACTACTGTCGCATGGGTTTGTGCATTATTCTTCTTTGAAATGAGAGCCTATATCAAAGTACGACAGATTCATCTCACCAGTGCTGACCATCGGTCAAGACCTTCAGCAACAACGATTCTTGTCAATTCCATCCCTGGTAATATTTGTAACGATAAGGACTTAAGACAGCTCTTCAACCATTTTCCGGGAGGAGTGAAGAACATATGGATAAACAAAGACTTGTCCTTGCTCCTTCAAATGATCAATCGGCGAGATGTAATTGTCCAGCAGCTGGAGGTTGCAGAGACAACCTTGATCAGAAAAGCCTATTACGCTAAGAAACATTGCCAGGGCAAGAATATAACGAAATATTGGCAACGTCTTTTCCATATAAACTCCACAGACACCAAGATCCAAAGAAGCAACGTGAGCAGCGTCATCGCCAGTGAGTTCTCGACCACCGATAGCGAGAAATTCAATAGCAGTGGAATATGGGAAAAGTTTGTTAGTGAGAGTGACCGACCGACACACAGACTCCCATACGAGGGATTGCATTGGTTGCCCCCTATTGCGCCCTTCTCCAAAAAAGTCGACACCATAACTTGGTGTCGGGAACAGTTAGATGAACTTAACACGAGAATTGAAGAGCAAAAGGGACTTTATGATGGCCTCCCACCCGCAAACTCAGCATTTGTCCAGTTTCACACTCAGATCGCGGCGCATATGGCTTGCCAAAGCGAGATTCATCACCTCCCAGAACATATGACACCCAGAAGCATTGGGTTCTCTCCCGATGAGATCATTTGGACTAATCTGGCTTTATCTTACAGATCTGGTTGGGTTCGTACAATAATAACTTATGGTATCTTGTTCCTGATGCTGTCGTTCTGGTCAATTCCAGTGGCTTGGACGGGCGCCCTCAGTCAGGTAGATCAACTTATTCAAGGCTTCGACCTACTTTCGTTTATTAACCACATAGAGGTGCTCAAGCATGCCATCTCAGTAATTGCCGGTGTATTACCGACCATGGCGTTGATAACACTTTTAATCCTGCTACCATTGTTTTTAGAATATTTGGCGGATTTCAAAGGAGTCAAGACCTACTCTCTGAGAGAAGAGTTCGTTCAGACTTTCTATTTTGCTTTCTTGTTCATACAAGTCTTCTTAGTTGTTTCTATTGCCTCTTTTTTCACAGCTTCGATTAAAGAGCTAGTCACGAACGTCCGGGGCGTGCAAGAAGCTAGTGAAGTGATCGACATTCTTGCTCAAAACCTTCCTAGAGCATCGAATTACTTCTTTTCCTATATGGTGCTCCAGTCCTTCTCTACCAGTTCCGCAACGCTACTCCAGGTGGGCAGTTTGATCTCACATTACATTCTCGCCCCCTTATTCGACATTAGCCCACGAGATAAGTGGGTTCGCAAGATGAGGCCGCGTTCGGTAGAATGGGGCTCTGTTTTTCCCGTTTACACGAATTTCGCATGCATCGCGCTAATTTATTGCATAATATCTCCAATCATCTCTGCCTTTGCTGTCCTTACTTTTGGTCTCATATGGCTTTCTCAACGATATACGATATTGAACTTTTACCAACCTGACCATGACACTGGAGGAGTTCTTTATCCTCGGGCTCTTAACCAAACGTTTACCGGTGTGTACGTAATGGAGTTATGTCTCACTGGTCTTTTCTTCATGGTCAAGGATGAAAACGCAGATGCTGTTTGTTCAGCACATGCAGTCATCATGGTCATAGTATCAATGGCTACAGTCCTCTTTCAGACATATTTGAATTGGAGGTTCGCTCCTCTGTTTCGATTTCTGCCGGTAGAGTTGAGCAGTTATGACGGGACAGTGGTCTTTCCGAAACAGCAAATGAAAAGTGTTCCCCAACTCTCACAAGGGCTTTTAGGAGATCCCATAGGTATAAACGAAGTAGTTAAAGATGAGAGGAATCCACACGCTCACACGGTCGATCCGGTGATTACTGAATTCCCCACGACTCTGAAAGACATACCTGAAGAAGACCGTGAATTACTCGTACACGACGCATTCAAACATTACGCTCTTACTGTCGAAGAACCTACTATCTGGATCCCTCGAGATAAACTTGGCGTCAGCGATGATGAAATTTACCAATGCAAACAAGTTTCAAGTTTTATTTCTATCTCTAATCTGCGTGCTGATTTAGACGATCATGGGCGTGTGGTCTGCGATGGTAAACCACCCGATGTTTCTAAATTTATATATGTCAAGCTTTAACCAAAAACAGTTATTCTTGATAATTGTTTCTCAAATTGATTCATTAGTTGGATTATTATACATCGAATTGAAATACTTGACCAAATTCTTCGACACTTCTCAGGGACTTCGCACATCTGTTTGCCGCCTTGCCACAAGACGGATCTAAAGTTTCTCCTCCACTAATGTTGTTACATTGGATCGAGAAAACATTTTTCCTCGATCTAGAGTCAAGGGAATGAAAATACTGGCGTTGAAGCTTTCCGTTACAGTACTTATTTGCATCTGGACGAACCTTCATCTAAAGCCACGCTGATGAAGATAAGGTTCCTGAGGCGGAGATGAGCTCTGCCGTTATTCCATCTCAAATAATTAAAGACTAACTATCTATTTTTTTATGTTTTCTTTTTATCTTTAAACCGAAGTCCAGGCCTTCTCGATGTTTTTGAAAATTCTGAATTGAAAGGTCTGTATGTATCAAGAACTCAATATACCAAAACCATAGATTATCTCAATAATTAACTTTCCCAATAAGACCCTCCATGTCATAGAGAAGCTGCCTGGCTGTCACTACAGCAAGGGCCGAAATCTATGATGAGGACTATGATAGAAGATGCTTCTGTTAAGCTGTATGCACAGTAGCTGTTTCTTCTACCTGCGACCATCGATCCACCAAGTACTCGCCGAAGACCCTCAGAGACAGTCAGTCAATCCGCGGTCCCTTGCGCTCCACATGCGATGACAGGAGCTGGTTTGGAAAGTATTAGACGACTCTTATTGACCACATTTCTTCCCGGTATAAAATTGCTCTTCTTAACGAGAATAGTTAATTGATATGAGAATTGGCTGTGCTATTGTACAGCAATAGTCCAATAAACGGCAATAAACAACATGGCCAGATTTCAACGGTCTGATATATCAATTGATATGATCGCTAAGACCTACAAACTGTGCTTCATGCGCAGGCATAATGACTAGTAATTGTCTTTGAATAGTGTTGGTTTTTCCTCTGTGATTGACGAACGAACTGTTACTGGGCTCAATTAAGGACGTGCTTATCTCTAGTAATACTATTGGACATGCTTTTTATTCGTGTGGTCATCGCCTCGACTCCTCCAGGCCTTGCAAGGATGTGCAAAAAGGTAAAGAGCAATAACTAGTTATTCCCATAAACAGAACCCCCTTGCTAGGAGCCGAAGTGTCCCGCAATGTACTCAGCGTTACACAACCGAAGCGTTAGCTCATCCCCGCCATGTCTCAGTCATATATAACAGGATTTTAGTGTTTCAGCATCCGGGATATAAAAACCTGTCTTATGGTTCATTTGGAATCAAGTACCTCCTGTACTGTACAAGCAGGCCTGATGTACTCCATCATTTTGTCCGGTTGTGGACGAAGCCTTAAATTGCTTGGAATCACTGATACCATCTGAATACTTTTGTATGTGTACGACTGACAGTGATCATGCTAGCGTCCGTGCTAAGCATGCATGCGCCGCGTTGAGTCCGTTTTAGGGCACTCAATACAACTAGAATAATAAATCACTGACACTAGACCGCACCGCCGCTATAGAACCAAGCATAGCACAAGTCTTGACAACTAACCATGGTACCTTCAACTATCCAACCATCGTCCAGTTGTGTTAGCAGCCACCCTAGTCCAACAAGCATTTGTTCAGGTCAACTCGATATGCTCAATCAAGCGAATGGCAGGTGGATCAGGTTGCCTGAAGCTCTGTTCTCATCAATCATGGCCGTCGAGCCGGTAGTCAACCCTATGCACAAGACATCAAAAGCTTCTTCAGATGCATGGCTAAGAGAGTAAGCTGCGTTGTGCGTCAGCCACAGATTATAGCTGACACATATTACAGTGCGCTTCGTATGGATGAAAAAACGGCTAGTATTTGGAACCGACTCGACATCGCCTATATGAGCGCAATCTCCGCACCAAATGCCGATCTGGAGACACTTAAACTTATGAATGATTGGAATGGATGGATTTTTGCATTTGACGATCGTGAGTAATCTCGCCTCATCAACTTGGAGAAGTTCCAGCCGTCAGATTAGCCCACGCCGGTCATGCATGCAAAAAACAAGTGAAGACCAGAAAAATCAGCTAACACACAACAGTTTTCGACGAGGGTTTCTTCGCAAACAACCCCATCAAAGCAGCCGAAGAGATCATTTATACGCTCGCTATTCTGGATAACATCCACCCTGTGATATCACCTAATGAGAATCCATTGCGCCATACCATACAATCATGCTGGAACCGCTTCCGACTACGCGAGCCCCGCCCTACAGTACCGCTGGAAGACGCATCTTACTTCGTATTGTGTTGGTGTCCTTCGGCAAGTTGGTGTGCAAAATACTGCTTCGAAACTAAGCCTTGAGGAGTACATGGATATGAGAGCTGGATGCGTTGGGGCATATCCCTGCATTGGACTGATGGAGTAAGTTTCTTTTATCATTTGTCTGTTTTGTGACCGTGGTTCACTTAACAGTTAGAGTGACTAGAAACATCTTGCCTTGAATGACCTTGTTCAACAACGGATGGGCCAAGAATGGTTGCATACTTTCCCATTATTGAGATCTATTTGCAACTGCTGAAGATCGAGCTCATTAACCACGCGCTGAAAATAATCTAAAACAAAAGCCCAAATTAATAATACGCATAATAGCCAATCAACTGACTTGTAAATTCTAGGTTCGCTGTAAATATCGACTTACCACAAGATGTCATGGATCATCCCTCTCTACAAGCCATCTCCCGGCTCACGTGTGACTTGGTCACATTGTAAGTCAAATACAATGCGATTAAAAATATCTGATACTAATATCCGGCAGGCAAAACGACCTATGCTCATACCGAAAAGACCTTATTCAAGGCGAGGATATTAACATTATCTTTGTTCTCAAAGATCAGGGCCTGACAGATCAGGAAGCTGTAGACGAGATTGGTGAGATGCTGTACGATTGTTACAGACGATGGCACGCTGCCATGGCAGATCTTCCGTTTTGGGGAGAAGGTACTGACCGAGACGTAATCAAGTTCGTCAACGGTTGTAGAAATATTGCCCTGGGTAATCTCCACTGGAGGTATGTACAGGTCGAGAATTCTCATGGTACGTGAGTGGTTGACAAACGCAGTTTATTGACATTCCGATATCTGGGTGATGAGGGCCCTGAGGTCAAGAAGACAAGAATGCTAAAGCTTCCTTGAATTGGCAGTTAGGTATATTGACAAGGTTTGGGTTACTGACCATATCAAGTATCGCATGGATATTTCACGATTACAGAAATGCGATGATGGAAAGTTGGGTAGACTACAACGCGCAAATGTGGTGTTATGTAAGGGCTGGTGAATGATTATTGCTATATCAATTGATTAGAGCGAGATACTAGCTATGGTATTCAACATATTACAGTATGTATGATTTCTAGGGCGACCTAACTACTTTGTCTGCGAATTGTCAACTTAATGCATGGGTAATAATGCCATGACTTCTTCAAACATTACTTGCATGTAACGAATTGGACTTCATTCCCCTCCCCTTTCAAGTTCGGAGCCTACCAACTGTGATAGAAATAGTGTTTACCTAGAAGATAGGTTTGAATCATGGCGATTGCTCAAAGGAGCTGTACAGATAAGAAATCTCATAAAGGCACAACCCAAGCTGACTGAGATAACAGCTTGGGATTCACAAAGGCAGTAAAATCATAAAGACATCTACCAGATATTGATTCTTCCGCAACTGGAGCACTTGAGGCAACATAACGGAATCTTTTTATTATAAAATCAAACTACAATCACGATCACAATTGGTTAGCCACTTTTCTACATGCCTTGGTTTCTCATTCTGCAGAATACGGCACTTTGCGGAGGACGACACGCACTTCTATAGGGATCAAGTCGTCTGCTATCATGCTATAAATTAAATAGCCGTACAGCTCGTCAGCCACTTGTTTCTCTCCACTGCAATGCGTTCCTTGATGCTTTGGAAAACTACTTCCATATGAAATGTAAGTGCTGAAGAAAATTGAAGAGCCTCATACAGTTGTGTCCAACTGGCCTTTAAAGCCATGACTTCAGACTGAAGAAGTTCAATTCCATTCACTGTCTCCATCTTGGTGGGTAAATCAGCCTCTGATATTGGCGGTGGAGAGGGGAAAACCAGGCTTTCCAGAAAAAATGGTTCGTCTGAATACAGACTTGAGGAAGGTCGGTGTCCAGGGTCCATACTAGATAACATCAATTTTTAACCCACTCAGACTAGACACTAAATAGAGTATAAAACTTATCACTACTGTATAAATGCATACATTATAGCCTTTAGACTTAACTAGTCTATATTCTTATGAGACTTTCTAGCTTATTGTTAGTATATCCGTCTTGGAAGTTGCTGACCTAGTTCTACAGTCCCAAATCAACTCTAGTAGAGTTGATTTTATTGACCCACTTTAAACCTAGTAGGGTTGATTATGGCCAGGGTGTAGAGTTGATTTGAAATCACTCCACATATAGGAATAGTAGTGCTGATCAGAACAGGGGTATATCCAGAGCGCGACGCGTCTCTTCGCGTAAAGTGCTATAAGGGAGGTAAATTATACTACTTAATGGTCTCGTTGTTGATTGAAATATAATCGTCATTCACACCTTATTATCAAGCTACAATCACTATAACGATCAATATGACGGCCGCGAGTTTACAACCTGAGCCCAGTGCAACTCGTCCCTACATTGTTCTCTCTACATACCGCCTTCTCGTGTGCCAAGTTTGTGGATTTGCCTCTGTAGCCGATGAGGTTGCCATGCATTTGAGGACAAGGCATCGCGATATACAGCCACAGCATCGACAGGATCTGGTGGAGAAGATAAAACAGATCTCGGATGTTTTCCGCAGTCGGGACGAAATACTTCGGTATTTACAATACCCAACGGATTTAATTCAGCCTATTCCATATCTGGCGCTACCGGAACCAGACGGTTTGAAATGTCGTGCTTGCGGCCACATTGTCTGTCGCATCCAAAAGATACAAAAGCATTGCGCTAAAAAGCATCATTGGATCAACCCAAGAGGAAGGGGAAGACCAGCACCGAATTGCCACATATCCGCTGATGAGCTACCCTACTCAGGTATTACTAGCAGAAACGCATTGCGTTTCCTGTTTTTACTCAATCACCATCTAGAACTTTCGCCCCATAATTCTCCGATGGAAACGCCCTGCGTTTTTTGTACCGCACTTATGAAATTGGAATCATTGTGTTGAACTTTATCGTGTTGATTTTGAACCTGTCATGTGAGTTATAAGCTCTAATTGGCCGAAGATAACCCCGGCCCCATATTTGGGGTTAGCCAGAAAGAGGCAAGGATTTCTTCTTACAATTGAATGGACACCCTCAGAATTGAATACCAATTATCGTCCGGCTACCAGTGTCTAGTTAGCCAGCCGATGCCCCTTCAGCCATCACTGATTCGTGGTGCTCCACTTTTCCAACCCCAGTTACCAATGGCTAAATCAACTCTACTAGAGTTGATTTTATTGACCGTCTTTAAACATAGTAGGGTTGATTATTGCTAAGGTGTTGAGTTGATTTTGCATTATTCCACATACAGGAAGGAGAGTGCTGATCAGAACAGAGGTTTATTAAAGAACGCCCAGAGATTAGCATAGCACATAAATTGTCTTATCCCATGCATTTGCTTAGGCATCCTCCCATAACGACAGTACAAGCCATATATAACCAATACACTGAACCCTAAGCCACTTGGTTTTCGGGAATCCCTTGAAATATTCAGCCATAAGCAACATGCATCATAGAGCTTAGCTAAAGGAATCGCTGAGCCGCGACTGGCTAACACTCCAGACCCATGACATAATGGATTCAAAATGGCTGAGGAACCCCGCTTCCATATTACTTTCAATTTAATACGAGCTTTAGCTATTACTACGGCAATTTTGATTTTATTTCCAGGGGATAGGGGGTTTAGTATCACCCATTATGACAGATTTGCCAAAATATAAGGCCAACGTTGTGTGGTGGAACAGCTCTTCTATGTACATCTGCTGCCCACGATTCTACGAAATCGAGTGATCTACTGCTGACTAATAAGACATGAGTGATTGATTGAGCCGGGTCAAATTGAGTCTCATTGGCCCAAGTGATGACAAAGATACTAGATCAAATCGCCACGTCACGTTTTTTCGCGTTTTTCCCCCGCTTCGCTCTCAGAATCAACGTCACACACGTCGTCAACATTAACATCACATCGTCAACATCAACAGTTCTCAACATCATCATCCCATTGTTGGCATTATTATAGTCCAAGCACCAGTTCACAATGCCGCACTACCTGTCACACGACGAGTATACCTCGGATCAACAGCAGCTCAAAACCTGGATCCAAGACGAATTCCATCAAACTGAACGCTCCATCGACACAGTACGTGACGACATAAAATCCCTCGACAATCGAGTCCAGACGCAGTTTAAAAGCGTCGGGTATGAATTCGGTCGAATGCACCAGCGGTTTGAGCAAGTCGACCAGCGGTTTGAGCAAGTCGACCAGCGGTTTGGGCAAGTCGAAGCAGACATACAACAGATAAAAGTCGACATCCAGCGCTTTAGCGCGCAGGCGCAAAACAGTAGAATCCGTAACCCTCATGTCCGCATAAACCCTATTATCACCTTTGATCCCGTCAGTGGACGCATCCGTACGCCTGATCCGACCCTTTTCCCCAAATCCGCTACCGAGTTCTACTCCCTTCGCGAACCTACCACCGCTCGCAAGCAGGCCATGCTTGACTACCTCGTCGACTTCTACGACATCACCCATATCGACGTGCCGGAAGACGAACCCCACGATGATGCCTCAACGCGCCCCGAACTCGCCGTTGGCTACCTAGAGTCAATCCTCGGACTGGACGAGAATAACATCATACAATTCCGGGAACGAGCTCGAGCGCTAGATCAACGGGGATGGCAGCCATCTAAACGCGTTCTGGAAAGCCAAGCTTCCTCGCCGCAAGCACAGAAGCAGAAGTTGGACATTCGTACAGCGCCACATCAAGATACTACCGCGTGGCAAGATAAGAGCTCGAGTGGTCTAAGCACCAAACTTGGATGGGACAATAACCCGACGCCCGAGTCTAAGAAGGAGATGAACAGACAAATAAGGGAATACCAGGAGAAGCAGCGGACGGAAAAACTGAACAGGGCCATGGAAGAGTGTAGACAGCAGCGGAGAGCTCAGGGCTGGAGTTCTTTTGACCGACAAGACTCGAGCGGGAGTGACAATCCGTTAGAGAAAGGCGCTGAGAAGGACGTGTCAGAAAGAAGCGGGAATTCAGGGTCCAAAACGAATCCTAACACACCACGCAAATACAGCACTTAGATCACTTCCAAGATATGGGCGTGCGGTGTTCATTACATGTCTTTCTAATGATTGATACTCTGGGTAACTTGTAGTTTTTGCAATGGAAAATATCTCTTATGAATCACGGACCTCTCTTTCACCACTATCTGAAGGCCTTTACCTAGTGCACCACACCAAAATCAATTCTACTGTACAAACAGGGATACGAGAAGATTTTGCAGAAATGGCATTAGCCACTGCAATCTCCGAACACAATGATGATGATCGGCAGCAACAGCAGCGGCAACTGCCGTCTTTGTTTCCACCTGAAGGGCGTATTAGCCACGTCTCGAATGATATGCTTCGTCGACAGATAGGGTACAGGGTCACAGCGGGCGCACAGGAATCACAGCCATAGAGGAAGGCTTATCACTCTCAGTGCAGCAACAACAACAGCAGCAGCAGCAGCAATCACGGTATCCTCAACAGCAGCCATCATCGTCATCATCATTCGCTGGTAATGCGATGACTACGATGCCCTCATTTCCTCTAGCTTAGGGGACGGTATTGAGAAGCCTCCACCACCGAGACGGCGCATATGCAAGGAATACCGTAGATGATTATGATTACCAGCCACCTCCTCGGAAGTCTTACGTTGCAGCTGAAGTCGGCCGTTCCTTGCAAAAACTGCCGAAGGGGGACATTGGGAACGGCAGGATAAACCAATCACTAGGAGCCAGGATAACATTACCCAACGGGCGGCCGAGCCCCGACCGATCCCAGGCAACTAGGGCGAGACAACAACGTCAGCGTCGCCAGGATCATACCCTTAGCTCACAGCCACCACAGGAAGCATCCTAGATGAAAGGTCCTATAGCGACGGCTACAGCTAATTTAGTCAGTCTGAGTGTAGTACTCACAGACCCATGATCATGCCATAGATGGTTTGTTCTACATCGTATCAGTAATGCCCCTACTCAAGAATTGTTAGCAGAAACGTATTTTGTTTCCTGTTTTTTGACTAATTATTGTCTGGCATTTTCGCCTTATTTTCGTCGATGGAAACGTACTTTGTTTTTGTACCGTACTTAGCATTTCTGTAATTAGTTTGTAGATAGATACCGATTTCTCTAGCTCAGCACGTCCTGCGCTCCAGTAGGAGACTTCTCGGGGCCAACGGCCCCCGGACGAAAAATATACATAACATAACATAACATAGATTTGAGAAGAACGCAAGGCGTATTGACTAAAGCTAAAATGTCTAGTCCGACGCCGTTTACTATAATAAGTGTGTACTGTGGTGGAGGCACCGGTGCAAGTCCTGTTCACATGGAGGTTGCTCAATCCCTTGCACGCGTAATGGCTGCTAATAACATGGATCTCGATGAGCAACCTAAACATTTTTTTGATGGAGCATTCATTCATCCTCCTTTCTGTCATAAGTGTTAACATTGTCTAGTATATGGTTGTGGAACTGTCGGGCTAATGGGCGAAATCGCAAAGACTTTGGTATCAATCAACGGTCCTCAGTCCGTGCAAAGCATTATACCCGAAGCGCTTGTTTAATATCAACGAGCTGGCTCCCGCGAGCGACACATTCCAGATGAAGCAATCTTTGGCCGAACAACCTTCGTCAAGGACATGCATATGCGCAAGAAAATTATGCCAGAAGAGGTCTTTGCTGGAGGTCCGGGAAGTGGCTTCATTGGGCTAAGTGGTGGCTTTGGAACCATGGAGGAAATCTTTGAGATAACGACTTGGATTCAGCTTGGTAGTCACAGTCGAGGCAGTGCGCTGCTAAATGTTGAGGGTTTCTAGTAGGCAAATTCGACTTGGGGTTCAAAGCCACTAACACATTTTTTCGGCTACATTAAACTACTATTCCCTTTCCAAGGCTCGAATTGGCATTCTGAGTCAAGCTTTATTTAATTTCGATGAATTCTGTAGTCGTGACATGATATTCAATATAGCGAAGATTGGACTCTCGCTGAGCGTTACATTTCCTATTACGCAATAGTGGCGTTTGTCTGTCAAGCGTTACATTTCCTATTATGGAGTAGTACATTTTATCCCTCAACTCAGTCATGCTTACACAAAGTCGATAGTGTGCGGACGGTCAAGTCGCTCAAAAGACAGATTGGTTCCAGAATGAGTCATAGGGTAGCAAAGCAAAGTGCGCTTCTATAAATAGACCCTATTTTCACTTCTCAGCAGTTACGCGTTACATCGCCCAAAATAGCTAGCGCCGACTTCATAACGCGTCTGTCGGTATGCTTCCAAGTACGGGGTTTTTATTGAGTGACACCGCAGCCAAACCGCGTCAAAATAAAAGTGTCTTTATCACCAAATTTCGCTTGTCACGCTTATCACGTTTATCAAGACTGCTCAGGAGAGTTATGAGTAGCAATGAAGGTTCGATTTGTTGCCACAAAAGAATAAGATAGCGCTACGCAACGTCGACGCGTCCTACAGGCGAATCGTACACGAAACTACCGGAAGCGTCAGAAGGCAAGGGAGAAAGCTGCTGCAACAAATTGTCAGGGCGAGCAATTTTCAGACGCAGTTGACTCGGTGGCAGAGAACGAAGCAACAGGACCCGAGAGAGATTCACCTCCCGAGAATGAGGAGATTGAAGATGGTACCTTTGCCTGCGAGAATTTTACTATCTCCATTCAGGAAGTCGATGATTCCACAACCAGCACTACCGAGGTAGATCCATACTATGAGGAGGAAATAGTTGACACCTCCGCTACTGAAGAAGACGAATGTCAAAGACAGCCCCAAAGCCCACAAAATCATGTTGGGGAATCAGCCAATCTGCCTACTCAAGTATGCACGACAGGAACGGGGCCCGTTCTGATTTTTGACTCTCAACAGCAAATACAGAATGGGGCCCGTTCTGGCTTCAAAGGGTCCATGCCACCCATGCCAAGTCCATTGAATCCAGTGTCCCACTTCTCCCCTTTTATATTTCCCACCTAGCCCGTAATAACCCTATATAAATAACCCCATATGAATGACTCTATATAAACAACTAACCCAGACAATGACCGGAATCCATCAAGAAATCTCACTAAGCCTGGATCAACATTCTTAGCTAGAGAAACTCCATCTTCACTTTAATTTACCAGAGCCGGCCATTATCTGCACGCTATGTGGCTACGCGCTTGCGGCTGACAATGACCGCGTCGGGAGGCACTTGGGTGTCACAGCTCAAGATTATACCTACCTACCCTAGACCTGATAGCTAGATAGATCACGTGGCGATAAGCTTATCGCCACGACTTTAGTTTGACCGACAGTCAGATCCTGAACGTAGCTGCTTGAGCTACGTCTTGTCAATAGAGCCTGACCTGCCCGCAGTGCCTATCCGTAGCAATAGACCTGGTCCTGCCTGAAGCGTTCCCCGTCCACCTGTATCCCGAACCTCGACCGTGACAGAAAGTCGCACTTCCATCTTCATTTGATCGTTCACCAGCCATATCGCCACGCACAGCCACAACGTGGCGTGAGCTTTTCTAACTCCGCACTATTTCAATCCAAATATTGCTTCACCACCATTTGCATATTCATCTAAACCCTACAAAACACCGAGATCGACAAGCCCAACCAGAATGGAAGCCAGCTCCTCAGAAGTGATTCGAGAACTGCACGGCGACTTGAAGCGCAAATGGAAAGCTCATGGCCCAAAGATTGAAACTGCCTGGCGATCATTCAACAAATCGCAGCGAGCAAAATGCATGACGGCTGGGGCAATGGAGGGAGAAGTCTTGAAGCATTCCCGAGATGCCTCGCTAGGCCACGTTTGCAAGTTTATACCCGAGTGGAATCTCAAGGATATTACAGATCCCGAATCGAATTTGTTACTCGACGTACTCAAGCACCGTGCTACAACATCCCTATCTGAGCAATACCGCAATGGTCACAACGGAACTGCTGGAGATCTCAATCTCATTGATGAGATGGCGCGAACACAAAACTTGCGCCATGTTGAGGACTTTAAGAACTGCTTTACACTCTTCGATGAGAGTCAGTATGGATTCTCGTTCTGTGTTACTGCTGGTCATAGCGTCAAGGAAGCCTTGTCAGGAATGGAGTCAGCTGTTCAGCAAAGATGGATCATCCCCCAGTCACTAGGAGAGCTCGTTCTTCAGCGACAACTTTACCTGCTTCAAGCACTTAACATCATGATTGAGGATGTTCTGGACCAAGGCTCCAAAACCAGAGATCGAAGCCAGCTGGCCAAGAATTCCAAACCCGCGACCACTCCTCTATCCAATTCTATGTCGAAGCAGGTTACCGTCAAGCTCAACTCCCGAGAGCTTTCTGCAATTGCTTCCGAACAGAAATCGTCTCTTCAAGAGTACCTGTCGCTTCTTCGGACAGAACCCACCGTTCTTACTGCCGGCGTCAACGTGGAATTCTTCAGCCGCCCTGAGCTTATACCTGACGAGAAGGGCCGATCCCTGCCAGTCCACACTGATAGGTACGTTGGGCCTGCTGTCTTTGAGACAATGTACCATGCAGTCCAAGGAATCGCTATCTGGGAATCCATTAATGGTTTGCTTGACCTCCTCGAGAAGCCATCCACCGATAAGCTGTACAAGTCGACGGTTCTTCAAGAGCTCTCTAACATGTGCCATTTCGAGTACGCCCGCACTCAAGCACTGTTCAAACGTCAAGTCTCGACAGGAACCGGATCCAAGTGGTTCAAAAGACTGTCTAACGTATACGATCGCGGAGGAAATGCCAAGGTCTCGATGAAGGGCAAACCGGAGGAACTCACACGTTCTGATCCTCTGCTGCACTACTTGTTGCGACTTTGTCAGCCGGAAACAACTACCACTCAGGCTGTTGAGTGGATGCAAAAGCTCACAGACCTCTACAAAGCGCATCCCTTGGAACGAGAAAGGCTTTACGAGAGAGAGTCTCGTACACTTTATGACATGGCTGCAATCATCATCTTCGTCCAGGATCTTTCTACTGTATATTTCCTTCCCTCTTCGTCGCGCAAGAATGGTACTTTGCTAGTTGCTGGGCTGCAGGAGGTTGACGCCGCGCTTGGCCAAATAAAGAAAGAGGTTGATCTGCGCGACTTTGCTGCACCTATTGACAATCTTCTTGAGCCTGGCGTGTCCCAAAAGGCACTGGAAGCCCTCGACCGGTTCGTTATCGAAAAGACAGGCACAAAGATTGGATCTCTGTACCAAGATGAACTGGAGAAAGCATTCCAAGATATCGAAGAACAGTACCAGAAGGCCAAGGAGAAGTCGGACAAGGATACCAAGGCGGATTTTGTGCCCATCAACACTGCTCCCATGGACGCAGAGGATCGAATCGAGACTCGGAGACAAAAGGAAAAGACACGCCCAGAGCATTCCTCTACCTACGCGATCACCCCGACGACGGACTCTGCTGAAGAGAATGAGGTTGTGGAGTCACCTAGGCCCGTAAAGGTCAGTTCATCGACAGCTCAAGTCTTTGCAACTCTGTTCGACAAAGCTCAGTCGCGAGGGTCAGTAAGCTGGACCTCTTTCGAGGCGGCCATGTCAGAACTGGGATTCTCGGTGCTACCCCGATTTGGCTCCGTTTACACGTTCAGGCCTTCTGAGGATATGGATATCAAGAGGCCTATCAATATCCACCGACCTCATCAGTCCCAGATTGAGGGGTATATGATCCTGATTTTCGCAAGACGCTTGAGTCGAGCTTATGGCTGGAGTGAGAATTCGTTCATAACTGAATAGGAGCGTCTCGTTTTGCAAGTACTGTAACGGTTGCAACTAAACGTCAGGCCACAGGGCAAAAGATCGGGCTATAATCACTGGGTGAGCAATTACAGTGGTGCTTACGGCTGCCTATAGAGCCTTATAGGGCTATTACAATAACCAATCGTAACAAGTCCACGTTTGAAGGGATACTATACCTCTATGATTTAGATAGAATCTAATAAAACCTGCAGGAATAAATACTTGGGAGATATTAACGCCTGCAATTCCAGTAGGCAAATTCGACTTGGGGTTCAAAGCCACCAGCACATTTCTCGGCTAAATTAAATTACGGGCCCCTTTCTAAGGTTCGAATTAGCATTCCGAGCCAAATTTATTCAATTTTGATTAATATCGTAGTCGTGGCATGTCATCCAACATAGCGAAGGTTGGACTCTCGATCGAGCGTCACATTTCCTACTACATCATTATCGAACCTCCTACTTTCACTGAAAGTGGACGATTTGCATCGTTATTGGCTGATGATCCCTGCAATGACCCCGCTTTCCACTTTCACCTGAAAGAGGCTTCTCAATATTGTGTCCAAAACAAAGTTCAAGTCAAAGCGGTCATCTCGCTATCTCATTGGTTGACTTTGCTTTTTCCCTTGAAGAGTCTCTCGACTTCAAGCTATGTGAATGATCAAATCGCGTCGACGCGCGTGTAACGTGTATCCTGGCCGTCGGTCTGTTAGGATGTATGAACCCAACGAGTTGAGAAATCTTATCATTATCATCTCCTTGCCAACATTAATCTTAAAATCGAGATCCACACATCATAACTTGAATTGTTATTGACTACTAGGCTTAGTACCTCCTAACAGCGGCCAGCTCTTAACGCATAACCAAGCAACCTGGCCCTACCGTACGCTATAGCGCCCCCCACCATATAGCCTATTGGAAAGACAAACCACTTTCGCGAGATCTATCTCATAGCGACAATTACCGCGCCATTGGCGAAGAACATCACCAATTTTGACACATAGCTTGTGGCCTAAGACACGCCTCTTCCAAGTTTTAGCAGTACAGGGTGTATCCAAAAAGCAAAGCCATATCAACTGGTTGAAGAAGTTCGAGTGAATAATTCATCCGCCCTGACTTACTCCTTGTGATTGTTCTGTTTCTGTTGCAAAGCCATTTTCTTGCAATACTGTATGGTAGACAACAGATGAAACCAAAAAAGCGACCACCATACGAGCAACAAAATAACGACTGCTGCGAAGACGAACGCTATAGATAAAAGAGCTAACCCGTAGGAGAATTGTTGGAAGGGGTCGCTACTACCGAATCTATTTGTAGCCAGTGCCACCTGCATTGCCGATAGAATGACGGTGATATAGACAAAGACAGCCAGCATCCAGCCAAAGTTACGCTCGAAGAAGGTCGTATAGCGTATAGACCTGGACATGAAGCCATATACAATATTGTGAAGCGATAACCCAGCTAAGCCGAGATGATAGAGAGTATTAAGTCGTGAAAGACGTAGCTCTCCGTATCTATAACGACGGCTTACCCTACATAATGTGATGCCATCTAGGCGTACGTTTAGACCCGCGACAAATGTGACCCAGTCATTCCAGTGTATATTGACTGGCAGGACACCTGCTTCAATGGCGACGCGCAGGTCACTCTTGTGTCGCACGAGCCAGGCGTAAGACACGAGCAACCCGTAGGCGCTTCCATAAAGCGATGTATCATTGCACAGTTCTTGCTCCCAGAACTCGTAGTCGAGAAGATAGTCAGGCATAGGCTTAATAAAAATTGATGCATCGTGCCACACTAGATGTTCGTCTGGGGTCTCGGTAAGGTAAATGGTTCGTGATAGAAGGTTTTGTCGATGAAGGGGTCGGGCAGGTCGTGGGAGGCCGGCGAGCCATAGGAAGGAATGTACCTTGTCTAGTCGCGGAGTATGTAGATCCGTTTCGAGATACGTGTGGGTGTCTTTTCCTACATCCAGGAATGGGGCAACTCGTCGAACATCGTGCACAAGGGCATTCTCTTTCGAGAATGGCGGGGTCAGTCGACGATTCTTAAAGCATCAGCTGAGACAATTTCCAACGACACCTTAGGCTGACTTACCGCCTGGTTCATTGAGCATGGAAGGTAGAGGCAGAGGATGAGGTTGTCGATGAATGTTGTATGTTCTATGTTTCCACTGGGAGGTGGAATTTGGCATTTGAGTAACACGGGAATGTCCCTCATCTTTATTTCATACCTTAGTGCGGGGGGCTAGGCCACTCTGCTGTTAGAGGATTTGCGTGGCTTTGGAGTCCTAGGAATTTAATACTAACCCAGGTAGGATAGAGTAGTGGAGTAAAGACGGAAATTGCTGATCCTTTCTGAACACTAGGAGCGCAGATCGTCTAGCTCCCGACGTGAACGCGCTATGTCCTCCATCTGCTAAATAATAATGGCGTGATGTGTTAACGTGTTTGATAAGCGTGTGACCCATCCAAGCGTGTGACCCAGTTTTATTTCTACCTTAAATCCGGTTTTTAAAGAATTCTTTAAAAATTCAAAATAAGACTAAAATAGCTATAGTTTTAATAGCTTATATATAAGTCTTAAAATAAGTTATAATATTTTTTTTTTAGAATTTTAAAAAAATTCTATATAGCTATAAACTCTAAACCCTATTTATACTATATTATAAGGTTTTCTATATAAAATAAAATAGCTAAAAATCTTTTAAAAATAATATTAAATAAAGCTAACTATACTACTTTAAGAAATATTTTTATTAGATTTATAACTAATTTATTAACAACTTTATATACTATAGGGTAAGTTATTTCTAGGTATACAGTATACTGGGTCACACGCTTGGATGGGTCACATGCTTATCAAACACGTTACCCGGTATATCATTACCGTACTGCGTACTGTGCTTACCGCGCCTAGGCAGAGTTAGCAAGTTCTAGTCAAAGCATGCACTGCGGGCCGCGCCTTCGTTATGATATATCAGGCAGAATTTAGATGCCCGACGTGGCATTCCATTTAGCCCAACAATACACTTTGCTTCGGTAGGCAGCTTGGCCCCCGGCGAGTGACCATTGCAACCTAAGGCGTCAGACGTTGCGTTGCTTTCCGAGCCTGATTTGGATTGATTGGCCATGATGCGTCGGGAAAACATGTTGGTTGCGCCGTTTGCTTCAGCCGCAGCTCCAAGCTGTAGTCACCAATTTGTTCTCTCCCCGCTCCCCCCTCATTTTCCATTTCAAGCCTAATCTCTTACTCATATCGATATTTAAATAGAATACTTTAGCCGAACCTAATAATCTCTTTTCATACTTCAATTGTTTAACTTATTAAAGCGGGGTACCACCTACCACTTTATAAAACCTTTTTCGCCTTACCTATACACATTTTTCTTTTTCGTACTTTCAAAACTCTTTAATATTACACTAGCGCTGAGGCGTTATGTCAGCCGATCGCTACCTGACTTTCCGGTTGCGAGGGATCCCATGTGTTTATCAATCCAGATTAGAGGTTCGTGAACTTGTCAAAAAAATTCTTTGCATAGAACCCGGTGCAAGTGTTATTGTTCGTTCGCTCGCAATCAACCCCATCGATGAGAATAGTCAAGTCGCAACTCTGAGTTTTCATACCATCCCGGACTCTTTATCCGGCTATTCCAGAAATGAGTGGGCATTTGAACTGCCGGAAAGCGACAGCTCAAACGAGGATGCCTTCGATGTGGGATCGCTCGTGTTTGATACCCACTTCTCGAGTTTTACGCCTCTCCATCACGCCAAAGACAGCGATTGCCATATCGAGTGAGTCAACAAAAGATGAGCGACAGCGTGTTCGATATTGATTTGTTTATTTAGTATAATAGCGATATCTGGTCTTGGTGGACATGCGTTTGGTTCTTTCAAGCAAAGGCAAGGGTCATTTATGTGGCTCCGAGATGCTCTTCCACTAGATGTTCCAAATGCTAGGATCTTGATCTATGGATATGATACTCGACTGATCCAGAGCAGTTCGATCCAGAACTTGACAGACTTAGGCAGAGCCCTTCAAGATGACTTAAAAGGCATTCGGGTTCGTCTGCTTTCCTATCATAGCCATTTCATCTAGCTGATCTGCGTAGGAATCTGGCGACTTTCGTCCTATAATCTTTGTTGGGCACAGTCTCGGGGGTCTTGTTGTTAAAGAGGTTGGCACTGTCTTTATCCTAGATCCAGGTGTCTACGTTTTCACCAATTACTTACATACCGCCACAGACCATTGCTCAGTTGAAAAAAGAGCTATATGAGGAGGATACATCCATACTGAAGTCGATTGCTGCGTTTCTGTTTTTCGGCGTTCCTCATCAAGGGATGGCTACTGAATCACTCGTTCCTCTGGTCCAAAACGCTCCCAACAGGAGTCTTCTTGAGTCACTTAACAAAAACTCAGCGCTACTTCAACGTCTCGCCAGTGATTTCAGCAAGTCTTTTAATGGGGAAATCCCGAGGGTTATTTCTTTCTATGAAACGGAAAAATCTCGCACTGCAGTGAAGGTACGTTTTGAAAAACCTGGCATCCGCGGTGTCATAATGCCGCTTACATCTTGTCTAGAATAGCGACGGCAAATGGGAATTATCTGGGCCGTTTGAAGTCTTGGTCGAAATATCGTCTGCAACGTATCACAGTAACAACCAGCACCCAGTCAACCGCAACCATTCCGAATTAGTGAAGTATAGCAACCAGTACGACGGGATCTACCAACGTGTTAGGACTGTTCTACGGCAACTGGTCAACAGGTTATCAAGAAGGACTATTGTCGGAAGCATGGGGGTTGAAACAAGTCGTAGGTAGTGAGGCCTCGCTACATAGTTGAATAACATACTAAAGACTTTCCTAGCAGCAGCTCAGCTCTCAAACGCGAACTTTGGTCAGTAGGTCGGAACACTCCATAACAGACTACTGACCTGACATATGCGTAGAATGTCTTCGATCACTTTCCTTTCGGGAGCAAGAGCACAGGTATAACGATATCTTTTCCGCGAAAAATAGCTGTGAGTGGCTTTTGGAGGATTCGCAATATCAAGTCTGGATGAACAGCCGAGGAGGCCTTTTTTGGATCAAAGGCAATCCTGGGGCTGGTAAGTCCGTTCTTATGAAATTTGCCGTTACAACGATGAAGAAAAGGGTATCTAAGGAACACGTCCTGTCGTTTTTCGTTCACGGTCGAGGAGGCGAATTGCAGAATACACCACTCGGCGTGTTCCGTGTGTTACTGCACTCCATGCTCGAGCTTTTCCCGGAGTACCTTTCTAGCCTCACAAGTCGGTTCAATGACCTGGAGAAAAGATTCGGATCTTATCAGGAGAAAAGGTGGCAATGGCACGAGCTCGAACTGAAAAACCTCATGTCCGAGATTTTAACCAAAGGGACGAAAAAGCAGCCTATCATCATCTTTATCGATGCTCTCGATGAATGTGGGAAAAATCACGCCAAAAGCTTATTGTCTTATTTCAAAGATCTCATGGAGGGCGTTGAACATGAAGGAGCGCAGGTAAAAATATGCTTTTCTTCTCGACACTATCCAATCCTCAGCCTTGACAAGATCCCATCGATTTCTGTGGAAGAGAGAAACGACAAAGACATACGACTGTTTGTGAGAAGCCGACTAGAAGATATTCAACCAGTTACGAAGCGCCAGAAGCTGGAGACAGAAATCTTGCAGAAGGCTCATGGAGGGTTTCAATGGACAGTCTTAATCGTTGACATCGTAATGGATGGATTTCTAACTGGCGTCAATACGGACAACTTATACAATCAGCTCGAGGCCACACCAGAAGCACTTGGCGAGCTGTATGGCAACCTCTTGGGCGGCGTGGTTGGTGCCGAAAAACATCAGACGGTCAAGCTCTTTTTATGGGTTCTTTTTGCTAAGCGACCTTTGTCTGTGCAAGAGCTTCGAGAGGCGCTTGCAACCGACAAGAACATGACTTATACGTCTGTTTCTCAACTGAGACGTCACACAAGCAATGCAGATACATCAACCGAATTCGAGAGGCACGTCAGGCATATCTCCAGAGGCCTAGTGGAATTCCAAACCCGTGAAATCGTGGAGCAGTATGAAGCTGGCGGTGAAGAGTCTGACAGGGAAGCTCAGTTCATCCACCAATCAGTTGCTGATTACGTCCTCGAGGAATTTCTCAATCACAGTTGGTTCAAGTCTAATTTCCATTCTACGGTTGGAGCTGGCCACTTCCAAATATCGAGATCCTGCCTCAGATATTTGACGTTAAGGGAAGTGCTGGAAGGAACCCAGCTGACTCGCGGTCCACTCTCTCTGAGATTCCCGTTGTTACCATACGTGGTGCGATATCTGTTCCACCATATCAAGAAGGTGGAACAGGAAAGAATCCCCCAGCTTGATCTATTACAAGTGATTCAAAAAGACTGGCACCCCAAAATCTTAGAGAGGATTACGAGTGTATGGAGGATTATGAACCCCCATAATGCCTACACACCTATGGGATGGCCATTTGCTAAGGCAACACCACTTCATTTTTTGATCGCCCTTGGCTCGAAGAGCGCATTGGATACATTCTTACAAGTGGAAGATGTGCAGGTCGGCGGTAGAGACTCCGATGGAAATACCCCACTACTACTCGCCATCAGAGAGTGCCACCAGGAGATAGCACTGGGGCTACTCAACCGGTCTATCGAATGGCAGAATCGATATAAGGTAACTGTGCAGTTTTCTAACGACCAGGAAGAGACAAAATCACACGCCAGCCGTTCTGTGAACGTCAACGCTGAGAACAACGATGGTGAGACATCGCTGACCCTAGCACTTGCAGAAGGACTCAGCGAAGTAATCCTGAAGTTGATTGAGGCGGGTGCTGACCTCAAATCATTTGGGCAACAGAATGCACTCGTCATTCACGCTATAGCTCAGAGACATGAGTTGCTATTCGCACAGCTCCTGAAGCAAAAGGTGAAACTTGATGGAGCTGTGTACTTTGCTGTAAAAGAGCTGACAAACGCGGGAGATGACGACGTTCTTGAGTACTTTCTTGTTAAACTGCTGAATGCAGGAGCCAACACCTCGAAAAGTCTGGAAGTTACTAATAGGGGTCAGAATGAAGAAGAAGAAGAAGAAGAAGAAGAAGAAGAAGAAGAAGAAGGAGAGGAAGCAATTCTGCTGGCATCACGAACAGGCCAAAGATCTATAGTTGGTCTCCTTTTGTCACACGGTGCCTCGACAACTGCAGGGGATAAGAACAGGTCGACACCACTCTCATTGGCATCACAGAACGGTCATGAGGCAGTGGTGAAGACTCTCATCAAGAGCAAAGCGGATGTCAACGCTAGATCTAATGACGGATTGACACCGCTCTTATTGGCCTCACAGAACGGTCATGAGGCAGTGGTGAAGATCCTTATCGAGAGTAAAGCGGATATCAACGCTAGATCTAGCGATAATGACGGATGGATGCCGCTCCTGTTAGCCTCAGAGAACGGTCATGAGGCAGTAGTGAAGACTCTCATCAAGAGCAAAGCGGATGTCAACGCTAGATCTAATGACGGATTGACACCGCTCTTATTGGCCTCACAGAACGGTCATGAGGCAGTAGTGAAGACACTTATCGAGAGCGGAGCAGATGTTAACGCTAGCTCTAATGACGGATGGATGCCGCTCCTATTAGCCTCACAGAACGGTCATGAGGCAGTAGTGAAGATCCTTATCGAGAGTAAAGCGGATGTCAACGCTAGATCTAGCGATAATGACGGATGGATGCCGCTCCTATTGGCTTCACAGAACGGTCACGAGGCAGTGGTGAAGACTCTGATCGAGAGCAAAGCGGATATTAACGCTAGATCTAATGACGGATGGCCGCCGCTCTTGGTGGCTTCACGGAACGGTCATGAGGCAGTGGTGAAGACTCTCATTAAGAGCAAAGCGGATATCAACGCTAGATCTAATGAAGGATGGATGCCGCTCCTGTTAGCCTCAGAGAACGGTCATGAGGCAGTAGTGAAGATCCTTATCGAGAGTAAAGCGGATGTCAACGCTAGATCTAATGACGGATTGACACCGCTCTTATTGGCCTCACAGAACGGTCATGAGGCAGTAGTGAAGATCCTTATCGAGAGCAAAGCGGATGTTAATGCTAGATCTAATGACGGATGGATGCCGCTCTTGTTAGCCTCACGGAACGGTCATAAGGCAGTGGTGACGATCCTTATTGAGAGCAAAGCGGATATTAATGCTAGCTCCAGCGGCAATTACGGATTGACGCCGCTGTTATTGGCTTCACAGAATGGTCATAAGGCAGTGGTGAAGATCCTTATCCAGAACAGAGCAGATTGCAGTCCAAAAACACGCCGAAGAGGTCCTGGTTAGGTGTTACGACCCTGTTCCTTACGTCATGTGGTCTCCATAAAAACTCACTCCAATCAACCAATCACCCATGGACCGACCATCATTCCGCTCGGTTCTACCCTACAGCCAATCAGCAGAAGACCGACCAACAACCTCATCGGTCCAGGACCGACGATAATTCATATCGGTCCAAGAGGTACAAACCTCAGACCAATTTCCTTTATACCTCTCTCTAGTATAAATAGCCTACACTCCTTCCGTATAGATAATAGCTCACCAGCTATCAATAAGACTTCTTTACCTAGATATGCCTAACCCGCTCTATCTACTATGAAGAGACGTGACACTTCGCTTTGCTCAGTACCTACGCCCTACATCATATCTGCCAGTATAAACCTAGTACGGACCAGTTTATCCCTTGGGAATCACAACCGTCATATAGACCTGATCCTACCCGAAGGGTTCCCTGTCTACCTGTATACCGAGCCAGGACCGTGACAATATGTCACAGCTCAAGACCATACTAAGCCCTGACGGTGACAATATAATAGCATTTCTACTAGCCAAGCTTAGATGATCAGGTAATATAAGTGAATCCATTTGCTTCTATTCTGTAACCTAACGCAGATTATATAAGCATCTCACGTCCCATCCATGGTCCTATAGTCCTAGGGAATACTCGGGTTCACTCCTCCACCTCTATCTGCATAACCTGCTCAAAGGTTGCCTCCCCTTGTCTTACTTCCTCCCTGGCCATCTCTGTGGGGGAATCCCAGTAAGAACGAATGCTGCGCGATGGATGATTGCCCTCATAATCATCACCTCTGCTTATCATCTTCTTGATAGCAAACCTATCACCGAATTCCTCAATAAGGAGCTTCACAATATAGGAGATATCCTTGATCATCTGATGCGTTGCAAGGTCGCTGCCATCCAGAACACCGCGGCCATACAACACTAACGTGATATGTTGTGCGTTAGTGAAGAGGAAGATATCTTGGAGGCGCTTCTGTGTCCATCTAGCAGCCTCGCCTACTCATGTATGCACGACAGGAACGGGGCCCGTTCTGAGTTCTGACCCAATCACATACACTAGAATTGACAAGGTTCGCGCCACCCCAGAACGGGGCCCGTTCTGATTTTTGACTCTCAACAGCAAATACAGAACGGGGCCCGTTCTGGCTTTAAAGGGTCCGTGCCACCCATGCCAAATCTATTGAATCCAGTGTCCCGCTTCTCCCCTTTTATATTTCCCACCTGGCCTATAATCACCTCATATAAATAACTCATATGAATGACTCTATATAAACGACCAACCTAGATAATGACTGGAATCCATCGAGAAATCTCACTAAGTCTGAATCAATACTCTCAGCTAGAGAAGCTCCATCTTCACCTTAACTTACTAGAGCCGGCTATTATTTGCATACTCTGTGGTTACGCGCTTGCGGCTGACAATGACCGCGTCGGGAGGCACCTGGGCGAGAAACATCAAATCTCTAAAGCAGCGCGCCAGAAACTGAACATCTTGGTAAACTCGCTCAAGCTCCCTAGCCCCGATAAACTTCCTAGGCGACAAGACGGCTCTGTGCCATATCCCCATCTGCGCATCCAAGATGGCAAGGCTTGCAGACACTGTGGTCTTCGTTCTACAAACTTAGAGGTCTTATCAAAGCATATTAGGCAACTGCATAAACCAGAACTTGCTGCCACCAGGAGCGGAGGAAAACATTGGCTAAGAGATCATATCCATGATAATCTCTCTCTACAGAGCTGGACATTCAACGACGTGAAGAGAGCTTGGATCGTCACAGAACGCGTTCGTGTGGGAGCTGCTAAGAACCGATCTGGTGGCAGACCACTGCAGCCAGCGCCTGATTCGATACAGCATCTTGCCAATCAACTGCTGGAAAGAGAACGGGAGCGCCTTGGTCTGCACTCTTCTGCTATTAAAGCATCTACGGGAGGGGTAAATACATCGACAGAGGCAATGTTGACGAACTGGATGCGGCGGACAGGTTGGGAGCAAACTTTCCAACATGCCGACTGCCCGATGCTCATATCCCTCTCAGCCTTGCCCAAGGCGATACCGCTAGAGACTGTGAACTACCTGGGGATGCATAAAAGACAGAGGCTGAGCATCTCGGCTACAGATGAGTCCAGAATCTTATCTATCGTCGCTGCCCTAGACCGGCTACTCGACCAATGCGGCGAGACAGTGAGATTTACCGATGTGAGCGTTAGATGATGGCTACGAGGCCGGCTTCCGGACCGTCCTTACAAGGCACCATTCGAGCTTGTATCCCAGGCCAAGTCTGAACGGATATACCGAAACGAGTTCAAGCGTTGTGTCAGCTTTTGGCTTCGTATCTGGAGGCTACCACCGGCCATCTCTCGGTCCATATTAGGGCGCTCCTTATTAAAGTCTCAACAAATGATGCTAGAAGAACTATGGCTTGAATCCTGCTGGGACGAAGGGAATGATGAAGTCGACGATATATACGATATGGCTGCGGATGCGGTGGAGGAAGACATAGACTCAGAGCTAGAAGACGATGTCATGTCCGAGTTCTCTGAGTACGCAAGCACTGGCGAGGCTTCTGAACCAGAAAGCTCGAGCGATGAGGAACCTGACCTTGAAGGTCGGTAGGGTGGAGCTTCCAGTCCTCCAGTCTTCGGCCAGGATAAAAACTGCACGGCTACTCATACATCCAGTTCCAGAGAGACATATGATAGTTATGATCGATCTGTGGATGCAGTATTGCGGTTCTTCTACCAGGCAGTCACGGAGGACTTTGAGGATGGCCTGTCAAGGTCGACCTTGCTTGTTTACTTCAGTGCTGTCCGCGGACTTTCTACCGAAGAGGGGAACGGATACCTGCGACCCGCCAGGTACACCCCTATACTTTCGCGACTGATCTATTGCACACGGCTGATATTCCTTGAGGCCATCCTACCCAGGCGGGATCATCCTCATGCCGGCTTCGCCGCGAGACCTCGGTATGGCCAGCTCGCTGCCCTCAATGTCATTCGTGTCGATCATATGTGTGACGGCACGCTATCGCCACTCGGTGAGTTCTTCAGCCTGTTGGGGTATGGAATGACCCTCCAGCGGAGCGAAGGACCTAGATATCACTTTGACTGGAGCGAGGATGGGCAAACGGTCTCGTGGGATGGAAACATACGACTATCTATGGGTCAGTTCCGCAGCCTAGCCCACGAGGCATTCCGCCAAGTGACAATTCAATGTCGGCGTCTGATGTATGGGTTTGAGCCAGAGGACCCGGATATAGGAGGGTTACATGACCGGTTATCAAAAACAAACCCCGGGTATTCCTTTCTCACAGATCCTCAAAATAAGCTAGAGGAGCTTTACCTGACTGCCTTCATGAGAGCTTGTATAGCTCCTGTGGACGGTCTCCTCAAGACCCAACAGCGCGGCTCAGGTAGTGACTGGGATATCGATGCAGCACAGTCATACCTTTATGGTCATGACGCCTGTCTAAGGACCATTATGGTTCTAGCGCAGCTTGATAGCGGTCAGGGTGCTCGGGTCTCAGAGCTTCTTACACTCGAACAGTCAAATACGAGATCGAGGCTTAGGGGAATAGGGATCTTCGGGGGAAAGATGTTCTCAGTCACCCGTCACCATAAAGCACGTTTGGTTACGAATCGAGAGTTTCAAGTTGCAAGGTTCTTCTCTCCACAGGTTGCCACACTATTGTACAGATATCTTGTCTATATCCGCCCGACAGCATATGCCATCCTTCGTCAATGCTTCGGACATGAGTCGCAAAGCGCTCTTATCTTTACGCCTATCTCTAAGAATACAAAGTGGACTACACGGATCTTCACTGAAGAACTGAAGAGACTGAGTCGAGGTGTCCTGGGGTCAGACGTGGAGATTGGTGTACAGCTATATCGGCAGCTATCGATCGCCATTACAGACCGGCATGTACGTGATGCTCTTCCTACATTTGATCGGTTTAACGACACAACCGTGGCAGCTGATCCAGACGTTGCCTTTGCATGGCAGAGTGGTCACCGCCCAAGACAGCGATATACAAATTATGGCCTGGATGGTGCTTATCCAGATAAGCTACAGCCTAGTGCTACAGTCCATAATCAACTCTAGTAGAGTTGATTTAATTGACCCGCTTTAACCCTAGTAGGGTTGATTTATCGCCAGGGTGTAGAGTTGATTTAATTGTTACGATCCCAGTCCCTAAGACTCATCGTTCCTCACTCATTCACCCAAGTATATATACATTCATTAGCACTAGATAGAACTTAGCTCACCAGCTATCAATTAATACTTCTTTACCTAAATACGCCTAACCCGCTCTATCTACTATTAAGAGACGTGACACTTCGCAACGCTCAGTACTACGCCCTACATATCTGCCAACATAAACCTAGTACGGACTAGTTTATCCCTTGGGAATCACAACCGTCACACGTAACCCCGACTTTTGGCGGTGAATGGCGGCGGATCGCTGGGCGATCTGGGTCGCGAATCCGTCTAGGATTCCACAGAATCAATATCCAATTCCTCGGAACGTCGTCGAATAAGCAGCTTGGTTCGCAGATCAGGCATTAGGATCATTCCGAATGAAGCTGACTTAGGCACAGCATCCTCAGCTAGTTTCCAGTCATACTTCAAGAGCATGTGACAGAGTGCGATTTTGAGCTCGTTGGCGGCAAAGAAACGTCCTGGGCAAGCGTGATTGCCGAACCCAAAACCCAAGTGGTCAGAGCTAGGGCTAACAAGATGAGGGTGCGAGGTTTTGCCTTGCTCGGACTCCTCTTTCTCTCTTATACGTAGGAATCGATAACCATCGAATTGTTTTCCAGACTCATGCGAGTCAGCGCTCCACATGTGAGAAGTGGAGCAGACGATCTTGGTTCCCTTCCTGATAACATCGCCATTAGGGAGAGTAACATCTGCCATAGCCAGTCTTCTGAAGCTACCTATGTAATGTGTTAAATGACTGGGTTCGGCTTAGGATTAGAGGGATGTTTACCTAGGAGGGCTGGTCTGAGTCTTTGAGACTCCTTGAGAACACTGTCCATCAACTTCAAATTAAGCAGAGCAGTCTTCTTTAGACCTTCAGTAGACAAGACGCGGACGATCTCTTCTCGAAGAGGTGCCAATAACTTAGGGTGCTGAGCAATATTCAAAACAGTCTCCATGAGAAGGTCAGTAGTAGTGTGGATAGCAACAAGAGACAGGTTCAGTTGAGCAACGGCTGGGTCATGCGTCGAGTACTCCTTCTCGAACCATTCGAAAGAAGTGTCGTAAGGGCACGGTTCACCCCTGGCCTTTGCCTCAGCCTTGATAGCGTTTCGACGTTCCAGTAACGGATTGAGACAATTTCGAGCTGCATCCAGAGTCCTTCGCACTTCCTTGCAAGAGGTTAAGAAGTGATGAACTAATGGTCGAGACCATCGAGGATACATTCGCAGCTCGTCGCCAGTCTTGAATGACTGGACGGTGTAATCACCGGCAAGCTTTACCCACTCTTCATTTCGGCATAATTCCTCGCCCATGAAGACGCGGGATGACATACGTGAGATAATACGAACGAAGGCAGGCTGGGGTTGAATTTCATGCCACTCTATGATGTTGGCGTGGTTAGCTTCAAGTATATTGTTGTTGGTGGAACGAGATACGTACCTGGTGAATCGGCGATAACGGTGCGGAACGCTATAGACGCTTCCTCCGACAGTGGTCCTGTAACTTTGTCTAGAGGTAGCAGTTAGCAATTGAAACGCTAGACAGTAAAATCAAGACTAACTTAGAGCCTTCGTTAAGTACTTAATCACCACCTTGCTCAGATTGGGATCAGCATCAAATGGCTCAAAGCCGGGGATATAACAGTGCGAGTCCTATTCAGTTAGTTATCACCATTATCCAAATGACACTTAGTGAAATCCTTACATCCTGAGCAGGGATGGTGAAATCCAAGTCTTTATGACTCTTTAGCGCATCGAGAAATTGAGGAGGAATGACAACGACTTCACCCCAGTCTGTGTTGGCTCTGTAAGGTTGACCTTTGAACAAATATTTGCCTTTCTCGAGCAGGTTTCTGCTATCGCTAATGAACTCTCTGATAACTCGATTCGTGGAGATTTCAAAGGAACCCTTCGGATTCAATAGTGGGTACTTTCTACCGCGGTCGAGAAGAGAGAATTGTACAATGAAGAGGGTAAAAACAGTAATGCCGCAAAGGATAGCATACTGGGGACTCTCCAGAATAGTATCCAGCTTGGTTAACATAATAGCAGTTATTGAAATGCTTGGAGTAAAAGGATCTGAATGCTGGTCTATTCACGTAGATATTTATATAAGGTGATCGTCAGTACCTAATCTGGTGGCGTTGAAGGAAGATCTTCACCCTAAACCGCCCGAGAGCCCAAACAGTAGATATCGGGGATCAGTAGAGTCCCGAACCCGAGTGGGTCTTTAAATGCCGAGAAAGATTGTTAGATATAATCATCATACAATTGGCTCATTGAGGTCTGAAACAGACGGGTCTTGGGGAACGCCCCGGTTTCAATGCAATGAAATGCAACAGGGTTGACTCATACGGCAGAACGAATAACCGATCAGGGAAAAGGATTGACGACTCAAGATAAACGAACTTGCGCCTGAATACGACTTTTCAACGGCTCGTATTCGGGTTGACTCGAAAATCCTTTCCAAGTTCTCATTCTTGTACATACACTTCTGTGACATAACGCAGAGGTTTACGAATGGCTGAGCCACTATACGTAACTAATATTACCTACTGGCGCCATAGAACCATCCCGCGAGTATATTGGCAAAAGACAGATAGACTTTGTTGCGCAAACACCACGTGCTGTGGCGCTCTGTGTATGCATAAAAACATGCACCGGCGTCTTTAAACTCCGAAATTAGCATTAACTGAATTATTCAGTCTACCCGACGTCAATCAGTGGTGTGTCTAGCCTAACATGTTATGACACAAAGATGAATCTCTGGTAAGAATGGTGGTCATGTTTGTCACAGCTCAAGACCAGACCTGCCTACCCTAGACCCGATCGCCAGATAGATCACGTGGCGATAAGCCTTATCGCCACGACTTTAGTTTGACCGACAGTCAGATCCTGAACGTAGCTCTTCGAGCTACGTCTTGTCAATAGAGCCTGACCTGCCTGCAGTGCCTATCCGTAGCAATAGACTTGGTCCTGCCTGAAGCATTCCCCGTCTACCCGTATCCCGAACCCCGACCGTGACAATGTTGTTCTAAATCTTCAACTTTATCAAGGTAGTTAGTGCTACAGAATCCCTTATCCCTGAAACTCCGCAGATGCCCACTCCGCGAAACGCCTACTCCGCCAATTAGCTCTTCCACCCACCCAGTGTATATAAAGAGTGACAGGCATAGGTTTCAATGACCCCATTAAAATCTATCCTTTTACATAAACCAATTAGTCATGGGAAAATTTACTGTTGCTGGAGGCTCGTCTGGCCTGGGCCGTACAATGGTTGATGCGCTCCGAGAGGCATAAACTCACGATTTCATCATACTTTCACGAACGGCGACCGCACCTGACACTCGTGCTGTGTCTTACTCTGACACAGATGCGTTAGTGCGTCTTCTAGAGTCTGAGCAGATTGATACTGTGATATCATGTCTGCCCATTGATGGTGATGAAAGTGGACAAGCCCAGCTTAACCTCATCGAGGCAGCGAACCTGTCGAAATCCACAAAACGCTTCCTGCCGAGTGAGTTCGGAATGATCTACCGCGAAGAGTAAGTGAGTTCCCTTTCGAACAGGTCCAGACTTGAACTAATGAGCGGTTAGCAGCATTGCCTATATCCCATCTTACCACTGGAAGCTTAAAGCTGTTGATGCCCTCGAAAAGACCGACCTAGAGTTTTCTCTTATTTCAAATGGTCTATTCCTAGACTACTGGGCTGCTCCCTGCATCCCTACCTATCTTCGCGCCGCAAACATCATAATCGACCCCGAAAACAACGCTGCGGTAATCCCGGGCAACGGCAACACTCCCATGGTGCTCACTTATTCAATTGATGCAGCCAAGTTCACCATCGCCTTGCTTGAACTTCCACATCGGAAATGTAGGCACTCGATTGTTACAAACCGAACCACTCTCAATGATGCTGTAAAGCTGGCTGAAGAAGTCAAGGGTACCAAGTTTGACGTCAAGTATTTCTCTGTGGAAGAGATGGACAGGGGCGAATTTAATTTCACCCCCAGTATAAAGAAGGTTTTGCCTGAAAAGATGCAAGGAGGTCTGAAAAATATGCTGGCTCTGTCGGGAATTGGACTAGCACAAGGGTCAAATGATCTCGACAGAAGCAATGATCTGAGACTTGAGTTTCCAGACATCAAGTGTCTTACTATTAAAGAGGTTTGGGAAGCATGGAATCAGATGTAATTGCTTTTCAGTATTATCAACATCGATGGCCATGCTACTCATGGCTATGATATCATGGATTAACCCCTTATGCTGATTGTTAGTTTCTTTGACTTTGTTAATATGTAGGCCTCTGAACTCTGAAGATTGGCCGCCTTTTAATGATCTCATCCTCATATCTGTCGTGTTTGAAGATTTAAAACCGTAAAGACTCCTATTGAAACGCGCAATCGCATTTACTCTATTATATTACTACTATAACTGCCTATAGTAATATACTTCAAGCCTTAGATTCAGCATAGCTTTTTTTTAATTATCTTAAGACGCATTAATAGGGTTTTCTAAATAAGCCAGCCAATCCACTATTGTCTAAAACCCTACCAGTAAGGAACTCCATATATAGTTAGCTGTAGTACTCCATATCTGGGGTCGACTATCACTCAACCGCCCCAAGCTAAGCTAAGGTCTCTGCGGTAAATGTTACTCCGTGAACCCGAGCTCGGGGACATGGTTCATTCCGAAAACCCGGTTGATCAATTATCATTAGTAGATTCGATATACATCAGGATCCGCTTAGTACCGCTTACAGTTAGATTTGCACCGATTTTAATGTAGTTCTAGGATCCACAGATATTTTTTTTTACAACTGCCGACGATTGAGTATAGCATTTAATAATGCCGCGGGCCTGGATTCTCCCGTGTTTCTTATGTTATCCCGACCGGTGATGTAAAGTCTACATATACCGAGGCCAGGACATACACTTCAGCGCCCTTGATACATCTCGAAGTCTGCAGCCACCTGGATTTATTATAACACGCTCCGTATTTAAGAATTAGCTGCGCCTCACTATTACTACACCAAGATTTCAAGGGAGGGCCCTTCAACCATTCAACATGCGTGCTCTCTTGGTCCTCGCTCATCCAGAGCCAACATCTCTTTCCGCGTCATTGTTCAAGGAGGCTATCACTCATCTGACAAATGATGGTCATGAGGTCCGCACGTCAGATCTCTATCAAATGGGGTTCAAAGCAACAGTCGATCGCAGCGATTTCCCAGCCATGGCTCCCGAAAAGCCATTACGAGTAGTATACGACTCATACGACGCCTACAAGGCTGGAAACCTCAGCACCGACATACTTGCCGAGCAGGAGAAGCTCGACTGGGCAGATACTCTGATCTTATTCTTCCCTATTTGGTGGTTCAGTATGCCAGCAATGCTGAAGGGATGGTTCGAACGCATCTACACGGCAGGCTATGGGTACCGGACTGGCGAGTATACCAGCACCCGTTGGGACAACAGGTACGGTGAAGGCAGGTGTATGGGGAAGCGCGCATTGGCTGTGGTGAACATCGGGGGTATGAAAGAGCATTACAGTCCTACGGGCATCCATGGACCCGTTGATGATATGTTGTGGCCGATCAACCATGGAACCTTATTCTACACCGGATTCGAGGTTCTTCCATCCTTCATCACCTTTCGGTCTGACCGAGTCGACGCCGATGCTTTCAAGAAGCTTTCGGCCGATCTACACCAACGTCTGACTGAAATTCCAACTGCACAACCTATTCCATACCGAAAACAGAATTTTGGCGAATACAGCATCCCGGCCTTGGAGCTGAAGCCCGAGCTTATCGACAAGAAGAAACAGGGCTATGCTCTCCATGTGAAATCACCTTAGCTTCAAGGCGCTCTACAAGCTGATTGGTGATGAGAACGGGAATAGAGGATGCGGCGTAAGCATTAGACAGGGTTCGAAATTCAAAGCAGGAACAACAGGTATTTCGAATAGCTACTACTTTCCAGTCACTCTATACATTATATAGGAAACAGAGATTCTACTCAAGTATGCACGACAGGAACGGGGCCCGTTCTGAGTTCTGACCCAATCATATACACTAGAATTGACAAGGTTCGCGCCACCCCAGAACGGGGGGCCTGTTCTGATTTTTAACTCTCAACAGCAAATATAGAACGGGGCCCATTCTAGCTTTAAAGGGTCCATGCCACCCATGCCAAGTCCATTAAATCCAATATCCCGCTTCTCCCCTTTTATATTTCCCACCTAGCCTATAATAACCCTATATAAATAACCCTATATAAATGACTCTATATAAATAACTAACCTAGATAATAATTAGAATCTATTAAGAAATCTTACTAAGCCTAAATTAATACTTTTAGCTAGAGAAAATCTATCTTTACTTTAATTTACTAGAGCTGGCTATTATCTATATGCTATATAGCTATGCACTTGCGGCTAATAATGACCGCATCGGGAGGCACTTAGGCAAGAAACATCAAATCTCCAAAGCAGCGCGCCAGAAACTGAACATCTTAATAAACTCGCTTAAGCTCCCTAGCCCCAATAAACTTCCTAGGCGACAAGACGGCTCTATACCACATCCCCATCTGCGCATCCAAGATGGCAAGGCTTGCAGACACTGTGGCCTAGTGCTACAGTCCATAATCAACTCTAGTAGAGTTGATTTAATTGACCCGCTCTAACCCTAGTAGGGTTAATTTATCACCAGGGTGTAGAGTTGATTTAATGCTGTATCTATAGGGGAATAGTAGTGCTGATCAGAACAGGGGCCTGTCAGGGGTTTGCCACAGAACGCGTCACGTCCTTTCGCGTAAAGTGCTGTAGGTGTCACGGTCTGGGTTCGATATATAGGTGGACGGGGATGCTCGGAACGGAATACAGTCTATTGCTACGGATAGGCACTGCAGGCAGGTCAGGCTCTATTAACAAGACGTAGCTCGAAGAGCTACATTTAGGATCTGACTGTCAGTCAAACTAAAGTTATGGCGATAAGCTTATCGCCACATGATCTATCTAGCGATCGGGTCTAGGGTAGGCAGGTCTGGTCTTGAGCTGTGACATTTTTCTATTTATTCTTCCTGATTTCTAATATAAATAAAAGTATAATTATACCTGCCTCCGCCTTAAGAGAATTTCATTACTAATACACGGCCAGAACGAGAGCCAATAGCAATTGTTGATCCAACAATGGCGGATTCGCCCGGTCGATAATCTGGAGGTAGCCACAGCATCCGTTTACTGTCTTGAATAATCTATATACCGTCTGTACATATACCCTAACCGGAGTGGCAATTACGGTCTGAAGTGGTATTGATGAGCCGATAATCAATGACTAGAGGTAGAGCCTGGCGACCTAGATATAAAAGCCTAATATCCGTATAGAGTAAGTTCATCGCTAGGTTGAATGAAAGGCAATATAGGCTTCTCCTAATATTGAGCGTCTGTAAGCATGCGCCTGTTGCCGCATCCCAGATCTTAACAGTCTTATTGTCTAAGCCTGACGCAAGACGCTGGCCATCCGCCGAGAATACTATAGACCTTACCGCATTGCTATAAGCATCGATCATCTGCATATAACCGCTCGCTGTCATGTCCTAGATCTTAATAGTCTTATCGTAAGAGCCTAATATGAGACGCTAGCTATCCGCCGAGAACACTACTGACGCTACCTAGTCACTATAGCCCTTAAGCGTTTATAAGTATGCATCTATTGCTATATTTTAGATCTTAATAGTCTTATTATAAGAGCTTAATATAAGATACTAGCTATCTACTAAGAATACTATAGAGTTTAATTAACCGCTATAGCCTTTAAGCCTCTATAAGTATATACTTATTACTATATTTTAAATCTTAATTATCTTATTATATAAGCCTAATATAAGATATTAGCTATTTATTAAAAATATTATAGATATTAGCCTACTACTAGGGCCTTTAATTATCTATAAGTATATACTTATTACTATATATTAAATCTCAATAGTCTTATTATATAACGTGTTTCATAAGCAAGTTGGCTACCTAAGCAAGTTGGCCAGTAGAATTTTCACCTTAAAAGCTATTTTTTAAAAAATTCTTAAAAATTGAAATTAAGCCTAAAATAGCTAATACTTTAATAGCATATATATAAGTACTAAAATAAGCTAACGTGTTTAATAAGCGAGTATTATAGATAAGCGAGTATTATAGATAAGCGAGTATTATAGATAAGCGAGTATTATAAAAATCCCTTATTTTATATTTTTACTATCTAATTAGTTATTTCTTAATAACCTAATATACTATAGTCTTTAAATAAAGCTAGAATCCTTCTTATCCTTCTTACCCTTTAGAGTAACCTTAATCTAAAGACTTAATGCGCTATAATAATCTATAAGGTAAACTATTATATCTTATATTACTATTAAGATAGCATTTAATTATAATATAATTTTATCCTTAATTTTTAAAAACTATTTAATTTAGAAAAATAAATAATAATTTAATTTATCTTTAATTTAGATTTATAAGGATTTCCCTTATAACTGCATTTTATAAAAGAAATAGCTAATTCTCTACTTACTGACTATAATATATTACCTATTAGTAAGCGCTAGGCTTATAACTTTATTAAGTAATAACTAGAGCTAAAAATATATATCTTTTTAGAGATATAACTATTAAAGAGCTAAATATAAAGATCTAGATATTATTTATAATTAGTTTTAGCTTATAGAGAATATAATCGCAAAATATAATATTTAATTAGATAATATCTAGAACTTTAATAAGATTAGCTTTATAATAGGCCTTATATAGTCTAGGATAGTTATTATAGGCTTAAAAAGGTAAAAAAGACTAAAATTAATTTAGCCTAGAAACTATAAATAGATTATTATAATTCTAATAATAAATACTAAAAGTTAATTAATCCTACTATTTATTATTAGTTTAGGCTAATATTATCTTATAAATTAATATTAAGAAAATAACTACCTTAGCGATTAGGTTATTATAATAAGCTAAAATAGCTAAATAAATAATAACCTAGGTCTTAAGTAGCTAAAATACTTTAATTAATTAATAGTTAAGCGATTAGTTAATCTCTATTATCTCTTAATCCTTAATAGTTATAAAAGTTACTACTCTACTGACTTTAAGAGATACTATTAGGATTATAATATTATTATACTTTATATGCCTCCTTATATATTTTACTTACTTTAGCCTCTTAATATTAGGTATTTAATACAACAGCTTACCTACATTAGGAAATTGTCATCTTATACCCCTGTTCTCGTTACTTGCTTAAATTGGAAATCTCATACCCCGCCATCTGATGCCGCTTTTCCAGCGCCTATAAAGTCGCTAAGCGCCCACCAGGTCGTGCGATGTACCTCTTAAGTCTCTTAACGCTTAACCGTTCTTTACTTTTCCTCTGTCACGTGCCCCCTTAACAACGACATCGCTTCTTGCCTCTCACAACTGTCATTCTTTACATCCGCTTCGCAATACCCAGAGGCAGCCCGGCTTCCATACTCGTGGCTCTTGTCCATCGCCGCTTGCCCTATGGGTTTGTGGTAGGAATCTTTCCTGTTTCCCTAGCACAGACACACTAGCCGCCTCACAACTACTCCGCCCTCCACCAACTGTTTGCTCCTTTCCTCCAAGGATGGCTCGAATTACCAATCTAAGTAATAAAATTTACCTATTGCAGCAATAAAGATGCTAGCAACCTATCTCTCGGCACACTCTACCCGTTCAACAGGGTCGCTATGTCATGCCCTCAAATCGGGTGGCTGCCTGAAGGGCTTATTCAAGGATAAGTCTCGCCAGGGAGTCTCAAGGGGCCGTACCAGACATTCACTCTCCTGATTCGCCTTGGTAAAATGGAGGTGCATTCGTTGGCCATGCTTGAATTCCCTCTTATGGAAGAATCCCAACGCTTGCCGCAGAGTGTTGGCTCAATAATGGGGCTCGTGGTCCAATCTCCTCGAAGATCAGGCATGTCTGCCTTGGGTAGGATGGCTGAGATGACGTGTCTTGGCCAGGTTAGAGGACATGAGACGATTCATGCCTCCTGACATTTACCTCCTAGGATCATAAGGATCAACTGGACACGTCAACACATGGGGGAGGCATCGCACTCGCGACCTTTTTACCCAACATGGCAATTCGAGTCTGGGTCGGAGAGGATCGAGATGGTGTATCGCGGTGAGGTCACAGCACAGGGGATGGTCCAGACACCTGTTCTTTCCCAATCAGGGCAAAAGGGTTGCTTGGGGACATCAGCATCTCAGAAGTGACGCAGGACTCACGAATATTTTACTCAACTTGGCAATTTGAGTCCATGCTGGCGTCACCTCGGCCTCCCCGGAACGTGGCTGTGACGGGAACACGGCCTGCTTCCTAGTCATCACGCTGCATAAGCGTTCGGATGAGCTCGCTTCCGGCTGATCTCGTCAATGAAGACTGGTTCAAATAGCCTCCTGATCATCGACGTCGTGTCATGCACGCTCACGAGGCATAATCGATGCAGGATCCCTTCCTGGGATAGCATTTGACCAGCAGACTAGCGACAAGCAAGGTGAGGACCAATCCTATGGTTTAATCCGGTAAACCGTCTTTCCCGAACCACACCTAGGTATTATTCACAGACGATTAGCCGGATATCGCTTACCAAAATGGATAATTTCGCTTAAAATTTGGACTTAAATCGAGTAACGTTAGATCGAGTTGCTGATTGGTTTAAAATAACCCCAACCCCACACTTGGGGTTAGCTAGCGTCAACTTGGGGTTAGCTAGCGTAAGCTTGGGGTTAGCATAACGCATAAGAAAGGGGGCTTCAGTCAATAAAGGAAAATAATAAGACTGCTTCTCTCTTTACTTTCTATCACTAAGACGAAAGAGGTGATATATATAAAGCAGCAATGGAGGATATTATACAGCTTAATCAGGACTATCAGATACTGATCTGCCGGCTATGTCAAGCAGCCGTTCGACCCGGCAGCAGCATTGAGCTACATTTTCGGCGGCAGCATCAGCTCAAGGGTCAAATACTCAAGGACATTAAAGACTACTACGGCACACTTGAACTAGCTGACCCGAAGGTCACTGCAACTCCCGAAGATAACAGTAAGGCAATTGACCAGCTTGCTATTTCACACGGATACAGCTGCAACGCGTGCCGATATCTTACTATTGCACGCGATAGTATCGTCCGTCATCGGCGAGAAGCAGGGCATGATGCAGCAGAGGAGCGATGGACCGAGGTGCGGCTGCAGACGTGGATAGGAGGAAAGCATGCACGCTACTGGACCGTTCGAGATGATAGCGACAGCAACGGCCCGTCCGATACAGCTGATGCAGCTGATGCTACAAGTCGGAGTGCTATGGATGAGCTCATTGCTGCAAGTCAGGCTCGATTAGAAGAGGAAGATGCCGTACGACTACGGAAGGGTGACTTGAAAGAAGATATGGACCGTAACTCATCGTGGGTTAAAAGGCTAGGCTGGGTACGACATTTTGGCTCCCGGGACTTAACTAGCATTCACGATGCAGCCCAATGGCTACGGGCGAGGGCAGCAACGAGCAGACGGACGATGGTACAAGACGATGAAGAAGCAGTCCGTGAACGACTATTGCTTGGCCGGCTTGGACAGAGCTTTGATCGTGAGGTGGAGCGTTGCTGCTGGCGGCTTGACAGCGTGCCGACCGAGACGCTGCAGTGGCTCAACAGCATTTCACCGACAGCTGCGTCCGGTCAACCATTTGGTCGCAAAGGCAAGGAGGCATCGATGATCAAATATAAGTCTGTCGGTCACCGTTACTTGGGCTTCTGCTGGAAGGCGTATCGTATCGGGCGTGAGGAGGCGCTTGAACGCTGGGCCGTTCGCTTTACGGATGAGCAGTGGAGTCTGCTACAGGATATGGCAGACGAGCTTGAAACAGACCGGATTCCAGGCAGCCACGATAGCGGTTTCTTTATCGGCCGAGAGAGACAAGCTAAGGATAAAGACGAAGATAAAGATGGAGACGAGGACGAATATCAGGATGACGGTGATAGTGATGACGGTGAGCAGGGGGGTGAAGGCATGACTAGCTTGCCGCAGGATCCGCTAGATCAAGCCGTATTCCGGTTTATCGTGGCTTCAATCAAAACTCGCGTCGGCGGAAATGCATATACGAATTCGCTACTATGCTTCTGCGCAGCGCTAGGTATCAACCGACACCCACTAGGCTATTTGGAGCCGCATTTATATACTGGTATGCTAGCCGGTATACTATGGTGGGCCCGGCTATTCTTTTTAGAAGCTATATTTGAGAATCAGCCAATAGATCAGGATGAGGTCGGGGTAGAGGCCGTACTGACATTTCAAGAGGAATATGCATCATGGATGTGTACAGGCACTTACAGCGTTATAAGTAAGATTATCGGATGGATGGCATACGGAAAGGGGTATCGGCAGAAGAACGGGGGGCAGCCGTCGATACGATGGTCCGACGACGAAGAAGGCTTATTTCACATGGGCGAGCACATCAGCATCGAGGACTTCACCCGCACACTGCGCGACGAGGTCAGTGAAGCAGAGAGGCTGCTGAACGGGCTGTTCGGTGGGGTGTGGCCGATGGTCAGTAAGAAGATCGATATGGATCGGATCGTCGATAATATGATACGGCTCGGGGCAGGTCAGTCATTCGCAAGCAACCCGAAGAACAAGTGGCTGGAGGCCGGACCGGCAAAGGTGATGCGACTGATAGAAGCATCGATATGGGACAGCGCAAGGGTCCGGTGGAAGCGGCAGCGTGTCAGGAAGTGGCTTCGCGAATTGCGGCTGCTTCGAGAGACGCTGCTTGTGCTCATGCATACGTGGGGTGGGCTTCCGGGAAGGGGGCCCGAAATCACTACGCTGCGGCACTGTGATTCGTGGCAGCTAATGCGGAACATATTCATACTCGATGGGCAAGTCATGATTGTGACCGACCGAGATAAGATGAAGGCAATCCGCGATAACGGGCGAAAGGTAGCACGATTTATGCCCGACCGGATCGGGCGGATGATTGTGGCATATATCGCATGGCTGCTTCCGACGGAGAGGGTGCTGCGACGGGAATGTCAGATTGACGAGCCCCGTGGGGAGCAGCTTGAATATATGTGGAGGGACGGAAGCTCGTCGGTATGGGAGACCGACCGGCTTAGCAAGAAGCTTGCTCGCGTCATGCAGGCCGGGACAGGGGTCAGATTAGGGGTAGGACGATATCGGGCGATCGCGATCGAGATGGGGCGGAAGATTCGAGGACTTGTGATACGGCAGCTGGAAGGTAAGATGGAGGATGAGGATGAGGATGAAAACGTCGAGGTCGATCCGATCACAGGTGAGCCGGTTGACTGTGGAGGAAGTTGGAATATCGTGTGGGACTTACAGTCAACGCACGGAACACGGATTGCAAGGCAGCACTATGCCGTACACATCGGCTTCCCGGGTAAGCTGCAGCCGGAGATGATTGCGACGTTCAAGGAGATCAGCAAGCTGTGGCATCAGTTTTTGGAGACTGCAGGAGAAGGAAAGGGGAAGAAGGCACCGAAACGCAAGCAGGGCAGTCAGAGTCAGAAGACTAATACTATGCAGCAGCAGCAACAACAACAAGAAGAGGAGCAGCAGCAGCATCAGCAGCAGCAGCAATTCACTAACAGTCTGGCCCAGATGACTATCAGCAGCAGCAAGAAGCGAAGAAAGAAGACGACTCAAGAGCAAGAGGAGGCGCTAGCTCAGAAGAAGAAGCTAGAGGACGAGATGGCAGAAGGGTTGCGAAGGCTGCTAGGACCGAAGGCAACTTGGCGATCCGACAAGCAAGCCGAGAGCATGCGATCGATCATGGCACTCAAAGCGGATCAGACGGCAATTAACGTACTGCCGACGGGGGCCGGCAAGAGCATACTGTTCATGCTGCCGGCCGTGATGCAGGATACAGGCACAAGCATCGTGGTCGTACCGTTTGTTGCACTTATGGATGACTTGGTTACAAGAGCAACAGATATGGGAGTCGACTGCATCCGATATAGGTCTTCGATGAGTTCGGGACGAGAGGGCATGCCGAGGGCGGCACGGTTGATCGTTGTCAGTGCCGATGTCGTGTCAAGCGCCGAGTTTTCCGGGTACGTTGACGGGTTGTCATGTACAGGGCTGCTGCAGCGGATATTCGTGGACGAATGTCACACTGTTATTATGGATATCGGCTACCGAGCTAAGCTTGGCGAGCTAGTGGGCTTACGTCGGTTCGGCTGCCCGTTAGTACTGCTCACAGCAACGCTGCCCGTTGTGCTGGAGGACTGGTTCCGCAGCGAGATGCTGGCAAAGTCGGCCATTATAGTGAGGGATCGGACGGTCAAGCTGAACTGCCGCTACGAGGTTCAGCAGGTCAAGCCCGGGCGTAATGCTGTCGAGAATCACACGGTTGAGGTAATCAAGCAGCTGGATCAAGATATGACAGGCTGTCAGAAGGGGGTTGTATACTGCCGATCCAAGAGTCAATGCGAGGCAATCGCTGACGAGATCGGCTGCGGGTTTCATCACAGCGGCATGAGCGAACAGGACCGTCACGAGGCCCGAACGACATGGGCAGAGGGCCGTAAGACAAGCCGATGGATCGCAGCAACAACCGGGTTAGGGACAGGCATCGACATCGAGGGGATCGTGGCCGTGGTTCACATGGAGAAGCCGTACGGGCTTGTTGATTTTGTACAGCAGATTGGCCGAGGAGGGCGTCGGGCAGGCGAGGTGGTGCGGTCCGTCATCATACACGATGGACAGCCGCAACGAGAGGATCAGCATCGCAGCTTCGTGGACGACATTAATCAGGCCCAGATGGAGGCATTTATATCGATGCCGGGATGTCGAAGGGCCGTAATATCAGCGTTTATGGATGGAGTAGGCCGCGAAACATGTACGGATGTGGATGGGGCTACGCTCTGTGATCGATGTGAGCTGCTTCAGCTTGAAAGTAATAGTGGCGAGGGTGTAGGTAGGGTTGAGGAGGTTATTGGAGTAGAGAGTGAAGGGGAGAGTGAAGGGGAGAGTGAAGGGGAGAGTGATGGAGAGAGTGACGGAGAGAGTGAGGAAGAGACTAATAGAGAGGTCAGTCAAGATAAGGATGGCAATAGCGACAGTGAGAGCGAGAGTGACAAGATGAGGAGGGGTGGGAGGATTTGGAAGGCATTCGGCAAGGAAGAGGGCATACGGATTAAAACGCTTTTCCGCTGGCTAGATGATGTCGCAGAGGAGTGTCCGGTATGTCACGTCCGACGTCATCAGAAGGGACTAGAGCTAGGGAAGGTCCCCGATGAGCCGCGGCACAAGAAGGCCGGGCAGTGGTGTGAGACGGTGGCAGAGGAAGGGTACGATACGGCACGCAGAGCGATCAGGTTTAAAGAGCTATCATGCTGCTTTATTTGTAAGCTGCCGTTAGATTGGTGTGAGGAAATGAGGGATAATGAGGGCAAGTGTGTATATAAGGATAAGCTGCTGCCGGTGGTATTGATGGGGCTGAGGAGCTGGCGAGTAAGAGATATAGTAAAGGCTGAGTTTGGGGTTGATATGGAGGATAGGAAGGCATTTTATCGCTGGCTAGGGGTTGAAAGGCGGTTTCATGGGATGAAGGGGACGAATGCGCATGCTGTATGGGAAGCAGTCATTTGGGAGATATATAAGAATAAAAGGTAGCTATAGGGTAGCTATAGAGATTATAATAAGGATATATTACTATAAGAGTAGTTAATAGAGAGAGAGTTTTAAAAGAAAAAAGAGATATAAGGTAAGAAAAGATAATAAGAATAATTAATAGATATAAGGTTAAAAGAAAAAGAAGAAAATAAAAAGGTAAATAAGTAAGAATTAATATAATAAAAAAGAAAAAAAGTAAAAAAATAAAAAAAGTAAGAAAATAAAAAGATAAAAAAAAAGAAGATAAGTAAGTAAAAGAGAGAGACAAATTAAAAAAAAATAAAAAAAAAGGATAACTATAAGGTAACTATAGATATTACAGTAAGAGGGTAAGAAGGTATTATAGCAATATAGCATGCAGTGGCATTAATTTTTTAGGTTCGGGGCGGAGGATTGAGTAGAGCAGTTAGGCGGGAAGCGAATCCGGTGTAGGTTCGATAACGAACGGGAAGAGATGCGGCAGAAGAGATTCAGCCGATTGCACCGGATAGATTTAAAAGGGCAGTTAGGGCAGATAATGGGTCCGTCGGCGACATTCAGAGGGTTACAGGAGTCAGTAATCCGGGCGGTAGCGCGAGGGGAGTGGCCGATCGTACAGGTGACACCGACGGGTAGAGGGAAGAGTTTGACGTTCATGTTGCCGGCATATTGCACGCCGGACGGGGTGACGGTGGTGATCACGCCGTTGGTGGCGTTAGAAGATGACATGGCCGTCCGATGTGCCAAATTGGGGATCGACGCATACATATGGAAGAGTCGAGGCATACAGCGGGCCGCATCATTGGTATTTATCACGCCAGAGTCAGCGGTCGGTAAGGGTTTCAGGGCGTTCGTCGAGCGCATGCATAGGCAGCAGAAGTTAGACCGGGTTATGGTGGATGAGTGTCATACGGTTTTGGGTGGCAGTAAAACATTTCGGCCGCAGATGGCACGGTTAGGGGAGGTATTATAAGATTTCGGAGTACCGGTGATTTATTTGATGGCAACGTTGAAGCCGACGCAGGAGATAGAATTTTTTAAGGTCATGCGATTTATGCCGCAGAGGGTTATTATGTTTCGAGAACCAACGAGGCGGAAGAACATCGAGTATAGGGTAGTTGTGATGGAGGATGGGGGAGGGGGAGGTAATAGTGGTGGTAGTAGTCATAATAGGAGAGCGGCTAACGCGGGCCGTAAGAGAGTTAAGGCGGGATTAGGTGGAGTCAAGGTGAACAAGGAGGGAGAGGAAGAAGGGGAAGAAGAAGAAGAAGATGACGGCGTTACAGAGAAGGTATATGAGATTATGAGAGAGTAGACAGCACGGCATCAAGAGGGTAAAGTGATCATATATGGTAGGACGATCAAGCGTATGCAGAGGATCGCAAAAGAGTTAGGTTGCCCGGCGTATTGGCGAGGGGCCGGTGATGGAAAAGCAAAGGCAGAAATAGTAGAGAAGTGGATAAGCAGCCGAGGAGGTGAGTTAGGATGGATGGCGGCAACGAACGCGTTAGGGTTAGGGGTTGACGATCCGAACGTGCGGTTGGTTGTGCATGGTGGTATGCCGCGGCAGTTGGTGAATTTCGTGCAGGAAAGCGGACGAGGAGGGCGCGACAGGCGGAAGAGCGAGTCGGTGGTGGTGATAGGACGGTCATGGTTAGAGCAGCAGCAGCGAGAGCAGCCGCAAGGGGAGCAAAAGGGGTGGGCATGGGATAAAGATACGGTTGAGTACGTGGGTGGCAGCCGGTGTCGAAGAGAGGTGTTAGATCGAGAGATGGACGGGTTCATTGATCGATTTGGATGCGAAGAGGAGGAGGAGGAGATATGTGATATGTGTCGAGAGTTGGTGGAAAGAAGAGCTATAGTCGGGTCAACAGGCGGTAATAAGGAGGAGAGGGTTAGGGAGGAGAGGATTATTAAAGAAGCAGAAGAAGAAGCAGATGGCATATTAGAAAGGGAAGTAGAAGTAGAAGAAGAGACGTCAGCAGAGGCGGCAGCAGAGGCGGATTATAATCAAAGCCGATAATTAATTCGATAGGTTAAGACAGAGAGACAGTTACAGGTAATGCGAGAAGCCGAGGAAGTAGGCAGGTTTAAGGACATATTAGCAGAGTAGGCAGGGTGTTATGCAGTATGCAAGATGAAAGGGTTAGCAGCGACATCAGATCATAAGGCAGAGGCATATCCGCATAAGGAAGAGGAAGAATAGGAATAGGCGCAGCAAGGGGCAGAGTTAGTAGAGGGAGAGATAATAGATAAGAAGCGGTTTATAGATTTTTTAGTATATTTTTATTGCAAATTGCCGCAATTAATATATAATAATTAGATAGTATTAAATTATAATAGGTAATTATTTTAATAGGCAATTAAGGGGGTATATTAATATAATAGAGAGTTAATTTTTAAGATTATAATAATATAATAAGTTTAAATAAAAGAATAATAAGATAATTAAATAGAGAAAATAATAAGGATTAATATAAAGGCTAAATAGAATAAAGAGTTTTATAAATAATTTTATAAATAATTAGGGGAATTAATTATATAAAAAGGTAAAAATAATAAAAATATATAAATAAGTTAGTTATATTAATTAATTATTTAAATTAAAGAGGTATAAAAAAAAGGTAAAAAATAATAAATATAATATAAGATATAAGATATATAGAATATAAAATAAAGATATATATAATAAAGAAATAAAAGTTAATAATAAGGTATAATATAATATTCTAATAGTAAATATTAAAATAGAATTATATAATATAAGGTAATTAAAATAGTAATATTATTATTATTACTGCTAATAAATTATTAGTATTAATAAACTAAATTAAAAGAGTATATAAAGGTTAAAAGGGGAGAATATATAATAGTTAAGGGGAAAAAGAGAGAGAGATTAGGGTTAAGGGGAGAGATATATATAAAGGTTAGGGGGAAAGAGAGAGATTAGGGTTAGGGGGAGAGATATATATAAAGGTTAGGGGGAGAGATATATATAAAGGTTAGGGGGAGAGATATATATAAAGGTTAGGGGGAGAGATATATATAAAGGTTAGGGGGAGAGATATATATAAAGGTTAGGGGGAGGGATATATATAAAGGTTAGGGGGAGGGATATATATAAAGGTTAAGGGGAGAGAGAGAGAGTTAGGGTTAAAAGGAAAGAGGTATATATATATAAGGGTTAAATATAAAGAGGATAAGAGAGTAATAAAAAAAGAGGATAAAAAGATAAAAAAAAAGAAAGAAAATAAAAAAGTAAAATAAAGAAATAAAATATAATAAAGTAAAGAAATAAAAAGGTAAAAAGATATAAAATAAAGAAATAAAAGAGAAAAAAATAAAAAAATTAAAATAAAAAAGAGAAAAGTAATTAAAGATATAAAGGTAATATATTAATAATATATAAATATTAGAGAGTATATATAAAAATATAAATAAATAATAAAATAAAAAGATAAAAAAGTAAAAAGAGAAATAAATATAAAAAAGGGAAATAGAGATATAAAAAAAGAGAGAAATAAAAAAAATAAAAAAAATAAAAAAATAAAAAAGTAAAATAATAATAAAATAAGAAAATATAATAAAAAGGTTAAAAGAAGGAAATATATAATAATTAGAAAGAGATATATATAATAGTTAAGGGAAAGAAGTATTTTAAGGTTAAAGGGGGGAGTATAGGGTTAGTAGTCTATACCGGCATGCCGAGTTAATTATAAAATTATATCCAAGAGAGCAGATAGGCCAGATAAGATAGCAGGCAAAGCAGAGTAATTATTATTATATACCGATAGAAGGGAAAAGAATAAGAGGGAGATAAGGCAGCAGGGGAAAAGGTTAAGTAAAGGCCAGTATTAAAAAGCAGTTAGCTACTAAAGGAGGCAGAGGTAAAGAGGGTTATTAGTAGGAAGTAGTATTACCGTATAGTATAGGGTTAGGTAATAGATAGCTAATTAGATTAGGTAAAATATAAGGAAGAGGTAAAAGAGATATATAATATATATAGGCAATAGAGAGATTAATTTATATTTAAGGAGGATATATTAATAGAAGAAATTAATATAGGGGAAAAAAAGAAATAATAAAAGGTAAAATTTAATTATAATTTAAATAAGTAAAATAAAATAAATAATATAAATAATTTAAGGTAAAATATAAAGAGATATATAGTTAAGTAGTATATAAGTTATTTTATAATAATTAATATAATAAAAGAAAATTAATTATATAAAAGAAATAAATATTAATTATAAAATAAAAAATAATAAAATAATATAATAATATAAAATAAAAAATAATAAAATAATATAATAATATAAAATAAAAATAATAAAATAATATAATAATATAAAATAAAAAATAATAAATAATATAATAATATAAAATAAAAAATAATAAAATAATATAATAATATAAAATAAAAAATAATAAAATAATATAATAATATAAAATAAAACATAATAAAATAATATAATAATATAAAATAAAAATAATAAAATAATATAATAATATAAAATAAAAAGAAATAATAAAAAGGTATATTTATTTTAAAGGTTATAAGTAATTATATAAGTTATTTTTAATATAATATATAAAAAGTAATTTATATATATTAAAAGTAATTTAAATAAAAATAAGTTTATTATAATATAATATAAATAAATAGGTTATTAAAGTATTAAATATAATTATAAAATAATATATAAGAAATAATTAATAGATATAAAATTAAAAGAAAAAGAAAAAAAAGAAAAAAACTAAAAAGGTAAATAAATTAAAAAATATAATAATAAAAAAATAAAAAAGTAAAAAGGTAATAAGATATAAAGATAAGAGAGAAAAATAAAAGTAAAAAGATAAGAAGATAAAAAGTATAATAATAAGAGTTAAAATATAAAAAAGTAAGAAAAAAATAAAATAAGGAGATATATAGAAAAGTATAAAAGAAAATAAATTTAAAGGTTAAAAGAGTTAAAATTAAAAGTATTATTATAATTATAAAGAGAGTAAAAAAAAAAAAGTAAAAAAGTTTAAATTAAAAGAAGAGATTTTTTATTATTATAATTATAAGTAAAGAAGAAAGGATATAATAGTTATATAAGTTATTAAAAAGGAGAAATTAAGGTTAAGATTTTATATAATATAAAATAGTATAATTTTATATAAATTAAGTTAAATAAGGTTTTATATAGTGCGAAATAGTGCGATTTTATATAGACTGGGTTAAATAAGGGTTATACAGTGCGATATAGTGCAGTTTCATACGGACTGGGTCAGACAAGGTTAATAAAGCAAGGTAGAGTGCTAAGTAGGTAAACCCGTGTTTTTAGCTCGCGGCAGGGGCGCGGCAGGGCGGTAGGGCAAGGATAAGGGGCGCGAAGCGCCCATGGCCCATGACGTAAGGGTTAGGGTTAAAAGAAGGTTTTTATGTTTAGGTGGGTAAACCCGTGCAAGTCCGCTAACGGCAGGTCGCGCGGCAGCGCGGTAGCGCAAGTATAAAGGGCGCGAAGCGCCCGTGGCCCGTCACGCCGGGGTTGGGGTTATAATAAGGTTTTTGTGGGTGGGTGGGTGAACCCGTGTGTTTAGCTCCCGGCAGGGGTGCGGCAGCACGAACGCGGAGCGGGTTAAGGGTTAGGGTTAGGGTTAGGGTAGGGTTAGGGTTAGGGTTAGGGTTAGGGTTAGGGTTAGGGTTAGGGTTGTTAGGGTTAGGGTTAGGGTTAGGGTTAGGGTTAGGGTTAGGGTTAGGGTTAGGGTTAGGGTTAGG